>CP141139.1:1250000-2500000 GCA_035236585.1 Warburgia ugandensis | reverse complement strand
TTCTATCCATTATGTTGGAAGAGTTAACTCTGTAGAAAAATATTTTCGTTACTATGTTCTGTGAGTTGTATGGAAAACCCCCAAGTTTCAGTCCAGAAGCTCCAGTTTCAACTGCCTCTCCTATTATGGAGCTGATTTAGCTCTATGAGTGGGAAATGTGTAAACATATTAAGGCCTCTGCTGCACAGAACAATAGGTCAGGCCAGCTGATTGGGGTTAATGAAATAAAGTACTGGTTAAGGATAGTTCATATATGAATCAGTTATGGCCATAAAATATGAAACATAATTGCACTGAGTGCTGAAGAACAGGGGAAACAAAATTAAAATTGGGGTTGCCTTTTGTTTAGACCTGACTGATATTATAGTTTCCGGGTCATGTGAAAAGTACAACCTAAGTGGTAGGTAAACAAATTCTTTCTGTGCCCATTCAATTACCATTTGTTCTTGATTATGCTGACTTTCTGGGCATCAGTTTTTCTAAGAAATGACAGACACGGTTCCCGTGAGTGACAGCCAAACATAAAACTATTGGTTGATTTTGTTGATGGTATGTTCTATTCGAATATTCGCTGGTCATGAATCGTGCTGATGTGCTTAGTCATGTAAGTAGGGAAAGGTGTTACTGTCAGGAAGAGGTTGGCCTCCTGAAAGACCGGTTATATTCGCCCTTGTTATTCTGGTTAGCTAATGAAATGATGCTCCAAGTTATGTGCTTGTTGATTCCAACTGGTGCTGGGTGGTAATCTAGTGATAGTTGAGGAGGAATTCTTCCAGGTCTCCCATGAAAGTCCATACAATTAGAAAGGCATAAGGTTTGCGGGGTGGGTGAAGGGGCCTTGTTTTGTGCACGGCATGGTAACCTGCCTCACTGCACCAAAAATGAGTGTACTAATCTGTGCTTTTGTCAACTTGGGTTGGTGGTATGCAAGTTTAAGAAATATATTTGGTGTCCTTTTGGTTACAAAAGAAGAATTACAAAGCAAATCTCTAGAGGACCCAAATCTAATCCCGGCCAAAGGGAGTGGTGACTGAAGCCCGTGATTTGTGTATCCTAGGGGAAATGCTGAGTTGTCTGAGGACTACCCGCCTTGAACATTTGTTGGCGGTTTTCTGGAAAGAACACATTCCATTTCCTTTGTTGACGGCTTCCTGTTGTTTCCTTTCAGTCCAATTACCATCGAAGATAATTGGAAAATTACTGGGTTGTCCGGCCCAGTATAGAGAAGAGAAGAACAATTTTTTCGGTGGTTTACAATGGATGGCTCTAGTAAGTAGAAAAATGATCAAATACTGACAGCGTTGAGTCCATTTCTTATGTTTTTTGGTTGCATGATTTGGATTGCATGATTTAGATGTGCATAATAGTAAAAATACGGGCAAATAAGCACGACACTAGAGATCCATTTCTAATGAGTGTGGCAGTGGGCCAATTTTGGCATGATAGGGCCTCGACTGATACGACGTGTTATTTGTTTGCTCCAGCTTTTAATGTCTCGATCGGACCATTGTTTGTTCAAAGTTTCTAGTCCGTCCATTTCCTAAAAATACAATTTTGCTGGTAGGCAAGCCGTACACTTTGAACTATTAAACATCAAGGCCGGATCAATCGGATGAATACGTCAGACCATCACGTGGTTATCCCCTGCGTTCTAGAGCTGTTATGTGGTCTATGAGCTTAACCTTGCTGGAAAAACATTAGCAGGCCAACAGATAAATGAGGCCCACTATTTCAAAGATTGCAACTACTTATAGTCGTGTCCTCTTTGGATGAGAGATATAAAATCCTTCTGATGAAGGTAGGCCTTGAATAACTTTGAGCTCTCGGGGAGGTTGTAAACCTTTGCTTTTCACCAAACTGTCAATTTGAAGACGAGAATAAGAGACCAAGATAATCAGCCGCTGTTACATCACATGGCTGAGCCATAACGTGGTCTAGAATATAACTTGCATTATTATAAAAAGTTGGCCTATTGCACCTATAACTGTCAATTTGAAGGCCTGAATAACAGACCTTGACTATCAGCCGCGGTGCAACGCATGGCTGAGCCATAATAAGGGACAGAATATGACTTGAATCATCGTCAAAAGGGAACCTTGAGCATCCGTCTACCTATGCCTTGCATGCGCCTGCACCTTACGAGGTGCTCTCCAGTATAATTCCCCACTACATTAGCCCAATGCGACAGATGTGTTGATGTTTCTGACGTTTCTTAAAACTGAATCATACACTTGAATGTAGATTTTCTATCTTACAGGTCTCATTCTTTGCTGTATCAACATCGTTATGCAGTATGGCTTTAGTTGTTGTTGTTGTTGGTTTTTTCCACCCGAAGACCGTAAAAGACTTAACGATTCGAATAAGGTCCGTAATGGCAATCCATCAACGGAGCACTTCGAAGATGAACTAGTTCAGGCTCGCAGTAAACTTACGCCTAACATTGACCTTTTGCTAGTACACGCTCTGCATATTGGGCTGCTTCAGTTAAGATAAATGCAAGACACTCCAATTACTCGTTATGTTCTTCAAATTCATGTAGTCTGTATTTTTAACATTTCAAGTGCTTCCAGAAGATCACGCTAAAAGTTAAAGAGTAAAAGAGAGTAGGAACAGGACATCTAGATGTGCACAATCAGAAGGCTGCCTGACACGGATCCCACTAATTAAATCTAATCAAGACCGCAGTTACAAATTTCTTATTCGGGAAAAAGTACGCATGTGAAAGTGTCAAAAATTTTAAGAAAAGGCTAGAAAAGGTCGAGAGAAAGATGGTAAATTTTAAAAATTACATTAAGTCATAAAAAAGAATAAGTAATAAAAATGGTTGTTCATTAAGAAAAGACGGGTTTTTTTTAAAGAAGGAAACAATTTGAAAAAGAAAATGAATTAACAGGGACAGACCTATGGCCGCGTTATTGGTATTCTAGGGCAGCTCATAGCTACAAATAAGAACAAAATCCGGGTACACATCTACACGCGAAATGTTACTTCCGTGATAAACAATACCAAAGAGGAAACATCTTGAATGGGAAACTGATTTGGGCAAATCTACAATGACCTCTGCACCAAACAGCCAAGTGAACAAGTTTCCTACCTTTTCCTCCATGTGCCCCCATATTTCTACGCAGGAGCATGGTGGTGAAATCAACCCAATGCTTCCCCATGCAGGGCGTGGCACCACCAACTCCTATAAGCCAACAAATTATACTGGACAAGGACGATGAATTAACACCTAATGAGAAAGCAAAATGAAGAAGGAAAATTATATGCAGACAGCAGAAAATACTTTCCAACTGAAAGAAAATCTCCACACTGACATCAAATAACGCCAATACAATGGACATTATCATCTCTGCAACCTACAAACATTCGACCACCAATCATTACCGGTGAGGAGAAAATTTCTCCTGGAAGATCCATGGTGGCAAACTTCTGAGCCAGTGGACCCGTTGCTTCCATCTGATTCTTCTTTTCAATGGCATCTGGATTAATCCTAAGTACATGAATTTTTCCTGAAGAGCTGCAAACGCAGGCCAACCTGGCAACATGCTGAGGTTATGGAAACTAATATTTTTGAGAAAAACTAAAAATTTAGATGATCAAGTAGTTATTTTACCTGTCTGGAGAATGAGATGGATCACTTAATAACTCAATGTGTTCATCAATATAGGCAGATGAAGTTAGTGGCTCTCCCATGTGATACTCCCACAATAAGCCTCCTCCCTCCTGAAGTGAAGAAGTGAGGCAGTTTCAGATAAATGAACGTGCAACTGCTTCAGCATATAATTATTCAATAGCTTAGTAGAGTATACCTATCCATGATATTGATATCAGCATGTCCAATAACAGAACCAATTAAAATTAGTCAGAGTGCTTCAGTCAAGCTGCACCTCAATGTCTGAACATGTGTATGTGAACTGTGTAAAGTTGATGCACATATCTAAATGAACTTGGCAAAGTAAATGGCACACTTATTGAAGCCTGGAATTGATGCCTAACTGCCTAGAACTCAGGCAGCATGATACAAGATTCAAGTTTCTGTTCCAGCATGCCAAGCAAGAAAGATAACAGATGATATACTAACAAAGAGTTGCTGTCATCAAGCATAAAGGAAGGATACTAAACTGAGTCAACCTGTTTAGATGCTTGTTTTAGCACAACCCAGTATCTTCATCTTTATGCAGGAGATTGATGAAAATTTAATGGTCTGAAGTTTTGACCTAATGCAGAAGACACCTAATTTTGTGGTATTATATAGACTTCTGTCTGGCTAATGTAACTGGAACGCCCACTTCATCAAGTTGAAGTAGTCTCAGTTTCAAAGTTGAACAAGTTGTATATTACCTTTCTTCCCTAAGGAACAAAAGGAGCATCATTCTAGACTGATACAACAAACTTGATATAAATAACTTATCATTTGAACTCAAAGATCTTGGTGAAAAAGAATTCTTGTTGTTGTTCTTATATGTTCTACAGTAGTAAATAAATGTTGTATTATTCTATTATTGTGTCACCAGTTAGTAAATATACCACCTATTTTTTACTTTTTAGAGATGGTAGCTCAAATTCTGATTTTCCTGTTTGCTATTAGATTCACAAGTTTTTTTCTTTATGTTGTTTAGAAATGAGGCTTGATTGGATAGGAGGTCAACTTTGTGTTCTTCAACCTCACATGTATGGCAGGACATAATAACCAAGACCAGGTTTATCTTTTCTTGGAAATTGATAAAGATCTATTTGCAACTTTAAGCCATATGCAACTCTATCTTACCGTCTCAAATGAGTACACAACACCATCACGGGAGCATATCAGCACCTGCAATGTGTCCAAAATGAAATAATCAATAAGCAATGAAGATGGGCATCTCTGCAATTTAGAAGCACCTCACAGTTTGTTTAGAACTAGTAATATTGCTGTTAGAGTATTATTGACTCAGAGAGATGTTTCCTTCACAAAGGTAAATTGAAGTCGGTCAACAGACAACAACAGCTAAAAGAGAGTTCCCCTACTTACATGATTATAAAGGTTAAGTATGGTTGAACTATTCACGTGACTATACAGGCTAAAGTTTACATATTTGTAAGTTGAATGGTGCAATATTGTATATCCCAAAAGCAATAAATCTTAATAGAAATATTGGGGTGAAAGTCCCTTAATACTAATGGAAGCATCTGAATTTTAAGGAAACAAAAGGTAAAGGCAAGAATCAAAATAGAAATACAGAAAGATAGCAGGGAAAACATATCCCAAAGATCATTCTAAAGTTTAATTTAGCAACAGATTGATCCATGAGAATGTAAATACAGGGCAAAATCCAAGAACAAAGTGCTTCTGCAGGAGCCCTTGGGTGATCTTGCATTAGTGTTCTTTTTCTTGTTTTGGTAGGCAAGTGGGGTTTTTAATGGCAAAATTACAAGCATTTTTTCTCTTTACCGTCACAATCATCCAAGATAATACTTTAGAGATCTTAATCCTTAGAGAATCTAAAAGATTTATGCCTAGTAAAAAGATGGAAGCATACCTGAGAAGGAAGAGCGGGAGAAATGCATGCTCCAGCAAATATTGGACCACCTGTACTTACCTGAAATGCAGTAGAAGCAGCACTATTCAATCAGAAAGGACAAACTAGGAATAACATGTCTGCAGGTTCTAAGATTGACAATGCAAGAAAAGCTCATACCAACGAGGGCACCCCGATCAAAGCAAGTAATAAATTCTTGCTTTAGTATGCATAAACATAAAATAATAGAATGCATTTGAACAACACATTGTAGGTTACCAACACTGCAAAAAAATCACTGGGCACAAAATGCCCATGGTACAAGGGCAAGCTACTTACAGACATTTGGTTTTTGTACTGAAAATCAGTGCTATCATACTGTATTTTATGTTTTTACTTTCTTAATATTTCTTCCTTCTTGGTGCCGAAGCTTGGGAGAAAATCATGAACACAAGCTATGTAGTCGCAGGCGCAAAAAGGCACAGCCTTGCTACTTGACTAAGACCAGGCGCAGAAAGTTTAAGGCGCAGTGCGACTAGGCTCGCCTAGTCGAGCGACTTTCTGCCCCCCGTCTCCAATCGCACCGTAAGTGATATAAAACTCTATTTTCCCTTTATTCTTCTTCTTTTTCTTCCCAGACTTCCTTTCTTCTGGCGACCATCGTCATCTTCTAGTGGCGATTGAAGCTTTGTTGAAGTGATTAAAGGTAAGAAATTGAAGATTTTCATTGGGTATTTACTATTATTCGTTTTCTAATAAAACTGGTAAAAACAGCGCCGTTTTTTCATTTTTAATGATCAATGCTTTTTTTTGTCTAAAATGTCAACATATCTACACTCTAATGCTAAAAACAAAAGCTTCATTTCATCATTTCCATTTCTTTTCATAGATTTAATGTAGTATTTACTGTTTTTTTTCAGTTTCCTGTATTTTTTACCAAAAATTAGGATATATATCAGTAATTTTTTTTCTCTACTTTTTGTGGAATGCATCCATAGGTTTGCATTAAATAGCTAAAACTGACATTTCCATGGTATTGTTTAAATTTTATTTTATTTTAGCTCTTTTTTCTTTTTTTCATATTTTCAGTGAAAACTGTAAAACACGGTATACAGTTGGGTTTTTTTTGTGTGTGTTCGTTTTTGTAATAAATGTGTAAACTTTTCCATTATAATACTAAAATTGACAAATCCTATATCAATGTTTTCATAATTTGTATTTTTTTTTACTGTTTTTTTTGTTTTGTTATTTTCTTGTAAAATTCATGAAATACACTACTGTTTTTTTGTTACTTTCAGCTGTAATAGTAAAAAATCATTATAATGCTAAAAAATGACAATTCCACACCATCCTTTTCATAATTTGTATGTTTTTTTTTTCTTTGTTGTTTTCTTGTAAAATTCATGAAATGTGCTACTGTTTTTTTGTTAGTTTCAGTAGTAATAGTAAAAAGATCATTCTAATGGTAAAAAATGACAATTTCAAATCATTCTTTTCATAATTTGTATGTTTTTTTTTGTTACTTTCTTGTAAAATTCATGAAATACATTACTGTTTTTTTGTTAATTTCAGTAGTAATAGTAAAAAAGTCATTCTAATGCTAAAAAATGACAATTCCACATCATCTTTTTCATAACTTGTATGTTTCTTTTACTGTTTTTGTTTTTTTTCTTCTAAAATTCATGAAGTACAGTCTATTTCCTACATTCCCATATAACAAAAGAAACAAATGTGTATTCTTTACATTCTAATGCTAACAAGTGATAAATCCACAACATATTTTTCATATTATCTATGTTTCTTTTCACTGTTTTTTACTTTGTTAATTTCTTATGTTTGTTAACTTTGTTTACAGGATTCAAGTTAACTTAGGTTTCCAATCCACAAAACATAGACTATAATATGTCTCCATCAAGGGGTTCCAAAAATGCATCATCAAAATCACGGCTCAAGGATGGGAATATGGAGAGGCAAGGGATCTAACTGACAAAAATTTAGTTTGGTACAAGCTTTGTGGCAATAGGTATAGCAGTGGAATATTTAGATTGAAACAGCATTTGATGGGCAATCACAGAAATGCAAAAAAATGCTCTTAAGTCACTCCTGACATATCTAAGAAGATATTAGATTATATGAATGAATCAAAGAAGAAGAAAGTGAACAGAGAGAGAATAATAAGGAGATGGAGAGGCCAGACAATTTATTTGGCTTGAATGACGACGACGATGACGACGATGATGACAAGGTGGAGGAGATTGATAGTACTAGAGCTGGTGATATTTCCGTTGGAAGGAAGAAGAGCAAAAGAAAGGCACCCACGCAACAAACAACAAAAGGGCCTAATGACTATCTTTTTGCTCCTAATCCTAAGGCCCAGGGTAAGGGAAAGGCACCCATGCAGCAAACGATAATGAACAGAGCCTATAAGGAGTTTAAGACAAGAGCATGCGATTACATCACATCTTGGTTCTATGAAAATAGCATTGCATTCAATGCTGCTCGTTATGAAATTGAGCGCAACAATGACATCAAGAATGGTCTAATGCATGCCATCAGTAGGATATATGATAGAGATGAGGTTGATATTATGGTACATGAAATATCCATTTACAAATATGCTAGAAGCTTGTTTGGCAATGTCTTGGCAATACGCAAGAGAAAAACCCTAACTCCTTGTAAGTGTTTTATGTTATTCTATGTTTTAAGTTGTAACTTCTAAATTTTATTTTATAATATTATAATATTATTTATTTTTCTAACTTTAATTTTCTTCAACGAAGCGCAATGATAAAAGTTGTCATCATGTGACCTTGAGGTCACGGGTTCAAGGTGTTAAAATAGCTTCTTGCAAAAATGCTAGATAAGGTTGCGTACTATAGGCCCTTGTGGTCCGACCCTTCCTCGGACCCCGCATTAGTGGGAGCTTTATGCACCGGGGCTGCCTCTTTTAATTTTCTTCAACTTTTGTAGGTGAGTGGTGGATTAACTTTGGGGCTGAAGCCCCACATCTTCAAACATTCGCCATTAAGGTTTCCTAAATATGCAGTGCATCTCCTTGCGAGCACAACTAGAGTGTCTTCGAGAACGTAAGCTACTTAAATATTGAGATTTAATACTTATTAGTAATTTAGTATACATTCATTGTATTATAAATTTATAAATACTTTTTCTTTTTAGATTCACACTAAGAAGAGGAATAGGCTGCATGCTAAGACATTGAACGATTTGGTATACATTCAATACAATCAGCTCATTCGTAGTTGACATGAGGATCGTTTGAAAATGCAAACATATACAAATCATATTCTGTTATGAGAGGTCGACGAAAGTGATGAGTAGATTATTCAAAAAGATGCTGGAGATGATCTAATACATCAAGGTGATGACCTCACCTAGTTAGATGCTAAAGGATCAAGTGAACGTGATGCTCCGTCCACTAGACAATACTAGAGACAATGGAGGGGGTAGAGGGGGAGCCGCATTTCTTAATCTCAAGCTCATTAAGAACCAGATGAGGATGTTGGAAAAGAGTAGGACAGTGAGGAGACTGAGGAAGAGGATGTCTAAAACTCTCAGGGAGATGATTCTGATGACTATCTTGATCTTCTTAATGAGGAAGAGGAGAAGCAAGATGACTCTTAAGTCTTAGTAGTTAACTCTAACATTTGATTTACTTCATTTATGTAACCATTGTTTGATTGTTTATTGTCTCTAGATTTACAAGAAGATGATGGCGATGATGACGAGACCACAGCAGATTGAGGGAGTAGCAGGGATTAGGAAGACTAGACTGACTAGTATTATGACTATCATTGTATTTGTATGTTTCTCAACTTACTTCTTTGTGTATGATTGTTTGATTTAACCTTAGGTTGTTGTTGTTAACAAGTATTTATTCATATCTTTATATTTCTATGTTTTCTTATTTTTTGAATTTTTTGGGATTTATTTTCAATTTATTTTCTTTTTTAAAAATTTAAAATACTCAATTTTGCGCCTTAACACCTAGTCTCACGACTAGGCGCAAGTCGCACCCCTTGCACCTAGGTGCGCCTTGCGCCTGCAACTACATAGGACACAAGATAAAGTAGTAGCTTGAGAAAAGACCAAAAAATCAAACCTTCTCTACATAGCTTGCCCTCCTACCATGAACATTTGGTGTCCAATGATTTTCTACTTGCTGCTAACCAATGCCCAACATATGATGTTCACAGATTATGTATGTCGTCAGCCTACTAAAAGATATATGTTTGCTTTGGCAGCAAGAAGCACAAATAGCATTAAACTATTTACAATATCCAAAATACAACCATTTTTACTTACCTTCCAGATGACAGAGCCACTAAAGTCCAAAGCAATAACATGCCCATTGACCAAGCAACAAATAACTGCAAAATCAATAGAACTTCAATTTTCAGATAATTTTTTTGTTAATCTATAAATGGAAAAAATGTATGACAATATTGATCAAGAATACATTAAACAAGCAATGTAGACTTAATTAATATATTCAAGTAGAATGGCTTGAAATGTGAATACCATTTTCGGAAGTTACTGACACAGAAATTTGAAGGGGTAAAGTTGTCATCATGTGACCTAAGGATCACAAGTTCAAGGCATGGAAACAGCCTCTTGCAAAAAAGCAAAGTAAGGCTGCATACTATAGACCCTTTGTGGTCCGCCCCTTCTCTGGACCCCACATATGTGTGAGCTTCATGCACTGGACTATCCCTTGTTACTGACACAGAAATTTATGGGGCATATGAAATATGAATACCATTTTAGAAGCAATATACAGTACCATTTCCATTCGGAGAAGTTACAAATAAAGATCCAAAAATAGGCATGCCTGTCTCGTGCAACCAAAGAATGCTGAATGGTTCTTCCTGCTTTAGCTTAGATATGTCAGAAAATAATCATATACTGTCATGATGCTACTCTCATAATTCGTAAGACAAACAGAAACAAACAAACTACATATAGGCTCTTTCTCAAGATTTGGAATTTGACTTATAGTTTTACTTGGCTCATTATTAGTACAAGAATCAGTCAAAAAGGGTAAAAGTATGAATGCAAAGCACTCTTGTGAAGAGCCACTCAAGCTACCACCACGCATCTCAAGATTGACTACGTGAAAGGACCAACTAAATTTCTCAAGAAGACCACCTAAACAGAATAGAGGAAAAGGTGAATTTTTATTCAGTACAAATGCTGAAGCTATATCCATGAATACAGTGAGTAAAAATCTTCAAGTAAAGAAAATACAAAAGTTTAGAAGGTTATTTGTACTGAGTTTTTGGCTACTAAAATATCCTGCACCTATCACTGAATGAAACAATGAGTGCTGCAGACATTCTTTCCTAAGAGGAAGATGATGAAAGTGCCGGTGAGGAAATACTCACCCCTTACAAAACTGTCTCTATTTAAAATGACATCTTCAGAATAAAAGTCTAAAAAGAAAATGGAGATGAAACAGTAGTCCTCAAACAAGTCATACGTCAAGGTCCTCCTGGCAGCAACAATCCATCTGAAGCCATCCTCACCACATGAGAGAAACCAACGTCTGGAGTCAACATGGGAGAACTGTAGCTGCAGGTTCCAAACTATTTACCTTTTTTTTTTTCTTTTTCTTTTTTATTGAAGATAACTCCAACGGAATGCGCCATCTAGTGGTTAGAATATAGGGAAGCTGCGAGGAAAGATATGGGCAGAAGCTCAAAAATGGATGCTCACAACCATTGAGGATTTTGAACCGACACCCTTGTAGACAAAAAGAGCCTTAGTCTAGCACCTAAGAGTCTTAGACTACCAGCTGAAATGTCTTTACCTAATTGGATGACGGAAAATGTTTCCACGTCTATTTAGCACATAAAATGGTTGCTTATTTGCAATGAATTAGGTGTCAAGAAGCAAGATATAGCAAAATGGCTTACAGATTTCATATCACTTTAATAATCATAAGAAATAAAAGGAAATAGACCAGACTGGGCAAATTTGCGAATTTGTCATACCTTAAATGATATCCCAGTCACACGTCCACTAGTAGATGCCACATAAAGCATGTCATGGTCCTGAAAAAGGGAACACATTGAAGTAATTCCATGCAACAGACATGTCTCATATTAGCATTTGTGTATTATACGCATAGTTCTCAGCACTTAGCAAGACAAACACTTAAAGAAGGAAATGTAAATGAGATTCCATGATGTTAAAGATAATGTTGACTAAAGTAAAATCTTAATGATTGCAAGTAAAAGCTACTCCTCAAACTAAACAGTTGTTACAAGCATGGTAGTAAAAAGCAACAAGTTGGTTCAGAAATCGGCTCAGTCAATGTGGCCTCAAGACCTTCCACATTTTATGTCTTGGATTCACTTAGTTTTGCCAAGTCAAAGAAAAATGGCTTTATCTGCCAGTAAAATTTGATTATAACAACCACATTTTCAGCAATACCCGAGTACTCTTCAAATTTAGCCCTAGTCAATTCATTTTGAAAACGTCCAATTATGGCGCACTTTGAGTTTTGACCCCAGTTACAAGTACCACTGTGCAAGAAGGAAGCAGCTTACCTTCCACATTACAATGTTCTGCAAATTTTTTACGAGTTAGAAACTCATCCATGACCATTCAACACCAATAATTCTAGGAATGCTCTCAATATGTATGTATTCATTATATCCAAGCATGAGGTTTCAACATAAGTTTTCAAGTGGTTAATGAAACTTTGAGTTCCTGTTGGGTTTTAGGTTGACCAAACTTGTCACATTTCAATCTAATTCTATTTATATTTTATCTTTAAGTGGCATTATTTATGAAGATCAATTGGGTACTAGAAATGAAAACTATGACTTCTCAAGGGCCAGGGCTTTTGGAGATTCTCTCTTTGGGCTCCTGTGAGATTCCCCACTCAACTCCAATGATAATTTCTTGTTCCTCAAGGTCCCATGAGGGCAGCCCCTGTGGCACAACGGTAAAAGTTGTCGTCATGTGACCTTGAGGTCACGGGTTCAAGGCGTGGAATCAGCCTCTTGCAAAAATGCAAGGTAAGGCTGCCTACTTTAGGCCATTATGGCCCGCCCCTTCCCCGGACCCCGCATAGGCGGGAGCTTCGTGCACCGGGGCTGCCCTCAAGGTCCCTTGCACCGTGCCTTTTTTTTTCCTTTGGAATGGTCATATACTTATGCTTCTACCGTTTAGCCTAGCAGTTTGGAGAAAAAGTGTATGACATCTGACTTCTCAATGAGAAGATTTATTTGGTTATACAGATGAAAATTTAATTATCGGACAACTTGGAGTGCAAGAAGTCATTGTCTCAAGCCCACTGTGGTTCCACCACTCCAGTCCCATCATCAAATCCTGTTTTTTCAAGTACTACATTTATGCTTCTAGTATTGGTCATGGCAGTCTACTGGAAACACTACATTAACGGGTTGTGCTTACAAAATTATCAATGAGAAGCGCCTCTGGCAGTTTTCCCAAAATTTCTACATAAATGGCAACTAGATATACAAGCACATAGCCATGCCCATTCTTTACGACAGCTTGAACACCAAATATTCAAAAGTAACTTTACCTGAAAGATGAAAGAGTGGTTATCTTCTTGATGAAGTGCTTTTGCAAAAGTGGGTTCTAGTACATGCCCCCAAACTTCGAGAAAAGGAAAAAAATGCATCATCTAATCACAGAGGATGATCATCATTATCATCATCAAGACCTTATCCCAATTAGGGGTCGGCCACATGAATCTTATTCCACCACCTCTATTAAGTACCATGGCTTCATTTAGTCCCAAAGATTTTAAATCTTTTCTCACCACTTCTATCTACGTTCTTTTGGGCCTTCCCCTTTCCCTTTTAGAACCTTCTACTTACATAACCTCACTCCTTCTAACCAGTGCTATTTTCGGTCTCCTTTGGACATATCCAAACCATCTAAGTCTTACCTATTGGTGCTACCTCTAAGTTTCCTCTAATGTTTTCATTCCTAATTCCATCCTTTCTTGGCTTGCCACTCATCCATCTCAACATCCTCATTTACGTGACACTCATCCTACAAGCATGATGTTCCTTAATTGCCCAACACTGATCCATAGAGCATGGCCGGCCTTATGGCCATCCGATGGAATTTTCTTTTTAGTTTAAGTGGCAACTGCTGATCACACAAAACTCCAAATGCATATCTTCATTTGTTTCAACTCGCTTGGATTCTCGGGATAACCTCCCTCTCAATCTCTCCACTCTCATGAATCATTGATCCTAAGTAGCGAAAGTGGTCTTTTGAGGGGACTTCTTGGTTATCAATCTTAACTAGTGTTCCACTCCTACTCTCCTTGCTAAAATTGCATTCCATATATTCTGTCTTAGTTCGACTGATTTTAAATCCTTTAGATTCTAATACTTCTCTCTATAACTCTATCTTTGTGTTTACGCTCTTCCTTGTCTCACCAAGTAAGACTATATCATCTAAAAATAACATGCACCATTGAATCTCCTCATGCAGATGTTTTGTTAACTCATCTATAATCAATGTGAAAGGTATGAGCTCAATGCCAATCCTTGGTGCAATCCTACGGTAACAGGAAAATCACTGATCCCGCCACTAGTAGTCTTAATATTTGTTATCACTCTCTTATACATATCTTTAATTATGTCTATATATAGCCGCAAAACCCTTTTCTCGCCCAACACCCTCAATATTAACTCTTTAGGGACTCTATCATAAGCTTTCTCTAAGTCGATAAAGACCATGTGGAGGTCTTTCCTCCTCTCCCTATATTTCTTTATCAATTGTCTTAGTAAGAAAATATCTTCCATGGTTGACCTCCCAGGCATAAAACCGAACAGGTTCTCCCATACACCTGTTTTATGCCGTAGCCTCTTCTCAATCACTCTTTCAAAAAGTTTCATAGTGTGGCTCATAAGTTTGATCCCCCGATAATTAGTGCAACTCTGTATATCTCCTTTATTCTTATAAATTGGTACAATAGAGCTTTTCCTCCATTCATCCTGCATTTTCTTTCATTTTGTAATCTTGTTAAACAACTTGGTCAACCAAACTACTCCAGTATCTTCTATATGCTTCCAAACCTCTATTGGTATACCATCAGGCCCCATGACCTTTCTTGATTTCATCTTTTTCAAGGCCTCTTTCACTTCAAGTATTCTAATCCTACATTCATATCTATAATGTCCAATGTTGTTTGGGTTTACAGTATTTTCAATCCCTATATTCTCAAAGCCATTGTCATTTAACAATTTTTGAAAGTAAGTTTCCCACCTTTGTTTGATCTCATCATCTTTGACTAGTACCCTTTGATCATCACTTCTAATGCACCTAACACGATCTAAGTCCTTACCCTTTTGTTATCTTATTTTTGGAAGTTTAAACATATCTTTCTCACCTTCTCTTGATCCTAGTCTACTATAAAGGTCATCATATGCCCTAAGTTAGCCTCACTTATTATTGTCTTAACAACCTTTTTAGCATTCTTATACTGTTCATAGTTTTCATTATTCCTAGTCTTCTACCATGCTTTAAAATTCACCCGTTTTTCTTTAATAACTTTTGCACTGTTTCACTCCACCACCATGTTTCCTTTACTAATTGCCTTTTAACTTTAGATACTCCTAAGACATTTTTTGCCACTTTCTTAATGGACTCAGCGATATTAGTCCACAGTGTTTACTTTTGTTTCATAGTTGCAGTTTCCTTCTACCATCAACTTATTTGTGAATGAGGTTATTTTCTCTCCTTTTAAACTCCACCACTTAGTTTTTTTATACCTATTAAGTTAATTTCCTTTCTTCCATCTTTTAATATAGATATCCCTAACCATTAACCTATGTTGTGAGGTTAACCTCTCACCGGGTATCACCTTACAATCCTTAGACATTGATCTTTCAGTATTCCTAAGTAGAAAAAAATCTATTTGGCTTTTATGAAATTAACTTTTAAAGGTTATTAAGTGTTCATCTCTCTTATTAAAGAATGTATTTGCAATAGCCAGTTTATATGACAAAGCAAAATTGAGGATAGTTTTCCTCATCTCATTTCATTCTCCTATACCGTACCCTCCATGTATCCTATCATATCCTTTCTTTTCTTTTCCTTTCCTACATGGCCAGTTAAGTTTGCTCTTATAAATATTCCCTCAGCATTGGAAATTTCTTGCATGACTCCCTCCATATCTTCCTAAAACTGTCTCTTGATTATATCTTCTAACCCTACTTGTGGTGCGTATGGACTTATAACATTTATGAACTACTCTCCTAGAACAAGTTTTATTATTATAATTCTATTATTAATTTATTTAACGTCCACAACTTTATCCTTTAATTCTTTATCCACTATTATTCTTAAGACATTTTTGTTATTATCTTTTCCTACGTACCAAAGTTTATACCAATCAATTTCTCTTGTTTTAGTCCCTTTCCACCAGGTTTCTTGGATACAAGCAATGTTGACTCTCCTATGTTTAATCGTATCTACTAACTCCAAACTCTTACCTGTCAATGTCCCTGTATTCCATGTGGCGATACGAATCTTATGCTCTTGAGATATCCTATTTACCCGCACACTTCTCGACCTCCATGGCATGAACCCATGCCCACTTTTCACTGCAGCTGAGTTCTAATGCAGCATATCACTTCCGAGGGAATGCTCTAGTAGCCCTTGCCCATTTTCTACTGCACTCGAGATTCGATGTAGCGCGTCACTTCTAGGGGAGCGCTCTAGCAACCCTTGCTCGTTTTTCACTGCACCCAAGATCCGATGCAATGCGTCGCTTATGGGGGATGCCCTAGCTTGAGGGAATGTCAGTTTTCGATTCATGACATGTTAGGGCTACCATACTTTTAAAAAGTTGGAGATGATTTTCACTTCTTACTAACAAACTAATATGCACATGCATATTCATTTGCAAGTAGGAAAAAAAGGCATCATCCAATCACAGAGGATGCCACTACAAAACGTTATCCTCTTAGACCACATTCTAACAAATATTATATTGGTTAATTTCAAGAGTTAGGAAGTACATTTTAACTACTTGACTTTTGGAGTTGTAGGGACTCATAAACTGCTACTATATGCAACCAGTGGAAGATTTGGTTTCTTGGGACGAACTAGGAATTGTGAAACTAACAAGCAGAAGCATATCCAAGAAAATTCTTAGAAATGAGTCATCAAGTTAGAGAGTGATAGTTTACATCACAATTGAGAGTTACATAGCTTTTTGGTGACCTCATATAAATTGTATGCAGTGTGCTAGAAGAAAGGTAAAACTGATACTGCCGTTCAAGATAAAGATTCAGATGCAAGGGTTGCTATGTGGGCCCTAAGATCATGGGATGCAATGTGCAAGAAGGAAAGCAGAACTGATTCAGGAGTTTAAGAAGAAGAATTGAGATGCAAGAGTTCAATGGGAAAAAATAAAAGATAAAAAGAGGCAGCCCCGGTGCACGAAGCTCCAGCCTATGTGGGGTCCGGGGAAGGGGCAGACCACAAGGGCATATAGTAGGCAGCCTTACCTTGCATTTTGCAAGAGGCTGATTCCATGCCTTGAACCCGTGACCTCAAGGTCACATGACGACAACTTTTACCGTTGCGCCAAGGCTCCCCTTAGGAAAAAATAAAAGATAAAAAGCTCTTTTTCACCAATAACAAGTCCAAATAAAAAAATCTGAAATACTAGAAACATAAGATATAAAATGAAGCCAAGCCATGTTGCGCAGAAATATGCTTGCCACTTATGATCTCAACAGGTAATAACAAGAATTTTAGGATATCAACAAAAAAAAAAAGGAAAAAAGAAAGCTATTGGACAGAACCAAATTTTATCAAAGATCGCCATGAGATGAGTATTTCATAAACAAAAACTGAGAAAATAATTCAAAAAGTATTTGGAACATACCCTATCAATGGAGGGTGAACCATAGATGCTACCGCCACATGAGACCTTATATATGCAATGGTGGTTTGCATAATCTAGAGCATACAAATTATGGTCATGTGATCCACACCTGTATAGTTTTGAAATGGAGAAACTAACTTGTCATCGTGATGCCCAAATGAAAAGTTACCAATCAAATTAAGCAACTACCAAATTTTGAAGCCAGTTACTTTTGAATAGATCCAAGCAAAGCAAAACCAATTAGGTGTTTGATGACTGAATGCCTAATGCAGTCAGATTAAAACCAATTTTAGGAAGTCCCAATCCCAGATCAAAATAATGAGTCTTTGCAGATTTATTGACTTAGGTCGCATTGATACTGATATCAGCACAAGAGTGGTCATTAACCTTGTTAGTTAAATGACAAAACCTGCTTTTCACCATAATTAAGCATTCTCAGATATGGTAATTTTGGAAGACTAGAGGAAGAACTTAAGCAACAGTCATCTCATGAAGCAGAAAATTCTAAATTTTGTTGTGCAGTTATCCTAGAACTCAGAAGGGAGCCTTGGCACAAAGGTAAAAGTTGTCGTCATGTGACCTTGAGGTCACGGGTTCAAGGCGTGGAATCAGCCTCCTGCAAAATGCAAAGTAAGGCTGCCTACTATAGGCCCTTGTAGTCCGCCCCTTCCCCAGACCCCGCATAGGTGGGAGCTTCGTGCACCGTGGCTGCCCTTTTTTATCCTAGAACTATGTTAACAAAACTGTCAGAATGACAACTTAAGCATATGTGCAACTCACATCTTTGCAAGAAAATGTAAAAGATAGGTCCTAGAACATTACCAGACTATTTGTTTGCATTTGTCAACAACTGGTTGTGATTTAACCTTCAAAAGCAGAAGAACAGAAAAGTAAGAAGTAGAAGATTTTCTAAATTGCCAGGTAAAAATGAACAATAACAAAGTGAAGGTCTGCCTTACATTAATGTTTATGACCAATTCAGTCTGTTGCATTTAAAGAAAAAGCATATCACCTCTGTAAAGGACACACAAGTTTGCACCAAACTTCTGCAGATGGAATGGAAGCCAGTTTTGGGGCAATGATTAACAACTATACAACTTCAGAAGATAATAACATTTTGTGAGAATGTGTTCTGCAAGTACTTGCTAGGGAAACCCATAAGTCAACCCCTTGGAACAAAGCTTTGATACATAACAGAATATACAGGGAGCTAATCTCTGACATTCCCCATGTGTATAACCAACCCCAATTCGCTTGTGATTATGTGACAATAATGAAGACGAGAACCAGCAAGAAAAAGGAGCTGTCGAGGAGCAAAATGCCGATGAGAACCCTATTATGAGAGAGGGTAAAAGACAATGAACTGGCTGCCATCAAATGGATGGTTCCACTCATCAAGTACTGACATCAGGATGGTCAGGTTGTCAACAGATAATTAAAACAATGAGAGACAATACCCTGGCAGAACATGGTCAAAGAAGGAGAAACTGTCTATCAAGCAGTCACCACTTGGCTTCTGTGGGAAGGAAGCCAACCAGAGAAGTTAAGCTTGTCACCCACAAGCATGGACAACCTCATGAAGTGGCTTGCTTGTAGGGATTAATTTAGCCATGACACTGGCTAGCATTTGGCCCTTGATTACACATGCTAGGGAATGTAAGGCCCAACAGCTTATTTCACAGGCTATCTGGATACAAGGCATGTGAGCAAACATAGGAGGTCAATGAGTGTGGTTGCACAATTCGTAACAATTGGGAGTTCTGTAGTGGCGACAGAAAGGTGTGAAAAGGAAGAGAAGAAAAGTTGGAAAAAGGAAGAAGACTAATGAGCATCAAGGATGGGGAGCATTTTCATTTCTTTAGGTGGCAGTAGCAATTTGGAAAATGATAAAATGGTCCCATTGAATAAGAAAAGATCAGGTAGAAGAACTAAAATCATTAACAATTGAGTGACGATGTCATCTCCAAACATGTTTCTGTGTGTAGCACGTGCATAGATGCAGAATAACTCTAAGCTCAGAAACAAATAAAAAAAGTAGGTCCAGATAAACAATTGAGATAATCATACCTCATCCCCTGTTTGGAAGACCCAACAGATGCTGCCACTCATAAAATCCAGAAAGTAGATTTTTCCTTTGTAACATCCAACTACAACCTATAAAAAATTCGAAATTCAATGGATTAAGAACCTCGTCCTAGCAAAAGCATAAGAAGCATTTAGCCTTCATTTGCAAATGAGATAACTTGATTATATGAACAGAGCAAAAATTTAACAGACCTGATTAAAGTCACCAGTAATAGCTGCTGAACATTCAACACGTCCTTCCAGTTCAACATCCCATCGAACCAAACCACTTAATCAATCCCATGAAAATCATTACAATATGAAAATTTGAAATGTTAAGCTATCATTGAAGAAAAATTGAACTCTTGGTTATACACAAAGAGCATCTCAGAAGATACGAAAATTGAGTAGAAATAGCACAATCAAGAAGTTCTGACTTCCATTCAATACATGTTATGCATTAACCTTCATGAGTGACATTTTTTTTCTCTCACTCTGGAAAAATGATATGCATCAATAAAAAATAGGAACAGAAACAAGGTCTCAGAAAAGGCCCAAAATTACAAGAGATAAAAATATAAAAAAGGGAACAAAGAGTTACAAAAACGATGCACAAAAATGTGTAGCTGCTTGGCATAAAGTGTTAGAAGCTATCATCATCATCATCAAGACCTTATCCCAATTAGGGTCGGCCACATGAATCTTATTTCTCCATTCCTCTCTATTAAATACCATGGCTTCATTTAGTCCCAAATTTTTTAAATCTTTTCTCACCACTTCTATCCAGTTCTTTTGGGCCTTCACCTTGACCTTTTAGAACCTTCTACTTGCATTGCCTCACTCGTAACCGGTGCCGTTTTCGATCTCCTTTGGACATGTTCAAACCATCTAAGTCTAATCTTCCTCATCTTGTTACCTATTGGTGCTACCCCTAAGTTTCCTCTAATATTTTCAGTCCTAATTCTATCCTTTCTTGTCTTGCCACTCATCCATCTCGACATCCTCATTTTCACGACACTCATCTTATGCAAATGATGTTCTGTAACTGCCAATACTCTAATCTATAGAGCATGGCCGACCTTATGGCCAACCTATAGAATTTTCCATTTAGTTTGAGTGGCACCCGCCAATCACACAAAACTCCAAATGCACATCTCCATTTATTCCAACCCGCTTGGATTCTTTGGGTAACCTCCCTCTCAATCTCTCCACTCTCGTGAATAATTGATCCTAAGTACCGAAAATGGTCTTTTACTTGAACTTCTCAGTTATCAATCTTAACTGGTGTTCCACTCTTGATACTCTCTTTGCTAAAATTGCATTCCATATATTCTGTCTTTGTTCGATTGATTTTAAATCCTTTAGATTCTAATGCTTCTCACCATAACTCTAGCTTTGTGTTTATGCCCTCCCTTGTCTCATCAAGTAGATTATATTATCTACGCACCATAGAATCTCCTCGTGCAGATGTTTTATTAACTCATCCATAACCAACGTGAAAAGGCATGGTCTCAATGCCAATCCTTGGTGCAATCCTATAGTGACAGGAAAATCACTGTTCTCGCCACTAGCGGTTTTAACATTTGTTACCACTCCCTCATACATAACTTTAATTATGTCTATATACTACCGCAAAACCGCTTTCTGGCCCAACACCCTCCTCCATATTAACTCTCTAGGGACTCTACAATAAGCTTTCTCTAAGTCAATAAAGACCATGTGGAGGTCTTCCTCTTCTCCCTATATTTCTCTATCAATTGTCTTAATAAGAAAATAGCTTCCATGGTAGACCTCCCAGGCATGAAACCAAACGGATTCTCCGATACACTTGTTTCATGTCGTAGCCTCTTCTCAACCACTCTTTCAAAAAGTTTCATAGTGTAGCTCATAAGTTTGATTCCTAAATAATTAGTGCAGCTCTGTATGTCTCCTTTATTGTTATAGATTAGCACAATAAAGCTTTTCCTCCACTTATCAAGCATTTTCTTTAATTTTATAATCTTGTTAAACAACTTGGTCAACCAAACTACCCCAATATCTCCCATATGCTTCCAAAGCTCTATTGGTATACCATCGAGCCCCATGGCTTTTCCTGATTTCATCTTTTTCAAAGCCTCTTTCACTTCAGGTATTCTAATCCTATGTTCATATCTATAATATCCAATGTTATTTAGATTTATAGTATTTTCAATCCCTATATTCTCAGAGCAATTGTCATTTAACAATTTTTGAAAGTATGTTTCCCACCTTTGTTTGATCTCATCATCTTTGACTAATACCCTTTGATCATCGCTTCTAATGCACCTAGCATGATCTAAGTCCTTACCCTTCTATTCTCTTACTTTTGCAAGTTTAAACACATCTTTCTCGCCTTCTCTTGTTCCTAGTCTATTATAGAACTCATCATATGCTTTAAGTTTAGCCTCACTTACTATTCTCTTAGCAACCTTTTAAGCATTCTTATATTGTTCATAGTTTTCATTATTTCTAGTCTTCTGTCATGCTTTAAAACACATCCGTTTTTCTTTAATAACTTTTTGCACTATTTTAACCCACCACCATGTTTCCTTTACTAATTGCCTTTTACCTTTAGATATTCCTAAGACATCTTTTGCCACTTTCTTAATGGACTCAGCAATATTAATCCACATGGTGTTTACTTCTGTTTCATAGTTCCAATTTCCTTCTACCAACTTATTTGTAAATGAAGTTATTTTCTCTCCTTTTAAGTTCCACTATTTAATTTTTTGATACCTATTAAGTTAATTTCCCTTCTTCCATCTTTTGATATGGATATCCATAAACATTAACCTATGTTGTGAGGTTCAACTCTCACCAAGTATCACATTACAATCCTTACACATAAATCGTTCATTATTCCTAAGCAGAAAAAAGTCTATTTGGCTTTTATAAAGTCCACTTTTAAAGGTTATTAAGTGTTCATCCCTCTTCTTAAAGAATGTATTTGCAATGGACAAGTTATATGACAAAGTAAAATCAAGGATATTCTCCCCCATCTCATTTCGTTCACCTATACCATACCCTCTGTGTATTCTTTCATATCCTTCCTTTTCTTTTCCTACATGGCCATTTAAGTCTGCTCCTATAAATATTCCCTCAGTGTTGGGAATTTCTTACATGACTCCCTCCATATCTTCCCAAAACTATCTCTTGATTATATCTTGTAACCCTGCTTGGGGTGCGTATGAACTTATAACATTTATAATCTTTTCTCCTAGAACAAGTTTTATTATTATAATTATATCACTGATTCTTTTAACGTCCACAACTTTATCCTTTAATTTCTTATCCACTATTATTCGTACACCATTTCTGTTATTATCCTTTCCTACACACCATAATTTATACCCATCTATTTCTCTAGCTTTAGCCCCTTTCCACTTGGTTTCTTGGATACAAGCAATGTTGACTCTGCTACGTTTTATCGCGTCTACTAACTCCAAACTCTTACCTATCAATGTCCCTATATTCCATGTGGTGATACGAATCTTATGCTCTGGAAATATCTTATTTACTATCGCCTTTCTCGACCTATATGGCATGAACCTTGTTGAGTCCTTAATTTTGCCAAAAATAACCTTAGATTACTATTTTATTAGATCATTTAATAAGGTAATTTTGTGATTTTGAATCAATTTTAGCTATAATGGACCATCTAACCGTTAATTTGAAAAGTTAAACAATTAGATGATCATTATAGTTAATTACCTATATAAGTTAATTCTAATTTTATATTTTGCTTTGCAGATAATCTAGAGTACATTGGACGGTTCATATTTGCTTATTTTAATGGGTCCCATGCCACAAATCTGGGCAAAGCTGACCAATGATGCATATGGCACCATCGCATGGTAGGCAACATCACATGGGCATGCTACAAGAGATGATGGGTGAGCTGCACGATTTACTAAAAAAAATATTCAGGCTGGCTGGTTTTGCCTCCTTCAAGGGTAGGAGCAAGCTGCTCCTCCCTGGGACACACTTTTCCTCTTGCTTCTCCCTCTTGGAGTAGAGGTGGACTGTTCCTCTCCACCTCTCACCCTCTCTCGTTCTCTCCATCACCTCCCTCGTCTCTCTCTCTCTCTCTCTCTGGTGCGTGACACACGAACACCCAAAGCCCCCTTCTTCTTCTCCCTTCTTTCCTCTTCCCATTTTCGTTTCTCTTTCTTCTCCTTTTGAGAGAGAAGAGGTGGAAGGACTGTTCCTCTCCACCTCTCTCTTGCTCTCCCTCTCTCACGCACCCCCAGCCTGAACCCCTCTTTCTCTTCTCAATCATACCAACACCTCACCTCTTCCCCTATCTACCTCCAAGTCCCTCTCTCTCTGGCTTCTCCCTCTTGGAGTAGAGGTGGAAGGACCGTTCCTCTCCACCTCTCTCCCTCTCTCGTTCTCTCCATCACCTCCCTCATCTCTCTCTCTCTCTCTCTGGTGCGTGACACACCAACACCCAAAACCCCTTTCTTCTTCTCCCTTCTTTCCTCTTCCCTTTTTGGTTTTTCTTTCTTCTCCTTTTGAGAGAGAAGAGGTGAAAGGATTGTTCCTCTCCACCTCTCTCTTGCTCTCCCTCTCTCCCTCTCTCACGCACCATACTGCCTCTCTCTCATTCCACTCCAGCCGGCATCTCTATCTTCTTTGGCCAGTTTGAAAAGTCGCACAACCAAGTCCGGTGGACTTCTCGCTACTGAACGTCCCAGGGGGGTTTTCTTCCGCGTTCACACTCTCCCTTTCCTCTTTTCCTCTCTTCCCCTTTCTTTTCTCTCGTGCTTTGCCCTTCTACTTCTCTCTATCCATTTCCCTCCTCTTTGCTTCTCCTTCTGACTCACCCTTCTCTTTATTTTCTCACGCACCCTCTGCTTCCTATTGCTTTCTCTTTATTTTCTCACAGACCCTCTGTTCTACTCTCCGTTTCTCTCTCGCTGCCTCTGCATCAATCGGACACCCTAGGGAAGGAAACCCAAGTCAGGTTTCCACTCCCACGTTCTCAGCCCTCTTCTTGTGTTTACTCACCATCTCACCGGTCTACCCCTTCCCTTTACTCTGTCCACGCAACCCAGGGCCAGTCGTTTGCTCAGTCTGTTCCACACCGCCTAAACCAGACGAACCAACTCGACGTATCCAGCCTGATTGGCTTCATCATTTTTTTTCTCCTCTAAAAGGGCAGCCCCAGTGCACAAAGCTCCCGCCTATGCGGGGTCCGGGGAAGGGGCGGGCCTTAATGGCCTAAAGTAGGCAGCCTTACCTTGCATTTTTGCAAGAGGCTGATTCCACGCCTTGAACCCGTGACCTCAAGGTCACATGACAACAACTTTTACCGTTGCGCCAAGGCTCCCCTTCTTTTTCTCTGCTTAGTAGCCACACGGCCCAGGGAGAGAAAACCAGATCGGGTTTTCTCCCATCTTGTCCCTCTTACTGTCTTCTATTCCCCTCTTCTTCTCTGAGTCGGATGCTCCGGAGAAGAAAACCCAAACTAGGTTTCCATTTTCGGCGTCCCGCGTTCCCCCTTCTTCTCCCTCCTTTCCCCTCTTCTTCCTCCTTCTCCTTCTTCTTCTTCTTCTTTTTCTTTTCTTCTTCCCCGTCGATTTCACCCTCTTACTGGGTACTGTTCATGAACAATACTCTGTCTTGGTTTTCCCAAAACGTTTTCCTGTTTTTCATTTAAAAACCGGAACCCCTGAAAAATTACCTTTCTGCCCTTAGAAGATCTCAGAAATTCTACCTCTGGCCTTTCTGTTTAATACCATCCATGTCCTCAATTTAATACCGTCGGGTCCCTTACTTCTGTGTCCCTATACTATTCTAGTTTTACATTATTCCCATTTTGACTATCCAAGGACAGTGCAATCCAAGGACAAGCTTATCCAGGATCACTTTTAGTTTTATTTTTTGTTTTCTTTTGAATAAATAATTGTATGCACTTCAGCAGTTAAATAAATCTGAAATTTTCTTTTATTGTTAGTTTATTTATGTTATTTTTATTTTTATTAATTGAAATTTGTGTAAACTCCACATTTAAGTCGAGTTCCCGTGGAAATTGACCCGGACTTGCACTAGCTAGACTACAACAGCCGTGCACTTGCAGAAAACACTCAACAAACCTATATCCACTTTTCACTGCACCTGGGTTTTGATGCAGCGGGTTGCTTCCGAGGGGACGCTCTAACAACCCTTGCCCATTTTTCACTACACTCGAGATCCGATGTAATGCATCGCTTCTGGGAGAACGCCCTAGCAACCCTTGCATATTTTTCACCCACCCAGGATCCAATGCAGCGTGTCGCTTATGGGGAACGCCCTAGCTTGAGAGAATGTTAGTTTTCAATTCATGTTATTTAAGTCTACTCCTATAAATATCTCCTTAGTGTTGGGAATTTCTTGCATGACTCCCTCCATATCTTCTCAAAACTGTCTCTTAATTATATCTTCTAACCCTACTTGGGGTGCATATGCATTTATAACATTTATGATATGCTCTTCTAAAACAAGCTTTATTATTATAATTCTATCAATGATTCTTTTAACGTCCACAACTTTATCCTTTAATTATTTATCCACTATTATTCCTATGTCATTTCTATTATTATCCTTTTCTATGTGAAAAATGAGGGTCTTGCGTCAGCTGCCAACCGGTAAGGAAGAAGTTGAAGATGATTTTGTTATTTCTGTCCTACTTGCAAATGAATATGCATTTGCATATTAGTTTGTAAGTAAGAAATGAAAATCATCTCTAGCTTCTTAAAAGCATGGCAACCCTAAAATGACATGAATCAAAAAGTGTTAGAAGCTATCTCACTCCATATTTTGGTTCAAAATACTTTTCATGTTATGTGGAATCAGCAATTTCAGACAAATGCAATACAATCATAAATTTGAAAGGAAAAATAAAACATAACAACACTAGCAACTGTCCCAAAGTCTCTCTCGCACATAGAAATTAAAGTTGACCAATCTGAAAATTTAGCAAATCCATCTTTGTTCATACTTTAGGAGATCACAGTATGTACTTTAAGACAATGAAATTATACCTTACAGCATCGATGCAGAGGAAGTTGTGAAAATGAGATCCAATAAATAAATAAGCATTGCCGTCCTTTACGACAATCAAAGGTGACGCATCAACACAAGACCTCAAACAAACAGTCCATAGTTCCTGCATAACTCCACTTCTGTCTCTTGGGACTTTAACCGAGAAACATGAATGACGTACATTATTCACCTCAAGTTCTGTTGCATACATGACCTTGTTACAGCGGCTGAACGAAGCAACTTCTGGTAGATGAAAGTTGGATATCCAGGTGCTAGTATCAGTTAAAGTTGTCCCTTTGACTGAATCTCTGTGCAAGCTTGATAACTTCTTGAAAGAGTCCAGATTAAGAGAAGAACCATGATTCAAGGTGTTTAGTTGATCACTACTTGGCTTTTGCAAAGAACTTTGGAATCGTCCTACAGGAGCCGCTTGAATTGACATTCTAAGTGACTTATAACTGTCTAGATCATTTGCCATCAGATCAAAGGCATGGACCACATTCCTATAAGATGCCCTCTTGTCTAGGAGAGCATTTAGAAGTCTAGTTGGGCTTGGGAACATATAAATCAGTCTCATATCAATCCCCAACTTATGGGCAACTTGTGCAGCAGCAATGGAATTACCTCCCATAAGGAATAAGTCATCCAAATTTGCAACTTCTTCGACCATCAATGCATCCCGAAATGCCTGTTAAAACAATAATAATAAACACAATTACAAATTAGATTGAGAAAGCAATCAGTTTTGGTCACCAAAGATATGGGAACAAACATTAAAACAAACTAGCACAATTGATCCAAAGAGGTTATACCAGGCAAATTAATTCACGAGTTGGATTACAACAAGATCTATTGAAATTCAAATTCCATTTAAATCAAATCAACCAATGAGCATAATTAGATCTAGGCTAACAAGGCACCCACACAGTGCCAATTGATAAGCTTTTGAGGGATTTCATTTTTTCCTTTATAATTGGTACGTCTAATTGTAGAAACAAATTAATGTGGGAAACATTTTGAATACAGATAAAACATTTATATTGATGTCGATGGATAAATTTTTTAAGAGACCTCACTTTTCATTTACAATTTCAGTCCCTCCAATATCAGAGACTCAGAAGTAAAATATTTGGCATCTTGACTTGCTTATTATGAGTGTAAATCACCTTGAAATAACTATAGCCATTGACCCTGCTCATCTTATTGTCAACAATGAATTTGCTTGTCCAACTTCTTCACTTCTGTCAGATTCAAGGAATAGATAAAAGTGCAGATATCCAATCTAACAAGGCATCATGGATAAACTGTCAAGAATCCGACAAGAATCTTATACCATAGGATGCAATTAAAGTTTCCCAGAACTTTTTGTATTGTACTCATTATCAATATTATCACAGGCACAGTGCAGGGAGTCACGAGAAGGCCAGGACTGCATTTGTGTAGCAGAAGTGTGTGACCAACAAAAACCTCCAAGGATGTCAACTGACTCTGCACGGCAATCCTACTTAGAATACATTTGAGCGGCCAAGGCCTTTCACATTACTTCTTTCCATGTGATGACAAACTTTAGCTTTTCTTCACTTTACATTAGATATCCATTAGGAAGAAAACAACTACCTAAGAAACCTACCATTGGTTAGTTATTATATGAGTCGTTCTTCGTTTTAACTTCCATAGGTTAACCTTAACTTCCACCAAAGGGAAAAGAAATAACTTCTATTCATTTTATCAATGAAACTGATAAAGCAGATTTTATATTGCCCAATTTATGGCACAAAATATAGAGAGAACAGGAAAGTGTTATGTCAGAGGACACAGATGATTCCTACCATATTGGACAAACCAAGACATATTCTAGAGTAGAAAAGCAACAGTTGATAAAATGTAATTCACTCAGTTATATGATCCAAAGTTACTACTTGTAAGTCTATAGTTCTAGTGAGCAACAAGACGAGACAAAAGGTACATGAAAATCCAAAAGATATTATTTTCAATCTTAGCAAATAAGAACACATGAATTTCCACTTCAAGGCATTAGTAGGTAACTCATTAAATAGCAGTTAAGAAAATAAACAAAAATAACAACTATTACCCCTTTAATAACTTCCAGTAGACCATCACCATATTGGGCTCCATCAATTTCGTCTCTAGTGCGTTTTAAGCCAAATGTTGAACTTGCCAACAAAGTATAATCTACTTTTCCCGAGGGAGTCATAGGTAATGATTTCATACACAAATAATGAGTAGGAATCATTGCTTGAGATAGTTTTCTGGCCAACCAGCTTCTAATAGAAAAACTCAGTCTATCACATGCACAATTTTCTTCATCATGGTTATTTTGCTCTTTCCAACACTTGTTTCTTTGGAAAACAAGATGAGCAACAAGATAAGAAACCTCTCTTTTATCTGTATGAAAAGTTACAGCAGCATCAGCCACATCAGAATGCTCCCTTAAAACATTTTCAATCTCTTCTATAGCTACACGCTGCCCGTTAACTTTTATAGTCCGGTCTTTCCTCCCCAAAAAGATAAAATCACCACTTTGTAACTGCCTGGCAAAATCACCTGTCTTAAAATAAAGTTGAGGACCGCTATCCCTGGTCAACATTACATAGTCTGATGACATAATGACTGGATCAAATATGTAACCTGAAGAAATACACAGCCCACCAACATGTAGTTCACCTTCATTAGGCATGTCTGGTTCTCCAATAAGCACAATGTCACAGTTAGAAATGGGAACACCAATGGGAACTGTGCCCAGTGCCTCAGCATCTAAGATTGTTGGTAATCTTTTGCAGTCAAAATATGTACAGTCACCAGATACCTGAAATTCTATATACTGAAGTATTAGCAATGCATGTAATACAGCTAAGCTGGGAGCAAAGCAGTAATTAATGTCACAACTCACATTACCTCCAGAGCTTTTTAAGATGAGTTCGGACCATTTTAGAAGAGATAGCAAAAATTTTGGAGAAGTTCCATTAACATTAAATTGACATTGTAATAATCATAGAAATCTCTAGAAAGTCGATTCGCCTAAATGAAATTTAATTCCAACAAACAGTGGTATTAAATTTTCAAAGGCACTCACTTTTTTATAATGCAATTCTATTATAGCTAGATGTCAACTGAAAGAACCCAACACCAGGTAAATATTAACTAAAAATTGATTTTGGTACATTTGAAGTTCTTGGACATGGGTAACATTTAGACAGCCTATATTAACAAATCTACATATACATGGGTCCACATGCTAGCATGAACCTCTCAATGCCAAGAGCATTATTTCATGGAAAATTTGCTGCAATAAAAGAGCAAAGAGAGAGAAGGACGAACTCTGCCAATGCCAGTTCCAAGCCCGGATAAAAAAGGAAAAGGGTTTTGAGTCATGTGCTAGCTAGCAAGTAAAACCTTTTTGAAGAAGTTGAAGATGATTTTGTTATTTTCTTTTCTTCTTGCAAATTAATATGCATATGTATATTAGTTGGTCATCATCATCAATCCCTTATCCCAATTAGGGGTCGACCACATGAATCTTATTCCTCCATTCCACTCTATTAAATACCATGGCTTCATTTAGTCCCAAAGTTTTTAAATCTTTCCTCACCACTTCTATCCACGTTCTTTTGGGCCTTCCCCTTGCCCTTTTAGAACCTTCTACTTGTATATTAGTTGGTAAGTAAGAAAAAAGATAATGATAACCATCTTTAGCTTCTTCAAATAATGACAACCCCAACATGACATGAATTGATCACTGACATTCCCTCAAGCTAGGGTGTCCCCCATAAGCGATGCGCTACATCAAATCCCCGGTGCAATGAAAAATAGGCAAGGGTTGTTAGGGCATTCCCCTGAAAGTAACACGCTACATCGAATCCTGGGTATAGTAGAAAATTGGCAAGGGCTGCTAGAATGTCCCCTCGGAAGAGACGCGCAGCATCAGAACCCAAGTGCAGTGGAAAGTAGACAGAGATTTATGTCATGGGGGTCGAGAAGTGCATAGTTAAATAGGCTATCTTAAGGGCATAAGATTCGTATCACCAAATGGAATATAGGGACATTGACAGGTAAGAGTTTAGAGTTAGTTGATACGATGAAATGTAGGAGAGTCAACATCGCTTGTGTCCCATAAACCAAGTAGAAAGGGGCTAAAATTAGAGAAATTGATGGGTATAAGCTATGGTATGTGGGAAAGGTTAATAACAAAAATGGTGTAAGAATAGTAGTGGATTAAGTTGTAGACGTTAAAAGAAACAATGATAGATTTATAATAATAAAACTTGTGCTAAGAGAGCAATTCATAAATGTTATAAGTGCATGCGCACCACAAGTAGGGTTAGAAGATATAATAAAGAGACAGTTTAGAGAAGATATGAAGGGAATCATGCAAGAAATTCCTAACACAGAAGGGATATTTATAAGAGCAAACTTAAATAGCCATGTAAGAAAAGAAAATGAAGGATATGATAGGGTGCATAGAGGATATGGTATTGAAGAACGAAATGAGATGGGGGAAGTTATCCTCGATTTTGCTTTGGCATATAACCTTGCCCTTGCAAACACATTCTTTAAGAAGAGAGATAAACACTTAATAACCTTTAAAAGTGGACTCCATAAAAGCCAAATAGACTTTTTGTTACTTAAGAATACCTAAAGATCATTGTGTAAGGATTGTAAAGAGATACCCGGTGAGAGTTTAGCCTCACAATATGGGTTAATGGTTATGGATATCTATATTAAAAGATGGAAGAAAAGAAATGAACTTAACAAGTATCCAAAAACTAAGTTGTAGAACTTAAAAGAAGAGAAAATAACCTCCCTCACAAATAAGTTGATGGTAGACGGAAATTGAAATAATAAAATAGAAGTAAACACCATGTGGACTAATATGGCTGAGTCCATTGAAAAAGTGGCAAAAGATGTCATAGGAGTATCTAAAGGTAAAAGGCAATTAGTAAAGAAAACTTGGTGGTAGAGTGAAACAGTGCAAAAAATTATTGAAGAAAAATAGGTGTATTTTAAAGCATAGCAAAAGACTAGAAATAATGAAAACTATGAATAGTATAAGAACGTTAAAAAGGTTACTAAGAGAATAGTGAGGCTAAACTTAGGCATATGATGATCTATATAATAGACTAGGATCAAGAGAAGGTGTAAACTTGCAAAAATAAGACAACATAAGGGTAAGGACTTAGACCACGTTAACAGCATTAAAAGTGATGATCAAAGGGTAATAGTCAAAGATGACAAGATTAAACAAAGGTGAGAAACTTTACTTTCAAAAATTGTTAAATGACAATGGCTCTAAGAATACAAGGATTGAAAATACTGTAAACCTAAATAACATTGGACATTATAGATATGAATGTAGGATTAGAATACCTGAAGTGAAAGAGGCCTTAAAAAAGATGAAATCAGGAAAGGCCATGGGGCCCGATGGTATACCAATAGGGGTTTGGAAGCATATAGGATATACTGGAGTGTATGATTGACCAAGTTATTTAATAAGATTGTAAAAGGAAAGAAAATGCAAGATGAATAAAGGAAAAGCTCTATTGTACTAATCTATAAGAATAAAGGAGACATACAAAGCTGCATTAATTATCGGGGGATCAAACTTATGAGCCATACTCTGAAACTTTTTGAAAGAGTGATTGAGAAGACTATCAGAGAACTAGTTTGGTTTCATGCCTGGGAGGTCTACCATGAAAGTTATTTTCTTACTAAGACAATTGATAGAGAAATATAGGGAGAGGAGGAAAGACTTCCACATAGTCTTTATTTAGTTAGAGAAAGCTTATAATAGGGTCCTTAGAGAGTTAATATGGAGGGTGTTAGGCAAGAAAGGAGTTTCACGGGAGTATATAGACATAATTAAAGATATGTATGAGAGAGCAGTAACAAATGTTAAGACCACTAATGGTGAGACTAGTGATTTTCTTGTGACCGTAGGATTGCAGCAAGGAATGGCATTGAGCACATACCTTTTCACGTTAGTTATAGATAAGTTAACAAAACATCTGCATGACGAGATTCCACAGTGCATGCTATTTATAGATGATATAGTCTTACTTGATGAAACAAGATTGGACGTAAACACAAAGCTAGAGTTATGGAGAGAAGCATTATAATCTAAAGGATTTAAAATCAGTTGAACTAAGACAAAATATATATAATACAATTTTAGCAAGGAGATGAGTAGGTATGGAACACCAGTTAAGATTGATAACCAAGAAGTCCCCATAAAAGACCACTTTCAGTACTTAAGATCAATGATTCTTGAGAATGGAGAGATTGAGAAGGAGGTTATCCAGAGAATCCAAGTGGGTTGGAACAAATAGAGATGTGCATCTGGAGTTTTGTGTGATCGGCGGGTGCTAATCAAACTAAAAGAAAAATTCTATAGGATGGTTATAAGGCCAGCCATGCTCTATAGATCAAAGTGTTGGGCAGTTAAGTAACATCATGTTCATGGGATGAGCATCGCAGAAATGAGAATGTTGAGATGGATGAGTGGCAAGATAAGAAATGATAGAATTAGGAATGAAAACATTAGAGAAAACTTAGGGATAACGCCAATAGGTAGCAAGATGAGGGAAATTAGACTTAGATGGTTTGGACATATCCAATGAAGACCAAAGTGGCATCAGTTAGGAGTGAGGCAATGCATGTCAAAGGTTCTAAAAAGACAAGGGAAAGGCCCAAAAAAACATGGATAAAAGTGGTGAGAAAAAATTTAAAAACTTTGGGACTAAATAAAGCCATGGTACTTAATCGAAGGGAATGGAAGAACAAGATTCATGTGGCCAACCCCTAATTGGGATAAGGTCTTGATGATGATGGTGATGAGAAAGATGATTAACCTAGTATTCCATCTCCTACAAACTCCAAAAATACGGAGATAACATAAAATCGAAAGTCATTAGAAAATAACACCTTTCTGCTCATTCCTGGCAAGCATTCTTAACAATAAGTGTGTATATAGATATAGATATGGATACAAATATTAAATAATAGGTTGAAGATTTTGGTTGTCGGCTGCTTATTTAGGTAAATAGACAGCTATGACAAGAAGAAATGAGAAGAAATGACACTGACAGGACCAAGCATATTCAGAGACAAAAACAGACACTTTTCTCCATAAAATAGAGAATGATATATGTCAGCGAACCTAAACAGCTCAACAAAATCTTTCCAAATATATCATCAAGAATAGTAGAATGGATGAATAAAGAGCTCCAAGCTCTTTAAAGTATGCTGATTTGTGCTAAACTAGTAGATATAGACATCGGAAATGTGGAACCAGCATCACAAGGAATTCTTGGCTCTAGAGCTTTTGGTCTGTTAAGAAATGGACAACCAACAGTGACCTGACATTCAACTTGCAAGATGCCTCCTTGAAAATTGGTGGAATTGAACAATCAACCGCAGATGGAAGTGGAATGGGTAATAGTTCTCCAGCCCTGTGAAGATGATGATGCTCTATAAACCAAGTCAAATATTAAACAGAAGAAATCATATCATAACTAGTTGCTCTTATTAACGGGCAATCTGGCACAATATGAGAAACAGACTAGATAGTTATTGGTCATTGACTTTTGTACTCCCCTACCACTTTGACAGTTGATGACTAGTTGCTTTTATTAAAAGACAAAATATGAGAAACAGACTATAAAGAGATTTTGATCACTGACCTCTGTACTTCCATACAAGTTTAGGATAGTGGTCTTCGGCAATAGATTGCTGAGAATCTCCCACAATGATACAGTTAAAACATCCCCACTGAGCACTAACACTTTTAAGAACTCTTGAACCTCCCTTAGTTGTGGGCTTCTCATTGCAGGAAGAATCGATCGCATAAGTGTTGGAACGGCAGTAAGCCTCGAAACACAATATGCCTGCAAAAACAATGGAAAGAAATTTGCAACATGCCCGACATGGAAGAGAGAAAAAAGTTCAAAACATAAATAAATAGGATGAGATGAAGTGATGATAGATACATAGTAGGTATTTTAAGCATGTGTTCTGTATGAACTGTAAAAATGAAACAGATATACCTTTAGAAAATCCACCAAATAGAATGGATTTTCTTTTAATTCATCAAACGGAGGTATTACTAGAGGGGTACAAGTAAGAACAGCACTAAGAAACTCCTGCAGATGGTCAACAAAGCTGATTGATGTCTTAAACAGTAAATTCTCTGTTCCTTGTAATGGAAACAATGCTTGCATCCACAAAAAGCGATTCAGAAGACCTAAAATATATAAGTAGATCAGTGGAAGTACAGAGATTGAGAGCATTAGACTAGATGTCTGAATGAAAAGAGAGAGAGAGAGAGAAGAGGAAGTTGATGCATAAACATAGAATGATCCAAAGCCCACAAACAACACACAGTTGTCATGCATATAAAAGTGTTATATAATAACTAAAGACCCTGAAAGCAAAAGCACATCAAGAAAGAATAAAGCAACGGGACTATAATAAGTCATTCACAAAAATGTATATGATGGTGCACCATGTCTTAGGATATAACAAAGAAGCAGTATGTATTACTGTTAACTCAGTTAACTTTTTTTATTTACATTATCAAATTACTCTTTTACATTTTTATTTCAGTATTTCAGAATTTGATTTCCCAATTCACTCAATAGGCACCAGAAACAGGAACTTTTCTGAGATATTAGAAGGAATATCACGAATCAATATAAATGATCATGCTCACAACTTTGGAGCAACTTCACATGCATTGTTCAAATCAGCACAGCTAGTAGCAGATGAAGCAGATAAACTATTGTGTTCTTACTTTTATTTAGAAGTAATGAAAAATGCTTCTGTTCATTTAGGTTCAACAACTCTGAACTTGAGATCAAGCTAAGGCATGAATGAGTACTGCTTCTACTCTAGGGTAGCATTATATACAGATATAAAACCAATATCTTACCTGGATTGAGCATCTGGGTATAACAGCTTGAAAGATGCAGAGCAACCTATAACAGAAAAACTTTACCAGGCAGGGTAGTCCCTTGGGCTTTCTGCCAGCTTTCAATTTTCTTTTATTCTTACAAGATAACGGTCATACCAGCATCTTTTTGCACTACTAATAACTCTTTGATCCAGCTCAGTAAACTGCCTGCTATTAGGCTATATGTACATAAGAGAACTCGGATCTTCAGTAAGACTTATAAACAAGAACATTGCTCTAAAATCAATAGTACATACTTTAATAACACTGAAAACTCTGCCCTGATGTGGAGTTCATCATGAAAAAGGTGCAGAACATGGAAAGCTGCAAAACAAGATTAGATTTTGGCAAATATCATATGCTGGCTACCAAACCATGCATAAAAAACTAATGATTGGTGCATGGACAAGAACAATTCACAAGTATAGTAGACTTTAGAGACAGCAAGAGGTATCACACAAGCTCCTACCAGAGTTACTAATGAAAAAAATTGGGCAGAAAGAACTATATCTCATAGGAAACAACTAATATTAGAGATGTCTTATGGTTTGGAGTAAGGAAAAGATGATTTATTTACCTTTCTCAGTGCCACAAACACCTTTGGGCTTTCCAGTCGATCCAGACGTGTACAGTAAATAACAAAACCTTCTCTGTCTTCCGCTTTCACAAGGCCAGCCTAATTCAGAATTTTGAATTTGTTCCTTAAGATTCGTCTTTGGAGAGATACATAAAACTGAAGAATTGCTTTGATCAACTAGCCAATTGGCTTTACCAAGGTGGTTATTATTTGCATCAGAAGAAGATGTGCATGTGATGATGAGACTAACCATTGAAGCAGAAACAATGGATAGTATCCTATCTTTTGGCCATAATGGATCTAGTGGCAAGAAAGCCTCTCCGCATCTTAGAACTGAAAGAACTGTAATTATGTATTCTACAGATGGAACAACATATATTCCAATAATGTGAGGGTTAACAGTCAATGATGGAGTTCCATACGTCTCTCCTGATACGTTCCCAATGTAAATGCTTGCATCTGGGACAAAGCTAGAACATTCACTCTGAGAGTTGGTTGAGTGTCCTCCAGATATACTGACAAATTTTGATGATTCTGAGATTTGATCATTTGCTGTCACTCTTCCACGAATATAAGCTGCAATAAGACTGAAGTTCAATCAACGCAACATCATATAGGCACGACTAGGCTAGCAGATGCGACTGACAAGATATGGTGTCTAAAAAGTGCAACCAGTTTCTTTTTCGTCATATTCTTGTGAGAAATCATGGTATTAGAAAATCGTTGACTAAGACCACTTACTTTAACATGAGCGTTGCCCAGGTAATAACCATTACGTAACCTATTCTGAGTTTTAACACCGTGAAGTTCTAATTATCAAAATACAATTATACAACATAACAAAGCGAGCTGTGTTTCTGTTCTGGAGACTGTTACTCAACGCTAAGCCCTTTCTGCAACAAGTCATTTCAGAAACCATATGAGAAACAAAGAATAGAAAAAAGCCTTATCTCCTAAAATCCGAGATTAGCTATGCCCAAATATTGTTAGATAGTCTATATAGCAGTATATACTAATTTAACTATAACCTTAGTTACCCAAACTGAGAAAATTTTAAAATTTCAGATAAGAACAAAGGGATGCAGCTGAGCTGCTAATGCTAAACTGATGGTTGCAACGACAACAGAAAATCGTGAAAATAAAACAGCACGTAAAAGGAGAAATTAACTCAAACAATCACATACAAATTCCTACACAAATGACACGTGACTAAGCACCGACGAATCTACAGTTCAATAATCTCCAAAATTCAAAATTCAAGAACGAAAACAACAGGATGAACTGTATTCACGTATCCAACAAAATCAAAACACTAGCTCTTCTAAACAAAATTCATAACCTTCACCTTTCGGTCTGATCAAATTCGGATCATCACCGCCGTCAAGAACCCGACGAATTCGAGAACAGAGGGAATCAGCTGCCGTTGAAATTTCCTCCATATTGAAGCATTCATCTCCATGATAAACTGGAGGCGACGAAAATTTTCGATGACGATCAAAGTGCTCTTCCATGTTAAAACCGAAGTCATCCATCTTCGCGCGTGATTCTCTGCACATCCGAGCTCCGCCATGGCCATGGATCACTGCAATCTTGCTAGGGTTTGCCGAAGCAGCTCTGGAGAACAAGTGCGAAATGCAGCAAGGTTCCGATTCCTCCACTCCCTTCTTCTCCATCCGACATTTCCTCCAATAATAGGGAAATGGCCGGCGCGGGCAGCCAAGTATTTAACTACTTCGAAGCGGAGTAGGGTATTTTCGTCTTTTAGTCAATGGGCTCGGGAATGATAAGCACGTGAAATCAAAGCGCCGGATAAGGCGCTTGAATGCATGCACGCTGATTCTGCATGAGAGGGCCCACTTTGGCTTGATCTTACTCCATCTTCTGATTGATCTGGCTTTGGATTTACCGTAATTGAGAAAATCACGAGGATGGAACAAATTTAGCATCCCACGGATCTTATTTTTGGTTTCAAATTTGCATTGAAAGATATTAGCTGCCTTGTGTAATAGATTATTTTACATTAAGATCAAATTAATACTGTTTCGAGGGATGCTAAACTGACAGCAATGTAGGTGCTGTCTACCGACTAAATTTTATGGGGCCAACCTTTAAATGATCGGACTCATTTATTCATTGCTCTATATTTAAATGTCTATAATTTGAATGACTCTAGCATCTAAAAGTATACATTGAATGTTATACTTATAAATGGATGGTTTAAAAACTTCACCAAAAAAAAAGCACAATTTTATAATGGCTAAATTCATCTAAACTACGTGCTTGCTTATTTATAAAATATCTAAATTTAGGACAACAAGATAAATAAGTTGGATCATCCACAGGTGGACGCCAAAAATGAAATCACTATACAATACTGCTTAGTGCGGTCAGTTCAGCATTCCTCTATCGCTTCATCTTATTTTTCAATTGAACCATGGGTTCAATTTGGTATCAGAGCTTTGTAACGCAACTCAACAAAAAGTCGCAATCACAGGCAATTAGGGTTCAGGGTCCGAGGTTGTGCATGGGTACTAGGTCCAACTTTCAGAAAAAAGGGGTACATTATGGATATAAAAAAGAAGGGGTCATCCTATTTTCCCCTATTTTAAAGCAACTTTGAAAATTCTTCTTTGCCATTCCTCACAATTATCACAGGCCATTCCTCACAAGCAGTAAAACCTTGACCCCATGGCAAAAAAAATTCTTATTGAAATAGAAAATATGTTTGTAGCCTATAAAAAGATGACACGAAGCTCTCGCGCATGTAGGATCCAAGAAAAGGGCAGACCATAAACATGATTATAATAGCCGAAATCAGTAGAAGTGTGCCATCTTATTTCTCCTTAATTTATCTCAAATTGGTCAAGCAACCCCAAATGACAAAAGTTTCTCTCCCCCACACTATCACAATCGTTCTTTAAAGAAAAAAAGGGGAAACCTTTATTTCTTACCAAAACTTTTGTTGAACTGATCCAATTTCTCCTTTACAAAGAGGAATCCTTTATCTGTGCCCCAAAAAGGAAACCTTTAAGTCTAAAATCATTCTACTGGCTGAAAATATGTACATCAGTCTCACGCGGAATTCATGATCTGTGAGAATAATTCTCCCCATACACGGTTAGAATTCATGCCCATCAATTGTTAGATAGATCCATCTCAAATGGCTTAGATCAGCAAACTGCAGAATCCAGCAGAACTTTTCCCACCATTTCCCTGACTGAAAATAAATAAGCATAAAGAAATGAATTGGGGGAGGACAACCCAGTTAGAACTGCACCTTTTAAAGCGTCTTCCATCGCATCCTAAGATGCCACTAATAGCCTTCTAAACAAGCCACAAAAATGCACTGTTAAATCATGTTACTGCAAATCTTGTTATATTTAGAATACGTAAATGTTGGAGAACGCAAACTATTTCTGTTCTGTATGCAACCAGAATTCTGGACCCAGTTCCGGTGGCCAGTTCCAATTGTTCAGACAACCCAATATATATATGCCCAAACTGTAAGGTAGAAGATCTGATGTTCGTGCAATATTCAAGTTAAGAAGACGTTCATGCATGCTGAACTAAGTACTTCAGACCTTCCTCATCAGGAGAAAGAATCTCTGATCCAACTCAAACTGATTTGCATTACTAGGATCACCCTTCAACATCATCAGAAGGCCACCAAATGAAGCATAAATCTCCCTGAAAGACACCAAGAAGACAAAAAATAAGCCCCCAGTGATGTTAGCAGCCAAAACACAAGAAAGTTTGCAAAATGACATCAATTTAGAGGTGACTTGTACAATCACTTGGAAGTTGTCCACCTTTAGGTTGACTTTTGGATGGACAGACTGTTATAGAAACTGCTGGCACCAAGACAATGGATATAGTGCATAGTGCGATTTCTTTGGGGAGGTTGATAATTTTCATAAAGGAAGTGTGTGATTAAGAACTTAATTGGTTGAATCCAACTTTTAGGCTTCTTTCTTTGTCATGTGCTATCACTTGAAAGAACTAATCCGAACAGAAAAACAGCCACAGGTTCTGGCTTCCGCTTCCCATGTTAGATGAAGCATCTAGTATATGAGAAAGGAACATGCCACTGCAGAAATGTATAAACAAAAAATGGTCTCACTACCTACAAATTACTACTCTGTGACTAAATGGATGTTTTGATCTAGAAGCATATCCCATTCCCTTAGGCAAAGCAATGAATTCATAACAGCAGAGAAGGCTACTTGTGCACAGCTGCAGTGGTTGTCCACGAGCATCAAGCACAAACAGAGCTGGAATTATCCTTGTTGCCAGCCAGATTATAATCAAGCATTTACATACATGGTGTCAAACAGCAAAGTTCAACAGAACAACAGAAAAAAGCAACTCGTTTAATTTTGCCAACACAAGAAAAAATCATTGAATTAGATGTCCACTAGGATCTGATGACTAAAGGATTATTCTATTGCCAAAATTAAAACAATATATTTCTGAAACTTGGAAAAGATATATTTGCTTGAACAAAAGACATACACTTTCACAGTGGCTCCTGAACCTTCCTCCGATATTTTATAAAGCTTTCCATGCATAACATACTCAAATTTGTCAGCAAGTGATTTTCTTCCTCCCTGAATAAGTAGACAAATAGAAACAATGAGTCTACAATCAAATTTCTTTCTTGAGACAAAATGAGAAAGGAAAAAATACCTAGCTAATGACTACAATGAGAACAATACTAGCCAGCTGAAAAGTTAGATCATAAAGATGAGTGAAAATTATACCAAACAGTAGGCAAGTAAAAATACTAGCAAGCCTGTGTACCTTGTTGCGTAAAAACTCCTCAAGCCAGTCAATGACTCACCTGATGTCAAAAAGTTCTGGGTCCCACTAAACCAATCAATAGCTTCAACAACTATCTCAGGATACTCAAAATTTAGTGTGTCAGTTCTGAGTTGCTGAAAAATGACCAAATCAACCATTGCCTCAACCATTCTAGTTGTTTCTCCTTAGCCAGCTTCTATCTGAATATATTTTTGGAAAAACCAGTTTACCTTTTACAGTATAAAAGCAAGGTAGTCCAAAGCCTCTAAAGTAACCACAGCTAGGACAAGAACCCCCATAATCTAGGCAATCTCTCAGTGGCTACATGCACAATTTTGACAAAACTAAAAAAAAAAAAAAATATGCACAATATATATATATATATTTAACTTTTATATGTAATAAAAAAAATTAAAGAAAACAGTAGAATTAACTGACTCACATAACATTTTCCATTGTCCCTGAACACTAACAAAGTTGCAACCATTAATCTAATGAATCCATAACTAACTATGAACCATCATAATTAAGTCTAAAATCATCAATCATTACCAGAAGCGGCCTCAGAACCAAGTAACTACTATTTTACAAGAGTTTTTTACACTAAATACTTAGTCAAACCATCAAGAGGTCCACCTCAACTTTCCTTCATCACCAGTCAAACAGAATCATCAAGTTGTTAATATAATCCATTTAGAAGCTTTTATAGATTTAGTTGGTTTAATGAGACAAACAGTGAAAGCAACTCATGTTCACTAGAGAGACAAAAGTGAGGGTTTATACTGGGAGCAATTACTTCCATGATGTTCCTGGGGATACCTTACGCCCCAGGCACAACAAAGCAATCACCTACAAGGCTACAAAAGTGTGGGAGGAAATCATCCTTACTGTTTCAGCAACAGGTAATGAAGGCAAAATAAACTTAATTGATAGGCAAATAAGATTGACTTTAACCATAGTATCTAAGTAGAAGAAGATGTATTTAACTTTGCCCCTCATTAAATAAAATTCCTTCTTAGTATCAAAAATAGAAAGAAAAAAAAATGGTCTAAGGAGGAGAAGGTGGTAACTTCCTCTACACCACAATAATGGAGTGGAGATGCGAGATGACATCTAATATGCATTACCAACTACATTGAGCCAATAGTACACATACATCATATGTATATGCAAAATTAAGAAAAAAGTTGTGCCAACCAAGATTTTTCCACACCCCAAGCACCCAGCCATGGGCAACCCAGTGCACAAAGCTCCCCTTGGGTGAGTTCCGGGGAAGGGGCAGACCACAAAGGGTCTATAGTACACAGCCTTACCTTGCATTTTTACAAGAGGTTGTTTCTACACCTTAAACCCGTGACCTCCAAGCAACCACCCATATGCAGATATAAGACGTGGACATGTGTATACATTCTTAATAAAACGTGAATAATATTTAGGTCATATTTAATTTCACAAAAAAGCAAAGTTTCTAAATGTTTATGGATTCAAACTACTCATGATATTGAACTCCTGAAGGCATGCTCTAATGGTACCCATGATATTTTTACAAACTACTACATACATCCCAAATACTCATTGCACATTTGTTAAATTATTTGAACATGATAACAAGTTACTCAGTCATTGAATCACATGACAATTATTGTAGATTACGCAAATTAGTTGATAGATGTTTTCCATGATTTCTCCCAGCTATCTTCAGCATTTCTAACAAAGAATTGCACCTCAATTTAATTTTTGAAAAATTTAACGACCATTTAAGTAATAGCAGCTCATGCAGGAACTCCAATGAATATTCCAAGTAACAAAGATATTTTCTTTAGCAAACAGAAAGGTACCATCATGTACGAGAGGCACATTACCTGAGTGAAGTAGCCACTGTCAGGAGTTCCATCCAAACTCAATGTAGGAGCTAATACCATTGTGAATTTATCCCCTACATGAAGAGGATATATTTCTGTATTCACATCTAGCTGCATGTACATCTCGAACTTCTGACTTACTGCTTCAATCCTAGAAACTAAAAACAATAAACACAACTATTAGTTTGAAACAGGCTAAACCAAGTTTTTAAGCATATCAGATACATGAAATGAACTAATTTAATCTCAGTGGATAAACAAATGTGACCTTGTGCACACAACAATATGAGATAGTCAAACATGCCATTACAAGCACAAACCCAGATCAAATATGCATCCCAACAAAGAAAAATAGCATAAAAAGGAAAAGCAACCAATCAATTCATGAGAAAGCCAAAAGAGTCTCTTACAAAACCTATCAGCTCCTTTCCGAACTTTACTAGGTTCATTTGTAGCTCCTTTCCACATTAAGATTCAATAAGCAGTTAAACCCTACCTTAGTGACCCTTCCATTGAATAATAATTCTAATACCTAGTTTTGTGTGCTTAAGTAGGGAATTTGTGGTGACAAATCCTAGATGGAGTAGCAATAAAAGCGGGGACCAGTTGGAGTGCATAGCCTAAAGCAAAGAGGGAATCAAAGGATAAAGCAGTTTTCTCTAAAATACACCAAAATAAGTTAGATCCAATTGGAGAAACATGTGTGCTTTTGATTAGCAAATCTTGTAGATAGAGAGAAAACAGAAACTAAAAGTGGATGCTCCCGAGAACAATAATATGAGAAGGCAAGTAACACAGATCAAGAAGAACCACCATATGGATTTATTTATTCAAGAATAAAAAACCTAAACCACAAGCAAATACAATGAAACAAAAAAACCATTAGAGTTGAACATAGTAAAATAAGAAATTGAAAGATTTCGTTGAAATTGTTCGTTTGGAAATTTTCCAAAAAGCTAATCATAGGTTCTTCTCTCCATCGGAACAATACGGCCGTCAATACTAGAATCAACAATTGAAGCATCTGAGGCTGCATCAATCGAGGATACACGACAGAATGAATTGTTCTATCTGCAAACTTCACCTTCACCAAGCATAAGTTTATTTCAATAATCTTTTTTATTTGTATCCCAAATCATGTCTGGATAAATACCTTTCTCAAACTTCTTGCCATCTGGATCCAACCTCTTCAATTCAAAAATATCCTCAAAAAGAGGTTCAACCATCTTTCCTTCAAGTTATTTCTCAACAAACAACGTACACCTAAAACATCAAAAATCATGAGTAAACCATAAGAAGCAACAAAATTTAGTTAAAAAATTAACATTTATATAGATAGAAGCTGAATGAATATGGACTAATATAAATTTCATATATTCATGTTATAGGTACATCCATCAAGGAGTTTAGATCCGTTTAGGTTGTAGGTGCACCAACATACTGATTAGAGAAGTGGAACTACATTTCTTAGCTTTTAAATACGTGGTTGGATATATCTAAAGCTAGGCACTGGTTGGCATACTGGGTAATGAAGTTGAAAGTCTCAACAATCAGGCTTGGTTTGATCTTGACCACATTTGCATTCAAGTTTGAACTCAACATGCAGATTTAGAAGTGAAATGACTTTTGATCTAAAACTCTTTACAATTTGAATTTGTAAAGTTCAGCTCACCCAATTATCAAGCATATAGTCTTTGCTGCCTTTAATTAATGGGCTTCTCTCATAATATAATATAATATAATATAATATAATATAATATAATATATAGATATTGATATGGTATCCCAAAATCTCAATGGTAAGCATAAGATAGGGCCTACTGATGTCCCACAAGATAAACCCTTTTAAGATTAAATGAAAAAAGACAATGTCCTTGTATCTTGATGCTTCCATTGGTTGTATGTGCCTACAATTCATTTGGTCTAGAGTCAGAAGTCTATTTCAATGTAAATGTTGATAAATGAATTCTGGCAGTACCTTCAGAAGGTGATGAATGCTACTTAAATTACCCATCCAATGGACACATCCTTCTTCATGCATCCAGAGCAGCTGATTGCACAATGATAGCCTCCAGAATTTGTAAGCGTGTCATATATGCTTTAGTGGTTTTTACAAACTTCAAGGCATTCCTTCGAAATTTCAAGTTCAATCTTCTAAACCTCCCACAGATTCAATGCACAGAGACAACTTTATCAGGCAGGTCTTATCCTACACCATTACTTGAGGTGACATTCCCACCAAGAACTTCCAAGAAACAGGATGCATCATCTATTGCCCCGGCATAGCAAAGACTTTCATCCACTAAGGAGAAAGAATACTTGCTAGGCTTCAGACCCAAATGACACATTTCTACAAAAAGACGATAGGAGGAATGAGCTTTGTGTGATTTGGAAAGAAATCCAACTACTCTATTGAATGAGATGGAGTCCAGTTCAATCCCTGCATCAGCCATGTCTTCCAATAAAATCCTAACTGCATCGATATCTCTGGCCTTAAACAGGCCACGTAGCATTACATTGTACGTACAAGTGTTAGGAAGTAAACTCACCTCCTTCATCCAGTTAAACAAAGAATAAGCCTCATCATATCTACCACTCCTAAGAAGTCCATTGATTGCAACAGTGCATGACACAACATCAAGAGAATAACTTGCAACAACTGCCTTCCTAAATAATTTGATGGCCCTGTAACACTTGCCACCTTTTATGAGCCCATCAAAGAGAACTGTATGGACATGGGCATCTATATCAGAATTATTCACTATAATCCCATGATAAACATCAACTGCTTCATCAACCCTTCCACTTCTGCATAGCCCACTTAATAAGCCACTATAACTATAGTGATCAGGTGTAAAACCTCTCTCAACAATATCATTGTAGAACTTTACAGCTTCTGAAGGAAAGCCTGCCTTACAAAGAACGTTTAGAAGAGAATTACAAGCCACAAGGTCAACAGAAGCACCCATTCCCCTAACTAAAGCAGGCAAAAACTTAAATTTCCTGGAAGAACATACTGTGGATAACAAAGAGCTGATTGTATATGCATCAGGTTCCAGATTTCTCTCGGGTAAACTAAGGAAGATGGCAACCGCATCATCATGCCTCCCAACCTTGCCAAGACAGTCAATTAAGACATTATAAAGAACAAGGTCAGATTTACAACCATGGAAACGCATGACATCCAATATGTCAAGTGCTTCATTGAGCATTCGACTGGCAAGAAGGCCCTTAATCAATGCCGTATATGTTACAACATTAGGACGACAACCACTTTCAACCATCTTCCTCAACAACTCACAAGCTAAATCAACTCTACCAACTCTAGAAAATCCGTCAATCAATATAGTCCAAACAGTCACTGAAGGGCAATTCCCCAATGTAATCATCAGACCCAACACTTGCATTGATTCCATCACCCTCCCAGTCTTGCAAAAACAATTCAACACCAATGTAAATGACCCATCATTAGGAAAATGCCCATTTCTCAACATCCGTTTCAAAACATCCTGTACTCCAAGCAAATCATTCAGCTTGGATAGATTACAAAGCAACGTATTATAAGTCAAGAAATTAGGGCACTGGATATTCCTAAAAACCATCAATGCCCTACCAACACAACCAATTCTGAATAAAACATCAATAACCATGTTCCGGGCAAAAGTATTCGGTACATAACCAGAGCTATACATTTCATCAAACGCCTCCAATGCGAACCTATACATACTACCACGCCAATATATTCTCAACAAAATCAAGAATGTTTGTGCCTTTCTGTAACAACCAATTTTCTCCAGTGCCATTACAACTTCTCTCACAGTTTGCAGTCGGTCCATAAGCCGACCCACAATGGGAACCATACGATCAAAGGACTGGGCAGGGTGGAAGTAATTGGGTTGTCGAGCACACCACAAAAAGAAGCTCAGCGCAATTATATCCGAAGGGCAATTGGATAAAGTCGATCCTACCACTGTTGAGGTTATGCTGAATGGAAATTTCGATGGAAAATCAGAAGGAGGTATCCCAGGATTTGTGGAAGAGTGTAAATTGTACAGCAATTTCCAAAATGGGTTTTTGAGCATTCGATTGGACGTTCGTGATAATCTCCCTCCAAGTAACATTTACTGTTCTCAAGCAAATCTTCAAACGAGGACGAAAGTAAAGAGAGAAGAGAAAAGCTTTCTCGAATCATCAAAACAGAAGTTTCTATAGCAACACACAAATGGAGAAACGACAGCTGCGAAAGAAGAAAGGAGTAGAGAGAGAAAGGGAGGAGAGAATACGCACCAGTGTTCTGGTTTCGTCAGCAAAACAGCAGGATTCAAGCGCCTTTTCTCTCCGAACCCTGGGAAATGCGAGGAGGTGATGCGGTCCTGAGCATTTTTGTGATTTTTAAGGGTTTATGATAAACCCTAGGATATAGCAAACTCGAGTAGAGCATAAATCCTCGCACGTGTGAACTCATGGCAAACGAGTTGATCTTAGTCCCTTAATCAAGTTTAAATTCGATGAAAAATATTTTGAAAAGACCTTTTGGGAAAATTTTAAAAGAATAAATAAATAAAAAGGCATCTAATTTAGCCAAAAATTAAAATTTAAAGTAAAAATTTAAAAACTCAAATTTTTGCTTGTGGGTGATGCAATTTGACCTCAAGGTCACACGACAACAACTTTTACCATTGTGCTAAGGCTCTCCTTCAGTTGACTTGTTGTATGATTCCTATTAAATGTCAATGGATTTTATGAAAGAAGTTAAGTGTATCTCATCTTCTTTTTCTTTCTTTTTTTTTCTTTCCTCTCTTTTATGAAAATGCAAGAGGGTTACACGCTCATGTTTCCATGTAGTGTATAACTTTTGTTGCATATCTAAGCCGTTCATAATATTAGTAATGGCCTAGATAGGCCATAATTCAAATTTTATGCCTATTTACCTTATATTTTTTAGTCAAAAATTATGATCATCTACTTTTCTTAAATTTTAAGTGGTTAAGAATTATCCAAACACATCGATCTCTTGTAGGTCTTTGGCATTTTAAACATGATGAATAGCTTGGATCTATGATAAAAGTTTTACCTTCCGCAAAAGAGTTGACATGTACCTCTTGCTCTTCATCGTGTACACTTACTGGGACTCATACTCAAATTACCAAACGAACTACCTACAACTTGTCATCCTAATTCATAAACATACTGGTGATCTCACCAAGAAGGGAGTAGTGCTACCTTGAAAAGGTATTTGTGGACGAGGATATAGCTTTGTGCGAGTTGTTATCCATGGACACTGGACATCTAGACATGTAAGTTGACGTGTACTTTTGTCTTTATGTGGACATTTAGATTATTATTTTGGCATTATGCAAAAATTCATTGTCTACAAAATGGACATCTAGTCCAAAATGATCATCTTAATTCATAAAACTATTTTTAATAGTAGAGTAATGTTTTTGCCAATTGTATTAAACATGGGTTACATAATAAATTAATAAATTAGTATCAATTTGAGAATAAATTAGACTATTTTTGTAACAAAGTAATATTTTCACTAATGATATTAAGCATGATATGCATAATTAATTAATAAATAAATATGAAATTTGAAATGATATTTTTACAAAAATAATATCCTTACTAATAATATTAAGAATGGTTTACATAATAATTTGATAAATTATTATGCAATGTGGGCCAAACTACATAATTTATTGGAGATATTTTTGAAAAATATAAATTATAATATTTTTTATAACAACATTATATTTTCACTAATGGTATTAAGCCAAAATACATAATAAATTAATAAATTATTATGAAATTTAGATTAAAGTATAAATTTTTTCACAAAGTAATATTTCAACTAACAATATTAAGTATGACATACATAACAAAATTATAAATTATTATACAAATGAAATTAATTATAATATTTTTATAATAATGTAATATTTCCATAACTATATTAAGGATGGCACATATATAATAAATTAAATAATTATTATTTAATTTAAAATAATTATTTTTAAGCTTGGGCTTCGCATTTCAAGTTTGTTATCCTAATCGTCTCATCTACTCTATTGAGAGCTTGACTGCTTCTTCTATCTTATCTACTGCCTTACTTGTAGGCTCCCTACTGCTCCAGCTACTCACTATAATAGCTTGCTTCTATGGTGGCTTACCCCCCAAGTGGTGTGCCTGAGCCCACATAGTTTATATAATAAATTATTACATGGTTTAAAATAAATTATAATATTTATAGTAAAGTAATATTTTCACCAATAATATCAAGCATGCCCACACAATAAATTTATAAATTATTATGCAATGTATGAGAGAGAGAGAGAGAGAGAGAGAGAGAGAGAGAGAGAGAGAGAGAGAGATGGACATCTGTAATTTCAATTGCCCACGTGTACAATGGAATATCTAAAATTGAACCTAAATTGTTTTAACTTTTTAATATATTATATTAGCTAGACATCCAAAGTATGGACGTACATGCATTGAGTTCACAACGCATGGACTTCTTATGTTAAAAAGTGACATGTAGACAAAGCTGCATCCTTATATATCTACGTTTGCCACCAAGTGTCCTGGACCGCTTTCAATAAGAGAATTCCTTATTTATCTATGTTTTTCATAAGATATATCCTATTATGAATCTCTTTGGGTTGGCGTTTTTTCTGGGCGGGCCTTACTCCATTTGCTTAAGAAACGAATGGCGAGCCTCATGTTAAGGGCACACTCATACAGAAAAGATTGAAGCCTCTCCTACCAAGTTGGTATGGCCTTATTCCGTTCACCACGCTCATGGTGGCCCGGTAAGACAATTAGTTAATTTGTTCCTCCCTTGCTCTTTTAAGAACAAGGAGCTGTGCTGCTCAGGCCTATCGACCCCTAATTAAGATAAGGTCTTGACAATGATGATGATGAATGTCTTTGCGTTTTACCTAACTCCTCGCTATATTCCAAAATTTGGAATTAAATATAAAGAGTTTGCAAGCGTGGACCAACCAAATGTTTTGTTTGTCATGCTCATTAAGGTGCAAACTTTGCTAGCCTATTAACAAATTAGTGATGCTCGTTAGCATACTTCTTTTGACCTTTGACCAACAATGCAACAAAAACACAACATAAGGCAACGAGCTGGCGGGTCACACAAAATCAACAAAATGTATCACCACAAAGTTCTAAGCATATACATTGGAGTCAAAGGGTGTCACAAAAGGAAAAGAGGAAAGAATTACAAATAGGGCCCACCAATTAATTGATCAAACTCATTGATAAGGTGGGCTATTGTCATTATGCTATACCCAACTGGAGGAAAGATAATTCAACTGCAGCTTGGATTTTTGATAGTCCGTGCACTTTACTCGCCTTTTATTCGCCATTTTGTGTTGATACAAGTCCTTCGTCATGCTGGGAATGACTCACATGGTTAGATAATTTATCTTATATGTTTTTAAGTTAAAAATTATAAAATAAAGTATTAAAAAGGTGTAAAATTTAGTACTTAGTTCATCTAAACTATTTTCCACGTCTTAGATCGAAAAAAGACAAGTAATAAGTAAGTAAAATACAATTAGATTATAACCCAGTTGAATTTATCGTTCCTCGCCCAGCTGATGATAACGTGGGTGTTTGGGAATAATATGAGGCAGCCAACAATTTTTTAGCCTTCATTTTTTAGAAATTGATAAATCCAAGTGCTTACTTGCAATTAATTCAGATTAAGTACCGACTCTCCAGCCACGTCATCTTCAATTTCCAGGCATTTTTAGTGGATCCCAAAATACAAAGTCACTTTTGATTAATGGGTTAGATCATATCCTGCAGTGGGTCCATTGATAAGCAACCGTTAGATCAGCTTACATGCGTGCCACGTGTATGGTTATATTAAATCCAAAAACAGCGTGAGGGAGCCGCCCCTTACCAAACCTCTAATTATAAAGGCCACTTTCGCTAGCACGAGACGCGAGTGCGCCCGCCCCTTTAGTCTGTCCAAGCTGACTTATGCCTTACCAATTTTGTCAGTAAATTGCCGTCTGAATCAAAAGAGGCGAAGTCCCACTCCATTAGAGTTCGCCAGATCTTCTTCTCGTTCTTCGCCTGGTATGTAAAATTCGATTCATATTTTCATTTATAGTTGTTGTTCTTTCTTTTACATCTCAAAATATCGGCAGCTGAAAAATGAGAATATCTGAATCATGGTATTAAGCTCGCAAATTACTACGGTTGCTGAAGATATTGTTGAATTTTATTGGGTTTTTCTTCGATTTGTCAATTTCATGCATTTCATGTTTCCTGAATTCGGGAAGCAGAGGATGGTTCAAGGTCTCGAATAATTTAATTCCTGCGTTTTCCACTAGCTGGATTACTTCATGATCAGAAAATGGAAATTGGGTCGAGCCCAACTGTCTGATTCCCTTCTTATGTGATCAGGTTGATATTGCCACTGTTGTAATTGTACTATAGAGGTTGATAAGCGGATTGCAATGGCATCAGTGTGAGTTTATTCTGTAATCTGTTTGATTTCCAGTGAGCTCTGGATTTGTGTTTGTTTTTGTTTGCGAAGGCATTTATTGGTTGTGATTTAATGTATATCTCACTGTGCGTTTACCCTGTCTCCACTGTTACTTTTGCAGAGTTGTGTCTGCTCCTGGCAAGGTTTTGATGACTGGTGGATACCTAATTTTAGAGAGGCCAAATCCTGGTCTTGTTCTTAGTACGACATCTCGCTTCTATGCAATTGTGAAGCCGATCTACGAAGAACCTATGCCTGATAGCTGGGCGTGGGTATGCACTTTATTTAAATTGTTTTTTTTAGATCTTTTGTGTTTACAATTTCAATTAGTTATTGTCCTTTCTCTCTTGATATTTACTTGTATTACTGTAAATACCGCGCGTGTAAGATATCTCTATTTCATGAAAACAGTAGTAGTAACTGTTCTAGTTTCATTGACATTTTACAGAAATGGACCGATGTGAAATTAACATCTCCTCAGCTTTCTAGAGAGATCACATACAAGTTGTCTCTTAAAGAGTCAACCCTTGAGAGCATCTCTCCTAGGCAAGTTTTTACAAAATTTGGGCCATAACTTGCACTACAATAGGCTTATAGCACAATCATCTGGAATATCTCCTAACTTAAATTTAGTAATGTATATTTGCTAATCTTCTATTCTAAGTCATAATAATAATTGGCCTAAAATTTCAGAGATACTGGCAACCCTTTTGTAGAACAAGCTGTGCAATATTGTGTAGCAGCTGCACAGGCATTACATGTTGACAAGGATAAAAAGGACGAGTTACAGAAACTGCTTTTGCAAGGTAATTCTTGTAATGATCACTCTCATCCTGCTTATTTTTCGTCATTGTTTTATGTGAAGCTCTTGACACAATTAAGAATCTTAAATTATATGCAATTGATGATGCAGGTCTGGATATCACAGTGTTAGGCTGTAACGATTTCTACTCATACCGGAATCATGTAGGTTTGCCACTTGCACTTGAATTTGCGGTTGACATATTTAGCTTTTCGTTGTGTTCATGACTTGTCTTGCGTCCTAAGTTGGCATGGAAACCTTGAAAGTGAAAAGCTCATGGGAGCTCAGTTGCCTAACAGTGTCTAAAAAATTCAAAATTTAGCTTTAGATAATGCTTCTGCAGTGAAACGTAATTATCTTAAGTGTTGTTTCTCCCGTTCCTCAACCCAGTAAGTGGATCCCAACTTCCATAAGTCTTGCAATGAGTCTCGTGCTAGGGCCCGTATCAAGTTTTTGTAAATCATGTGCCTTAGTTTTTTCCCTGTTACTCCTCAAAATTCAACCCACTTGGTTTGGTGTTTTTGCTTAGTTATGTGTATTAGGATCTAATAGCCTCAGTATTTGAGGAGATCATCCATAGTGTTTAATCCAGTACATAGTGTCACTGTAAAAGTAAATCATGGTATAGTGTCATTGTAAAAGTTAATCATGGTATTAGATGGACGAGTGACAACTTCAGCCATTTTTATCTCCGACGAAGTCACCAGCTTTAGTGTGTTAATTTTGATCCAAGGGCATCCAAATTCTCTTGGAAATTTTGAGATTTCTCTTCTCATGAACGATAGGATAACCTGCATGAAGGATTCATGCAAGTCACCCCTCTCTGTTCAAGCAAATTCTCATAGTCCATCACTTATATGATGCATTATGTTTAGACTAAGAATCCTTCATTGTGACAAGAGGAACATGGATGTGAAATTCGCATTATCTTTCAGTTTTCATGACTGCATCCCACAGTTCACACAATTGAATTTCTTATTTTCTGGATCAACAATAGATTTAATTTTTCGAGATGGCAGAATTGCATCAGCAATTGATCTGCATGAACTATTCTGTTTTTGTTTTAGCTGCAGAAATATCTTTTTTTTATTTCTTTTTTTCTGTGAATGTTCATCCCTGAGCAGCCTTGAATCCTGATCACCCACGAGAGAGACTCCTTTGCTGACAGCAGAAACCATCAACGTGCCATAACTAATTTATTTGTCACTAGAGATTATATGACTTATAGACATTGATTTTGTTGTTTGTGCAGTCCTTTTGTTCTGTCAATGTGCCATAACCAATTTATTTGTCACTAGAGATTATATGACTTATAGACAGTGATTTTGTTGTTTGTGCAGTCCTTTTGTTCTGTTTCTTCCCAATCTATCACATGATTTTCTATATTTGACTTCCTGATTGCAACTTTCTTCCAAAGAAATAAGTGAAAGGTGTTCTGCGTTGCAGATTGAAGCACGTGGACTTCCTTTGACACCAGAAGCATTGGCCTCTCTTCCTCCTTTCTCATCAATTACCTTCAATACTGAGGGTGCAAATGGGACAGTTGCTGGAGATAAGTGCAAACCTGAGGTTGCAAAAACTGGGCTAGGCTCATCAGCAGCAATGACCACAGCAGTTGTTGGAGCTCTACTTCATTACCTTGCTGTTGTCAATCTCCCATTTACAGCTAAAAGCCATCATGGAGATGTGGTGACACGTTCAGATCTTGATTTGGTGCATGTAGTAGCCCAAACTGCACATTGTGTAGCACAAGGAAAAGTTGGCAGTGGTTTTGATGTTAGCTCTGCAGTCTACGGTAGTCAACGATATGTTAGATTTTCACCTGGGGTTCTTTCATCTGCTCAGGTCTCTCTCTCTCTCTCTCTATGACACCACCAACCACACATATAATAGACTCATAATTTGCTATTGTAGTTATATGCATCTTCACTGTCCTTGCTGTGAGAATTTACGGTCATCTAGTTGCTGCTTTCATCTGTTATTAAATTTGATTGTGAAGGCAACTGTTGTAAGCGATGATATCAGTGTTGTTAGTGGATATTCTGAGGGAAAGGAGATGAGATTCCTTTTGGAAATTCATTCAAAGAGCCATCAACCATGCTTCACTGAATAAATATAACTTATAACTCAAAAGTAACTGATCCCATAATATGCTGATTGAGACTTCTGAAGTTGTAATGGGTGAATAATTAAAATAGCCAGGTCAGAGTTTCCCACACGTGAAAACCTATCTGTTTGGTTTTCTTTTAAGCACTTAGAAGTCAAAGTATATATAAATGCATTTTCTAGAAAATACTGCTTACTCGGGAAATTTGGTGGGCAATAACTACTCAGATGCTTGGCTGCTCTATCGAGTCAATTGAAGTACAGTTTCTGACTTAATTATTTTTTGTTTCCACAGGTGCCTGCCAAGTGAAAACCTTTTACATTGTGATACTTTACTACTTTGTTCTGAGACATGTTTTTTTGTGTTCATTGTTACAACAGAAAGAGAAATAGGCGAAGAATCTGGACAATAAGGATTTACTATCTGAATAAAATCCATTCTCACATATTATTGACATTCCACCAGTCACCCTCTACCTTAAAAGCTTTCACTCAGCATAGTATCACAGAAAAAACATCTCGTGACATTATTCCATTTTGGTTGCTCATTTTCATGTTATTTTCCTCTACTCTTTTTTATCTGCATTTTGAGATAGACCATAATATAATGTGGATTCTTTCTTACCATATGGATCCTGGCTGATCCTTAAATTCTGGCCACCTTAAATGTAGAACCTAGCTATAGCAAATCCAAAAAGGACCTTTATCTGAAAAGGTTACAGAAATGTAGATTTATCTGAAGAATTCTTTTAGTCTTATAAAATGTAATGTGGATTACTATATTTTTCTTGTGGAACTGTTTCCTGTTAAGTTAAATTGTTGTTTGATAATATTTTCCTTTGGAATTTGCTTGAATTTATAGAATTCTTTTGACATGAAACTGCAGGTTGCAGTGAAAGCAAAGTCATTACAAGAGGTCATCTCTGGTATTCTTAAAGAGAAGTGGGATCATGAGAATATGCAGTTTTCATTACCACCATTAATGACCCTTGTGAGTATCAACTTCTTTTACTAGCCCATATGATGATCAAGCTAGTGCGATATTACAAAAGTTTTAATATTTTAAGTCATAATAAACTGTTTTGGTAATCATAATTCTTAAAATTTGTTTTCTGTAAAGGTGCTAAATTGAAATGTTTGATAAGACGGTCAATTTATTGAGAAGTTGCACATTACAGAAAATAAGCTGGATAGTTTTCTTAGAATACATATTGCATTTGCTAATTCCTCAGGGTCAAGGGTCCATCAAGGCTGCGATATTGACCTGTACATTTAGATATCTCCTTACGTGTATTTATTTTTGTGTCAGGTGATACAAAATTGTGTTATGTTAGGACAGACTAGTTGTACCATACAACATGTATATAGGTTTGGCTCTCAGAGTATCAGTCGTTTTTGGGGAGTCTGACATGTGTTATGCTTCCTAAATTTTGATCCTCGATTTCAACTGGGAACAAGAACACGGTTTTTTGAAACAAACCTGCTGTCTTCAATTGGTTAACAGCAACTTGTTATTTAGATTCTACTAATATGTATGTTTCTGCAGCTGGTAGGGGAACCTGGAACTGGAGGATCATCTACACCATCAATGGTAGGTGCAGTGAAGCAGTGGCAAAGTTCTGATCCTGAGAAATCCCTAGAAACATGGAGAAGACTGGCAGTGGCTAATTCTATGCTTGAAATGCAACTCAAATCATTAAGTAAAATTGCCAAAGAGCAGTGGGAGACATACAAATTTGTTGTTGAAAGCTGCAGTTCTTCTAGATATGAAAAGGTAAAATCTTTGTTTAACAATCAAGAGAATGATTAATAGGAGAGGAGTCTGATGGATGGGAACAGGCTTTGGCCTTATTTGTTGCCACCAATATATGGTTAAAGCTACAGAATTCTATGGTTCTTACCAATCCCTTTTTAGAATTAGATGGATCTCAGATCTTACCAAATTTTTGTATTCTGAAAAATAAAAAGCATAGGTAAATGTTTCTGTGCAACTTCACTGTGATTCATATTGTGCACACTAAAATGCATGAACTACAATATCTGAACAGTGGATGAAGCAAGCTTCTGACCCGTGCCAAGAAGCAATTACAAAATCATTAGTAGGAGCTAGGGATGCCATGCTTGAGATCAGGTTTCATATGCAACAGATGGGCAAGGCAGCGGGTGTTCCGGTAAGTTTCCTTTTCCTTTTTACCCAAATTATTGTAGGACTACATTTATCCAATTTCTAACTGCCATAAAAAGCACCCTGTTAAAGCAGTAGGCTGGTTTTCCTACAGAGTACTGTCACTAAAGTTGTTGTTAAATTGTTTTCTTTAAACTCAAACCATTAGCAATAAAAACAAAAACCTCTTTTAGCCTTTTCTAGTAATTCTTGACAATCTGTCATAAGTGGCCACTGCTTGTAACCATTTTAGTATATAATGCAGTTGTGCTGTGTTTCATTTTCAAATATCACGGAAATTGCATGTGTGCTGAAATAATTTGTTTTCTCAGCAATCTGTCATAAGTAGCCAATGTTTGTAACAATGATGGATACTAATGCGGTTGTGCTATGCTATTTTTCATGGAAATTATTATGCTATGAAATAAATTGTTTTCAGAGCACTAACTCGAAGAGGAGGATGTGCTAGGATTATTCTTTGGAGAGGCATGCATGTGTTAATGTCTATCTCACTTGTTTCTGTTGTTTTCTTTTCACTTATGTATGACCATGCATTTACTTATTTATGCAGTTCACGTCATATTCCTGCAAGTCCTGCAGATCTATTTTATTGGGCAGCCTATCTCATTAACTCCCTTATGTTGTACCTTCCAGATAGAACCTGAATCACAAACTCAGCTCTTGGATGTTACTATGAATATGGAGGGAGTGCTGTTGGCTGGAGTTCCCGGAGCTGGTGGTTTTGATGCAGTTTTTGCCGTGACTCTTGGAGACTCTGGCAACAACGTAACAAAAGCTTGGAGTTCACGTGGTGTTCTAACCATGCTGGTCAAAGAAGATGCACGAGGTGTTTCTCTGGAAAGTGGTGATCCACGAGAGGAAATTTCATCTGCCATTTCATCAAGGCTTACTCTATAGAACCAGTTTCTTCACATGGATAAGTTATCTCCAACACTATCCTTGAGTTGTTGGCCATCTTCATCATAAGGATGACATCTAGGAAACATGAGTTGTTTGAAGGAGGAGCCTGCATTTGAGTGAAGTGGGTAACCCGAAATGATTTTACTCATCAGTGGAGAAAGTAGGCTTTTTGGTTGTTGTAATTCTTTGAAATGAAGGATTGTATATTACCATATAGTTCTTCTCATCATCTTATTATATCCAATGTTGGTTTCGTTTTTATGATCTTAAATTCCCAATACATCTGACTGATCCTGGTGTGCATATATAGTACCAATAACACTCAGCAGTAAGGCGACCACGGGGTTTAAAAATGCCCCCACCTAAAAATTGTTAGCCATCGGTGGACACAGAAAAAGGTTCTTGGTTGTTGTGGTTTCTTTTCTTGTCTTTTTGTCTGATAAAATATTTTTCTCGAAAGCTAACATCTTTGTGAAGATAACTTTTGTAGCATGAAGAGACACAAGTAGGCTGAGATGGCCCCAATAAAAGCAGCATTATTACAAGGAAAAACAATCCCGGTTGAAAATCATGTCATATCCATTCAAATGCTTTATTAAGGGCTGACAAATTTCTCCTTATATGTCTCCTCTTGTCATGTGACCTTGGTGCAAAGGTAAAAGTTGTCGTCATGTAACCTTGAGGTCTCGGGTTTAAGGCGTGGAAATAGCCTCTTGCAAAATACAAGGTAAGGCTGCGTATTATAGGCCCTTGTGGTCTGCCACCTTTCTGGACCCCACATAGGTGGGAGTTTAGTGCACCAGGGCTGCACGTCCCCTCTTGCCAATTTATTGACAATTCTGGTAGCAGCTCTTGGCATGTGACCAATTTTTTTTTTCATTGATGGTGTAGCCTCCTCGAACCACTAGATGAAGATAGAGACATTGTTAACACACACGGAGTTAATGATATTTCACAAACTAATAGATTGAGCAGTGTAACATTACTTCCAAGACACCGTCCAGCCGAATCCCATCCCAGGACTTTGGTGTGTTAGATTCTAAAATAGAACCATTCAGCTCAGTCAGGATAACCTATTGAACTACCATCCTGGTTGAGTTTTAACCCTGTTCAGATGGGCATCGTTTTCTGACAAAATTTTCTTCGGCTTTCTTAACTCAGCCTGTGAATATGCTTCGAAGGAATTTTCCATGGGAGTAATCCCAGTTGTGCTCTTAGCTGCTCTCCCAACGTATGTTGGTCCATTGCTCTTGAAAAATCCTTATGTTGCTTTCTTTGTCTGCACTAAATAGCAAAATGATTCCTGTTCCTACTGACTTTCCAATTTCCGCTTCAAACCAGCACAAGTTCTACTGTCCATGAAATCTCCTATAAACATGGCCAAGAGAAACCAAAAAAAGGGCAGCTCCCGCTTATTTGAGGTCTAGGGAAGGGGCGGACCACAAGGGTCAATAGTATACAGCCTTACTTGGCATTTTGCAAGAGGCTGTTTCCACGCCTTGAACCCGTGACCTCAAGGTCACAGGACGACAACTTTACTGTTGCACCAAGGTTCATGGCCAAGAGAAACCATGAACCAAAATAGAAGAGCTTGCCCCACCCATGAGTAAATATTAGGCAGTAGCCTCATTAGATCCTACATCTCTCTCGATATATCCATACAATAGGTAGGGGCACAAACTGAGTTGGAAACAGTCATTGCATTCAAAAGCTTTATAAGTAACTAATCTCTCTGTTTCACCATCACCTTTCAGGAAGTAATGGTTAAAGGATTCCCCTTCAATCTTGTGCATCAGGCATCCATGTGCCTAACATAACTTCTTTCTTTCGATGAAATTTTGTAGAATACCGAAAAAAAATTCTAATCCTATATACCAAATAGTGGTTTCATTCATTTGAGTTCTTACAGTAACAGACATCTGATATTGTGGTCTGCTTGTTACAAAAGAATTGAGTCGGAAGGCCCTCACTTTGTGTCCAAGGGACGAGGTTTCTCGTGTTCCACAACCAGCTCTTACCGTTTAAAAATAGGAAAAGTCTCTGATAGTGTTTTTAAGGGAAAAAAGTTCCAACAGTATCTTTCCTTCTTGAACAGTGATTGTTGCTAACAGGCTATCCATTCACCAGTAATCTCCACACGAGCATGAACCTTCTCTGAAGTGGTGGAATCGGTTGCGGTCCCTAACCATGATTGCTTTGCTGAAAATCTTGGAGATTAATTTTGTATAAGTGTGACAGTCATTACACATCCGAAGGTTTCTAAAAATTCTTATTGTTGAACCTTGGTTGGTATGTATTAGAGCGTAAGCAATTGCTAGCTTTTGACTGTGGCTGCTGAGCATCTGCCTCTTCTCCTCCTCGTCGCCTTTAAACAATACCTGTGATGTGTCTGGAGTATAACCTTCAAACCTCAGCTGCCATCCCATCTGATAGAGCATTTCATACACTGCATTACTTTCAGGGTGTGACTTATCTTGAGAAACAAACTTGTGCACCTTCTTCTTTGCCTCCACCATGCTAAAACCCGGTATTGGTGAAGCCACTCTGTTCATCATATCAACTCGAACCCGTGCGACATCGTCCCACCTCTGAGCTTTTGCATGTATATTTGATAAAAGCACATAATCACCCGAATTACATGGCTCTAATTGGAAAAGGTTTTTACTTGCTTGTTCTGCTAGTTCTAAGTTCTGGTGAAGCTTGCAGGCACTGAGCAGGCAACGCCAGATCACATCGTTTGGTTCAATGGGCATGTCCTGGATAAGTTTATAAGCTTCATTGACCATCCCAGCTCGGCCCATGAGATCCACCATGCAACCATAATGTTGAATGGTAGGCACTATCCGGTGCTCGAATCTCATTCTGTTGAAACATTCTATACCCTCATCCACAAGGCCTGCATGACTGCATGCACTTATGACACCCACATAGATCACATCATCAGGTTTCAGACCTTCCCCAAGCATGTCTGAGAAGACCTTTAGGGCCTTCTTGCCTTCCCCATACATTGCAAGCCCTGAGATCATGACACTGTAAGAGAATATATTCTTCTTGGGCATGTCCCCAAAGACACACAGCCCTTTCTCTACACAACCACAATTCACATACATGTCAATCAAGGCTGTTTCTAGTATCACATTGGAACCACTCAAGTTTCTGATCAAGCAAGCATGAGTGCACCTCCCTAAATCTAGGGCGCCCAAGTGAGTACACGATGATAGCACACTAACTAATGTGCTCTCATCAGCCCTCCAACCCTGACCAACCATGTCCCCGAACAACTCCAGACATTCATCCCACAAGCCCAATCTAGAGTGTGCTGCAATAAGGGCACTCCAAGAAGCAACAGTCCTTTCTACCATCTGCTCAAAAGCTCTGCATGATAGCTCGATCTCCCCACATTTTCCGTACAAGTTGATCAAACTGTTCTGCCCATAAAGATCAGATTCCAATCCAAACTTAAAAGCATGCCCATGAATCTGCATTCCTTCTCCAAGAGCTGAAAAATGAGCACAGCCCTTGAGAAGACATGGGTAAGTGAAGTAGTCCGGCTCCACATCTCTTTCTTGCATCTTCTTGTACATAAGGATTGCTGCCTCTGGGTCACTGTCTTTCACGTATCCTCTGATCATGGTATTGAAAGTGAACGAGGTTGGATCAGCAATCTGTTCTAAAATTGAGCAGGCATAGTCCATGTTACCCCACGATGAGAGAGCGCAGGCCATAACGAGATTGTTCCCGATTTGCACATCGTATTCAATCCCAAGCTTGACAATTCTAGCATGATATTGCCTGAATTCATCCATACTATTGCATTTCTGCAACAGGGAGAGACATGTCTGCTCCTTCACTCTCATTTCTGAGCTGTGTAAGCGGTTCTCTGCTGTAACAAATGGTTGTGTTTGCTGAAGAACTGAAGCTCTAATCATCATATCATTGGAATAATCAATTCATCATCATTTTCTGATATCCATAGCAGACTGTAAAGAATACCCATCACCATCAATTACTTGATGGCTACAGCAGAATGCATAAAAACCCATGATTACCAATATACACTTTGCAGATAGAGCACCATGAAAGCAAGCTATAAATGAAGCCGCCACCACCTCAACTCAGATTTCTGCTAAATTATAGGAAAAAAAACCTGCTTGTGAATTGCTGAGAAGAGTTCCGTTATCATCGTCTAGATGGTGTTCAGAGAAAGGCCCATGATTTTGATCTGCAAAATTCAACTGAAAATGTGACAGCAATGGAGGGAAATGAGTAGAGGGTGCAGTCTCTACAGTGGCTGAAGTGAAACTTACTCCATTCCTGAGGCTGAAAACCTCTGGAGAGTGAGCAGGACTTTGAATTTCATCCATGAGATAGAAAGAGATAAAGCCAGAGGAAATCGTCAATTGATCAAATGAGTTACAGGGTACATGGATAAGATAAGTGGATGCATATTGATATTGCCACCCCTAAAGTTAGTCGCTTCCACCCATCTGACTGAGGAAAGAGAAAGAAAAACAAACATTCGTGGTGGAGGTTCAACCTGCCATTAAACTCTCGAAGCAGAATCTGTCATGGACCATGGCCCACACATTCATCACTAGACAATCGTAACCGTCAAATTATTTTTCCTGTCACTCCTTGAACTTGATCATCTCTCCATTTTGATACCTAGAAAATGTACATATTTCATAGGGGCGTTGCAAACTGGAGTAAGATTCATGGATTAAGCAGGTTTGAAATGGTGAAAAGAGGAATGCTAAATAAACACTCTATATGAAAGGTTTTGGGTACTAATTTCTTTTGTTGCTGCGATTGCTCTAGCTTTGGATGTCTAATAAATCAAACAATATGTTGATTGGATACTTCTAACATCTCGTTGGTTGTCAAAGTGTTTAATCCGTCCCTTTATAATTACAACTTTGCACATTTTAGGATCCTCCAAATCCACGTGTTTTTTCTTTTTTCAGCTAGACATCCAGAGCTGGAGCATTCATCTAATCACAGGAATGTCTTATTCCCGTTGCAAACTGCCCCTCACTGTCTTTATCTTGCTTGTTTATAGTCTGAACGAGTGGCTGCTGTTACAGATTGGTGATTGCTCTTGGCCTGTCTCTGTTTGAGCATCTGTTCCTATGGCTTATGTTAGGCTGGGTCCTAAATATCAGGGATCCAAGCAATGAACCTTTAGCTTGCTTGAACGTGGCCGTGGCTTATGTTTTTACTTTGGAGCTCAGCTTTTTGGGTGCTCTTAGCCATTAATCTCTAGGGCCCATTCTACTGTCGAATTATGTTAAGACTTCAACAGTCCCCATAAGAGTACCTCCTCAACAGGAGTGTAAAGGGTATACGCTCCTTTTCTTATGCATGTACAACTTATTCTGTTAGATCTAAGCCATTTGGCCTCGCGAATGGCTTTGATAGGCTGGACAACAAGTTTCCATTTGATGCTTCTTTGGGTAAAAAAATCTCGACAATCTATTTTCACTATTTTTTTTTTCTTTCAAAAACTCAAAACAAGTAGTTATGATCATCAAAATATATTGGTTTTTCATGGGTTACTTATCTAGGCCATTCCTGACACGATGAAGGGCTTAGATCTATGAAAAAAAGTTGTACCATGCGTCGAACTCACAATTAGATTATGAGGAATTAACCAGTTAAGAAAGAATTACCTGTGGGTCTATCCCATCCAATGTTGAATCCCACTCGCCTGACCCTGTTACCTGTACTGGGTTTCAGCAGCGAGGAAAGGAGAAGCTACTTCTTACCGGTACAACTTGGATCCATACCAACTCAGAAAGAAAAACTTGAACTACTCAACGGCTACAAAGGATTTACATGGAAGTGTGGCAATACCAACCACTTCATCTCTTAGAAACCACTATAATTATGCACATACAAGCACCTCAAAAATCATTTGCAGAGGGAGAAACAAAGTGTTCACCTTGACACCATAGATCTCCTTAACTGATAGACACAAGTACAACACTACATCCTATTTGGTTGAGTTGCAGCTGTGAAAATATGCGGGGGTAGAGCATCTCAGACCTCCGGTCGGATAAAGGGCGATGAGCTTGCATCAGTGCTATAGAACGAGTCTTCAGGAGCGCCATAAGGATTCTCATCCTTTTCATCCTCCCACTTAAGCACTTCTCTTACGTACTTAAACGCCGCATCAACTAATACACGGTTCCTCGCCTGCGATTGCCAAACAAACAGCTTCGAATTGGTGATGGATGCATAAAGGTCTTTGAATTTCATTGCCACGAAGAAGTAAGCCTGATGTGCAAGTGATTGGCTGTTGTGGTGAGGCCTCACAGGGCTGAATTCTTCGAACCATTCACATACATTTAATGGAGCCCGGTTTATCTTTTCCTCGAAGAGGTCATACTTGTTCAGTACGAGAATAAACGGGGTGTCACGAAAGCATGGTTGCCGGATTGTAGTCTCAAACAGCTCTTTGCTCAGCATCATCTTGTTTTGGAGGACAGGTTTGCCATTTCCACCCCCAACCCAAAGCTGGTCATAGTCATTGAGGGAAACACAGAAGATGACAGCACGGACATCCTCAAACATCTCCACCCACTTGCAACCCTCATTCATCCCTTTGGTGCCTACCCGGATTAGTTGGTACCTTGAAAAGAACAAAGAGTGGCAAAATAAGAAATATGGATTAAACCAGGAAGGCAACAGACAATTATTACAAATACAAAACATTTATAGCCTTCGAAAGGAGGAGAAGACCAATTGAGTCAGTAGGCAGCCTGTAATGCGTGAAAGAGTACTAAAGAGGGGCTAGACAGGAGACCATATATTTTTGCTCCTCTTCTGTAGTTGACTACTACTATCCTCTGAATTAGAGTCTAACTTTAGGCAAGTGATCATATATCAAGTTCACCTCGATAAGCTTTGCCAATCATTGTGGCATACACAGAGGCAGGCATCCACACATACTTGCACTCTTTTAGCTCTATGGATAAAGATGAATCGTATTAGTTCAAGCTGAAATGAAAGGCTGCGGCTTTGAAGATCTAATGTGGAATTCAGAAACTCATTCTTTTATAATCTTTTTCCAAAGTCGTTTTCCCCATTCTCATTAGATTTATTTTGCGTCTCCCTTTTATCAAAAGTTATATACTCGGCTTTAAAGGTACTTCGCCCGGTTATTACTTATTACTCGATAATTGACCTTGTGCAAACCATTGTGGATGGTCCCCAGGCAAAAACTCCCAATCTGGTAAAATTTGGCTATTTGGTAGGAAGATTTGAGTTCCTTGTGGATCTTTCAAATAAGCGAAACAGAACATATTGAACCATTTATTCACAATCATGGGAAGCCTATATTACACTTACCATCATCTGCCTGGTATGACTTTTAGACTATAGGCAAAACCATGATGGTAGCCAACAGATGCAAAGTCTGGACTATGTATATGACCCCCAAATTGAGAAAATAGATAACGGGAAGAAATCATGTTCCGTTATATTTTTGCTCATAGTTTATTTTAAATTATTCATGTGTGCAAAGATACACTATTTGTAGATAAGTGAAGACATAAATATGTGAAATCTAAATACCATTAACTTCAGGTGCTATAGTTGATTCTGATTTTCGTTCATAATTAGATGCTTAAAAATGAAAGACAAATCAGTTAGCGGCGGAAGGTAATGACAAACAGTTATTTAAATATTAAGTAAAGGCCAGGAGTTTTACCAGAAAAGAAAAAAAGCAGTAAAACAGGGAAGAGAATTTTTACTTGTTAAGAGGCTGAGATGTAGCATCAGGATTTTCACTGTAAGGTTCTGACATAGGGCTGCGATCATCAAGGGTGAACTCAATGAAAGCCAGTCCATTCCCTTGAGTGATCCCTTCAGCATACAATATATCTCTCTCAGAAGGTTCATACTCATTGCTCGATACCTCAACAGCCTGCAACAAATTTCCCAAAGATGGACTCTCAGCATAACATATCAAAACTGCAAAAGCTTATTGAAAATGGCAAATGGATGTGCAGTTTTATTCATCAATTGTTTGCCACGCCTTGATGTTATTTCCTTTTCAGTTCATTCAAGCTTAAAACAGAAACCAACATATGAGAAGAAGCAAGCTGCAAGAAACACCATTAATTTGACAGCAAGAATTATTGGATAAGTTGCCACAACCTTAGCCTACCACCATCCTAGATTAGCAATCAAGTAAAGATGCATGGACAATGCACAAATTGATTCAAGTTGGAATTTACTTCCTCTCTCGAAGAGCAAAGTGAAGTTTTACAAAGTTCCCATCTATATGTAACATAAGGATAGGAAGAAGAAATTTTATACATAACTGTGGTATGGACTGGCTCATTAACCAATCAGTTTGCTGACCATAGTCTGGATTTTGGGCACTGATAAGAAAAGATATGAACAGACCTTGAAACTGAGAAGAAGATGAACCAAAGAGGATTTTTTGTGCATGTTTCTCTATATCTATACATTCATATATTTATTTTCTTTGTTATACCAGGGTGGTATGGCGAAGAAGGTAAAATGATGCAGACAAGTACCTGGTTTAGAAAGTACTCTGCAACATATGGAAGAAAATGAAGCTCATTTTTTCTCCTATACGTTTCCCGTATGGCTGGATCTCTCCAAACCTCATCAACCAGAGGAGCATACTCACGGGTAGCTGCAGGGAAAAAGGTTTCCAAATCTCCCATGGCTATGATCTCCAGAAGCCAATCTGAGAAATTCTTTAACTTTGGATTGATGGAATATGCACATTGATTGCCATCATGTTCAGCTTCATTACCTTGGCCTGAAAAATCAATTAGCGGAACCACTTTCATGAGTTCTAAATCAATAATAAGATCTTCTCTTATGAGTAAAGTAAAGACTGCAGTACATGACAGGTAAAGGTGGGTTTTATATAGTGCATATGTCATGTTCCACTATTCAAGCTTCACAAACCTAACCAGCCCACCTCTTCGGAACACTAAAATGTCCTAAATTACTAGAATGGGGAGAGAAAAAAAATAAAAATTGTAACTGGAGATTACAGGTCATTTGATAAACCAAAAGACAAGGGGTTCCAAGAAAACATATGTACCTAATTTCTTCTACATCTTAAAATAGATACTTTTGAAAATTTTAAAGATTTCATTAGCTTCTAGATTGATTTCGTATAAAAAATACCAGTTACTGTTAAATTGTTACAGTTCTGCATGAAATAAGCAACTAAAGCCTCATGGAACTCCAAGAGACCCGCCGTCTATGCTGCAAATCTTACAAGATGTAAGTACACATGCATCAGCTCAACCGTCTCATTGTGTAACTGTACTGCTGAAGAGCATGAAATTGTCACTGACTCAGTGCTCATAATCTTGACTCATTGATGTGACTGGGTTTTATTGCTACACAGCATTTCTTGACTTGGAAACTGGCCTATGGTTTCTGGTACATGCCAACTGCAACCAGGGTTATCTAGCAAAGAAATTCGTTGCTAATGAATGCACATCAAAGGCTGATATCCTGTAATGAAAATCCTTCTTCTTAAATCCCCACTAATTATTTCAAACTATGACATTGTTGCTCCACTAATGCCATGTACCTAAGCGCCTAAAACATCTAAAGTATAAATGTATGAACACATAATCCTTGGAAGAACTAATCTGTAGTAGTTCTGATTCTATAGCTCTCACTTCCACACGGTTTTGAAATGAATACAAAATGATGCTCCATTGATGATCTGGCTCTTACTGTATCCTCTCTATCCGTAAGAGTTGGTTCAATGGCTATTCAAATATCTAAGCAAGCAAAAGAAATTCTCATTTCTAATTACAAAAATCCACAGTTCACAGCAAGAAATACTCAGTGGAGATCAGAAAATGAGAAACCAAGACTTGGTGGTTAGAGCACTGAGATTACAGAAGAGACAGTCTTTTAGTTGGATATGGATATCAGTATATATGCAATGAAGAAACAACCTGAACTAGGAGAGTTAACAGCATCTGGACCTGACAGTCTCAAGCTAGCCAAAGCTTCCTCCTCAAAGCGCTCACGTCCTTCAAGTAAAATGCTGAGATATTTGTACATATTGCTCTGAATCATTAGCTTAATGTTTTGCAGTTCCTCCTCTGTGAATGGGCTCCCGTACAAAAACTTGGCCTGTCCAGAACCAGAAATCCATAATGAACTTGTGTCACATGGACAAAGATAAAGGCGTAACAGCCACATTACTAATACCCATACATAGTCAATGAAGACTACCTTAAGTAATGAAAATGAAAGCAATCCATAAAAATTCAAATCCTTCAAGAAAAAACGAAGAAAAACAAACCTTCTCTTCGAACTATTTTTTTCTTACTTGTTTTCTGCAGTTAAGCATTTTTCATTGTGCAAAATATAACTTGTGTTATATGTGACATATTGCAAGAAAGTAAAATCTTTCTATCTGATATATTACAGAAACATAAATCCTGAAAGTGGACACCAAAAATCTGTTAGAGCTTACTAGTCTAGCATTTGCACAGTAGTGTTTCAGCCTTTGGTTTGCAGGAAGTTACTACATGTACCATTGAAGACTAAAAATCAAAAGCTAACAACCATTTTGAATATCACTTGCAACTTGCTGAACGTACGTTAAAAGTGTGAATGTAAAAAGTACTGTATGTCTTAGTCCTTACTAAAATACCTCTCTCATAGCCAAGAAGAAATCTTGGAACAGTATGATTTGATGTAATCTGCAAACATATATGGGATACTACAACATGTATATCAGTTAAGAAATTGCCATGTGTATTGTTGGTCCAGCTAATCAGGTCCCTTGATCTGATATGGTGCTATGAGCTAGTGCCAGTCCAACGATTAAATTATCTTAGCCCCACAACCTTCACTGTGCAGGGATAGTATAGCCGGTGATTTTGCTATCCGTTATTTTTAACAGGCAGAATTCCATTCAATATGAAACTTAGAAAGCAGTTCTGGTCATCCAATTCCTATGCTACAGGAGCAGTGTGTCACTCCTACTCAATGAATTCCAAAAGTACATCCTGGTGGCATAGACAGTTACGGGTATTAAAGATGTAAAGAAAAATAGGACAAAGAATGGTCATACCTGCTTGAAGATAGTGCTGGTTCCAGAGCCTTGGAGACCAAGAAGCAGAAGCTTCTGAATTCTCTTCTGCTCTAGGTATTCTGGGACAGTTCTTCCAGAACTACTAGTAGCCTCATCCCTTGCTTGATGAGAGTTAGCATGGGGTACGGGCAAAGAGAATAGCGAACACATTAGCCGTGTTAAAGCCTGTCAAGCAAAAAACACATTCAAAATGTTTTTACGTAAGTATTATTATATGACAGAAACCCATTAATCACTCAACAGGATATACAATTAGAATTCTTGCCGGTGCTTGAAACTTCAACTATTTTCAAATAGCCAGATGTACCTTTTCCCAGATGTTCCCTTTGATATTGTTCTGACCCTCCTCTTCATAGCGTCCATCATCGTAGACCCAGAAATGTGTATCACGGGGACATTGCACATTTGCCAACTGCAAGCAGTTACATGGACCCAATGAATCTTTCTTTCTCAAGGGCTAGACTTGCGAAGCATATATCACATTGTGTGTAGACAAGTAAAAAAAAAAGAAAAGAGGTCCAGTTTTCAGATCTTAAGAGTCTACCCTTAGTATTCTGAGTTCATTCTTAGTAATTTCCCGGCCATTGATATACACTTTAGTGTTTCCATTGCTTGCGTTGGGGCTAAGCTTGCCAGTGAAATTCAAGTTTGAACTAATGACTCTATCTGGTTTTTCTCCCTCCTGTGAAACAACGTCCAGAAAAGAAGAAATTTAATTTTCCATGACTGCTATAGGAAAAACATATGGCCTCAGGCATCCAAAAGAAACCAAAGACAGAGGACACAATCAAAGATATCCCTGTATAAGCACTGACCTTTCCCCAAAGACCTGATTCCTTGTCATACCAATATCTTCCTGGCTTCAGCTTCCGTGGTGGTAAAGAGCAACTGAGCAATTCTGCCATTTCTTCTTGTCTTAATGTTACTCCATTTATAATCACCTGCTCTGGACGAAGCTGATTTGCAGAGCACTCTTTCTCTGCCTTCATGATTTGCTTGACTTCCTGGGGACTGAGCAGCCAGGATAACATCCTTGAACTCTTGCCTAATTTCAACCGCTTCGACTCGTCAATTGGCTGACCAATGCAAGTCACACATTTCCGCCCTTCAGGCATTGAACCCATTGCCCTAAGCACACAATTACTGCAGTACCTAGCATCACAAACCAGGCATGACTCTTTACTTTCCCATTTCCCTTTACCACACCTAAAGCAAACCTTTTTCCTTTTCTTCTTCTCCTTCTTCGAGACCCCAACATATGCATCAGGAAAAAATGTTTTCTCCACACCAATCTCTTCCCTTGAAGATTTTTGAACAGTTTCAAAAGTGACAATTGTAGCTCTTTTCACTTCATTTGTTCCCTTCTTGGGGAGGCTGCTCGGAGGACTATGAACAGAGGCTGGAGAGCCCGACCGCGAAGCTGATGAAAAATCAGGGTTCTGCAAGACTGAAACGACAGATTCCGAACTCCCCGACATCCTTGGGCTTTGTGGTGGGGAATTTGTAAAACCAGCAATCCTAGAAACCGGCAAAGGGATGGGTTCGATTACCGGGGCTTCACCAACTACAAAACTTTGTGAATCAGAGAGTGATTCAACAACTGATGCTGTTGGGATTTGCGGATAATTTACTTTCACAGGTTCGACACTGGGCAAGTCATATGAAACCGGTGGACCATCATACTCCAAAGCGATCGAGTATTCGAGACTGGCATCTTCTTCCGGTAGATGAGCTCCAGGAGGAAGCATCTTTCGTAATGTTTCCTGCCAATTCTTTCCTTGTATGGCTTCTGCCATTTTTCTGAAAACCCAGCAAAAGTTTTGCGAAAACTAATATTAATTACTACAAGTTCAGAAACCAGAAACTTCACTATCCTCAGACCTCAAAATCCACAAAACAATCAATCATGAAAATGACACCTAACAAACAGAATCAGCTCCAAGAAAATCCGTAAATGAAGCCAAAAACCAGCTCCTAGGACACTTCCAGATACTACTTCCACGATAAAAACCAAGATATACTCTTCATCATCTTCATGCAGTAAAAAAATCCCCAAATTGATGAAGAAATGACCACAAAGCAACCTCTTTCTACATAACAAACTAGAAATACACCTCAAAATAAAAAATTTACCTTACAGAAAGAACACCCACTCAAACTTCAGATTCAAAGCCCTAGAACGAAGAACAATTCAACCAAACACCAAACCAACTTCATAACTCTCCTTTTCAAAATCCTAGTAAAAAACCTTCAATCAAACATCCGTATTTGAACCAATCAACAAAAAAACTCTCTTTTACAGTAAAAACCAAATCCAAATACGACTTCAACGAAATCCGCAAACTTATGTCTAGAATGTCATTCAACTCGTAAGAAAATCGCCTCAGTCAATGTCTACCTGAAACCAGACTTGAATTGAAAGTTGAAATCAATGGTCTTTTCGCCTCCGATTACGCTTGGGCAATGACTGGAATTGGTTTCTGCGGATTTTTCATGGATTAGGGGAAAAAGGAGTTGCGGCGTGCAAGAGGATTCGGAGAGAAATTTGCAGAGATTTCGCCATTCGTGTGAGGACAGACGAAGAGCAGTTCGTCAGGGGAAGCAATTATTTTACGGAGGAATACTAAATTGAAGCACCCCCTAAGGTGCTGCTAAGAACGCTCCCTCATATTCTAGAGTGGCCCACTTTGAATGATCTCGTCCATTCATTTGACTGCTCTTAAACAGGCAGATTGGATAAGCTTATTATAGAAAAAATTGTGTTTCACAATCACAGGAAACATACTGGGTTAGAACCTTTCTTAAAGGTCCAAATTCAACTCCCAAGCTGACCAATCTAGTGCAACTCTTTATTTTCATGACACGTGTGCTTTGGTTGTAAGTTCGAGTCACCACTTTTTCCTTTTACATGAGATTTTATCAATCAAAGTGTGTGATTGATCTAATTTATAATTCTTCCTTTTTATATAAAAACCCAAAGTAGTACAATTTTTAGAAAAGTCCTAATAAGTGCATACAAAGAAGTTGATGCTCCATTTTGCGATTTTGAGATAGCTAAGCCATTCGTCTCTTTGAAAATGGCTTGGATAGAGAGGATCCTATATTTCAAAATGATTTGATGCTTATAAACTATTTTATATCTGCTTTAAATTGCATCAATATTTTCTTTTAGGTTCTTCAAAGGCCAAAAACAAGGTTTAGAATCATCCAAATGGATCTATTCAAGTCATTTCTGAATAAGATGAACGGCTTAGATATTCCAAAACAAGTCACGCTTACACCAGCTCTTGCTAGGAGTCATTTTAGAATGCTAAAAACCGTCTAGTTGTCCTGATTTTTTGCTTATGAAATACCAAAAGGTGGGGCAATCCAATGAATGGATTCGATCATCCATTGTTAGGGCCCACTCTTTTGTTCAAAAGTCAGGATGATCCATCGGTCGGTACTTCTTTTTAGTCCATTTTTACTTGAAGGGGCCCACGTTTGAAAACGCAGGCGAATCATACGAAACTTTTGAATCGAAGGATAAGAAACCTTGACTAACATCGGTCTAAATTCGAATCCCCAAAAACCCAATTTTAAGAATCTAGAATCGTCCAATCATCGTAATTTTTTTAGGATGATTAGATCAATGGATCGGATCATCCCAAGGTAGACCCGGTTCATGCAGATGCTGAGGCGCGTCATATCTGCGTCTTACATGGTAAGTGGGAGGCTGCTCTAAGAAGTCAGTCACATGAACAGGGGCCGGTTGTTGACACCTCAGAAATGTAGGCCCCGCTAGACTTTTTCCTTGAATTATTTTAAAAGGGACGACTTTGACTTTGGAAAGTGGGAAAGGCGCAAAACAGGTCGTGGAATTGGATTCTTTTTGGTGGGGATAACTTCTCGATGTTGCGGCCGGCAAGGTTGCTGTCTTAATTAATTGGGGCAGTTGTGGACCATCTTGACCGTCCACAAATCAACGCCCGCAGATACCGTTGGTCAAGTATCTAAGATCATCTGGTTTTGTTGGGATCGCCCCGTCTAGGTCGTCAGTCAAGATGGAATTCAATTCTATGTTGGATTTTCAACCGAGAATCAAGATGGAATTGAATTTTCCTTGGGCCTTGGTAGTTGATCAATTATGTTCATTTCATCGATCAAGGTAATCAACCAGTAGTCTGGGTCCCACCACGGTTAGATGATGTTAATAACCTTTTGATCGAAAAGAGGCCTTTAAGACTTCATCACTTGATCTTTCTAACCCCTTATCAACGGATAAGACTTCAAATTCAACAGACTTAGGGATGTCATACTCCTTAGACTCTAAATTAGGGATGTCAATGGATCCGATTCAGATCAGGTCCACCGATCCAACGGTTATTAAGCTATTATCTTAATTTGATCCAATCAACCTAGATCCTACAATAGCAATCTAACTGCCTTCTGTCGAACTGTTTAATTATCTGTTTATATCACGGCCAAATTTCATCCGATCGGGACCATCCATCTACAGCTTCGAGTTTAACTTATAATTTTTCGGAACATTTGATCGATGGATGGGATGCCTTCAAGCCTGCGTGGTGGCCCACTAGATTCAATTTCTACTATCAGTAAGACATGCACCGTACAAATGGGCCATGCTTGACGAATTTATTAGGCCTTGTACTTCACAATCAAAATGTCCCCATTGAGTAAAGGCACCCGCTGATTGTACACGTGGCCAATAGCACGGCCATAAAAGCTTCAAATCTCCGCCGTTGATTTTGTTTACTTCCTGATTGGGCGTAGATAAGTGGTAGCTTTTACTTTTAACTGTAGTCCTCTGAAAGCGAATGATCCAAAGGTCAGGATTGTCAGATGAGGGGCACTTCGGGAGTGTCAATTCCACAGGTGAAGCTTTAATTAGTGGGCCCGGATTAATTAGTGTATCATGTGCGTCTGGCTGGGATGGTAAAAAGCGCTATACATGTCCAAAATCATTACAGTGTCCTTTTTCCAACGCTCATCCCAGCCTTTCTTATAAATGGAAATTGAGTGGATTAAACATTTTACTACAAATTTTGGATTCTGCAATGGGCCATCTCCTTAAGTGGGCCATATAGACAAAGATTGATCTTAACCGTCTAAATCAGTTCCGTGTTTCCGCCAATGTCTCGTATTGGGCACTGATCTCATGCTTTGATGATCGATTTCAAAATGTTTAATATGTATATATTTTATTTTATGAATTGGTGGACTGAATCTCAGTAAGTCAAGGCAATAATAATACATATTTTACCATCGTAAGATAAAAATAAACATAATCATCTTCTAATCGCATGGGCGATTAATGACCTAATACAAAATTTGAAGAAACAAATGGAGCATGAAATATTTTCGTCCGAACGATCTTGATCAGACGAATTCCATGAATAATCAGTCGCCGAGCTTTTCTGATTGATGGTCCCCCTCCCAGATCATCAGCATTAAACGATGGCCCCCACATTAAATAATGAAGCTCAAGAAGTGTACTTCTGGGAAAATTAATTGATTTGGTGAGATTACAGTTAATTCTTTTATATTTTAGATAAAAGAAAATGATTTCTTGTCTTCATGTTAAGAAAAAACATTCCTATTAAAAGTTCATTTTATTTTCTTTTAAACTGGCCCATCACATGTTGACACGTCAGCTCACGCTTTTAATGGGATTGAGTTATTCGTGATAGTGATTTTCTTCTTTACTAAATACAGCCTTAAAAAATATGGATAAATATCACGAATTAGGTTAATTTTTTTATAATTTTGAAGGTCTAGTATACAAATATAAAAAATATTTAAAATATCTAATTTTATACCCAAAAAAGTAGAATTTTACATTTCAACAATATTAAAAGTCCAACAAATGTCTGGCACACAAATAACTTGGTTGCAGGTTCGAGATATTACTTTTTATTTTGACTGAAAATTAGATTTAGTAGTGCGAGTAATTTATTTTATAATTCTTTGCTTATACTTTAAAAAAGAAAAAGGAAAAGCTAGTATAAGCTTCTTGGGAAATTTTATTTATATTTGAATATCTTTATCAACGTTTTACGACTGCAGATAACGAAGGTTTAACATTATTATTCACGTTTACGGGGGTTGGCTTAGACATGATGCTCAGGGTCTCATAATGGGCTGTTTGGCACAGGATATATAGCAATCATTGGATTGAGTAATCCATGGATAATCATTTTCTCGCTTGCTAGTTGCCATCTTGAGACCATCCTAAAAATATTTAAGAACAAATACCCCAAGGTTCGAGGGTAATTTTATCAATTTCTTGATTTTTTTATTTTTTATTTTTCATATTCTAGGCTCCAATAGCAAAAGGTTACAAATATTTGTTTATGGATAAGTTTATCCAGAGTTTGTTATCCCAAATGCGGAACAGTTTCTTCCATAAAATGGCTTAGATGCTAATTAAACAATATAGAACAAGATCCAATTGGAAACTGAGTTTATTAGTTGGATCCCAATATACACTTAATAAATAAATATAAATAATAAGTAAACTAAAAATAGCTTGCGTGGGTAAATAAACCAAAGACATTATCCTATCCGGTGATCTTATTATAATCACATAAATAAACTTTTGGTTGAAATACACATGTTGGGCCCACCTTACACTGTACTTGTATGATCATAACTGTTCATTATTTTTAAGTCCCTAAGCACATTTTCCACTTTGTTTAGATCTCCCTGACTTAATAGTGGAACTATAAAATATGTTTTTAAGTAGTATTATTGACGAGGTCAGCTGCTAATAATGTCTAGTGCTCGCAAACAGCTTGGCATTTTTTCTATAATATGCTTGGTCGTAGGTCTAAGCTACCACCTTGTGTTCGTGATTTGCTTTGTAATTTTTTACTTGTAAAAAAAAAAAGGAAAAAAAGAAGAAATATAATTCTTCAATTAAAATATATGTTTTTTCTTAATGCGAAGGAAAAGTTTTTGCCTAATTCAAGAGAATGCATATAAGTTTCAAAAAAAACTGCAGCGAGGGATGAGCACGGCTATCAACATATCTAATAATATTGGTTATAGACAACTCGGCATCTCTCCTTAAACACAGTTAATCGTAGGTTTGTGCTACCGGATGGAACTTTAGTCCTTTGATCATTTCTTCTTCTCAAGGGAAACCCCATCGTCCAGACACTCTCAGCTCAGCAAAACGTGGCCTTGTCTTCTAATGCAAGAGTTAGAGTTGCAAACCAAATCAACTCCGGGTGAGTTCCAAATGTGTTGGTGAGTTTTGCTGCCTTGACATGGATCATTGAAAAAGAGGCGCCTTGGCGCAAAAGTATAATTGTCGTCATGTGACTTCTAGTTAGGAGTTCAAGGCGTAAAAAAACCTTCTTGCAAAAATATAAGGTAAGACTGCGTATTATAGACTCCTACCCCTTTGTCGAATTCTGCCCTTTTTACATGATCCTCGAAGAAGACTTGATCACCGTTGACTCATACAACTCGGTTTGTTACGTGAATCATTTTACCGCTCGACTTTGTTATTATTCTTCCCTAATCGTTAAATTGATGGCCGAGATTCAGAAGCTTAGAATCTGGATCATAGTATAAAAGCTGAAAATTTTGAGTTGAGAGCGGGGCGAGTCAAGTTAAGTCGAAGCAACTCGTTGGTGAGTCAAAATATTTTCAGTTTATGGGTGTACATAATTGTTAGACAAGTTGGTTAAGACATGGCATAAGACAGGACAGTGTTTCTTATGGTGCTGAAGCTAGCCGCCCGTGGTTTGCTGCTAGGTTAACCCATGCGACGATGCGTGTTTCCTAAAAGGGAGATGAGAAGCCTTGTAGGTTGGTCTTCGTGAACGCTCCAACAGGGATATCTAGTTACAAGACAGCAGACTGTGGGTGACTCTAAGAGTATTTCCAAATCACTTAAGAAGAGGAATCTAGGCTAATTATAAGGGTCCGGATAACTCTAATACTAACAGTGCATTTTTCTTATGGAGAAGAGCAAAATCATGCGACTTCAACCAAATAGGATAATATTGTTCATTGTGATTTTTAGGCTCTGAGACAGTGAAAGCTAGAGAAATCAAATGTAGGAACTCGATTAACCAAATGAGGCACGAATAATGAAAACAAACAAGTCCCACTAAATACCATTATATTCTAAGTTAATAACAATACGGTCGTCCCCTTGACCTTTTGCAATAATAATAGCAGCCCCACTAGATCATCATGATATATAAATTACATACGAGCCACCAAAAAAAGGAAAGTCTTGGCACAATGGTACAAGTTGTTGTCGTGTGATTTTGACGTTAAAGGTGAGAAAATAACTTCTTGTAAAAATACAAGGTAAGGCTGTGTAATATAGGCTATTGTGATTCGTCCCTTCCCTGAACCCCGCGTAGGCAGGAGCTTTGTGCCACCTAGGGCTGCCCTTTTATATGAGCCACCAAAATTCTAAGTTTTGCATTAGATACATGGCAACTAAGTTCCTATTTGGTTGGCAGAAAATGAGCAAAATTAATCTCGACAAAAAAAAAAAGAAGAAGAAAAAGAAGAAGGAAATTTTTGTTTTTTTGGCCTTTAAATTGGATTACGCCAAAGATCCAAAAATTTTACGTCGGTTGGCAGAAAATGAACAAAAATTACAATATGAAGGCCTAAATAATTTTCACGGAAAAATTCCTTTTTCTCCGTGTAAATCAATTTCCCTGCGTTTCCAACTACCAAACAGGCGCTAAGGCTCAAACAAGAGACTGCGAAGGTAGAAAGATGTACTGCCCATGGTTGATGAAGAAATGTCGTTTACATAAGAACAAGAAATATGGCAAGGACATTCACGGGGGTGTAGTTACCAGGCTGCCAGCTTTGTTTTTCCTCCTTGGAAGGGAATGACAAGAAATGTACCCTGGAGGACAGAAAAATGTGTCTAGTAAAACGGTTTCGTAAAAAAAATTTACCCGGCTTTCCGCTACAGTGATCGCGAAAGATGAGGTGTTCTATAACACACGTGGATGTGATCAGAGCGGTTCATTGATTATAAACTAGAACAGCATGGGGTCCTAAAATAACGATATTATTTACAATATTGTCCATTTTGGGGTGCCTGTATATCTTTCACAGCTTTATTCTTTCTCGGTTTCTTAAGAACAGCGTATTGTGTATGTAACAGTTTTCTAAACTCTCATAAACAGTTTAGTTTTTTTTTCTCATGCAACGTGAGATTAACTCTCAATCCTTCATCCCAATTTAAAAGTCTGTCAGCTTTCTTTTTGGTCCACCCTCATTGACCAAAGGCTTCACATGAATACATATCTTTTGGCGATTCAGGAGATTCCCTTGATTTTCGAGAGTTGTATTTTAGGGCCCACTAATTTCCATTTAGCTCATAATGGAATTGAATTAAGCGTGGTTAGGCAAGATGGAATCGAATTCCGTGCTGCATTCTCCCTTTCATAGAATGCACGATGAAATCTATCATCTAAAGAAAGATTTTGGATTAGTGGTAGAGTTTGTAATACGGTGGATTTCGCGTGCTTGGATCTGACTAATGGTCCCGGAAAAATCTCTTACATGGTGATAGTGGTTTTTTAGATGAAATGAGCTGATGTGCGATGAGACTTTATATGAGATGACCAGATTTGGTAACGGTTGAAGTGAGATTACCGAAAATTCAACTTAATTGTGCGTTAAGGCGAGATGACTTTCACTTTAACTCATCTCAAGCACCGCTAACTTTAAGATAAGTAGATACTATTTCATATCATCTCAACTCAACTTAAGCACCGCGGACAATGGTATAGTCCATTTCGTCTCATTTGCCTAAAATGTTTAGATTTTATGTTTTTTTTTATAGGAGCAAAATTACAAACAAATTACTTACACATTTCTAAATCTAATCCTCAACCAAGTATATACTTGGAAGAGATGCATGAATTGTCTGCAACCAACTGCAGTAGATATTTACTAGGGAAATATTTTTGGCTATTGCTTTGAATAAAAGGTAGCTGCGATTCATGAAGCTCCTACTTATATGGGGGTTCAAAGAAAGAGCAGGCCAAAAGGGTCAATAGCATTAAGTCTTACCTTGCATTTTATAATAGGCTATTTTCTGCGTTCAACACATGACCTCAAGGTCACATCACCACAACTCTGCCATTGCACGAAGACTTTAAATCAATAATTAAATATTTAACTTTGATGTTCTTTCCTCTTGGAAGGTTCGTTCCCAGGCGAAAATTTGGCCTCTTGGGGGCCAAGAAGCCATCAGGAAAATGTTGATGGCATCGAGAAAGGGTGTAATTACTACACAAATACAAGATCAAAAGATAACTAAACAAATACAAGATCAAAAGATACGTCTACGTGAAATCCGACACATAATTTTCTCCTTTTAAAGATTTTAAATAAATATTTTCTTTTATTTTTTCTCCAACCTTACATTTCATTCTTTTTTCTTTTTTTTTTCATTTTAAGAAAAACCCTTTTGAATTAGTATAGACTAAAATCATCCAATGACATGAAATTTGATAAATATCCTATCTAAGCTAATAGAGTCCTTTCTACACCTAATAATAATAATAATTATTATTATTATTATTATTATTATTATAATAAATAGGGAATGGTAATTTAAGTAAGGAGTTGCAGGTGTAAAATAAAAGTAATGTTTGATTGGCTAGCGAAAAGTTTTTAATTGCTTTTTTTTTTTTTTTGTACTTTTTTTTTCAGCCAATCAAACATCACTCTTTTTTTTTTATACCTGCATAAAATAACTGAAATAAACTTGATCATAAAAATAAAATGCAACTATCAAAATTAGGAATAACTTTATCATGAAAACAAACCCAACTGACAGAATAATATAAAACCAGCTTCCAAGGTACGCAGATTTTTTATTTCTCTTCCTATTACTCTTCGAAAACGGATGAATTCTGCGGATTTCTTCTCGTGGAGTAAAAGAAAATCGAGTTACAGAGAAAGGAGGCTGGATGAGAGAATTGCAGAGATTTGGCCATTTTTATGGGGGTGAGATTGCTTTAACAAGTCAGTCAATGAAGACTCTATGAATGGTAGAGTAGGGTAGGACACATGCCATGTTTCGGTATGGTACCCCACTTTGGGATGAAGGGCCCTACCTATGGTTAATCCAATCCGTTCATCTCCTTTATCCAATATTGGATGTTCAGTAGGAAGAGAATTACTGGCATAGACAATTCTATCATCTTGCACAAAATTTCTGATTATTTGCGTCTGAGAGAAAGTAGAGATTTCCGTCTGTTAGATTGGTCCAGATGGCTTGATTTTCTGGCTATTCGACATCCATGTCCACGAAATGAAATGAACGGCTTAGATCGACTGCAGGGCCCGATTTTCTTACGCAAATGTATTGTGGGCCCCGGGGGCACATGGAAACTTGCCATGTGGTGGAGCACCAAGTTCGTGGTCCTCTTGATGACTTAAAGAGGAAGAGTGTTGACTTTGGAGAGTGAGAAGTCCTTAACGTCGAGGACGGGGAGTATGAACCATCTCATCTTAGCCGTTCACGTGGCACGCACTATACAGGTTAATATTCTGTGATTGATGTGGGCCAGGAGAAAGTACTTGTAGAAGATCTAGTCCGTTAGAAAGAGGATCCATAGTCAAGACAGAATCACCATAGAATTCAATTCCTTCTTGACTAATCTCATTGAAAATTCAGGAATACCATCCCACGAAAAGGTGGCGCCCACCGTAGAATTAGATTCCGTCTTCACTAGAACCTATAAGACTCGATTTGTTCTGTTAGACTTTGTCACCAAGATGGTTCTCTATTATAAAACTCAAATTGGTAAAAAAATTTACTTGTTTGGCGATCCGAACCATTAAACTTTTAATATTATATTAAATTTTTATAATTTGCGGGATGGGCATTGTAATTTCCCCATCGATTTGCTTTTCATAATAGAAATGAAAATAATAAAAAAAAAATTGAGATTTAAAAAAAAGAATAATTTGAAGTTCGATCACTTTAATTATTATTACGATTCATTTGATGGATTTTATTAGTCCATGAAGTCGAAGGACTATATGATTCATCCAAAAAAGGCACAGGTCAGTTATGCGGCGGTGAATTCATTCCCAGGCCTTGTACACACTGCTGCCGTCCCCAAGAAGGGGATGCCTAAGGCCGGGCTAGTGACTGAAGTGAAGCCAAATGGTCAAATCTCAGGTAGCCAATGCACCGTGAATCTTGCCCATAGACTATAATTTGGAATCAAAAGAGAACGATCGCAAAGTTAAGTTCATCCAACGGTGATGACTTTTGCGATTTGGGTCAGTACCCACTTCCGCTTTTTCTCGGAGTCAGTATGTGGAAAGGTATGTGTACCTAGTAGTTTCCATGAAAATTCTTTCCCAGCTTATCCAGTAAAATAGTTTCCATAATATAGCCCACGCAGGGAGATGATCGGAGCGCTTAACTGCCATACAATGTTTCATCTGCGTTGATTAAGACATCAGGATCATTCATGTCTGTTTTATCTTAACCTGTTTGGTTAGGAGGAATACAGCAGACCTTTACAGAGAAAAAGGTGAATCTGAGTTGAGGGTTAACGTTTGTTTTATCTTAACCTGTTTGGTTGCCAGGAAATGCATGAAAATTGATTTCCACGGAAAAAAAAAAATCCCTGTGGAAAGTGTTTTACGACTTGAAACTGAATTACGCCAAAGACCCAAAAATCTTTCATGGGATAATATTGTTGGGTCTTTGGCATAATTCAATTTCAAGCAATAAAACATTTTGTACTAAGAATTCTTTTTCTTAGTGGAAATTAATTTTCATCCATTTCCTGTCAAACAAACAAGCACTAAAAGTTCAACAGCTTCAGGGGCTTACCAAATTGTACATAGAAGGAAACAACAAATGCAAGAAGTGAAGTGATATATGCAGGAGCACTAATTGCTCCTGTACTGTCGGAGCTTTGTCGAGAAGACACGTGTCCAATTTAACTAGGGCTGGGGAAGCCTAGTCAAACTTGGTTAACTAGCATCTTGGGTTTAGATGGCACGTGACTTGCAAAGCACGGTCTTAAGCCATAAGAGCAGTCAACGCCCCTTCATATGTCATTCCTCAAGCAAGAAATGGGATGATTTTACATAGAAAGTTTCAGGGAGTTCTTTCAGTAGTTGAAATTTATATAGAATCATGGACAAAACCAATGCTCCAAGTTCTCTTTTGTCAACAACACTGTTCAAGAAAATTGATCAACTTGGTGCCCACAATGACTAGATTACGATGGAATGAGAAGTATGAATATAACTGTGATATTATAACCAAATAACTAAATCAGTCTGTTTTCATTGAGTCATCAAGTCAAGCTTGGAAATTGAAAGACAGTTTCTAAGTCAACAATGGCTAAAAATTTTAAAGGGGCAGCCTCGGTGCACAAATCTCCCGCATATGCGGGGTCTGTGGAAGCGGCGGACTACAAAGGTTAATACTACGTAGCCTTACCTTGCATTATGATGCAGGAAATTGATGAATTCCAAAATTTTGCATGTTGTTAATTTAAGAACAAATATGACACTGCTACATGGATGAATCTATAATATATTTTACAAGGAGAATTTCACACCTCCATCTTCCGCTGAGGTCCCTTTAAAAATTGCAGCTCTTCCCTTGTGTTCTAGTAACCTTAGAGCTGGCATTAACACTCTGCAGTCTATCCCTGCAAGCTCTGCAGCATAGGACATTGGCGCGAGAAGACAACCAGGGTACCATTGCATTCGCCTTGATGTTAAGTACAAAAAAGCGCAGCCCCAGTGCACGAAGCACCAGCCTATGCAGGGTCCGGGGAAGGGGCGGGCCACAATGTTAAGTATACTAACCGAAAATCCAAACTTAACATAAACTTGATACTAGGCAAGACTGAACTACATCGGAAAGCTTTGAAGCAAGGGCCTGGTTTGTCATGGCCATGCACGTTAGTGGAAGAGCTCTTTGATCATCAATATTGAAATGGGAAATGCAAATACCTGTTCCTTGGGATTCAATGCCGGATCTTATTTCTTCCACTGTCATCACACCATCTTCCAGTCCATTTTCTTTCACCTAAATGACAAGATCAAACAACAGATATCAACATGTAATTTTGAACTTTCTGTTATAACATCTGCTCACAAAACGTAAAATAATATCAGCGCAATCTTGAATCCGATGCCATAAGATTAGACACTTCTTGTGTCCTTTATCTATCCATTCTGCACTCCGTATGGAGAGAAAAGGAAAACTTAAGTACTCCAATTGGCTGCAACTGCCCAATGTATCCTCTAGAAAGATACCAGTCTAGAGGTCACAAAAGAAAGAAAATGAAAAGAAAACCTTCTGACACTAAGGCTGCGAGGAAAACATCCCTAGCTTCATGGCTGAGAGATCCTGCAGAGCCACAATAACATCATCAATTACAAAAGATCAACCAAATCCATGCCACCCAACATAAGTAAAAATCATGTCAGACATGTTGCGGTCTCAAAATTCAATTTCCATGCTGAAACTTGAATATTAGAAACTGTGTTTTTACACTAGCATAAAAAAACATAAGAAGGGGAGCTTTGGCACAACGGTAGAATTGTCGTTGTGTGACCTTGAGGTCACAAGTTCAAGGCATGGAAACAGCCTCTTGTAAAATGCAAGGTAAGGCTGGGTACTATTGACCTTTGTAGTCCACCCCTTCCCCAAAGCCCGCATACCCGGGAGCTTCGTGCACTGGGGCTTCCCCCCTTTATAAGAAAACGTAAAACAAACAGCCAAAGTATCTGAACTAATCAAGAAGAGTATGAATTATGTGTTCTAAGTAAACAACAGGGGTTCAAAGAAGTTCATTCACTCTCATTGACTTCCCCTCTGTAAACAAATTATTGCAAATGCAAAGAATTGCAAAAGTGCCTCTAGTTCTTGAAAGACTGTGATGACTACATTGAGAAAATTGGTAGAAAGCAAATGAGTCCACAAGTAAAACACAACTCTGGGAAAGGCATGATTTACCAGTCCACAAATTCCAATTAAGCAAAGTTACATAACTGGAGAAGCGGCAAAACATCTGAATATTCAACAACAGAACCATTTGATGGCACGTCAGTAACAGACTGCAGGAAACCAATTCATGTAACATGCTAGAAGAAGGGCAAAATTTCAAAAAGATGGAACCTACTCTCAATCACTGGATTGGTGAATAGAGGAAATTCTTCTTCAAGTCCAATTACAAATATCTTCTGACTTCTGCAATAATCTAGTATCAGTTCCTTCCAAAGTTGCACTTGTTTTTCTCGTGTCTCTTACTGGCTGCAAAATGAAAGACAGGACCCCAGCGGGATCTAATTAGACCAAATTTAGGACCAGGAAATTTCCAATTTGAACAAAATAGAATTATCAAAATTCCCATTGATTGAGAAACTGGGCCAAATAATAGTCTTGCTAAGTATCAAGTCCAGATTCTGTTGTCCTCAGGAAAAAGGCATACCACCTATGCCAATTCCCCAAAATGACAACTTATTAAGAAAAGGCTGAGTTGAAAGAGAGTAATCCAGATTGTTGTCGTGGGACATATTTCAAAATGGAAATGGCATAAGGCAAAGCAAGCTTGTTATACATCTTATTTCAAGCAAAAGAATGTCGAAAAGGCATTAATCTGACAATAGAATCATGATAATACATGGCATTCACACTATTTTGCAATGTTCAGCACCATTAATAGTTTAAACTTTTACTTCAAAGCAAAAACACCTCATGGAACTATTTGCAAGAAGATTGTTGTAAAATATGCAGACAAACAATATTTATCTCTTATAGCATAAAACATTTGCATGAGTATGGAACATGGCCAGTAACACATATATTACATTTTCAGAACCATATGTGCATTGGGCATATTAAAAGGGCAGGCTGGTGGGGTCCAGGCAAGGGGCGGACCACAGGGGTGTTACCAAAATTAATGCCTTAATGAAAATCTATAAACAAGAAGTCCCCATGCTGCCACCGATTAAAACAACTAGTTGTCTAACTTACAGAGCTTACTAACACTGCTTTTACTATTTTATGTGCGCTAAAGATAGAAATTTGTATGAGCAGCAATGCTAAGAAAACTAGCAAAAAATCATTAAAATATCTTTCCTTCTTGAAGTAGCACCTTCACTTGTCATCACCCTCATCAAAGACAATCCTAAGTGCAACAAATCAATGTCATCTTCCTATTCATCCATGTCTCAAAAAGCAGCCTGGGCAGAAGGATTCCGCTAATTGCAGCTTAGCAAAGTATGTGGGATGATTCACATGAGTCGTAAAAGATATTGGTCCATTCAATAGAGCTAACATCCACTGAGACCAAAAAGGCTCATACGCAAAAGGAGGCAATACATGGGGAGTCCACCATTAATCAGGAGTTCCTAAATAGTTGATGAAAACAAGTTTCATGAGCAAGGTAAGAGATCACCCTAAAATAATATAAAGGGTGCTCACTCCCTTATAACGTTTATGTAGTGAGAATCTGCACAAATGGAGTGGAGTTATGCTGGTGCAACGTTTTCATTGGCATCTGACAAGAACTGTAATCACCAGAACCCACAATAGCAAATCCCAATTCAAATTAGTTTCCAAAATTAGCTTGAACTGAGAAAAGATACTCTCTTTTCAAAACTGGATTGTTAGCAACGGTTCTTGCTTCACTAAAAAGGAAAGTCACAATGTCTCAACTCTTAAAGTTAGCTTAGAGCTGCAAATTATTTCTGCAGTGACTTCAACTTGAGCCTTTAAGAACAGCTTGTGGTTATCATCATAGCTGCAGCTAGAAAGAGAAAAGAGATAGGTAGCACAGCACACAGCCTAAGAGGAAACAAGTCAATGACAACTACCTCTCTGGAATTCTAGCAGCAAACAGAAATATAATACTAAAGAAATTTGTTGCACATGAATTATGCTATAGACACTTTGTTGTCCGCCTCTTCCTTGGATCCCATATATATGGGAGCTTCATGCATCAGGCTGAACTATGCTATGGCCTATATTTGCATACAACGGCTCACTCTTTTACTTGTAGATCAACTAGTAACCATTAAACCTGAAATCAGAATTCCACTGGCAACTCCAGCTGGGACTTAATTTTCAGAGCAGAAAACCAGAAATTTGGAGATTATCAACTTGTACGTCAACTTAACTCCTAAAACCTTATATAGGCTACCCAAACTCTGAAATAAGCCTGAACACAATGTATGAATGCTCCCAGTAGGAGCAGACTCCAACAATGACAACTAAGACTTAACAATAAAAAAAATGAGGGCGGCCTAGTGCACAAAGCTCCTGGTTATGCAGTGTTTGGGGAATGGGCGGACTATAAGGATCTGTAGTATGTAGCCTTACCTTGTATTTTTGTAAGAGGCTATTTCCACACCTCAAACCGGTGACCTTAAGGTCACATGACGACAACTCTACCGTTGCACCAAGGCTCCCCTTTAACAATGACAACTAAGACTATTTCATTAAAATATTTTCTCAAGCAAAAGGACCAAAACTGTTGGAATTCCCTTTAGGAAATTATACACACACACACACACACATATAATAATTCAAAGGTATAAAATTAAACTGAAGAAAACACCATTTGACAACCTCTGCCCAAGATTGCCATCAAAGGGTTGCTCATGAGACGCCTGTTAGTAAAACAATGCCTCATATCTATGATTTTCCATACATTATATGAAGTTCTTTATAGAATCTCAACATCTTAGATCAGCTCTTTTGACATAATTCGTGGCTTAGATGAACTTATGTTTTGCACTCCATAAATTCAATGTCCTTTCAGAAGTTCTAATACTAGTCTTGAACCCATAAAAAATGAATAAGAAACAATGTCCCATAAAAAGTATAGATTACAATTTACAACCCTCACAGTTGCTCCACTACCAACCAATAAAAAGACAAACTGCACAAAGTAAAACCAACAAAGGCAAACCACATCTATTTTACCATGAAAGGATCTCAAAGATGAGGAATCCACAATCTGTTAAAAAATTGTAGAATAATGAAATTCATATCAACATAAAATAAAAAGAACTCCATGTTCAGAGGTTAGGGAATTATGTAAAATATGGTGGATAGTTGAAGAACTGAGGTAGCTTGAAGTTCCCCAGTTTCTGCATTTCAACTTCCTTGATCTATCTAAGATCTGTTAATTGACATATGCAATCAGAGTTTTAAATACATTCAGTAGAAGAAAAAAAATCAAATTAATTATATTCAGCAACAAGCCAAGACCAACAAAATCCAATAACATTGCAAACCAATAAACTTTATGAGAAGTAACAAAAAAGACTTGCATTTAGTAGCTAGCATAATCTACTTACATCCAGTAATTGTCAATCAAACAACACATTCAGATGCATTTGCCCTTTAATGTCAAGGTTCTTCCTACATTAGCATATATGAATTCTCACCATGGTTTTTCACCCGAAATTTTCGTTGTGGGCACTTCCTTGTAGAAAGATTTTTAAATGAATGAAAAAACGTGACAAAGTGATCATATTTCCTGATCTTTGGTCAGCAACCATAGATCAAAATGTTTGCTAATCCTCAACGTCATCAAAGAGAAAGCAAGGAGAAAGCCGGGTTGAAGTCACAGAAAGCAACGTCATCAAAGTGAATCTGATTGCTGTAAAAGAGAAGCCTTGAAGAAGGAAGAAGAGGGACTTGCTTCAGGGATTTCGCTCCACGACTGCGACTTGACGGTGTCGGGCAGCACCGAAGTAGGCCCCTTCAAGTTGAGGAATTCTAAAATGAACGTGCGTCTTCAGAAGCGCCTGTCTATTTGCTTGAGGACCAACATTTGGATGATCTGATCCGTTTAATTCTAATTACTGGGTATTTCATAAACAAAGCAAACACGATGATGGGATAGTTCGAACATCCCTACTTGCACGGATAGGATTAGTATATAGGGCCCCATAAGATGCCCTAGGGTCAACATATAGCTTTAGATGACCATGCGATTCTCATCTAAGCTTTAAGCGATGGCGAGAGGATGAGGAAAGATCAAAGTGTTGTAGCTGGCTAACCATTATTTCCTCCTTACGAGAGTCACTCTCCTCAATCAGTTGAATCCTATACATTCTGAATCAAAGCCACTGTTAATAGTCCTGCAGCAATGGTTAGGCAGTCCTGCACCAGTACTCATTCGGTACATTGGCTGGATACAGAGACGGCAATGGGACAGGTTAAACTAGAACCCTCACTCTCGCTTGCTTGCAATAGGTTAGCGTAGGAATCAGTAACCTGCACTCATAAGAGAGAAGCTTGTAACTCGAATTGGATTCGAAACGGTCAGTTGGGAAATTTCGGGTGCTGACCAACATTTTTCACATATATTTATATACTAAAAGCGTCCTTGATCTACTTTTATACCATAGTTATATAAAAAGAAGAATATTTTTATAAAATTAGATATAGACATAAAAAGGATAAGAAAACCATTTTTCTCCGCGCATTTAAAAAATAAAAATTCAAAGACCAAGAAAAAGAGAATAGCAAAATAAAACATCTCAATACTCATACAGAGAAGGTGAGAAGGTGATATTGACCTGCCCCACTGACCACTGCCTATAACAGTTGATGGGTGGGTCAAGATTGGTTTTTCACAATCCGCACTGCCCTGCTACAGTGGGTTGCAAATCTCGGTGAAGACAGGACAGGTCAAGATAAAGCAAATCTGAAAACCCAACCCACACTGTTGCCATCCAGAGTTGGAAACCCAGCCGCTGGCTTACACCGTTAAATCAAGACAATCTAACGCTGGTGAAGATAACATGCTCATCAAGGTGGAACTGAAGACCATTGTAATTTGCAACGGCAACATTCAACGCTTGGGGCAGGAGTTCGTTGATTGCGTTGCTCGTTGATGGTATTGGATCCATAAAGCAACAGTAGTTTGTTAATTGTGTTGCTCGTTGATGGTATTGGATCCATAAAGCAACAGGAGTTCGTTGATTGTGTTGCACATTGATGGTATTGGAAGCAACAGAAGTGATGGATACTACCTGGATAACTCTTCACTTGATAGGCTACGTACTACTGACCCTTGTGATCCATCCCTTCCCTGGACCCCGTATACGCAAGAGCTTCAGACATCGGTGCTGCCCCTTTTAGCCAGGAGATCCTTTCAGTCAACAAAGAACAACCACACAAAAAATGCAAATTATCCATAAGCTGCTTCTTTGCTCTTACTTTGTTCAAGCAAAGCACATGATCAATCATTAACCTCAACCCCCTAAGAGACACCAGTACCGAATGGTTTTCTCAACGTGGAACATCTGAATGCAAATGATAAACTATGGCTACCAACAAATGAAGAGAAACAGAACGATGAATAGATCTACATAAATGACAAGAACTTAACTGTAATAACAATTCAAAAGAAAAAATAAACTAAAACCCAATTGTTAACAATGCAGGTCATCGTCGGCGAAAGCCGGTGAGCACTTATAAGGTTGAGTATAACCTGCATTACTTGCATCTATGGCAATGCAGATGGTTTGATATATTCTGGATACATTGGGCGAGTACAGCTAGTAGCACTCTTTTCAACTATTACCTGTTTCTCGCAGAGTTCCCACCTGGGGAGACATCAATGCTAATCGTTGTTGATCTGAAAAAGAGCCGTTCCAGTACCTACTCCCCATGTTCTTACGCAAACTCTCAAGATCCAACATCAGTTTTGATGAATTGAAAAATACAAGGCCTCTCGGCCAGCACAAAAGCTGCCCTTTCCACGAAAAATTACAAGAAATTAGCAAAAGTAGAAAAAGGACCCAAAATGGGAACTGCGATATTCTTTCCATTTCTTTCTTGCTTCTTCTTGTGCCATAGATTGTTACAGAGGACACCAAAAAGAGATGCCAAATGACATGAATCATGACGCCACGAGGTCAGGAATTTCTGATTCAACAGATAACAAAGCAGTATGCACCTTGTCCAACCAATTATCCAGTCGAGAACGCAAGGATTTGATCTGTGGTATCCCCAGGACCCTTGGTTGCACCCACGATACATGAACTGTTCCATCAACTTGATCAATTATGCCCTCAATAAGATGAACCTGCAATTTATGTTTGAAGTGGTTATATCACTGCAAAGTTTTGCCTCAAAATAGCCTAGAAGACTGATAAACAGAAGCAGGAATACAAGTGAGCAATGACTTATGCACATACGTTGTATAACATAGAAAAGGACGAAGCTTCCAATCATTTTCTTACTCTTAGAGTTCAGTTTTGAATGATTCAGATTCTAAATACTAGTTTCTTCAGATTCTTGTCGTTTATGCACAACAGCCATCTTACTCTGTTCAATATTAGAAACGCTTTCCTCCTATTTGTGGATTCATCTCCTGCTTAAGGTTGAAACTCGAACCATTCAAAAACCATGAAGCATCGAGTATTCAGAAACTGAGTGGGGACTTACAGAGAGGCTCTTCATGAGAAGATACTCGACATCTTCTACAGATAGTCTAGTGCGCTCTGCAATGGCACTCAATGGGATTGTTCGGTCTTCTGAAGGTCGACTGCAAGGAAACAAAACCTAGTTCAGTGAGACACAAGGTACAGAGAATGGTTAAGTAAAGATAGCATTATCTATCAATAAACTAGATTAAGAACTCCTAACAGAATCCTGTCTAATCTAAGTATCAATACAAACTGATGCAACTGACAGATAACTTACCTAAAGATGATTTCCATCAAACATAGTATGTTGATTTTTTCCAGCAACTTCTTCTCATTTGCTACTAATGCAGGCTGTGCAGTCAGAGCGGCCTTGTGGACACGGCAGAGTTCTTGATAGCGAACCAAATCACCAGTATTAAATGCCTGAAGCATATAGTAAAGCCACTCCCCATTGGTCCCCAGGAGGCTTTTTATCTGCAGAGTTATCAGAAATCTCAAACCAAGAACATGTAAATCATCATGTGAAGCAAAGGTTCACAGCATCAGATTTTGGAATGAACTAGAGTGATACAAGTCCATGAACCCCATAATCCAGTAGAGACGATTTGAAAGAAGAGGACCAACAAGATTGGAATGAAAAATCTAAACCTGACCAACATATCATGCTAACATCAATAAAAGCCCTACCGAGCCCGGTTCATCATGAAAATTGACAGGCTAAGTCACGTTGTTTCTTACCATTTTTAAATATTTAGTAGTGTGGTGCAGCTTAAAAAAGGAACTAGCTACTTCTCACAGCCTCTTGGTTTGTGAGACAAGGCACTTAGCCAACTTGAGAAGATACAACAGAAACTTCCCTAAATTGGCTCACAAATGTGGAGGAGCGATAAGACAAGACAAAAGAAAAGAAAAGAAAGTCAAGCTCGTGAAGACTGAACTTAGAAAAGTATCTTCAACTTAGTGGCAATAAAATAAATGAATCACGCAAAGTACAACGACTCCACCAAATTAGCCAACGAGAATTGATGGAAGACAAACTTGGGAAAACATTTCAACTGGCTGACTGCACCCCAAGCTCTCTTCCACTCAGATGAACTTTTTGATCCAGCATCAAAGGACCGCTCTGGTTGAAAGGAACAGTAACTTGTTGCCTATTATGACAGTGGCCTTTGAATCGAAGATCAGAATGAGCTTGTGAAATAAACAGCTATGGCTTGTAGAGGTAGCAAGCAAAATTGGGCGCAGAGAGGTGTTAATCAACATAACAGAAAAGAGAAGGCCCTTTTAGTACGACAAGACTATGATCCAAGTCCAGAAGTTGGAAATTTGTCCCTTAACTGTCAAAAACAATGGGCAAATTTCATTGTGTAAGATGAAGAAAGCATAAATCTCTGCGAAGCTCATGAAGATAATTGGGAAAATGGTATGGATCTTTGAACCAAGCAATGAAGAACCAGAACAGAACTTTTGAGTGGGGGGATCCCTCCCTCACTCTCATGAGAGTCCCTTGCCATTGAAATCTTCTACAAACCACAACCTCTAAATACCCAAACTACCCCACTAATCCACTGGCAGTTCTGCTTCTACCAGCATGATTAGCATTTGGCAGGCATGGCACAAACTTCCACAGAAAACATGGGAACCCACCACTCGCGCCCTACATCACTTGAGGTATAGATATTCTCAAGAGTCATGGAAGTAGACAAGGCCGGCCCAACGGTGAAGGGTTGCAACACAGGTGGTCACTGGGAGACATGGCAAGATGGTTAGCAGACCCAGGGCTTACGCAGTATGAGAATGAGACAAGGAGAGACACCGATTTGGACTTCTCATTTAAGGAATTGTAACAAAATGATGGTTGGAATAAATATTGTTTGCCAGCTGGTGCATTCTACTAAATGGCAAAAGCACGGTTGTTGTTAAAGAAAACTAGTTTGCAAATATTATTATTTTTCTTATTATCATTTGAAATATTACTCCTTGCTGACTTGGATCAACTACGCAACTTTGCCTTTTACGGTTTTGTCCATTTGTTTTTATCATGTTATAAGACCAAAGACCCTCATGTCTAAAAGTCACAGATGCATAGAAGTTAATGTGGCTTTTTTGCAAACGTTGTTAGGCACAAATACTGATAAAAGCAAATAAATATTACAATTGGACTTCAAATAATATATTAACATGTTTTTTGGGCAAACCTTATTAGAAACAAACACTTACAAGAGCAACAACATATTAAATAGGATTTTTAGTATAGCAAAACTCCTAAAGTCAAGGCTCCACTTTCCCAAGATGACTTCCTTTGCTGCTCACTACCACCCTTTAATTGGGATACAACTTTCCTCTACCAAGCTTTCTAAAGCTCATATTCACTGGCCAAGTTATCCAAGTTCTATGGGCAAGCTGAGCCTATTCCTGTTGTCTGCAACTGCTTTTAGTAGCTTTTCAATCTCATTTTAGTCTTCTCATGAGATAAGATGTGAGAGTGAGGGTGTGTGTGATATACACATAAATAAGTGTGTCCATATGTTAGCTGTTAGTCTCATCCTATAATGGAAATTATATCTTTCTTTTGGAGGGGACTGTCCCCATTACTTATTGCAATGTCCCATTTCAGAAGAAATGCTAAAAGCTCCAGGCATGAAAAAAATAGAAGAAAATATTTGAGTTGAGGGTGGTTTATCAACTAATAGCCCTGTATGGGGATATGACTTTCATAAAAGAAAGTGTTAACAATATGAATTACAAAGGGAAAAAAGGTACCTACAATGACAGTCAGTGCATCCAGAATTGAGCAGTATACAGGCTGTTCATTGCAGCAGAGTTTATAAATCCAGTTTCCTTTAAGAAACCATCTTTCTGAAAATCCCATATGGCGTTCATCATAATTGACAACTTATGTATGTATACAGTAGTAGTTCTCATAAATTCTATAAATAGAAATTGTAATTTTTAATTATTAAATTTTTTTCCCTATAGATGCACACCCTTGTAATGTAAATGATATGTACCGATGCAGCATACACTAGCACACACATATTATCCATTTATATCCATGTGAGAAGTATGGACTGGCTCATGCAAAAAAAGAGCTTTACATCATATGTTTGACTGCAGAGCAGATTGCTAGACCAACTCCAAACAATGACAATAATTTTCTAATTTTCATATCTGAACACAAGCTTATGCAAGCAAGAAAAATATTTTCCAGCCACATAGAACAAACATCTATAGAAAACTACAAAGGTCTTGCAGTTGCAAATTTAGAAAGCAGAGAGCTTGAAAGCCAAAAGAGATTTTACACTTACAATTGGGTGAGCTAGCAGTTCGCCAAAGTTGTATATGTTATCACCCAGCAATGCAGAAAGGGACAAGTCAAATGCCAAATCCTGATAAAGAATTTATGGAAAATTAGAACTGCATGGTAAAAGATGATGCAGATCTTCATAAGAGTTTCATATAGCCTTGACAATATTTCCAGTGGAGCACTTGCTAAACAGGTGGAACTCAGAAGATATAAAAGAATGATGACTGCAAGCAGTATTTTCAATAAATGTGAAAACCATGAAAGAGAATAGCTGTCATAGCAAAGAGAAGAGTACCCTCAATCAGTAAAACACCAGCTTCAAATTGAAGAAACTAAAAGTGGCTAGAAGTATGAATCAGTTTGCAATTATTTTCCTTAAAAATTAAGTCAATGTCCATTAAACCTGACAACTTCATTAGTTTCATTAAGTTCAAAGGATAGGAGATGAAAGCATATAATCCGTAATCCTCTTTTTAGCCCTTCTTAATAGAGTACTGTACAAAATACATAAGAAGGGGCTAAGAGGGCTTGCTGCTATCATTAAGCATCAGATCATGTATAAATATAATAAAAAAAATCTCTTTTTCTTTATTTAGAAGAAAGATTCTATAGATGTCCAATCTCTAGTAGTGGTGTATCCTTTCAATCAAGAACATCTTTAGTATTTGAAGCAAGTAACCCTTCCCCTCACTGGTGAAGGCAATGTAACCCCTAGCAAATTGTTAGGGCATTCAATGCTGTTCATCACTAACCACATTCATTCAGGTGCAGGCCAAAGTGTCAGCAGCTTATTGTACTTAAAAGATGCATTTCTATTTTCCATACAGCTAGCTGGGAGTCAGACCCGAAACTTAATGTTTACATAAGATTTCATACCAACAAATTACAATACTGAGACTTTTATGCATCATCAATTAGCACTTTATTGTGAAACAAAATGTTAACTGGATAAATGCAATATCACACTGTTGATAAGCAATCAGGTACTCTGGAGGTTTCGAATGATAGAGTAGCAGATATCCACTACAATTTTCAAGGTATTATTACTGAAATATTAGGTAATAACAGTTATGTAAGCCAGCCAACAAATAACATATCAGCCTGAATGCATCCAAAAACCCCAAGACCCTCAGATTCTCCATTTTGACTTTTCACAAGTAAAAGGAAAATTTACCAGCTTGAATGCATCCGAAAGTGACTCCACTGCCGTGTACGCTAAATAAAGAAGAGCACTTTTATAGAACTCTGCAAATTCCTGTCGGGTTCTATGATACCGTGATGAAATCCAGTGATAATTGGCATAAACTGAAGGATCAATATCAGTCATGCTGTCCAGAGTCACCTTCCCATCTTCCAGAAGCATCTTGCATTCCTTCTGGTCTCCTTGGGCAAGTTTGAATTCGGCCATCTGCATCTTAATATAAAGGATTGGCTCCTCTATACGCATCTCCCTAGAGGCACGAAGTTTTTCAATCACACCTTCAAGATAGGAAATGGCTTCTTCTTTTGATGAATACTGTTTAGAAACGATGACTGCAAAGTGTGCAAGCTTTAGGAGATTGATCTTTGTCTCGAAGTCCGTAATGAAATTATGATATAACTGTATCAGAGCATCACCCGCCTGAAATATAAATAAAAGTAAGTATAATAATAACAACACATTAAAATTCAGGAAATGTATGCATACATAGAGATCATGACCATAAAAACAGAAGATTACACTAATCTAAAGTTCTACAACTTACACATTAGCAGCAACAAGGAAATAGGGCCAAGAAAACATTAGTACTTTGACCACAATCCAACAACAATTCCACTTGCCAAATAAAGAGCGAACAAGAACCAGACTGGTAAAGATAGGCAATGCCACACTAAAGCTGTGAATATGTAAGAGTTAAAAGGAAGTGCTCAAATAACTTTTCTTTCCACAGGTTTTGAATCAAGAAGGGGACCTTGGCGCAACGGTAAAAGTTGTCGTCATGTGACCTTGAGGTCATGGGTTCAAGGCATGGAATCAGCCTCTTGCAAAATGCAAGGTAAGGCTGCCTACTATAGGCCCTTGTGGTCCGCCCCTTCCCTGGACCCCACATAGGCGGGAGCTTCGTGCACTGGGGCTGCCATAGGTTTTGAATCAACAAGAAACAAACATATATCAATTAAGAAACATAAAATGGAAGACAGATTAGAGATAACCTAGTGAGTTGAACATTAATGGTTGAAGGCAGACCACAAGAATCCTCATTACCAGGCATCACCACCTGAAATGCCCTTTTAGTCAACATGTAAGAAACATATCTTCTCGGGCATTTCAAATGAATGCAAATAACTTGCCATAGAGCTGGATAGCTATCCACCCATCTAACAATACTAACTGCCTGCTCCTTAAAATTGAACTCAACCTAGGAGTTCACATCAGAGAAACTCAAGCCACTGCCAAGGCTTTCAAGCTCTATTCTGATGAAGAGACATTTCCGGACGTATTACCTAAAATCCTGCATCATTAAGGACTTCCTTTATCCTTGTCTACTTTTTCTTCCATTTTTCGCTCCTTACATTTCTTATTGAGTTGTCCTTTCTTGTCAAATCTAAGACTGAGAATTATAATCTTTTCTGTTTCTTCCTTCTTACTTAAATTTCTTTGAAAAAGAAACTGGTTGTGATTGTTATTGCTGACACCTTGAAGAGTTTCAACTTGTTGCCTGGAAGTTGAAGTTCAAAAGAGTACTATTGGGTTATTTTGGTGCCTGGATGTGTACCTATTAATCCTCTATTTGATTGTCTTGTTTATTTGCTGTTAGATTTGAAAATAATGTGAGAGGGAACTAGCAATATGTGGCTCCAACATACTTGAACAATCAATCCAAGACTACATCCCTAAAAGGTTGGATGAGACTCCCTTGTAGTTAAGCCTAGGGATATACGAGGAAAAAAAATGATTTTAGCATTAATATAAATTTTGAATTTTAAATTAAACACAATTTAAAGAGAAAAGTACTAAAGAACCTCCAATCACTCAAGTGACCAAACTAAAACCAAAGGAGAAATCACGTGACCCTCACTTTTATGTCTTGAACATCCTAATCATCTTGGGGTGTTCTTACCTGCATAAGAACTCCTTTCAAATACGCACTGCATCAGTATAGTGGAAAGACTACATCAGTATGTATTATTTCCTACACCACTTGATAATCACATTGTCCTAAAGGAGTCTAGAAAGATGGATGGTCGAGATCATATCAGATCTGTATACTGAAGGAAGCACTTGACCATGTAATGACTGAAGGCAAACCTAAGATTAAAGTGGGACTAGAGACAAGTCCATATTTGACATGGGTGACTGCGCATGGGCATGACACACTTGATCACCATTTTCATAGAGGCACTTGTGAATATGGCAAGTTCGTTCCCTATATTTAATCAGGATAATCTAAACTTGAGGGACTATGCAGTGGATATTCAAGAGTTTTTGTGCATGCAAGAATACCCAAGAAGACTAGGATGTCCAAGACATAAGAGAGAGTTTCACATGATAGCTTCTTTTGGAATTAATTTGGTTTTCCTTTGCTTTTACCATCAACTCAGTAGTTAGCTATATTTTAGTGCTTTTCACTTTGATTATATTAAAGTTAAAGCACATCCATTAGATTAGATGGGCAATAAAGGGCTAAGATTGGGTTTTTCTATGTAATATTAGGCTTAAATCGAAGGTAGGACGTCCAACCCTGAACGTAGGCAATTTTCAATTGATTATCGAAGATTTTTGGAGCCCTTTATTGCTCTTTAGCCACCCAAATTATTTTCAAAATCTAACATCAATAAACAAGATGATTAAATATACGATATTGAGTCTTTTTCCAGACACCAGGATAACCAAATATAACTTTTCTAGTATCCAAACATGATAGATGTGCTCTTCCAACAAGAAGTTGAAACCTTCATGTGCTCTTTCATTGATTTTCAATCATGACATCAACAACCAATCTTTCTCTTTCTCAAAGAAGTTTAAATAACAAAGGAGAAGCAAAAACTTAAGCTAATTATGATCTCAACCATCCAATTTATGGTTGAGATTTGACAATAAAAGGGCAACTCAAATAAGAAGTTATGTAGCTAAGAATAAAAGCAAAGGTAGCTAAGATCAAACAATCAACCCAACAAAAAGTGCCGACCATAATTACCGAGAAGGAAAACAATTAAAAAAAAAAAGATGTTGAGATAGGGAAAACAATCCTCGATTTTGCTTTGGCATATAACCTGGCCCTTGCAAACAGATTTTTTATGAAAAGGGATGAACACTTAATAACCTTTAAAAGTGGACTACATAAAAGTCGAGTAGACTTTCTTTTACTTAGGAATACCAAAAGATCAATATATAAGGATTATAAGGTGATCCCCGGTGAGTGAGAATTTAACCTCATAATATAGGTTAACGGTTATCAATATCTACATTAAAAGATGAAAAAATGTAAATGAAATTAATATGTATCCAAAAACTAAATGGTGAAATTTAAAGGAGGAGAAAATAACCTCAATCACAAATAAGTTGATGGTAGAAGGAAAATGGAACAATGAAACAGAAGTAAACACCTTGTGGATTAATATGGTCGAGTCTATTAAGAAAGTGGCAAAAGATGTCTTGGGAGTATCTAAAAGTAAGAGGCAATTAGTAAAGGAAACTTGGTGGTAGAGTGAAACAGTGCAAAATGTTATTAAAGAAAAAGGGGTATATTTTAAAGCATGGCAGAAGATTGGAAATACTGAAAACTATGAACAATATAAGAATGCTAAAAAGGTTAAAAGAATAGTAAGTAAGGCTAAACTCAAGGCATATGATGATCTTTATAATAGACTAGGATTAGGAGAAGGGCATAAAGATGTGTTTAAACTTGCAAAAAAAAGACAACAGAATGGTACGAACTTGGACCATGATAAGTGCATTAGAAGTGATGATCAAAGGGTACTAATTAAAGACGACGATATCAAACAAAGGTGAGAAAGTTACTTTCCTAAATTGCTAAATGACAATTGCCTAGAGAATATAGGGATTGAAAGTATTGTAAACCTAAATAACATTGGACATTATAGATCCGACAGCAAGATTAGAATATCTGAAGTGAAAGAGGCCTTGAAAAAGATGAAATCAAGAAAGGTCATGGGGCTCAATAGTATACTAATAGAGGTTTGGAAGCATACAAGAGATACTGGAGTAGGACCAAGTTGTTTAACAAGATTATAAAATCAAAGAAAATGCCAGATGAATGAAGAAAGAGCTCTATTGTACCAATTTATAAGAATAAAAGAGATATACAAAGCTACACTAATTATTGGGGGATCAAACTTATGGGCCACACTATGAAACTCTTTGAAAGAGTGATTGAGAAGAGGCTATGACATAAGACAAGTGTATCAGAGAACCAGTTTGGTTTCATGCCTAGGAGGTCTACTATAGAAGCTATTTTCTTACTAAGACAATTGATAGAGAAATATAGGGAGAGGATGAAGGCCCTCCACATGGTCTTTATTGACTTTGTGAAAACTTATGATAAGGTCCCAAGAAAGTTAATATGGAGGGTATTGGGAGAGAAAGGGGTTTCGCGGGGGTATATAGAAATAATTAAAAATATGTAGAAGAGAGTGGTAACAAATATTAAGACCACTAGCAAAGAGACCAATGATTTTCCTGTCACTGTAGGATTGCACCAAGGATCAGCATTGATCCCATACCTTTTCAAGTTAGCTATGGATAAGTTAACAAAACATCTACACGAGGAGATTCCATGATGCATGCTATTTGTAAATGATTTAGTTTTAATTGATGAGACGAGAGGGCGTAAACACAAAGCTAGAGTATTGGAGAGAAGCATTAGAACCTAAAGGATTTAAAATCAACAAAACTAAGACAGTATATAAAATGCAATTTTAGGAAGGAGAGGAGCGGGAGTGGAGCACCAGTAAAGATGCATAACCAAGAAGTCCCCATAAAAGACCACTTTTGGTACTTAGGATCGCTAATTCATGAGAGTGGAGAGATTGAGAGAGAGAGGTTACCTAGAGAATCCAAGCAGGTTGAAACAAACGGATATGTGCATCTGAATTTTTGTGTGATTGGCGGGTGCACTCAAACTAAAAGGAAAATTCTATTAGATAGCTATAAGGCTAGCCATGCTTTATGGATCCGAGTATTGGGTAGTTAAAGAACATCATGTTCATAAGATGAGCACAGCAGAAAAGAGGATGTTGGGATGGATGAATGGCAAAACAAGAAATGATAGAATTAAGAATGAAAATATCAAAAGAAACTTAGGGGTACCACCAATAGGTAATAGAATGAGGGAGATTAGACTTAGATGCTTTGGATATGTCCAACTAAGACCAAAAACGGCACTAGTTAAAAGGAGTGAGGCAATGCAAGGAGAAGATTCTAAAAGGGCAAGGAGAAAGCCCAAAAGAACGAAATAGAAGTGGTGAAAAAAGATTTAAAAACTTTGAGACTAAATAAAGCCATAACACTTAATAGATGATTTTGCTATTTCTTTCTTACAATGAATATGCATTTGTATATTAGTTTGTGAGAAAGAAATGAAAATCATCTCCAGCTTCTTAAAATATGGCAACCCTTGCATCAGGTAGCCAGCCAACAAGGGTGAAGCTGAAGATGATTTTGTTATTTCTTTTCTACTTGCAAATGAATATGCATTTGTAGATTAGTTTGTAAGGAAGAAGTGAAAATCATCTTCAGCTTTTTAAAACTATGGCAACCCAAAAATGACATGAATCGAAAACTGACATTCCCTCAAGCTAGGGCGTTACCCATATGCGACGCGCTGCATCGGATCCCAAGTGCTGTGAAAAATAGGCAAGGGTTGCTAGGGTGTTCTCCCAGAAGCAACGCGCTACATCAAATCCTGGGTGTAGTGAAAAATGGGCAAGGGTTGCTAGAGAGTCACCTCAGAAGTGACACGCTACATCAGAACCCAGGTATAGTGAAAAGTAGACATGGGTTCATGCCATGGAGGTCGAGAAAGGCAATAGTAAATAGGACATCTCCAGACCATAAGATTCGTATCGCCACATGAAATATAGGGACATTGACAGGTAAGAGTGTGGAGTTAGTAGCTACGATGAAATGTAGAAGAGTCAACATCACGTGTATCCAAGAAACCAAGTGGAAAGAGACTAAAGCTAGAGAAATAGATGGGTATAAATTATAGTACGTAGGAAAGGAAAATAACAGAAATGGCATAGGATGGATAAGGAATTAAAGGATAAAGTTGTGGACGTTAAAAGAATCAGTGATTGAATTATAATAATAAAACTTATTCTAGGAGAGCAGATTATAAATGTTATAAGTGCATGCGCCCCACAAGTAGGGCTACAAGATATAATCAAGAGACAGTTTTGGGAAGATATGGAGAGAGTCATGCAAGAAATTCCCAACAATAAGGAGATATTTATAGGAGCAGACTTAGATGGCCATGTAGGAAAAGATAAGGAAGGATGTGATAGAATACACGGAGGGTATAGTATAGGTGAACGAAATGAGATGGAGGAGAATATCCTCGATTTTGCTTTGTCATATAGCCTGTCCATTGCAAATACACTCTTTAAGAAGAGGGATGAACATTTAATAACCTTTAAAAGTGGACTTCATAAAAGCCAAATAGACCTTTTTCTACTTAAGAATAATGAACGATCTATATGTAAGGATTGTAAGGTGATACCCGGTAAGAGTTTAACCTCACAACATAGGTTAATGGTTATAGATATCCATATCAAAAAATAGAAGAAAGAAAATGAACTTAATAGGTATCCAAAAATTAAGTGGTAGAACTTAAAAGGTGAGAAAATAACCTCATTCACAAATAAGTTGATGGTAGAAGGAATTTGGAACTGTGAAACAGAAGTAAATACCATGTGGATTAATATTGCTGAGTCCATTAAGAAAGTAGCAAAAGAAGTCTTAGGAGTAAATAAAGGTAAAAGGCAATTAGTAAAGGAAACATGGTGGTGGAGCGAAACAGTGCAAAAAGTTATTAAAGAAAAACGGATGCTTTTTAAAGTATGGCAGAAGAATAGAAATAATGAAAACTATGAACAATATAAGAATGCTAAAAAGGTTGTTAAGAGATATTAAGTGAGGCTAAACTTAAAGCATATGATGAGCTCTATAATAGACTAGGAACAAGAGAAGGTAAGAAAAATGTGTTTAAACTTGCAAAAGTAAGAGAACAGAAGGGTAAGGACTCAGATCATGTTAGGTGCATTCGATGCGATGATCAAAGGGTATTAGTCAAAGATGATGAGATCAAACAAAGGTGGAAAACATACTTTCAAAAATTATTAAATGACAATGACTCTGAGAATATAGGAATTGAAAATACTATAAATCTAAATAACACTGGATATTATAGATATGAACGTAGGATTAGAGTACCTGAAGTAAAAGAGGCCTTGAAAAAGATGAATTCAAGAAAGGCCATGGGGTCCGATGGTATACCAATAGAGGTTTGGAAGCATATAGGAGATATTGGGGTAGTTTGGTTGATCAAGTTGTTTAACAAAATTATAAAATCAAAGAAAATGCCCGATGAGTGAAGGAAAAGCTCTATTGTACCAATTTATGAGAATAAATGAGACATACAGAGCTACACTAATTATTGAGGGATCAAACTTATGAGCCACACTATGAAACTTTTTGAAAGAGTGATTGAGAAGAAGCTACGACATAAAACAAATGTATAGGAGAATCAGTTTGGTTTCATGCCTAGTAGGTCTACCATGGAAGCTATTTTCTTAATAAGACAATTAGTAGAGAAATATAGAGAGAGGAGGAAAGACCTCCACATGGTCTTTATCGACTTAGAGAAAGCTTATGATAAAGTCCCTAAAGAATTAATATGAAGGGCGTTGGGTGATAAAGGGGTTTCTTTGGGGTATGTAGACATAATTAAATATATGTATGAGAGAGCGGTAACAAATGTTAAGACCACTAGTGGCGTGACTGGTGATTTTCCTGTCACTGTAGGATTGCACCAAGGATCGGCATTGAGCTCAAACCTTTTCACATTAGTATTGGATGAGTTAACAAAACATCTGCACGAGGAGATTCCCTGGTGCATGCTATTTGCAGATGATATAGTTTTACACTTGACGAGATAAGGGAGGGTGTAAGCATAAACCTAAAGTTATGGAAAGAAGCATTAGAATCTGAATGATTTAAAATTTGCCGAACTAAGACAAATATATGGTATATAATTTTAGCAAGGAGAGTGGAGGGGAACACCAGTTAAGATTGATAACCAATAAGTCCCCGCAAAAGACCACTTTCAATAAGGATCAATGATTCATGAGAACAGAGAGACTCAGAGGGAGGTTACCCAGAGAATCCAAGCAGGTTGGAACAAATGGGGCTATGCATCTGGAGTTTTGTGTGATCGGCGGGTGCCCCTCAAACTAAAAGGAAAATTCTATAAGATGGCTTTAAGGCCGGCCATGCGCTATGGACCAGAGTGTTGGGCAATTAAGGAACATTATACTCATAAGATGAGTGTCGTAAAAATGAGAATATTGAGATGGATGAGTGGTAAGACAAGAAAGGATAGAATTAGAAATGAAAATATTAGAGGAAATTTAGAGGTAGCACCAATAAGTAATAAGATGAGGGTGATTAGATTTAGATGGTTTGGATATGTTCAAAGAAGACCAACAACGGCAATGGTTAGAAGGAGTGAGGCAATACAAGTAGAAGGTTCTAAAAAGGCAAGGGGAAGGCCCAAAAGAATGTGGATGGAAGTGGTAAGGAAAGATTTAAAAACTTTGGGACTAAATGAAGCCATGGTATTTAATAGAGTGGAATGGAGGAATAAGATTCATGTGCGACCCCTAATTGGGATAAGGTCTTGATGATGATGGTGATAATGATGACACTTAATAGATGGGAATGGAGAAACAAGATTCATGTGGCAACCCCTTATTTGGATAAGGTCTTGATGATGATGATGATGATGATGATGATGATGTTGAGTTTTTTATAATACGTCTAGAAATGCCTCTGCATCGCGAGCTGCTTACCATAAAGAACCAGTAGCAAACAATCAACCCAAAAGATAGTGCGGCCCATAATTACTGAGAAGGAAAACAATTTGGGAAGCAAGTGTGTAACAGCAACGGGAAACACAGAAGAAAAAGATGGGAAATGAAATTTTGAGAAGCAAGATAGATCCACTGAAAAACATTTGCCAAACATCTAGGGATACACGTGACAAATGGTCAAGATACAAAGAGATGCATAGGCGAACACATGAAGACCATTTATGTAACACAGTACAAACAATCCCAGCAAATTGAAAATTTAGAAGAAATGCATCTTCTAGGTGTGTTCCCTGGACTCTCCCAGAAGTATCCAAAGTGTTTCCTTCAAGTTTCCCACACAGGTTTGTCCCCTTTCTAAGAGAAGTTTCATTTCAGTTTCAAAAACAAGTCTCCCACTCAGCAGAGGAGTTTCCGGTAACCATCATTTTGACCTAGAACCTCATGCCTCTAGTGCACGAAGGGGCACTGCCCTAATGCATGAAGCTCCCACATATGCAGGGGCTCAGGAAGGGCAGACCACAAGAGTCAATAGTGAACCATAAAAATAAACAAACTGTGGACCTCTAACTTTCTAAAGAATAAATTTATCAAACCCAAAATAGAACTGCAGAAAAATATCAATACTCACTGAGCAATCCCAAGACCTGCAAAGGATATCAGTATAATTTTTCATCCCATACATCAAACCCAAAAGCTGCCTCCGATGTGGGACCAATTAAATCCATAGTGTCACACACAATTCCTTATATAGGTAACCCATTAATTACCTTACTGTGTCAGACATCAACTATGGTTCAGCATGACAGAACCAAATGCATTAAAAACCCAACTCCATTACCTACTCCAAATATTTAGACCCTAACCATTTAACAAAGATATCATCTTATTTCCTTAAAACCCAAACACCACCAAGTTGAAGCTGCATAAAACCTCCTCAACCTCAAAACGGACACCTATAGTTCCTAACTAAATCAAAGAGAGAAACCTACATTCATCCAGCATCCTCTGCCAGAGCTTAATTATGATTCAATATGATAAATCAGATTTAGGAGTGTTATCTATGGTTAAATTATTTGAAGGGAAGTCTTGTCACAACAGTTGAGTTGTCGTCGTGTGACCTACAAGTTATAGGTTCAAAGCGTGGAAACAGCCCCTTGCAAAAATACAAGGCAAGGCTACATACTGTAAACCCTATCTGGTCCGTTGCTTTCCCAGATCTAGCACAATGGGAGCTTCATGCACTGAGCTGCCCCTTTTATTGGCTTTAGTTAAATTATTTGTATATAAGAGGATATTTCCTATAAAAGCATCAATCTTGAATAAGCTCGGTTGCAGATTTAGATTTTTTCAGAATTAGATTTAGGAGTGTTATCTATAGTTAAATTGTTTGAAGGAAAGTCTTGTCACAACAATTGAGTTGTAGTCATGTGACTGAGAAATCATAGGTTCAAAGCATGGAAACAGCCTCTTGCAAAAATACAAAACAAGGCTGCATACTGTAAACCCTTTGTGGTCCGTCGCTTTCCTAGACCCAGTACAATGAGAGCTTCGTGCACCAAGCTGCCCCTTTTATTATCTTTAGTCAAATTATTTGTATATAAGAGGAGATCAGTTTCTCCACAGCATTTTGTTCCTTAAACCCTAACACTGATACCTCCAACACACACACCTGCAGTTCCAAACCAAACCAAACACACAAATCTACTTTGATTCGCTAAATCAAAAATTAATTTTCACCAGAACTAAGTTTTTTTCTCTGAAGGTACAACGAAAAATAACATTTAAAACCCTAATTCACAAATAGTCAACCGTTGCATTCTCCCACTTCTCCTCCCTAGATCTCAATTCCCAAATCCCAATCCAAAACACAAATTTCAATAGATCACACAGCAAAATCCCAACTTTACGGCATCCAAACAACCAAGAAAAGGAACATGCGGAAAATCAAAATCATCTCAAATACCGAAACCTAGAGCAAAAAGAAAATAAAAACCATTCAAAATCGCATCTTTAAAGACAGAGATACTCGACATACTTGAACAACAGCTAGGGCAACAAACTGCTCGAGTTTCAAAGTAAGTTGATGCCACAGCTTCTTCTGATACAAATCCGCAAGCGAAATATACCAATCGGCGAGCTCCGGCTGCGCGTTACGCTGAGCTTCCAAGTACTTGAGAGCAGCCATGGATTACCGGTTCCGGATACTGAACGGAAAATCAGGGGCCGGAGAAGAGAAGCGGGGAGATTTGCAGAGGGAACAAGGAGATTTGCGGGTTGGTTTGAAGAGAAAACCCAAAACCCTCGTTTTCTCCTCTTTTATGTTTTTCCTTTTTCTTCTTCTCGCGCTTAAATTAAAGAAAAGCGAAAGGCGCTGGATAGTGGATGCGTCTGTTCGTTTCTATATTCTTTTGGGAGGGCTTCTGCCGATTGCTAACGTGCGCTGGGTGCATAAAATATACTCCCGGGCGACAGGGCGAGGCTCCGGTGAAATAGTATGGCTTCATTCGGTGGGGCCCATCAAAAACAGGTGCATCGTGGCCGGGACTAACGCTCGCAGCTGAAATTACATGTGGGCTAGGTCTCCCGGTGATCTCTACTGTTCATTTTTATTGTTTCCTTGTTAGAAATCCATGTCCCAAGAAATTAACTATGATAAGATCTTGTTGTTTCGGGGTGAAATTACATGTGCGTCAGGTTTCCCGGTGATCTCTACCGTTCATTTTGTTGTTTCGGTGTTAGAATTGATTGTAATAAATCTTCTTAAAGTGGGACCACAAGTCTCTCTCTCTCTCTCAAGGTGCTATTTGTGTTTGAAATGGAATGAGCTGACTTGAAATGAGATGATATGGGCCAAATCATTGTTAGTGGTGCTTGAATGTCGTTGAGATGAAGTGATATCTAGATATCTCACTGTTATGCTCGAGATGAGTTGAGATCTTCCTCAACCTAGCTCAACCCTCGTCTTATGCTAAAATTTGTGTCATCCCAACCCACTTCAAGTTAGCTCAAGCCAAATATCATCTCATCCTAAGGCGGCTCACTCAATCTCAAGCATCCCAAACATATGTAACCTGTTATAAAGTAATGGGATAAATGTGTAGGTGCGGATGGGAGGTTGCTTGAGACGTGATGGAAGAATACTTGCGGGGAAAGAAACCGTTTTTTCTTTTATCATTCTTGGATGATACCCAAGATTCTACCTTTCTTTTCCCCTTCCACCTGTGCATTCCATTGATAAAGTAAACGTATTTTATTAACAAAACAATTGGTTCCTGTGCGGTCCACGTAGGATAGCCCCGCTGCACAAAGCTCTCGTCTATGCAGAATTTGGAAAAGAGGTAAACCACAAGGGCGTACAGTGTGCATATTATTCTTCTCAAATCATATTTGTCATCCTAACCCTAGTGCTCATATTTTCAAAGTGATCCATTCTGTTCATTGGATTCGTCAGCTGTTCAATAAGGATTTTAAAAATATCATTTAATAGAACCCTTGGGATAGCCTGCTTCCTTGAAGCGTGGATGCAGATGATGCTTAACAAATATTTTGTTTTATGTTGAAATTAAACATACTTCAAGGAGTGGCGCCCACTTTAGGAGTACTTGTTGGATGAGATTTTTGGTGCGCTTCCATCTTATTTATAATCTAATAAATAGAATGAATTACTTAAAGAATCTAATTTCACTGGTGTCAAAATGATCTTAGGCCATGTCCTATTACTAATATATTATATACTAAAGCAATATAAATTTTCACGAAACTCTTTGTTATTTTGTTGTTTGGTACTTCTTTCATTTATCTTTATCCACTTTTTTTGAGTTTTCAAAGGTTTTTATGATGAAATTAGTAATATGTGGTTGAGAGAGATTACGTACAAGTCTTCCATCTAGAGTATTGAATTTTGGTGGTTTTTTATCATTTATTTATATACAAGTAAAGGATTACCAAACAAATCACTCGCACTCTCCTAAATATAATTACTAATCAAAGGAGAAAGCGAAGAGTTACAAAGCAACTCACTCGCACACACTCTTTAATCTAAATCCTAGCCAAAGGTGAAAGCATTGATTCAAACTTGTGGACAAGCATTTTCCAGGAGAGAGATCGAGCCAATTAGTTTGCAGCTGACTGCATTAGGCATTGTTGGCAATTTTGGTGTCTACCTAGCCATATTCCTCCAACTTCGTTAATAGTTTTGGGTTATAATTTGCAATTGAGGAAAGACCTTCCCTATGTTACCTAGTAAATTAGTGTAAGGATGACAATGGATCGAGTCAATTAATGAATCCTAACCCTTATGACCCATAAAGTGTTAGGGTTGGGAGTATAATATTTATGACTTGAGTAATGCTAGGGTAAAAAAATCTATAAACCAGGGAGGGCTAGGATTGGCATGAGATTCAACGGTGAAAAAACTAGGGAACCAACGGACTTATATAACTTATTTCAAATAACAAAAATGCTATTGTATAAAATTGTTTTAAAATACAAGGCATTATGGCAAATTATCATCATGCAGTAATAAGAAGAAATCAATCAAAACTTCAAAGCCTTTGTGTAGAAGTATAATGTGATGTATGCATGGAAAGTATTTGAATATTGTAGAAGTACATTATGACGTAAGTTTGGTAAAAAAATAATAATTGACATTATACGAAGCTAAGCTTAATTAGTAGACCAACCCAAATGGTCTGTAAGGATAGGGATAGGGTAGCAAACTTTTGACTTGTGTTTGGCGAGGGTAATTTTTTTTTTTTACTTAAACAGGATTAGGATCGATAAAAAATTTGGCCCAATCTAACCCATTGCATCCCTAAGTAATTGGTAAAAGGTGCTCATGGTCCATCACTATTAAACATAAAATAAAATAAAATAAAAAAGCCTAGCGGCCAAATTAACTTTAAGTTGTTAAAATGCCTCGTAATAACATTGTATCTCTTGTTGTTACGCTTGATTGGATGTTTGAGGTGACATTTTTCCCTTGTTAAGGAATTTAGGATTTTATTGAGAAGACTTGTCTTGATAATAAAGAAATATATTTTCCTGTTCAGAAGAAAACTAATGGTCAACATTTTCCCTGCCAAACTCCCAATGAGAGATTTATTGGATGAAAGGTTTAGAAATATCCAATAAATATATGATTAGTTTCTCCAATTCTGGTTGATTTTTATTTGCTACGATCATGACTAAGTGCCTCATTTCTTTAAAGGAAAATTTCAAAGGTAAACTACTGAAAGATTCCAATAATAGCACAAGCACTTTCCCTTCTGTGGCACTTTCCTTAGTTGGAGAGATTTAAAATACATTAAAAAATTAAGATAATGGGTTCTACGTAGTTTGCTTTGTAACTGCTTGTTAGAAGTAAAAAAAAAAAAAAAGAGGATAAAGTAGCTCTTAAATAAGGAAAAGTTATAACTTTTAGGCATATAATAAAAAATGTACATGTAAATCATACCAATAAACTTGCACACAATCAACAACTTAGATGACTTTGATTTCATGCCAAACCATTATTTGGCGTGGAAGCTATAATTCACCAAAAACCAATGAGGCCTAGATGAAAGGTCCAGTAAATGTCCAATTAATACAAAAGCAATGTTAATGGAATTGGCTTCTTATCATCTACCAGTTTGGATATGCCAACATTGCACATAAAAGGAGATAGCTCTGGTGCATGAAGCTCCCAATATGCAGGGTACAGGAAAAGAGGCGAGCCACAAGAGTCAATATACATCCAACGTTGTACACGTCGGCATAAAAGCGTACACTTCTTCTAGGCAAGAACTTTCCAAAAGCAATTTTAACAATGAAACATCCTAAGAATGAGACGCACAAGCGTCTTCATGGCATTTTTCCTCCAATATAATGATCTTTTCGGCGGTTTTTCTACACGGAAAGGTAAGGGTTTTCTAGACATAGACGCCTTAAACCCCCGAAACCCTACGAAGAAACCTGCAATCACCACCTCCCGCCTTCTCGTCGTCCATTTCCTCTCTCTATCTCTCTGCAATTTCCTTGTTGTCTTCTCAAATCTAACTTCTCTCTTACTAATCAAGCCCCCATGAGAAGATCTGTAGCTCTTTCTCTGTCCTTCACGTAAAATCTCTGCTTTTGGTAGCAAATATCTTCTGAAAAATCGAGTGCTGTGAAGTTCTAGGGTTTAGAAAATGGTCAGGGTTCGTGTAGTAGGGGTTGTTTGTGCATTGGCGGCAGCGGCTTACTCAACTGAACATGCTTATGCTGATGGTCCTCTCAAATTTCCCCCCTTTTCTTCTTCTTCCCCATCAGCTGAATCCTCTTCAGAAGCTTTAGAACCCGAGAAAAAAGAGGAAACACGAGTTCGGAATGATAACCCGCGTACCACAGCAGCTGGGTTTGATCCAGAAGCGCTTGAGAGAGGAGTAACAGCACTTAGGGAGATTAACAAATCTCCACAGGCTAAAAGTGTATTGGAGCATCATTTGACTTTCAGTACTTTGGTTGTTTAGTTTATTTATGTGGTGAAAATGGGCTAACTTAGTTTTTGATCTTTTAGGCATTTGAGTTGATGAGGAAGCAAGAGGAGACTAGACAGAAAGAATTGCTGGCGAAAAAGTCCGAAGCTGAGGCATTACGAGCTCAGTTTGAAACTGTAAGTTTGCATATCACCTTCTGTCGGTTTTGGATATTTCTTCTTCATCTTATCGTATATCATATTAATTAATTGTAGCATTGAAGCAGTCATAATTCAGAATGAGAGCAATGCCTAATGAGATGCTTTCAGATGTGTTATGCTGGCTATTGTTTTAGTGCTAATCCGTATAGTTTCTACTTTGGAATACTGTCGGGCTCGCTCAGGCCACTGCAATAGACGACTACTGCATATGTTTTCAGTGAAGCAGTATGGTTTGTTCACTGAATTGAACTTGGGATTGCTGCACATTATATCTCTGCGATCCACTTGAATGTTGGTTCAGATGGAAGGAAGTGGGAACTTACCATTTGGTGGTGCATATAGAATTAAAACTGATTTTGAACCATTTGAAGACATCTTATCTTCTTGAAACGGTGACAGACCCTTCAAGACAGTTAGGATTCTTGAGAAGTGTTGAGAAACATGCCCATTTGAAAGTTTGTTGCTCTGGAGCTGATGAAGATTTGTAAATGTATCTTTGCAATTTTGAATCTCTGGAGATTGTGTCAGAGTTGGTTTACTTTTGATAAATTCTTCTCAAATGAGCACTTATAATGGTGAAGAAGCACAGGAATTTCTTCTCAAATTGAGACGATTTCCCATTTTAGTCATAACTTAAAGCTGCTGTGCACAAATTAGTTTTCCAGGCAGAAGTTTCACCCCAGACCATCATTGGTCTGTCACTAGATATATGAAGGCTATTCCTCTCTGGACAATGGTGGTTAAATGCAGCTAAGAGAACTACTACCACAAAGGGGTTGTTTGGCTGCACCAGGATTCATATCAAGGAACCAAATTTGGGGGGAATAAGTTCCAGGAGATGTCGATTTCCCTGTCTGGATGAATGAAAGGAATTCATTCTAAGGGAGATGGCCACTGGTGTGGGAGGCAGACTTCTTGGAAACCCTGATCACAAGTCCATTCACAAGAACAATCCAATGCCCCCAGACCAGAGAAAAAAAATCCAATGGTATGCACTTGCAGCATGCCAAGCCTGGGAGACAGAGAAGCTTATGTAGAGAGAATATGGTTTCAATAAAGTAAGCCCAAGGGAACTCCAATTACAGTGTTAGCTACCTCAATTCGAACGGGACCAAGGCAGAATTGGCAACACAGTTAGAATCAACTTTGCCAGTTTAGGTGGTACTGTTAGAGGCATAGGGGTAGAGTGGGGACGACAGCCAGTGGTAAAGTTGCTCTCACTAGGGATATTTTAGGGAGAACAGGATTGGGGTTTCTCAGTTCGATTGATTTCTGCAAAAATTGGATGGCTGAAACACTGCAAGCCCAGTGCATGAAGCTGCCGCTTATGTGGGGTCTGGGGAAGGGGCGGACCACAAGGGTAAACCCACAATAATTGAATTAAAGAAAAGTAGATCTCAACAATGATTCAAATAAAAGTAAATATTTTGGAATAATTCACGCTTTCTCAGATGTCTGCTAAACAAATTCATATTGAGCAATAGACCAGGTTACCTCATATTTCTCTGGCATTGTGGTGATATTGATTTATTTTAAATCTTGCAGGAGAGACAGAAAGTGATCTATGATGAGCAGAAAAAGCTAAATCAACAACAGGCACAAACAAAAGCTCAAATGGCTCGTTATGAGGATGAATTGGCTAGGAAGAGAATGCAGGCATGCCTTTTACTTGCATTTTCTGCTATCAGATTTGTATTAGAGCATGTTGTCACCTATTCTTATGTTTTGTTCTGCAGGCAGAGCACGAAAGTCAGAGATCAAGGAATCAAGAGCTTGTAAAAATGCAGGAAGAATCATCCATTAGACTAGAACAAGCCAAACGTGCAACAGATGAACAGATTCAAGCCCAGCGTCGGCAAACAGATCGAGAGAGAGCAGAGATAGAGCGTGAAACTATCAGAGTTAAGGCTATGGCAGAAGCAGAAGGGAGAGCACATGAAGCAAAATTGGCTGAAGAGGTAAATAGGAGGATGCTACTTGAACGAGCTAATGCAGAGAGGGAGAAATGGGTTTCTGCTATTAACACAACTTTTGAACATATAGGAGGTGCAGACTCAATTCCAACACTGTACGCAAACTTTGATCATTTTATCAAGATATATTGCTGTTCAAGATAATTTTAGAAGATGAAAATAATTTTGCATCTAGTTCCTTGCAGGGCTTGGAAATCTCTTCTACATTATCATCGCTATTTCTCATTTTAGTTTCACCAGCTGAGTTTTTAGTGGATGATGAATAATGACTATTAATATTTGATAAATAATCTCATAACCATTTGGTATTTTTTTGAAATTCTCTGAGGAAAAAGTGATGTCTTTGAACATGAGACTTAAACACTGGATGTATACACATCTGGCAAAGCAAATGATTATGAAGGGATATGTTAAGATGATCAAATGGAATTGGTTCCTCTCAACTAACACCATAGGTAAGGAGCATAATTGTTAAAATGTTTTAGTGGTTTTCTTGCAGAAAGTATTATAATAGGGTTGTAGGCTTTCGGTGGTTTTAAGACCATGGTTTAAGTCTGCTTAAATGATTCAAGCAGTTTGGCTTGATGGGGTGTTTGTTTGATCTTAATCTATGGCAATATGTGACTTTGCCAGTGGTTGTGTATGTTTAAATATGTATTTAAACATCTTGTTATTGGCTTGCACATGATGTGGTTAGGATGTAATTGTGTTTTTCAGAATGTAGGTGTGGGGGGACATAGTGAATAAATATCGGCTTAGTTGTTGGTGGTGGAGAAGGGTCTGATGAAACCAAAGAAGGCTTGTTTCTTGTGAACCTAGTGAGGAGTGAAGATGATATTAATGACGATAATGGTATATTCTGCTGCATTGAAGCTTTCAGTAACCGCAAGCGAGTAATTTAAACTATGAGTATCTATTAGAAATCCCATCGATGCTGTATTCGTTGTTAATGTTTCAGATGGAGAGAAAGATCCATATTCTTATTCTCTTTGATAAACACTACATATCATTTCTCTTTCTCTCTCCCCTCCTGTTGAACAATGATTGGAATACAAATATATTGAAACAGCTCAATTGTCATTTTGTGTCTTTTGATCTGTTGAATTCCGAGGAGTTTTATTTAAACAGGTCTTGTGTGATTCTTTTCCAAATAGGAGTTACATACAACTTGCTATGGAGGTTAGAAGGCGATTTGCTTTAGTTTCTCCTCATTAGTTCTTGTCGAACTGCCTGCTGTATCAACTTAAGATCTAAATGTGACCTACATGATTATTTTGTGCTTCTCGACTAAAGTGGGAACTGTTTTACTGATGTAGGTGGTTTGCGGGCAATATTAACAGATCAGAATAAGCTGGTTGTAGCTGTTGGTGGATTGACAGCTCTTGCAGCAGGGGTTTACACCACTAGGTATTATTTTGGTCTATGAACAAACACTTGGAATTAATAAAGCATGATGTTACTTATTTCTTGCCGGCCGATTTTTTAAGGCTTAGAAGCACTTTAGAGTACGCTGTATGTTGAGTTGGTGTTTATCTCAGGTTCTAATCTTTGTTAGCAGGTCGTAGTGATTCCCCTACAACTTGTTTTTAGGATTCATTTGTAATCTCATATTTGCTGGGAACTATTTTTCCCCATCAAGCAGTTTAGGTGATGCTATTCTTGTTGTGGGAGTGAAGATGGATCAAGTTGAGTATGTGTATGGGACAGGACTGCCGTCTTGATCAGGAGAGTCTCGTGTTGATAGTCAAGGGCTTGAAATACCATGAAGATTGTTGTTTTTTTTACCATTAAACAAAATATTGGCTTTATAACCTATATATTGGGAAAAGTTGAACAGTTGATATGATATATTTTGGAGATATATCGGCTTTATAACCTATATATTAGGAATGGGAGCTTTGGCTCAATGGTAAAAGTTGTTGTCATGTGACCTTGCGGTCACAGGTTCAAGGCGTGGAATCAGCCTCTTGCAAAATGCAAGGTAAGGCTGCCACTATAGGCCCTTATGGTCCGCCCCTTCCCTAGACCCTGCATAGGCGGGAGCTTTGTGTGCTGGGGCTGCTCCTTTTATATTGGCAGATACAACTGTTACGAATGATATAACACCCTTATATGGCTGATTTATGAAGGTTTTGGCTCTGGCTGTTATGACGATCAATGATACTATTTTATTCTATGTTCTTGACATATCAATCTGTCAGAAAAACTGTTGCTGCAAGACATGGTTCTAGGACTAAACCTCAATTGGATATAGACTTGAGCGGTGGCTAGTATAGTGGTGATTTGAAGTTATCCCTTTTGTCCTTCTATTTTTTGTACCCCTTTCTGTTGGATATCATTGGAATCATGATAAGTTGGAGTTCTTTGGTTTTGATGAGATTGAGATTTTTCTTTATCATTTTCCGTTGTCTTCTTGCACAATTACTTGTGATTGAGCTGTTAATAACGTTATTACAGTTGGGAACAGAATTCCAGCTCTTTATCTTCTTGTAGTGATTGTCATTATCTTCCAGACTAAATTGACTGATGATTGTCTGTTCGTCTCATGCAGAGAAGGTGCTAGGGTTGTTTGGGGCTATGTTGACAGACTATTGGGACAACCTTCCCTGATCAGGGAGTCCTCCAGAGGGAAGTACCCTTGGTCTGGTTTGTTTTCTCGTTCCATGAGTTCATTATCGCGTAAAAGTGAAGCAAGAACCAGCTCAGGGAAAAATGGAAATGGGTTTGGTGATGTGATTTTGAATCCTGCTCTTCAAAAAAGAATAGAACAGCTTGCAGCTGCCACTGCAAATACAAAAGCTCATCAGGCACCATTCCGCAACATGCTGTTCTATGGCCCTCCAGGAACAGGGAAAACCATGGCTGCTAGAGAACTTGCCCAAAAATCTGTATGTTGTTGTGACTATTCATTCTCATTGATGTAATTGCTAAAGAATTTGTGCTTTCTTATATTATGTTACTATATTGCATACACACAGGGGTTGGATTATGCATTGATGACTGGTGGAGATGTTGCGCCACTGGGATCACAGGCTGTTACCAAGATACATCAGCTGTTTGATTGGTCTAAGAAGTCTCGAAAGGGATTGCTGCTTTTCATTGACGAGGCGGATGCTTTTTTGTGCGAGTAAGTGATTTATATTCTCCATGATATTTTATACTCATTATGCTTAAAATGTTAACTTCACTCATAAATGATAGCAGCAGAAACTCTTGATTGCCTTCTTCATCACCTCTAAAGATTGATTAGGTGGTGCTTGAAAATGTCTGTTTGCATAAAAACCTGCTTAGAGTAACAATGAGTCAACTTTGAGGAGCCCATGGTTAACAGTGGGGTTTACCTTGACTTACAGGATTCTCAGAGGAAGTTTAGATTAATTTGGTTAATTGAAGCTCAGTCGATTTTAACTAGTTCATCAATGCTTGAGGAGTTTCTAAACAGTTGATTCTGGCTGGTTTTCTGCATTATATTTTATTATTGGAGAACAGAAATGTTCTTCTGCACATTATTTTATTATTATTGGAGGAGAAATCTGGACAGGCTTCTGATTTTCATTTTCCTGATACTCAATGATGGACACTTCAATTTAGTGCACAAAACATTCGTTGTCAGAAATGGGTATTCTAATGCCTGATATGCCATTACCACCAAACACTCATGATTAGAAGGAATAAATCTTCTGTTCACTAATACCATGTGTATGTCTATGTAGGATATGAGCAAGCATAGTGGTAATTCATTACATGATAAATGTTAAAATACTGGAATTATAAGAAAGGTCTCTTCCTAAGAGACATGTTGGTGCATGTTGATTCCTCTGATTCTTGCATAGTTTGAAAGTCCTTTCCTCATAAGTCCTGTCCAATAATACAAATAAGTGAATGCAGACTTGCAGCATGTGGATTATATGCCTTGCATGCATGTACATGTCACATTCATACAATTTGATGCCCTCCAATTTCCATTAGCTTCTAGAAACCCTTGTTAAGAAAACTGAGGTGTTGTGCAATCTGATATTTTGTAGGCGTAACAAGACCTACATGAGTGAAGCCCAGAGAAGCGCTCTCAACGCACTCCTATTTCGGACAGGTGACCAATCCAAAGACATAGTTCTTGCCCTGGCCACCAACCGACCTGGTGATCTTGATTCTGCCGTTGCTGATCGTATAGATGAAGTTCTCGAATTTCCTCTTCCTGGAGAAGATGAGCGCTTCAAATTACTTAAACTTTATCTAGACAAGTACATTGTTCAGGCAGGAGATAAGAGACCTGGTTTGCTTTCCCTTCTCCAGCCCCGACAGCAGAAAATAGAGATCAAGGGTTTGTCTGATGACGTAATACGGGAAGCTGCATCCAAAACTGAAGGATTTTCCGGCAGGGAGATAGCAAAACTGATGGCTAGTGTCCAGGCTGCTGTTTATGGTAGCAAAGATTGTGTGCTTGATTCTAACTTGTTCCGTGAGGTGGTTGATTACAAGGTTGCTGAACATCAGCAGAGAAGGAAGCTTGCTGGCGAGGGGGCTACTCATTGATAGATAGTCTGTTTTCTTTTCTCGGATGGTTGATTTTGGTTGATGACCATATTCAAGCAGGTGAGTTTCTGCTTGCTTCTGTTCTGTTATCTATTTGTTCTCTTGAATTGTTATCATTATTTCCCCTTGGTGGGGGATTTTGGTATAATTATAGATCTGTCACAGAGTGATGATTTTCAAGCATCCAATTTCTAATACAACAGAATGGAAAGGATGTTTTATTTTAGCTCTCATCACAGTCGATTGTTAGTTTCCCGTAAAATTTAAGAGCAGTTATAGCATGTTCATCTACTTTATTCCAACCATTATCATCGCCTGTTTGTGATTTGTACTATTAATTGCTTGGAATTCGTAGGACTCCGACCTCCTCACTTGAGGCCCCAACCTCTGTCTCAGAGCATCTTTGAGTCAAGCTCTTGCCCATTGGCAATAACAGTAAATCCATCCCTCTCATTAATAGTATTGTTCTTGAATTGTCCCATGTGCAGTTGCCAAAGAATTGCACCAATCAAATGGTCTTTTATGCATTTGATCTTTGGCAAAGTTGTAATTCCTAACAATCTTTTGAAAGCAATTTGTTTTGATCCTTTGATTCCTCTCTGCTATTGCCCATTCATGACATGTACCAATCCTCAATGTTGATGAGCGCCGCTGTTAAACATGTGACACGGCCAAAAGGCAAGATGATCATTTGCTTCTGGTTCAGCACTCTTTTAGAGGCATTTCGACGCTTCTCGACATTCTTCCATCATTTGCCATCTAGAATCTGCTCTGTCAACCTTTTGATTTGCAGACAATTCATACATTTTTAATTTGAAGAATAGACAGTTTCGTATGAAGTTATGGGTTAATCAGAAGCATTCTTCTCATTGATCGTGCCAACAAATCTCATGTACTAGGCAAATTCAGCCCTTTGGTCGGTTAAGGTTGTGCTGCCCTTTTCTGCATCAGACAGACAGTATCCGGATTCATCCACTTGAGATTTATTGGGAAATCAAAGCAGGATCCAGAAGATGACAGATTGGTTTACACCGTCTATTATATGGATGCACATGTATATCCAAGGATATGTGTACTTCATTGACTTTGACACGGCCTACCATCATAAGAAATATATCCTCCCAAATTTTATTAAGTTCAATAATCATCTCCAATTGACCATTTTGGGGAATACTTTATTAGTGGAGCTGGGCCATTTTGGAATTACATGACCATGCAATTCATTGCCATCACGAGCACCATCAACCAACCCACCACACTCCAAGGCTAGCAATAAATATTGGGTGGCTCAAATGATTTCACTTGAGGCCTAAGCAAAGTTTGGTAGGAAAGTGGCCAATCTCTTAATAAAAAACAAGCATAAATTAACAGTTACCATCATTATAAATAGAGTCTCAAACTGTACCCACAGTCTACAAGCCAGTCCTTGTGTGGGCAAAGTATCGGAAAAGGATGCAGTTCAAGACTCTGTTCACTTTCTTTCTCTTCTTCGTCCTCCTCTTAATCTCCTCGGCTCAGAACACGGCTGGATCAGGGGCTACCGGAGGTACCCATGTTGGGAAATCGCGCCAAATATGGCACAAGAAACCATGGATGAACCACGGGAGCGGGCGAGGGAAGCATATCTCAAACAGGGCAGGAGAGTATCAGTATAATGTTAGGAAGCTACTGGCTTCTGATTCTGGAGTCTGAAATATTGTTTGCTAATTTCTTTATTATTATTATTTTTTTGGGCTGTTACGTCTGTGGAGTATCACCATCTTTACTCTTTATGGGCAAAGAAAAAATCCCTTGTGGGAGCTGTGATAATTATGGCTTAATATATGAAATTTTTTATGGCGGTATACGATTTTGGAACTCATTCTAGTCGGGTTCTACCTTTGGATTATCTGACGCATTCATCTTGTCTGGAGTGTCTATTAGATGCTAAAGTTTGTGATCGTTGGATGATTCGACCTTATTCTAGTATAGAATAAATTATCTTTAAGATATCTAAAGAAAGTGGTTTGACTTGTTAATTAGGAATTGCTAGCTGCATCCCTTCTACTTGTTTGTATCTTCTCATCTAATTTGTTGATAAAAAGGGGAGCCTTGCACAATGGTAAAAGTTGTGACCTTGAGGTCACGGATTCAAGGCATGGAAACAGCCTCTTATAAAAATATAAGGTAAGGCCGCATACTATAAACCTTTGTGGTCTGCCCCTTTCTTAGACCTTGCATAAGCGGGACTTCATGCACCTGGGCTGCCCTTTTATCTTTTTGTTGATAACTATAACACCCAATGACCGAATTCTAAGACAAATAAGAGGTGTTTATCTGTCAAAACAAGGCGATAGAAATTTAAGTTCTTATGTGGGGCTCACTTGTTCAGTGATTAAAATCGTTGATTTTGCGAAAGATAATTTTTCTCATGTGGGGTCCGGTCCCCTCACTCATTGTAGCCATTCATCAACTAGCACCAAGATTCAACAGTTTGGATTGCTGCTAGCAAAGCAAGCCGGTGCTGATGGTCAAGAACATATACACATTCTCTCTCTTGCTGGTTTGCTCTTTCTGAGTACCTAAGCAACGATATATGGTCGGGTCAAACCAGCAGACACCATTGAGTTATCAATGGTGGCAAATCAAAGAGATTAGGGAGTGTACCCATTTGATAGATCGCTTAAACTGATAGCATTATGAGCTAGTGACCACATTTTGTGGAGCTTACCTTTGCGTGATCGGAATCGTTCATCTTACTGCTCTATCCTGTTTTTAGTATACAGTAATCAAGATATGCAGACCAAATCCACTCTCTCACTCCTCCTTATTTACACCTCTTCTATCTCCTACAAGGCCAAAGGCTACACCTGCAAGAGTCCTTCCCTTGCTGAATTTTCCTCTCTCTCTCTCTCTCTAAAGAAAACGTTTCCCATGTCAACAAATAGAAGAAATACATCACACGGACCAGCAATGAAAAAGATAGGATTAGGCTAATGATATATGGATTGAGATTGACCCTTCCTTCTAGTAGTTGCATTATTTGTGCCTTTCACTGTCCAAGCTACCTTTCTTTAGCCATATAATTTTCTAAAAGTTAGGCAGGACAGCCCTGGTGCATGAAGCTCCCGCCTATGCGGGGTCCAGGGAAGGGGCGGATCACAATTGAAAACGTGTTTGATAGTTTGGGATGCCACTATCAAAACAGGAGAATGAAGATTTGGTCATCTGTATTCACTTTTCTAGTAAGAGAATGAAGATTTATATTTTGAGGTGTATGGAAGGTGACAAGATAGTGCCTCATATATAATATAAAGTTTGTTATTACTTGCTAATTAATTTTGGGTTGTGAGATATGAGCCCTGGTTTTTCCTCATTAGCCCCTCAATGAATGGTTACAAACAGCTATTACATTGGGTGGGCCAATATTTTCAAAGATCTGTATTGATCATAGTGTTTTCCTTGAGTTAGATCAGTCATGATCCAACGTTCTCGTCCATTGGATTATCCTATCAACTATTGCCTTCTCCGTTCTCATCCATTGGATTATCCTATCAACTGTTGCTTCTCCGTAAACTGGACGGTGCAACACTCTATGATTCATATTTCAACGTAAGAAAAATAGCAGTTAGGATCATTGAGTGGATAAAAATTTTGCAGTGTAAGCATCTAAGCGGAGGAAAACACTGAACAGTTCTGATCTTCAGAAGTTTAGGCCTAACTTGAAGCTGTATCCATTCGTATCATTTAATGTTGGGCTCATGAAAAAAAGCAGGAGACTTAATTTGGAGGACCTGGAGTCAAATTCTTCAAATGGAAAACTCAATATCCTTTTCTGTAAGAAAACTAAAATTTTGTGTCATTTGCGATTTGTACGCTCCTTCAGGGATAAGGTCTTGATGATGATGCTCCTTCAATCCTAACTCCGTACTTAGACTTAGGTTAAGATCAAAATTGGGGAAACTTGTGGGAGAGAAAATCCAAGATCTGTTGCAACATTTTTGGCTATGCACTTTACACATGAATGGCTGATATCAGTTTGGAAAGCAAAAGGTGCTGATGAGAGAATACAACTTTCTTTTGAGGAACCAAGCTAGGGTAGCCCCCGGTGCATGAAGCTCCTGCCCATGCGAGGTTTGGGAAGGAGCGGACCACAAGGGCCTATAGTAGGCAGCCTTATCTTACATTTTTTGCAAAAGACTGTTTCCACACCTTGAACCTTGCGCCAAGGCTCCCCTTCTTGAAGAACAAAGTGTGTGGGTATAAATTTAGATCATTCCTTTATTAGTCATTATTCAACCTCTTGTCCATAAGAAATAGAAGGAGAAGAGGTAATAATCCCTGCTCATATCATGGAAAAATATCATGATGGGCCCAATGTTGTGTCTTCCAATCTTATGGGCACCATCTAAGATAGATCAGGCCCAACAAGTCTTCTCTACTTTGTCTCCAACAAATAAATACATAAAATAAAAGAGAAAACTCTTCTCCCCTTAATGATCTAAACCTTTATTCTTCATGAGTATAAATTCAACAGCTCAAAGAGTATATAATTTATAAAGATCTTCTGCAATTAGAGGAACAGGATTGTCTGATGCAAGATGTCTTTTAGAGCATGGGCCTTCTAAGACAATCTGAGAGATCAATGGTTTCCATTACCAATCATCTGCGCTGCTTGAACTTTCAGCCGTCCATTCAACATAAAGAACTGTTAAATCATGTTGTTATGTTCCTAAGGTTGCAGTTGACAGAGTCTAGCCCATTACATGATTAATTCTGAGTCTTAAAAATTGTTGAATCCCAACCAATTCCCTCAAAAGAGGGGAATTTGAACTTGAATTCTGTACTGTTAACATGCTTCTATTGGAAAGCAATCACCTGGGGAGACAATCTTGCAAACTATGCAGTAGAATGTAATGCACTAATGATCTGTAAGGCAACAGGATTTGTACTTTCTGTCTCTATGTGAATGAAAATTTATACCCATCAACAAAAAGGAACAAAGAAAAAAAGGATACATGTAGTCATACAAGAAAAGAGACATCATGCATTCTGTGGGAGCTATTTACTAACAAGACATTCTAGTTTCCAGCTGCACTACATTCATCCAGAAATTTTAGGAGATTATGCTCTGGGGCACTAATCGACGATGGTAGATAGCGATTTACCGGAGCAACCCATGGCTTTGTGCTGCTACCATCAGATTCAATGTGTGATCTGTCTTTCACAACAGTCAAGTCTGTGCTCCTCCTTGTGCTTGCTGATAATCGTTCTTTCCATATTCTCCCATCCTGAAAATTGAAACAACAAAGCCTAAGATTGGAAAGGATAAAAATTCGCATACTAACTGTACTGTATTGTGCCTTTTAACGGGGCCGGAAGTATCATGAACATGACTACTAGGCCATACACCAAAAGATCAAAAAAATCTACAAGGAAGAAAAAAAGAAAGAGAAGAGTTTCCTTGTATCTCAATAATCAGCGAGTATCAGTGGCTTCTCAGACTCAGTAAAGCAACAACTGGGATCACTTGTCTCCAAAGAATGAACTACTAATTTGGCTGTTGCAGGCCTTTATGTCAGTAGGATGTGGTGTTGATGATTGAGCAGCCTGGTTGTGCATTATGCAGCAAATGAGGATGCAGTGAATTTCTCAAACTAAGGCCAACATGACAAGATGACATGATGCTTAAATTACTGTTATGACGAGTATGGAGGAGAGCAACAGCTAGAATTGATGTTAAGAATCAAAGATATACATCATAAATAGGACTGGAAGTTATCTCAAAAACCAAGGAAAATAGAGATCGGAAAAGTAAAACTAAGAGAAAACCATGGACTTACACTGAATTGAGAGACAGAGGTCAATCCTGCATACGACATGGACACATGAACTGGCAATGAATAACATGGACGTATGAATTGGTGCTTCACAATGAATTCTTTTGTTAACCTATTGAAATGAACAACGGCATTCAAGGAAACAAGAGTCACGTGGTATCCAAGCAAATATTTCCACCGGCAACAAAAGAACATGTATTCTACTGACTGGTGACCTGAATCATTCATTAAATAGACCCCATCCATTGGTCATTTACTAAAGAGCTCCTGCATAACCCTGACCCTTTCATTAAGAAGGTTTTTGCACAATTGCTTTTTGCTTTTAGAACCATCCATTCAACAAACTAGCAGTTTAAGGGTTGGCATTGTCCAGTTCAAAAGATTAAGGTATGGTGGATGCGTTAGTGGAAATGGTTGTTACTACTGTTATCCACTGCTATTTTCTTCTGGGAGACAGAGCTGATCATTATCATACAGCTATCTCCGCAAATTATAAGATGGGGCAGAATTTTAAGTATTCAGTGCCTTGTAAAATTCTGAGTGCAGAGTCTTTTTCATAAAGGTCACACCATACTGGTAAGAGAAATGAGCACAACTTCTATGACTGGTATAACAGAAGATTCATTTCCATACCCTGTAGTTAAAAAGAAAGATGCAGACAGACTAAATGATGTTCATTATCAAAAGGAAGATGAACATAATTAGAGATCTTGACATCGAAATAACACGTGCCTCATGGAAATCTTACTAGATGGAGTAATAGTAATAAGCAGATGAAAGAGATTTATCAACTTCAATGCCAACAATAAGTGGTCCCCTGATACAGCAGTGGGAACTTATCACTTGTCATTGACAAACAAGCAGGTTGCATTGGGATTGGGATCTTATAGTTCTCTCAGTGTCAAAAACATGCTAGAATAGGCCTTGAACCAGCATCTCTATCACTCTGCTGGAGTGCCTGAGGACTCCAAATTGGAAAACTTGAATGAATGTAAATGAAAAAAAAGCAGCCCAGTGCAGGAAGCTCCTGCGTATGCAGGGTCCTGGGAATGGATGGACCACAAAGGGTCTACAGTACGCAGCCTTACCTTGCATTTTTGTAAGAGGCTGTTTCCAAGCCTTGAACTCATGAACTCCAGGTTACACGGCGACAACTCAACCATTGACTGAATGTAAATGTAAGAAAATATTGACAGCCAGTAATAATAGTTAGATATCATCTCTCACATCAGCAATGTGATGAGTTTTTATGGTTGAAAGGTGCTATAACTACAGGTTGTCTTTGTAATCTAGGACAGTACATCTCACAATCAAAGCTCTTTTGAAGTACCAAGAGTTGATCCATTTAGTTATTTACAGATCAATGGATAAACCAGCTGAAAAACTTCATTGTTCAACTCCTATTCATCAACATTCTGCTCCCCATTTCTTGTGGGACAAATAACTACCTCTTAACAGAGCACTTTCAGTGTCTATTTCTGAAGTTAAAAGAATAGGGAACTAAATATTCATAACAAATTAGTTCATAACTCAACCTGAAAGGCTGTGGTAAATGAAAACCAATGTCCATACACTTAATAATCATTCGCCCTTCATTCGACAACTCTAGAGGTCAACTCAAGTTTCTAGATAGGTCAGTCAGAAAGGAAAATGTATATGCATGGCAGAATGAGAAAAAAAAAAATACAACCAATGCAATGCTTGATAGAAGTTGAAAGTAAAACAAAGCATTACTAAATGGCAAGTCATTGAGCTTGGGATGTGAAACCAGGCTGAGGCCTCCAAATAAAAACATTTGACCTGCGGAACTAAATGTGCATATAAATGTATGATGTAATTGAGGAATCCTTCTTAACAAATACCCTTAACTAAGGATACTTCAACATGGCTGGAAACTTAACTTGCACTAAATTAGACCATAACTACCTCTGCTCTTCTTTTTTCTTTTTTGCTTCTTTTCCTGAAAGATAACCATAGCTACCTATGTTCTCTTCTTCTCCACGCTGCTATTTTTTTTTCCTAAGAAAAAGTGAAAGACTAAATGATTAAATAAGGGTGCAATCTAGTTGAGCAGTATGTAAAAGAAGGATAACCCCCAACAGAGGATCAGTTGGGAAGGAAGAAACAGCAACTGTAGTTCAGCAGTCACTATTGAAATAAAAGAAAATTAATTTTTGCAACAACATCACTGGGCATTCAAACCACGGAGGGGAAAATTGAATATAATACAGAAAGAACTTAGCTTCAAGGCTTGAAAATACAGTAGATTATAGAGTCAAGGATTTGCGCTTACATTTAGAATTGAAGGTTCTGGTAACGGACATTTAACTGGCTGATCACTGTCCGGAGGTTCGATTGGATGCTCAATCGGCTTAAACTCTATTGCTATTTCAATTCCATGGGCAGCAGCAGCAACAGAAGCTGCTACTTCTGCATTTTGCGGCAACACTTCCCTTGAGTCCTGTGCCATGCAACCGTTTAGTGTCACTACACAGAAATAATGCCCCTTTGCCAAAACAACATGTGCAGGAAAGAGCTCCTCACATAATTGGCAAGAAAATAAAACATCAAGATGAAAGAGATTTCTTCAAATAATAGAGGATTCGGAGCCAATAGCTACAGGACACATTGAACAATTAAAAGCAAATTCCTCAGGAAGAAGAAAAGAACAGCAGCATCAATCAAGAACCACAAGTTTAAGAGATAGGACAGCGATCTCCAATAATTCCTTGGACCATAGAGAATCCACAATCACAACATGACAAAGAACCGCACCAAAGCAATCGCTTTCAGCAATGTCAAGAACAAGGCAGCATCAAAGCCTAAAGCAATTGCTTCCAACGTGAAAATTTATACTTTAGGACCAAAACAAAATCTAACGTGCAGGAAGTAGTAAGTTAAGATAAATCAAGAACTTAAAACTAACAACAAACTCATGAACTGATTTAAGAAGAGAACTTCAACGGTCTCTGGCCCAGCATATTAGATTAAGATAACATCAGAAAAGCTAGACAGGGAACCATCTCAAACAATCCAATCTTCCAAAACCCAATAACTGCAACACAGAAGACAAGATCATGGCTCCAATATGAATAAATACAAGGTCAAACCACTTAAGAAAACTTCAAAATTTTATACATAAAATCAACCACCTAACAAATCTAGGCCCAGAAAATCTAGGAAACATACGAATGAGCCATATCAAACCAACTCCATATTCAAAAAGCGCCATAAAACAATCCCCAGAGATCCAAATAACCCACTCTCCAGCATAAACCAATCCAAACCCAATACCCAGAAACCAAAACCAAGATTCAAACACAAATAAAATCAGTAACTAATAGAACAAGCAATCAAGCATACAAAGATCTCTGCAAGTGGGAATCTTACTAGTGTACTTTGGTTCCTTCTGTGACCACCTCTGTGGACAGAAAACCGAGAGAAAAGACCCACCATCTTCTCTCTCTAGAAAACCCAAAACAAAGGCTGTGGAACTCCTTTTTCAAGGCTACTAGATTATTGAAACGAGAAACTGCTTTCCGGGTGCTGAATCAGATGGTTTGCAGTGAGACAAGGTTGCTTGGTCTGACGGGTTTTGTGTGGATTCTCTGGGTTTTCTTATATATCTGGAGTAGTAAAGGCTGTGGAGATGAAAAAGACATGGAAGAGAATCCATGAGCAGAGACAACAGAGCAAAGGTTTAGAGAGAGAAAAAATAGTACCTACTGACCAAACTGCTACTTGGTTTGGATTTGCTGTTTTTTCCTTTTTTCCATTTTCACGGCCTGAATTTTACTTCTGCTACTGTTCATATTTTCTGGCTTGCCCACAAATGGACAGCTATAGAGAGTCTGTGGGAATAAAGAAAGTCAAGTGATGGAGCTGGTGTTGGTACCTACTTGCTTTGGTTGTTCCCACCCACTAGCTTATTGAAGGATGGGATGATATGATACAGTAGGGCGCGGCCACGTGGTAAGTTTCTGCGTGATGCCTTACTTTTATGAGAAGGGGACTCCATTTGTGATCTGATCCGTTCATTTTATTGGCTTTGCATGTCCACTAGATTAAAAAAATGCTACCACCGGAAGCTTTTAGCAGCCCAGAGAATTAGTGGTCTCCACTTTTACATTGGTGACTTTTTTGGTTGATCTGACCCGTTCATTTAATTCTTCTTGAACATATACAGTATATAAAAAATAACTGCCATTATAAGATTCTAGCATTTTAGCTTTGTTTATACAAATTTCTAACCGTCTATTTCTTGTGATTAGAAGTAAAATTTTCAGATTCTACTGTCATCTAATCATGTTTTTTGAGGTGCTGGACATCTAAATTTAGTGAAAAAAAAGAAAGAGCAATCAAAATTGGAATAATTTTTTGTGAAGGTCTTGCTCTGTTGGTTGATCACCTGTTCATCTAATTTCTCTGACTTTAATATTTAGTAGACAAAAAATACGATAACCATAACATAAATAAACTGTAATTTTTGGTCATTAAATGTGAATCACTTTTATATAAAATTTCTAACTGCTAATTTATGTGATCACAAGAATATATTTTTCAGATTCTAGAGTCATCTTGGTTTTGGAGTGCGGTGATCTGATGAATGGTCTGATCCACCAAAAACTGACCCGAGACTTTGAAGTTGGTAAATTCTCTACCGCCTGCATGAGAAACATGAAATATGGTCAGCGTAGGCCTAGTGCACAAAGCTTTTGCATATGTACGATTTGGGGAGGGGACGAAGGACGGCTCCGATGCACGAAGCTCTTGCATGTGTAAGGTTCGAGGAAGGAGTAGACCATAAGAGTTAATAGTAGACAGGCTTACCTTGTATTTTACAAAAGACTGTTTCCACGTCTTAAACTTGTGACCTCAAAATTACACAATGACAACTATATCTTTGTGCGAGGCTCTCTGTGGTTTAAGTCCCACAGTAAAAAAAATTGAAGAAGTCTATTTAGTAACTAAATGAAGTTTATTTAGTGCTTAAAGAAACTGTCTCCAGCATTGTTGTATGGCCCACTTAATTCTTATATCCGCAGATAATTTTATCCTTAGTTTGTTAACCCTTTATCAAACAGGCCCATCTCATTCCAAGTAGGTTCTACCCTTCGATCAATGTGGGTTGATCTCTCTTTCTCTCCATTTATGAATGATCCTACCCTTCAATCAATGTGACAGTTACTTGTATGCCTTCATCTCATAAATGGGATCAACAGCTGGGCCCACTTGATCTCCCATTATGACTTATCAAATGTACAACTCACCAAACGGATGGCCCACATGTTTCCATCTGTTGTTTTCTCGGTGTCATTACTGGATCTAATTGTGAACATTTAACTACGTAGTACAAACCATAAATATTTTATACAAGCAATAGCTTTCAACTTCCCCACATCAATAATCATATAACCACTTGAAATTTTATATGGTGGTAGGCTTATCACCACCAAGGGATATGCTGGTGCTGAAAAGTACACGTGGGTCCAGATTTCGTGTCATCCGAACCATTCATTTATAAACCGTGTCTCAGATTGGCCATGCCCAAAGTCTCGTGTATAAGAAAATCCTAACCCTCCATTTCCATCAAAGGCCAAGATCGTCCATTGGAGGAGATTTTTACCTTATAACGTGCCTAAGGTGGGTCCAATAGATGAATATACTGTTTAGATCACAAAAATTCTTGGTCCCACACATACCATGGATGGTTTTGACAGTACTCAAAACAACTAAGAAAATCAATAATGGTAGGATTATCTAAAGTACTGATTTATAAGACATTGTCCATTTATAATGAAATAGTTTTAAAAAATAGTATAAAAATGATAGAGTTGTTGTCATGTGACTTACTTTAAAGTAAGGCATGAGAATAGTCTCTTGAAAAATATAAGATAAAATTGCATATTATTAACCTGTCCTTTCCTCGGACTATGCCTGTGCCTGAGCTTCGATAATTGGGACTGCCTTTTTTAGTTACATGAATGGATCAAATCATTAAAAAATATAAGAATCACTTTTACTTTTATTATATTTTTAACACTTTTTTATTTTTATTTATATTTTTTTGGGTGAAAATATTTTAGTAGTAATTTACCACACCCTGGTTCGTTAAGGTGAAGACTGGAAGCCGACCCGTAACGACCATGACAAGGACCTTATCGAAAAAAATTCCTCAAAATTTTAGCTTTTGGTGCCACCCCGACTACCGTGAACGAGACTCGGTCCAATGGCCTGCTACATATGTGCTCTCTTGTCTTCCTCCAACCCTCGTTCATTTAAGGGACCACATAAATAGGCTAAAAACACACCTATTTCCATTGATCATTTTGAAGGGTTTGATCATTTTATTAATTGGATGTTTAATGGCGCATGTCCGGATTCGAGGTTTTCACAACCAAGCAAGCCACTTCTCCAAGGCTATTGCATGAGGCCTTTCCGAATGAGAAAACTATCCACGGAACACCTTCTTCTATATCAATCATAGCAATCACCAAGTCAGGGCTGAAAAATCAGCAGCGCGAAAACAGAAAGGATGGAACCCTATTATATAACCGACCGGTAACATCACGCTACCAAGATGAAGGCCTAAATGGAACCAATACGAGCAAGCAGACCAGCGACTAGGGAGACGAAGAATGGAATTGAAGGCATAGTCTCAAGAATTGAACACCAACCAATGAGTGGCGGATTTGCTCATGAGTTAGCAGTCAAGCGGAAAAAGAGCCTTATTCTATAGGGGCGCTAGCGTGCTACAACTAGCAGCCCCTTATTTATTATTTGTTACTTAGGATGAGAAGGATGAATCGTTTCGATCAAGCATTGTTTTACGTAATTCACTCGTGGATTTATTCACCTGCATTCCAACTAGCACTACAAAAATCTCCAGTCTTAACACCCGCACTATTGCCGTGCACAAGTAAAAAAAGTATGGAAAAACCCCTCAAGGGTGACATTAGTCTTCAAGGGGAGTGGGAATATTATTTTCTGTTTTCAAGAAATTCCTCGAACAAAGTCTATATATAAGGAAAATCTTTTTTTTTTTTCTTTTTTTTTTTAATTACAAATGGTTACACACAATCATAAAAAGTTTTGAACTACTTTCATGATTGAAACTCACTCTTGCAACCTTATGTTATTTTACGCTCGTATACCCAAAGAGCTATCCTCATTGATTCTTTAAGGGCTACCATTAAAAAAAAAAAGAGAAAAAAAAAGAAGGAATCTCTTGGGGGGAGCTTGGGCCACGAAGGTCCCATTTACGTAGAATTTGGAAAAGGAACGAGCTACCAAGAGTCAATAGTACGCGGTCTTACTTCGCATGTTGCAAGAGGCTATTTGCAAGCCTCGTTGTGCCAAAGCTCCCTCTCACCATGTAACACTAACGAAATAAAAATAACTCAAACTTTCAGATAGTCAGATATAAATTCAACGAGGATTGAAAAATACAAGGAGAACAAATGCTATCGACGGTTGGCGATGAATGGAAATTATAATCTAGCGTTCCATTTGACTGTGAAAAACTAGATTTTAGAAGGGTCAAGTAGGGTTGGAATTGTAGTTCACGAACGCTCATCCATGGCTGGAATCTGTAAATGGAGGGTTTGGATTGTTGGAAAGAGCGGCCTATCCTCTCAAATGCTACCATAGTGCACGTCCACGCTATGGCGACTTGCTATGTGTGCCCATTTTATGCCTGAGGGGGGCCACCTCAGGATGATCCAATCCGTTCATCTAATTGCTCCTGCATTTCATGTTAGAGTCTAAAAAAATTGTACTAGGAAACATATATTTTAAAGTTCAGTGAGCAACGGTCTAAATTTATCAACCACGGGCAGAGTCTTTAGTATACATGCAATTATACAAATGTTTTGATTTTCGGCAGATGTTGGAACGATTAGTGAACGGTTTGGATCATCAGAAGATGAGTTACTGCGTGAAAACAAGCGGCACGTAAGTGAGATCAGGGTCCACGAGGAAGTACAGGCCCCACAAAATCTAACCCGGCGTAGCAACTTCCTATAGGCATACATGTGGGAGTGTTCCACGATGAGCGTCCTCCTATCAAGTGGTCAAATATTTCTACGGTAGTGGCATTTTCGTAGTTTAATCCAGAACAGAGAGGCATTTCCGGAACTGCTCCTTCCAAACCCTAGTAAAATCGAAGCCCGCCGCTTCGCGGGAGTTTGTCTCTGGTTCCCTGCGTAGCTTCACCTTCACCATGGGCAGAAATCTCGAAGAAGAAGCTATGGCTGAACCAGAAACCCTAGACATCTTAGAAAACCAGTCGGCTAACAAGTCTGACAAGAAATCGAAGAAGAAGAAGAAGAACAAGGAGTTCCAGAACGGAACTTCAGCTGTAGAAAATCAAAACCTAGATCAATCAGAAAACCACGAAAAGAGTTTTAAGAAGAAGAGAAAGCACGAGAAACACCAGGTTGAAGAAAGTGAAAATGGTGTAGAAGAGGGTGAGAAGGTGAAGAAAAAGAAGAAGAAAGAAAAGAAGCTAAATTCTGCTGAAAATGGTGAAAATGAAACTCTATGCCGATCGGAAAAGAGTGAAAAGAGGGGGAAGAAGTCCGGTAACGGAATTTCCGTGGGAAATGAGGAAGTGGAAGTTAATGGCGTGATTGTGTCTGGAACTGGTGCCAAGGAATCGAAATACACTGCTTTGAGCTCCTTTTTGGAATCTGGACTTCCTGAGGAAGTTCTGGAGTGCTGTAAGAACTTCAGTAAGCCGTCTCCGATTCAATCTCATGCATGGCCTTTCCTTTTAGACGGTCGGGATTTCATTGGAATTGCTGCAACTGGATCTGGTATATTTTCACCCTTTTCTGGATTAATTTTGCTTCTTTTGTTTTAGTTAGAAGTTTGATTTTGGTTGGGATGGTTTTTTCTGCTAGGTAAAACGTTGGCTTTTGGGATTCCGGCACTTATGCACATTATGCGGAAGGAGAAGGGGAAAATGTCAAAGAAAGGGTTTCCTCAGTGTCTTGTGCTCTCACCTACTAGGGAGCTAGCTCAACAAGTATGTACCCTACTGTTTATTAGCCTCTGTGCTTCAAGTTTAGCTGGCTTTGTCGGGATGGCTTAATTTTGTGGAAGCTAATTGGTTAATTGAGAGTTTAATTCTCAAGAAACAATGAGTAGGGAAAATTGATTAAGGTAAATGAAATCAAAAGAAGTTTGATAGGATAGATGGATATCTGGCATATGGAAAAATTGAATTTAACTGCCTGGTTTCCATGTATCTCAGGGAAAATTGATTATTTTACTTTCCATAACTCTTTCTCAAGAGAAGTGGAGCCTTGGTGCAACGGTAAAAGTTGTCGTCATGTGACCTTGAGGTCACGGGTTCAAGGCGTGGAAAGAGCCTCTTGCAAAAAATGTAAGGTAAGGCTGCCTAATATAGGCCCTTGTGGTCCGCCCCTTGCCTGGACCCCGCATAGGCGGGAACTTCGTGCACCAGGGCTGCCCTGCTGTATAACTCTTTCTTAAGGCAATTCGTTTGAGCCACGAAGACTCTAAACTTAGCAAATGTAGTGAAAGACCCAAATATAAACTACGTCCTCTCATCATGTGGTCATAGTTAGACGTGATATTGTTGGATGCCTATGATAATCTTATCCAAGTATACCTATAGTGTTACTGCAATGCTCTTTGTTTTTATTTGAAACTTGAAAATTTATAGATGCTGAGATGGAGATTTTGCAGCTTGCGGTGTGCCCCATTAACAAAGTTCCTCATTGGATATTAATTCATTGTAACTGTCACAAGATGTTAAGTTGAATGATCAACTGACTTAGTTGGAAGTCCGTGACAATCTTGCTCAGTTGTCCGCTTATGGGTACCACAAACTATTATTTGTGCTTGCAATTCTTTATGGATGTCTCCGCAAGTATAGTTTTTTCCCGTACTAGACTTGGAATGGTTATTGGTTTCAATTTTATTCATTCAACTAGTTGGTGATTTTTTCTTGATTCTTGAAGATGTTGTGGATACTGAATTTCTGTGGTGGTGACAGATTGCGGATGTTCTTTGCGATGCTGGGAAGTCTTGTGGTGTAAAATCAGTCTGTGTATATGGTGGAACATCAAAGGGACCGCAAATTTCTGCCCTGAAGTCTGGAGTTGTAAGATACCACGAGCCTGTCATGGACTCATAATGGGTCCTTTCTGTTTATAATTGTTCATCTTACTCCCTTTAAATAGGTGATAAGATACACTGACCCTGTCATAAATTCATGACCTGTTATCTTTGACAGGGAAGTGCAGGTCTATTATAATGGATATATGGTTGATATTGCAGGCTCCTTTCAGTGGTCTTATCTGACGCATTTCGTTTTGTACTGTGCATCACAGGATATTGTTATTGCAACTCCTGGTCGATTGAAGGACCTACTTGAAATGGGTGTTTGCTGCCTGAATGAGGTCTCATTTGTGGTGAGTATATCTTTTTTACTGAAAATTGTAGCATCTGCCTTTTCTTTTTCTTCTCGTTTATGTTGTATCCATTAATAATGTGTTTTAGAAAATTTAGTCTGGGTTGAGGTTAAATAATGTTGGTGGCAACTATGAACTGATTGATCATAGTAAATGAGATCAACCATCTTGGTTCTATTGCATTTGATAAGGTGCATCTGGTCGAAAACCGGCAACATGGTTTCTTTGCTGCTAACTTGTCCGTTAGACCTTCTAATTCTGGTTGAATATGTTGAAGGCTAATCTCGATCCATATTTAGGATATGCCCCAGAGCAAGCTCCTAGATCTACTATTCTTTCACCTCTTATGGTCTACTATTTATTCTCCTCCTGTGAAATGTTCTTACAGTATTAGTAATGTCAAGTAGAGCTTGCTGATGAGGGTCACATATTCTAACCATACCTAACAAAGGAAGCAAGCTTGGACTAGTAATGCAACATCACTCGACGAAGAGATGTTCCATTGTAATCAAAGTGGTTGTTGACATGGGGGAATATAGCTTGCTATGAAATGTTATCTGTAACTTTGTTTGCATCTAAGTAAATTACATATTGGAACATTTTTAAAGGGTGATATTAGTTGCTCATTTCCTCTACTGATCCTACTTGCAGGCAGTAACCATTAACTATTTGGTCATTTGTAGGTTTTGGATGAAGCAGATCGAATGCTTGACATGGGATTTGAGGCAGAAGTTCGTTCCCTATTAGGCCAAACGAGCTCTGGTATATGCCTCAAACCTTGGCCTCCACAACAGAGGCTCCTTCTTGCACTGCTGCACTAGAAGGCCTTAAGGATATTTTCAGGAATAGATAAAATTTGTGTCTGTTTATCTTTAAACAAAATTGCTCAGTCAACTGAGCTATTCTTGATAGAACTGTGAATATTTTTCTCTGTACTTGGCTGTATGGCCTGCATGGTGTATTGCTTTCTAATCAGTCTAGTATTGACATATCTAGGAAACTTCTCTTCTTGCAAATAGTAGTCAACAAATTTCCCCATAAAAAGTTCTCTCTGTACTTCACATTAAAGAAAGGAATTGTGGGCCTTAGCAGTAATCTTTTGCACCATCTTTTATCTAATCTGTTTAGTTTCAACCTTTTCTAACCTGTGCAGCCCGTCAGATGGTAATGTTTAGTGCAACATGGCCTCTTGCTGTACACCAGTTAGCTCAAGAATTCATGGATCCAAAACCTGTTAAGGTGTGCTATTGATATAGTGTTGGCTTTTCAATTATTACTATTTATATGAACATGCAAAATGACCTGATGCTTTTCAGGTTGTTGTGGGATCTGAGGATTTAGCTGCAAATCATGACGTTATGCAGATAGTTGAGGTATTCAGTTGTTCACTCATCAAATTGTGCTTGATTGACATAAAATAGCAGATGATTTTCCTTTTAATCACTCTTTTTCATGTTAAGTGTGTTTTATTTCTTGTTCATAGGTCTTGGATGACCGAGCACGCAATGACCGTTTGATTGCCTTGCTGGATAAATACCACAAATCCCAAAGGTGTGTTGTTTCATTTCTCAAATGGGTGATGTGTTGAACTCTCCACCGAGTTCTGTTTCTTCCTTCTCCTTTTGGCACTGTGAGCAAGTTTTGTTTTAACTTGGAGAATACTTTATTGGGTTTTATAGATGTAAAGAATAAATGCACTTGTTTCCTCTAAGTGGTCACGATGGCCATTGCTGTTACAAAATCTGAGCATTTCTGGAGTTTATCATTATCACATAGCAGAAGGGCCAAAGTAAAACGATTATTCTGAAAAGATGAATATTATTTGGCCCCTGCAAGCATTTTTGGGTATCATGTAGGAAAAGAATATAACAGCAATTTATCCTTGGTCATTTTTTTGCATGAGACAAGCTGAATTATATCCCTTGCTGATATGGGCACCACTCTTCAACAGGAACAGAGTGCTGGTTTTTGTCTTATACAAGAAGGAAGCAACTCGAGTTGAAAATATGCTCCAAAAGAAGTAATTCTTTCTTCCATTCTATGCAACATTTGTATTATTTCATTTGACAATATTTTTTGAAAAATTGATTAAGGCAACCCGGTGCACGAAGCTTCTGTGTATGCGGGGTCCATAGAAGGGGCAGACCACAATGGGTCTATAGTACACAGCCTCACCCTGGTTTTTTTGCAAGAGGCTGTTTCTATGCATCTAACCTGTGACTGCTAGGTCACATGGTGACGACTCTACCGTTGCACCAAAGCTCTCTTTCTATTTTGAATTATTGATTGATGTGTTGATTTTTAGCTTTCATGCTATTGAACTGTGGTTCACATCTTAATAAAGCCTCAAATACACACTATTATATTTAGAGGTTTTGGTCAGAAAATGATTTTATCTAAAGCATCTTCAGTTCTGACTTCAAGGGGTTGGAAGGTCGTTTCTGTGCATGGTGACAAAGCCCAAAGTGAACGCACAAAAGCTCTTTCGTTATTCAAGGAAGGAAAATGTCCTCTAATGGTAAGCTGCCATTATGAACATGCTTTTAACCTAATATTTACAGTTGTTGAAATGCAAGTGGATTAGACAGCTACTACCATGGCACCAACAGCAATACATTATTCTTATGAATAAATTGCTTCCATAAAGCTTCCAAATGAGTGGATGAAGATACTTTTTTGGTTATAGTGGATGTACTGATGCCGGATTTCTGCAGATCGCCACTGATGTAGCTGCTCGAGGCTTGGATATTCCTGACGTTGAAGTTGTGATCAACTACAGCTTTCCCCTCACCACTGAGGACTATGTTCACAGGATAGGAAGGACAGGACGAGCTGGTAAGAAGGGAGTTGCTCACACATTTTTCATGCTGGAAAATAAGGTACGCATTAGTATGTCATCTGAGATGCTTGTTCTTCCACTAATATGCTTTCTATTTTGACGCACCAAGCGCATCAAGAGTGCTATGTTTTCTGACGATTGGTGACATTGAATGACTCCAGAGCCTTGCTGGTGAGCTCGTGAATGTCCTTAGAGAAGCGGGGCAGATTGTGCCAGCTGCACTTATGAAATTCGGAACACATGTTAAGAAAAAGGTCTAGATTTCTTAGATCCATATTTTGCTGTTCTGATGTGTCTGACATGTATATGCATAGCGCATAACATGAAAATTATATGTAATTTTGCAGGAGTCCAAGCTTTACGGCGCACACTTCAAAGAACTTACAGCTGATGCACCCAAGGCTACAAAGATCACTTTTAACAATTCAGACGATGAAGATTGATTCCGGAAGAAATGTAAACCACAGGATTTTCTTGGTTTATCAGTCTGCATGGTTCACGGAGGAAGGCTTTCAATGTGGCTGTGAAGTTGGTCTATTTGGCTGTTCGAGATTCCATTGTAGCCGAGCTGTACCTCATGACTTCAAGGCAGTAGAAAGCCATGTAGAGAGCAAGACTTGGTAGCCATAAATATAGTCCTAATGAAGTGTAGTTAATGCATTCAAAAAATGCACCAGAGTTGTCCTTTGAACTTGGGTTTACGTCAACGAGTATGAAAGCTACGCAATGTGGTAATCTCCAAGCTCTAATGTTAGTTACTCAGGTTCGATTCAACCAGGTTGCTGAGGAACTTACTGCTGAATCGAGTACACAGATCTCTGCAGACAAACTGCATCTGTTGAGCTCTGAAGTCTGATTAAAAAATTTAGTAACTAAGGTAGCAAAATTTTTATTGGCTGGGAAATTTGGACAAGGATATGTGTAAGTAATTGGATGTTACTAGTTTGTATCTCAAACTTTGCATTGAATTGATTTACTCTGTTGCATTTGCTTTGGATTCCCTTCATACGTCGAGATCAATGGCGTATCCTCTGTCCGGTAAAAGACTGATGAAGAGATAGTAATAGGCAGTTGTGGGACTTTAAAACAAACGTTTGTTAAGGTGGAGTAGAAGGCGATGTGCTGCTCTGCATCAATGGTAGACTTTCAACGATGCATTTGGTCTCCTTGAAGTGAGGCTATCTGATTAAGGAGTTCTAGACGGTGCATAAATACCAGGTGTATAAGCAGTGCTTTCAAATCTAGAGGTTAATCGTACTTAGACAACTTTACGAAAGGCAGAGTTTGGTTTTTTGGGGGCGATGGTGGAAAAGTTGACAGATAAGTCACCCTTACTGTCACTCTACAGAACCGTACATGAGATTTTCACTTTATACGGCTCCTTGTTCAATTCTTTCGAAATAATTGGATCCTTTTCCTTGTTTGAGAATCTCCTCCCTTCTTCCACTCTGTCCCGAAGAGTAACTAGGACCAATTCAGTCACGTTTTCCGGTTCCAATTGAACACTTTCCATTTTTTATTATGATCAAAGGAGAAGATTATTCTTTTTACCAAAATATGTGGATTAAATCATCATCTTATAATAAGAACAAGAGATCTTTCTTGATCAATCCCTTTGCCACTCATTCTTCGAGAATCAGAAAATTCCTTTTCGAGTTTGAATTACTTCATTTAGAATCCTTATTTAATTAATTATTTTGATTTTGATTTCCTTTTCCTCTCTTTTCTTTTCTTTTTTATTCCCTTCCATCATTTCTTACGTCCCATAGGGTTGATGCTGTAGAATCTGACTCATTTTCTCATCGAGCAAAGGATACAAAATAAATCAGATTGATTTTTCAATCAAAAGTACTATGTGAAATCTTCGATTTTTTCCCTCTTCATCCATCCCTATCCCGTAGGTATAGCATTTGAATCAGTAGAGAACCTTTTCTTCTGTATGAATCGATATTATTCCATTCCAATTCCTTCCCGATACCTCTCAAGGAAAATCCCGAATTAGATCCCAAATTGACGGGTTGGTGTGAGCTTATCTATGCAGTTATGCACTCTTTGAATAGGAATCTATTTTTTGAAAGATCCTGACTTTCGTGCTTTGGTGGGTCGTCCAAGATCCTTTCGATGACCTATATTGTGTTGAAGGGATGTTTATATGATCCAATCGATTGCGTAAGGCGGGTAGCAACGGAACTGGGGAAAGTATACAGAAAAAGCAGTTCTTTTATATTATATTCTTTTATATTATATTAGTATTAGTTAGTGATCCCTGCTTGGTGAGTCCTTTCTTCTGTGATGAACTGTTGGCACTAATCCTACATTTTGTCTCTGTGAACCAAGGAGATAGGGGGCTCAACGGGGAGAGGATTGTACAATGAGAGAAGCAAGGAGGTCAACCTGTTTCAAATATACAACATGGATTCTGGCAATGCAATGTGATTGGACCCTCATGTTGATCCGAATGAATCAGTCTTTTCACGAAAGTCAATCTTTGCCCGCTAAGCAATAGGATAACAAATTACAAATTCTGTCTCGGTAGTACATGTATTTCTATTACTATTAAATTCATAAATGAAGTAGTTAATGGTGGGTTGCCATTATCTTTTTTGTAGTGACGAATATTGTATGTGTTCCTAAGAAAAAGAATTTGTCCATTTTTCGAGGTCTCAAAAGGGCGTGAAAATACATAAGAACTCTTGAATGGAAATAAAAAAGAGATATAGCTCCAGGTCCTTAAAAAATGGTAAGATCTTTGGCGCAAGAAGAAGGGGTTGATCCGTATCATCTTGACTTGGTTCCGCTTCCTTTCTCTTTTTAACAATACCGAGTCAGGTTCTTCTCCTACTAGTATCAAATAGAGCATGCTGAACAAAATCTTCTTCCAGGAAAACCTGCTCGATTTAGATCGGGAAAATCAATCGTACGGATTTTATTAAACCATGTTATGGCTCAAATTCGTAGTCAATCCTATTTCCGATAGGAGCAAGTTACAATTGAATCCAAATTTTCCATTATTTTCATATCCGTAATAGTGCGAAAAGAAGGCCCAGCTCCAAGTTGTTCAGGAATAGTGGCGTTGAGTTTCTCGACCTTTTGCCTTAGGATTAGTCAGTTCTATTTCTCGATGGGGGCAGGGAAGGGATATAACTCAGTGATAGAGTGTCACCTTGACGCGCGCATAGGCGGGAGCTTTGTGCACTGGGGCTGCCCCTTTTATATGGTGCATAAAAAGTTAGCCCTGGTGCACCAACCTCCCCTGTATGTGGGGTCTCGGAAAGGGGCAATATGCAGCCTTACTTTGCATTTTGCATGAGGCTGTTTTCATGCTTTAAACCTATGACCTAAAGGTTACACGACGACAGCTCCGACAACTCTACAACTGTGCCAAAGCTTCCTTTTCCACTAAATGCTTATATAAAAATATGAACAGGCAAGATTTAAACAGGGCCTGCTTCTTCAATGATCCGAATCATCTATCTTCTAGGCCATGCTATAGATGAGCCATATTTCAAGTTGACTGCTAAGAAGAACAAAAAAACAATGGTTTACATCATCACAGAAAGCGCTACGTAACAAGGGGTTATAATCATCAAATACTTAATAATTTTTATCTCTGACCAAAGCACACCCTTGAATGGTCGCTATCATTGAAATAGTTGGTCTTGAATTTTAGCCTGCTGATGAACACCCACTTGTATCCTTCATTCTTCAGATTCTATCATTTTCCTTATTGACGGTTTGATTGGCATCCTGATCAGATTATAATCTGTTTAGTACATGAACAGATCAGATTATATAATAGTACATTTTGGGCCGTTGAAGACAGCACATGCCGTGGGCTCCACTGCAGAAAGTGAGTCCCACTTCTTCTTGATGCATGGGGACGAAATGGAGATGACTCGCGAAAGAGATGGCGGGAGATCTCCATGACCAACGGAGAGAGAGAGAGGGGCCGAACTTATCTTCTTCTTCTAATCTAATTGTTTCACCTGCAACTCCTCCCCGAATTCCTTGCCATAAAAAAAGGGCAAACCCATTCATGGATTTAATCAAAACCCCATTTCTCCCCACCTTCTCACCATCTTCCCAAAACCCGTTTCACCTCTCCTCAAATTCCTCAAGACACACCAAGCCCACCAAAACTTCAATCCAGTCCCAATCCTCAGACCCATGGACACTCAGCGACGGAAACGGCCGACCCATAAAGCCATTTCGCCGGAAGAAGCCACTTTCAGACGACAACGCTCGCCGGATAATCAAAGCTAAAGCTCAATATTTAAGTAGGCTCAGAAGAAACCAGGGCTCTCATGCTCAAACACCAAAGTGGATTCAGAGAACGCCGGAGCAAATGGATCAGTGGCTGAAAGATGATAGAGATGGGCATTTATATGGGAAGCATGTTGTTGCAGCGATTAAGCTTGTGAGGAATTTATCGACGAAAGCAGAGGGGTCATATAATATGCGGGAAGTAATGAGTTCGTTTGTAACGAAGCTTACATTCAGGGAGATGTGTATTGTGTTGAAGGAGCAGAAAGGGTGGAGACAGGTCAGAGATTTCTTCGCTTGGATGAAATTACAGGTACAGAATGATATTGGCACTCTTTGTTTATGAGCTGTAGTTTTGTAAATGAGATCTACATTTTTTTTTCTCATAAATAGGCATGTAGAGTGGGTTGTGGGTTGAGTGAGCTTTAAGTGGATTCTTCTCTGTTGGGTGCTTTTATGTTTTTTAGATTTGTGCTTAGTAGGAAACTGATGAGAAATGAAGAGGAGTTTGATTCTGTTATTGGGTAATTGTTAATTAACTTACTAAGCAATTGTTCTTAAGCAATTTCTTGAGATCTTCGAGTTTTCAAATTTTGTGAATAAAAGTGGGAGCTTTCCTGTATGAATTGAATATATTGAAATAGGACGACAACATATTGAAGCTGAACGAGTATAGAAAATCGGGGGCATATTGGTGATAAGTGATTCTGAAATAGATTACTATAGTGAGATAAATGTGGTGTGAGCTGTTTTTGGATGTCGATTTTGAGAAGGAACTCGTTTGCTTGTTTATTGTGGTGTCACTTTTGCTTTAATGGCTCCATATTGCATGAATTTGTTACTATACATGCTTTCATTAAGCACTTGTTCTTGAGTTGTAGTTGCCGCATTTCCTCTTGTTCCAAACCATGATAATGTTAATTATGTGTTGTTTGAGCTGGAGAGTTTGTCAATATGTTGTATATGGGTTGAGATTTTCGTCTTTGTTATTATCGTCAGTATTCTCTTGAGCAGAGGAATTTCTACACAACTTGAACCTAGAAAAGCGTATGATATATGTAATGTTAACTCGGTTATCTTTGGTTTTAGTATAAATGGACAACTGCATCTTCACATTGAACTGTTGAAAGAAAGGCAAATTTCTGGCTATATTGATTATTCATCTGCACATGCAGCTTTGCTATAGACCAAGTGTCATTGCTTACACAATTGTTCTGAGGATGTATGGCCAAGTTGGAAAGATCAATCTTGCTGAACAGACCTTTTTGGAGATGCTTGAAGCAGGATGTGAACCTGATGAAGTTGCTTGCGGTACCATGCTGTGTACCTATGCTAGATGGGGACGGCATAAAGAGATGATGGCATTTTATTCTGCAGTGCACAGACAAGATATTGTACCATCTGTTGCTGTGTTTAACTTTATGATTTCCTCTTTGCAGAAGAAAGCACTGCATGGGAAGGTTATCCAGTTATGGAAGCAGATGATTGATGCAGGAGTGCAGCCCAACCATTTCAGTTATACAATTGTCATAAGCTCATATGCAAAAGAAGGCTTTATGGACGAGGCATTTGATACATTTGATGGAATGAAAAAATCTGGATTTGTTCCTGAAGAGGTAACATACAGCCACCTGATTAGCCTGACTGTCAAACTTGGAAGTGCAGATGAGGCGTTAAAACTTTATGAAGACATGAAATCTCGAGGCATCATTCCTAGCAATTACACCTGTGCTTCCCTTCTAAGTTTACATTACAAGCATGGTGATTTTTCCCGAGCTCTTGGTCTCTTCTCTGAGATGGAAAAGAACCATATTGCAGCTGACGAAGTCATCTATGGTATACTTATAAGAATATATGGTAAACTTGGTTTGTATGAAGATGCAGAGAAGACATTTGCAGAGATTGAGCACTTGGGTCTTCTAAGAGATGAAAGAACTTTTGTAGCAATGGCACATGTTTATCTTAGTGCTGGAAATTATGAGAAAGCTTTAGGTGTTTTAGAGCTTATGAAGTCCAGAAATATAGAGTTTTCCAGATTTGCTTATAGTGCCTTGCTTCAGTGCTATGCGACTAAGTCAGATGCAGGATTGGCTGAAGTTGCATTTCAAGCTCTATACAAAACTGGCGCCCCCAATGTGGCTTCTTATGATAACATGCTTAATTTATATGTCAAATTGGGTTTGCTTGAGAAAGCCAAGGCCTTTATTGTTCAAATGAAAAAGGATGGTGTGCAGTTTGATGAGGACCTTAACAGGACTGTGATGAAAGTATATTGCAAGGAGGGGATGATAAGTGATGCTGAACAACTGTTACAAGAGATGAAAAGTGTCGGATTGGATATGGATAAATCAGTACAGACATTGATGATGGACATGTATGGAAAGTTTGGAGGAATTCAGAAAGCAGAGAACATGTTTATGTCCTTAAAGGAACCAGGCACCGTGGCTCTCAGTCAGATGCTTTGTCTATATTTAGCAAATGACGATTTCATTAACGCCAACAGAATCTTGAGATCTATGCTGCAGAGTACAGGGGGCTTATCAGTAGCCAGTCAACTCATCAGAAAATTTGTTAGAGAAGGCAAGGAACTTATGATATGGCTCTTCATCGCATCCTGTCAGTCTATTCAAATGAATGAAATTGAAGCAATAAATTTGTTTCTTTATTGCTCCTGCTAAAATGGCCTAGAAATTGGAGGCAAATCAATGGAATTCCATGGTTGAACTATTAAAATGGCCTAGAAATCTGAGTTCTAAGTTATCTTTTCTTTTCAGTGAAAAACCGTGAGGAAGTTTCAATATTTTATGCAAGGATTGATGATGCATTAGGTACTTATTGTGGACTAAGATTGATTCTTCTTTGTGACAGGAAATATTTCTAGAGCTGAAGTCATTTATGATCAAATAATTCTGTTAGGTTGCAGGCCCGAGGATGCAGCAATTGCTTCTCTGATTAGTTCCCATGGCAAGAGGCAGCAACTGAGACAAGCCAAAGAAGTATTTGCCATAGTATGTGATTCTCATCCAATTGGAAGGCCTGTGTATTGTTCGATGATTGATGCCTATGCAAGATGTGGTAATCTAGAGGAGGCATACCACCTTTACAAAGAAATGGCTGAGCAAGGGCATAATCAGGATGCTGTTACCATCAGTGTAATTGTCAATGTGTTGACAAACTATGGTATGCATTCAGAAACCCGTAAACAAACAGTAAATGTTGGGTGGCTTTTGAGTTATTCTTTAGCCGCAAACTTGCTACATTAACTAATATTTAAAAACCAAACAACAACACAAATCTTATGGGCTGCAGGATAGAAACAAAGTTTGTGAAAGTTAACTGGTTCTTGAGTATCCAAATAAATTTCTTAATTGCTTAAGATTAACACTCGGAAGCTTGAACTACCAATTTTTAGGCATCTAATACTGCAAATTTGTCTGAGCGACATAATGATCCTTGTCATTGTGCTTGATTGGTGTCATCTAGAATGAGTTCTTACTTAATGGACTGGTAAGATGTTAAAAATTGGAGTCCATTGAACATAAGCCACATCCTGTTCTTGGAGAGCATCATAAAGCTGTTTGTTTGCAGGTTTAGTTATGTTGTGTGTCAACATTCTGTAAATGAGTATGATGCGGTGGGGTTATTGTGGCTATACAACTACTTCACTTTAAAAAGATCAAATCTCGGGGATTTGCAGGTTTAAATTACACTGAAATGGCAAACCTGGGTTTTTCTTTTTCATATTCATATTGTTCTGAGGAATGTACATGAATTTGTGTACTTTGAGTCATGGTTTGTATGAAGGGGAGCCTTGGTGCAATGGTAAAAGTTGTCGTTATGTGATCTTGAGGTCACGGGTTCAAGGCATGGAATCAGCCTCTTGCAAAATGCAAGGTAAGGCTGCCTACTATAGGCCCTTGTGGCCCGCCCCTTCCCCGGACCCCGCATAGGCAGGAGCTTCGTGCACTGGGCTTCCCTTTTGAGTCATGGTTTGTATGATTGCTTGATTATTACCTAGTTTTTGTTTGCTCTTTTCTATCCATATTTATATCTAATTCTTTTACATGACTCCAGGGAAATATCAGGAGGCAGAAGACATAATCCGAAACAGTTTTGAAACTGGTGTGGAGCTTGATACTGTTGCATACAATACCTATATCAAGTCTATGCTTGAAACAGGTTAAAAAATACGCTTCCAAAAGTTTTTCTTAAGGAGAAGAAAACGAGGAAATAACTTAATCAATAGATCTATCTGTGTCAGCTGAAAGGGAAACCAAATCTGTGCAGGTAAATTGCACTTTGCAGCAAGCATATACAGTCGCATGGTTTCATCAAATGTTGTGCCATCAATTCAGACATACAGCACCATGATTAGGTATGTCCTGGTGATCTTTGATTCATCAGACCGAGGGGAAAAAGGGCATTGTGCTTTCAGAACCTTTTCATTTGTATCAAGTGTGGGACTCCCACTTGACTACTACAATTGAGTTACTTCTGTTTCATGTATCAGTGTCTATGGCCGAGGAGGAAAGCTGGACAAAGCTATTGAGATGTTTGACATGGCATGCAATTTGGGTGTCCCCATTGATGAGAAAGCATATACAAACATGATTTTATATTATGGTAAAGCTGGTGAGTATTTATTTATAGTTTCTTGCAATTTGAGTACACACTACAATTACTGGTCAGCTCTCAGAATTTTCATGGAAATCCTTTTGTTTGAACACAAATGACATATACTGTTTTGCCACAAGATTATGGACTATGAATCAGAACCAAGAATAAATCAGGTTAACATCTTCTGAACATTTGTCATCTAAACATCTATATGCAGGGATGGAGCTAGGACTCAATTTGGGTAGGGGCCAGATTTTTCTTTTTTCCTTTCCTTTCTTTTTGGGGTTGGGGGGTATGGGCAGCATGGTCTACATTGGTCCCAAAGTACCTCCATCCCTGTCTATATGAATATGGCAATTTGTAAGATGACGTTTCCAGTGCATATCTGAATTACCAGTATTCTTTCAAGGTGAAAATATTCACTTAATCACATTTCTTGCAGATAGGATAAAAATACTGGCAACAAAATATTAAGGAGGGTTATCTGAGGAAGCACTGAGACAAATCGCCTTGCAAAATCAGCTATTAAAAGCTGTCTGGAAAGTCTTTTGTGAGACCATGAGAGATATGTGAGGGAGAACTCAAGAATCTCAGTAATTCGCTCTGCTAAATCAGTTATTAACAGCAGCTCAGAAAGTATTTCATGTTGAAGTTTCTATGCTACTCAAACATGCTTAGAAATTGGACTTATGCTCAAAGGGTTTTTCTAATCCAACTGGACTTAATAGTTTCAAGTGGAGTGATCAAGTCAGTTTTGTGACTACCAAAAAATGAGCACTTGATGATTATGATACTTTGTAAAGAATTTGATTGATTACTTAGGCAATGAGACTAGAGTGACAGTTTTATAATTCCAACCATGTAAACCGAGTTTCAAGTTGACTCAAGACTGATTGTCATCGACTCTAAAGCCAAGCTCATCTTATTAACCTGCCATGAGCTGAATTACCAGTCGTACTGGACCTGGATATTGCCATACTTTTTCCTTTCTGTAGCTGTCATGGTTGGTAAATGTCAATCTTAGTAGCTCAACACACTCCTTAGCTCAGGATTATTTCTGCTTATTTTGCAGGTAAAGTTCAAGACGCATCCCTTCTATTTTGTAAGATGCAGGAGGAAGGAATAAGACCTGGCAAGGTATTCCCTTTTTCCTAAATCTGAAAGAAAATTTATATGGAACATGTATGCTTCAATATGACTTAATAACCTGTGTGTCTCATGATGTTTAAGATTCTATTTTCTAGTAAATGTAAAGAAAGTGGTCCCCAAGCTTTATAATTTCAAACATTAAATAAAAAGGCTTTGTCATTTCATCTTTGTCATTTTCTATAACAATGCAGATCAGCTACAACACTATGATCAACGTTTATGCTACAGCTGGACTTCATCTTGAAGCCGAGAAGCTTTTTCAGGATATGCAAAGGGATGGCTGTTCTCCTGATTCCTTCACCTACCTTGCACTAGTTCAAGCTTATACCAAGGCTCAGAAATATTCAGAAGCTGAGGAAGTTTTACATGCAATGAAAAACCAAGGAATCTCCCCTACCTGTGCTCATTTTAATCACCTTCTCTCTGCCTTTGCACTAGTGGGACTGGTTGGAGATGCTGAAAGAGTTTATAGGGAAATTGAGCATGCTGGCTTGAGTCCCGATCTTGCATCTCATCGAGCTATTTTGAGAGGTTACATGGACTATGGGCATGTCCATGATGGTATCTCTTTCTTTGAAGAGATCAATGGATGTGTAAAGCCAGACAAGTTTATTCTTAGTGCAGCTGTTCATCTTTATGAATCAGTGGGCCAGGAATCTGCAGCTGGAGATGTTCTAGCTTCCATGAATAGACATGGAATTCTGTTTCTGAAGAATCTGAAAGTTGGATCAAAAGCAAAAAGAACCTGAACATCAAATTGTCGGAGAACTACGGCATACTGGGGGCATATATAGATGCAGGCTAATGGATTCTTTATTGCGGCATTTCCTACAGTATCAATGTGGAGTCAAAGCAAAGGCTTAAAGTGGGAGGATAATACGAATCCAGTCCCGGAGGCTGAAAGTGGCAATGCCTACGTTCTTCAAGTTCTACGTCTCAAGCTGATGACATAGGCCAGAGTGACAACGTCATCACTATAATGGTGGAGGCAGAAGTGGTGGAAAACTAGTGTGGCAGCTGCAAGGATGAAAAGGATGACGATCTAAGGCTAATCCCTTTGTTGTTCTACAACTGATTCCATTGATTATGTTACTTGAAGGCTACGATACATATATTCACACTACAATATAATGATGGGCAGCAGAGGAATGATGGGCAGTGGAGGAGACATCGCACTGACATCTGATGGAGTGACTGGAACATTTGTTTCCTATAAGCTGCCGCAAAAGCCTGCCAGAACAAGGGTTTTCAGTGATTGAGAAGAAGCTGCTTTGCAGATCGGTTAACCTCCTAAGAACCTGCCAGAACAAGATTTTTGAGGCTGATAGAGAGCGAGTGGAAGTGGTGGTGATGGTATTGGTATTGGTATTGGTGGCAGGAAGATTTGGAGAATTAAACAGAAAGGAGGAACAAGGTCTATTCGGCAAAGAAGAACCAGAGCAGCATCAGTACTACAGTTTCTGGTTTACTCCCTCGAGAGAATCATAAGATTCATTAAATGCGATTATCACGATGCTGTGTAGCCACACTGAGCAATTTCTTTGACCGAAGTTCAGAAATTTTATCAATGCTAAACTTGTGCCTTTTACTGCTAAATCTATGATTGTGAGATTTTTTTATTTTTTATTTTAAGTATTAGGATGCAAAGAAAGCAGGTGTTACCCATCAAATGTGATAAATTTTGTATGTTCTTCTTATCGTACTGTTCAACACTGCCAATTAAAATAGGGATTTTGCAAAAAAATACTATTACATTTTGGCATTTTTGCAAAAGGGTCCAATGTTGTTTGAGTTTTGCAAATTTATCATTAAGTTCTCGTGAGCTTTGCAAAATTGCCAGTTTGTGAGTTTTCCATGTTCCTTCTTTGTTAGTTTTATAAAATTTCAATATCATTCATCTCTGTTTCTATGTGTTAATCATCATCATCATCAAGACCTTATCCCAATTAGGGGTCGGCCACATGAATCTTATTCCTCCATTCCACTCTATTAAATACCATGGCTTCATTTAGTCCCAAAGTTTTTAAATCTTTCCTCACCACTTCTATCCACGTTCTTTTGGGCCTTCCCCTTGCCCTTTTAGAACCTTCAACTTGTATTGCCTCACTCCTTCTAACTGGTGCCGTTGTTGGCCTCCTTTGAACATGTCCAAACCATCTAAGTCTAATCTCCCTCATCTTGTTACCTATTGGTGCTATCCCTAAATTTCTTCTAATATTTTCATTTCTAATTCTATCCTTTCTTGTCTTACCAGCTCATCCATCTCAACATCCTCATTTACGCCACTTTACCCTATGAGTATGATGTTCCTTAAGCGCCCAACACTACGATCCATAGAGCATGGTAGGCCTTATAGCCATCTTATAGAATTTTCCCTTTAGTTTGAGTGGCACCCGCCGTCACATAAAACCCCGATGCACATCTCCATTTGTTCCAACCCGCTTGGATTCTCTGGGTAACCTCCCTCTCAATCTCTCCACTCTCATGGATCAATGATTCTAAGTATCGGAAGTGGTCTCTCATGGGGACCTCTTGGTTATCAATCTTATTTGGTGCTCCACTCCTACTCTCCTTGCTAAAATTACATTCCATATATTACGTCTTGGATTCGGCTAATTTTAAATCCTTTCGATTCTAATGCTTCTCTCATAGCTACAGCTTTATGTTGACACCCTCCCTTGTCTCATCAAGTAGGACTATATCATCTGCAAATAGCATGCACCGGGGAATCTCCTCATGCGGATGTTTTGTTAACTCATCCATAACTAATGTGAAAAGGTATGGACTCAATGCATAGATCCTTGGTGCAATCAGACGGTGACGGGAAAATCTGAGTCACGCCCTTAGTCGTTTTAACATTTATTCTGACTCCCTCATACATATCTTTAATTATGTCTAATATACCCACACAGAAACCCCTTTAACACCTAACACCCTCCATATTAACTCTCTAGGGACTACATCATAAGCCTTCTCTAAGTCAATAAAGACCATGTGTAGGTCTTTTCTCCTCTCCCTATATTTCTCTACTAATTGTCTTAGTAAGAAAATAGCTTCCATGGTAGACCTCCCGGAGCATGAAACCAAAGCTGATTCTCAGATACACTTGTTTCATGTCGTAGCCTCTTCTCAATGACTCTTTCAAAAAGTTTCATGGTGTGGCTCATAAGTTTGATCCCTCGATAATTAGTGCGGCCTACGAATGTCTCCTTTATTCTTATAGATTGGTACAATAGAGCTTTTCCTCCGCTCATCAGGCATTTTCTTTGATTTTATAATCTTGTTAAACAACATGGTCAGCAAACTACCCCGATATCTCCCATATGCTTCCAAACCTCTATTGGTATACCATCGGGCCCCATGGCCTTTCACGATTTCATCTTTCTCGAGGCCTCTTTTACTTCAAGCATTCTAATCCTACGTTCGTATATCTATAATATCCAGTGTTATTTAGATTTATAGTATTTTGAATCCCTATATTCTCAGGGCCATTGTCATTTAACAATTTTTGGAAGTATATTTCCCACCTTTGTTTGATCTCGGCGTCTTTGACTAATACCCTTTGATCATCGCTTCTAATGCACCTAACATGCTCTAAGTCCTTACTCTTGTTCTCTTACCTTTGCAAGTTTAAACACATCTTTTCTCACCTTCTCTTGTTCCTAGTCTATTATAGAGCTCATCATATGCTTTAAGTTTAGCCTCACTTACTATTCTCTTAGCAACGTTTTTAGCATTCTTATATTGTTCATAGTTTTCATTATTTCTAATCTTCGCCATACTTTAAAATGCATTAGTTTTTCTTTAATAGCTTTTTGCCTTTGTTTCATTCCCACCACCATGTTTCCTTTGCTAATAGCCTTTTACCTTTAGATACTCTAAGACATCTTTTGCCACTTTCTTAATGGACTCGACCATATTAGTCCACATGGTATTTACTTGTTTCATAATTCCAATTTCCTTCTACCATCAACTTATTTTTGAATGAGGTTATTTTCTCTCCTTTTAAGTTCCACCACTTAGTTTTTGGATGCGTATTAAGTTCGGTTCTTTTACTCCATCTTTTGATATGAATATCCATAACCATTAACCTATGTTGTGAGGTTAAACTCTCATAGGGTATCACCTTACAATCCTTACATATAGATCGTTCATTATTCCTAAGTAGAAAAAAGTCTATTTGGCTTTTATGAAGTCCACTTTTAAAGGTTATTAAGTGTTAAATCCCTCTTCTTAAAGAGTGTATTTGCAATGGATAGGTTATATGACAAGCAAAATCGAGGATATTCTCCCCACGTCTCGTTTCGTTCACCTATACCATACCCTCAGTGTATTCTATCATATCCTTCCTTATCTTTTCCTACATGGCCATTTAAGTACGCTCCTATAAATATTCCCTCGGTATTGGGAATTTCTTGTATGACTCCCTCCATATCTTCCCAAACATGTCTCTTAATTATATCTTGTAGCCCTACTTGTGGTGCATATGCACTTATAATATTTATAATCTGCTCTCCTAGAATCATTTTTATTATTATAATTCTATCTGATTCTTTTAACGTCCACAACTTTATCCTTTAATTCCTTATCCACTATTATTCCTACGCCATTTCTATTATTTTCCTTTCCTACGTACCATAATTTATACCCATCTATTTCTCACAGCTTTAGCCCCTTTCCACTTGGTTTCTTGGATACAACGATGTTGACTCTCCTACGTTTTTATCGTGTCTACTAACTCAAACTCTTATCTGTCCAATGTCCACTATATTCCATGTAGCGATGCGAATCTTATGATTTGGAGATTCTATTTACTATCGCCTTTCTCGACCTCCATGGTATGAACCCATGTCCACTTTTCTTGCACACGGTTACGTCGTGTCGCTTCCAGGGGCAGCTACAGCAGCCCTTGCCCATTTTTCACTACACCGGGATCCGATGTGGCGTCGCTTCGGGAGAAGCATAGCAACCCTTGCCTATTTTTCCTTTGCATCAGGGATCCCGATCTGACTCGTCGCTTATGGGGGAACAGCTTGAGCGAATTTCATATTTTACGATTCATGTCATGTTGGGGGTTGCCATGGTTTTAAAAACGAAGATGATTTTCATTAAAATCATTAAAATCATCTTCGGCTTCACCCTTCTTGGTGGCTACGTTGAGGGTGTATATTTTAAGAATTTGAAGATGATTTTCATTTCTCCCTCACAAACTAATATACAAATGCATATTTATTTGTAGAAAGAAATAATAGAATCATCTTGACTTCCCCTTGTCGGTAGCTACGTCTGAGGTTGCCATCTTTAAGAAAATTTGGAGATGATTCTCATTTCTTCCTCACAAACTAATATACAAATGCATATTCATTTGTAAGAAAGAAATAATAGAATCATCTTCAACTTCCCCACTTCTTGTGGCACGTATGAACCCTCCTCCTTTTTATCCGGGCTTGGGACCGGCATTGGCGGAGTTCTGTTTCTATGTGTTAATACATTCTAATAAACAGTGAACAAGAGGATTTTGTGCGTGATTTTTTGCTTTATTAATCAATGAAAATATCTAAACAGAAGGCATTGAGAATAAGAAGACTGAAGTCTTATGTTTTAACTTTTCATTCAAAAAGGCATTGAACAAAGAGCTTAAAGTCTGCTATTTATTGCTATTTTTGTGAATAATAACAGTATTTTGCTTACATTTTAAACTTGATTTTTTTTTAAATTTATTGTTTTTTATTGATTCAAAGCATTGATTATATTATAAATGTCTGTTAATTTGTATTAAGAAGAGTTTTATGCATGTTTTTAGTGAGAAATCAAAGTTTAAATTGTTGAATTTTTTTGAAGAAGGTTGGTGAACATTCTATGTTTGCAATTGTATTAGATACCAAGTTCAACTAAAGCTTTCCATTGTGAAGTCATTTAACTTAGTGTCCAAAGTCAGCAACTTAATCATGTATGTGTTTGTGCAGTTGTAAGCCTGTTAGAAGATATTGACATAGAGAAATAGATAATAGTAATATTAAAAATTTTAAAAATTAACATGAAAGAAGGAAGGAAAACTAAAAGAATGGCAATTTGGCAACACTCACAAAAACTTAATGGCAAATTTGTAAAGGTAAAAACATGTTGAACTCTTTTCCAAAAGTGCCATGCTGTAATGTCAATTTTTGCCAAAAAAACCATTAAAATAGGTCTATTAATTAGATATGATCAACCTGTTTGAGACTTGCCTTTGTAGGTTAGTGGATGAAGGTGTCCTAGTAGGAAACCAAGAGCTGAACTTTTTCTTTTGGATCTAAGCCGTTCATCAAGAAGTGAAGCCTTGTCGCAATAGTTGAGTTGTTGCAGCGTGACTTGAGGTCATGGGTTTGTGGCCTACAAATAACCTCTTGCAAAATGCAAGAAAAGGCTGTTTACTATAACTTGCCCCTTCTTAGACCTTGCAAATGCAAATAGCTTTGTGCATGCACTACCCTTATATATCTAAGCCATTCATCATGTTTGCCATAATCTATAACCCACAAAAAATCAATGCATTTGGATGTTTCTCAACTACTTAATTTTGGTCTCTAAAAATAAATAAATAAATGGATGGGGGTCTTAATTTGTTACTAAAGATGCATATGATAAGGATGAAATTTGATATCTAGCTTATCTAACGCCTTAATGAACAACTTAGATATAAAAAAAATGTTCCGCATGCACGAAAATTGGGAGATGAAATTGAGCAGAGAGTCTCAGCAGGACTCAAAATTCATTTGGGATTTTGCCGTACTTTTATTGAAGGGCCCACCTTTTCAATAATGTAGAAAGCTACTTTGAGTTCAACCCCAGCGGTAGCAATAGCAGTTCAGAAAGGCAAGGGAAGGGAAGGAATCATTTTTATCAATGGCAAGAAGGTTAAGATGAATGGCCCAGATCATTGAAGAAAGTGGGCTGCTCGTGTACTTTTACCATAAAACCCCTGGGGCCTGGGAATATCATCTCCTTATGATTTATTCAAAAAATTTATCATCCTCTTTACATATTGACAAAACTGCCCATCTGTCGCTCACACAAAACCCCGCCACCCCTATCGAGTTGACAAAACTACCCTCAATAAACTACAAAATTCCCCCGTCCCTGCCAATTTTTCTCTCCTCAGCAAATCATCCTCTCTCTCTCTCTCCCTTCAAATCCCTTTCCTCCCTCTCCTCCATCCAAAACCCAATCAACAACCCTTAGAAACCTTCATTCCGCAATTCCTGAGAAACCCTAATGAGTTTCGACTGCGAAAACGGAATCATCGATGACTGGGACGAGAGTTTCCTCAGTCGCTTGATTCAAATAGAAGAACAAGCCTTATCCAGCAGAAACGCAACCCAACCCACCACTATCCCTATCACTAATCATGCTTCCCGACCCTTCAATGTCGTTCTAGATGAAATTTTCCTTCAAACCTCGCAGAAATGGGTAACCGATTGCGAAGCAATCGATAGACCTGGTTCTTTCGGAGGCAATCCAGGTTTCATTTCGGGTAATTTTGGAAATGCAGCACGAGCAAGCACTATCTCTATCTCTATCACTAATCACCCTCCTCAATCCTTCAATAACGTACCGGAAGTGACTTTTTCCCCTCCCCGGGAACTCTCCCAGAAACCAAAATCTGAGTTTTTTACGGGACAGGATTGCGAAGTAATCGATAAACCTGGTTTTTCCGGCAGTAATCAAGGTTGGAATTCGAGTAGTTCTGGAAATGCAATCCAAGCAACCACTGTATATGTCCCTAATCACGCTCCTCAATCTTTCAATAACGTTCCAGACGCGACCTTTTCTCCTCCGCACGAACTCTCCCAGAGACCGAAATCCGATACTTCTCTCACAAAGGATTGCGAACTAATCAATAAACCGGAGTTTTCAGCAAATGTTCAGCATGGCGGAAATCGAGGTTCGAGTTCCAGTAATTTTCCCAATGGCGCGAGGGGAAAGGAGAAGGCGGAGATTGAGAGACTGAAGGTTGGCATTCTTTCCATGCGGATTTTTTAAAACATTTTAGCATGTATTAGTTATCTCAGTGTTCAATGTATTCTTATTTCGTCTTCAATTGCAGAGGGAATTGGGACGTGTTGCGAAGAAGCTCAATGTCCTGGTATGTTGCTAGCTTCTGAATTTATATGTGAATGTGGGAAGTTTGGCTGATCTTTTATTTGATAGTTATATAAGTGCTTAATTTGATGCTGAAATACCCAAGTAGACTAAACCCTGTGTAAGAATTGGTTTTTGGATGATTATCTTGTGGGGTTTTGAAGAATATTTGTTCCTTCATCTTAGAAGCTGTTTGATGTTTATTTTATTTTCTTTTCTTTTAAGAGAAATTCAAAAAGTCGACTACTGACCAAATTGGTATAATTTCCATTGCTGGACTAGAGACTCGGTTATTGTTTCAGCTACTTTTCTGATTATTTCCTCGAGTGTAGGTTTGGTCTCATAATAGTTTTAGTTACTTCTAGATTTGACCTTACTAGTGGCCTATGTTGCAAGTAGTTCTTTGTGTGAAGATTTAAATCTGTCTTGGTTGAATTGATCTCTCTGACTTGCTGTCACACAGTTGAGAGGAACTTGAGATGCTAAACAGGTCTTTGAGTCCTCAATGTTTTTGCTCAGTTCTTAATGTGTATGTTTACACTCGATTTTGTGATACTATATACTTACCATCTCTTCAGAAGTGAGTGGTCATTTTGTAATGTCTGCATCTCATTTCTCATTCTTTTCTTCTTTTACTTACTGTGTCACTAACCTTAAGATGATATGTTGCCTTTGAATTTACCTGACGTATTTAACTCCTAAAGCTCTGCATCCAAGTTCTTCCATCTTTAATTTGCTAAATTAGGTCTTCAATCAAATGGGGTTACATGCTTCCAGGAACATGAGTGTGTGGAGCTTAAAAAAGATAGAGGCAAGAAAGATGAGCAGCTTAAAAGTGCTTTCGCGCAGTTGGAAGCAAAGGATGCTGAGATTCTCTGTTTGAAGAGTACAGATATGTAAGTAGAATGCATGCACTTCGTCATGGTAATCTGAGAGTAAAGAAACATCTACACAGAAGGTTATGACCAAGAAATTATCATTTCATTGTGTTCTATTTTCTTAAGAAAAGTAGATACTTTTTAGTTTCTTTCACAATATGCCAGACCCCTTCCATATGTAGATGATTTAGGCTTGGCAACCATTCTAGACCAAACATTTGAGATTGGAATAGAAAGTAAACTTAATTTGCTATATTACCTTAGGAGTTTATTTTGACTATTTTAGTTGCCCATGTTCCTAGACATCTAGTTTAAAGTGCCTCTAAATTCAAGACAGTGGCATCGTATTGTTGTCCTAAGAAGAACTTAGTGTTCCTTTTTTTTATTTCTTTTACCTTGTTGTGGCCAAGGTTTATCTTTTCATTTTCCCTCTCCTTTTCTCTTCTTTCCTCAAGTTAGATGGTGCAAATAGTTGGAAGTATAGCAAAATATTACATCACCTGATGCAAATTAGTGAAGAATTCGTGATCATAACTGGAATGTCATTCAACCCCCTCCATTAAGTGGAAGAGCATGTTGCTCATGTATGGCTCTATCCGACCCAACAGCGTATGTTACAAGAGTGCTGAACCTTGTGCACTTGTAAGAGCTTGTTCCTTCAAAAGGTTTTCACATTTGTGATTAACATGCTAAAGAGAAGAAAAGATCCTCAATATGAGAAACTAATAATCAGAAACTTGATCAATTAAACAACTTCTCCTCATGCATGGGTTTTGCTAAGCTATTTATCATTTTATTAAATGATCACAAATTCGTGACCACCCAAAATTTTCCATGGAGTCATGCTTTCATCTTACACTTACAGGAATTACGAGGCTTCCATACATGACCATGCTGAGATCCCTCGGCAGCTTGACAATGCAAGCACTTCCATAGGAGATAAAGGTGCTATAAATACTTCATGGGCTAGAGAAAATAAATCAAAAAGGTCATTCTGCAATACAAGCAACAGGGACCATTGCACTAGAAGAAAAAATGTTCAAATTGATGGATTATCTGGGGCATCTGAACTGAAGCATCCAGTTTTGATTGATAATGGTGAGAACTAGTCCTGAAGATATCCTTGAAACAAAAGTTATTACCATATAGTGTTGTGTTTGCACCTTTTCTTTTCCTGACAAGTCTGCTTACTGGCTTTGATGTTTGTTAGGTTTGACAAACTCTAATGGATACTCTGTTCAGGTGATCTTCTAACTGTAAAGATGTAAGATTTGTTCCTTCTAATCATAGTTTCAGTTTGATATACTAAATTAAGAGGATGGGTTGCTTGTCACCAGGGGATTGGTTTTCATGAAACAACTGCGCAGCCTAAGTGTTCTAAAGCTGTAGGAGTTCAAACAGATCTGTCTGAAGCTTGTGGCCCTTTCACTACAAAGGAAGAATTATCTGCACAAGATCTTTCAAACAAGTTGCTCTCAATCTGGGACTCTCCAACTGACAAAAGATCAGGAAGAACACTGGTTTCAAAGTTGTTTATGACTTGCAATTCAGATTTTATTGAGCTATTTAGGTGCATAAGTACGACCACCAAAATAACTCTGGACTCACTGGCAGATGAAATCTTTTCTGATAAGACTTTGCATGATCACATGCAGTCTGTTCAATCAGTTGAAGCTGTAAAAGTTTTTCGTCTCTATGCTACAGTGATGAAGGTAATTTGCTGAAAAATGCCAACTGAGAATATCTGCTTCATGCTTATTAGTGAATTCAGTTTGCCATATTGAACCTAAAGGGCATATTGAGCTAGATGAGGCCTACAAGTTTATCCTTGAGACATCTGGTGAAGCTTATTTATAGGTTTGCATTAATTTCTGAAGGTGATAATATGTAATATTTTTCATAGTAAACAAAACATTATCTTTATAATTTCAGCTACTGCACTGCATAGCAATCTGTTTACAATCTGTCATTGCTGTAGCCCTGTAATTGCAAAAGTCGCATCACCTTTTACCCACAAGAGAATTTTGTCCTGGTTGTTGGTTTTGTTTGCTCAAGCTTCTATTAATAAGCCAATCAGCTCATGCCTCATGCCTCATTGTGGGCTGCTGGACTACTGTTTGTGCCTTGGCTCACTTTTTACCATCTATTTACACCTATTTTGTCCTAGTTTAGCCCATTTACTGGGATTTACTGTTTGGTTCTCCTCACTGTTCTTTAAGTTTATCCCCTCTGATGGTCATCTGATTTCTAACTTCCAATTCTTTGTAGATTCGGATTGGCTCTTGGTAGACAAATAGCATTTCTTTGGTCTTCTCCTTTGTGTGCATAATAAGTGGCTTGCTGGATGAAAAGTAACAGTTATTCATGTCTTGTGTTTGACTTGTTTTGGTACTAAGGTTGTAATGCTTTACCTCATTTTATGCTACCCTACATGTTTTTAGCTGGTTGTGACGGAAACATGAACAGAATACCAGTACATTGATGCTATTCTTATTCTATGATATAAACCAACTGACCAAACTTCCATCTTGGACTTTGCAACTATCGATGCCCTGCGACGACTCATTTGGCTTTGAATCTGGAATGCATGCTTACTGTTTGTTTTGAATGGTTGGTCTTGTACACTTCATTGCTATCATAATTTCTCAAATTTCCTTTTCTTCTATTTTTTCTGCCTTGACAGACAAAAAATGAGATGGTGCAGCTGGAATCTCTACTTGAATCATTACTCCACCTCTGTGTTCTTGAAAATGTGAGTTACAAAAATATTTTATCTGGACCTTCTGGAATGAGTTGTTGAAAAGTTGAAATTCGATGAATACTTTGCACATCTTTTATGAGGAATTCTTCTGAGTAGCTTTTGTTAATATTTAGAAGCAAGTTAGATTTGCTGATCTTATTTAATGGGATCAGGGGAATTCCCTAACCTCATAGACAATGATACATATGCTTTCGTTGTCATTGTAATACTTTCTTGTTGCTGAAAAAGAAGAATTGGCCCTTTTCCCGGGTTGTTTCTGCTGCCAATATAAATGGTTAGGCATCTCTAGCACCAATGGCTTTACTAACAGGCACGTCAATTTTTTACAGTTGGACTTGGTATAACTGCAGGTAGATGTTTTTTCTTCATAGATGATGGAACTCCTAAAAGGGGACCCTTGGCGCAATGGTAAGTTGTTGTCATGTGACCTTGAGGTTACGGGTTCAAGGTGTGGAAACAGCCTCTTGTAAAGATACAAGGTAAGGCTGCGTACTATAGGCCCTTATGATCCACCCCTTCCCCGGACCCCACATAGGCGAGAGCTTTGTGCACCAGGGCTGCCCTTTTTAGATGATGGAATTCCCAGGAGCCACTCTCATGCAGTAATTGACATGATTTGTAATTTTGAAGAGTCTGGCAAGACATGAATATGGGGACAGTTTGTGAAAGTCATGTAGTGTATACTTAATATTTTCATGATTTATTTCTATTTTATCTAGAAATTGGAGAGCATTGCTCTGGACCTGGAATGACTACTGTGGTTTAATTATAACAGTGCTTCCAAATGTCAAGTGGGTTCATCCCCACAGGTACTCATTTAGTGTTTTTGGAGGTCAGTTTCAAGCATAGTTCTGACTTGATCCTGTGTTGCTATCTGCTGAAAGACTAGTTTCATTGCAGTTCAAACTTTATACTTGATAGACTAATTGAAATAAATTTTATGGAATGTGTTTGATCAATTTCAGCAATTCTTCATGAAATTCTGAAGTGCTCTGAAGTGTGTATGGCATTAGAAGTCAAGTCTCTTTAATTTCTTAAATGCTAATTTTTGCTCCATAGTATTTTCTCTCTTTCTTCCCCAGCATTTTTGTGCTTAACGCATGTGGTTTTGCAGGCTGTTGTTGTCCATAGGTCCCTCAAGATACTGCATGCGGTTTTGCAATATGTGCTAAATTTTGACATTAGACCTGATAAAAGGTAGGACATTGCAGCCACTCATTGTTCTGAGGTATCTAAAAGTATCATATTTTCGTTTTCTAATTATTATTGGGAAAATAACAAATTCATTCTCATTTGGTTTGCTGTAATTGGGAGATGGGAGAGTTAACTTTGACTTCTAAAAGACAGACAAGGTTTGAACCTCTAGTTGGTTGTGGCTAAAGAGTGACAACCTTTTGGCCGAGAATTTTGACCAACACTGAGAATCAGGATAGCACTAGATTAACAAAATCAGAACACAATGCTAATTGATAATGTGTAAACATATAGTATCTGGTAGATGCTAATTCTTCTTCCATATTCATACAGATCACACATTAGAGATAGTAGATAAAAATTAATATCTTCACTACAGAGTGTATCTAGCAGATACACAAATGAACATATAACTTCATATCTTCCATATTAGGAAACCGTTTGACTTGGAGAACTTGTTGAAAGGTTTGTTGTTGTTGTATCACCTGCTCAAACTACATGTTTTATCCATAACAGAAACATTTAGGAAAAACTAATTTTATTTATTTTTTATAGCAAAAAGAATGTAAATATCTTCATATGCCCTTCAGTATGATCTTTTCAGTATGCTCTGTAAAGGGACAATATCATGGTCACCATTCTCAGAAGTCCAATATCATGGTCACTTATTCCCAAAAGTCCAACTTTCCTGATGAGATATGGTTTGGTTGTTCATAGTCAGTTCACAGTCAGTTCTGAAATATATATGTGCATATGAACTTCATTATGATCTTTTCAGTCTGCTCTGCTTAGGGACAATATCAAGGTCACTCATTTTCAAAAGTCCACCTTTCCTGATGAGAAGAACGATGATTGTCCTAAGAAAATTATTTCGGAGTCCTTTGACATGCATCATGGGGCGCAGTTTGTTATGAACAGGGAGGAGACATTGTTACCTGGCTTACTTCCACCAAGTCCAAGACACAGTGATGTGGAAAATCTATCTATAATGGAAAGCAGGCATAGCAGTAGCACGTCCATCACTCTTGTAAATTGGATTTCAGTCTTTGAGGCAATGCACCAAATTGCTTTGCGGAACAAAGAAGAATTCATACGAGTTGAAGCAATATCTGTTATGAATCTGATTCTGATGAGAAGTGATCCAAATTCAGAGAGGGAGAAGTAAGTCTGAGATTTTCTTTACTATTTCCACATATGCTGTTATTCTCTTTGCTGGCATGATAAAAGTTGTGTTCTAAACAGGTTTGGGTTAGCACCACTGTTTGAAAGCATGTCACAGCTACTGCTGAAGGAAGTTGGCTTGCATGTGCAAAAGCAAGCAGTGCGTCTTCTATTCCTGCTCTTGAATTGTAGGTTCAGATTCTTGTGGAAATCAATTAAACCTGCATGCACTGAGGTGGTCATCCATATTTATTCTAATCGGCTACTATTGACCCTTTGTGTTCCGCCCCTTTCCCGGACCCTACTTACGTGAGAGCTTCTTGCACTGAGCTGCCCTTTTTCTATGTTATCCTGGCTTCAATGGATAAATTTCCCAGCTTGTCTATCTGTCTGGTCCACACCTGCACGGCTTCCCTCCTTTAACTTTAGCTTGTATTTTGCTTATTATAATTTGATGTCTTTACATGTATGGATTATCCTCTTCTGGAGAAACTTATAATTGTTTCCATCTTCTAGGGTGGTTACGTTCCCAAATAACTTTTCTAGTTTCTTTTAACGAGGAAATTATGTATTTTCCTACATGTTTTATATTAAACATTGTAAGCCAACTTTTGCCTATCATCTAAAATTGTTGTTGAGTCAAACATATCTGTAGATTAGATTTTTGTCTAGTGATTATAGGTGAAAAATATTTATTATCTTATTATTATCTCTATTTAATTGCAGGCCCAAAGCTTCTCACGAGGTTTTGCAATGACCATATAGCTCATATTGAGTCTGCGGGAGCAGCTGATGATCTAAAAGTTACTGGAGGTGTTAGTGGTATTTTGGAAGGTTTGGCAGAATGTATAACCTGCAGAGGAAATGGTATGCAGGTACTTCTTTTTCAATCAACATCATTTTATTTATTAGTTACTGAGCAGTGTTGGATTGAAATGATCTTGTCTTGGAGGTGGTTGAAAGATGCTAGGCAGGGATAAAAAAACCCGCTTGCATTTATAGTGGTTTCCTTGCAACCCTGTTCTTACCAGGAAACAATGATTTGGGAATTGATAGTTCCCTTCCTACTTCACCTTGTTTTCTCATTAGTCCAGCCCCCTCTTGGATTTTTGGTCATTTACAGTGGTGAACTATTAACTTTTACATTACAAAGCCACTGAAACAAGTGCAAATGACCAAACTACCAAGAGTGGTGGGACTAAATTCCATAGAAGGGGGTGGTGATATCATTTCCCAAACGATTTACTTATATCTTGCAAGATGGACACCTTTTTCCATGTGGTAGCTCTCCCTAGAAAAGGATTTCCTTTAAATGCTGATAGGCCATTTTGATTATTTTGATGAAATGCCCCCCCATTCTTGGATAATGTATTGGAACCCTTTTTCTCTTCCAGTTATGAATATGCCGTATCATTATTGTGTTTGTAGTTTATGTAATTACAATACGTTTAGTTGAGTCTACAAAGCATTGTATTCATATCTGCTCAGATCTATACTGAAGTTCTAAACAAAGTGAAATTCTCAGGAGCTCCAACTGCGTAGACATGCTATCATTGTTTTGGCCTTTATAGCTTCATCTGGCAAGTCTGGCTGTGAAATTCTATTGGATTCAGGTTCAACCAAGAGGTTCACTTTCCTTGGCCTGATTTTGCAAGCCTTGGCTTCAGAGCTTGATGTTGAGGCAGGAGAATCGACTGAATCAAATGACCTTTGCAAAGAAAGGTAAATAATATAATAACCAGTTACTTTATGATCTACATTGTGAAATGCATTTATTTTTGCCATGGGTGCAATGCCGTTGGTTCATAGTTCATCATTCTATTGTTACATAATTGACCCCTGCTCTTGGACATGGCACTGAAATCTCGCAAAATTATCCTGGTTTGCCTCAGGCTGCCCTGTGTTTGTGCACACTAACTAAAGATGGATCCTCCCTATATTGTATTGGAGAAAGTCCCACAATCCTCCATTATGTTGATATTGCATTTTATGAAATGATGCATCTTCTAAAAGGGAGCCTTGATGCAACGGTAGAGTTGTTGTCAGATGACCTTGAGGTCATGGGTTCAAGGCATGGAAACAGCCTAAGGCTGCCTACTATTGACCCTTGTGGTCCACTCCTTCGCCAAACCCTCAGACCCTGCATATGTGGGAGCTTCATGCACCAGGGCTGCCCATTTATGCATATTCTAATTTCCCTTGGTTGAGGGAATAACCTGCATATTCTTCCAACTTAACTATATAAGAACGTACATTTTACTTACAGTAGAGGGTTCAGGTTTGGCTTATAAGGTTATCAGTTGCTATCAACCTAGTTGGGATCTCAGCTTTAATTACTAGCACTAGCTGCTAATTAGATGACTTATGATTACTGTGGCCATATATGCATGCAGAATACTGCTTATGAGAGAGGCCTTGATTCTTCTGAACCGACTTGCATCAAATCCCGTCTACTCATCCGCTGTCTTGGGAGTGTTAACGAGCAGCAGAACCATGGCTAGTTTGACTGTTGATGTTGTAGATAGGATATCCAGAAAAAGCAGGAGCGGCTGGAGATCTGACAAGAGAATGCAGACGAAAGAAGCTGAGATTGTTGATTTAGCCAGAGTATTTAAAAGAAAGGTCTTTTCCTTCCTTGGGGATAACATCTCATGATTAACTCCTACGCTATTTATCTGACCTTGGATTAATCTTGATAGAGATGTTAAACAGTGACTTCTAATTGTGCCGTAATCCAGCAGTCGGAGGTAAGACAAGCAATTGCAGAATTTTTTAGAATTAGAAGGCAACAGTCATCGCCAATACCGTTTTGCCAGCCCGAGGCATAGCTTATGCTGCGAAGCTGGATTATTTTTGGCCTATAACAATTGATCTTTACTTTGTAATTATTTTTTATTAGCCAAGGGAATCAGAACTGTAAATGTAATATAAATTTGTCCATGGACTAAGATGCCAACCTTGTGGCATAAATCCTTGTATTCTTATGTTGTAAGGATAGAGAAAAGAGAAAATGTCACCTCTTGGGTATACCATTTCATGAGCTGAGATGTTTTAAATCATTAAGAAAAAATAGGCCCCAACTCCTAACTAGTATTAGTACCTTCTAATAATTTCCTAAAATGAAAGATATGCACATCCTCTATGTACCAGAAAACTAGGCAACCTTCAAAAATAATACTTTCTAGAGTATGTCATCATTATCAAAGCCTTGTCTTGATTATAGGTCAGCTAAATGAAACTTGTTCCTTCATTCTCCTCTATCAAGGGTTGAAACTAATTTTAGTCCAAAAGTTTCTAAATCTTTTTCTCACCACTTCAATCTACATCTCTAATGTTTTCATTTCTAAATCATTTAAGTCTACCCTTACTCATTTTGTTACCTATTGGTGCTACTCCTAAGTTTTCTCTAATGTTTTCATTTCTAATTTTATCATTGCTTCTCTTGCAACTCATTCATCTTAGCATTCTCATTTTAGTTATGCTCATCTTATGTACATGTTGTTCCTTAATACTCTAATCCATAAAACATAGCCGGCCTTATAACCATCCTATAAAATTTTCCTCTTAGTTTGAGTGGCACTTTTCAATCAAATAAAACTTCAAAGGCACATCTCCATTTGTTCTAACCCATTTAGGTTTTTTGGGTAACATCCCCCTCAATTTCTCTATTCTAGAGGATATATGGATGCTAATTAATGGACATAGACATGTTTGAACTCCATTCAGTTTGGCCAGGGCAATAATTGTGGCTTCTCAGCTTATATGCATTAATTGCATTCCCCAAAAGGCAAATATACTCCAAAATTTGGGCATACAATCAAAGATAAAGTCATAGATAGGAGTTACAGAATGAAGCTTCATTGGTAGTGAAAATATGCTGTACAGCAAATTTCTTTTGCTGTATTGGTAGACAATGAACAACATAGGAAGAACACTCATCAAGAAGGTTATCTTTGAATCGCTTGTCATGCCAAACAGTGGCATTTGCCCCAAGAACCACCCACCGGAATCGAGGTTTTTAGCGCAACGACATGATAAACAAGTACATCAAGCACTTAAAATCTTACTAGCAAAAACAAAAAGCATATCAATAGCACATCCGATGACACAATGCATAATTCTTAGTGATGATGATCCTGAACATAACGAAGCCCACAATATTTGCAAACAGCAGGATCTGGCAGGTCCAGACAAATGAATTCGATTGGATGCCCAAGGGCCGGGTTGGTGTCTGTAAGTATGAACAGAAAGATACCACCCATCAATTATGGCCAAACCGAAACAGAAACAAGATATCACCCAGCCAATTCTAAGTTAAGCTGAAAGACTTTGGATGAAGTTACCTCCTTCACAAGCAGCAATTCGACCTTCCACTTTGATAGGCGGCACTCCATTGATCAACTCCATTGGAGATTTCTTACTTGTGTCCTGCACCAAGAAAATGGAATGGTGGCTAACTTCAGTCCATTCACATATTGACCCTGAATTCTATCAGCTTCTGCATAAAACCTCCCTTGCTTAAGAACTTCTAGTTGTGCTTGTTAGTTCATCATTTAATTTCCCCAGGCTGTGCATTCTTAGGCAAGAATTATATTTGTGCGAGATATCCCCCACTATTAGTTTTGCAAAAGCAGAAGATCAAAGTATTCTGCCACCAACAATCTCTTCATTTTCTTCTCCTGTTCAAGTGGCATTAAGTCCTCATTGTCTACAAATGTAACGCATAAATTAATAACGTACTTCTTTCTTAGTAAAGATGAAGACAGAAAGAAGGGGAGCTTTGTGCAATGGTTGAGTTGTAGCTGTGGAACCTAGAGGTCATGGGTACGAGACATAAAAACAGCCTCTTACAAATGTAAGGTAAGGCTACATATTACAAACCCATGATCCGCCCCTTCCCTAGACTCCGCATCATGCACTGGGGTGCCCTTTTTTCTTTTTCTTTCTTGGTAGAATTTTCACGAGATAATTAAGAAAAATAGGTTTAAACCACAATTGTAGGAAATTCCTAGACAGAGTGGGAAAGCTGGGAACCTGATTTTCCCAACCCAAAGAAACTTCTCTTAAGAAAGAGGGGAACTTGAGGAGAGAAGCTCCGGAGAAACTCACAAGGAAACACAAAATTGGGACCTCATCACGAAGTGGCAATACCGGCAAGCTTATAATCTTCAACTGCAAGGCGAGTTCTCAGAGAATGCTACCAAGCAAGACAAGGAGGTCTCTTTTACAGTCAAGGAAACACTTTAAACGATCTTTTTTATTTTCTTCCTTCTCCTTCCGTTTCCAGAGCGCTGAAAAACTAGAACCTAATTCCATGATCTGATAGAAACAACTAATCAACCCCCAGTGTCACTAACCAAAACATCTCGCCTAAACCCCTAAATTCAGAGAAAAAGTTTCAGCGTTTTCCCCGAAATGTACCAAATCCCCGATGAAACCCCCAATTTCAACCAATAACAACAAACAACGAGCATCAGGGATTAAATATATAAGAAAGAGACAGAAATACTCACAGAAATAAGGAGTACGCAGAAAATCAGTAAAATGCAATAGAAACAAGACAAAAGTCACTGCAGTTTAATGAACAGGAAATGAGGGGTAATTACCTGCATCCATTTTGCGGTGTGATTACTTGTCGTTATGATCGAGAAATTTCTAGAGTTCGAAGGGAGATTGGCCGAATGTATGGCTCTGAGCAGATTTGAGAGCAGATTAAGGCCTGGTTTTCCGCCCATCGCCATTGCTGTATCGGGCTTGATCCAAATAGAACAAACGCGTTTCTCGTTTCCCCTCGTATATATATGTCCTCGAGTTACACTAAAAACGACATAAAGGGGGTGTTCCAAGTAAAACAAAGCGTCATTAACAAGCATGGTTATACAATGTGGGCCGCACTTTGCGACCATGTATCATTTGCAGCCGTGCAATAACAAATTCGGGTTATTCTGATGTAGTTCGGGCCGTGCGATTAAGATAAAATATTTCCCCGCTCCGGAATTGTGCAGGTAAAGAATCTAGTTAAGGATAATAAGACTTGTATTACTATATGAAATATAGGCACGTTGACATGTAGGAGTTTATAATTAGTAGGTACAATAAAAAGCTTGAGAGTTAACATACTAGTATTCAAGAAACCAAGTAAAAAAAGGTTAGAACTAAAGAAATCAACGAAGATAAACTCGTGTTTGTAAAAAAAGACAATAATAGAAATTGCATAAGGATAGTAGTAGATAAAAAATTAAAAAATAAAGTTATAAAAGTTAAAATAATTAGAGATGGAATTATATTAATAAAACTTGTTCTAGGAGATAATATCATAAATGTTATAAATGTGTATGCCCCACAAGTATAGTTAAAAGATAGAATCAAAAGATAGCTCTAGAAAGATATGGAATGAGTTATACAAGAAATTTTCAACACATAAGAGATATTTATAGGAGCAAACTTTATAGGAAAGGGAAATGAAAAGGATACAATACGATATATGGAGGATATGGTATTAAAGAAAGAAATGAGATTGAGAAAGTTATCATCTATTTTACTTTGGTATATAACACAGTTATAGCAAACACATACTTTAAGAAGATGGCTGACCACTTGCTAACTTTTAAAAGCAGATTATATGAAAGCCAAAATTGACTTTTTTCTATTTAGAAATATTAAAAGATCAATGTATAAGGATTGTGAGGTGATATCTGGTGAGAGTCTAGTCTTATAATATTGGTTAATGGTTATGGATATTTACACTAAAATATAAAGAAAGGAAATGAACTCAATAGCTGTCCAAAAACTAAGTGGCGAACATTAAAAGGAGAGAAGATAACATAGTTTACAAACAAGTTAATGGTACAAAAAAATTGAAACAATGAAACAAAAGTAAACACCATATGAATTGGCCGAGTCTATTAAGAAAGTTGCAAAGATGTCTTAGAAGTATCTAAAGGTAAAAAGCAACCCATAAAGGAAATTTAGGAAAAGATAAAGAAGGATATGATATAATACACGGAGGGTATGGTGTAGGTGAACGAAATGAGATGGGGGAGAATATTCTCTATTTTGCTTTGTCATATAACCTGTCCATTGCAAATACACTCTTTAAGAAGAGGGATGAACACTTAATAACCTTTAAAACTGGACTTCATAAAAGCCAAATAAACTTTTTCTACTTAGAAATAATGAACGATCTATATGTAAGGATTATAAGGTAATACTCGATGAGAGTTTAACCTCACAACAGAGGTTAATGGTTATGGATATCCATGTCAAAAGATGGAAGAAAGGAAATAAACTTAATAGGTATCGAAAAATTAAGTGGTGAAACTTAAAAGGAGAGAAAATAATCTCATTCACAAATAAGTCGATAGTAAAAGGAATTTAAAACTATGAAACAAAAGTAAATATCATGTGGATTAATATTGCCAAGTCCATTAAGAAAGTGGCAAAAGATGTCTTAGGAGTATATAAAGGTAAAAGACAATTAGTAAAGGAAACATGGTGGTAAAGTTAAACAATACAAAATTTTATTAAAGAAAAACAGATGCTTTTTAAAGTATGGCAGAAGACTAGAAACAATGAAAACTATAAACAATATAAAATGCTAAAAAAGTTGTTAAGAGAATAGTTAGTAAGGCTAAACTTAAAGCATATAATGAGCTCTATAATAGACTAGGAACAAGAGAAGGTGAGAAAGATGTGTTTAAACTTGCAAAAGTAAGAGAACAAAAGGGTAAAGACTTAGATCATGTTATATGCCGATGATTAAAGGGTATTAGTCAAAGATGATGAGATCAAACAAAGGTGGGAAACATACTTTTAAAAATTGTTAAATGACAATGGCTTTGAGAATATAAAGATTTAAAATACTATAAATCTAAATAACACTGGATATTTTAGATATGAACATAAGATTAGAGTACCTGAAGTAAAAGAGGCCTTAAAAAAGATGAAATCAGGAAAGGCCATGAGGCCCAATGGTATACCAATAGAGGTTTGGAAGCATATGGTAGATATTGAGATAATTTGGTTGACCAAGTTGTTTAACAAGATTATAAAATCAAAGAAAATACCTGATGAGTGGAGGAAAAGCTCTATTATACAAGTTTATAAGAATAAAGGAAACATATAGAGTTGCACTAATTATCGAGGGATCAAACTTATAAGCCACACTATGAAACTTTTTGAAAGAGTGATTGAGAAGAGGCTACGACATGAAACAAGTGTATTGGAGAATCAGTTTGGTTTCATGCCTAGGAGGTTTACCATGGAAACTATTTTCTTATTAAGACAATTAGTAGAGAAACATAGGAAGAGGAGGAAACACCTTAACATGGTCTTTATCGACTTAGGGAAAGCTTATGATAGAGTCCCTAGAGAGTTAATATGAAGGGTGTTAGGTGATAAAGGGGTTTCTTAGGGGTACATAGACGTAATTAAAGATATGTATGAGGGAGTGGTAACAAATGTTAAGACCACTAGTGGCGTGACTGGTGATTTTTCTGTCACTATAGGATTGCACCAAGGATCGGCATTGAGCCCATACCTTTTCACATTAGTTATGGATGAGTTAACAAAACATTTGCACAAAGAGATTCCCTGGTGCATGCTATTTGTGGATGATATAGTCTTACTTGATGAGACTAGGGAGGGTGTAAACATAAAGCTAGAGTTATTGAGAGAAGCATTAGAATATGAAGGATTTAAAATTAGCCGAACTAAGACAAAATATATGAGATGTAATTTTAGCAAAGAGAGTAGGAGTGGAACACCAATTAAGATTGATAACCAAGAAGTCCCCGTAAAAGACCACTTTCAGTACTTATGATCAATGATTCATGAGAGTGGAGAGATTGAGAGGGAGGTTACCCAGAGAATCCAAGCGGGTTGGAACAAATGGATATGTGCATTTGGAGTTTTGTGTGATTGGCAGGTGCCCATTAAACTAAAAGGAATATTTTATAGGATGGCCATCAAGCCGGCCATGCTCTATGGATCAGAGTGTTAGGCAGTGAAGGAATATCATACTCATAGGATGAGCGTCGCAGAAATGAAGATGTTGAGATGGATGAGTGGTAAGACAATAAAGAATAGAATTAGAAATGAAAATATTAGAGGAAATTTAGGGGTAGCACCAATAGGCAACAAGATGAGGGAGATTAGACTTAGATGGTTTGGGCATGTTCAAAGGAGATCAACAACAGCATCGGTTAGAAGGAGTGAGGCAATACAAGTAGAAAGTTTTAAAAGGGCAAGGGGATAGCCCAAAAGAACGTGGATAGAAGTGGTGAGGAAAGATTTAAAAACTTTGAGACTAAATGAAGCCATGACATTTAATAGAGTGGAATGGAGGAATAAGATTCATGTGGCTGACCCCTAATTGGGATAAGGTCTTGATGATAATGAGTAAAAAAGTACAAAAAGTTATTAAAGAGAAATATGCGTATTTTAGAGCATGGCAGAGGACCAAAAACAATAAAAACTTTGAGTAATATTAGAATTCTAAAAAGGTTGCTAAGAGAGTCGTAAGTGAGGCTAAACTCAAGGCATATGATAATCTCTATAATATGTTAAGATCAAGAGAGCATTAGAAAGATGTACTTGAATGTGCAAAAGTAAGAAAATGGAAGAGTAAAGACTTGTACCACATTAAATGCATTAGAAGTGATGACCAAATGGTACTAGTAAAAGATGACCAGATCAAACAAAGATGAAAAAGTTACTTTCAGAAATTATTAAATGATAATTACCTTAATAATATAGGGACTTAACCCAAATAACATTTGACATTATAAATACGACTGTAGGATTAGAATACTTGAAGTAAAAGATGCCTTGAAAAAGATGAAATCAAGAAAGGCCTTAGAGCTTGATGATATAAAAGATCGTAAAATTGAAGGAAATGCATGATGAATGGATAAAGACCTCTATTCTACTAATTTATAAGAATAAATGAGACATACAGAGTTATACTAATTATCGGGAGATCAAACTTATAAGTCATACCATCAAACTTTTTTAAAAGAGCAATTGAGAAGAGGCTAAGCATAAGATAAGTGTATCGTAGAACATTTTGCTTCATGCTTGAGAGGTATACCATCATTATCAAGTCTTCATCCTAATTGGTGGTCAGTCACATGAATCTTATTCATCCTTTCCCCTCTATTAAGTGTCATGGGCTTCATTTAGTCCTAAAGTTTTTAAATATTTTTCCATCACTTTTATCTATGTTCTTTTGGGCCTTCTCTTTATCCTTTTAGAACCTTGGACTTTGATCACTTCACTCCTTCTAACCAGTGCCCTTTTTTGTCTTAATTAGACATGTCAAAACTATCTAAATATAATCTCCTTCATCTTGTTACCTATTGGTGTTGTTCCTCAGTTTAATCTAATATTTTCATTTCTAATTTTATCCTTTTTTATTTTGCCACTCATCTATCTTAATGTTTGTATTTTAGCAACACTCATCATATGTACATGTTGTTCCTTAACTGCCAAATACTCTAATATATAGAACAAGGTAGGCGTTATAGCTATTCAATAGAATTTTTCTTTTAGTTTGAGTAGCACATTCTGATCATACAAAACACTATAGGCGCATCTCCATTTATTGCAACCCGCTTAGATTCATTGGGTAACCTCCCTTTCAATCTCTCTCATCTCGTAAATTAAGGATTCAAAGTATCGAAAGTGTTCTTTTAAGGGGACTTCTTGATTATTAATCTTTATTGGTGCTCCACTCCTGCTCCTCTCCTTGCTAAAATTGAATATAGCCTGTTTAATTCAATTGATTTTCAATGCTTTAGATTCTAATGCATCTCTTAATAACTCTACCTTTATGTTTATACCCACCCCTGTTTTATTAATCAAAACTATATCATCCACAAATAACATAGACCATAGAATCTCCTCATATAGATGTTTTATCAACTCATCTACAACTAAGGTGAAAAGGTATGGGCTCAATGGCGAGCCTTGGTGTAATCCCATAGTGATTGAAAAATCACTGATTTCTTTACTAGTGGCCCTAACATTTGTTACTGCTCTCTTATACATATCCTTAATTATGTTTTATATACCCACATGAAACCTTTTTATTGCCCAACACCAGATTAATTCTTTAGGGACCACACCATAAGCTTTTTTAAAGTCAATAAAGACTATACGAAGGTCTTTCATGATAGCTTCCTCATCTACTATGAAAGGTATTTTTCTGCTTAGACAGTTAATAAAGAAATATAGAGAGAGGATGAAAGATTTTCACGTGGTCTTTATTGATTTACGAAAAGCTTATGACAATATCCCTAGATAGTTAATATAGTGGGTGTTGGGCACAAAAAAGGTTTCATAGGAGTATATAGACATAATTAAGGATATATACGAGAAAGTATTGACAAATGTTAAGACCACTATTAGAGAAATAGGTAATTTCCCTATCACTATAGGATTATACCAGAGATCGACATTGAGCCCATACCTTTTTACATTGGTTATGAATGAATTAACAAAATACATGCACAAGGAGATTCCATGGTGCATATTATTTGCAAATGATATAATTTTGATTGATAAGATAATAGAGGGTATAAACACAAAGCTAGAGTTATGAAGAGATGCATTAGAATGTAAAAGATTTAAAAATAGCCAAACTAAGACAAATAGAATGCAATTTTAGAAAGGAAAGAAGCGGGACTATAACATTAGTAAAGATTGATAACTAAGAAATCTCCCTAAAAGACCACTTTTGATACATGGAATTAATAACTTATAAGAGCGGAGAGATTAAAAGGGATGTTACCTGGAGAATCCAAGCGAGTTAGAATAAATAGAAATGTGTATTTACAGTTTTGTATGATAAGCGGGTGCCACTTATAACACCCTGGATTTTTAAGACTTTTTTTTTTTTTTTTTAAGAATGATAAATAAGAGCATTTGGGATCCCATGAGAAAAGCTTTATTTAACAATTTACTAAAACCTATCTTAAAAACTCCGGGTGTTAGTTTTCCTTTCTCAAAATGGCGTACATGTAATTTAAACATAAATAAAATAATCCGCGTATAAATCAACGTCAAATAAATTGGCGCCTTTATTTTAAATCAAATAAATGTCCAAAACACAATAATAATATGGCCCAGGGTCTATCCATCATAACATCCTATATAAATGTCCAACATATGTCCAAACATCCAATTCACATCCAAATATAAAGTATGCAGTCCATAATAAAATTCAAATGATAATACTCTCTAATAACTCACATTACTGTCTAAAACTATAGGGAAAACTAGTCTTTAGTAGCTCTCAAGGTTTATCAGCCGCTTTTCCTTTCCTGGTGTTGCGCTCGAGATCTAAGGCATTGCAAAACAAAGCAATGCCTCAGCAAGCTATCGCTTGTGTAGGTACATAGACAATTAATGTAATAAATGAAAGAAATAATGAACGGCACTGATAAAAAGTCTAACATTTATGAAAATAGTAATATCATAATGCCATGTTCAAATAAATGCCAATTTATTCCATATGCTAAAACATGCAATCATAGAGTTAAAACATGACATGAATCAATAAAATAGAGCACACAACAAGAATAAGGGCACCCTAAGGTAATGGGTCCCACCACATTGCACTAACATCCCTGATCAGGAATACACGTAGTCAACCTCTGAGTGTCGTCACACCCAGGCATATCATCCATAACCATGCTCATCATACATGCACACATAATAAGAATATGGGTCATCATGCTGAAGTGACAACCCTCCATGGGTATCAACCACCGCCGCTCCCCGTCGACACCATAACGAGAGACTTAGTGTCTGTCCCCATGGAAAGGCTCAGACCGGTAGTGTGGACTATCCATGTTACCAAACCCCTATCGAATGCCATCTATGGGCAGGTGTCTATCATATCACAAAATCATCACATCATAATCTCGGAAGGTGGGTGGCCACTATCCCTCACAACATGACGCCCACCGGGCGAGAGCACCCGTCATCAAATATAAAACATGAAAATCATATGTATATGCTAAAACTCAAGAGCACTTATAGCTTGCAATCCCCAAGACATGCCCCTCATCCTGGGGTTAGCCTATAAAAGGACCAGCTAATAAGCCTCTATTCTCATTTTCATGTAAATCCATGCATTTTCTATATATATATCATAAGAAATAAGTATCTAATTAAGCACAACTAATTAACATCATGCTTGTAAAAGCATTTTAAATAAGTTTATTCAGCTTGGTAGGTGGATTCCCTGTTAAAACATTTTAAGTATCCAAAGATTAACTATTATTTTTATATTAGTACCTCGGCGGGCAACATTGGCAGAACAGCTGCAGGAGGAGGAGACCCTTCTGAAAGATTGCATTAAGAAACTTAAAAGTATTGAAGGAACCAAGATGGCCTTAGTGTCTCGGTTGAAAGAAGCACTGCAGGAACAGGTTGGAGTTTATGTATTCTTTTACCATTTGGATGCAGGTTTCAAATGCCGCTCCCAAGCCCGGATAAAAAAGGAGGAGGGTCTTGCGTCAGGTGCCAAATAATAGTGAGAAGTTGAAGATTATTCTATTATTCCTTTCTTACAAATGAATATGCATTTGTATATTAGTTTGTGAGGAAGAAATGAGAATCATCTCCAGCTTCTTAAAAGATGGCAACCCTTGTATCGGTGTAGCCGTGAGGGAAGTTGAAGATGATTCTATTATTTCTTTCTTACAAATAAATATGCATTTGTATATTAGTTTGTGAGGGAGAAATGAAAATCATCTTCAGCTTCTTAAAATATGGCCACCCTTGCGTGGGTAGCCGGTAGGCAAGGGTGGTCGAAGATGATTTTAATGAAAATCATCTTCGACTTTTAAACTATAAGCGACCCCAACATGACATGAATCGAAATCTGAAATTCGCTCAAGCTAGGGCGTTCCCCATAAGCGACACGCTGCATCGGATCCCGAATGCGGTGAAAAATAGGCAAGGGTTGTTAGGGTGTTCTCCCAGAAGCGATGCGCTACATCGGATCCCGAGTGTAGTGAAAAATGGGCAAGGGCTGCTAGAGCGTCTCATCGGAAGCGACGCGCTGCATTAGAACCCAGGTGCAGTGAAAAGTGGACATGGGTTCATACCATGGAGGTCGAGAAAGGCGATAGTAAATAGGGAATCTCCAAATCATAAGATTCGCATCGCTACATGGAATATAGGGACATTGACAGTTAAGAGTTTGGAGTTAGTAGACACGATAAAACGTAGGAGAGTCAATATCGCTTGTATCCAAGAAACCAAGTGGAAAGGGGCTAAAGCTAGAGAAATAGATGGGTATAAATTATGGTACGTAGGAAAGGAAAATAATAGAAATGGCATAGGAATAATAGTGGATAAGGAATTAAAGGATAAAGTTGTGGACGTTAAAAGAATCAGTGATAGAATTATAATAATAAAAATGATTCTAGGAGAGCATATTATAAATATTATAAGTGCATATGCATCACAAGTAGGGCTACAAGATATAATTAAGAGACAATTTTGGGAAGATATGGAAGGAGTCATACAAGAAATTCCCAATGCGAGGAATATTTATAGGAGCGAGACTTAAATGGCCATGTAGGAAAAGATAAGGAAGGATATGATAGAATACACGGAGGGTATGGTATAGGTGAACGAAACGAGATGGGGGAGAATATCCTCGATTTTGCTTTGTCATATAACCTATCCATTGCAAATACACTCTTTAAGAAGAGGGATGAACACTTAATAACTTTTAAAAGTGGACTTCATAAAAGCCAAATAGACTTTTTTCTACTTAGGAATAATGAACGATCTATATGTAAGGATTGTAAGGTGATACCGGTGAGAGTTTAACCTCACATAGGTTAATGGTCATGGATATTCATATCGAAAAGAGGGAGTAAAAGAATGAACTTAATACACATCCAAAAAACTAAGTGGTGGAACTTAAAAGGAGAGAAAATAACCTCATTCAAAAATAAGTTGATGGTAGAAGGAAATTGGAATTATGAAAGCAGTAAATACCATGTGGACTAGTATGGTGAGTCCATTAAGAAAGTGGCAAAAGATGTCTTAGAGTATCTAAAGGTAAAAGGCTATTAGCAAAGGAAACATGGTGGTGGAATGAAGCGATTAAAAGCTATTAAAGAAAAAGCAGAATGCATTTTAAAGCATGGCGAGAAGATTAGAAATAATGAAAACTATGAACAATATAAGAATCTAAAAACGTTCTTAAGAGAATAGTAAGTGAGGCTAAACTTAAAGCATATGATGAGCTCTATAATGGTAGGAACGAGAGAAGGTGAGAAAGATGTGTTTAAACTTGCAAAGGTAAGAGAACGGAGAAGAGTAAGGACTTAGAGCATGTTAGGTGCATTAGAAGCGATGATCAAAGGGTATTAGTCAAAGACGTGAGATCAAACAAAGGTGGGAAATATACTTTCAAAAATTGTTAAATGACAATGGCGAGAATATAGGGATTGAAAATACTATAAATCTAAATAACCTTGGATATTATAGATATGAACGTAGGATTAGAATGCTTGAAGTAAAAGAGGCCTTGAGAAAGATGAAATCGGGAAAGGCCATGGTGCTGATGGTATACCAATAGAGGTTTGGAAGCATATGGGAGATATTGGGGTAGTTTGGTTGACCAATGTGTTTAACAAGATTATAAAATCAAAGAAAATGCCTGATGAGGGGAGGAAAAGCTCTATTGTACCAATCTATAAGAATAAAGGAGACATTCGGAGAGTGCACTAATTATCGAGGGATCAAACTTATGAGCCACACCATGAAACTTTTTGAAAGAGTCATTGAGAAGAGGCTACGACATGAAACAAGTGTATTGGAGAATCGCTTTGGTTTCATGCACGGGAGGTCTACCATGGAAGCTATTTTCTTCTTAAGACAATTAGTAGAGAAATATAGGGAGAGGGAGAAAAGACCTACGCATGGTCTTTATTGACTTAGAGAAGGCTTATGATAGAGTCCACAGAGAGTTAATATGGAGGGTGTTAGGTGTTAAAGGGGTTTCTCGGGGGTATATAGACACGATTAAAGATATGTATGAGGGAGCGGTAACAAATGTTAAAACCACTAGTGGCGTGGATCGGTGATTTTCACATCCTTTGTCGGATTGCACCAAGGATCGGCATTGAGTCCATACCTTTTCACATAAGTATTGGATCAGTTAACAAAACATACGCATGAGGTGATTCCACTGGTGCATGCTTGTTTGCGTACGATATAGTCCTACTTGATGAGACAAGGGAGGGTGTCAACATAAAGCTAGAGCTATGGAGAAAAGCATTAGAATCGAAAGGATTTAAAATTGAACTAAGACGGAATATATGGAATGTAATTTTAGCGAGGAGAGTAGGAGTGGAGCACTAGTCAAGATTGATAACAAGAGGTCCTATGAGAGACCACTTAGATACTCGGGATCATTGATCCATGAGAGTGGAGAGATTGAGAGGGAGGTTACCCAAAGAATCCAAGCGGGTTGGAACAAATGGAGATGTGCATCGGGGGTTTTATGTGATTGGCGGGTGCCACTCAAACTAAAGGAAAAATTCTATAGGATGGCTATAAGGCCGGCCATGCTTTATGGATCGAGTGTTGGGCGGTTAAGGAACATCATACTCATGGGGCTGAGTGTTGCAGAAATGAGGATGTTGAGATGGATGAGTGGTAAGACAAGAAAGGATAGAATTAGAAATGAAAATATTAGAAGAAATTTAGGGATAGCACCAATAGGTAACAAGATGAGGGAGATTAGACTAAGATGGTTTGGACATGTTCAAAGGAGGCCAACAACAGCACCAGTTAGAAGGAGTGAGGCAATACAAGTTGAAGGTTCTAAAAGGGCAAGGGGAAGGCCCAAAAGAACGTGGATAGAAGTGGTGAGGAAAGATTTAAAAACTTTGGGGCTAAATGAAGCCATGGTATTTAATAGAGTGGAATGGAGGAATAAGATTCATGTGGCCGACCCCTAATTGGGATAAGGTCTTGATGATAATGATGATGATGATATTCAATAAAAGATTTCATTTTGGAATGACCATCCTGTACTCAATGTCGCATGAAATACACGGTAAATAAGAATTGCAATTTAAAACACGATCACACATGATGTTATGTTTAAACATGGTTTAAAAATCAAGGCAAAACGTTAGCTGTCGTCACCTACCTCAGTGTGAGACTACTAGCTTGCTAATAACTCCCTTTAACTGGTATATTCAAGTGCACCTGTACATGTCACATCACTATTTTAATATTTTTCTAAAGAAAAAGTGGTCATTTCTAAGTTTTTAAGTTAAAACTAGGTCTGCGTCGTCAATACAGTCACAACGCCTCTTTCGGATCGTGATTTGGACCTCTCTAGCTCCTAGAAATCAAGTTTTTGTGAAAACCACCCTCAAATGGGGCCTGCCGGACCACTATAAGGTGGTTTATACCGGCGGCGCCCTTTTCCGCCGGTTTACACCGGCACATGAAGACGCATGAAGACACAGACACCGCACGAGACGTGCGCCAGGATGCGCCGCGTCCCGGCCCCACCGCGATCACCAACAGGCGCCTTCCCGCACGCGTGCGACGACGACGTCGTGTGACATCATCCCTAGTGCGTCTCTGAGTGCGTCCTAGCGTTAGCGCCAGGGCGCCGACGCCGGAGAAGATGACTGGATTCCGGTCGTCTCCGGCAGAGCTACAGAGCTCTGTTTTGAGTGATTTTCGCGCCATTTTCTTCAGAATTCTCTCTAGAATCATTTATGCCCTCCTTTTACACTGATTTTTCCAAAAACCATGGTTTTTAAACGATTTTTCCCAAGTTCCTAAAATCATCCATAGGTACTGGTTTTTGCATTTTCTGGAGAAATCCACTGTTGGATCACTCCCAAATTTAAAGCATTTGCTCTTGGGTCTCTTGTGCACTAGTTGGATGGTGAGATTTTCAAACGGACGAGGTTTGATCCGTGAAATCACGCTCCAATAGTAGCGTGCAAAATTTTCCTAAAAATCCAAAAAAATTTTTCTCATATTTTAAATGTTTTCCTAATTGTTTTTCTAATTAATAAATACAGAAAAACATAGATTTGAGGCTTACCTTGCGCTTGGCCAGGGTTGCTCGTGTTGCCGGAGTTCCACTCGCCGAAAAACTCAGACCTTGCAAAGCTAGGGTTTTGAGCTAAAAATCCCAGAGGAATGCTCAAAGTGGAGCGTTTTGGCTCCTAGGGGAGCATAAATATAGGGTTTTGAGTCCTAGGGGAAGAGCTCTTCCCCACACGTCTCTTTCCACGTCTCTCCGGCGATTTCACGGTGGTAAGAACGTGTGGGCTGAAGTGCCGTTATCAATTTGGATCCCTATGTAACACGTTTCTGTTAAAAGACCAATTTGCCCTTACAACTTCGATGACTCATAACTCCCTCGTTTGAGCTCCGTTTTTCGCGTTTTTGGTGGCGTTGGATTCGTATCGACGAGCACTTTCTAATTCTTATGTTTTTAGGAAAAATTTCTATCTATAAATTTTTATTTTTATTTATTTAAAAATTTCCTATTTTATCCTAAAAATTAAGGATATTACACAACTCAATTGAAAGAATAATTCTATAGGATGGCTGTAAGGCCGACCATGATTTATGGATTAGAGTGTTGGGCAGATAAAGAATAAAATGTGCATATATTTAGCGCTGTTGTAACGTGGATGTTGAGATGAATGAGTGATAAGATAAGAAATTAGAAAATTAAAAATAAAAACACTAGATAAAATTTAGGAGTAACATCAATAGGAAACATGATGAGATATATTAGACTTAGATAGTTTGGACATATCCAACAGATATCAAAACAACACTGGTTAAAAAGAGTGACACAATTTAAGTCGAAGGTTCTAAAGGGGCAAGGAGAAGGCCTAAAGGAATGGGGATAGAAGTGGTTAGAAAATATTTAAAAACTTTGAAACTAAATGAAACCATGGCATATTTGAACTTGAGCTTGGGGATTCGATATTTGTGGAATGACCCAGTTTTGTGATTCTCTGATCAGGATGACATACAAATGCAATATGACGGACATGATCAGTGAACCAAATAATCCATGAACATGATCTGACCATTCAGATTTGATCATGAGCTTGGTATCTCGATTTATTCCTAGATTTATGCCGATAGTGATCCAATGGTGACATATGAGCACGACTTGATGGCTGGGATCTAATATTGGCTTGAAATCTAAATCTATTTCCAGATTGACTTGAATTCGTGATCCAACGCTTGGATGACATAAGAACGTGATCTAATGCTCGGGAATAATCTTAAGCCAATTGGCCCGATCTATTATCGAACGGGCCAGATTCGTGATTCAACAGGTGGCTGACATATGGCACTGATCCGATGGTGATGATTTCGTCTTGAATGTACCCAGAATGAGCCCACATACAAGTTCGCACTAGCAAGTGATAATTGGCCCCTTTAAAATTCCGGTAAGTGCGGCTGACATATCTTTTGCGGAACCATAATTAAGGGTTTGGTTGAGCAAATGGCTCAGATCATCTATCCGGCCAAAATCAACGGCAAGTAGATCAACTTGGGATCACATACCGGGAACATGTGACCCCACAAAGTTTTAAATTTCGAAACTCTCAGATCCAAATGTCCAAATTCAAATGGAGTATATTCCAACATAGTCAGTGACCAAAATACCCTCCTGAGGTATGCATTATACACCATTTGTTAGTACAGGCGAGTGCGACTAATTGGCATATGCCTAAACCACAGTAGGTTAGTCATGGAACCTTCTGCCTTGTGCTAAAAGAATAGACCCACTAGCAGCTTCACTGGGTGCACCACCATGCAAGGTTCACGCCCAAGGGCACCCTCGTTCTAGAAAAATATAACTTGGCAAGATCTAAGCAGATCATTTTATTGGGCATATACTTAAAATAGATAATTCATAAGAAAACTCCGCCAATGTTGGTTTCAAGCTTGGATGAAAAAGGAGAGTCTTGTGTCGGATGTCAGCAGACAAAGTAGTTGAAGATGATTTTGTTATTTTTTTCCTACTTGCAAATGAATATGCATTTGTATATTAGTTTATAAATAAAAAATAAAAATCATCCCTAACTTCTTCGATGTATGACAAGCCTAACATGACATGAATTGAGATAATTCATAAAAAATTAATGCATTGAAAAGATGTTGGCCTCTAGTTTTTTAATCTTTACAAAATATATTAAAAAATCAGTAGTAGTTAACTCAATTAAAATTGGCTAGAAGTATCTAACGATTGTAAAAATTTGATCTCCAACCTAGAGCTCTAAAATGTGACTTTTGGGTTATGGCCCATCTTGGCTTCAGATCATTAAAAATGTTGAGTCCATCCTAACAGATGAGACTTCAAGATCAAGTTCACGACCTAATGTGGGTCCCACATGTAACTAAGCTGCGTAATTGGACTCGTAATTAGTTCTTCAGCATCGGTCATGGTATTTTCGTAGATTTCGCAACAGAACAGGGCTAAAAACGAGAAGCTAACTTCCATTTTCGTGACTTTCACGATGTCCCGCGTTGGATAAAAAATGGGAAAAGCCTGCCAGCTTCTCCAGCACTTTGCATTTCTCGAATTTTTCGTCGGTGCGAAGAAAAGATCTTCCCGTTCTTCCCGTTCCACCTGCAATTTGCGCTAAATCCGGCGAAGAAAATGCAGCGATACAACGATCCGAATCCGTTCGAGGAAGAAGAAGAAGTTAATCCGTTTTCGGTAACTGCTCCTGGAATATCTCTCTCGCGGCTTTCCGCCTCTTTTTTGGTTCTGTTTTTCCTAGGTTTTCTTATTTTTTGTTCGAATCTCCGTCTTTCTCTGCAGTGAATATAAATTCACAGTGAAAAGATGTAATGCCGTGTTTATTCCATGTGATCTGGTTTTGGAATTTTTAGATCTGGACATGAAAACCGTAATTTATTGATAACTAGCTTTAGAGCGCACTGTGAATCCATACAACTCGTATTGCTTTGCTGATATTTTCGTTATCGAGTTCAAATGGAACATATGAAATCTATAAGTTGTATACTGATGGAAGTTCAGAGCAGTAACAAGGAGGGTTTCGGCTTTCATTTGATTAACTTTGAGCTATTGAGATTGAGCCTTTAGCAATTGTAGTATTTTGCAGGCTCTGTAATTAAACTAAACTTTTGAATAGAGATTTATGTAGTTAAATCACTTCTAAAACTTTAAATTCTGTTGTTAATCGAATTATAAGATTCTGGTCTATCACTGCATAAGCATGCACACAAAATTGGAATAACAAAAAGAAAAAGGAAAAAGAAGGGAAAGAGAAGGAAGAAACTCTGGCTGCAAATACTAGTAGGATGACTTTTTCCACTCCCGTGCAGTTGCATTTATGTACTGTATTTTAATTGCAGAAATATTTGATTGGTAATTTTAAAAGTGAAATCTGTGCAATACTGTAAAAGGGGATTTGTTGTTTTGAGAGAGAGGAACAATAGTGAAGATCCTCTAATATAGTACAATAGATTGAACTTTTCCTTTCAAATGGACAGTTTAAGTGCACAGAAATTTTAAATTCTGATGGGTTGAGAAAGGCTGTTACATTCAGAATGTTCTCCAAATAATTGAGCCTTTTGAAGAATCTAAGATGTCTTGATGTGCTGCTTTAAATTTAAGTTGTTCCTATTTCCTGAAATTTTTTTATATGGAAAGGGGTGATTAGAACATTCTTGCATATTTTGACATAAATGCAAATTTGTCTAATTCATAACAAACTTCACTAATAACTCATTTGGTTATCATATGATATATTATTTGTTGATCTCTGTATGCATTCAAATTTTAAAACCTGAATTAAGGTTACAAAGTTATTTTGCTTTTTGGTGGCCTTTTTAAAATTTTTTTTTATGTAACACTCCCAAATGTTCCCTAGCCCGTTATTTTATTGAATTATTCCTGAGGCTGTTCTCTGTGACTGAATCTCAAACTAGATCATCATTGGCACTGATGCTTAAAATATTGCCATTTATGACAATATTTCTTGCAAACATGATCTAGTATGAAAAGTTATATTATACAAGTGAGTAAATTGATGACTCAGTTATATTTGAAGGGTCTAATCATTTTAGTAGTTAATTTAGCTATCATAATGAAGCCAGTTATTTGTTCCATTGCAAACATTTTTTGGAGTAGATCCCAGCATTCCTGTTTTGATATGCCTCCTTAATATAGCACTTTGTTTGACTGAGTCTTTGTTGGGGATACTATCCGCATCAATAGAAGGTTAGAAAGTTCAGATAAACCTAACTTTACTTATTATGGGAGTGCAGATATCATTTACCCTTGGTTTAATTTAGCAGTTCATGGGTCATATGGGTATATAAGGTGTCTGTTGCATGCTTTAGAAATTACTATATGTGCCATGGAGAAGCTTGTGCAGTTTGGGTTATCCTTGTTTATGTAAATTTGTTCTTGTGCATTGAGAATCAACATTATATTAACTGATTTTATAACATTGACTGTCTGCTTTCTATCTGGCACACATTACGTATTGGTTATGATATGTGGTGACTTCTTTGCATATCCTTCTTGATTTCAATGCCTATCTTTGCGGTACTGATGCTTTCCTCTGCAGAAGTCAAGTGGTTCAAAGTCACGTCTTCCTCCACTGTCATCTGAGCCTTTAGGTTTTAACAACAAACATGACTCAACTGTTGACATACCATTGGATACTGTGAATGTAGGTTATTTAATCTACAAACTTTTAATCTCTTGAAGTATTCTGAAATTTACTTTTATACGGAATTTAACTGCTTATCCAAGGGAATGTTTGCAGGATCCCAAGAAAAAGGAGAAAGAGCTGGCGGTCTGGGAAGTTGATTTGAAAAGGAGAGAGAAGGTTGAATTTTAAAACTCAGTCATTTGATACTTGCTTTATATAGATCCATTTGCTGGCTCACTGGCTGCTGCACTTTTTGTGGAAGTAATTGCTTGATTTTATGTTTCATGAGACGATGCAGCATTTATTAACTTTTTTTGGGCTGGTGCATGTCATGTTATAATTCAAAAAAGCGAGCTTATATTCCCACACCTCTTTGGTACTAATACCACACCCCTTTTTGGAGTTTTATGATACGTCTATCTAAGGGGCCTACTTTTATGATAATCTCAACATTCATCTTAGCTGTTTTGTAGTAGATTAAGTCTGACTCAAAAGTCACTGTAGCTTCTTTTTTTGAGTTCTAAAATCAACAATAGAAAAATTAATGATATTAAAATAGCTAAAAAATCAATTTCCTGATCGTTTCAATTATGTGATTTTTGAGACATGACCCAACTATAGCAAGATGCCTAAGATGGATGTTTTGGGTACCCAAAAGGCAGACTGCACATGTCCTTTGACCATGAAACCCCAAAAGAGGGTGTGGCATTAGTACTGAAGGGGTTTGGGAATATCACTCCTTTAAAAAAAAAGGTTTGAACTTATACATTGTGATCCTGCATTTCTAAAATTCTTGCCATTTGCATTTATATGAGATACCTTACTTGACTAGTTTAATGCAGGATATAAAAAGAAGGGAAGATGCTGTGGCAAGAGGTAGGAATTATTAGCATCTAAGGTTCTTATGTTCTCCTCCCACTGTGTGTCTAATATGTGTTCTCATTTTTGGTTAAATACAGCTGGTGTACCCACAGATGACAAAAACTGGCCACCTTTCTTTCCAATCATTCATCATGATATAGCAAATGAAATACCAATTCATGCTCAAAGGTTGCAGTATCTTGCTTTCGCAAGTTGGCTAGGTATGGAACATTTCTCCATCTCATTACCTCTTTTTTTGGTAAAAAAGTCGTCCACTTTGCTGGTTTTTCTTCTGAAATTTTTACTCTGCCTCAATGGTAAACCATTACTTCAATTCAAACCAAAATGCCGTCATGCTTTTTTTGTGGCCTTTTGTGGGAACATGCATAATCTGGGTAGTAGGTTTTATGTCAGTTCCTGGTTAGTTAACTGTTCTATCTGCCAAAAAAGTTTCCTTTTCCTCCTTAATACTGAAAAGGCTGCAACACCCTTGCTTTCTCTCATAGGTTTGTCATGTACGGTTTATAACCACTAGAGATATGCAGAGACTGTCATTGTACAAGCCACTGGTTAGGTTAGATTATCTAATGTGGATTATCCTTGTATTCCTTCCTGATAAAGAATATTGTGTTGTAACTTATACCAGTGCCGCTGTTTCCTTCTATCCTTGTTCCATTGTATCTAGGACTTGCCACCTTAATAGATTCATCATTTGGAAAATTGAATTGTCACAGCAATGATGTAGCCTTTCCAAAATTTTCCTGCCTGCAAGTATGATATAAGGCTTCTGCTATTCTGTTTGAGAAATAATGGTTTTTATGATATAAGGCTTCTGCTACCCTGCTTGAGAAATAATGGTTTTTAGTGGCTTACAGGTATTTTGTCTTGTCTTACATGGAACGTAATTGCAATTACTGTCTGTTGGATCAAGGGTGGAGGTAATTTTTAGTTTCCTGCAAAGTGCACTCTGTCATTCATGTTATTGTCATTTTGCAGGGCTTAATTCCTGTAGTGGCTTATAAGTATCTTCATCATTTGCAGGTGTTAAAATCTTTTTCCTTGCAATCATCTATGCTTTACTTGGATGCCCTATGTCATATGTGCTGTGGTATAGACCTTTGTATCGTGCTATGAGGTACTTATCAATACCCCATACTTTGGTTGTTTAATTGCACATGTCTAACTTTCTTTCTGTGCTGTAAGCATCATGTGCCTCCTGAACAGTGTAGCAAAAAATTCACATTCGAGAGTTAAATAAACTATGGTCAGAATGCTCAACTTTACTTCATATCAGGATCCTCTTGTAGTAGTTTGTTTAATTGAGTGATGGCTATGCCAGGTGGAACTTTGATTAAGACTATTTCCTTTCTTTTTTTTAAACTTTCATGAAAACTCTACTAGTCCACTGTTTCTTTTTTTGTCCAACATGCCTTGAAAATTAATTATAGTCGGTCTTTTGTAATTTCTGTAGCCAAAATGTGCTGATTTTTGAGACCCTAGAATTAGGGATAGGTAAAACAATGAGAAACACTTTTGATGGTAGGTTCACTGAGCTTGGGGTGTTCCTGAGTGCAGGTTCGTGAGAATTAAAGAGACTGTTTCTGTGGCTTGGACCTTTAGGCTTTAAGTGATGCCCTAGTTGCATACTTCCCCTCTCAAGTCCAATGCTGGTTGATGCAAAGGTCATAAGATTGGATGCCTTGGGTTCCATGGGGGTGTTTGGTTAGGAAAATGTGCAGTTGCATGTTCTCGGCTGAGGCGAATTTGGGGACATTTTCTTCTTTTAGACCTGCCAATTGTGGCAGATGATTCCCATAACATTGTCTGGTTGTTGGGAAAATCGAAAAAAGACAGCTACTAATGGAACTAAGAAGTTGCCTTGCTATAAATCGAGACCTTTAAATTTAGGTTATCTCGGTTTATACCAAGTTGGTCCTCAACCTTATTCATGGGGAAGAGTGCAGTTCCCTGTTGGTTTGCGAATTTTCTAGAGGAGTGAGACTACTGTTTTAGCAACAAACAGTTCAATAACAATCCCATTTTTGTTGCTTTCTTTTCCTGCTGGTTGTTTGAGGTTTCCTCGTTTGTTTTTGTTTTAGTGCTCCATTCTTGGTCTGTGGCTTCTTGATGTTTTTTCATTATACATTGTTTCTCCCATTAAAAAAAGTTTAATATATGGGGTAATTTTTCATGTGTATTGCCTTGAAATAGTGTTTTCTTTTGTAGCTGGCAAATGATATGTCACCATTTTCTCTTTTTACAGGACAGATAGTGCCCTGAATTTTAGCTGGTTTTTCCTGCTATATTTGGTATTTTTTCTATCCTATCAGTTCTTCTTTAGCATCATCCTCGATTATCCACTAATTATTTTGTGCTGTTGATGTTGCCATGACACAGCTCCACATAGGTTTTTGCATATTTGCTGCTATTGCTCCCCCCATCGTCTTTCATGGGAAATCATTGACGTAAGTGCTGTGTAAGGTGCTCAAGTTGTAAGTCTTTTTCCTTTGATTTTGCACCCCTTTCCAGTGCAATGTTGTTGCTCACTCGATTGCAAAGATGGAAGCGTGCATTTGTAGTTTATATTCAGAACATACTTTGCCCTGTTTCTGAATTTATTGTCATATAAATATACTAAAGTTTAGGGCAGCCCTGGTGCATGAAGCTCCCACCTATGCAGGGTCTGGGGAAGGGGCGTACCACAAGGGCCTATAGTACACAGCCTGACCTTGTATTTTTGCAAGAGGCTGTTTCCACGCCTTGAACTCGTGACCTCAAGGTCACACGACGACAACTTTAGTATATAAATATACTAAGGTTTCTAAAAGAAATATAAAAGAAAAAAAAGGTGAAAAGCATTCTCAATTATTTAACTTGACTGTGTCTGGAATTGTGGTTGACCACATAACTTTGTGCTTGTGCTGCCAAGTGGTTTTGGATTTGACCCAACCCCCAAAAGAACATGAATATGAGTTTATGATTGCATTTAGCTTGTGTATTAGTTCCATGTCCTGCAATTCTATGCAGCATTGCACTTAATTGCATTTTCATGTTTATTCTCTGCGCTTGCATCTTTTTCTCAGGAATCAAATTCAGATGGGGGCAATTCCTTATAGACTGACGTGATTTCTTTCTGTCTTCAGGGGAATTCTGGCGGCTATTGATGTATTCTCAGACCATGTGTTGGTTGGGGTATGTTGCATGCTTTTCGACATTCAAAATTTTTGCTTTAGTCGTACCTCCTATATGATAAACACATACATTTACATTCTGAAGAAAAATTGATAAACACTTATAAACTGTCGTCTGAATTAATCTACTTATTTGGGGACTTGTAAGGTTGCTGGGATGCAGCTGAGCTCTTTGTGTGTAGTTTCAATATGATCCGTCTTAACTGCAGCTTATTTATGTGATATCTAAGTGAAATTGATAACAACTTATGCCTAGTGGTTAGAGCAATTCAAAGGTGCTGTGAGATGGATGTACTTTGTAAAATATTTCATAATTGTGTTTGATGGTTGTTTAACTGGTAAGTTTCATTCTTGCAGATCTTCTATTTGATCGGATTTGGTTTATTTTGTTTGGAATCACTTTTAAGCTTGTGGGTACTTCAGGTTAGTGCTGTAACCATCCCCTATTGCCGAGTCCATGAATTTCATCTTGCTGTTTATTTTCTCAAACTGTTCAAGATGATTCATAAGCTAGAATGCGAAGCCTAGTAGAATTGGCTTCTGAGAAGCAGGATCTTGATGAGCATCACACTCTGCCGAGATGCACGATGATTAATGTTTTGGACCGTTTGCTGAGAACATGTCTATGTGCTATCTTAAATCTAAATCCCAAATCAATTAGTTATTGCTTAATGAGATTAAGAGAACAGTTCTGATGATATTTCCGGGTTGCATTTTCAAGACTGTTTACTTGTTTTTTGAATTAGATGTGTTTGTAGTTTATTGTCCAAACGAGTTCCTTATTTTGACGGGTTACTAGTGTTTGAGTGTGGGTTATACGTCCATCCCAGAGGCCACTTTGACCATGTAACAGTTAAATATCAGTTACTGCTAACTCTAGGTTCAGTAGCTTTCTTTTCTTAGCTCAAGGTCAAATTAATGGAAATGTTACAAGGAACTCCTTGAATTGCTTTGCCTGGTTAGAATATTAACCCGAGTGCTTATGGACTGAATGGAGGTGAAGGCGTATCAATTCTAGGGTGTCAGAATCGTATACTCCCATACTGTTAGGAAGAGTGGATAAAAACTAGCTACCATGCGTATATTATATAGAATATGTATTTACGTCTTGATTTTCATCACTATTTATGAATTCATTTATTATTTTTAAATTTGTTGTTGGTTTTTGCAGAAAATTTACATGTATTTCAGGGGAAACAAGAGTTGAAGTCAGATGCCACGATTGATCTCCTGATTTGACTGGTTGATATCCGTGCCTCTTGAGGTGCCGCGTTTCCATCTTCTCTTTTCCCTTCGTGGCCCAACACTTGACGAGGGATGTATATGGACTAGTAGTCACCTACATGATTCATGCTTCTGAGTTCAATTCCCTTTGCCAAATCTTTACGTAATAAGATTCTCTTTGTATGTTTGATCTTGTTTTTTTTGTTGAGAATTAGGCAAAAACCACACAAAATCTCTATGTCATGTGTCCATAGAAAGCTATGATTGGAGTAGAATGGATGTTTGAGCAGTGGGGATATGGTGATGGTCGTCCTGTTGAAACACAAAATGAATCCTTTCATAGGTCTCTGTTCTGCGTGGTCTATAGAGGGCCCTTATTAGCTTAGCTAGTAAAGGATTCTTCTGAGGGGTACAAGCGAAGAATTGCCCAGAAAGCTGCCACCCAACTGCTATCCATCTCCTAATGGAATGGAGGGTGCCTACCTCGAACTAGCGACAAGCAAACCTCTGGGCTACTAGGCGTTTTGGAATACTGTTTGTTTGTCTGAACAGGAAGACGAATCTCGTCTTTCTCATTCTCAAGTCCTTGTGGTCGAACAGCCCCTGGGTTATGCGTTTTTGGACTTGATTGGTTGCTCACTGCCAATTGTTCTCGTACAAACAATATTAGGAAGCTTTCATTACCATACAAAATGTTCATCGACCCATCAAATGGGGTCGCCACATCTGATACAGGGAAGTAAAGTCTAGATGGGCTATATAAGTTTGAGGTCAAATGGTAAGGCATCCACTGAATTTGGTGTGGGATGTTCCCACAGCAGGTTTACTTTTTATCTGTTGCAAGCGTCCAATTACGGGGCAGCAAGGGGAATTGTGATGTATGGTCTGCAGTAGTCTGTCTATGGGGGACTCAGCTGTGCACTTTGCATCAGTAAGGATAAAGCATAACCAATGTATTTCCTCTCTCGTACAAGAAAATTATGTGGTTCGATAAGCACGAGGTAGGTGTGGATCGGCAACTTTAGCCGTTCATTTTCTGACGTGGCCCATGAGGTGATTTGTCGGATCACTTGTGCTTTCGTGGTCTTGTAAATCCTTGTGGCGATCAACAGCCTATAATGGTCAGAGTGACGCTAACTTAATTTATTGTATCTGTTGATGAAGCCTCAGCTGCTTGACCAAATCACCCTCTGTCGGCTATTAGATGTGATCCAGCAGCCTTCAATAGGTGTAGAGGAAAAGAAAATAAAAGATCAAGCTGGACTAAAATTGTTCCAAACTGGACTCTAACTATGTTACGTGTACAACAATCTACATCTGATTCAAAGCACAATGAGTTCATTGGTTAAGGGCCTTAAGACTGCCCACTTTATTGCAGGCTCTGCAAAAATTGATTAGGATATGTTTCTCTATTAAAAAAGAAAGAAAAGAAAGGGAAACAAATGCTTATAACTGTTGGTATATGATAATGCCTGTCTTAATAAGATACTATTAGAAGTGCCACAGTAGTATGACCAACTTAGTTGTTGATGAGGTCATTAGAGACCGTGATGGTTATGAGAAGAAATAACGGAGGTTTGGGGGCAATGTCCCTGAGGAGTGGATCCGAGGGGGTAGCCTTGATGGGGGCACTATCTGAAGGTTGTAGCTCGAGTTGCAGTTCAAAAGGTGTCAAGTATGAAACTAGAAAGCTTCTTGCAACCACCCTTTGTGTGAATATAGGAAGCTTGCTACTCTCTATGTGAAGGAAGCTTCCAGCAGCCACTTCTTTGACCTATTTTACAGCAATCATGTGGAAGGTGTACTAAAAGTCCAATTCGATGGGATAGTTGGTGAAGACTCAAAAGTTATAAATAGGCATGCCACAAGCCTCTCAAGCATTCAGAAGTTCTTTGTTAACTTGTAGTCGTGCTTTTTGTTAGTTCTTTTTATTAGTTCAGAAGCCATTGAAGCTTTGTTAGAGAGCACACGGTGAGACGATCATCTATAGTAAATTATCAGATTGAAAGTTTGAGTAGAGTTGTCTTTCCTCTTGATTAATGTTTAGACGTTTCTCGTTTAAAATCATTTCTTTACAAGAACGTCTAGTGGACAGATTATTTGGCATCACCTCTCGATCAAGGACTTGCATCAAACGGCTTGTGTCTCTAGACTATATCATCATTTGATCAAAGGCGAAGAATCATCTGATCAACTGGCCCACTACGTCAACAATGCCAATCATCACAAACTAAGTAAATAGCTCGTAATTTATTGTTTAAGATCCATACATGGACCTGCATTCAGATTCTTGCCACAAGCAACGCAGGTCCAACCGTCCTGGAGATCCAATCAGGCTAAAACAGCTTCTTGACAGCTTTATTACATAAACCATGGTTCGGATATTGCTGTTGATCTCGCCATGGCTCTCTTTAACAGTTATGTTCTCAATGGCACTACGACAAAAGACAGCCTTGCCTTCATTTTTGTTCAAGCCACAGTATGTCATGACAAATTTAAAGTTACAGGTTTTCCACCCACTGGTCCATAATTACAAGAATAAGTCACCAAGGCAAAAATTCATAAAATTCGCAAAACATTTGAAAATTTAACAAGAATTTAATAAATTATTCATTAAATTTGAGTTGACTTTTATAAATTTATGTTTAATTTGGTAAATTTACCCAGAATTGAAAATATGTAAAAAAAACTCGAGAATTATTCAAGAAAAGGTAGGAGTTATATATATATATATATATATATATATATTTTAAATCGAATATTCAGAGTTTTTGTAACTATGCATTCCTCTAATGGAACTTGCTCATGTGCCAATAACCATTGTTCTCAAGGAAAGGAGTGGTCGAGATTATCAAATGGAGAAAGAGTTTGGGTTATTTTATCCTGGACCCAGAAGATGAACACTTTAGATCAGCAAGATCTGTGGTCAAGATGGACTTTTAGCTGCATGCATAAGTCCTAAGATTATACCCAGCCAAGTCGGTTTGGGCCCGAATTTACTCATTGTTATACTGAGAATTAGATCACCAATTATATGTCAAACATAATTTTCATCGTTTACGAGTCAGGTCAGTTGTTGCTGATCTAAACCATTCATTTTCCTGGGGCCCACCTTAAATATGGCTAGAACTCTCATCCCTCGCTATTGATGATCCTGTGACGTTGCGGTTCAACTTGTTGAGCAGGCCATTTTATACCTCAAATTCTTAAAGTCTAGAATCAGCAGTTGGAGATGGTTTGTAGGTCCAGGCCTCAGTAAGACAGACACTAGAAGATAGACGGTTTGGATAACTAAAAAAACTGGGACCACCATATGGCCAAAAGACAAAAGGGGGCAAGTTTTTCTGTCACTTCAACGTAGGGAGTGATGAAGGTTTCATTGGATGATGTTCTCCATATCGATCTCCTGCCATTCCCACACCCTTCATTACCTCATCCCCAACCAACCACCTTCCTTTTGCCACGTGGCACCCATATCCAAACTCAATAAATCACCACTTGAGCACCCAAACTGAACAAAAATATACGAATATTTTCCCCACAAAATTATATATATGTGTGTGTGTAAAAGACAATTTACAAACAGGAACCAGATTTATACCTAGCATATCCTCACTTACTCATGTAATCCAATGCAAGGGTGGTAAAAAACAAGGGTAGTCACAGTCCTATCTTAACCACACATCATAATCCAATCATCAGATCAGCCTTTTATGCATGCAAATACTCTACTAACAAGAAACAATTGACAGAAAAAGGGAAAAAGGAAACAGATTTCAGTTTTCTCCATCCACATCTTCTTTTCCACCTTTTCCTTTCAAATCCAAGAGAAGTTATCCAACACGTCTGCTCACAAAACTAGCTAGAATTCCCTTGAAGAACTCAAGGGAAGAAGAATACCAACTTCATATCTTAATCTTAGAGACCAAAAATGGCAATTTGTACAGTCTATACTATCCATTCCCTCAACTCAAGATGTTCAATCTCCTCCCCAGCTCAGACCCACTTGGGTTTTGCTCAGAAACAGCAGGTTTTCTTCTACAGCAGTGGGAAGAAAACCAGGAGAGCAGCCAGTTTTTCTGAGATCTCATGTGAAGCAAAGACTCTGGTGATTGGTTTGGCAGCTGATTCTGGCTGTGGAAAGAGTACTTTTATGAGGAGGTTGACTAGTGTTTTTGGTGGTGCTGCAGAACCACCGAAGGGAGGAAATCCTGATTCTAACACCTTGATTAGTGACACAACTACTGTCATTTGTTTGGATGATTATCATTCTCTTGATAGAACAGGGAGGAAGAAGAAGGGTGTCACTGCTTTGGACCCAAAAGCCAACAACTTCGATCTCATGTATGAGCAGGTTAAAGCTCTCAAGGAAGGAATTGCAGTTGAGAAACCAATTTACAACCATGTTTCTGGTTTGTTAGACCCACCAGAGCTTATTCAGCCTCCAAAGATTCTGGTCATCGAAGGGTTGCATCCAATGTAAGTTTTCAGGTCTCTGACGTACGGTTTCTTGTTGGCTTTAATAGTTTTTTAGTTCATGGGTGCTATGCAGATTCTTCTTTTTCTACTAATTTTGGTCAGAATTAGTATTCTGCCTTGATTAATAGTGACTTGTTTAAGTGACAGTTTCCATAGATAGAAAGGAAAGCCTTTGATCCATTTAGGCCATTGATGCATAGAATTGTTTGGGTTCATTTCTCAAAGCTGATTTCAGTGGATTCTCTACTTCCTCTTCAGTAAGACCTGTTTTTCCTAGACCAATTGCCCAAAAGATGGGTTTTGGCAATAATGGCATGAACACTCTTTATAGTTTGTTTTAAAAAAAAATCATAAAAACTCCCCTGGTTTAGGAATAAAACTACTGCTAATTGAACATTTTTCAGATAATAATCTCAGCTCATAATTAATTGGACATGCTTGAAGAACCTAATCAACCCTGATGGTGAGGATTTTTGCTTTCTTTCAATCACAACCCGTTGGCTATTCTCCAAGGGAGTTGTGAGATAGTTTCTCTTCCTAAAATCACAACATTAGAAATTTTGTATTTTGTGAGATTCTGTCCATCTGTCTTTTGTTTCTGATCAGTCCTGTTCTCTTACTAGCAAGGAGATGCGATTTTCTCTGCATGTATTTCACTAGTCTGGAAACATCATATCTTATATAAACTATAAATCATCGCCTAGAAGTTATGGTTTTGTGATGTTTGCGTGCTGGGAGAAAGATCAATCAGTTAATTGAAACCAGTTGGTGATGTCTGTCCATATTTCAGGTATGATTCTCGCGTAAGAGATCTCCTTGATTTCAGCATTTACTTGGACATTAGCAATGAGGTTAAGTTCGCTTGGAAAATTCAGGTGAGCAAGCATCTAATCTTTTAAACTTCCATCAACAAATTGCATCGTAATTTTCACTTCTTTGGTCTGAAACTGTTGGATCCTGCAGAGAGACATGGCAGAACGTGGGCACAGTCTGGAAAGTATTAAAGCCAGTATTCAAGCCAGAAAACCAGACTTTGATGCTTACATTGGTACACCTCTTGTAACTACAATCGAGTTATAGTTAGAGAGAAAACAAACAGGCAGTTTAATCTGTAATATGGTATAATCTTATTCTTCTGATGAGATGATCTTATTTTGTGCAGACCCACAAAAGCAATATGCAGATGCAGTGATTGAAGTTCTTCCTACCCAATTGATTCCTGATGATAATGAAGGAAAGATCTTGAGGGTCAGATTGATCATGAAAGAAGGGGTCAAGTACTTCAGTCCAGTTTACCTCTTTGATGAGGGATCTACTATTTCATGGATTCCTTGTGGGAGGAAGCTCACTTGTTCTTACCCTGGTATCAAGTTCAACTATGGACCAGACGCTTACTACTCCCATGAGGTAACTGATCAAACCCTTCTAATAAATTTATTTTTTAGTTATTTTTTATTTCATTTTTTTGTGGAATATCCTCCTTAAGCTACATTGCAATGGCGATGAAAAATGAATTTGTGGATGCAAAAGTAGGATTCTTGCTTTGATGTGAACTACTCCAATGTGATTATTTATCTGCGGTCCTTAATGGGCTGTTTGACTAAGAAATCATGGACAGATTTATCCCTAAATAATATTCTTATTTTATGCTGTTTTGCAGCTATAAAGTAGACAAAAATTATGCAGACACAGAGAAAACAAATTGTAGTTACTGAGAGAAGCATTAGAATTTAAAAGATTTAAAATCAGCTGAACTAAGACAACATAAGGAATGCAATTTTAGCAATGAGAGTAGTAAGAGTGGAACAGTAATTAAGATTGATAATTAAGAAGTTCCCGTAAAAGACCACTTTCAGCATTTAGAATCAATGATTCATGAGAGTGAAGAGATTGATAGAGAGGTTACTTAGAGAAATCAAGTGGATTGGAACAAATGAAGATTTGCATATAGAGTTTTGTGTGATCGGCGTGTGCCACTCAAATTAAAAGAAAAATTCTATAGGATGGTCATAAGTCCGGCATGCTTTATGGATGAGAGTGTTGGATAGTTAAAAAACATCATGTTCATAGGATGAGCTACGTGGAAATGAGGATGTTTAGACGGATGAGTGGCAAAACAAGAAAGGATAGCATTAGAAATAAAAACATTACAAGAAATTTAGGGGTAGTACAAATAGGTAACAAGATGAGGGAGATTAGACTTAGATGGTTTGATCATGTCCAAAGGAGACTCAAAACGGAACTGGTTAGAAGTAGTGAGGCACTGCAAGTAGAAGGTTCTAAAAGGGCAAGGGGAAGGCCCAAGAAAACTTGAATATAAGTGGTAAGAAAATATTTAAAATCTTTGTGATTAAATGAAGTCACAGTACTTAATAAAGGGGAATGAAGGAACAAGATTCATGTGGCTGACCCCTAATTGGGATAAGGTCTTAATGATGATGACGATGCTTTTTGGCTGCTAAAATTGTACAATAAATCACCATCAATAGATCATGGATTGTAATCCGCAAGTGAAACCGGTAATGAACCATGGACAAAACTATCCATGGATAGTCTGTTCATGTTTAAACAACTTATTCATCCACCATACTATTTTTTTTTTTCACATTAATTTTAATGTGAAAATTCATTATATCAACCAGACTGTTTTATTCATATCAAACAACTTCATCCATGTTTTAGGGAGGCAAAAGAAGGATTGAATCTTGTTAAATTATCCGGGTTCGTTATCCCCATGCCAAACAGCCCATTAAACTTACCGAGGACTGAGGCCCAACCCAGAATAAGGACTCATCCATGAAAAACTATTCTGCAATTACCCTTAGATGTAATTCTGTGAATTGGTATTAGCACCCCCATTATTACGAAATCAATGTTTTTAATATGATCATGACCTACAATCTCTGTTTCTTCAGGTATCTGTTTTGGAGATGGACGGTCAATTTGACAGATTAGATGAACTGATCTACGTGGAAAGCCATCTCAGCAACATCTCTACCAAGTTCTACGGTGAGATCACACAGCAAATGTTGAAGCATGCTGATTTCCCTGGCAGTAACAATGGAACTGGTTTATTCCAAACCACAGTTGGGTTGAAGATTAGGGACCTCTATGAGCAGATTGAAGCTAGCAGGGCAGCTGCACCATTAGAAGCCACCAAGGTCTAGGAATAAACATGGGCAGACTTGCCTCAATCATGTTCTTCAATTTTTCTTCTCCTCTACATTTTGAAGTTTCCATGTTGACTTCTGTTTGTAGAGACCACCCCTCCGTATTTCATGAATTTGTCTCAAGATCTGTAATATAGGAGCAAAGAGATGATGAAATGTAGTAAAATTTCTACATCCCAGCCGTCCATTCTACGCTTAAGAATATCTCACAATATGAACGGTTGGAATTGGTAAGATGCCGCTCCAGAACTTAATTTACCATTTTATGCTTTTTCGTTAATTTAATAATTCCTAGCCACCGTCATTAAACTGTAATTTTGATCATTGAATCCAGATCATCAAGCATTGCTCAATTGGTGTTTCCTTTACAGTTAGTAGCTCGTTGAAGTTCTTCAATGCACAACATTCTCGATCAATCAAACTAAAGCCATCTTTGTGGCCGTGCCTCAACGTACTCGGATGAGATCATCCACTCAATCGTGTAAGAGTTCGAATGTGCTACAAATTCTGTTCATCATCCAGGTGGTAGATGTGATTGAAACCGTTGATCGCTAGATCAACTGGTAAAAATTAACAGATTAGTTTATGCTAAATGAAGACTGCATCTACCTACATAGTTTTCGATGACTGGAAGCCATCAAATTGGACAAAAGTAAGGTGGATTATGTAGGGCCTAGATCATGATTATGCCCGGTAAAGTGGACCAGATTTTACTTGTTTTCTTACTGAAAGTTCATCTGAAAACCCTGCACCAAAAAATCAGACCCATCATGTGGAACTGAATTCCCAACAACGGAGCTTGATCAATCAAATGTTGATTAATCCATTGCCCATTTTCTACTTATTATCCATTTGCAAGCTATTGATCACAAGTTTGAATCATTGGACGAGTCTGATTTTCCATTTCTGCGGTTATGCAGTCTCCGCCACAATCCTGGTGTTCAAATATGAGTAGCCCAGTAAATACAGCTGAAGACTCTCTTGGACTTGGTAAGAAATGGTTTTGCTAAGACCTGCCCATATTTTGAGCTATTCCTGTTTTTGATCTTATTGGTTGAAAAGAGTGAACAACCAAATACAACAGAAATAAGACCTGAGAGAAGGATATAGGCAACTTATAATGACTAATTGGGTAAGTTAATTGAAATTAAGGGGAACTAGAAGAAGAAAAATCCATTGGCAAGTAGTAGAACTGAGAAGTCTGAGATTGGAAATTCATGAAGCAACCAAAGCTGAAACCTCACTGCCAGAAGTATAAATTCTTGAACGCATACAAAAAACATCAAACTCAGGACTGAACTTGACAAAGACAGAGTACTGGTCTGTTTGGATAACAGGAAATGGATGAAATTGATTTCCGCAGAGAAGGGGAAACCTCTGTGGAAAGTGAGCTTGAAATTGAATTATGCCAACGACCCAAAAAACTTTCATGGTGTAAAATTTTTGGGTCTTTGGCATAAATTAATTTCAAGCCGTAAAACACGTTCCACCGAGAACACCTTTTCCTGTGAAAATCAATATTTGTCCATTACCTGCCAACCAAACAGGACTAAAACATGCGTAATGCACCTAAATACTGACTTCAAAGCCACTAAGCTTCCAACTTCCTGTAGATAATTCAATAGAAATGAGCATTTACATGTGTTTTGGAACAAAAATGCCTTTAATGCTATTGAAGATGCAGAGAATTGGGGCAGATAAGCATTCAGGACTACAGTTACAAAATATAACACGATTAAAGTATTATTGCACAACAAGATGAGAAGCTACTGACGTTGTGTGTAAGTAGAAAGTATTTGCAAACTTCGAAAACAGTAGCAACTGCCGATTCAAAAGAAGTTACACATTTGCAGGAACCAGGGACAGTTTCTTGCATTTAAAACACATAACCTTTACAAAATGGGTCTGAAAACCATAGAGGATACATCATAAAGCATATATAGAAGGAAAACTAGATGAGTTTGATTTGCTAGCAAACAAAATGGCCTAGTCCTTACAACTACCTGATTGTAACAAACTTGTTAGTTCCATGCCTAGCCCAATAATTCTTCAAGTCCACTGCATTAGAAAGGTCATGACCTTCAGTTGCAAGTCTATGCAGTAGTTTTGAGTATGCACCATTGCTCATTTTCCTTCCAGCCATACGTGCCCCTGGCCTTGAGGAACTCATTGGCAGCGGATATTCAGATATGCTTGTAGTGCAACAGGAAGATTGCCACCCTCCAACACCCCATCTATAGCATTGGTGAGGAACGCCAGTGCATGAGCACACTGGTGCAGGCACGTGCGAGAAATCCAATGTTGCTCCATGTATTACAATGTCTTGATTCTTCTTCTCACGTTTTCCAGCAGATACAGAAGCACCCTTTTGCTTCGTAGATACAGAGGGCTTCTGTTTCAATTGCTTTGGCCTTAACACTTTCGAAGCTACCTTCTTAGATTTCTTTGCAGAAGGCTGTTGCTTTCTAACTTTATTATTTTCATAATCACCATTCTGTGATGCATCTGGCTCTGGTTTTAGAACCCCAGGAACAGTTACAAGTTCCATCCCAGGGTTCACCTGCGTTCCTTGGAAAGATTCTGGGCCAGCTTTTGCAGTGCATAGGAAGTTCCTCCGATGAACCCAACTAGTGAACTCCATGGCAGATGTTTTCGCTGCAGCTTCAGAGATAACAGTATTATCGTTTGGAAAACTGCCCACTTGCAGAAAATCAGCTTGTAGTTTGGAAACACCAGATGAACCATCTAAAGCAGAGCCACCAGTGACTGTAGTATCTGAAACAGGTTTCAACACCGTATTTACATTCGGAGCCTGCTCTGAGAAATTCCAGTTTCGAATACTACCCAATCCACCTTTCTCATCCATTCATGACCCTACAAATATTATATCTCAACAAGTTTCCTGCTCGGTCCATGAAATGAACTACACTCCCATACTGCAGTAACCACATTTTAAGTTCAGCCATCACAAAAAGAAACACCCGAAGGTCAGTGAAACCCCTCTTTGGAAACAGAATAGAACCAAAGATCACACTAGTGTAACCCCACCAGACCATAACTACGAGCTAACAAAAGAGAGTCAACAACTCCATCTTTGCAGATGGGAAGCCCACCAAACAGACAATTGAATCTTTAAGCAACTACACAATTATCCTTGAACAGCACTAAACCAGATCCTTAATGGAACCACCAAGATGAAAGTAAAAAAATAAAAAACTACTTGTAAATTGACACAAAGAATATGGCTTATGTATACACTGAAACCAAATTCAAGATATTTGATGACCACAAGGCAGATGCATGTGCTACGCCAGCATATATGTGTGGGAAAATGTGTTTTCATTTAAGTGATACAGCTAACAATGGTGCTACCTGATCTGCCAAAGAGGAAGAGCTTGGCTCTGAATAGATATAGCAATACAAAGTTGTACATTGTCTTTGGTAGACTACACCTACATGCACCAAAAGGTGCAAAGTGCTTCACATGGGAGTCATGACAGCCTTTTAAGCACTCATGCAAAACATTCTACCCTAGTAGCACACTGTTTTCATTATGAATGTTGTAGGCAAAATCCTATAACTCATAAAGAATTCATTCCATGCATAATCCAATTAAACACTTAAAGATCAACTATGTCTAAGTTAGGTAAAGGTTCAACTTCACAGACAACAGCATCTCTTTGCCCATTTTTTATTTTTTTCCTAATGAGTACAAAAACAATTTTTTTTGAAAAACATGGATAAAACAGATTAAAAGAGGAACATGGCTACCCTTCAATTCAGTTAATTTTAGCCCTTTCATTGGCACTGTTGGCCCTTCCCATCCATCTTATAAACAAATCACCCACCCAAAACATATACAGTTCCGTTAACAAAATGAATAAGCCCCAATGAAGCCTATACTTGCAGCGATGCCCATCAAATAGCATTCTCCGAATCCCTACTTTGACGTGGAGTGAGTGGGAAGAATGGGCACAGTCTATCTTAAGAATAGTACTTAGCTTGTAACATGACTCAATCACTTAGAAATCTCCTCCTTTGATGAGCTCAATATGACTTTCTCCCTATGTTTGGTTTTGCTTAATATTTCAACCTGAAAAGCCTTGATTTGGTTAAGCTATTGATTGACACTTCTTTGAACTGATTCTCAGACCTTTAAACCTGACACATGATGCAGTAGTGATCACAAGTTTAAACTACCATAAACAAAGAACCTCAGGGACAGAAACATGTAGCTCTAAGTTCTACCAGAAGAACAAAACACCCACAAAAACAGTAACCCTAGCAATTATAAAACCCACTTCACATAATCACACAAGAAGGACACAAACATGGAATGGGGACCATTTTCAGCCAGGAAATCACATCAACAGAGACTTAAAAACAAAATCACCTCAAAATGCCCAAAACCCACAACCAAATAACTCAAAACCATATAAACAAAGCAAAATTGAAACACCCACATGCACAAACCATCTGGGGCATAGACTGTAGCAAGAAAAACCTCTGAATCTACAGCAGAAAAACATAAATTCATGATGGAAAACCAAACTAGAACTGAAAACTCACAAACCCACCACTTCAAAAACCAAAAATAAAGCAGCACAACAAATTGGGTGGTCAATATTCATCCAGTACAACAATGGACACAAAAACAAAAGGAAAAAGGTCAAAATTTAAGCTTGAAAATGGACTTACAACAGTAGAAGACCCATGAACAGTTCTCCTTCCACCTTTTTCTTCGTCTTTCTGCAGAATTATTGGTGGTGGGGTGAGCAGTACAGGAAAAACGTCTCTTTGGTTTCTGTTCTGCGCAGGTTTCTATTGCCATGAAATACTTGTTCAGTACCTGTTTTCCATTTTTCAACTCCTTCGGTCATGATTTTTCTCAAATGCCCATTGATGTGTTTAGAATTACCGTATGAGGAATTATCCATTTATTATTTGCGTCAAGGTGAATAGGTTCATCTTGATCATCCATTATGTGGGTCCCCTTGTCAGTTGTGAATTGTCGATAGACCATATTAAACTGGATGGGGGGCTTTTCTACCTGTAGATCGTCGATGGTTAGAACTTAAAAATCTTCTACTGTGTAGATCAAGAATTGAAAGGTCCTTAAGGGATGGACTTCACATTGTTTCCAGCTTAACGGACAGGATTATGTTACGTAGAACTCATGGGCCCTAAAATGGTGCTTTCTTCCTTGAGCAAGCAAGTCTACTTCTGAAAATCATTTTTCTTTAAATAATTAAGATTGCTGCCTGAATCAATAAAAACAAAATCTAGGCCTTTGTAAAATTACAAGGTAGATGGCCCCTCTTTCCATCTAATCCTTTGGATTGCTCTATCAGCAAAAGTTTAAACTCATCATAGATAATTGATCAAGGTGGGCCCAAGCTCTATTGTATAAAGGGCCAAAAAGACGGGGTTTGGATTTCCTCCTTATCATACTGTCACGATGTCTCCCACGTGGTGACACTACTATTCAGTTAAAGTGACTGCATTTTATGAATAATCCAACTCGTTTATCTTGTTTTTCTATATTTAAATATTTTATAAATAAAAAATTATGTAATTTGAATGATTCTACCATCTATAAAGTATACAAAATGTTATGCTTATAGATGGACAATTTAAAAATTTATAAAAAAATTTACATTTATATATTAACTAAAATCATTCAAACAATGTGCTTTTTAATCTATAAAACATCTAAATTTAGAACAACAAAATAAATGCAGAATTTTATACAATTAATAATCGAGACCATTAATCTTCTGGGTCATCAGTTGAATGTTTCAATACCTTAGATTGAACTGATGGGACAATCTTGACTGCTCGATATTTGTGCTGCAAAATGGACGGTGGGAAATACAAATGAGTAAAATTGTGGGGTTACGACCTCACGGTCACGGCACCATGAATTCAAATAGTGTCTTTATTGTGGAAATCCAGGTGAAATGTCTTTTAGAGTACCGAAATTATGAGAATTTACCGGATTTGGTAGTGCGGGAGTCTATGTACTATCTGTAGTCCACGAGTCCCCGCAACCGCAAGAGTATACACTCAAAAGCGTGGAAGAGCTCAGGCCAACTTTTCTTCTTTTCTTGTAAGATTTGAGCCGTTTATCATATTTAATGTAGCCACCTTTTTCTCTCTTTTTGGAAAATCTAAGCTATTTATCATGTTGAATATACAAAATTTAGGTAAAAAATTAAAAATTATGGTAACCAAAGGAGACAAGGAGGTCCATGCTTAGACTGAGTAACTTAATGGGAGTCTTAGAGTTTTCCGAAACCAAAAGGGACATGGGGCAATTATTTAAAAAAATTTTGAACACAATTTTTTCTTAATAGCCCTTGTTTTGGACAAAGTGGGCCCGATTATAGACCTCAAGCACTCTCCAAAGAGAATCCTATTACATTTAAATTAAGAGACTCCTATGTAGGTCTCACTGGTTTGAATCAAGTGAATCCCATTCCAAGTTGTTGCAGAGTTTTCAAAAATTTTAAAATAACTTTAAGAGTTTTTTTTTCAGCTAATCAAATATTACCAACTCTTTACACCTGCATGAAATAGCTGAAATTAACACACCTATATATATATTTTACAGTTTAAATAGAAAATAGAAAATTAATATTTTAATAAAAAAATACAAATGACATGAATTTCATCTATATTAAGTTATTAAGACTTTTAATAAAATAAAATCTTGCTATGTTAATAGAAAAGCTTTGGCTCAAGGCTATTAATTTATTAGACTTTTATTGTAGTTAAGTTTGTTTCTTTCCTTTTCGGATCATAAGGGCATGCATCCTGGATGCCTAATGTTCGACGTGCTCGCACTTGTTCCATGACCGGTGTAGACGGTGAGATCATTCCTAAACTTTCTCAACAATGTTACTATTTACACCATTCATCATTATATCGTTAAAGCATATTCACACTGCTGGATAGTATCATGCAATATCGATTTCAGTATTAGACCTTCTAAAAGTGGGCATTTAGCCTCAGGAGCACCTAAGAAATGGCAGGCAGTCAGCTCTTTAACAAGTCCAGCATCATACTGTATAATATATACACACATATATGTTAACAAAAATTGCTTCTAACAAGGGTAGCCCTGGTGCATAAAGCCTCTACTTATGTGGGGTCCGGAGAAAGGGTGAACCACAAGGGTCTATAGTATGCAGCCTTACCTTGCATTTTTGCAAGAGGCTGCTTACCTGCCTTGAAGCCATGACCTCAAGGTCACACGAAGACAAAAATTGCTTCTAATGTAATTACTTAATTGAATGATGTGTATAATATTATTTCGTCCTACAATCAAGAGCAAGCTTTGCCTCACAGCTGGAATTGCGCAAAGCAGTGAACCAAATATTCCAGTCAGTGCATAAGCAATGGCACAAAATGGGAGAGCCTCAGACTCTTTTGCTGATAATGCTGCTGTCCCCAGTCCATGAGCACTGAAACAAGAGTCAGCAAACCAATCTCAGACAATGATAAAGGGAACAAGGATGATGCTCAGAACAGTGTACAGACAATATATCCCAAAGATCATAAACAATGAAACGAAGACAGTAAGTATGAGGTCGATCAAAGGTCACAAACATTTCGAATAAGAATGCTTTCTGTTGGTTGTTAGCTTTCCAGTATAAAGAGAGTAAATACAGAAAGGGGCTAGAAATGAAGACAGCAAGTTATATTATGATCAGAAATTTGAACAAGCAGGGGACTGGTGCCCAGAAACTGTATGAAACAGCATCTAAAATGATAACTTGGCCGAATGAGAAATTTGTTGCAGAAGAAATAGTTGTATACCTTGAAGCTGTTGCCATTACTCGAGCAATGGGATCAAACAAGCGAAGCTTATCCAGCATTAGTTGCACGAAATTTGTTCCAACAAGGCCAGTTAGTACACAACAGCTGCAGTTAGTGATGAATTGGCACCCAAAACCGTAAGTAGCACAATTTTGTTCAGAAATATCATCAACATATGCAAATATAGAGGAAAGGAAAAAATACATCCAAATGAGATGATGGGCGTTGGGGAGCATACCCTCAAACAATGACACTATGCTGAGTGCTAATGCCACAGTGATACATCTTGGTAGAATTGATATGGTTAAATCTGGCTCTAGTCCAACAACGCCCGAAAAAATTGTTGATAGTATCACGGATGAGAAATTCTCTGCTGCAAAAACAAAGCAAACCATAATGATATATATAGTCATGAATTACAAGACGAAAGTCCATGAAAGTAACTTCTAAAACAATTGGTTTCCTCAGAGAAATAAGCTTCATGCGATGAAGGTAGTTAGTAGGGTGCTACCTCTCTGTTTAGACATTGAAAAGGCAAAGGAGATAATTACAGATCCCAAAAATCCCATCAGAATATCTCCAGCCCAAGGATTTGAGGACACTTTGGTGAGATAGTGTCCTGCATATAAGACCTTGGTGCATTAGTATATATGACCTATAAAGAAACAAGAAAAGATAAACATATCCTAAGTGAATTGCATATGACTATATGCCAGTTTTTCGTTTCCCTTTCTGTATAGACCTTTTAACAATTTGGCAAGCCAGAGAAGGAATTTTGCCAGTAAGAGTATACCGGGGTGGGGAGGCAATCTTAATTATTCAAATATAAGATCATCCCAGTGTAAGAAGCTCCTGTTTATGTAGGGTCTGGGGAAGAGGTGAACCACAAAGGCTCTATGGTACGCAGCCTTGCAATTTTGCAAAAGGCTGTTTCCACGCCTCGAACCTGTGACATCTATGTCACACGACAACAACTCAAACAGTCTGCCAAGGCTTCTCCTCTAATCTTAACTATTCAAATAAGATATGTTATTTCATTAATCTCGCAATGCAAGTGATTCGTGAACCAGCATAGACTGATATGCACTGGCTCCATGGATAAACAAAAGACTACCGAACAGAAGTAGGTTGTAAACCAAGACTAGGGTCCACTCCTGACCCGGACAAATACCCAAAGGCTAATGCGGCAACGTCTGCAGACAGAGCACAGCAAATAATTGGATGGAGAATTGTCTTGATACAGGATGGCAACCTGCAATCAAACATGCAAAAGTATAATAACTTATATGGCAATGCACACCAAGATATGCATTCGAATCTGACAAATGAAGTTAGAAGTACATTACCCTGAACCAACTATGTATCCCAAGACAGTGGCTGCAAGTAAGGAAGGCGTGTTCTTGCTGTCTCGTTCCCAGTGCAGTGGGGGTGAAAAATGCCAAAGCAAATGATGAAACAAAAACAGCAGCCCAAGACCACACTTCAACCGTTGAAAATGGAGAAGGCTTTGCCATAGGCTCAGCATCTACCATTTCTGTCCTTGCAATCTTTCTTACTGTCAAAGCTGTGTAACCACCAATGGTAAGGGAAGCTAGTCACCCACCAACTGCACAGAAACAAGGGAATGATGCAATAAGCTCGTCCAGAAAAAGAAGATCCAACATCTCACTAGAAAATGCAATGTTAAAACCAAGTAGACAGATTAATATCCTATCAGAGATGTGTATCATTTACTACGACTCTTATCCGTGCTAATGCATACAATCACATGCTAGCAGATGGAAAATGACGAGAATCGATATTACTCCAAGAAAATCCCAAAACCAAAACAATGTTGATGAATTGGTAATCGCGAACCGAGTGTTATTTGACTGAACAGTGGCCTAAGGATCACATACCTAGGATGAAACAAATCTTGAGTCCAAAAGCTGCAGGTATATCCTTCACTGCCAGAGGCAAAACCACCAAAGATGGAACATAAAACAAAGGAAGCCACCTCCGAATAAACAGATCTGCTGGCTGGAAGAAGTTCATCAATCCATCAGCAGCAGCTGGGACAACGGAATCCAGAATCAACAAGACTGAGAACACGCAAAACATCCCAAAAAGCCCACTTCAGAAACTTATCCATCAGCGAGATGATCCCAAGAGAAACAACCAAATGCATTATCACAATACCTGGAACACATCTTCCCACTAAACTTAAGCATCAAACCTATGTAAATGCATCAAAACTAGCAACACTGAAGACCATCACTCACTGTTTGAAGTCCAACTGACGTATCCCCACTCTCCGAACCCACCGCCTTCGCACGAATTTGATGAGAAGATCTATCTCCGCTGACAATTGGTTGCAAAAACCTCAATCCGAGGAGGGGGAGAGCCCTGATGGGCATATCGATTCCTCTGCTTTGAGGGTGTTTAGAGTCTTTACAAGTGATCCACAAGCCATGGGAACCAACAGGTATGGATTGAAGGCTTCTTTTGGAAATGCCCACAAATTATGGGGGCTTTCTGAGGATTCTAGTACAGCATCTGGGAGGTGGGAGTGGTGGGATTGCTGAAGCAGTAGCCATGGAAAGGGAGAATCTGCTAGCAAGAGGCCTTTCATTTTGGTTTCAGACTGCATGCACAGAAATTGCCGTAGAATCCAAGCAGATGAGGTTTCTTCCTCTCTTTACAAACAAGCTGATAGTGATATTCCAAGGGATTTCGAAGTTAACGGTTAGAAATGGCGGCAAAGGCAACTGCTCGGCTACCAAGTCACAATATCCGCAATTTCTCGTGAAATTCTTGATTTACGGCAAAAAATTTCAGGAAATTGAGATCAGATGAGATGGGCCTAGCATTTTTAGTGGTACTTGAGATGGAGATGAGATGAAGTGATAACTCTTGGTCTCATTGTTAGTGGTGCTAAAGATGGATGTGGGTGATCTCATCTCAACTCAGCCGAAGCCATCCCAAGATAGATGTCATCACATATCAGTACCACTCCATGTTAGAAAGATCGTGCCAGATGTATGTCTACTTGGCAAAATGGACTGCTATAAGGTTTCATAATAAATTTTACAGGTCACGAGCATCAAGAGTTTAGGTTTATCTTTCATGAGATGTAAAAAGGGGCAGTTCCGGTGCACGAAGTTCCTGCCTATGCAGGGTTCAGGGAAGCAGAGGACTACAAAGGCTTATAATATGCAGCCTTACTTTATATTTTTACAAGAGACTGCTACCATTGTGCCCAGGCTCCCCTTCTTTCATGAGATGTGAGCTTGCTATCAAAACAGAGCATAAAATAAATGGGTTCGATCACTACAAATCTCAATCAGGACCATATTTCTAGCGTCTGAACTTCCCGCTCGATTCCTGCTTACTACATGCTCTAAAAGGTCAGCAATCAATGTTAGCCCTCCAATCGCAATGATTTTTCTATTATCATTATCATTATCATTATTATTACTTTTTTTTTGTTAGACTTTCTTATACACACCATTTGCAAGGCTGACTTGGATGAAGACCTCTAAGCCCCACATTTAAAGCAAGGTGCAAACGGGCGTAACCCCAGAGCACGAAGCTCTCTCTTAGGGAAGGGAAGGACTACGAGGGCCTATAGTACACAGTTTTACCTTATATTTTTATTAGAGACTGTTTTCATGCCTTGAACCCATGATTTCAAAGTTACATGACGACAACTTTTAACGTTGCACCAAGACTGACTTGGATGAAGAGCTCTAAGCCCACATTTAAGGCTAACAAGCGCGAAACCATACGCTGATCCACCCACTGCAAGCGTAACTCGATGCCATTGAAACGTCGCAGAAAGAGCAGATGATCGTTACTAGTCCAACCGAAGTGGGAGTTCTTTAGTAAACTTGGCCGAATATCTTGATCTTTACATCCGAATACTTTGATCAACTAACGGGTCTCAGTCGAAAGCTACCTAGTGCAGTTAGTGCAGACAACATATTATCTCTCGTTATGCTTAGTTGAAGGTTCTAGGCGACATCTTTACATCCAAATACTTTGATGAACTAATGCCTCTGTCGAAAGCCATCTAATGCAGTTGATGCGGACAACATGGCATCCCTCCTTGTTATGATTAGTTGAAGGTTTTAGGCGACACTTTCTCTTGTCGGAGAGATTTTAGGTAGAATATTTGGGATAATAGGTTCTAGCTAGTTTGTTTCACTGAAAATCAAAAAAGGCAAAAGAAAAACAACAACCCTAAGTCTCCAATTTGCCGTGGGATCTGACAAGTGGATATGCATTGATGGACAGGATCCCATGCGTCATGAGGCGATTACTGTCATCTTAGATATTCTAGCTACAAATACATCTGATCCCTTTACCCAAACACCAGAAATATGGATGCATTCCCCAAGTTAATGACATGATAAAGCAATCAAATCTCCTCAAAATTTATAAGTAATGCAGATAGCAGAGTATTAGCCACCTCCCAGTATCACCATTACACTGAAAAATAACCTTATTACTATGATGGACGCGAAAAATGACAACGTATGGAAACAGAATAAAATGCAGTCTTTACTGCCATTGAAACATCAGACAAGCACAAAACATTCAGTTGTTTTCTTCTTTAGTAATAATTGAACATTAGAAAAGATGAAGGCAATACTCGCAGAACTACCTGCATCTACAGTTATTTAGACCATTGCCAGCAGAAGCAACACCACCGGCTTTTCAAGCAAAGAAAAAGGATGTGAGGGGGAAAAGAAACTGACTATGGCTCCAAAACTTCAGTTACTGCAACTCCATCAATCAATGGTGGAGCCGGAAAACAAATATCACGATACCACCGGCTCTTGAAGAAGGACATTTGCTTTGGATCCCTGCCTCTTCAACCCTTCCTGAATTCGGTCTTTAATGGCAGTTTCCTGTCAATCGTGGTAACCATTCAGGATGTAGATTTAATTGTAAAGGTAGAGCGCATTTTGGTCAGATTGTAGTTCTGACCTTAGCGGCCAGATAATCAGTTCTAAACATTGAAAGAAAAATATGGGGTCAAAGAAAAAGGAAAAAGAACAAGCTCCGTTGGGGATGAGTGCTTGGTGGAGTTACAAGTCAAAAGGCTCACCATTATATGGCATCCTTCCTCAAACTTCTCGAGAAAACCTGCAACCCAGCGATCCGCATTCTCCACCCACTCGCTATGATGCATACTAGCTGTCTTTGCCACAGTATGTAACTGCAAGAGAAAAGGGAAGTACACTTTCATAGTCTTCGCTTCCAATTAAAGGAAATCCTCCAATATTGAAGCCCATGAGAGAAACATTGTATTGCAAATTAATCAACTTTGTGCAGCGTTGCACTTGGTACTACAGTATAACGATGATAACATTCCCTATAAGAAAAGTTCTATGAGAGGCAAGAACCAGAGAAATATGAACCCTTGGCCTACCTTTTCCTGATGTTCCTTCACTTTCTCACGCAACTTGGTTATTCCCATGTTCACTCTTAATTGCTTTTCCTGATACAAATTGAAATAAAGGGCCACATATTAGAGCCATTAATTAATAACCAGGTCAGACCTGCATGAGATGGGTTTAGCGCTGGAGCCACTTGCCAACAAAAACAAACTTAGCTAAGCAGCACTTAAGCACTTTCTGTACCTTCACATAGCTCACTCCAAGGTCCTTCCTTGAATATCCACGGGCCAAGTTACGCATAACATATTGATTGTAGTCCTTAACGATCCTCATTATAATGTCAGATGTAGAAATCCCGTCTGTGCGCTTTGTCTCCTTGAATTTCCCAATGGCTTTAACCTACAGACAAGAATTACTCTGTTCAGTATCATTCTTAAATTGAATTGATCCACTGAATGGAATGATACACGATTATCCAGGTAAGAAGACAACTAACAAATTCATAGACATCATTGCCGGCTCCACTTGCATCAGCATATCTACAGAGAAGCAAAATGACTAACTTCAGGATTCAACTAAAGAGAGCTCATGCATAATCATGTCTTTATTCTTAGACACTTATACATCACAACTCAGGAAGTAGGACCTCATTATAATGTTAATACATACACTATAGAACCAAAAGAGAGCTGACACTTCCAACATCCACAAACATGTTAGGAACCATATCACCTGAAAAACAATTGATAAATCCATAGCTAATATTCTAAGGAAAATGGAAGACATGTATGATCACCAATCTTACGGAAGAGAGTCATGTGCCACATAGTCTATCTTGTGCTTGTCAATGAACTCCTGTGTGATCACCCATGGAGCATCAGCAATAACTTCATCAACCCACCTATAACAAAAGTTCATACCATGTTAGCATTAGCAATTACCAGTTCTCCCTGTTTTCCAATTAGAAAGACAAATTAATACAGTGATAATAGATTTTCTCATGGTAAATAATTTAACAACCATTACCTCTGCTTTACCACATAAAAGTTTTATGCTCTGTCTGCCTCATAGCTGCTTAATTAATAATATTATCATTTAATTTTTTGGGCAATTTTGAATTCCCAAGGGCAATATGGACAACAATAAATGTCATGTTACAGATTAACAAGACTAAAAAGATATAGCCATCAAGTTCACATACAGATGTGATATTTACCTAAGCTACAGAAGTATTAGTCATTCTATGATTATGGACAATGAAAAAGAAAATCCACAAAGTATTTGCAGCTGTTGGGATGATTCCTACTCCAGCTTACCTAATGAATTGCAACTAGTAAATCCCACTGTTTAAAGAACAAGAAGTAGAATGTGAAATGGCACAGCTACCAGAGTAGAAAGCAAAAAGCACGACTCTAAATGCAGGTTTCTGCCTCCCATTTGAGAACCCTTGAACATGAAGGACAAATGAGTATGATTGGAGCATCAAATGATAATTATCATGATAAATGTCTCTGTTATCAGCAGGTCTCTGACTATTTTCAGTATTTGCATTGGCTAGTCTCTTTCCTTTCTAACTCTATCCTTTATTGACACAGCAGAAGGGATGGACGTTGTAATATCCTTAATTTTAAAGATAAAAATAGGAAATTATTAAATAAATTAAAATAAAATTTTATGGATGAAATTCTTTCCTGAAAACATAATAATTAGAAAGTGCTCGTCGATACGAATCCAACGCCACCAAGAACGCGAGAAACGGAGCTCAAACGAGGGAGTTATGAGCCGTCAAAGTTGGAAGGGCAAATTAGTCATTTGATAGAGACGTATTAGACAGGGGTCCAAATTGATACTGGCACCCCCGTCTTCCACACGTCTCTACCAGTGCCGGAAAAATCGCCGGAGAGACGTGGAAAGAGGCGTGAATGGAAGAGGTTCTCTTCCCCTGGGACTCTAGGCCTATATCTACCCTCCCCAGGTTGCCAAAACGCTCCACTTTGAGCGTTTTCCATGAATGCTACGCAAAACCCTAGATCTGTAAAAACTTGACTTTTCCGGCGAGTGGAGCCCCGGCAACACGAGCAACTCCGGCCAGGTGCAAGGTAAGCCTCAAAACCTATGTTTTTCTGTATTTATTAATTAGGAAATTAATTAGAAAACCATTTAAAAATTAGGAAAAAAATCGGATTTTTGGGGGCTTTGTGCACGCTACTGTTGGAGCGTGATTTCATAGACCAAACGTTGTCCGTTTGGAAATCGCACCGTCCAACTAGTGCAAAAGACACCCAAGAGCAAACCCTTTAAATTTGGGAGTGATCCAACGGTGGAATTGCCCAGAAAACTCAAAAACCAGTACCTAGGGAGGTTTTTAGGAACTTGGGAAAAATCGTTTAAAAACCATGGTTTTTGAGAAAATTAGTGCAAAAGGAGGGCATAAATGGATTCTAGAGAGAATTCTGAAGAAAATGGCGCAAAAATCACGCAAAACGGAGCTCTGTAGCTCCGCCGGAGGCGACCGGAATCCGGTCGTCTTCTCCGGCGTCGTCAACGGCGTCGGCGCCCTGCGCTGACGCCAAGACGCACTCCGTGACGCCCGAGGGACGACGTCACATGACGTCGTCGCCGCACGCGTGCGCGGCGCCGCGCGCGTGCGGAACGTGCGTGGTTGGCTGCCGCGGTGGGACCGGGACACGGCGCGTCCTGGCGACCGTGACGCACGCGCGCGTGCGTCACGGTGCCGAAGACGCGCGGCGCGCGTTCCGTGCGGCGTCTGCGACGCCGTGCGTCTTCGTGCGCCCGTGTACGTCGGTGTAAACCGGCGGAAAAGGGCGCCGCCGGTTTAAACCACCTTATGGTGGTCCGGCAGGCCCCATTTGAGGGTAGTTTTCACTAAAACTTGATTTTTGGGAGCTAGAGAGGTCCAAATCACGATCCGAAAGAGGCGTTATGACCGTATTGACGACGCGGACCTAGTTTTAACTTAAAAACTTAGAAATGACCACTTTTTATTTAGAAAATTTTTAAAATAGTGATGTGACATGTACAGGTGCACTCGAATATACCAATTAAAGGGAGTTATTAGCAAGCTAGTGATCTCACACTGAGGTAGGTGACGACAACTAATGTTTTGCCTTGATTTTAAACCATGTTTTAAACATAGCATCATGTGTGATTGTGTTTTAAAGTGCGATTTTTATTTACCATGGATTTCATGCGACATTGCGTACATGATGGTTATTCCAAATTGAATTCTTTTACTGAATAAACTTATTTAAACTGCTTTTACAAGCATGATGTTAATTAGTTATGCTTAATTAGAGATTTATTTCTTATTATATATATAGAAAATGCATGGATTTACATAGAAATGAGAATAGAGGCTTATTAGCTGGTCCTTTGATAGGCTAACCCCAGGATGAGGGGCATGTCTTGGGGATTGCAAGCTATAAGTGCTCTTGAGTTTTAGCATATACATATGATTTCCGTGTTTTATATTTGATGACGGGTGCTCTCGCCCGGTGGGCGTCATGCTAGGAGGGATAGGGCCGGCCACCCACCTTCCGAGATTATGATGTGATGAGTTTGTGATATGATAGACACGCCGTCATAGATGGCATTCGGTAGGGGTTTGGTAACATGGATAGTCCACACTACCGGTCCCGAGCCTTTCCATGGGGACAGACGCTAAGTCTCCCGTTATGGTGTCGACGGGGAGCGGCGGTGGTTGATACCCATGGAGGGTTGCCACCGCAAAGATGATGGCCCATATTCTTGTTATGTGTGCATGTATGATGAGCATTGTTATAGATGGTATGCCTGGGTGTGACGACACTCGAGGTTGACTATGTGTACTCCCGATCGTGATGTTCGTGCGATGTGGTGGGACCCATTACCTTAGGGTGCCCTTATTCTTGTTGTATGCTCCATTTATTGATTCATGTCATGTTTTAACTCCGTGAATTTCATGTTTTAGCATATGGAATAAATTGGCATTTATTTGAACATGGCATTATGATATCACTATTTACATAAATGTTATACTTTTCATAAATGCCGTTCATTATTTCTTTCATTTATTACATTAATTGTCTATGTACCTACACAAGCGATAGCTTGAGGCATTGCTTTGTTTTGCAATGCCTTAGATCTCGAGCGCGATAACAGGAAAGGCAAGGCCGTTGAGAAGCCGTGAGAGTCAAGACCATTTTTCTATAGTATTAGACAAAGTGATGTGAGTCATTAAACAGGATTATCATTTGGATTTTTATTATGGACTGCATATTTTATAATGGGATGTGATTTAGATCTTTGGACATTTATGTGGGATGTTATGATGGATAGACCCTGGGCCATATTATTATTGTCTTTTGGATGTTTATTTGATTTAAAATAAAGGCGCCTATTTATTTGACGTTGATTTATACGCGGATCATTTATTTATGTTTAAATTACGTATACGTCATTTTGAGAAAGGAAAAATTAACACCCGGAGTTTTAAGATAGGTTTAGTAAAATGTTAAATAAATCTTTTCTCATGGGATCCCAAATGTTCTTATTTAAATTGCCAAAAAAAAAAAAAAAAAAAAAAAAAAATTGTCTTAAAAATCCGGGGTGTTACAAAGTTGGTATCAGAGCCCAGTCTAGTCCATCATAATCCTTGTGAATGTCCATTTATATGTGAATAACAAATTCATAATAGTTGTAGAGAGAGAAACGATGAGAGAGGAACTTACACTTAGTGACATGTAAAATTTTGATAGATGGCTCCTCAGAGAAGGACAAGGTCTACCCCTGCTACACCCGTGGCTCCACCTGCTGAGTCCTCTGATCAAGGGGATCGAGATGCCAATTTATTGAATCGGTTAATGTCAGGACTCGTACCACTTATACAAAGGCAGTTAGGGACATTGACGCAGCTAACCCTAGCCCTATTCCACCACCTAAAGTGGTACCCATGGTTTCATTAGTTCAGTCCTCACAACCAGTACAAGAAACATCAGTACATAGAGCTACGGAGGGCGATGCTACGAGTGACTCTAGTAAGACGGACAAATTACTAGAGAGGTTTCAAAAGATGGTAAAACCCTTTTATGGAGATGGTAACACGGAGGAGGCCGAGCGATGGTTATTTGAGGCGGAGAGGACATTCGACGCTATGAAGATCTCACCAGATGATCAAGTTAGAGTAGCCTCCTACTCCGCCGAAAGGTGAGGCCGGCTTCGGTGGCGTACTTTCACACTCACCCTGGCACACTATTCGGACGTATGCACATGAGCCTGGTTGCAGTGCAACTAAGGCGCACGCGTATACTAGAAACCGTAGAGCGCGCATTCTAGAACCGCGGCATGCAGGACCCTAGGCACTACAATTGGGTCGTCCATTAAGGCGCGACCTTGAAAAATCCAATTTTGGAGCCTATATAACTCCGCTTGACAAGCCAAAAGGACCGTTGCGTCCGTAATTTTGACACGCACCCAATTATACAATAAAATGCAGGACATTCTTAGATAAAGATCAACCTAAAAATATCATAGAGTAACCCCTAGAAACCAACAAACCATATAGGATGGCTCCAGCAGAGTTGAGAGAACTTCAGGTACAATTGCAAGAGTTACTGGATAAGGGCTTTATCGTGCCGAGTGGATCACCATGGGGAGCACCCGGCCCCGTTCGTGAAGAAAAAGGATGGATCACTGAGACTATGCATTGACTATCGGTTGTTGAATGGTGTTACTATAAAGAACCGATACCCTTTGCCACGCATAGATGATTTATTTGATCAGCTCCAATCGGCACAAGTGTTCTCCAAGATTGATTTGAGGTCAAGGTATCATCAGCTGAGGGTTAGAGAAGAGGATATCTCGAAGACTGCCTTTAGGAGTCGTTATGGTCATTATGAGTTCCTAGTGATGCCGTTTGGATTGACGAACGCACTGGCAAAGTGTTCATGGATCTAATGAACCGTATTTTTCGAGCTTATTTGGATAAGTTCGTGATTGTATTTGTGGATGACATCTTGATTTATTCGCCTAGTCATGAGACACACAGAGAGCATCTCCACACGGTATTAGACATACTTCGTCGACATCAGTTGTATGCCAAGTTCAGTAAGTGTGATTTTTGGCTAGACCAGGTGCATTTCTTAGGCCACGTCATATCTAAAGATGGAGTGGCCGTGGATTCAACAAAGGTAGAGGCAGTACTACACTGGGAGAGGCCCAAGACAAGGATCGAGATACGCAGCTTTTCTCGGTTTGGTGGGTATTATCGTCGATTTATAGAGGGATTCTCTAAGATCGCATTACCATTGACCACCCTGACTAGGAAAGACACTCAATTTGTATGGACCGAGGCTTGCGAAGAGAGCTTCCAAGAGCTCAAGAGGAGACTTACTACCGCTCCGTATTGACCTTACCATCCGGGGCGGCGGTTATGTAGTTTATTGTGACGCCTCCGGCAAGGGATTAGGAGTGTGTTGATGCAACATGGGAAGGTAATTGCCTATGCGTCTAGGCAGTTGAAGACACATGAGGTAAATTACCCAACACATGACCCGGAATTAGCAGCCGTGGTATTTGCGTTGAAGTCCCGGAGACATTATCTTTATGGTGAGAGATCCGAGGTATTCACCGATCATAAGAGCCTCAAGTACTTCTTTACTCGAGTGAATTGAATATGAGGCGCGCAGATGGATGGAATATCTCAAGGACTTCGACTTCACCATACGGCACCATCCTCGGGAAGGCTAACGTCGTTGCGGATGCCCCGAGTAGGAAGGCGGGTGTGATGATGGCCAATTTGACGACTCGGCCTAAGTCCTTTGACAGATCTTAGAGGCACGGGGTAAAGACAAGGAAACACAGGATCCGACCGATAAGACAGATTTTTCGAGGGGACGGATGGAGGAGTTAGATTTAAGGGGAGGTTGGTAGTACTAGCAGATGACGAATTGAAGCGCGAGTTACTTCAAGAAGCACACCAATCCCCTTATACAATTCATCCTGCGGGTACGAAGATGTATCAGGATCTCAAGAGGCATTTCTGGTGGAATGGTATGAAAAAGGATGTTGGAGAGTGCGTAGCACGATGTTTGACCTGTCAGCAGGTCAAGGCTGAGCATCAGCGTCCATCAGGACTACTTCAGACACTGGACCTTCCAGAGTGGAAGTGGGACCATATTACCATGGACTTCGTTCTAGGTCTTCCGAGGACCGCTAGCGGCCACGACATGATATGGGTCGTTGTGTACAGTTGACCAAGTCCGCTCATTTCCTTCCTATCGACAAAATCAGACCGTGGATAGCTTAGCGAAATTATATGTTAAGGAGATCGTCGGTCTACATGGCGTTCCTCGACAATTATATCGGATCGAGATACGCGATTTACCTCAAAATACCGGAAGAGCGTGCAAGAGGCATTAGGGTCGAGATCGAAATTTAGCACAAGATTCCATCCTCGTACGTACGGACAGAGCGAGAGGACCATCCAGACTATTGAGGATATGCTACGAGCCCGTGTTATGGATTGGAAGGGTAGTGGGAAGATCATTTCCCTTTGGTGGAATTTGCTTATAATAATAGTCATCACGCTAGTATTGGGATGGCACCATATGAGGCTCTTTATGGCAGACCTTGTCTGGCCACCTTTATGTTGGAGTGATGTAGGAGAAAGACGCGTGGTGAAATTGAGTTAGTGGAAGAATGTGCGAGAGAAAGTCCAACTCATTCGGAAGAGGTTGCCGATGCCTCACAGTCGACAGAAAAGTTATGCAGACAAGAGGCGAAAGGACTTAGAGTTCTTTGAGGGCGAGCATGTATTCTTGAAAGTTTCTCCTATGAAAGGGGTGTTGAGGTTTGGAAATAAAGGAAAGCTTAGTCCTGTATATTGGACCTTTCGAGATCTTACGACGAGTTGGGTCGGTGGCATACCGGTAGCCTTACCACCACGGTAAGAAATGTGCATGACGTCTTTCACGTGTCTATGCTGAGGAAATACGTGCCAGATCCCTCACATGTATTGGAGCAGATCCCAGGAGAGCTACAGGCTGACATGACATTTGAGGAGAGACCAGTGCGCGTCTTAGATACAAAAGTCAAGGAGTTAAGGAATAAGACCATTGCCTTGGTCAAAGTCCTTTGGCAAAGATCATTCACTACAGGAGGCTACTTGGGAGACTGAGGAGGAGATGCGAAAGATACATCCAGAGTTATTTACATAGAGGTATGTAGCTAAATTTCGAGGACGAAATTTTTATAAGGAGGGAAGAATGTAATATCCTTAATTTTAAAGATAAAAATAGGAAATTATTAAATAAATTAAAATAAAATTTTATGGATGAAATTCTTTCCTGAAAACATAATAATTAGAAAGTGCTCGTCGATACGAATCCAACGCCACCAAGAACGCGAGAAACGGAGCTCAAACGAGGGAGTTATGAGCCGTCAAAGTTGGAAGGGCAAATTAGTCATTTGATAGAGACGTATTAGACAGGGGTCCAAATTGATACTGGCACCCCCGTCTTCCACACGTCTCTACCAGTGCCGGAAAAATCGCCGGAGAGACGTGGAAAGAGGCGTGAATGGAAGAGGTTCTCTTCCCCTGGGACTCTAGGCCTATATCTACCCTCCCCAGGTTGCCAAAACGCTCCACTTTGAGCGTTTTCCATGAATGCTACGCAAAACCCTAGATCTGTAAAAACTTGACTTTTCCGGCGAGTGGAGCCCCGGCAACACGAGCAACTCCGGCCAGGTGCAAGGTAAGCCTCAAAACCTATGTTTTTCTGTATTTATTAATTAGGAAATTAATTAGAAAACCATTTAAAAATTAGGAAAAAAATCGGATTTTTGGGGGCTTTGTGCACGCTACTGTTGGAGCGTGATTTCATAGACCAAACGTTGTCCGTTTGGAAATCGCACCGTCCAACTAGTGAAAAAGACACCCAAGAGCAAACCCTTTAAATTTGGGAGTGATCCAACGGTGGAATTGCCCAGAAAACTCAAAAACCAGTACCTAGGGAGGTTTTTAGGAACTTGGGAAAAATCGTTTAAAAACCATGGTTTTTGAGAAAATTAGTGCAAAAGGAGGGCATAAATGGATTCTAGAGAGAATTCTGAAGAAAATGGCGCAAAAATCACGCAAAACGGAGCTCTGTAGCTCCGCCGGAGGCGACCGGAATCCGGTCGTCTTCTCCGGCGTCGTCAACGGCGTCGGCGCCCTGCGCTGACGCCAAGACGCACTCCGTGACGCACGAGGGACGACGTCACATGACGTCGTCGCCGCACGCGTGCGCGGCGCCGCGCGCGTGCGGAACGTGCGTGGTTGGCTGCCGCGGTGGGACCGGGACGCGGCGCGTCCTGGCGACCGTGACGCACGCGCGCGTGCGTCACGGTGCCGAAGACGCGGCGCGCGTTCCGTGCGGCGTCTGCGACGCCGTGCGTCTTCGTGCGCCCGTGTACGTCGGTGTAAACCGGCGGAAAAGGGCGCCGCCGGTTTAAACCACCTTATGGTGGTCCGGCAGGCCCCATTTGAGGGTAGTTTTCACTAAAACTTGATTTTTGGGAGCTAGAGAGGTCCAAATCACGATCCGAAAGAGGCGTTATGACCGTATTGACGACGCGGACCTAGTTTTAACTTAAAAACTTAGAAATGACCACTTTTTATTTAGAAAATTTTTAAAATAGTGATGTGACATGTACAGGTGCACTCGAATATACCAATTAAAGGGAGTTATTAGCAAGCTAGTGATCTCACACTGAGGTAGGTGACGACAACTAATGTTTTGCCTTGATTTTAAACCATGTTTTAAACATAGCATCATGTGTGATTGTGTTTTAAAGTGCGATTTTTATTTACCATGGATTTCATGCGACACTGCGTACAGGATGGTTATTCCAAATTGAATTCTTTTACTGAATAAACTTATTTAAACTGCTTTTACAAGCATGATGTTAATTAGTTATGCTTAATTAGAGATTTATTTCTTATTATATATATAGAAAATGCATGGATTTACATAGAAATGAGAATAGAGGCTTATTAAATGGTCCTTTGATAGGCTAACCCTGTGATGAGGGCATGTCTTGGGGATTGCAAGCTATAAGTGCTCTTGAGTTTTAGCATATACATATGATTTCCGTGTTTTATATTTGATGACGGTGCTCTCGCCGGTGGGCGTCATGCTAGAGGGATGTGGCCACCCACCTTCCGAGATTATGATGTGATGAGTTTGTGATATGATAGACACCGCCCATAGATGGCATTCGGTAGGGGTTTGGTAACATGGATAGTCCACACTACCGGTCTGAGCCTTTCCATGGGGACAGACGCTAAGTCTCCCGTTATGGTGTCGACGGCGTGCGGCGGTGGTTGATACCCATGGAGGGTTGCCACCGCAAAGATGATGGCCCATATTCTTGTTATGTGTGCATGTATGATGAGCATTGTTATAGATGGTATGCCTGGGTGTGACGACACTCAGAGGTTGACTATGTGTACTCCTGATCAGGGATGTTCGTGCGATGTGGTGGGACCCATTACCTTAGGGTGCCCTTATTCTTGTTGTATGCTCCATTTATTGATTCATGTCATGTTTTAACTCCGTGAATTTCATGTTTTAGCATATGGAATAAATTGGCATTTATTTGAACATGGCATTATGATATCACTATTTCCATAAATGTTATACTTTTCATAAATGTCGTTCATTATTTCTTTCATTTATTACATTAATTGTCTATGTACCTACACAAGCGATAGCTTACGAGGCATTGCTTTGTTTTGCAATGCCTTAGATCTCGAGCGCGATAACGGAAAGGCAAGGCCGTTGAGAAGCCGTGAGAGCTTGAAGACCATTTTTCTATAGTATTAGGCAGTGATGTGAGTCATTAAACAGGATTATCATTTGGATTTTTATTATGGACTGCATATTTTATAATGGGATGTGATTTAGATCTTTGGACATTTATGTGGGATGTTATGATGGATAGACCCTGGGCCATATTATTATTGTCTTTTGGATGTTTATTTGATTTAAAATAAAGGCGCCTATTTATTTGACGTTGATTTATACGCGGATCATTTATTTATGTTTAAATTACGTATACGTCATTTTGAGAAAGGAAAAATTAACACCCGGAGTTTTAAGATAGGTTTAGTAAAATGTTAAATAAATCTTTTCTCATGGGATCCCAAATGTTCTTATTTAAATTGCAAAAAAAAAAAAAAAAAAAAAAAAAATTGTCTTAAAAATCCGGGGTGTTACAGACGTTCTCTCTCAAATTCCCCAACTAGTGAAATTGCAAATAAATGATGCAAATATGCATGTCTGCATGTATTTCCTCATCTACATTTCTTGTTTATGCTGATATATGCGTGCTCGTATGTGCGCGTGTGTGCATATATGTTATATATAAAAAACTAGATACACAGCTAAAAAAAACAGAAATAGACTGTTCTTCACTTTGTCTGCTTCATTCTTCCTAACTTGAGACCTTACAAAATGAAACATACTCTAATTCCATGTTATCTACCATGTCTTCCCTACATTTTCACATATTTGCTCCCCAAAAATTTGACAACTATTTTCTACTTATTTTCTCTCAAATTCTAAATTGAACCCAAGAGAGTCAACTACATGAAAGGAAAATGGAGGCAAATAATTGCGGATTTCCTGAACCTACAATGGATTAGTCAAGAAGGATGACAACTTTGAACAATATGAAAAAGTATTTGATGCTTATGAAATCATTCTAAGAATCACAACGATGCCAAAATGACATAATATGAGTATCAACTATCAACCGATTCAAGGTGAACCAAGAATAGATGCAGCTCAATACTTGCAGTGCCGAAGAGACTCGTAGCGCTCAGTTTCGGTAAATACAGTCTTCCCCTTGTATCTGTGAGTCACTTCATCATTGCAGCAACCGACCAGTAGATAAGTATTGGGAAACCTAACATACAAGCAAATCAAATGACAATCAATCAATAACTTGCATCTTTATCAACGGATAGAAATTGTAGATTTCAACAAAGCCAAGATAAAAAAAAGACATACCAAAACAACAATAAAAAAAGAATATATGCAAAATGCTCCTAACTGATAATACATAGATTGATAAGATTTACACTAGATCCAATTCTCTCAAGCTTAACCAATCTGAGTACGACTTGACCTAATTTTCTCATCGATCTAAACAGAACAAAAATCATTGTTCGAACAAACAATACATTAAATTCTTCCATAATCCATTCAAATTATCCACACTTCCCACAAATAACCTCTACTTTGTTCTATATCCAATTATCCATCAAAGTTTAACCGTTTAAATTAGATACCGTTCTTCTTAAGCTCAGCCAATCTGAGCACAATTCAAATTGAATATCTCAGCGACCCAAACAAAAAAAAAATCACTTTTCGGAACAAATAGCAAAAATTCTTCTTCAATTCGTTTAATTATTACATAATCCATACAAATTCTCCCCATTTCCCCCGAAGTGCATTCATTTTCCTCCATTTTCAACAAAATTAACCGTTTCAAAATCCAAAATACCCATATAAAATCAGTACTTCAATAATTACTCTGTAATCCAATCACACAACCATAAAAATCATGTAAAATCATTGTTTTCAAATGCTTCAAAATGGATAAATCAAAAGGAGAACCGTAAATTCCAATTCAATTCCTACAATTTCTTAGCCTGTTCAAGCGCTCTTGCATGACCGAAATGAAAGAGATCATAAATTCCATCCGCATATACACGAACAGGCTTCTCATATTGTCCAATCGCCTGAGATGGATGTGGCTCATAACGACCAGCAGTATCCGTCGATTCTCCGCCAGCTACTACCGACGACTCTCCGGCTTCTCCAGCCTGTTCTTCGTCGTCTTGCGGGGAATTCTGCCGCTTCCGCGGCAACCGCGCCATCGAATTCCCACCGTCCGATCTGTTTATCGAGATAGCAGATCGGAAGGGAATACGTTTTTCTTAGGGATCTCAGAGCAGTTTCGGAGATTTACAGATCTAGGGCGGAAGTGCAGTTTTGAGAGAGAGAGAGAGAGAGAGAGAGAGAGAGAGGAAAGGTGGTTTATTTTTTTGGAGGGAGAAACCAAGGAAGAATGAGAGAGGGAGAGAGAAATGAGGGGTCGTCGTGGTACAAAACAAATCGACGAATAGATTGACCACTTTCTCTCTCTTCATTTCTAGAGAAAGAAAAATAGGTGTAAGCGAAGTTTCTCTCTCTTCCGTCTTAGAAAGAGAGAGATGTCCGTACAGATTCGAGTGGACGTTACTCTTCGTTTCAGAGAGAGAAAGAGTGAAAATAAGAGATAATAGTTTCTCTCTCTTCGTTTTAGAGAGAGAAAAGGATGGATCTTATTTCTCTATCTTGTTTCGAGAGAGAGAGAGAGAGGAAGAGCGAAACAAGTGTGAACAGAGATTCTCTTTCTTCGTTTTTTAGAGAGAGAGAGAGACAAAGGATGCACACATTATTTCTCTCTCTAAAATTTTCTCCTCCTTGTAGAGAGAGAATATAGAAGGTCGTGATGCACTGTTTCAGATAGTCTATAGAACCAGATTGTCCCCGTCAATTACTAGTCTTTTCTTATTTGAGAGATTTTATTGTCGTGAGAAGACTGAAATGCCCTCAGCTAGCAAATTTGACCAATTGCGTTTTGTGGTCAACGCGTGCTTGATTGGTAGGTGACGTGGGACCGTAATGATTTTGGCATACGAATGCGTACTTGCATTGATGTCATCCTAGCGTTCTACTCAGGGTCAGGAGGACCGATAAAGAAACACACCACGTGGGGTGTGTCCCTAGAAGCGCCCTCTTTTGCATTAATACGCTTTCCTCAATTTTTTTAGCCCCCCGACAGTTTATTAGAAGTGAGAAAGAAAGAGTAATGGCTCATCAAACCCTTTCATGTCTCAAACTTAATTGGCAAGAACTCCTTCACTCTTTAATAAAAGTTTAGTAATATATGAAGATATCTCTATATAATTATATTTACAGAGAATAAAAGGAAAACTTCTCGTAACAGTAGAGTTATCGTCGTGTGACCTTGAGGTCATGAGTTCAAGGCATGAAAATAACCTCTTGCAAAATGCAAGGTAAGGCTGTGCTACGACCTGAGCTTTTAGAAACAACTTTTATAAAATTCATTTGAAAATAGTTAGGATCCTAAGTAATTTCTTTTATATATTTCAAAACTATCATATATAGTAGTTTTCAAAACTATTTTTCGAAGCTCGAGTGTCTTATTCAAACTCCACAGGTCAAAATAATTTTATAAGAATAAGTACTATCAGGACCCACTAGTCATAATCCAAACAATCTTAAATGAAACCATAACTTAAATTAAATCAAATTCGCATATTCATAACAAAGTTAATTGTTTCATTGCATCATTGTTCTAAATGTTCAATTTTTTTATTCTAAAAGAAATAAATAACTAATTTTACTATCATACTTTCACTCGTCTGCTCTAAAGTTTCTGTTTTGCCTCAATTCTTTAGTCCTGCTCAAAAGATTGACTTGAAATTATTGGTGGGGATGAGTATGACCACTCATGGGAATTTCTTAGCCAGACAAAACATGCAAAAAAACATATGGTTGCATAAAGATAATAAAATGCTATTGATTAAAAGTGATCGGTATCAAAACTCGATAACAATTAAATCTCAAAATCCACGATAAATCAAATAAAGTACTACCAATCTTAATCCAAAATTATATAACACCATGTAATAACAAAAATTATAAGGTGTGGCGTATTTTGGTCGATGGACCAAGCCATACATTTCTTAGCCGTCATCAAATGTGATCGAAACCACCACAGATCATCAACGGTTGGCTGTGCATCAAAAGTTCATCCATGAAACAATCCGACGGTTGTAATTCAGGCGTAGTCACATTCTGGAAGTCATAAAATTTCTTAGTTGTCTCCTGAGGATCTTGCCAGCGGCAGATCTTGGAATGGATTTTACAAAAAACACCTTCCTTATCTTCTTATATGGTGCAACCTGCAACAAGAAAATAGACTGGCATAGCGATGATAAACCCAGGAGATTATCCGTGGATAAGTATTTTGGTAACACTCAAATAAGGATTGGTACTGTTGGGCGTGCTAGAGTAGGTATAGGAGAACTATTCATGGATAATTTTGTCCTCTTTTTCTTCTAACTTTAGAACATCTCTTACATGGTGTTATTGGTCTTGAGATGGAGCGAGCCGGCTTGAAATGAGGTCGGTTGGGATCTGGTTTGAGATACCCTGGATTTGGCTTGAGATGACTAAAAATATCACTAAAAATGGGTTGAGATGAGTCTGAGGAGATTGGTTGAGATTGGAATTTCTCATCTATCTCAAGCAAAGTACAGAGGAAGGCTGGTGGGTGATAAACTTTGGGATGAGAAGATGTGGTTCTCTTTTACAATATGAATGGTTCCCACATCAAACAATGAGGTTTGAGATAATATGACCTGAGATGAAGTGACAAGCCACTAACAAGGAGCTGGGTTGAGACTGTGCTTTCTCTTCTCATCTCAAGCACCACTAACAGTAAGATGAGATTGGGAGGGAGGGTGTGGGGTTTGTAAATTTTGGCATGAGAAGAAATGCGTCTTTCTTACAATAGGAATTGTTCCCACATTCAATATTGAGGCTTGAGATGATAGGACTTGAGATGAAGTGATAGGCAAGCTACTAACAGTAAGCTGGGTTGAGATTGTTCATTCTCATCTCACCTCAAGCACCACTAACAGTTAGCGGAGAACAATCTCAACTCATCTGAAGCAACACTATCAGTGAGACGAGGATTTGTCACTTCATCTTAACCTAACTCAAGTGCCACTAACCATGATATGACCCAGTGCCCCAGTCTCATCTCATCTCAAGTCAGTTCAAGCCATCTCAAGCACAACTAGCACCCTGTTAGATATACTAGCAGTTGATTTAGAACCAAAGAAAAAAACAAATGAAATTATGATTTGTTTGGGTTGTTCAAGTGTAAATACAAAAGCAGGTTTTACAGTCATGGAAGTCCTCTCAAAGTTTCTGAATCTGCTTTAAGATTTTTCCACTGATGGTAAGATAAAGTGAACCACAGAGATATCTGTGATAAAGAACTCTACCTGTTTAGATACATAGTTGATTACATCGGCCGGAGAGAGCCTGCTTCCGGGTCTTTTTACTAAGAATGCGACGGGTATCTCTCCGGCATCATCGTCTGGAGCACTGAATATATAAGAAAAGAGCCATTAATGAATGCTGAGACAGAAAATTTTCGCAAGAAAGCAGTAATCTGCAGCAGGGGTGCGCCAGAGTGTTGTACTTACCCTGTTACTGCAACATCGACGATCTCAGGATGGGAAATTAGTACAGATTCCAAGTCTGCTGGGGCAACCTGATTGTATGATAAAAATGACAAGTTAAAGAACATCAAGCATGATCGTGTTTTCTTTGCTTTCATCGTCACCTGACATGATTAAAAAGGGCAGCCCTGGTGCATGAGGTTCCCGCCTATGCAGGGTCCGGGGAAGGGGCGGACCACAAAGGCTTATAGTAGGCAGCCTTACCTTGCATTTTGCAAGAGGCTGATTCCACGCCTTGAACCCGTGACCTCAAGGTCACATGACAACAACTTTTACCGTTGCACCAAGGCTCCCCTTCTATCACCTAACATGATTAAGGAAGCAAATTGTACTGTTTGACTATATCTCGTTTAAGATGATTTATCTAACTTCCATAATTAAGGAAACAGCTCCACATGAACTGTAACAGTTCACTCAGAAAATGCTAAATTGCATAAGCTTGACTCCCGAGTTAGCATTTTGATTATGAATTGAAAGAACAAAAATAAAAAAATAAAAAAAAAATAAATAAAATGATAATGGTTGGACATAACATGTTAAGACTTCTTTCCAGTCTTTCAGTGATCTGGATGCTCCAGGTAGTCAATTCCTACCTCAGGAGGGCGCACAATCTGATGAATTTATACAAACTAGATGGGAGTTTTTGCTTGCTGTCTTATTAAAGTTTTATGATCTTATACATTATTAAAGAATGTCATGCAATATGTTCATCACTATATGTTATTGAGGGGTGGGGTGTACTGCAAAAGTTGATTGATAATCAGAGTCTATAATCATAAAATAATCGAGATGTTCAAAATGGATTGCCACGAATTAGTTGTTCGATAATTATAATTCCTCTGTGAAATTCCACAATAAATACGCAGGGAATGAGACTTGATTTCATTGATTTCACTTACCTGAAATCCCTTGTATTTGATGATATCTTTCAGGCGTTCTAATATATATAAGAAGCCATCTTGATCAAATTTTACAACATCTCCTGTGTGATACCAGCCTTCTTTATCAATCGCTGCTGCTGTTGCGTCTTCATTGTTCAAGTACCCTGCAAAGGTTCAGATAAATTGCTCATATTAGCTATAGAAATGTATTCCACTGCATAAAGAAACTGGTTGTCATTCAAAATGAAGTACTTCTGTCAGACATTAACAAGTTTCTTGAAGAGTAACTGAAGGAGTCGACATTCTTATCCCTGTTTCTTCTTGTTTGATTTCACTCGTATTTGAATCAGTGTTGAGTTCAAATTTAAAAAGAGAGTGCAAATCTTTTGCAACAGATTGTAGTTTTACGGAATACCAAAATCTCATATCAAGCTCAAAAGAAAAGATCAAAGAGGCAATCGGAAAGGGAGCAGAGCGTTTTGGTAACCTGGCTAATTCCAGAACAGTGACCATTCTGAGTCCTCTTACATTGCAGGGAACTGCAGAAATTTCACAAATTCAGAAATTTTTGCTACTGGTTTGTCAGTTGAAACATGAGGATTACCTTTCATGATACCAGGTCCGCGTAGCCATAGTTCGCCACCTTTACCAGGAGGTAAGCAGGAGCCAGTGTTCAAATCTACAACTTTTGCCTCCATGTTTGGGGCTAAGAGTCCTACTGAAGTATGCTTATGAACATTTTTCGAATTGAAGCCACGAGTTCCTACTGCCGTACTCTCCGTCATGCCATAACCCTGAACATAAACAAGTATATCTCATGAGTTTTGAGTCTTTTTGGTTAAGAATCCAGTAAACAAGGAGAAGTTGAACTTGCTGTGGCATCAACTTGAAGATAGTTTCTTAGCATCTACCACTTTACTGATAATTAAACCCGTGGCATATGACTCATTTATGATCAAAAGTAAATCCATTTTCTGGAATTTTTTCTCTCATTAGATTCATATACGTTTGAAGCAGTCTCAGAAGCTCAATTGTAGAGCCAAAACTCATCTATGTAGATTTTTCTAGTGTCTACGACTTCTCATCAAGTTGGCCTTATCAAATTTGAAATTAGAAGACTCATTCCATCAGATATTTGAAGGTTACTTAAATGGGTCTGATTTCCAAGTACTCAAATGATATGTCTTATACAAAATCCGTGGATCGATAGATTGTCAATTCAAGTACAAGTTCAACAGAACTTATCGTTTGATGTTCTTTAAAGTTCAGTCAGTTGTAGTTCAGTAGAGGAACTTCCAAACAGAAATGAGACCGCAAAGCAGAAAGGTAAGATACAAACTGCCTTGAATATTCAGAGACCTATAGGAAACATCAAATCCCAAGCTTTCCCCGACGAAAGAAACTTGGAAACAAAGACTAGAAAATCTCAAGAGAACTTTAATCTAAGTATCCGCCGTTACCTGAATGAAATCAACATGAGGAAATTTCTGCAGAAATTCTAGCATAACCCTCTTGCTGAGAGGGGCTCCTCCAGAAGAAACCTGCTTCAAACTCCCCAAGTCATACCCACCCTTCACTCTTGTAAGTGCTCCCAATATCGGTGGAGCAACCGGAAAGTGTGTAACTCTGTATCTCTCAATTGTTCTAACCATCTCTTTCTCACTGAATCTCCTCATAACCACAATTTTTGAGCCCAAAGATAACAATCCTGAGACGAAAAGGGAAAGACCATACACATGAAACATGGGAAGCACAGCCAGATAGACATTCTCCCAGGCATCACTCCCATATTGTGAAGCATCAAACCGAACGAAAAGCTGCACCATAGCTATCAAATTCCCATGACTCAGAACAACTCCTTTGCTAGCCCCACTAGTACCCGAAGAATACAGTAAAGTCGCAGTATCTTGCTGTTTAATGATCGGTTTTCGGGCAAATTCCGGCTTCCTCAACAGAAGCCTATTGAAGCTAGAAAATTCCGACGAACCCAAATCAAACTCTATGTTCTCTGGCACAGCAATACCTCTAACACCCATGTTCTCAATCTTTTCAAGGCTCCCAGAAACAGTAAAAGCCAGTACTACTTTGCTATCATTCACCTGTTTGTTAATTTCTCTCAAACTACTAAGAGGATTCATGGTAGTAACAACGGCACCAACAGACAGCACCCCCAAGTAAATGACTGGAAAGTAAATGCTATTTGGCAACAGCATCAGAACTACCTGTCCTTGAGAAATCCCAATCTCCTGAAGTCCAGAAGCCACAGATTTAACCATTTCTTGCAATTTTCGGTAGCTGATTGAAGACCCAGATGGGGAATCAATCAGAGCAGTAACACCTTGTTGGGCATGGAAGAAAATGAAGGAAACAACATCTAGAAATGGGTCTGTAGGTAGCTCCATTGATCTGTGTTTACTTCTGTAATTCCCTGTTTCTGAACAAAACCAATCGCAATTTTGTGAGAGATTTTGCATCTGGGTAGTTTCAGTTTCCATGGAGTTGTAATTGTAAGTGTTGTTAGAGTCAACAGCCATTGAAATCTAGGTTTTCGTCAATGATTTTTGAGGAATTTTGCAGCGGAGAATCGAAAGAAGCTGGAACGGGGAAGAGAGGAACGATTTTTATGGGATTTTATAGGACGCAGGGTGGACTTTAAATCTCTACGGGAGGATTACCGAGATAGCCGTTAGTGTTAAATTTCCCGCGAGATTGGGAATGCTAGTGGGTCCCTGTCAAGACGATGGGGAGATCTAATTCTTTCAAGAAAATATTGGAAATTACCAGGAGATATACGAAATTAACTAAAAGATTAAGATATATTTTCGAAGAAAATAACAATTGCTTTATGGAAGCGAGTTTCGTTTCCTATAGGAATGAGTATTGCTTGGAGCCATTTATCTAACCTTTTATCGAATTATCTGAACCGTTCGATGAAGGTCATCTTTTTTTAATTGTTGAACACACACACCATGAGTTTCACCTTGGTTGATCCGGCCTGTTCATCTTATTTCAATGACTTTGCATATCTAGAAGGCCAAAGATCATATGGGTTGGACGATTCTAAACATATAGACAATTGTACTTTTGATCATAGTTACCTCTATGCAAAATGTATTCAAGAAACAATACGTGAAAAAGCTAAAAAAAATTATTTGAAACGAGAAATGTTTAGGAAAATATATCAGAAACCTCATTATCATCATCATCAAGACCTTATCCCAATCAGGCGTAGGCCAAATGAATCTTATTCTTCCACTCTCTTTTATTAAGCTTCATGGCTTTATTTAATTCTAAAATTTTTAAAATCTTTTTTCGCCACTTATATCTATATTCTTTTAGGCTTTTCCCTTACTTTTCTAGAAACTTCAACTTGAATCTACTCACTCCTAAAATAAGAAATATAATATAAACAAGAGAGATTTGAAAGTAAAATGAGAGACATGAATGTGAAACATGAGAGGGGTGTGTTTGTAGATAATTGGTGTAATTGGAGAGAAGTTAGCCAATAAAACAAAAAATAGAATATATATATATATACATATATAATTAAGAAATTAAAGGTAATGCAACGAGAGGAATTAAAGGTAATTATATATAGGAATAAGACTCATGTGGCCGACCCTTAATTGGGATAAGGTCTTGATGATGATGATGATGATGATGATGATGATGATATATGCATATATATAATTAAGAAATTAAACATGAGAGGGGTGATTTGTTTTGTAATTCGTTGCTCCTATAAAAAAAAAAAACTAATAAAAGTACACTTAAGCTTCTAAAAACTATTTACTTATGACACTTTAGTTCTTACAGTTTTAGAAAAATAATTTAATCACTAGAACTATTGGTTTGAATTGTACTTTAGTCATTCTGTTGGACCTCATAAACAATGGTTTATTGTTTTTCTAAAAAAGAGGAAAGTATACTTTAACACTTGAAACTATTCACTTATGATACTTTAGTCCTTTTCCAAAAAAATTTATTTTAGTTCTAGGGCTAAATTATTGTTTGTAGGGTCCAACAATTAAAATGAAAAGCTAACAAAAGGACTAAAGTGCAACCCAAACCAATAATTCGAGGGACAACAGTTTTTCTCAACCTTTAAGGACCGAGGTGTCATAAGAGAATAGTTTTAGGAACTAAATTGCACTTTTCTGAAAAAAAAAAAAAAACAGTGTTACAATAAATCTCTCTAGTTAGTTGGTATGCTCACACTCACCCAGCTCACTCATTTAATATTCAGATATCTCAAATCCTGGATATTCACCACTGACAACTTGAGTTTTCATAAAATCTCAAAATCCAGATTTATCCCAATGCAATAACAGTAACAATTGATCATTAGTCATACTATATCTCAATGCACTACCGCAGCATAGCTCAACACCCAATTTATTTACCATAATCCCAATTTATCATGCTTTAATACTGCATAGCAAGAGACAAGATCATTGTTCATGGATAGTTCATTTGCAAGCTACCCAATGAGCTCGATGGATCTAGCAGCATCCAATCAAGGGAAAATCAGCAGTAATTGCATCCTCAATCACCGTCTGTTTGATTAGCAAAGCTGATCACACGTCCAGTGCACATTGAGGCCAAGCAAGGGACTTGGCAACAACAGCCTTCTTTCAGATTTGAATGGAGAAAGTTGCTTATAACTACCCCTTCCTTTGGAACAATCCAAACCGCCCAATGCACACTGAATGTGATCCGTACATCCCATCAAAAGTAGGAGGGTTTGATTTATTTTAGTATATAAACATATTCACCTCCAAAAAGTACTCCAGATGTAGTATAGATGGGTTCTTACATGGTGCTTACACATAATTATGGTTCCCAGAAGGTCGCTGATCCAAACTGTTCATCTTACACATTCCAAAAGTATCTTCTCTTTTGGATGATGTTAACCTTACAATCTGTTGAATATCCTTGCCATTCACTTCCCAGAAGTTGAGTGGTAGGGGTTAAGAACATCCACATCTACACACACACACACACACTATAAGACCTTAGTATGACTTAATAAGGGCAGCACCGGTGCTCGAAGCTCCCGCATATGCAGGGTCGGGAGAAGGGGAGGACCGCAAGGGTCAATAGTGTGCAGCCTTGCCTTGCATTTTGCAAGAGGCTGTTTCTATGCCTTGAACCGTGACCTCAAGGTCATACAACGACAACTCTACCATTGCGCCAAGGCTCCCCTTCCTCAGTTTGACTTGATCTGCCTCCTAAAATATGCAGCCATTTGAGCAAATAAAACGTTGGGTTGCAAATTTTCAATCTAATTCGTATTAGTATATCAAAAACATTAAACAAACAGTTCTACGAAGTTGAAATGGGCAACCCCGGTTAGCTTCAGCTTGGTGTGTCAAAACTCTAAACAAAAGCCACCCCTCAAACTCGAATGCAGTTCAGATATTGATGATAATACACACAATGCAGATTCAGAATGCATGAAACTCGGCCTAGCCATGAAGGGACTTTGATATGCTCCTGCTCCTGAAGTGCACTACTCATTTATAGTTACATGAATGAAGTAGAAGTGCAAGGGAATGACCTCGGCCAAATGACAGTGAGAAGCCTTCTGGTGGGATCATGTACAAATGGGAGGAGGGCCAATTCAAGGTTCAACTTCATAATGATATACATAATGTGGAGGAGATGGCGAACTTTGTTCGCTCATTGGGGGCGTAGTTACATGAGCTTGGTTCTTATCTACTCTGACCTCCGTCAATTCAACATCTTCGAATGATCTGAATATTGGATGCAAGTATGCATCAGCCAAGAATGCTTTAATGTTAAGGTTTGGTTCAGCAGCTCGTTCCATCATGTCCTTCTCCATGGCTTCCTGAAATAAAAAATGCAGAAGCAACTGAGGCAAGTAATGGAAAAAGCGAACGGACTCATGCAAGAGAGAAGCCTTTCCTGATGAAAAATGGACCACCTATCCTAATGGCATCCATGTCTAGTAGAAATTTACTACTGTTTCCAGGTTTTGAAACTTTTGGTGTTCCTCTGTATAGCTCAACGGCCATGGATAAGGAGAGATTCGAAGCGTCTTAGGTACTCAATAATCTCTCACATAAGTTGAACATAAGTGGCGACTATGATTCATTCGAGAATGAATGTGTGCTCTGTTCCTACTCAAAATCTGGAAAGAGCACATGGATATGTCTATTTGGTGCTATCCCTATAGCTGATAACCTTTTTCCATGATGTTACATATATATAGTGCAATAATATATAAACTTCTTCCCTTATTGACCACCACTTCTCTCTCTCTCTCTCTCTCTCTCTCTCTCTCTCTCTCTCTCTCTCTCTCTCTCTCTCTCTCTCTCTCTCTCTCTCTCTCTCTGTGCATCTGTATGTAACTTGTATATAAAGGCAGCCCAAAGCTCCTACATATGCGAGTTCCGGAGAACGGGCAGACCACAAAGGGTATATAGTATGCAACCTTACTTTGCATTTCGCAAGAGGCTGTTTCCACACCTCAAACCTATGACCTCCAGGTCGTACGGTGACAACTCAACCATTGCATCAAGGTTTCCTTCTACATAACTTGTATATAAAGAAGAAAATAAACTTCTTTATTAAACAAATACCTAAGTTTATTAAGTCCAGTGAATCAGTTAGTGGTATCATCAATAAATCCAAGGTTTCTTTCAGGTCAGCACCTCAGGCTAGGAAATCCTTATCATCAACCACGTAGAAGAACTAACGACCCCTATATGGCCTGGAAAGCAGGGTTTAGATACTTCTGCTGCCTATGTTGAAATAATAAGTTCTAGAATAGCAATTTCAGATCAAACTACCTGAGATTGTCACTTCTGAGTCCAACCAGGAAACTTTTTATTGGTAAGAATATCTTCATTTCTGAGAAGAAATTTAAGTGGAAATGAGAAGGATTATGTTATATGCTTACCTCTAGTGGATACTTTCTAAATGCAGGTTCAAATCGACTTTTGCAGTACCGGTGGAACCATAGTGTAAGTACAGGTAGAACAATAAGCAAAGGAGTGGAGTTAGCCGCTTCCTTTGTGCTAAGCAGGCCTAGCAGAAGAAACTGAGATATTAACAAGCTCGCAACTATGCGGCCATGAACATGTGGCCAAAATGCAGCAGCACTCTCATATTCTTGATGATAGACATTAATTATCTGCAAGACATAATATGAAGATAAAACCATAAGCAATTCTAACAAATAAGCATAACAGAAGAAAATGATCGAAGTGTGAAACTTTTCTTCTCAATAGAATTTGGACTACAGAAATGATTTAGAAGCCAAAGTTACAGGAAGTAATAGATTTGCATAATTTTAGAAAACCAAATAAGAAAGCACTCAGGAGTCATAGGCATATACTTTTTTTCTCTCCTTTCCTCCTAAACAGATTAAGCATCAAAAGATTACAGCACAACTGCTGCACATGCCTGAGCATATATTGTAGTTTAACTCATTCCTGAAGATTAAATTGATCTTCTTTTCATACTCTTCAGATACGGCAATAGTTTGCTAAAAGAAACACCATAAAATGTGTTCTTGAAATGTCAACGGTGCTCTGATCAAATAATAAATTATTGACGATGCAAGCCAATTGACAAATGTCCAAAAGCAAATATCCACACAAACTCCTGGAATTGTTAAGGTTGGTTTAGTACCAACTCAGATTATATTTGTCTGGTGACTTGATCGTGCAAGTTTTAAATGAATCATGAATCCATAAGACTCCCAAGAATACATTTTCTTGTTCTATTTTTCTTTGTGTGCTACATTCTTGAAGTTGCTTATGATTTCCTATCCTTTCCATGTTCTATCTGTGCAGATGCACTAAAGCTTTATTACCCATCTCGTACAAGCTCCTTTTAATATTTAATTATAAGGTAAAAAAAGAAAGTCCATCATTTACATGTACCATTGAATCATCTACCCCCAGTTATTTTGATTAAGAAAAATGATAAATCTGCCCCCTACACTCAACCTTGCTGCTGCCCTTCGTGGTTTTTTCGTCATTTAGTGGTTACTTTTGGATATTCTAATAGAAAAGACAATCATTATATGTGTGAAATACCCAAAAACCCACAAAGGGGCAGAAGTAATGTTAAGTTGAGGCTGCAGGTTTATCATTTCCCTTTTATTAATGGTCTCAAACATGGAGTTGACAGGACAAACTAACGATGGAAACTCTTCCAGTTTATATCAAATTCAGGATCCAAGTATTTTCAAATAAATTGGCAAATTCTGCTCTTCACAGAAACAAACTCGAAAAAGAACTAATGGTTTTCTGAAGTTCAAATGAGATCTATATGGTTGCACAGTCAACATCTCTAGAGTGTTTGCACCATTACAGAAAATGATGAAATCCGTTTTTAATCAAAAGAGTTCGATGAGAACTTAAGGCTGCTCAAATGCTCCAGAATTATTCACTATAAGATGTTGTAAGGATGAAAAAAAAAAAAAGAACTGGATCATGACAAACCTGATGACGGTAAACAAGGTATGCAAACCCAAAGAACACTAGTATGAAAGGAAGAAGGATTGGGGTCACCACAATGTAGACAATCCCCAGAAGAAAGTATAGCTGTAGCGTTGGGAGAGTCTCTGGGAAGTCAACACTATGAGGGTTCATTGCCTTCTCTCTGTCTCTTTCAGTTTTTACCAAGAACATGTTTTTCAGATGAAATATGACCAGTGGCTTGAGTCGTAAAATCTCGCTAGCAATGCCAGCCCATCCATCAACCATTATATATGTAATGAAGAAAGTAGCCTTCATTGGTATTGAAACTCCAATGGTTCTAGGAATCCTGCCAACATACAAACAGAATTCCGGGATGTTAAGTAATTTCAGTATCAATCTGGCCAACTAATAGCTAAATTCCTTGAGGTAAATCTAAAATTTAATTTATGGGCTGCTAGCTGGCCTGTGCAGATAGGTGACATGCATGTAAAATGAAGTGACTTGCTCTGATATAAAGCATATTTGAACAGAAGTGGATATGCATCATTAGAAGGTTAGAAATATTACTGGGTAGGTGACTGATGCAGAAAAGAATGGAGTTGTTCAAAAGCAGTTCCAGTCACTATGCTCCCCAGAAACACATTGACCAGCATAAAATAATAATATTTAGCTGCAGTCTTTCTCTCAAGCTTTGATAACGATACATAGCCTTCAACCTTTGACATAATCATTAGAACAGTTGGAAGAACCCATAAGAATATCTTTAGAGCCAGACCAGGGAGAAAACCTTGGAGGAATGACTTGATCACTTTCCTGCATAATTAAAAATAATCTAAGTCATTATTGAGAAAAAAGTATGTAAAACTAAAAAAGACCTCAAACTGGCATCATATCTGACATAGACTGGAAATACAGTAGTGAAGTCCAAAAGAAGCAGTCAAGATTTCATTATTCGATGACTTAAAGGACTAGCTCTAGTTAAAAAGGGCAGCCCGGTGCACGAAGCTTCCGCATATGCAGGGTCTAGTGAAGGCATGGACCATAAAGGGTTTATAGTACACAGCCTTACCTTGCATTTTTACAAGAGGCTGTTTCCACACTTCAAATCCGTGACCTCCAAGTCACACGGTGATAACTCAACCATTGCGCCAAGGATCCCCTTCTTAGGAGTGGCTGGAGTTGCGAAATCTAATTTCATCCTAGCATATCACAGAGTAGAAAACCTACAAGCAATAGTAGCAAAGCAAAAATTCTCTACTATCATCATGGTCCAATTTACAAAGAGCCAAGAAATTTCTCTGCTACTAAAACTAATAGGAGATCACCAACATACCATACATCAAGTATAGGAACAAACACAATTCTTAGCATGAATGTAGACAAAAGCATTGGAACATGCTTAAAGTTGTATCAACATAGAGCCATTTCGGACCAAAATGGCATCATACTGAAGCACTGATCTAGATGCCATACCAGTCCACCAGATAATTCACCCTGACAATCTCTCCTCCATTTGCAAACTCTGATGGTACCACAAGTTGATAGGAAAGAACCTCTAGCTCTATCATTTGAGAAAGAGTACATATTTTCTCCATAATGGACCAATAGATTATTTTTGGATAAAGTCGGGCATGGTTCCAGTTTAGTTTTTTTCTTTTTTTCCTAACTGAATCAAAGGAAGCACAGCCTATTATTCTCCCCGAGGTGAAAACTGGTGACAGTACAGATTGCTTGATTGATAAGACTAGCTGTCACTCTCATAATTGTCATTTGTACAAAGAAAATGACTGTTTTATCATTTGTTCTAAGTTTATTTGCATAATATTATTGGTTCTTTGTATATGCCACAGCAAATATCAAGTAGGTAAGTTAATAGCATGTCGAGACTGCAATTGAATATCGGGATATTTTAGTACATAACAAATTGATCCTTCAGCAATCCAGAAGATCTCCATTTTGAAACTGCAGAATATATTTCAGAACTTATGATCAATCGACTTCTTTATCTTGTTGACATAACACATCAAAAAAGAAAATCAGGTGTCATCTCAGTGAAGATAATGGGACCAACTACAGTTACCTAGTGACTTGTGATAGCTTCTGGTCTTTCACAATTAAAAAGGCAGGATAAAATTTTAAAACTTGATACAGAAGTATAGATGCCTCAGTGCCAACATCTTATGTTGTCACTTTGTTTACATAAAAATGATCAACAGTACTTAAATTTATGGAGTACTTAAGACAAGGACACTTACACTTCGATAACTGGCCTGAGAAAAGGAGCAACTCTTTGTAGACCATCAAGATTTGCAAGTGATTGAACAAAAGCGATGGGTATCATGTAAAAGAAAACCAATAAAAACACTGCTACTGATATAACAAGCCTCCGAATGCTGAGGGAAACAAATGGAATAGCAAGATTCTGCCAATATACATCACGTGGTTCTGGAGCCCAATCAGTTAACCAGAGCGTGGGATTCTTGCTTTGTTGTGTCTGAGCACAAACAGAAGCACCCCATCGTGAATCAAATGAAACAAAAGCTACTGGCATAATAGCCTTTGGATCTTTAAGAATCTTCTGACGCTCGGATATCATCTGAAACATGATATTAGAGATGCTGAATGAATTAATTGGCACATACCAACTGAGCATCCAAATAATAATAATAAAAAGGCATCTGATAGTCATGTACATGACAATTAGGTCTCAGAAAATGCGTCAGTGCTTCTTAACTGGATACAAGCATGTAGAGAAGTATAGAAATGTGAACAGGAAGCATAATCAAGCCAGAATGAACAGATTTCCCTGCCATATAAGTGAAAAATGTGATCGACATGCATTGTGCATCCTCTCAACCTCACAAGGAAATTGATCAAACAACTGCTTCAGATGTGGATTTCACCACACAAGATTCTCGTCCATTATTTTTGAAAATTTACCTTTTTCTCGAGCTCACCGATCTTGTGTTTATAGAAATCAATGGCATCCACCCTCTCACCAAAAAGGCCAAGAAATCCACTCTGGAGCACGAAAAGAAAATATCTATCAAATACTAAAATTTCTAACAAACATGAACAGAGTACTGCCTGCAAAGCCTATAGTCAAATCTGAGCCTAAACTGAAAAAAGGTAAACTTCAACAAGGATCTGTCATCCTGGGAGCCATAAAATGACATACCTTTCTAGTTGGCCTTTTCTCTGGATTCCTTTCAAACTTAAGCTGGTTATAGTCAAGCCAGTTTTGGAGCCTATCTCTCTGTCTCACAAGTTTAGCAAATTTGTTTGCATTGTACACAGCCTGAAAATAGAAAATATCAAATATGAAGGTAGAAGAAAAAAATATGATATTCCCACATAAAATAGGCTTTTCTTTTGAGAGAAATTCACAGAATTTTAACTTTAAAAGAAGGAATTCCACCTGGTGACCGATATAGTGATTGGGGTGATTAGTTTGGAAGAACTGGTCCACAGTCTCCGACAATGAATGATCCGAAACAGACGGCACATTTGTGACTAATACCTGCAAAAATATCCAAAAATCAAATTAAATTGTATAATGGACTGAAAAACACCACAACCATCTCCAGCAATGTTAGGAGATAGAATATCAAATTATTTAGCATCCGTGATATGAAAGTGGGAATAGGTAATAACCATGTCTATCATCACTAAAAGAAGAAAAGACATAAGAGGGACCTACCTCCATTCGTGCTTGAATTTTAATACCATGCCCATATTATAAGAGTATCTTTTCCATTACCTTGGGAAATAAAATTTTCAGCTGTCTTCACCAGAGCCATCCCCACTTCTTTTGTTTACCTTCCAGAATTAGAGAAACCATATCAAGTTTGTTTATAATTAGCTTTGCCCCCACTCAGAGACTGATAACCTTGCTTTTGATAAATTGATGTTTCCAGAATAGAATAGAAGTCTTGGGAGATGGGGTATACAAAACCTTAGTAGTATAGTACTGGTGGTGAACAGATGGTCAACTTTCCACTATTAGTCAATACTTACTTCTTGTTAGGTTACCCTTATATATATAACCTTCTACCTTTACTTAACTTTGCCAAATGAGAGCTCAATAAGTCAAGTTGGTTGGTCATGACCTTTTTCTCCTCTCCGTGGAACAGGAATTACTAGATAATTGTTAAGTGACCACTCTTATTCAGATTTCAGAAAAAAGAAAAGGTTTTAAGGCACTGTATCAAGACTCCACAAATCCCTTTATAATTCTGTTTATGCCAAAACAAGTTGTCTTGAAAGCATGATACATGTCTATCAATGAGAGTAGAAATAGTTGGTAAAATGAAGCTATATGGCAAAAGTAGTCATAGCATGCAACAGCATACTGTAACATCAATGAGCACTTAACTCCACGAAAATGATAAATCGAAGCTTTGACAAAATGAGGCTGCACAGTAATATGAGCGTTTCTCTAAATAACTTTCCTTTTTTTTTTAAGATGCTAAAATAATTTCAAATGCTTACTGTGAACTGATCTACTCGGCGGTTTTTTGAAGCTAGATAATGCGACCTCATAAAGGCTGTTCTACCATATTCCAAGTAGAGCATATAGCATGTCCAAATTGTAAAGACATACGCCATCGAAAGGTGGGCCCAAAACCTGAAACAGAAACTTCGTCTTTTAATGTCGTATCCATCAATGTTTTTTACAAAGTGAAAGGGAAAGACAAAAGTGTATGAATATGATTGCTGTAACTAGCATGACACACATGCAAATGGATATATGGTATTGAATAAAATGCTCTTTGATTCCTCAGGAGATCTATGACAAATTGATTATTTAAACAACTGTGCCTAGACAGAATCTTATACAAACTTTTTAAACTAAGAAAGGATGCCCAAGCCTTGGAAATCAAATGAAAAGGCATGACATATTTCCTTGATTCCTCAGGAGCTCTATGCCAAATTGACTATTTAAATAAAGGCACCTAAACAGAATTTTATACAAACTTTTTAAACCAAGAAAGGATGCCCAAGCCTTGGAATTCAAATGAAAAGGCATGACATAATAGGATGAGTGTAGAAGAAAATATACAGCAAGCATGCTTCCGGAGTAATAAACATATAATACTATCAATTGAAGAAATCTGAAAAAGATATTAAAGCACGTGAAGCAGCATGCAGTCAGATATTAGTGCTACTAGGGTTTTGATGCTCACACTGGTAAAGCAGACCAGAGGTTTTATTGAACAGGAAGTCCTAATATCCTTATGTCCTTGTTTACAGTAATAGATAAGTGCACGGGACTTCAAGGTTGCCAAACATAACATGGCAACCTATACCAAAGGACAACATTCACTCAATTACAGCAATGTAACCCCAGCACTGAAAAATGATACATCCTTAAAAATATAAAAATGAAGATTGTGAAGATGGATATTCTGTTGCATTGAAACCAAACTGCAGTAATAAACAAATAGCATCATTGGTACCTTTAATTTGAGCAAGGAGCTAAAAAACTAACTGTTGGACATATTAAACCAATTTCATTGTGTCAACTCTTTAGGCAACATTATCTGAATTGAAACCTACAAAAGTCAGAAAAATGCCATGTGGACACTAGGTCCAGTCCAAATTTTTGTGCTGAGTTGCAGGGGACTACAAGACCAATTGTAAAGACAGATATAGTTAAAGAAATTGCCATAGTAAATCATAATTCCCAACTGAAAATTATTAATTTATTGCAGTATATCAGCATGACATAAGTATTCTTTCCATAGCTGTACTTTTCAGTATTCCCTAAGAAAAATATTCATCCTAAAAATACCTAACAATTTAACTTGCAGGCAGCATCACTCTAGATACTTTTTTACTTTGCAAAGAAATCACGTTAGCATTCCTTGCTAGCAAGCATGATTTCCTGCAGTTCCCTAGGATTAAGCTGTATAAAATCGTTATTCCCTTGTTAAAATCAGCTGTAAAAACTAAAATGAGTGCATGTATCTATCCGTAGGAAGTATAATTCACAGGAGCTCCTCAAGTATAAGCAAGTAGAAACTTGATTTCAATTGTAAGAGAGGGCATAAATTTAGAACACTAATTACAATTTCTTACTTTAAAAAAATAAAAATTAAATTAAATCAGTTGAGAAGGACAAACTTACTTTTCAGAGCCAGGTTTAACATTTGATATTGAAAGCTTATCAATATCACTGAAAACTAGATCTCTTCTCAGAAAGAATAACGTTCCACCAGACACATTGACAGGAATAAGAACCAAGAGTGCTAGGATTGTCATTGGCCCAAAAATCTTCAAACTGTCACAAAAATAAACAAAGTTATGAGGTACCCATTAAATATTTCAGTGATAATAAACTAAACAAAACTTCATCATGATCATCATCATCAAGACCTTATCCTAATTAGGGTCGGTCACATGAATCTTGCTCCTCATTCCCCTCTATTAAGTGTCATGACTTCATTTAGTCCCAAAGGTTTTAAATCTTTTCTCACCACTTCCCTTATTTTGATATTGAAACTTCTCACTCTATTAAACAATTTTTTTGACATTTGAATAGTTTTCTAGCAAATTGCAGCAGCCTTTCAATAAGTTTCCATTTCACATGAAATCACCAATTAGCTAAAAGCACTATCTTTTGAAATGGTTCTCAAAGAGTTCAGATTTTCCACTTCCCTATATCTGATGATCATTTGAGTTATGATTTGGAAATGAGGGATCCACAGATAAAATCACAGATACAAAATAGTAATGTCTCTTCGACCCAAAGTAACAAAAGATACACAGGAATGGAAATGAGGAGCAAAGTGAAAGTTGATAAAGTCAACCAATTCTAAGCAGAACTGTTGTATACAACTAATTGGAGGAAACATGCATGTGCACAGGCATGAATGATGACATGAAACGATCACTATCCCATGCAAAGTAGGATGGAAAGCTAACACCAGTTAAAACAACAGACTGGTCCATCACTTGGAAAAAGAAAAAGGAAAAAAATGAAAGAGAGAAATACTGATAAGAATCAATTACACATATACTTCAATACATAGTTAAATTAAAGAACTAGTATATTCCCACATAAGATATTGCTTCAAGCAGATACTCCTGCAGGTTGCTCCACAGTGTGACTGCAACAAATATCATGATCAGGCCTAGGTTTGGAAGGTTAAAGGCACAGGTAAAACATGTCCACATTTCAGAAATTCATTATGTGGCAGACAGTGATATCAGCAGACCCTCAAGTGAGAAATTTTAACACTTCCTCCTGTGAAAAGTTCCACACAACTAGGACTAACAAACTGCAATAGTCACATAGGAATAAAGGAGATTCTTGCGACTGATGACAAAAAGCTTGTGTTTGGCACAATTCACACTTTGGCCCTAAGATCTCATTAATCTATTGTTGGATGTATCTTTGCACCCCACAGCAACTAAAGTGCCTTTCTTCATTTTTCAAATGGAAATAACTAAACTCACATAAAGTTCGGAAAGAATGGGGCGATTGGAACCCTGCAGCAAGATAGTTCAGTTTCTTCCGTGGATAACCATTAATTTGATGGCTTAGGGTAAGATAGCTTCTACTACTCACTACTAGCCTAGGGAACAAGGAACCTTACAACCAAAACATTACTCATGAAAGTGGTCCATTGCAGAGAAATAAGGCTAACATGTTTGGGTACTTTGAGTAATCTCCAAGTAGTAATCACCAATCCGTTTCAGTCTTTGCAAAATCATGTCCTCTTCTGTATCCAGTATCAGCCTGTAAGGCACAATCCCAATCCTAAATGATCAAGCCTAAAAATGATGACAAATGCAGCTGAAAAAATCCTATAAGGTTTGAGGACATCTCACAACATTTAAAGCCAAATATCCTCCTATTTACAAAATTCTGCAACTACACATGAACTGTCATCAGTTCTGCTTTCTTTACAAGAAGACCAGTGAATGGATGCTAAAACCTTTGACCCTTGCAACTTCAACAACAACCTTTTCCATGTATAGGCTTTCCAGAAGAGCACTCAGAAAAAGAACAGAATTGATTCAAATACAAAGCCTGTGAGAGTTAGGGATCTTTGAAAGGCTAACAATGAAAAAGTTGAGGTAGAATTTCATTCTTGGCTCTCAGATTCTCATCTGCCCTTTCTCTATTGAATTGAATATCTCAAGCAATGTCAATTCACTTCAAGGAGCGACATTATATCTTTAGTGTCTGACTCAGTTACCTGTTATACAATACCCACCTGCATTATCTTTCTTGGCGAGAATCTCTCCTCCTCCTTTCCCTTTCTTTCACCAAGTTTTCCCCCAATGCATAAAATAAAAATCCAAAGCAGAGAAAGCAAATTGCAAAACAGTCAAAGTGCATGAAGCTCCTGCATATGCAGGGTCTGGGAAGGGGCGGACCAAAAGGGCCTAAAGTACACAGCCTTACCTTGCATTTTGCAAGAGGCTGTTTCCACGCCTTGAACCCGTGACCTCAAGGTCATGTGACGACAACTTTTACTGTTGCGCCAAGGCTCCCTTTCGCAAAACAGTCAAACCAAAGGAGTTAATATTCCTGCCTCTCTGCATCTACAGACTGAGTCTCCCATCAATTTACATAAGTACAGATGTAAGTATGAGAATTTCACAGTAAAAAACACTTCACTGTCAGAAAAACAGAAACATCACAAAAGACAGTCTTTCTGCTGCTACACAAACCCATTAAAGCAAAGATAACTTCTATGCATCCAAGAAGTTCCAACAAGTGACAATGATCACATTTCAAACTCACACATTCCAAGCCAAACTTCAGATTTTGAATAGCAAACCACAACGAAAACAAAATCATAAGGACACAAACAAAGTTCAGCTTTTGAACAACAAACAAGAATGAAACCAGCATAGATTAACTAAAAGGAAAAAAAGAACCCATTATTTCAAACCAGTAAAAACCCATAGCCAAATTCAATCCAAGAAAAAGGATATATTTTTTCCATACAAGCCTCAGAGAAACAGCAGAGTCAAGTTCAGCATGCTCAGTAAGTTCAAAAACTGAATTCAACGTTTAAACTCATATATTCCAAACAAATTTCAGATCTTGAACAATAAACCATAACGAAAACAACATAGATTAACATAAATAACAAAAGAAATCGGAGCCATTTCACGAAAGGCATAAGCAAATCAAAACCCATATAAAAAAGGAAGAATTTTTTTTACCATACCCAAGTATATAAATCCTGAGATAAACAGCAGAATCAAGCCCAGCATGCTCAATAAGCTCTGCTTCACTCATATTCAATGCAGCAGGCATCCAATTCAGGAAAGTCAAATAAGTCCTGAAATTCAGATTCACAAACTTTCCAACAAAATTCCCAGACCTTCTGGGACTCTTTCTAGCCCCACTCAAATACCATTTTGGGAAATAAACTCTGTCATTGATGGGTTGAATCCTCAACAATGCAAAAGCAAGCAAGAAGGCAAAAGCACTGATAATGTTTATGAAGGCAGAAACTCCAATATCTTCAAGAGAAGCCATGAAAACTCAGAAGAAGAATGAGAAAGGAGAGACTTTAAGATATGGGTTTTGAAGGGAAAGGAAGAGGAAACTTGTCGAGTAATGCAAGTTGGGAATAACAGAAGAATTTGGGAGTTAGTGGGGTGGAGATGACATGGTTTTCTTCTATTTTTTGCTTGTTATATATTCAGTAATTTATCATTTTTAATTTAAAATTTTGATAAAGGTTCCACTGGTTTTTAGCTTGCTTTGAAGGTCTGGACACGGATTTGGTAGCTTTTACGATTTTGATCGGCGGAATAATCGGCGATATCAATATAATCGAGACATGGGGAGAGAGAGTAAAATAGTGAAGTAAAGGGAACAGAGTTTCCAAAAGGGTGAAGTCACTTAATTACCAAAAAGGTTACCGTTCCTTCTGAAAATTACCAGTATTGCCATTTCATAAATGTAAATTAGAACACGCTGAATATCATGCATTTCCAATTTTTATGATCCTATTAAATACGAAATAGTGCCGGTTGCGTACCCGCCCTCTCTTTTCCATTTATAATGATCATGTTTAGATCTAAGTCGTTCATTATATTATTTGTATAAAAAAATAAAAAATATATATATTTGGATAACTCGTTGACGAATTTTTCTATATTTGAATGTCTTATATATCAAAATGCACGCGACTTGAATGATTCCTTCGAACATGTAATCACGCCCCCGTCTGCGGGCCACGAAATGTGTCGTCAACTAGTTTACAGTACACCTTTTGACTTTCGTAGGAAAGGCTTTGAAACTGGAGCCAGCCCGTACTCTCCAAGATCTACCGAGTACTTATCCCTCAAGGATTATCTCCAGATTTGATATTCACACTTAGTAGGGTAGCTCCGGTGCACGAAGCTTTTATCTGCACGGGGTTCAGAGAAGGGGTGAACCTAGGGGCTTATAATAGGTAGGTTTATCTTGCATTTTATAAAAAACTAATTCTACATCTTGAACCCATAATTTTAAAGTCATATGATAATAACTTTTACCGTTTAGCAAAGGCTCCCTTCTAATATTTACACTCCCAAAGTTGCTAAAATCTTGGTGGACTATAGTTTGCGAGGTAGTCGGCACTATTCCTTACTCTATCTTCAACGTGGAATTCAATTCCGTCGCGACTGCTCCTTTGAAAAATCAGTTATCAAAGTAGAACCAGTGACAAGTGGAACCTTACATGTTAGATTTAACACATTAAGTGTCCTTCCCACGAGAGGGTCGAAATTATGAAATCCACCGTACAATTCAATTCCATCTCACTAACTACCCTTTCAAGAAATTCAAGTTCAACAACATGTGTTTCACCAACACTGGGTAAAGTTTAAATTCAATAGCGTGTGGTTCACTAACCTAGAGTTTGGGAACTAGCCAACTTTTCAAGTTCAAGATGTAACTTTTAGAACTTGTTGATTTTAAATTATCTTAGAAATTAAGTAAAGTTGCGTATTACAAGCCCTTGTCCTTGTGTTTGCCTCTCCCAAGATGTCGCATAAGCAGAAGCATCTTAAACCGTTGCTGTGCTTCTTCTTTTTTTCTTACATCTTAAGTTTCAATGTTTTCCACATTTTCTTTTCATTTCAATTTTGGGAGAAAAAGAGAGACTAACGAGAGGAAAATGTTGAAGAAGATGACCAAACCCTGTAAGGCGAACAGTTTGGGCACTCATCTGAGAACTATAATTGAAGGATGGAACTGAGTATTTTTCAATTGAAAATGGATTAATTCTTATTTCAAACTAGAATTGATTTAAGATGCGAAAACAATTTCTTACAAAATGTAAGACATGACTGCATACTATTTAGTGGTTTGCTCATTCTTCGAACTCTGCATATGCTGAGCTTCATACATCCGGACTTCTTTTTTCAAACTAGAACTGATTAATCTTTAAAAATAGCTAATTTCCTAATTCTACCAGCACCATAAAAAGAAAAGAAATAAATAATGGGTGCATAAAGTCAGATGTACGTCGAGACCAGAAAAAGGACTGATCATGCGTCTATAGTACGCAGCAAGGACTGTTTTCACTTTTCCCGCTTCGAACAGAAACTTTGAGGTCACGTGGCGACAACCTGCGTTAAATGGCACGGTGGGGTTACTTCGGAAATTCGCCTCATTTCTTGTTTTGCATGAGAATTGACCACGAGTCATTATCAAACGACTCGCTCGCTAACTCGGCGATTTTCAATCAAATCCTGATGCTTTTCCCGTGATACGATGATTGCGTTGTGAGCTTTATGACATTCAAGAAAAGACTAGAAAAATATACAGAGCTGAGTTGCTTTCGGCGTTACATGGATTGTGTCACGTGGGAGCAATCAATTTCTAAAAGATACAGCATTTGTTTATCACTTACCAACATAATCAAATAAATCCTAACCCCACAGTGGGATAGGATTGCAAGCTAGGAATTGAAGCCAAGTACTCATTTCTTCCCATCTACCAAATTTTAAATGGGTTGCATGTCTTTGATGCGAGACATTAAGATCAGCTGGTCTACGTTTGATAATTAGGGTTCAGGCTGGAGCCCTTTCTGTCATCTTCATTTCCTCCTTGCCATAATTCCTAAATTGTTGCTGTAATTTGCAACTTTCAATGAAATGTAAATTTGTTTGAAAAATTATTTGGGTATTTCATTCCAAAATCTCAGGATTTTACATCTGTGCGTGGTCACTCATAAAAAAATATTAATATTGATATTGTTGGAGTGAACCCGCATGTAGTCTATACATACATACATACATACATACATATATATGTAAGAGTTAGTGTACATGAGTGAGTTAGAGAGTTTGTACATAAAGTAGAGAAGAGAGGAGGTAAATGAAGGAAGGAGGCATTGCATTTTCTTCCTTACCCATGTAATCTAATCAGATAATATTGATTCCTCCTCTTTTGTGAACATACGCTAAGCTTGGCTAAACTACACAACTCTTTATCTCTTTTATTATGTGTGCGTGTTTGTCTCTCCCATAGATTTGTTAACTCTAATTATCAAATCTGGCACAACAGGTCTCACCAAGAAATTTGGTTTCTTTAAGTTATTTGAGCCCTGGTGGGATAACAATCAAGGTGAATCCAGGTTGATTGGATAAAGATTTTACATTATAATTTATAAAATCCTAAATGTTTTCACTTTTAATCTAACTTGTTCTAATTTTACTTGATCAGGTTAAGAAATTTTGAAGAGGTGTACTAAGGATACGGCCTATACAACATTATCATCTGTGATCTTGCCCTTTTTGTGACTACTAAAGAATTACTTTGGATTCCATGCTAAGAGGGATTGATCCTACAAGTCCCATTTTAAAAGCTTGCTACTAAACTTGAAACCCGTCCCAATTAACTCAACTCGCCAACAAATTGAGTCAACTCATTAAGCCACTCATCGCAAAGCAGACTTGTACCTTTCGCTAGCATCATCCAAACGCCCAACCCAAAACACTAGAGCACCAACCATCCCACTAAACATGCATTCCTTGATATCTTGCGAATTATTTAATTATATCAAATTTTAATCAATTTCTTTTGAAACCACTGCAAGTATTTTTAAGAGACAGCACAACAGCCTTCTAGCACGTTGGTACAAGGAGTCGCTCACTTGAATGTAAGACTAAAGTTTGAGGTTGTGCATAAGTGTATCTACTATTAAAAATATATTTTTTCAAGTCTCTGTCGAGTTAGTACGAGTTGACTCGACTTATTGTACACTTGAATTGAGTTGAGTTTTCGGAGTTTTTAGACTGAGCCACAAGTTGAATCAATTGTTAAAAAAAATGTTTAAGGATTGAGAGGACTTACCCACTTTTACTGCTTCTCCAGTTTTACCCAGGCATGATCATAATGATTTTGGGATGAAAAGAAAGAGAATAAAAAAAGAAGCACGCCTGGAATCTCACCCCACTGGGCCGGAAAAGTGGAACAAAAATAGGCAAAAACAATGTGGAGATAGCGGGAAAGAATGGCAAACAGACAGAGACAAGTTTGGCATCCAATCTCCAAACCCTCTCCCTTGCTACCTGTTAGTTTCCTGTATAATATGCCAATGTGTAAAGTGGGCACTCAGCTATCTACATCTTCCAACCTTATCCACGAGAGAATCAAGATCGAGATTATCCTGAGAATGTGAGCCTTAGTGCAACGGTTGTCGTGTGACCTTGAGATTACTGGTTCAGGTGTGGAAACAGTCTCTTACAAAAATGCAAGACAAGCCCCTTCCTCAACCATGCATAGGTGAGAGCTTTGTGCACCGGAGCTGCCCTTTATTGAGATTATCTCTAGTCCAAGTCGAGTTCTCATCATCCAGAGTTTCTTAGTCTCATTATCTAAATTAAATCAATCAACGGTCTGATCTATCTTTTCAAAGTTTTGGCAGCTGGCCATCGTCCATCTTGATCAATGAAGCTTTAACATGTTCCTACCATGACTAACTTTAGGTGTTGATCCCCACATGATAGAATGTCGTCTCGACTTTTATATTAATAACTTTCACCGCAAATTTAGCGAGTGATTGCACTTGAGATTGATTACTTAAGCCTTGTGGAATCTTTCTTATATGAGCAATTTTGGGGTTTTTTATGGGATTCATGTGCAAAATGGGACCATACAGCAATAAAAGGAAGAGACTTGACTATTGAGAGTGAAAAGGACAAGGTTTGCTGCAGCTAAATAAGGAAGTCCACACCTTTCATGTTTTGTAGTCACCACATTCATGTACCAACTTCTCTCTCTCTAAATCAATGGTAGAGTTATTATCGTGGGACTTTGAGGCCACAGGTTTAAAGCGGGAAAACCACCTCTTACAAAATTACAAGACAAGGCTGTGTACTATAGGGTCTGCCCCTTCCCTGGACCTTACATATGCGAGAGCTTTGTGCACCGGGCTGCCCTTTAATGGTATAGGAAAAAGAGAGGTAAATTTTATTTATTGTGAAGTCAATGAAGTAACACTACATATATGGTTTTGATTTTATATCTAAGTAGTAGCCCTGGGATCACATGAAATCAACTTACAGTATCGGAAATGGAGAAGCTTCCAGTTGGTCTATAACCAGAAATCAGCAGTGGTTTACGACCAAAAACACAAACATGATCACAGATTGCAGTCGTTTTCCTTGCTAAGATGTTGCTAATATCATTCTCCAACTTAAGTTGGTTAAGGAGGATCACTTTTATAGCCAAGCTATATAACTTTGTTCGAGTCACAGTTCCTTCTTATGACCTCTATACAATGTTTGGGCACAAGTAATATTCAAGAATTTACACATGCAATAATATATGGCTAAACATCTGTTTTTTTCTGAACAAGAAAAAGAAAAAGGTCTTTGGTGATCCAAACCATAAGCTGCATGTTCTTAAAATCTTCTTCTGACCCCAACTAGTACTATTATTGGGCGTAGATAGATGGCTTAGCAGCCTGCAACCAATGTCAAAAGATCTTTGATAGATCAAAAAATTAATCACATTTGATATATATTGGAGCCAGGATGGAGTCCAAGAGTCAATTGTGTAAATAGCACTCATAGATATTAACAAATGTCCAGGGAGTTGGCCGTAGACAGCTTGGTATCTTTCTTAGAATAAGCTTGGTTGTAGCTTCTAGTTATCACTTTTTCCTTTGACGGGGGACTAAATTTAGGAGAGTATGTATGATTTGCTTGTAAAAGAAAGAAAGAAAATGTCACTCTCTCTCTCTCTCTCTCTCTCTCTCTCTCTCTCTCTCTCTCTCTCTCTCTCTCTCTCTCTCTCTCTCTTCGTTAAAATAAGGGTCAATAGTAAGCACCCTTATCTTGCATTTTGCAAGAGGCTATTTCCACTCACACGACGATAACTCTACTGTTGCGCCAAGACTCCCCTTCTACTGGAAATCAAAATAAAAGATAATTTAGGGACATATATGGTCCACCAAAGATTTGAGCAACGAGATGAGGGCGTATTGGTGGGGGGCATAATGTTGTGATACTTTGTGTCAAAAGTCTATTGATGATGGTGAATGAAGAGAAAGGGGAGAATAATTAGCTCCCATTGATACAATATAATATCCAAACACTTGATTTATATTGACTTTGAGTGTGGTCAGGGCTCAAGGCAAACACCCGAGACTATGACCATGAAACTTTCTCACGTTTCCGAAAAGGAAACAATAGGGAATGCAGAAAATGATGCCCTCTGAAAACTCAATTTTAATAGGCTTCATATCTGATTTCTTGATTATGTTTGGCCTGCCTTACATTGGCTAGAAATTAAGATTCAATTATGAATGATCTCAGCTATTCTGTTTTGAGTTTATTAATGATGATCATTAAAAAAATTCAACTAACAAAACTGTTCATTATAAGCATCTATGTGTGTCAATTTGGTAAGCAGAGTAAACTGGGCAGGCGGAACAAGGTGAATGGATTAGATCATTCAAATAGAGCGTATATGTAGGGTACATTTTGAAATACATTAGTTGCAGCGTCTTCCTAGCAGCTCTCTTTTGGAAAAAAGAGAGAGTTCTACAAGTGAATTTTGGAAGATCTACACTATTCATCTTGTTTGGCCTGTTATAGATAGTAAATATGGGCATACATATAAAAAATCATGTCGATTGGATGAACTTGGTCTATACTGCTTGGAGTTAAAATTCATGATTATTATTAGCTTATGGCTGGAATTATTTGATGGTGCAATTTTTGAAATATAATCTAATCAAGGGAACCCTAACAAGAGAAATGGCTTGGATATGAAAATAAGGCCTTAGTGGCGTGTTGGATGGACGGGCATGTGATTAAAATTTCTCTTGGAAACATTTCATCTTGATAAAATTAAGAATTTAGAGAGACAGAAGAGAATTTCTTCTATACAAACGTATGTATTTATGAAAAATGGGGTTTGGACCCACATTTTTATAATTTTCATCGATACAAGACATTCATCTAATTCATGGTTTAAAAACTAGGTGATCCGACTTACGGATCAGTTGATCCTGATTGAATCGATAGGAAACCTAATCAGATTGCCCAAAAAACTCCAATGACATCATCATAAATTTGATTCAATGGATTGGATCAGTGGGAAAAGAAAACATGGGCGAGTTTTTGAAAAGATTGTCGAGTTTCACAATGGCTAAGTAAGTTTTTAAAATTTTAAATTAGAATCTTGATTTTTTTAGAAATATAAATCTTTTAATACCCAAATTAAATTTTAGCAATGCTTTCAATTCTATAGAAACTTCCTAGTCTAGGATTGGTCAAAATATATTGAAAGTAACTTATTAAATAATTCCAAAACCTCTCCTCTTTTAAATTTTATTTTATCATATTTTGAATTTTATTGCTATTAAACTTTGATATGAATTACAATCTTAAGTTATTTTGGTTAATTTAAAGTGACGAAATTAAAACAATGGAGAGACAAATGCTTAAGGACTTCGAGAAAATCTTATTTCTTTTGATCCAATTATATTTTCATAGTTTTTTTATCTATATATTATACAAACATGTATTTTTATTTGAAATAAGAAATTCAAATCTTTATTTTGTAGGTTTTACATTTTTCAAAATAATTTTTAAATATTTTTACTATTTATTTGTAATAATTATTCAATTAATTGTTTAATTATTTTTGTACTAAATCACTAATAGAATCACTCTACTCGGTGGAAAACTAGAACAAATAGCTATCCAAGTTTTTGAGTTTTTAAAAATTGATCTGATTTTCCTCAATGAGATCTTTTTGGTACTAAAACTTATTCCTAATAGAAGTAGAAAGGGTCTCTTATGGTCATATAATTTTTTTTTCAATGATGTATGTATGAATCCAAGATTTAGGAAAAATACAAGGTTGACCATATATCAAGGTGATTAATAAGGCCAAGCATCATACAAATAATGAACATAAATAAGCATTATAGAAGGAAATAAGAAAAAGAACCAGCAATTCATGTAGCAAAATTTTCCAAGAAACTTTCCTGAATGGTAAAGGAGAGCCACTAGAAGCTGTGCACTTGACAAGGGTTTTTAGATAGGATTTTCTTGTAGACTCTCTTGTCGTTATGTATGGGATGTTCTAAAATGAAAAAAAGCCTCTTACTATCCAACTTAAGATCATAAAAGGCTAAGAAATGAAGACTTTTTAAAAAATTTGACAGATGTGAGTTCTAGTATCAAGGACATGTAATTAAAGCAAAATCATATGATTATTTTAGATTGAAGAAAATACAAAAAAGTGGGTCTAAACCTATCTTTCTTCAAAATATATTAATATATATGCATGGAAGAATTTATATAGAACCAATATATTTTAGAAGAATTTTTACCATGACAAACTTTCCATTGGTGAAAATAAAAATGCATGCTTCCAAGCCATTCATCCAATTCAAGCTTGCCCTAGATGGCATATGTACCTAAAATGCACATTTATTGGCCCCATCTATTACACGCTTCTTGGACCTTTTGGAGTTGTGAAATTGGCATTTTTGAGGATATAAGCCGTTCATTTTATAACTCCAAAACATACAAACAAGAAGTATAGTTTTAGGTGTCCAGTAGATGAATTTATATGACATCTAGGACAACCCCAATCACATGAACAGCTTGAGTTACTAAAGAGTACATGCGGTGCGCTAATCATGCATTTTTCTCCAATAAATATCCATGCAGAGCTTTTCATGGCAGAACTCCTGGAGAAAGAGAGAGAGAGAGTTTTGATCAAACAAAGCCATGAAAGAAGGGGACAAGTTAAACTTTGACTTGGCGTGTAAGAAATCCCAGACCATTAGGAGTGGAAGGGGTTCTAAGGAATATAAATGGAGATTCAATTAGGGAACACAGTGTGATTAGAATTTGCCCGCTAATTGTGGAAGGTGATTCTCTAAATGTGGTTTCATGGTTGAAAGGAGCTGCATTGGAACATGGAGGTTCTGGCCGGCCTTGGACAAAATTAAACTTACTGTTGGCTGGTACGATTGTTAGGGAAGGAGCGGAGCCGCCTAATCTTAGAATTAGATGGTCAGATGACCACTTCTGATTCTGATCTTAGAATTAGACTGGTGAATAGAGATTACCAAACAAAGTGCCCCTCCCTGCTGACAAGCTGCTAGTCGGTTTGTACAAGTGAAGTCCCATCATCTGAATGCCTAAAAAGGACAATCCGGGTGGACGAAGCTCTTGTGTATGCAAGGTTCAACAAAGGGTGGACCACAAGAGTCTAATGTATGCAACTGTTTTCACACCTTGAACCCGTAACCTTAAACTCACAAGACGACAACGCTACCATTGCACCAAACCTGCTTTGAAAATGATGAGCACATCCACGAACATTGCTATCTTTTGTCAAATCAGTTTTGGTATACATGGAAGAGGAAAACAAGTTGTCATATCCATACTTTATGTAAACAGTTGACGTTAATATCGATTGCAAAAGAGAACCTAGTACTACATCAAATACATTGCAGAATTGATTATATGCTTCTGATATACTGCTGCATTACTTGCATATTCTGCCGGCCAACACTTGAGCTCAGATAAAATGGGAAGCCGGGTGCATACCGGGTCGCAATAAGGCAAAGGGTCTATAGTATACAGTCATATCTTGTATTTTTGCAAGAGGTTATTTCTATGCCTGAACCTGTGATTTCAAAATGACAAGATGAGAACTCTACCATTACATCAAGGCTCTCCTTACACTTGAGCTCAGATCAGTAGAGACGGCATAAAAATGTTTCGTTTTTATTGAAGAAATTCTTTTGTATTCCTTCAGATCTTGTCGATGAATCCTGGCCTTTTTGCAGAGACGGTAAACAGTGTGATTAGTGGTTGAACTCAGCTCGAATCTCCAGTTATCACTGATTCAGAACGCTGGACCTTTTAATAAGTAGCAAAGTTCTACTGGTTGCTGCTCTTAACAGCATTATTAGACTAACCATTCACGACTCTTCAGAACTGGATTATTTTGTTAATTGTGGGGAAGAAATAGTATTTAACCTTTTCATATTTTTACTCTAAGATGTTCAAGCATGCATTTGCATTTTAGATGGAGGATGCATCTGTATTGAACAGTCAGGATCAACTCATGTTCTCATCATTGTTTGGCCATTGAATCCCCAGGGTAGGTCTCCAATGGCTAACCTGTAGATTTTGGTCACCATGTGGACGGCCAAATCACTGCTCTTTTTTCTTCTTTTATGTGCATTAGAGTAAAAAAAAATGAGAGTAAACTAGACAGGAGAATGTGGTTCTACACCTACCAGATGAGATGGCTAGTTTGACTCAAATCCTTGGCTGGTCGCCCAATGCTCCATCTTTTGACCTAGCTCAGTTGGTGGTCCGAGCAATTCGTCATTGGGTTTAGATGGTTCAGGGGTCACACTGTAGCAATGTGAGGTGAGCATTTTCCATTTGATGATCATTATCCGACAGTTTTTCCGAACTTTCTGATACATTCATTTTTCCTTAGAATAAATATCCTGATGTTTAAGCAGAGCAGATTTTTGGTGCATGACCTATCTAAGATGTGGCTCGGTAGATCAACAGTTTGGATCACCAAACTTCTGGCCCCTTATTTTCTTATTATTCTTGCAACACCGATTAGAACAGGAAAAATAAGAAATTAAGATAACTGAGAAAATATTGAAATTAAAAATAGTGTAGTAGCAACTGTTTTCTTGAGTTGTAAAATCGAAGATCCAAAGTTTTACAGTCCATTTTGCAAATTAAAGTAGGAGCCGCTAGCATTATTTTATGGACGAGAATTTTAGAACATGGCTCATTTGAGTCAAAGACAACATTTTGAATGCTTTGGATCTTTACAAAGGTGAGCGCATTTAGACTTATATAGTTATTCTTAACCACTTTGTAAGCGGATCATGAGGAAGAATTAGGGGCAAAAATATCTGTAACACCTCAGGTTTTTAAACACAATATAAAAACAAATTAAAAAATAGTTGGGATCCCTATTTTAAAAAATTTTATTTTTAAAGTGACCAAAAATAAAAACTTAAATAAAAGTATTTCTTTCAAAGTCCGAGGAATCATACAACCACAAAACTATGAATTTAACAGTGAAATGAAATACCATTTCTACCGAAAATCCGACAGAGTTTTCTCTGTAATTTGGACCATTGCACATGACCAGTGCAATACAAAACTACCTGATAAAGAATGTATAATATATATCATAAGGGAGACTCAGTCTCCACACCCATCCACAACCAAATATTGTTTTCAATAAAATATACTCCAACAATAGATAAGAAAATATAGTCATTACCAAATACTTAGGGTCCCTCTATACAGCCATCACATCCGACATAAATTCACATTCTGACATCCAAGTCACATTACATTTTTAATTAAAGTACAGCCCATACTCAAAACCCAAAGTGAGGTCTTGAGCAAACCTGGTCATCTCTAAACATCGTCTGTGCTTCGCTGGAAGCTGCCATCACTTTTACCTACTATGTCAGAAAATCAACATGTTGTCACTCTCTGTATCTGAGGCATTGCAAACAAAGCAAAACCTCAGTAAGCTATGCTTGTCTAGGTGATTCACATTCAATTTACCAAAAACCATATAAAATCACATGTCACAAGAAGTCAAAAACATAGAAGTTTCTATAAGAAGAACATATATGCACGAAACAGCATAATCCACAAGGGACAGTACATGAAGTCCATGATATAAGCAAAGCGATATCAACCTGAGCATTAACACATACGTAACATGAGAAAATGCGCAAGTACATGTATGTCAAATCAATGAAGATCAGTATCCATAGAACATCATGAATGCATGTCAAAGCCAATAAAACATCGAATTCGGTCTAGCCCTATGAGCGTCTCGAACACACGGCTACGTGGGGCTAACTCTCAGTACTTTTCACTTTCACCCTTTCACCCACAACAGGACACTCAGGCACTCACGGAAAGACGAGGTTCAATTCCACTTTCACCCTTTCACCCTTACAGGCACTCAAGCACTCACGACAAGACACGTTCCAATCCTGCTTTCACCCTTTCACTCTTATAGGCACTCAGGCACTCACGGAAAGACACATTTCACGCCCGCATTCACCCTTTCACCCAGAAGGGGCACTCACGGCAAGACACGTTCTAATCCCGCTTTCAACCTTTCACCCTTACGGGCACTCAAGCACTCACGAAAAGGCGCATTTCATGCCCGTTTTCACCCTTTCACCCACAAGAGGCACTCAGGCACTCACAGCAATGTGAGGCCAATTTTCAGTACTTTTCGCTTTCACCCTTTCACCCATAATAGGGCACTCAGGCACTTACAGAAAGACGAGGTTCAATTATGCTTTCACCCTTTGGTCTCAATCAAGATCTGTGATAGTGTAATCCATAATGTCTCAAACATGGATACTTATGAAATCAAAAGTCACGATAACAATTCTAAAGCACTATACACATGCAACAAAACAAAATAATACACAAGACATATGCCTCAAGAATCGTACATAAGTCACAATCAATGAAACTAAGAGAAAAATCCCAGATGTAAATCACCTACCTCGTGTGGGGAGTTCATCCATTGTCCATTAGTTGATCGACCCCGTACTCTTCAATCTATACAAGACATAAAAATTCTTTTCTTAATACATTCACTTACATATAGTTATGATTTAACTATATGGTCTTATGTCCTTATATCAAGGGTTGGATTTATGTGAGCCTCTAAATTTAGTATTTTCCACAAGATAACAATGACTGATCAACTATTTATAAATGATCTATATATTAAGATTAGCTACAGATGGTCTAATCCACATTTTTCAGGTGATCTGATGTCCACATTTACTAAGAGTGGTCAGATCCACCCTTTTCAAGTGATCTGACTGTACATATCTACTAAGAGTGGTCAGATCTACCTTTTTCAGGTAATTCGATAGTTAAGATCTACTTTAATTGGTCATATCCAGCTAATTTAAGAATGCACAGTGGTTAAATGGACCATTGCTAGTTTTGGATTGCTGATCAGAACTCATCTGTGGGGTCCGATCGTCGATCCAACATCAACCAGTCACTGTTTGAATAGTGACTAATCGAACAGCTGAGGTTTCTTGATAATTTTCATCCAAATTACAATAATCTAATCACCTCCTAGCTAATTTAGGGTTGTAGGAGTCATCTGTAGTGTCTGATTATTCATCCGACGTTCAGAAGTTAGAGTGTGAACAGCAACCGATCGGACGGTCGAGATTGTCCGATCTATTTTGCAGCACAGATCGTGAATTCCATCAAATATGACTTATCTCAGGTATAGATCTACCCATTACTAAGTATGGATTAACAATTTAACGGCTGGATCATCTTTAAATTTAAATCTAAGATCAAAACTCACGAATTTATCAAAATTTCAACAAATCAAGATCAAGGTTTTACAGATCTTATCTAAATAATGTGTAACCGTGCTTTTCCCCTTCCTAGGTGTGCTAGATTGGCTCCTATATGCTGTGAAATGATTCATCCCTAGCCGTGCGCACTGTTCATGGCTCAATTCGTATTCATTTCTTCTCTGATCGTAGCAAATCCAAAGGGGTTTTGCTCGCAACTTCATGCTGAAGAGAATGAATGGCTTGGATCATCAATCCAGGCCACCATTTTCTCCGATGACCCCTACAACTCTGGAAAAATAGAAACCCTGCGTTTCTACTCCTCCGTCATGGCTGGGCTCTATTCTCTAGCGCAGAATCTCTCCCTCTCTCGTCTTCTCCTTTCCTTTCTTTTCTTCCCATCAAGTTCTCCCTTTTCATCAAGTTTGGGACGTCTGTTTCTCAATTACGTTTAAGTGAGGGGGTGCAGTTATCAAACCGGGCCCCCTTTTAGTTAGTTTAATTGATTTTTCTTTTATTTATTTTTAAAATAGAGAATGTTACAATATCACTGACCAATTCCATTAGTTGCTGCCAAGGAAATTCTAAGCCTTTCTAACGGAAGAGAGTTTAAGGTGGCCAAAGAAATATTTGATCGTTACTAAAAATTAAGAGGAAATTGATTTGTTTAAAAGGTAATATGGAGAAAATGGCAGGAAATTTGAAAAAGAGAAGGTTTTTTAAAGTATAGTTCAATCAATTCAAGATAAAATAATCTGAGCCGTCCAACAAATGGTGCAATCTTAGAATTTGAGAATCTTGATATTATGTCTTCTACATGATGTAATAGATTGCATGTTATAATCTCAGTTTCTGAGGTGGGTCCATGCAGTTTTATTTTACCTTGTTCGAATATCTTATCATCAGACAATCTTACCTTGCTTGGCCCATTCGAGGCCATTTGGAGGCCTCAGTTTAACTGTAAAGGACATACCAAAAGGGCCCATTGCTCCTCGAGAAACGGCTACGCTTTGACTACAAAATTTTCTAATATGATTGATGGTCCCATTGCATTTCATATTGATTTGATGGGGCCCACCCTATGGGTAAGAAGCCCTCCAAAAATAGGATGCCTCTATAAGTGGCAAGCACACGGTATTCTTTAGTAAAAGGCTTACTTATACAGTGTAAAGTATTTGAGTCTCCTTAGGGAAGAGAAAGGAGAACATGCTCATTTTTTCATGCAAGGTAGAATATTTTTAGCGAATTCAAATTCTGGTGACATTCATTATTAGTTTTCAATGCAAGATAGATTAGTCTGCAGTTGAGTCCATGTACAAAGTCTAACAAGAGTCTTCCAAGTAAGGAATGTGCAAGAAATATAAATATTGTCAGTCCACTTCCTATCAGAATAAGATTTTAAGCAGAATGTGATCCAACAACTACAGGAATTTCATGGAATTAAGTATTTGAAGCGACAATTGTGCATGCCTGATCTTACGTGTTGTGGTAGCTGCTGCACTCTCTACTTAGTTTTAGTTTGGTTTCCTTGATATTACTTGAGAATGCCTGTCTATGCAGAGTTAATTTGAAACCTTGGCGCAAGGAGTTTGTATGCATAGATTAGAGGCAAGTTTGTTTTACACTGAATTGTCTAAATCCATAATCCTGCTAACTCAAAGATAGATAAACAAAGTTGCGTATTTTTATTGTCCCAGTGCCGTGCTTCTTTGGAGAGTCCGATCCATCTGTCACATCATACTCGTCTCCCAGCTTAATGATTCAATCATTGAAGTTGTTTTTTTTTTTTTCCTTCAATTATTTAATTTACTGCAAGTAGATCTTTATTATCACACAAGAATAAAATGTTTTACTTATGCGTTATTAAGGAAGTGTGGACTACAAAGAATCTATAGTACGTAGTCTTATCTTGTATTTTTGCATTATTAAGGAAGTATAGACTACAAAGAATTTATAGTACGTAGTCTTATCTTGTATTTTTGCAAGAGGCTACTTTAGGTCACACGACGACAACCCAATCATTGCGCCAAGGCTCTCCTTCTATCATGTATAAAGAATAGAGAAGGAAATAGGATTTCCAGTAGCTATAATAGTTGGCATCCTCACAAGCAACAAATGATTGAAAAGAAAATATGTAACCAGATTGCCAATATTGTCTGCTTATTGATAAATGTATATCTCAATCCTACACTGTCACGGAGACCATCCTGGTAGAAGTAAAGCTGGATGATCTTATGCTGTATAAAGGGCAGTCCCAGTGTATGAAGCTCCCACATATGCATGGTCCAGAGAAAGGGCTGACTACAAGGGTCAATGGTAAGCAGTCTTACCTTGCATTTTGCAAGAGATTGTTTCTACGCCTTGAACCCGTCACCTCAAGGTCACACAACGACAACTCACACAATGACGATGTTATGCTGTATGACAGGGTGAAAAACAACTTCTGTGATAATCCACAACCTGATTGAACTAGTAGACAGTCGATAAGCGACCTGCATGGTTTTGGGCCCATGCGAAATGGACATCTCTTCTGCAAGATACTTTTAGCAGAATCAGTGATTGCACATTTTGCTGCTCAAAGTCCAAACATGCTTCCCTGACCAAAAGTCTAGGACATCTGATCAACTCGGATGGTGAGATGGTCCTGGGACCAACTGTTTGATTGACGAATGAAATCATGCCCATATAGCTCATGTGTGCCTGAAGGAAGTAATTGTCTCCAAGGAGTATGCCCGTGCCTCTCTTCTTATTATTTTCCAAAGTCGTATATAATACCTAACTGAGACTAAACGGTTCATTGCTGCTTTGCCAGTAGATATCAAGGTCTTGGAGAGGAAGAACAATTAATTTTGATGCGGAATGCAACTCTGTTTCTGCTGATGATGAAGTGAAGAAGGGTGTTGGAGATATATTTTCAACTGCTGAGGAAAAGTCTTGCATTAGGAGGTTGACTTAGAAGGCCACATTTTGGTATTGCTTCAAGAGATGGTGGGTGATTTGGCGAAGGCAAAGAAGAAATGCTTTAAGAGATGGTGGATGATTTAGGAACGTGCGTGAGTGATCTACTTTGTAATTTTTATTCAAGGTTCTGGCTTTAACCTTTATCTTGTAAGGTTTCTTTTTCTTCTTCCTTTTCTTGTAAGTTAGACCCACACATCCTTGAATACCCATTAGAGACTTCTTATTGCAGCAGTGCGCTACAAAGCTTTCTAGCTATCAAATAAGCCTCTTTTTTTTCTTTCTTTTCTTTTTTTTGAAATAGTGGACTCATGTGCTCACTCATACACCTCTTGAGGAGCCTCAAACTTGAGACTTTCATGACTGAAAGCTTACTCTTATGCCATTGTACCATACACACTCTCGAGCTATCAAATAAGTCTATTCATGATTTAGAGGTGCCAATAAAATAAGATTATTCCATAATTACTTGGTTTTATAATAGAGCATTGATAAGCTTTTCGATTCTACCACAACTCTCTCTCTCTCTCTCTCTCTCTCTCTGTGTGTGTTCAGAAAATAAAAATAAAAATGCAATGCACTGTAAAGGAAGGTCTGCCATCCAGCTATATTATTTACTCAGAGAAACATAGTCAAGTGTCCAAACAACATCCTACATATACTTTGTTCAAATTTATTGGCATAATCAATACCTTCGCTATCATATTGCTAACAAAGATTTGCTGCTTGAGTGTATACCTCAGGGGCAAACAGTCTGAGTGTAGGGATGGCCATAAGTGGGGTTGCTTTTGAAAAGATGATTCCAAATTTCTCCTACAAATCAAGCTTCATCCCCTCAACAAGCTCCAATAAAATGAATGGAGAAGTGAAGCTCGTACATATGGGAGCATCCTCTCCATTATAGCGAAGCTAGTACCTTTTGGCAGCTCATCCAGGACAAGCCAGACTAACTAGTTGTTATCCATAAGTCATCACCTAGTTGTTATCCATAAAGTTAAGGGAACATTAGTCCCATATCACCTATCCTAAAAGGAAAGAAGTATATGCATCCCTATATAAAACCTTCCCCCATTTACTTTTGCATGCAAAAAATAAATTTTTTTTTTGTAAGTGGGCCTTGGTTGGAGTGATATATGTTTGTGGTGCGCCTAGTGTATGTGGTCCAATGTCATAAGGCTTAGCTCTCCCTAGTGGGGCCTTCCAATGTGGAGGAAAAGTGATACGGTAGTTTCGAGAAACTTGAGGGCCAAGTTAGGATTCTTGTTCACCAAGCAAGCCTTTTCCTTGCACCATCTCCTCCCCCTCCATAGAACTCTCTAATTTATGATTTTCTAGAGTTTGTTCAACTACTATTTTATTTATTCTCTTTAAAGTTTTCCAGTTAGTACATTCTTCTATTATCTTCTTTACTTTGGCTTATTCTAGAATCTGCCAATTTTGGCATACTTTATGACAGTTCTTCTAGTTATGAAGATCTCTAGTTCTAGAGTTCAAGTTAGAAAGACAATATGAGAGATATATCTTTCTAGCACTCTTATTTGTAGGGTTTCTAAACTTGAAGGTTCATCTTGTTTTTTAAGTTTTTCTTGAAGTTTTATATTCTTAGTCCATTTTTAATCTTGTTTTAGAAATGATTTGAGTTTATGATCTTGCTTCTCTTAAAGAGGTCAATTGTGATTTACGGACAAACTTTTGAAGATTTTATTTTAAAAGATTAATCTTATAAATAAAATTATACACTAATTCTAGACGTGCAAATTATAGACTGAGTCTAGTTTGATTGAATCCCCAAGATAGAGATGTCATGTCCCTTGCACAAATTTGAAAGGCTTTTACTATCTTCAAGAAGCTGCTATAAGTGTGTTTTTAAGTTAAGGTTCATTGAATTCACCTTTGTGTAAGATTTTCAATACAAAGTCATTAAACCCCAAGAGTTCAGGTCTATCTTGCAGCACCCTCTTTGAGTCCAAAATCATGTTAGAGCTCTAGTAATTATAGTCACAAAGTTTGCATTTGAGAATAAATTGGCAAAGAAAATATTTAAAATATCCTAAATATGGTCATAAAAGTTTTGGACAAAGGTCAAGAGACGATGCATAATTATGATCTGAATTTAATTTTTAACTAGATTTACAAGTAATACTTTAGCGAAAAATAATGTTTCCACCCCCTAAATGAATTAGACCCATCCCTTTTCACAAGTTTTCTTGGCATTAAGGAATAACTTGTTGATTTGGTATATAAAACTCAACTGGCAAAGGGAGGACAGGATAATTCACTTTGAGGGCAGATTTATTATTTTCCTATTATTCATAAACTTTGTCTTCGATTCAATAAACATTAGTTTAGTTTGATGAATTTTCATTGAATTAAAGAACTGATACTGTGGAATAAATCACTATATATAAAAGTCAATAATTTTTCAAAAACTTCAATTACCAAAAGAATTTGTGATTATACAGATAATTATAGGATTCGCCTGTTGTTAGTCTGAGTTATGGCAACATCAAGTTAGATTTGTAGATTCAACTATTCTTTTAAGTTTTAAAGGGCCAAGCAATTCTAGTTAGGTTTGAATTATGGTGCATATCACAACTACGCATATTTGTTAGCTAAGCTACAAAACAATAGTGACCTTTGTTATTTGTGGGAACATTTATTCTTTTATTTTTTGTTGAATGCTTTTGGAAGTGCATGGTTCGGTCACTTGTGGACCGAAAAATGGAATCAAAACTACCATAAACTTGGAACTAGTCTGAGCTACATGACTCAAATGCAAATTGGGTTAACTGATTGAGTGACTTGCTAATAGAGGGTAGTTCCGGTGCACAAAGCTCCCATGTATGCAGGTTTTAGAGAAGGGGCAGATCACAAGGGTCAATAGTATGCAGCCTTAACTTGCATTTTGCAAGAGGTTGTTTCAATGCCTTGAACCTATGACCTCAAGATCACACGACGACAACTCTGCCGTTGACTCATTAATAATCAACAAAATAATTTAGTTTGGGATCTAATTTCAACATTATGACTCATCCTAACCAAGCCGTTAGCAATTGTTTTTCTTTTTAGCACGAGCAAGAACTACAAATCAATCACTCACACGCTTCATCTCCCAAATCTAATCTTGGTCAAAGGGGAATGAAGGAACTCAAAACATGCAACGAAGCATATGTTAGGTGTAATATCCTTAATTTTTGGATAAATTAAGAATTTATTAAATAAATTAAATTAAAAATATATAGATGGAATTTGATCTTGAAAACTTAAAAATTTGAAAGTGCTCAACGATAGGATTCCAACGCCATAAACAACGCGAAAAATGGAGCTCAAACGAATGAGTTATGAGCCGTTGAAGTTATATGGGTAATTTGGTAGAAACGTAAAACATAGGGGCTCGAATTGATAACGGCACCCCCCTTCTTCTACACGTCTCTACCAGATCTAGCGATTTCACCGGAGAAATCGCCAGAAGGAGACGCCCTTAAACTCTACAGCCTATATATCTCCCTCCTCAGTCGTCAAAACACCCCACCTTTTCCCGTTTCCATTGAGTTTTACTCAAAAACCCTAGCTTTGTAAATCTGCTTTTTTCCGACGAGTAGGGCTTCGGCAAATATCAGGCGACACAAGCGTTAGAGGTAAGCTATAAACCTTCTCTTTTCATGTTACATGTATAAGGAAATAGCAAGGGAAAATGAATGGAAATCAAGAAATCCAGGAAAAACGGAATTTTTCCTAGGAACCCTGTGCACGCTACTGTTGGAGCGTGATTTTATGGATGAAACTACATTTTTTTGCAAATCGGACCGTCCATCTAGTGCTTGATAGACCCAAGAACAAACCCTTTAAATTTGGAAGAGATTTAACGGCTGGTTTCTCTAAAAAATGTGAAGAACAGTACCTAGGGAACATTTTAGGAACATGGAAAAAATAGCATAAAAACCATAGTTTTTGGAAAAATTAATGCAAAAAGATGGTAGAAATGGAAACTAGACAAAATTTCGAACAAAATGGCTCAAAAACCAAGTGATTTGGACACCTGTAGGGTCACTTGAGACTTCTTTCTTATTATATATTTGAAATGCATGGATTTACATGAAAATAAGAATAGAGGCTTGTTAGCTGGTCCATTTAGAGGCTAATCCCGGGATGAGGGGTGTGCCTTAGGGATTTTAAGCTATGAGTGCTCTTGGGTTTTGGCATATACATGATTTCTGTATTTTTATGTTTTATGACGGGTGCTTTCACCCGGTAGGCATCATGCTAGGAGAGATAGGGCCGGCCACCCACCTTCCGAGATTGTGATGTGATGATATTGTGATATGATAAATACCTGCCCATAAATGGCATTCGGTAGGGGTTTGGTAACATGGATAGTCCACACTATCGATTTGGGCCTTTCCATGGTACAGACGTTAAGTCTCCCGTTATGGTGTCGATGGAGAGCGACGGTGGTTGAGACCCATTGAGGGTTGCCACTGCTACATGATGACCCATATTCTTATAATGTGTACGTGTATGATGAGCATAGTTATGGATAGTATGCCTAGGTGTGATGACACTTAGACGTTGGCTATGAGTACTCCTGATCAGTGATATTAGTGTGATGTTATGAGACTCATTACCTTATGGTGCCCTTATTCTTATTGTATACTTATTTACATTGATTCATGTCATGTTTTAATTCTGTAAAATGCATGGTTTATCATATGGAATAAATTGACATTATGTTGGCATGACTTATGATACTTTTATCTTCATAGATGATAGATTTTTTATTTTATTAGTACTGTTATTCGTTTATTTCATTTTATTACATTAATTGTCTATGTACCTACACAAGCGATAACTTGCTGAGGCATTGCTTTGTTTTGCAATGTCTTACATCTCGAGTGTGATAACAGAAAAGGTAAGGCCATTGAGAAACCGTAAGAGCTGCAAGAGATCCTTTTACCTAGAATTTTAAATAGTGACGTGAGTTAATAAACATGACTACCATTTGAATTTAATTATGGACTGTATACTTTTATTTTATGGATTTGATTGAGATGTTTAGACATGTGTTGACCGTTTATATAGGATGTTATGATGGATAGACCATAGGCCATATTATTATTGTGTTTTGGATATTTATTTGATTCAAAATAAATGCGCCGATTCATTTGACGTTGATTGATATGAGTATGGTTTTAAATCTATTATCATAAAATCTTATTTATGTTTTAAATTATATATGTGACATTTTGAGAAAGGAAAAAAGAACACCCGGAGTTGTTAGGAGATGTTTTAGTAAAATGATAAATAAAACTTTTTTCATGAGATCCCAAATGCTCTTATTAAAAATAAAAAAAATATTATTATAATAAAAAAAAAGAGAAAAAAATGTCTTAAAAACCCAGGGTGTTTCATTAGGAGAGGTGACAAGTTATTTACAACCAATTGGACGGACATTGTTGGGTTGCTTACTAGTTGTTACTTGCAAATAAGTGAAAATTTTGAGTAGGCATTCAACGTCAACTCTACCTTTTATAGGAATGAGTCGAGGTTGCTCGAGTTTATGCTCGAGGAGTAGTATATAATTTCTCCTCATATTTAATGAAGATAGAAAGGCAGTCTTGATGTAATAATAGAATTATTATAGCATGATTTTAAGGTTGTGGGTTCAATGCATGAAAACAACCTTTTACAAAATGCAAAGTAAACTTACTTATTATTAACCCCCGTGGTCCGCTCTTTCTTTGAATCTTGCATGCACAAGAGCTTGTCCCTTTTTATTTAATGAAGATAGAAATGGCAAGGTCACGCCTTGACAGAGGAGTAATAAATGAATATGAAGACCCTTTAGTCGTTTTCTTTTTTCCTGTTTTGGCTGATAGCCTCAGAGGTGATGTCACTGCTGTCAGAGGGGTGACAGTGAATCGGTGAGACAGCCTGAATGTATGTGGTAGTTCTGCAATCTGCAATCTGCAATGATAGCCACAGTTTAGGCTATCCAAACCATTATCGTTACCCAGTCCACAAACCTTCTCCCCAACGTGGTCCTAGCTTTTACTTTTATAGTTAGAGAATATATAAGGCTGAAAGCTGCAATATTAATGACACAAGAACCTTGAGAGGGGCTATTTGGCACAAGCAAAACAGTCCACGGATTAAGTCATTCATGCTATTTATTTTTAGCATAAACCCAGAGTTTTTGAAGGGGCTGCTTGGTCCAATCAAGCGTATACAGAAGGAGGTGCCGGGTTGTCCGGGGCAACCCGTACGAGCCGATGTTTTCAGTTATTCATGCTATTTGCAGCCTTAAAACATAGAATAGAACTGTTAGATCAAACGTTTCAAAGCTTTGGGCTATACACTCTAAGATAGAGGAAGGAGTGCCAAGTTCTTTTTCTCGAGCACAAAAATTTTTTTTGGATAGATCTTAATTCATCATGTTTAGAATATAAAAAATAATGCATAAAAATCAATATAATTTAGTGATCCTAACTACTTGCTTTGGGTTTTTCAAAAAATTAACAAAAATATTATGGTCGGGATTTGATGATTGACCTAAAGAAATATAGTGCTTTTTTTTTGGGCAGCCTTAGTGTGCGAAGCTTCCGCATATGTAGAGTCCGGGAAACAGGTGGACCACAAGGGTTAACAGTACGTAGCCTTAACTTGCATTTTGTAAGAGGCTTGTTTCACTCCTTGAACCCATGACCTCAGAATCACACGACCACAATTCTACCGTTATGCCAAAGCTCCCCTTCAAACAATTAATATAGTGCTATAAACAATTAATGGCATGAGTAAAATGCTAAATAAGGCTCCTTCGCAGGGTGTTTAGATACCACTTTTCTAGAGCCCATCTTTGCATCTTTGCACGGTCTGTTCATTTGCGTTACTGCTCCAGCTCTAATATCTAATAGATCTAACATCTTGTTGATTAGATGATTCTATCATCTCCCTTTATAGGCAAAGTTTTTATTTTTTATTTTTAACTATCTATTTTCAATTATCACTTTTTAGATATTAAATTCATCAATTCACGTACTGTTTATTTTCAATTAAACATCCAAAGCTACACCAATCATGAATGAGTTCGGCCATGCAAAATAGACTCTAGAAAAAGTGATACTAAAATGCTCTACGTATACTCTTACTGGAACTTATTATAGTAAGGTTATAATATCGGTAGAGAAAGTCACTATATATATATGGTTGACTGGGTGAACTTTGTTATATCCGTGCCAAACAGGCCCTAAAAGAGTTGTTGTGGTAAACTGCATGTGCACTTTGGTGAGAAAGTTGGCTGTGCAAAAGCTCTTCGCGGTGGCTAGGGATGAGCCATAATTGTCCACCAAAGACAGTTGCCAGGATGAATGCATGTGTTTGGATAGTCATGCACCGACAAGTTCCCGAGCTTATCAACATATAAAGACAGACTCCACTTTTTGTTCGCGTAGCGTTTTGCCATTAATGGAGACAATATTTTGTACATCTAAGCCATTTACTGTGCTCAGAATGTCTTAACCAGGCTAAAAAATTAGATTTCATGTTCATTAAACGGTTTTACCTTATTTTCTTTAGATAAAAATTAGGATCATCTAATTTTCTTTTTCATTCTTTAAAGGAAATATTTGGTTCAACCCATCCAAATGTATTGGTTTTTTAGGGTTGCCTAAAATCATTAAATTTGATTTTTTTTCTTTGTTGCGTAAGATTTATGAGTCTCTGTCATAATTTAATTTCAAGTTGAAAAACACCTTTTCACAAGAATTCTTATTTCTATCGAAATTAACTTCTGTTCGTTTCTTGCCATCATAACAGGCTTATCGAATAAGTTCATCGATGCGTTACAGTTGCAAATAGCAAGGATGGGATCACAATTCGTTTTATTTAGCTTTCTTCATAGTTTTTAGAATCTGTACTAAATAGCTCGCCTGCTCTCTCTCTCTCTCTCTCTCTCTCTCTCTCTCTCTCTCTCTCTCTCTCTCTCTCTCTCTCTCTCTCTCTCTCTCTCTCTCTCTCTCTCATAATATGTAGCAAACTGTTACAAAGCAAACTACTTAGAACCTATTCTCCTAATTGCTAAATATATTTGCTTGAAATCACCCAACAAGAAAAAAGTGTCAGCACAAACCTCGAACCAAGTCACCAGATTATTAAAGGAAAACAAAAACATTAAAAATAGAGAAATAGAGAAATAGAAAGCATTCCTCTCTTAATTTAATTCTCATAATAAATGATGGAAACTCTCTCTCTCTCTCTCTCTCTCTCTCTCTCTCTCTCTCTCTCTCTCTCTCTCTCTCCAAGTTACACAATTGTACACGTAAGTATATATATGTAAGCATTTAACCTACATCAAATTTTTTTACTAGACATATATTCCTCCTAACCTTGTTTAACCAAAACACCTTCAAAATTCAATACAAAACACATACAAATAATATACATACATACATACATATAAAAGATCACGTACTTGCACTCTAAGAAAAGTATTCCAACGATCAGCTATATTATTTACTGAAAGAAAACATAGGGGTTGTCCACATCACACAACAATTTACATATAATATGCTCAAAGTTGCCATAGTGCTAACAAAGATTTGCTGCTAAGTGTATAGCTCAGGCCCAGTCAACCTGGGTGTAGGGATGGCTACAAGAGGGGTCGCTTTCGCAAGGATGATTCCAAATTTCTCCTCTAAATCGAGCGTCGTCCCCTCAGGCAAGCTCCAACTGAAGGAATGAAGAAGCGAAGCCAGTACATACGGGAGCATCCTCTCCACCACAGCAATTCCAACACACACCCTCCTGCCCGACCCAAACGGAAGATAACGGAAGTCATTGCCACTGAAATCGCAGTGCATATCGGACGTTAAGAACCTCTCTGGTTGGAACTCCAAGGGATTCTCCCATGCCTTGGGGTCCCTATGTATCGCCCAGACATTAACCAAGACTTGGGCTCCTTTGGGAACAGTATATCCCCCTACAACACAGGACTGACTTGGGCTCCTGGGGAGCAACAATGGAACTGGAGGGTGCAGACGTAGAGTTTCCTTTATGACAGAATTCAGATAAGGCAAGTTAGGTAAATGAGACTCCTCCACTATATTATTCAACCCCACTACATCCTCTAATTCCTTTTGGACTCTTCTCATGATCTCTGGATTTTTCATCAACTCGGTGATCACCCACTCCGCCGTTGTAGCCGTATTATCAGTTCCGCCAGTCACCATGTCCTGCAAACATATAAGAGTTCATTCAGCACTGAGAAAGTACTTCCCAGGAGAATGATAATCATCTAGTGGACAACTTCTTCCCGGATGCTGAATACGACATCCTGCAAATGACACTGAATTGCAAGCCGTAACATCGTAGGGGGGCAGTACATCTAATGAGTGCATGGAGTAAGGAATTTTAAGTTTTATGTAAGGATAGAATATAGGTAGGTATTTTTGTTCCAGGAGATGATATTTCCATCCCCTCCAGTTAAACTAGTCTCGTCCCCTTGAAGCTTATGGGTATTAGTGTATTTAGCCGTTGACTTTTAAACAATAAGATTCAGAAGAACACTCTCTCAAGTGTATTCCCTTTTGTTTTCAGCAAGTGCCTCTTTGATTGGAAGGAAATTTATGCATATCTGATGCTTCTATCAACTAGTTTTTTTAGTCGAAGAATTCAATTGGTTATGATTTACAAATCCAAAATGGGATGCCTGCTAGTTGGGCTTCACCTTTAAATTATTTAATAACTCATCTTGTTCTGCCTACCTTTATTAGGCTATATATAGTAAAAGTTCATGCTTATCCGATGTTTCTACCTACCAATTTTTTCTAGTTAATTAAAATTTTCAATGGTCATGATTTAAAATTCAAAACAGGATGCTACCTAGTTGGGTCTCACTTTCAAATAATCTAATATATTCATCTTATTTGCCCTATACTATCTAGGCTACTAGTAAAAAATCATGCCATCAGATACTTCTACCTGCTAGTTTTTCTAAATAAAATACTCGATTATCATAATTTAAAAATCCAAAATACAATTGGCCACTTTTTTCTCTCTCTTTAGTTTGTTTCATTTGTATGATAACATATCACATAACTTTGAGAAAATGTACTTGAATGGCACATGACCACTTTTCATCGGCAAATTAGACCGAATGTTAGATTTTGAACTTTGAAGGAAAAAGTTCAAGGCTTTATATGTCCACTCGATAACTTCAGGTCCTTGGGAGAGAGATAGGGAGATAAGTATAGAGTATAAAATTAAGTTCTTTTCTAAAATTGTTAGGTCCTTGGCCTAATAAAATTGAAGGTGTAAAAGATTTCCACTTACATTTTCTTTTTTCCTGAAAATCAATTTAATTTCGTCCAATTTCCTGCCAACCAATCCGTCACTAAAGGTGGAATATCTGGGTAAATGTCTGGTAATGAGATAGTCTGATTTGAAGTAAGCTGTCATCATCCAACTTTTGCCCTGTAATGAATGGTATTCTTGATTGGTAGTTGGTACAGATATTGAGTTATAACATACCAATCGATGCCAAAATAGTACAGAAATATGAGCCTCCTTGGTACGATATTAATAAGAATGATGCTAACCCATTCAATCCTTTGAAGGGAGACTGTCCTGAAACACTAATTCTAGAATCGTTCAATCTCTATGATTGTTGTCATACAGGACATCCAAATTCCTTGGTCCGGATCTGTCCGAACGAATTGTTTGCTTGCTGAATGTACATGCAAGGTATACTGTGACAAGTGAAAATCAAATGAAATCACATGACGAAATACCATCTACGTACGTAGTATAAGAATCTAATCTACCGAATCACTCTTGTTATGATCTTATAACCCCAAGTCTGTCAGTTCCATCATTAAAATTTAGTGAAGGGATATTATCAAAGAAAAGTAGGGTCCTTCATGCAAAAGTGGGTGCTTGGTGATCTTGGGTTGGTTGGAAAGATGAAAGCTGAACAAGAGAAAAAAGGAAAGTGAAAAGAAAGATTACCACTACTATAGCCTTGAGGTTGGTTCTTGTAAAAGATGTTTCCTCCTCTACATATCCGTCTTTACTGAGTTGCAAAAGCACCTGTAATAGATCTTTGTTTTGGCCTTTCTCCTCCCCATCCATCTTTGCTCGATGATCTATAACCGAGTCAAGAATCCTATCGAGCCACGGCAGTAGCCTCTTTGCCTTACGAGTAACCCCTTGCAAATCAAGTGGGGCTAGAAGGGGAAAAAGATCTGAAACATTGGGCTTTCCAACAAGACTAACTGCTTCCTTCAGTAACTTCAAAAACTCTACACGGATGCTTTGTCTCCCAGCCGCATCAATGGTTCCACCCCATATCATGCTGGTCATTACGTTGATTATCATTAGAAAGGTTGTCTCCCTAACATTGTTCACCTGTTTACCCATCGTGTAGCCACTGTACATCTCTTGAATCATCTGACGAACCTCCCGACGCCGGAGCTCGTAGAAGGTGTCGAGGCAAGTCTTGCTCATTAACTCCTGGATGCAGATTTTTCTCAGCATACGCCAATAGGGACCATACGGGCTCCATGCTATGTCAAGACCCCCATATGTGAACGTGGCCGCAGCAGCGGGCACATCTCGGTTGGCAAAGATGAGGTCGTGGTCTCTCATAACTTCTTTTGCCATGGGTTGCGAACTGAATACAACGCAGAGTTTACGTCCGAGTTGAAGCTTCATGATGGGACCATAAGTTTGAGCTAAGTGGGTGAAGTGGATATGGATTTGTTGGTCGAGAAAGGGGAGGTTCCCAACCAACGGCAAGCCTCGCGGGCCTGGCGGCAACACCCCGGCTGTCGCATTTCTCCTGTTTCTGTAGACATAAGTGCACCATAATATGGCTAACGCTGTAAAGGCTAGCACAAAATCTTCTTTCTGATGGCTTGTCTTCCACCATGGAAACCCTTCTTCTAGAATTCTACCGTTATTAACGTGAGCAGCAACACTGGGTACCATGGTCACTGTCTCCCTAATTTATTGGTGCAAATTACTTTTGGCCTTCCTAGCTGCACCTTGCCGTCGAGACGAAGATTTGGACACAAATATATAAGGCGGAGGAATAGGTGGGTTGACGCAAATGAGAATGAGAGAGAGATGTACATATAGCAAAGGAAGATTGATAAATGGGTGTTTGAGAGAGAGAGAGAGATTATACAATAATGCAACCACATTATTGGCGTCTACGACTCCTTGTTTGCTTATGGGAACCAACACATGCCTATTAATGAGCTGACTTAAATAAACCATCAATGATGATAATGTCATGCCATGTGATGGGTTGAAACCTTGTGCATTGCTACTAAGTGCAGTGAATAAGCTACAGTATGTGGAAGCGTAATCAGCAGCCCATCAATAGTATGTAGTTTTACGTTGCATTTTGTAAGAGGTTGTTTTCATGCCTTGAACTCGTAACCTTAAGGTTACATGACAACAACTCTACCATTGCGCCCAAACTCCCCTTCAATTAGTCATCTATGCGAAATGAAACTTAATTGGCTCTTCTTATCTGCCTATAAAAGTCTAAGGCCAGGAAAGTGTTTCTATATGCAAGTACCAGTCTGTTATCGAATTCAAGTTGAAGTCGATAGAAGCCCGCAAGGGTTAAGTAGATAGAAAATAGAGAGAAAGAGTAACCATACTTAGCAGTCCTTGAGTTTCTTCTTGTGTTCTTTCTTATAACCTTGAACGCCACTGTTATCGTGGCTTTGGCCTTGGTTTTAGAGGCCATTCGTATAAAATAAAAAAATAAAAAAAAATTCTATGTTTTTTAAGTGGAAGGTGGTTTATTGATTGGAATAGAAGAGCCCTTCTTATATTGCCACGCACATCGATCAAGGTGATCTGAGATGACTGCAAGAAGAAAAAATGCAACTGTCCATGCCTCTAATTCTCAGCGATTGGAGATGTACATCCTCTTTCTCAAGAAAATCAGCAAGATCATTTACTGATCCGGAGGAATAAATGAATGAGACATCCGAACATGATCACTTTGTTCTTAATAATTAAGGGCCAAAATCTCCGCAGAGGAGATGATTGGTTACTCAACCAACTTATCGCATTAGCTAAATCTACCTCTACTGTGCCCAGCTTTGGCTATTCCAAATGAGAATAACTTGACAAACTGATTTGATTTCTACCTCATTCGAATCCCCAATTTCTAAGAACACCACCGACCAGTGAAATTCTGGGATTTTCCTTGCTTAATTCATCGAAGTTCAGTCTGAAGCAACCCAGATTGGGTGGAGTCCATGTAGACACTGCTTTTTGTTGGTTCTATGCCCATGTGTGTGATTTTCACTCATATTAGTTGGATTTCTTTGGCAGAATAACCATAAAAATTGGGGAATGATGATGGCCAACAAACAGTCCCTCTAAGAACTTCATCAATCATGGGATGTGAGGGGATCTTTAAAACAAGCTGCATTTCTTGTAAGGCAAATGACTGTGGAGACTGGGTTTTTAGAAAAGAATTTTCAAAATATAATTTGGAAATAAAAATTTCTTGCAAGATTTTTTTAAACATTTAAAATATATATTATATATTTATTTTCTCAATTTTACCCTTCAATCCGGCATCACATTAAAACCTTCACATATAATAGCGGAATAAAAACATATTGTTATAGGATTCTTTATTCACAATCCAAACAATAAGAAATTTAAATTCAAGTAATAATTTAGACAAAATATATCAGTTTGCCTGTCTTATTACATTCATATTCAAATGTTCATAGTTAAAAAACTAAAGTAGTAACGAGTTCAACTAACTACTCTTATTCATACTTTCTTTTTGTATTTTTTTTCTTGTTCAACTTTCACTAGCCAACTACTTAGTCCTCTCGTGCTTCACCTGAAATATTTTGTAGGGGTGAGTGCAAAGACTCAAAAGGAATAAGTCTAAACCAACCATTTGAAAACTATGGTTTAAATCATAAGTGCAATGTAAGTACTATAAACATTTATGATTTTAGAAAAAAAATTTCATGTTTCAAAAATAATATCTAATATTTCTTTCAAACCTCACATATATAAGCCCATTAGGACTTTTATAAAAAAATAACATATCAAAATTTGTCGTATCACTGAGTGGTAACATCCTACCAATAAACCCATTTGAAAAATGGTTAATATCCTCGAGGATGATTGATATGTCAGTCTATGTCCAATCACTATACGGTATACTATGCACGTAAATGGCCCACATCCAACTACATTCAGCCGTGGATACTACACGGGCTATACTAGTCCTCATGGGAGTACTAGATCATAAGAGAGCAGTGTTCCTATGATACAATACTCTCATCAATAGGCCTCTTAGGGCAGGTTTCTCATTTTAGAAGCTAGCAGCCAACTGGTCTTTCTAGCATAGCAATTCAGAGAGGTCTTACAATTTGCCCTAAGCTAGGCTCAACTCTTATGAGTCGCTTAATTTTAGGTTAGGCACAACTCTTCTGTGTCGCCTAATTTTTATTCATTAAATCATTTCACATTGCTTAATATATCTTATGAAAGTATTCACAACTTTTTCATTCATAAGCATATTTCAATAAGCATGAATCATCAACTAGCTTACTCTAATCTTAGAATAGATACCAGTATATTAGTAGCTCAACATTTTTAAAATCTTATGCTTATACACTATCACATAGCATGCAGAAATCAATTGCTTTATTTCAAATATTAAACTCATCACTTAACAATAAACTGAATTGCAAATCAGACTTACAAAAAATTAGAGACTGCGCACACGTATAAACATCTATTCATAGATCAAAACTTCCAAAATCATTTGATATTAATCAAATCAGAATTTTGTGTGATTGTACATGCAGTGGGCCCTATGAACTGCGTATGTGCACAATGCCTAGTGAAGTGCGCCATGGCTAGCCTGGGTACAATGCGCCATGGCTGCTACGCAGACTGCCCATGCTCTAAGTCCACGGCGTTAAGAACTATGTGCCATAAGCAAGCATTTGGTTGTTGTGCCCCACGCCAAGCGCTAACCACTTCATTTACACCGTTAATTTTTCATGCAGGTTGGCAAGCTAAGATTCATGCAAGAATACCCGTGCGCTAATTGTAAGATTCATGCATGTGTACGAGTCATGTGTCATGCATGGTATAATCCCTTTTCTTTTTCCTTCGAGACTGCATATATACATGACGCTTAAATCAAGGTTAATCATGGATGATCCCAAACTATTCCAAACGATAATTTTATTACAAATCGTTCATTGGTTAAGAATAACTCGAGTAGGAAATAGTGCACTCATTTGCAAATACTCAATAGTCAATTGTTGGACTCAAAATCATAGAATAATTTCATATGCCCATTTCAAAGAAGCCAAATAAGCATCATGCGTTTTAGAATTTCTAAAAACATAAATTCAATACACAAGATCCATGCGTAAATACCATGGCATACAGTATTTCACATCAACGATGAAAATCAAATGGTATTTTGATGTTTTAAAAGATAAAATCGTAATCCAGTTTAGATAAAAATTTCTAGATTAAGCATTCCAATCAGAACAATATCAAGTTGCAAATAATCATATGTTATTCACTTTCTACATTATATGCCTATATCAATAACAATGACCTTTAAAAATTTTCATAAATTAAAGAATATGAGATCAATCACAAAATGTAAGATTTTCATTTAAAATTCAACCGGATTAGATAGATTCCTACACCTTTACCTTGTTGAAGAAACTGTTCTTCTATGATATTCTTGTCCGAAAATGCAATAGTCTGAAGGCAAAGAGGTTTTGTGCAGTCACCTTTCCTTTTTTCTCTCTCTCTGTTGTCAATCCCATGCAAAATAAATATTATGTTGGTAACGACCAGAGTGGCTTGTTATTAGTTTGAGTTATTCCAACATCAAGTTAGATTTGTAGGTTGAACTTAAAATTTTCCAAATATCCATTTAAATGTGAAAGAGCTGTCCAATGCTAGTTTGGTTTGAACTATGGTGTATATCACATCCATGCAAGGTTGATAGGTTCTCCTTCTTTTCTTTTTTTTCTTTTTTTTGAAGGAGGAGGTTGGTAATAAACTCGACACAACAATAGTAACCTTTATGTTTCATTAAGGGGGGGAAAAAAAAGTGACACTTGTGGTAGTTTGTGGGAACATTCTTTTCTCTTTCTTTTGAATGTTTTTGGACGAACATGGTTCGGTTACTTATGAACTGTAAACTGCCATAAAAAACTCAAACTCCTTGAGTGTCACGCTGATCAACAAAATATATGTAATTTGGGTTCATATTTCAACATTATGAATCCTCTTAAATAGGTCATCTACCAGTCATTGTTTCTCTTTAGTACAAAAAAAGAAGTATAAAGTAAATTACTCACAAACTTTCCAAATCTAATCCTGGCCAAAAGAGTGGGAAAAGCAGAAACTCAAACCAGCAACCTAGCATAGTATATTGGATTTAAATAAATTTATTTTATATTTAAAGATTTTAATATAAAAATTGAAGTAAAATTTAAGGGGTATATAGAGATAACATTTGTTAGGTGGCATTGATTACTACGTCTGGCTATATGTAGATAGCATGAATGCAAGTTTATTAAAATAGGATTTTACATAAATAAGTATCTTAGTGTGGCAAGATAGCATGTGGGAAGTACCATTCATCACAACCAAACCATGCTGTCCAATTAATATGAAGATGTTGTGAGCGGCCTCAACTAGGGTCATAATGTTGCCTACTTTCTAAGCAAAAAATTTACTGTTAATCACCGACACGAACGAGTTGGAAGTAATTTTAAAAAATGGTCTACAATCAAGAATAACGATGGCCAGCTACCTCATTTAGAGGAGAGTTTTGGGTTTTAGGCCATTAATACACTGCGTATCAGAACCATTTAAATCATTGAAAAAATCCAACAACTAACTAACTTACATTTTTCATTAATTATTTGATGCAACCACCATTCAACCGGTTGTATCAAATTAGTTCTCCTGTCTCTTTCCATAAATCTGTGCATTTATAGGTGGCATCTGCCACTCTTGTAGCCTCTCTTTCCATTTATCCTTATCTATATACTTTTGCTTGCTCTCTCTCTCTCTCTCTCTCTCTCTCTCTCTCTCTCTCTCTCTCTCTCTCTCGGTTTTTGATAGACTATTAGACGCCTAGCTATAGAAGTATTTTTGTTATTTACTTCTCTCCTTTTACTTCTAAGATCTTCTAAGAGAACCTGGGATTGAAATCGACGGTGAGATTAAATGGAGGCAGTCGCCGAGGTATCCCTTTGGCATAGAGTTGAGTTGGGCAGTGATTTCTTGAGGACAGCAAATCTAAATACGTGTTGATAAGTGGATTTCTTACCCTCGTATAACTTATTTGTTAGTTTCGCTACTTAAATCTTGCAATTCCTGTTTTGATTTATTCTTAAAAAAACCCTAAATTTCATTTTGTCAGCCTCCTGTAACTGCAATACCCACCCAATGTTTTTTAGGCATTTACTGGTTCTAAGCGGTTTTTAGTGACAGAACTAAAAGTGAACCTCAAGTGCCCAAGGAACCACCAAAGATCGAGAATATACCAATTACAAGAGGTAGGAATATCATTTCCCTTTATCAAAGCTATTACTCTAACATATATTAGGGAAGATATTGAGTTGTTTATGATCATTTGCCCTAGACAATGTTGGCTGCCCAGCAGTTGTCACTTGCAAATAAGTGAAAGTCCTAATCATAAATGTAAGTTATAGGAATTTTTGTTTGAAATCCGGCTCTGAGTTTTTCTGAATCACCAATGAATGGAGTTAAATGGGTTTTCATATTTTTAAATTGTGCTCCCAGGAGTATTCTATAGTTATGGCCTTATGGCCTCTCACTTATTGAAGATACACGCTTTTTGTACATGCAAACACTATTTTACCAACATTAATCTATGCACAGAAAACCATATAAAAATTAATATTGAAGAGTTTTCATGTGATGGCGGCAAGCAATTTCATTTGAAAAATTACAGCCCACGATTCAGAAATAAGAAAGTAATAGTGAGGAGGATGAGGACTCATCTAAGCATATGGAAGACAAAGGCAAGGCCAAGGAGGCAGAGACAACATAAGGGGAGTCGAAAAAAGAAGTTAGAAAGAAGAATAGAAACATTATTGAATCCGTTATGGAGAGAAACAAGGTGAAGCAAGCTGCTTGGGAATGTAATGGGTGCAAGTATGCTACTTTCGAGTTTCGGTTCTAGTGTAGAAGAGGCTCAAAGTTGTGGGAGAACAAAAATAAGTACAGGGAAAACAACAAAGATGGAGGGGACCAGTTGGTGGGCAAGATCGAACTGAGCGGGGGTTTAGGAGACTTGCAGGACAATATCAACGGAAAGGACGGGTCCAAGACAAGTTCAGGGAATAAATCCCACAAATTACCCATGTTTTGGTAATCTGAACACAGGGAGACATCCTAAGCTAACAACAATAGATCTTTTCAAGATGTATTGCAAGGAAGAAATCAGATGAAGGATTGAGAGACACAAAATAGACTCTTACTACAGGAGAACCCAGAAGAAAGAGTCAACTGAAACCTGAGTTTGGGAAGATCATAGAATGGACCTTTTCTTCAACTAGAGCGTGAAATAGTTTGTTCATTACACTATAAGATATGTACTGTATCCATATTAAGGGGCTCCCAACTCATGGGTGGGACAACGAAACAATCACAAAGATGGGAAGTCTGTTTGGACAAGTTATCGAACTCAATGATTCTTGAGAACTGGACAAGCAGCAGTTGAAGCTAGAGTTTTGGTCCAAGCGTCGTGATAAGTGTTTAATTTTGGCTAAAAAACTCCTAGTTTAGCATTCAATTATATCATCTAACTATCCAAATTGCAAAATTTAGCTTGATTGACCATCCAAACTTTAATTTTCTCAAACTCAACGGTTAGATGATTATTAGAGCTCATTAGATGATTAATGTACGGTTCAGATGATTCTAATTTAGTCTTTTCTTTTGCAGATCAACCAAAAGACGCATGAATGAGTACGATTAAAAGTTAACACTCAAATCATCTTAAAGAAGATTGGATGGACCAGATCAACCATGGAGATGGTTGGGATAGCTTCCTAGAAGACAAGGGAGCTTAATTTGAAATCATGAAAAAAAAAGGAAAGGCAACTTTAAATTTTGAATAAATTTCCAAAAAGGAGAGCTTAAAAGAGGCAAGCAAAACTCTCTCTCCCCCATTCTTTCCTCCTCTTCTCTCTTTCCTCTTTCCCTCCTTATTCTTCTCTTATTCTTTCTTTCCTTTCCCATTCACTCACGTCCTACTTCTTCTCACTACCTTCCTCTTGTAAAAGGTATAACTCTCTCTCTTCTCATTTCCACTTTCCAATTCCCCATTATCTTCTCTCTTCTATTTCAGCCCCTTGGGTTGGACCTTAGGGGGGGACCAACCCCTTCTACTCAGTTTTTTTTTCTTTTCCCCTTCATTGTGTTGCTATTGTTTTGCCTTTATTTCCCGTTGTTCATCGTTCTTCATAAGTTTCCCAGTTCTTTTTACTATTCTTTTCCTGTTTCCTCCACTGCATCGCACCACTATCTTCTCCTCTCATTCACTTCTAGTGAACCCCAGTTAGTTTTTTTTCTCTCTTGTGACCTTGTTCTCCAGAATGCAACTCCCAGACCTCTTTTATCTTCTCTGCGTCGTCGTTTGCTTGAAGTAGATAGACCCAACTGGAGTAGATAGGCCAACCACCAGCTTCATCGTCCAGCAGTATCCATTGCACGAGACGACACATCTACAGGAACAGACCGGTCAAGCTTCTCCTCTCTCCGGTCTCGTATCCACCTCTCACACTGTTTGCCTTTGTCAGTCTACGTATTCTACCCAGAATTCAGGTCTGGCATCGCAGACCCACCACACCACCCAGGCGTCGTTTTTTTGCTTCCACCTCTGCTCCCCATCGTTTTTTTTCACTACACGAGCCCACTCCGAACGGCACCAGAAGTGCGACGCCAGAAGACCCACTACTACCGGCTCTATCGGGACGATTCACAGTCTCCGGCGTAGCCATCTTCTCCGAAGAAGAAGAACTCTGCATACGGGAACTGTTTGGGAAGTTTGAAGCAAAATTCCAATTTGGTCCTTGCAATATTAATTCAAATTACATTTCCTATCCTAAAACTGTGCTTATAAGGGGTTTATGTTATTCTGTTCTGAGCTATCCACGTTTTGTGTGCTTTCATTACAGTTTCACTCATTTAGCGGTTCTGATTTAATCATGAAAATCTTCTATTTCGTGTTTAATTTAATTCTGAATTTCAATCAAATTTTAGGGCTTGTTCTTAGGATAGATTCTAGTTGAATTACTACTCCTGATCTTTATTTTGGATTATGAAAATAGATCTAAGCAGTTAATCATGAACTTCATTAATTTGATTAGATCTCTATAAATTTGATGAATTTGACTAATTCATTCCCCAGATCACTAATTTAGGGCATTTTGAAGATATTGATGAAGTCGGATCAAGGTTTTTCATCCAGAAGTGAGGAAATTGAACAGTAGTTAGCTACCAAATTAGATTTTTCTTAATTTCTTTTACTTTTAGTTTTAAATAGGATTTTATTGTTCCGTTTCTGAATTTTCTTTGGAATTAGACTTCTGAAATTTCACTGTTAAACTAAATATGAAGTCTGAATTTTTTTTTTTATTGATTTTCATCAATTGAATTGAATTTTAAATAATTAAATTTTATTAAAAACTCCAAAATTCTAAAGCGAGTGCTTGTGGGATCGACCCATATTTGCATAGCTGTACTACAATAGCCCGTGTACTTACAGAAAACATCAACACGTCGGGCTGTTTATCGGAAAAGGAGTTCATCCGGATAGAGATTACGGAGGTGCACTTAGGCAGTGGTGAACGAGCGATTTAAGTCAGTGGAGTCATATAATACCCACGAGAGTCCTGATAAGAGTCATCCTCGTGGGCACGCAGAGAAGCCGACGTCTCACTTTTACATAGATACTAACTTCTTTTGAAAGATCTAAACCAATAATCTTGTTCAGGATACCTTAGATAGGATGGATACCATAGTTCAAGACAAGTGGATGCTTATAATCCAAAGTTATATATAAAAGTCGAGAATTAGAGCCAATGACATATTAAACTTTCTCTTAGAGCTAAAAAGCAAGCAGGTAGGACCATCAAAATGAAATATTTTTTCATGGGTCACCTATTTTGAGAAAGCCAAACAAGATGAATGGTTTAGGTCACTTATTTTGGGAAAGCCAAACATGATGAATGGTTTAGATCTTTTGAAAGAGTTCAACATCTACGAAAAAGTGGAGTGTCAACTTCTTTGCTCGCTCATAAGTGCTAACTCCTACTGGAACTTTGACCATAAATATATCTTGAGAATTTTTTTTATTTATTTGACACAATAAGATAGTGAAATAACGTTCACATTTCTCTACAATGTTTACAAAATATTAAAATTACCAGCAATTTAAGGACAATAGCAAAAAACAAATACTATAAGTTATACAAATTATAAATTAGGAAACTTTAGTATTACAGTGAAAATAAAATTTTATGAACGATGTTGTGGTGTCTTTTTTGAGTGGAGTCTTGAGTGAAACCTATATATTCACAAACAAAATCTATATATAATTTAAAATTTTTAAAGTTTTGGGTAGAGTCTTAAGACCAACTTCCATGCACGTGCATGCATCCATGCACTTGGGTAAAAAAACTGACTATATACAAGCTGTTTTCCATCTGAGGGGGCCTAGGATTGTCATTCTTGGAAGAAGAATACGTCATTAATGTGCCCATAAAAAACAGTTGTGACATGAATGCTTGTAGTTGGAAAGCCTGCTAAAAGTTGATCGCATAAAATGGAAAAAGATTTCATCCTAAGAATACACAAATCGGGAAGATCTTCAAGGTAAAATGGAAGGATAAAGAGAGTAAAACTAGAACATGTGCCATTAAAAAGTGAGACAATTTATTTTAGGACTTAGCATTTTAGCTTAATGGATGAGATATGAAAAAACAGCAAGGCCACACGTTCAATCCCACTTACTTGCCGAAAAAGCAAAAATAGTTAATGCATTTTCTCGTTTTTTCCTCTAACAATTCTTCACTTAATTACTATCCGGATTGAGTTTGGGGACCGACTTGAATACCCTGCAGCTAATCCCCACCTTTGGATAATCTAGCTAATCCATCTTATTCAGCCTTAGATTGGCAACCAAATTTATGGTGGTTGAAATATTTTAACTATGTAATTTTTAGTTTTAAGACGTGACCATTGAATTTTTCAATTGGGAAAACTGATAACTAAGAGCATCCAACGAGCATGAATTTTTACAGATAATGTAAGTAGCAAAGCTGGAATAAGAAGATTCGGTTAGAGCATCTAAAGATAGGAATTAGCCATCGAGTTTTTGGAGTCAGTCCTGAAAATCAATCAATCTCCAACTTGCACATAAGTGCAATGTAGGTGTCTTAACTAATGTCACATGGAAGTGACATGGGACTAGGCTGTTAGTGCCTCTAGTTTCTTAGTCATAAATGCTTTTGCCTTCTTTCTAGCAAAAAATTTACTGTTAATCACCGACACGAACGAGTTGGAAGTAATTTTAAAAAATGGTCTACAATCAAGAGTCTCGATGGCCAGCTACCTCATTTAGTGGAGAGTTTTGGATTTTAGGCCATCAATACACTGCGTATCAGAACCATTTAAATCATTGAAAAAATCCACCAACTAACTAACTTACATTTTTCATTAATTATTTGATGCAACCACCATTCAACCGGTTGTATCAAATTAGTTCTCCTGTCTCTTTCCATAAATCTGTGCATTTACAGGTGGCATCTACCACTCTTGTAGCCTCTCTTTCCATTATCCTTATCTATACACTCTGCTTGCTCTCTCTCTCTCTCTCTCTCTCTCTCTCTCTCTCTCCATGTGTACATGTGCAGGAGGCATCTACTACCCCTTGCTACGTCTCTCTCCCATATCTATATACTCTCTCTCTCTCTCTCTCTCTCTCTCCATAATGTGTACATGTGCAGGAGGCATCTACTACCCCTTGCTAAGTCTCTCTCCCATATCTATATTCTCTCTCTCTCTCTCTCTCTCTCTCTCTGTGACGTTTTCGTCTATTGGCAAACTCGTCTAACTGACAAGAAGAACAGGTAAGGAAGCTCTCTTTCTTGTTGTGTTCTTGGTTTCTTTGCATCTCAGATCGGATCAGTCGACAGAAATGAATATGGTCGAAATTCTCAAATAATGAGAGAGAGCGAGAGAAGCTACCTTTACATTCATCTAGCGATTTTTCACAGGCAGACTAGACAAGGGAGGTGAACAAGATGATCTTCCAGAAAACATTTCTAGATTGATGCTCCCATTGAGGCATGCCTATGCCTCGGTTTATCATTTTTCTTCTAGCTGTAGTGCATGAAATTTGATCTTTAGCATATCTAAGCCATTCCTAACACTTTGAATGGCTTATTATTATCAGCTCTGTCCTTCCAATTGGCGCAACTTCTCTTCATTCTAGTGCTGCTTTATTCACGTTACTTAGCTCTTTTTTTTAAGCATTTTTGGCATGAAAAATTGTTTTATTAACATTAAAAGAGATTTATTTTTAATTCCAACATCTAGGTGTCGAATGGGAACCACTGAGATCAAAGAAACTAGTCCCCAGATTGAAATCCGGTTTGAGAATTTATCAGTAGAGGCAGATGTTCATGTTGGTAGCAGGGCGCTTCCTACTCTTCTTAATGCCACCATGAATACAATTGAGGTACTAACGTTATTATTAGTCATTTTCATTCAATGTTGAGGAATGCTATAGCAGAGCGGATTAATATAGTGGATGCTAGCGGCTCCTTTTTGGCATGATGATACTAGATATCCAGAGCTAGCGAGTCAAATGAACGGCTTGGATCAATGATTCGTGGGTCCATCATACATGGGTGGACGAGTTGCACCACTGTTGTGGTCGCGTTCTATTACAGCATTTCTCATTTTTCTTTTTTTGATGTGGGCCCCTCGTACATAGGTGGAAGAATTGCACCAGCATTACTGATTTTCGAGAAGCAGCCAACTTGATTTGATATGGCTGATAAAAAAAATACTATTTCTTTCTTCTTTCTCTCACTTTAACAGGGAATTCTTGGACTACTTGGGCTCTTCACATCAAAGAAGAGAGTGAAGAGGATCCTTGACAATGTCTGCGGAGTGTTGAGCCCATCCAGGTATAAATTACCAAGAAGTTGTGGAATTATTTGGATTTGTTTCTGTTTTTGGGCATTGCACTTGAAAAATAAAAAAAGAGCAGTCCTGGTGCACTAAGATCCTGCTCCTGCATATGAGGGGTTTGGGAAAAGGGCGGACCACGCTGTTTTCACACCTTGAACTCACGTCACAAGGCAACAACTTTTACCATTGCGCAAGGTTCTGTTTGCACTTGAAAACCAATGATGGAAATATATCAACCTCAGAGCAATTTAAGAAATGCAATGGTTATCCCAGTAATTGCACTGGAAATCTATCATGGGTTGTTTTTATCTATTTTTTCTATATTTTCAGGATGACACTTCTACTTGGACCTCCAGGCTCAGGGAAAACAACTCTGCTGTCAGCTCTGGCAGGGAAACTTGATAATAAACTAAAGGTTTCACTCTCTGCATTTGTGGGTGGTTGGGGGGCCGATGTGTGTGTATGTGGGTGTTTTTATCTCTACGTCTGTGGATGTCTTGAGTTGCGCATCTGCATGGCTTTCATTTTGTTGGTGAAATTGTCTGGTTAACACAGGTAACTGGGAAGATCACTTACAATGGTCGCGAACTGTCAGAATTTGTGCCTCTGAAAACCTGCGCTTATGTCAGCCAACATGATCTTCACAATGGTGAGATGACAGTCAGAGAGACAATAGACTTCTCTGGACGTTGCTTTGGCATTGAAACTAGATATCAGATGATGACGGAATTTTTTAGAAGAGCTAAGCAAGCTGGAATTGAACTAGATCATGAGTTTGATGAGTCTATGAAGGGCACTTCGGAAGTCGACATGAGAAATATAGTGACAGATTACATTATAAAGGTTGGCTTGTCCTTTTCACCATTGTTCAAGTAATATTTTTCTTGGTTCTTCTGCAAACCCAAGCTTATTGATCCAGAATTTTCAGTGATGTAACAGTTTCTTGGTCTGGATATGTGTGCGGATACTCCAGTGGGCAATGAGATGATAAGAGGAATTTCAGGGGGAGAAAGGAAACGTGTGACAACTGGTATTTTCCTACTAGTATCTCATCTCTGCATCATTGTGTAAATAAGTATATTTTATTTTTGGATGCTCCACGGATCCCTGTTTGGTGTTTTCTTTTCCTAACTTTCAACATTTGAGCGGATTATGGGTTGGCCAAATTGTTTATGGATAACACTAAAAAATCCTCATGGTCGGAGTTCATTACGGATGCAGGAGAAATGTTGTTTGGACCAGCAAAAGCTTTTCTCATGGATGGAATATCCACTGGGCTAGACAGTTCTACCACCTTCCAGATTGTCAAGTTTCTGAGTCAGATGGTTCATGTCATGGATATAACCACTCTCATATCACTTCTGCAGCCTACACCTGAAACTTTTGGCCTTTTTGATGACATAATACTACTCTCAGAAGGTCAGATTGTATGCCGAGGTCCCTGTGAGAACATCCTTGAGTTCTTTGAGTTCATGGGCTTCAAATGCCCTGAAAGGAAAGCAGTTGCAGACTTTCTACAAGAGGTAACTTCGATCAAGGATCAGGAACAGTACTGGGTGAGCAGGAGCCAACCTTATCGATATGTTTCAGTGGCTGAGTTTTCTCAGTCTTTCAACTCTTTCCACATTGGCAAACAGCACAACGAACTCGTCAGCAATCCCCCTAGTGAAGCTAGGACTTCTCCTGCTGCATTAGCAACAGAACGATATGGCATATCCAACCGAGAAATATTCAAGACATGTTTTTCAAGGGAGTGGCTGCTGATGAAGCGCAAATGGTTTGTTTATGTATTCAAGACCGCTCAGATAACAGTAATGTCCATAATCTTTATGACTGTGTTCATTAGAAAGGAAATGAAACACAGGACAATTGCAGATGGAGAGAAGTTCTTCGGGGCATTGTTTTTTTGTCTAATCAGTGTAATGTTTAATGGTGTGTCAGAGATGGGGATGACTGTTCTCAGGCTACCGGTATTCTATAAGCAGAGAGATTTACTGTTCTATCCTTCATGGGCTTTTTCTTTACCGATTTGGATCCTTAAAGTTCCCCTCTCACTACTGGAGTCAGGGATATTGCTAGTTCTTACTTATTACCCAGTCGGTTTTGCCCCTTCCATTAGCAGGTAACACATTGACACTGTCTTGAGTTTGGTGCATGCTGCTTCCTGGAACATGTAGAATTTTACTCTTGTTTTTTTTCAGTTTGCTAGTTCTATTGTGTTGCCACTGAAAGCATCTAGAAACTTGATTCTGTAAGTGTTCATTCTGTTCATGTCTTCAAACACATCAGGTTTTTCAGACAATTTCTGTTGTTCTTCTGCATACATCAGATGGGCCTCTCTCTTTTTCGGTTCATCGCTGCAGTTGGAAGGACAATGGTTTTAACGCAAACAATTGGAAGTTTCATTTTGCTAGTGATTTTTACCTTGGGAGGATATCTCATCTCCAGAGGTTAGCAGATCTTTTATTTTCTTGTTAAATATTTATTGGAGTTGCATAGCTGTGTATTTTTTATTGGAGCTGCGTAGCTGTGCACAGTTCCTGACTTTTGTGAATATATAACCTCAAGTTCAGACTTTGGGTTGAATTTCTGATCTTGACTATGGAATCTGATGAGTTTTGTTGCCTAAAAAAGGGGCAGCCCTGTGCACAAAACTCCCGCCTATGCGGGGTCCGGAGAAGGGGCAGACCACAAGGGCCTATAGTCAGCAGCCTTACCTTGCATTTTGCAAGAGGCTGATTTCACGCCTTGAACCCATGACCTCAAGGTCACATGACGACAACTTTTGTTGCTTAAATATGTATAAATAATTAAAGTGGTACATATAATTATAGCCATGCATACTAATACTATGCTGAGGTTCACTGCTTCTGCTGTTTAAGATATCTGCAAGATGAGAAATTCCGATTCATGCTTATAAGATATATGACATTGTTTCTGAGGGAATCATCTCTTTGCTATTTGCAGATAACATTCAACCATGGTGGATTTGGGTTTACTGGATATCTCCAATGATGTACGGGCAGAATGCCATAGCCATAAATGAGTTTCTTGATAAGAGATGGAGTATGGTAGGATTTCTTAATGCGTAGTTACTGTGATTCGTTGTGTAGTTTCAAAGCCATCATAACTTTAAGTTTTCATTAATATTGGAAATCTTTGTTTTCAGAGACTAGAACAGGCTCACTGGCCATGATGTTGCTAACCAAATTTGCCATTTTATTCTCCCTCTATTGCAGCCCAACAGTGACCACAATATTAATGCACCTACAATCGGACAGGCCCTTCTCAAGTCCAGAGGCCTTTTCACTGATGATCGTTGGTTTTGGATTTCTATTGGAGCTCTCATCATGTTTTCTCTTGTCTACAATGTCTGCTTCATTGTAGCATTAACTTATCTAAATCGTAAGCTGTCTCTTCTAATTAGTGGTCTGTTTCTTTATGCTTCAAATAATATCCTAACAGCTTTGTTTTCATGAACTGGAATTTCAGCTTTGGGAAATTCTCAGACTGTAATCTTGGAGGACAATGCAGGAGAGAAATATAAAGAGGAGTATTCTTCCAATGAAGAGCAGATGTTAAGGCCCACCAGGATCACATTGGAATCAAATGCTCATAGTGATCAAGGTTTAAATAATTATAGACTTGTAATCAATGTTTTAGATTCTACACAAAAATGCCTGGTCCATCATTAATTTGGTTGCATTTGTTCAACCTGCCAAACTTGGTGGGCTAAGAATAAAATGGGCAACAAAAGTCTGTTGCCTTGTCAAGTTTTCTCGTGTTGAGTTCAGATATCAGCAATGCAGTTAAACAAAATTTAAAACCAATTTTACTAAAATCATAGGCACAAAAACCAGCACTGCATATGCGTTGTCAAGTGTTTTCTTATTAAAATCCGTGGTTAGTAAGTAATATAAAGATTCAGAGAAAGAACCTAAAATTATCAGATTATTCAAAACAAGACTAAGGTTTTCATATTAAACCTCTACAATTCATTGATTTCAACCTTTTCATCAGATAATAAATATGTAAGAAATTTCATGATACTCCGCAGTTTGACAAAACAAAATGTTCCTCATGGACACCCTCAGCGAAGCCTCATGCTCGAGTATTTAGGCTGCCAGGTTTGTTTAGCTTACAGAATACATAGATCACAAGATTCACAACGATTTTAGATCCTCTAACATGGGAAAGATGCAAGCAGCTGTCCTCTTATGCAGAACATCCTTGATCTACCTACTGCACAGTCATAGAGTGGTAAATTCACTATAATAGGTTTGTGATGCATAATGACACATACCTGCCCTTAAACACAATCATTTCTATGATCATCCTATATGAGCCTAGTGTGGATGGGTAGTGTGGTCCAAATGTCAGGCTGACATCCATCCAATCTTTAAATGAATGGACTACATCCTCGTTCAATGAGAATCATGTGCATTTCGTTTCGTTTTAGCCACCTTTATGTGGAACATCTACCAGACAGGAATATATATGTTTGGAGAGATATTTGGGCCTTATATCATTGCTGGAACATGGAATATGCCTCAACTCACAGAAAACACATCCTAGAATTGATCTCAACATGGATATCATACTGCAGGATCCTATTGATGAGTGATCAATTACTAATCTTATGTACTGTGTCTATCATTTCAGGAATTCAAGAGAAGGTTGTTGCAGAGAGTGCCAATACAAGTGTTCGCGTAGCAAATCATGCAACTAGGAGAGGAATGATCTTGCCATTCCAGCCACTTTCTCTTGTATTCAGTCATGTGAACTACTATGTTGACATGCCCTCTGTAAGCCAATTGCATCAAATACTTCTTTCTTGTCTCACTCTACATCCACATAAAATTGTTGGAGAGAAGCAAAAGAGAAAAAGATCTCTAAGAGTTCTTTCATAGATCCAAAAGAGAGTACTTGGGTTCTCCCAATAACTAAAATGTGCATCATGCCTGATGATAATTGGGGTTCACGGTGGTAGAGGAAAGCTAGCTGGTTCTCCCCGAAATGTCTTGAGTTGCAGCAGTTGACTGGATGTCAAGGGGTAAAGCAATATTTCGGAGTGGCCAAGAAAGCTGTACCAAATTGTGGACCAGAATAGAAGAGCTTGCCCCGCCCATGAGTAAATATTTCGTAGTAGCCTTATTAGACAGTACATCTCTCTTGGTATATCCAGATAATAAGTAGGAGCACAGTGAAAGATCCCCCGAAATTGAATTTGGTCCATGAATCTAAGAAATAGTGATCTCTCTCAATTCGAAGATCCAAGATTTGAATTGATGCCTTTTCATTGATTCCTGCTGTTTCTTAAGAATGATAAACAGTTTTTATAAGATTCCCACATCAGGCATGCTATCCATCAATTTCTTTTTGTTAATATTCAAGAATTACACTGAAAAGAGAATACCACTATATTTTGATAATTTACATTCCAAAAAACCTTACTCTTAGTCTGCCTAAGCACCTGAGGGGCTTGCTGATTCTTATTTTATCTTAACAGACTCCTCAACCTCAAGGTTATGTTTTATAAACAATTAATTTCAAATGATCAAAGATGAAATATAGATAACCTGCTTTTCTTTTCTTTTTCCGGAAAGTTAGACATAGACACCCATGCACATCCTTGAACCCTGGTCACCCAGGAGAGAGACACCTACTTGTGCCACTCTGCTAGAAGGCTTTGGTGCTATAGAACCTTATTAGTATCCACAAATTAATTAAATGGTTTACATGCAAAAGAACTTAAACTACTTCAAGTGGTCAAACAGTCGTAGATAACTTTAGAATTAAGTTTCACCTCACAATATATGATCGTGTCAATCGCTAAGGAGACTCACTATAATTTTTCAGTATCTTCCCCATAATTATCCAAAGTTTAGGCTTTGCTAAGTTGATACCACTTTTAGAAGAACCTTTTTCATGAGTTTTAGGACTCTTCTAAGATTTTATAAACTCCAGAATATCAATTCTGATCTGAAAACTTATGTCACGCTGCTTCTCAATTCAGGAAAGGAAGAGCCGGGGAGTCAAAGAAACCCGTCTGCAGTTACTACACAATGTTAGTGGTGCTTTCAGACCAGGTGTACTGACAGCTTTAGTTGGGATTAGTGGTGCTGGAAAAACCACCTTGATGGATGTCTTGGCAGGAAGAAAGACCAAAGGCTACACTGAAGGAGTTGTGACAGTTTCTGGTTACCCAAAAAACCAAATTACATTTGCTCGAGTTTGTGGTTATTGTGAACAAAATGACATCCATTCACCACATGTTACTGTCCATGAGTCTCTTGTTTACTCAGCTTGGCTGCGCCTTGCTCCTGAAATACAACCCAGAACAAGGAAGGTCTGCCTGTCTTTCATCAAATATTTTGTTCAAGTATCCTAGTTACATAATATAATTGTTTCAGAAAGATTTTTGAACCAAGATTTTGTCATTTTTGCTTCACATACAATGTTCATGAATTGTATGTCGTTGTGTGACCTTGAGATCACAGGTTCAAGGCGTGGAAACAGCCACTTGCAAAATGCAAGGTAAGGCTGCATATTATTGACCCTTGTGGTCCGCCCCTTCCCCGAACCCCACATACGTGAGAGCTTTGTGCACCGGGCCTGCCCTTTATACAATGTTCATGAATTCAACTACTTCCAAACTTGTCATTTGCTAATCTGATTTTTGGCTCTTTAAGTAATAGATAATTTTTATTCTTATTCTGACTTAGACGTACACCATCCTTTTTTATGGGTAAGCAATGGACTGTAACCCGCAACCTCTTGGCTGTGAGACAAGGCACTTAACCAAATTGGCTAATTGCTTAAGTTAACCTTGACATACACCATGAGTGGCTACCATGAATACTGAAAGTGGATGGATGATGATATTATTGACTCTGACTTCTGTTATGCTACAGATGTTTGTTAAGGAAGTTATGGAGCTAGTTGAGCTAGACCAACTGAGGAATGCTCTAGTAGGCCTTCCTGGAGTAAATGGTCTTTCGACAGAACAGAGAAAACGCCTGACAATAGCTGTGGAGTTGGTTGCAAATCCGTCCATCATTTTCATGGATGAGCCAACATCAGGCCTTGATGCTAGAGCAGCAGCAATAGTGATGAGGACAGTAAGGAATACTGGGGATACAGGGCGAACGGTTGTTTGCACCATTCACCAACCAAGCATTGATATTTTTGAAACTTTTGATGAGGTGAGTGACCCGAGTCCTCTTTATTTTCTCTCTAAACACCTTTTGTCTTAGATGATCACGCAGTTGTTCATGCTTCTTTTGCTACTGGATATCAATTGTCACAGCTTCTCTTGATGAAGAATGGAGGACAAGTCATTTATGCAGGACCTCTTGGTCGCCATTCTCACAATCTTATAGAGTATTTTGAAGTGAGTGTCCTTTCACCTTGGATTGAAATGCTTACTCTCAGGCCTTGGGAATTCATGTCTAAATAAACATGCTTGGGTTAATAAGTAAGGTTTAACCATAAATACAAAGTGTTTCAAAATATCCTTGTTTGCCCAGAGACTTTATTTCAGTTTTAGCTTGTAAGTGGTTTTCAGAAAAGAAAAGCTTGATGAATGTCTGTAGCTTTTTAAGAAAATATTTTTTGCTAACATCATAATTGTGAAGGCAATGGATGTTAGCAGAAAAGTATACAATTCTAAATTAAGTTCTATACAACACAAACACATCTGTTAACACTTTTATGCAGTCCTGTGCCCATGTTTGAAGGTTCTGTTGATGTTTAATTTATTACTTCTTTCTCCTCATTGAATCTAAATTGTGCCTGTAACTTCAGATTTTTGGCAAGCTAATTATTGATTTCTGGGGTCAATTGGGAAAATGTAGTACAGTCATCATTTATCAGGAGCCAAGAGCAGGATTTTCACAGAAAAGTCTGAACTGTACAATCTGAAACTCACAAGTAGTGTATTACAGGCAATTCCAGGAGTTCCCAAGTTGAAGGATGGTTATAATCCTGCTACATGGATGTTGGAGATTAGTTCTTCTACAGTTGAAGCTCAGCTAGGACAGGATTTTGCAAAAGTGTATACCAGTTCTGCTCTTTATCAGTAAGTGTAATAAGATCTCATGACATTGTCAATTCTTGCCCACTCACTCTTTATTTGTTATTACCTTGTTATGTCATACCTATATCCTTCCAACATCTTTCAGGAAAAATCAGAGGCTTATTGAGGAACTGAGCACTCCAGAACCAGGGTCCAGTGATCTTTACTTCCCCACCAAGTACCCCCAAAACTTTGGTATTCAATTCATAGCTTGTTTCTGGAAGATGCACTGGTCCTACTGGAGATATCCACAATATAATGCAATCCGATTCTTCATGACTCTTATCATTAGTCTTCTATTTGGTACCATCTTCTGGAACAATGGCCAACATCTGTAAGTTTCATTGTTTTTTCTGTTACTCTGGATGCTAATAGCTAACATCGAGAACACAAGCTCCTACAACACCTTATGTAATAACAAATTGTAATAACAGACGTGATGTATTAAGGAGACAAGAATTAAGAACCATCCAAAGTAGGCAATATTGATGGTACTGTAGTGGGAAAGGACTTTATTCATGAAGAAAAATGACTGAGATCGTCACAGAGCTAGATACAAAAACAGCCATTGGCTAGACCAACACAATCACAAGCAAGAATCAACTAACTTCAATTGCAATTGGCATTAAGTTCATCCATCATATACAATTACAAGACTCCCCTTGTACCAAAGGGAGGTTCATCATAAGCTTCATACCATACTTGGGCTAAGAATTCACACTTCAACAGAATCCTTAAAATTCGAAGGACCAGAAAAGACTAATCTTGCCAAGGATCTAAACAGTTTAATGTGGCAGCTTCACGAGTAAAAATACAAGTATTTGGATATGTAGCCAAATCTGTACATGCTGATTATCTTTTGGGCTACATCTTATATAGTCCATGCATAAAAAGTCTTCTCCATTGGATGATTCTTAGACCACTATCAAAGATTGATAACTTCTCCAGAAGCTGGAGAACAGTAGTCCTCAAGATGTTAACCAATTGAAGGGTAGATGTTTCTTGGTAATGCTCATCTAGGGTATGGCTAAAGAAGTATGGTTTGGATAACCAACCATCTCGGCCCCACATATACTTAAGCTTTGTGTCTGTTACACAAGACACCAAACTATGTAAATATGCCAAATGCCTCTTGCCTCTTTAGGGCAAACATTACCAAGAGCTGAGCCATACAAAAAGAGATGTGGTAGAATGATATGTGTGTTTCTGAAGAGGATACAGGGTACTGACAGTAAAAGGCAACTAAGAACATATGAAAAGTTTCTGTGGGAATTTCCGGTACTTTTGTTTAGTTTTTCTTAATCAGTTGCTTGACGATATCTATTCATCCCAATTGCACAAACAGGAAAAAGCAACAAGACCTACTGAATCTGCTGGGAGCCATCTATGCATCTGTGTTCTTTCTTGGAGCCATCAATGCAGCTACAGTGCAACCGGTCGTGGGAATTGAAAGGACTGTCTCCTACCGTGAACGAGCAGCAGGGATGTATTCAGCATTGCCTTATGCATTTGCTCTTGTAAGCTCTCATCTCTTTACACATTAGAATTTCCATTTTGGTGGGTAGGCAACAGTTAAGTGGCTGAAACCACGATGCCTAATGAAGAACATTCAAATATCGGAGAAAACAATCTTGCTACTGCAAGATCTAGTTTGCATTTGCTCTTTAAGGAATCGAATTGTAGAATGTAACGGGACAGATTTTCTAATGCTGCTATATATTTAAAAGCATTTCCTGCAATATCCTTGTAAGGATTTGATTAAACTAGAACGTCACTCACCATCTTGTGATTTGCAGGTGAAGACTGATATATTTCACCCTGCCATGCATTTCCTGAAGTAACCCGCATCTCTAAACGTACCAAAATTCCCATTATTTGATGCCTAAGCTACAATAAACTAATTAACACCATGGTTCCAATCAAATAAAATGATCTTAGTACTGCACAAAATGGATTGTCAAAGACTAGTTTAAAGAGACTTATGGGCAGTACCAAAACTAACCACAGTTTGAGAACAATTTAATGGACAAGATTTCTACTTCCATTCTGTGACAAATCTTCTCCAAGATCATTATGAAGGCTTTCATTCCACAAAACTACTTACTAAGAATGCTTTGATTTGCAGGTGAGAATTGTAAGGATTTAATGCAATAAAACTACTTACTAAGAACTAATAGTTTAAAAAGATTGGTGAGAAATCCAAAAACTTATTGCAGTTCTGCAGCAATTTAATGGACAAGAAATCTAGTTCCATTTTGTGACTGTGGTAATCCATAAACATGGCAAAGGTTTAATGCCAAAAAAAAATTTGAGGAGAAAACTTACTCACTGATAATGTTGTGAATTGCAGGTTAGCATTGAGATAGTTTACATAGCATTGCAGAGCCTTCTCTACTGTCTGCCACTTTTCTCTCTTATCAATTTCACCTGGAAAGCAGCCAACTTCTTCTGGTTTCTTTACTTTATGTTCATGAACTTGGTCTACTTCACTCTATATGGGATGATGCTTGTAGCACTAACGCCAAGCTACCCAATTGCTGCCGTTCTTCAGTCATTTCTCACCAACTTGTGGAACTTGTTCTCTGGCTTCCTCATCACAAGACCAGTAAGTCACTTCTCCATACTCAAAACTAAAGTGAAGGGTCCACCTCTATTCAATGATCCAAACCGTCTACATGATGGGCCCCATATGGAAATTTTTATTCATCTGATAGTGGCAAAGAAGCTGTGTAGCAGCCATCCTCCAGAAACTAATGGCTTAGAATTGTGCCATAATGGTTACCACCCATTTTTCGGTTCTTTTGCCACTTTTACTTGTTGGGCCCACTTTTTTTTTCTTTTTTGTGTGTGTTAATCTGAACCTTTCATTTTGACATGCGCGCCATAGATGAACCCCGTGCCAAATTTGATTCTATCCTAAGCCATTTTGAGTGTCGTAAATTGGCAGTACTCAAAACTGCTCAAAAAATCAATGGCAGGATCATCTGAAATATGTAATTTTCGACACATGGCTCCCCCATGGCAAGGTTAAGATGAACGGTTTGGATCATTCAAGGCTTTTTTTTTTCTTTTTACATAATTTTACCTGATATTTCATGGCAATTTACAGCTGATACCTACATGGTGGCGATGGTATTACTGGGCTTCTCCAGTGGCTTGGACCATCTACGGCCTCGTGGCATCGCAGGTGGGTGACAAGGACGACCTACTGGAAATACCAGGGGGGGCCACTATTCCTGTCAAGGTGTTCCTCAAGCAACAGCTAGGATTTGAACATAGCTTTCTCCCAATGGTCGCGGGGGCCCACGTCATTTTCGTCGTTGTCTTCCTCGTGGTTTTTACCTACGCCATCAAGGTCCTCAATTTTCAAAGGAGATAACCTCAACAGATCCAAACTGTCCATCTCCACATGGCTATTCGAGAATGATTGATAATGCACATCAGAATCCTCAATCGACATTTTGCTCCTCTCCATGTACATGTTAAAGATGACATCGGACGGATGTAAAAATTTCTCTCCTAGAACCCAGAACCCTCCTTCCAAGGCTTGGAGAGTCTAGTTTATGCAATTGGTAATGACCCAATCGCATAAATTTGATTATTAAATGACCCAAAGACTTATATAACCTGGTTATACGATTGTTAATATTTCATATGATCAAATAAGGAATAATCCAGACCTTATCCCAATTAGATTAGGAGTGTGTCGCATAAATTTTAATTTTCCATTTCCCTTTATTGAGTGTCATGGCTTTGTCTAGTTCAAAAGTTTTTAAATATTTTTTCACTACTTCTATTCACATTCTTTTGGGCATTCTCCTTGCCCTTTTGGTACCTCCGACTTAGATTGTCTCACTCCTTCTATCTAGTACCCTTTTTTATTTTCGTTGAATATGTACTAATCCTAAGTTTTCTCTAATGATTTTATTACTAATTTATATTTTCTTGTCTTGCCACTCATCCATCTCAACATTAGCATTTTGACCATACTCATCTTAGGTATATATTGTTGCGACACTCTAATTCATAGAATGTGACAAGCCTTACTCTTTATAAGTCATATCTCACCTTGACATTTTCAATTTCTAATAGAATCTCTAGAGCCTTCCTCCACTATGGTATTGTTTAGTTTGATTCTCATTCTGAAAATAGGCTTTATTTGCTTGTTATATTTTCATAACCATCCTACAGAATTTTTCTTATAGCTATCCTAAGTACTAATCTAATATAATTGCGAATATAAACTCCAAAAGTTAGTCGAGTTAGTTAAGTGCCGTGTCTCACACCCAATTGGTGAGGTTCGACTCAAATCACCATTAGAATAGAAAAATATGCACATAAGTCGGATTATATGAGCCTTCCAATCGAACCGTCGTAGGTGCAGCCATAGATCATTAATCTCGATCTTAAGGACCTATTTCTACAATGAGCAAGAAGTCAAATAAATAATAACCAATGCATGAGCAACCTTTAGTTTGGGCATCAAACATGTTCCCGTTGCTCTGAGATTTATCAGTTTGGGCATCAAATATTAGTAGCTGAGGTAAAATCTTCTATTATCGTGATATAAATTCTCTGTATGCATGCTTAAAAGCTAAAAACTCGGCATCTTTTTTGGAATACTTTTGGATGCAGGTTTGAGTCGTTGCTTTTTCCTTTAGCTGGGAATTAGATTTAAGAGCATGTTTGAGTAAGATTGCACAAGTGATTTGCTTTGTAACAAAGCTATATAACAAGATAAATGATCTTTTGAGATGCTTTCATGATGAATAAGGCACCGTCTTAACATGCACATGTCCGGCTAAAACTACGCGAAAACTTAGTGTGGTTAAATAAAAATACCCATTAATAAAAGGAAAAAAAATTAAGCTTCTCCTTTTCATCACCCAAACCAACTTGTTAATTTACATTCTGGTCTGGTATACACTTAGTCACAAGTTCAAGTCACCATTTTTTCTTTTTTGTTGAGGATTAGTTTTGATAATAGAATTAGAAGAGTGTACGAGTGATTTGCTTTATTTTATTGATATTAAGAGGGATAGAGAGATGGATTTTGATTTCTAGCTGTAAATCTTAAAAGGGCAGCCCCGGTGCACGAAGCTCCCACCTATGCCGAATACAGGGAAGGAGCCGGGCAGACAATAAGGGCTTATAGTAGGCAGCCTTACCTTGTATTTTGCAAGAGGATGATTTCACGCCTTGAACCCATAACCTCAAGGTCACATGACAACAACTTTTACTATTGCTTCAAAACTTCCCTTTGATTTCTAGCTGCTCCTGCTTTAAGCTTATTATAGCTTGTCTTTCGCTTTCTCTTTGTAAGCCAACAAGTAGTCTCAGTGTGGAATCCTTTCCATCCTTCCCGTTTCTACTGCTGGTTGAAGGAAGCAAGTCTTCCCTTGCAGAACCACATGCAAAACTCCTCCAACCGATAAGCACGTCGAAATAGGTAATCAAGAAGCTTCTCCTCATCTTTGCCGTCCATGTTATGGCTCATAACGGTTTAGATTGCTCTCCATCTAGGTCCCACTTGTGCTCTTGGCCTCATCCCACACACAGAGAGAGAAACTACATGATAGTTCATATGCTACGGTCGGACGGCTATAACTCCATCTGGAGCCAGATTTTGAAAGATCGAAGTGGTTCATAGCACTGCCAATCACTCAGATGGGCCATGCTTAGAAAATCTCATGTACTTTGTGGTTCTAGATTATGCTACTTGGATATCTTGTAGACCAAAAAAACTCATGATAATTGGAAAAGTGGGTCCTATCTTTTTTTGCCCTTTTTCATAAGAATATTGTTTAAAATGTAGAAATTTAAACTTCACACAGGCAGCCTTCAGTCATGAATACGTAAGGTCTAATTTCAGTAAACAGCTCGATTGAAGAAATGGAGACGGCTGGGATTGAAGAAAGTAATCCCAAGATTGAAATCCGGTTTGAAAATTTATCGGTGGAGGCAAATGTTCATGTTGGTAGCAGGGCATAATTTTCTTTCCTTCGTCTATTATCTTCTTTTTGATTAAGACTTAGATGGGGCCCGCCTTTTAATAATTCAATTTGTCCATCTAATATCTCTAAATTTAAATATCTTATAGACCAAAAATCAAACATTTTAGATGGTTATAGCATTATAAAATGGATTCTTGATAAATGTAGATGCCTAAAATGAGTTTACCCACAAAGCTCCCGCGTATGTGACGTCCGGTGTCTCTTAAATTACTGTGACACCAAAATTCACTTTGATTGGATTGTTTTAGTATATTTTTTTTTTGTGATTTAAATCAGAACAATTTATACTTAGAAGAATTAAATGTGATTTTTTACATACAAATTAAACGTAAGAGCCCAAACAAGATAAACAACTTGGATTTACCTAAAGAAAGAGGGGACCAGACTTGAACTTGGTTTCTTCTTCTCCCACTTACAAGTAGGGAATTCTTGGACTAGTTGGTATATCTACATCAGAGAAGAGAGTGAAGAAGATACTAGACAATGTGAGTGGAGTATTGAGGTCACCCACCTAAAGGGCAGCCCCCGTGCATGAAGCTCCCACCTATGCTGGGTCCGAGGAAGGGGCGGACCACAAGGGCCTAAAGTACACAGCTTCACCTTGCATTTTACAAGAGGCTGTTTCCACGCCTTGAACCCGTGACCTCAAAGTCACATGACGGCAACTTTTACCATTGCGCCAAGGCTCTCCTTCTATTGAGGTCATCGAGGTAATACATCTAAATGGTATACTTACCAAGAGTTGCATAGTTATTTGGTTTTATTCCTCTTATAATGGCATTACACTGATAAACCAATAGTACATCCACTATTGCTTCTGAAAGTGGCTGCCAGCCTCATATTTTTCAATTTGTTCTGTGATTCATATTGTTCATCTGATTCGCTTAACCTAAATAGCTTAGGTATAAAAAAATTATCTATTATATGTTAGCCGGTACATTTGAAGGGGAGTCTTGGCGCAACAGTAGGGTTGTCATCGTATAACCTTCAAGTCATAGGTTTAAGGCGTGAAAATAGCCTCTTACAAAATGCAAAGTGAGACTACATACTATTGACCCTTGTAGTCGGTCCTTCCTGAAACCCACGTCGTGCACTGAGCTGTACGCTTTGTGTTAGCTGGTATATTTCCTTTGAGGCTTTTTGTGTTTTACCATCTATTCTTTTATTTTAGAACGTCCAAAACGGAGGACGTCGAAATAGATAATGGATAAATTCTTCATTGCTAGGCCATGCAAATTAAACGAACGGTTTTGATTACGGAAAAAAATTAAAAAAGTGATCCGTCACGCAATTTTAAGGAAGCCAACAATGCAACTGCGATGAGAGCAGTTGCACCATATAATTTCTTCTGAAAGCTAATATGGGTTGTCTTCTACCTCTTTGTTTCTTGTATTTTCAGGATGACGTTTCTCCTTGGACCACCAGGCTCAGGGAAAACACTCCTGCTGTCTGCTATCGCAGGAAAACTTGATGAAGAACTAAAGGTCTCTCTCTCTCTCTCTCTCTCTCTCTCTCTCTCTCTCTCTCTCTCTCTCTCTCTCTCTCTCTCTCTAGCTATCTCTCAATCTAGCTACCTGTGTGTGTCACTGTGTGTTTGTGTGTCTCTTGATCTGTGCATCTGCATAGCTTTCACTTTGTTCCTCCAACTATCATCTCTCTCTCTCTCTCTCTCTCTCTCTCTCTCTCTCTCTCTCTCTCTCTCTCTCTCTCTCTCTCTCTCAGTGTATGCTTAAGTGTCTTGCATGAGTTGTGCATTTGCAGGGCTTTCATTTTCTTGGTGCAACTGTCTTGTTAACACAGGTAAGTGAGAAGATCACTTACTGCGATCACGAATTGACGGAATTTGTCCCTCTCAAAACCTGCGCTTACGTTAGCCAGCATGATCTTCACCAAGGTGAGATGACAGTTAGAGAGACATTAGATTTCTCAGGGCGTTGCTTTGGAATGGAAGCCAGATATGAAATGATTGCAGAATTTTTAAAACGGGTAAAGGAATCCGGAATTGAACTAGATCATGAAGTTGATGATTGTATGGAGGACATAGCAGAAGGCCAGAAACTAACCTTGGTTACAAATTACATTATAAAGGGCAGCTTATTACTTAAGTAATGTTTTTCCCACTTGTATTTCAACTTTGTCCAGCCTGAATTGTTGAAGTTTTATAACAGTTTCTTGGTTTAGAAACATGTGCTGATACACTAGTCGGCAATGAGATGTTGAGGGGAATTTCAGGGGGAGAAAAGAGACGGTTGACAATTGGTATGCATATGTATGGTTCATTCATTTTATGTAAAAGTATCTTGCGTCTGTAGTTTTGTGTTTCTGTGAAAATTGAATAGTTTGCTTTCAGATTCTTATGGATTATGGAATTGATCTCTTCTCTTAATAAATTCGGTAATGAAGCTGATGTTCTGGTTGCAGGAGAAATGTTGTTTGGACCAGCAAAAGTTTTCCTCATGGATGGGATATCAACAGGACTGGATAGTTCTACTGCCTTTCAGATTCTCAAGTTTTTGAGTCAGACGGCTCGTGTTACGGATAAAACCACTCTCATATCACTTCTGCAGCCAACACCGGAAACTTTCGACCTCTTCGATGACATTATCTTATTGTCGGAGGGTCAGATTGTCTATCAATGTCCTCGCCAGAACATCCTCGAGTTCTTTGAGTTCATGGGTTTCAAATGTCCTGAAAGGAAAGCAGTTGCAGATTTCCTGCAAGAGGTAACTTCAAAGAAGGATAAAGAACAGTACTGGGTCAATAGGAACCAACCTTATCGGTATATTTCAGTGGCAGAATTTGTGCAGCCTTCAACTCTTTCTACATTGCCTACCAGAATGAACTCCTCAATAATCCCTTTAGAGAATCTAAAGCTTGTCTTGCAGCATTAGCGACAGAACGATATGGCATATCTAGCTGGGAGGTCTTCAAGACATGTTTTCAAGGGAGTGGATGCTGATGAAGCGCAATTGGTTTCTTTACATATTTAAGACCATTAAAAAAAAAAAAAAAAAAAGGACAGCCCCGGTGCACGAAGCTCCCGCCTATGGGGGGTCCGGGGAAGGGGCGGGCCACTATGGCCTAAAGTAGGCAGCCTTACCTTGTATTTTTGCAAGAGGCTGATTCCACGCCTTGAACCCGTGACCTCAAGGTCACATGACGACAACTTTTACCGTTGCGCCAAGGCTCCCCTTCTATTTAAGACCATTCAGATAACAATAATGTCCATAATCTTCATGGCTGTGTTCCTCAGAACAGAAATGAATCGCAGAACATATGCTGATGGAGAGAAGTTCTTGGAGGCATTGTTCTTTTGTCTGATCAGTGTAATGTTTAATGGTGTATCAGAGTTGGGTACAATTGTTCTCAGGCTTTCAGTGTTCTACAAGCAAAGAGATTTATTGTTCTACCCTTCATGAACTTTTGCTTTACCGATTTGGATCCTTAAAATTCCCCTCTCGCTAACAGAGTCAGCAATAATGCTTGTTCTTACTTATTATACAGTTGGTTTCGCTCCTGCCATTAGCCGGTAAACTCACTGGCAACTATCTTATTTTCGGTGTATGCTGGTGTTTGGAACATGTAGAAGTTTGATCTTATTTTATTTTATTTCAGTTACTAGTTCAATTGCCACTGAAGCTTAATTCTGCAAGTATTCATTTTCTTCATGTGTCAAAACATTTCAGATTCTTCAGACAGTTTTTGTTGTTCTTCTGCATACATCAGATGGATCTCTCTCTCTTTCGCTTCCTTACTACAATTGCAAGGACAATGGTTTTAGCACAAACAATTGGATCTTTCATTTTGCTTGCGGTTTTTACATTAGGAGGATTCGTCATCTCAAGAGGTTAGAAGATCATTTGTGTTCTTTTTAAATTTTAATTGAAGATGCACAGAGCTGTGTGCAGATTCCAACTTCTATGAAATCATTGCACAATGAATAGCTCAGGATTTGGACTGAACTGTGGATCTTGACTGTGGCATCTGATTACTTTTGTTGTTGAATTTCATATGACAGTTAGAGTAGCACAAAATGCCTCATTTTCTATAACAATTAGAATTAATACATACTAATATAGTGCTAAGGTTCATAGTTTCTGGTAGATGATGGATTGGGATTCATGTTCCTTAGATATCTGACACAGTTTCTGAAGCAGTCATTTCTTATCTATTTGCAGATAACATTCAACCATGGTGGATTTGGGTTTACTGGATCTCTCCAATGATGTACGGGCAGAATGCTATAGCCATCAATGAGTTTCTTGGTGAGAGATGGAGCACTGTATGATTTCCTAGTATATTACTATATTTCCATATTTTGTTGTGTAGTACAAAAGCTATAATAAATTAACTTATCTTCGCTCTTAGAATAATTTTTATTTCAACGACTATTTCAGTAACTACAACTGGCCAGTTTCACTCCCTATGATGTTTTTAACCAGATTTCCCTCTCTTGCATTCCAACAATGATCACAATATTAATGAATCTACAATTGGCAAGGCCCTTCTCAAGTCCAGAGGCCTTTTCATTGATAATTGCAGGTTTTGGATTTCAATTGGAGCCCTTATCATGTTTCCCCTAGTCTACAATGTTTGTTTTATTGTAGCATTAACTTATCTAAATCGTAAGCCATTGATTCTCATTACTGCCGTGCCTTTCTAGACTTCAATAGTATACTAACAAGTTGTTTTCATGAAATGGAATTACAGCTTTGGGAAGTTCCAAATCTGTAATCTTGGAGGATAATGCAGGGGAGAAACACAATGAGAAGTCTTTCAAGAAAGAGAAAATTCCAAGATCAGCTGGAATCATATTGGCATCAAAAGTTCCTACTGTTCAAGGTTTAAATAATTAGACTTCTAACCAAAGTTTTAGAGATCTTTCTAGAAAAGTATATGATAGAGTACCTAGACACTTTCTCTAGGAGATGAGGGAAGAATAGAGTTGCAAGCAAATAGATTGATATCACTATGGACTTGATAAACCAACTAGACAAGTATGTGATGTACAACCACAAGTACAATATAAGAAGACAGAAATCTCTATCCTAAACCATTAAAAGGGCAGCCCTGGTGCACGAAGCTCCCGCCTATACAGGGTTTGGGGAAGAGGCGGACCACATGGGCCTAAACCATGATTACTGCAAATTGTCCACTTTGAGCCTAGTGTGGACCTGAAGTGTTGTCTAAACTTCTGACTGATGTTACTATCCAAATTGTTTTAAATAAACAGACAATTTGCTTTTTTAGTGAGGACTATGTAGATAATGTTTCGGCCACCTGCCTGTGGAACATCTACAAGAACAGAACTATATGTTTAGGGACAGCTGGTTCTCAAATTTTTTTGCCGGTGCATGAAATAAGCATCATAAATAATTCCCAACAAATATGCTTCAACACACATATTACACATCCTAGAATTGGTCTTAATATGGAATTGTGGTCAAAGGTAGAGTTGTTGCCGTGTGACCTGGAGGTCATGGGTTCGAGGTGTGGAAATAGCCTCTTGCAAAAATTCAAGGTAAGGTTGTCTACTATAGACCCTTTGTGGTTTGCCCCTTCCCCGGACACTGCATAAGCAGGAGCTTCATGCACTGGCTGCCATTTTTTCTGTTTCATAAACTCCGCCAATGCCGGTCCCAAGCCCGGATAAAAAAGGAGGAGGGTCTTGCGTCAGGTGCCAGCCGGCAAGGGGGAAGGTGAAGATGATTCTATTATTTCTTTCTTACAAATGAATATGCATTTGTATATTAGTTTGTGAGGAAGAAATGAGAATCATCTCCAGCTTCTTAAAAGATGGCAACCCTTGTATCAGTAGCAAATGGCAAGAAGGGGAAGTTGAAGATGATTCTATTATTTCTTTCTTACAAATAAATATACATTTGTATATTAGTTTGTGAGGGAGAAATGAAAATCATCTTCAGCTTCTAAAAATATGGCCACCCTTGCGTCCAGGGTAGCCAGCGGCAAGGGTGAAGCTGAAGATGATTTTAATGATTGTAATGATTTTCATGATTTTAATGAAAATCATCTTCAGCTTTTAAAACTATGGCAACCCCAACATGACATGAATCGAAATCTGAAATTCGTCAAGCTGGCGTTCCCATAAGCGGCCAGCGTTGCATCGGATCCGGATGCGGTGAAAAATAGGCAAGGGTTGCTAGGGCGTTCTCCCAGAAGCCGACGCGCTACATGGATCCGGGTGTAGTGAAAAATGGGCAAGGGCTGCTAGGCGTCCCCTCGGAAGCGACGCGCCGCATCGAGAACCCGTGCGGTGAAAAGTGGACATGGGTTCATACCATGGAGGTCGAGAAAGGCGATAGCAAATAGGGAAACTCCAAATCATAAGATTCGCATCGCTACATGGAACATAGGGACATTGACAGTAAGAGTTTGGAGTTAGTAGACACGATAAAACGTAGGAGAGTCAACATCGCTTGTATCCAAGAAACCAAGTGGAAAGGGGCTAAAGCTGTGAGAAATAGATGGGTATAAATTATGGTACGTAGGAAAGGAAAATAATAGAAATGGCGTAGGAATAATAGTGGATAAGGAATTAAAGGATAAAGTTGTGGACGTTAAAGAAGAATCGGTGATAGAATAATAATAATAAAAATGATTCTAGGAGAGCGATTATAAATATTATAAGTGCATATGCACCACAAGGGTAGACTACAAGATATAATTAAGAGACAGTTTTGGGAAGATATGGAGGGAGTCATGCAAGAAATTCCCAACACTGAGAGAATATTTATAGGAGCAGACTTAAATGGCCATGTAGGAAAAGATAAGGAAGGATATGATAGAATACACAGAGGGTATGGTATAGGTGAAGCGAAACGAGATGGGGGGAGTAGATCCTCGATTTTGCTTTGGCATATAACCTATCCATTGCAAATACACTCTTTAAGAAGAGGGATGAACACTTAATAACCTTTAAAAGTGGACTTCATAAAAGCCAAATAGACTTTTTTCTACTTAGGAATAACGAACGATCTATATGTAAGGATTGTAAGGTGATACCGGTGAGAGTTTAACCTCACAACATAGGTTAATAGTTATGGATATTCATATCAAAAGATGGAGTAAAAAGAACTGAACTTAATACACATCCAAAAACTAAGTGGTGGAACTTAAAAGGAGAGAAAATAACCTCATTCAAAAATAAGCTGATGGTAGAAGGAAATTAGAATTATGAAGCGTAAGTAAATACCATGTGGAATACTATGGCCGAGTCCATTAAGAAAGTGGCAAAAGATGTCTTAGGAGTATCTAAAGGTAAAAGGCTATTAACAAAGGAAACATGGTGGTGGAATGAAAACAGTCTGAAAAAGCTATTAAAGAAAAACGAATGCATTTTTAAAGCATGTGGAAGATTAGAAATAATGAAAACTATGAACAATATAAGAATGCTAAAAACGTTGCTAAGAGAATAGTAAGTGAGGCTAAACTTAAAGCATATGATGAGCTCTATAATGGCTAGGAACAAGAGAAGGTGAGAAAGATGTGTTTAAACTTGCAGAAGGTAAGAGAAACGAAGAGTAAGGACTTAGAGCATGTTAGGTGCATTAGAAGCGATGATCAAAGGGTATTAGTCAAAGACAATGAGATCAAACAAAGGTGGAAATCTACTTCCAAAAATTGCTAAATGACAATAGCCCTGAGAATAGAGGAATTGAAAATACTATAAATCTAAATAACACTGGATATTATAGATATGAACGTAGGATTAAAATGCTTGAAGTAAAAGAGGCCTTGAGAAAGATGAAATCAGGAAAGGCCATGGGGCCTGATGGTATACCAATAGAGGTTTGGAAGCATATGGGAGATATTGGGGTAGTTTGGTTGACCAAGTTGTTTAACAAGATTATAAAATCAAAGAAAATGCGATGAGTGGAGGAAAAGCTCTATTGTACCAATCTATAAGAATAAAGGAGACATTCAGAAATGCACTAATTATCGAGGATCAAACTTATGAGCCACACCATGAAACTTTTGAAAGAGTCATTGAGAAGAGGCTACGGCATGAAACAAGTGTATCGGAGAATCGGTTTGGTTTCATGCCCTGGAGGTCTACCATGGAAGCTATTTTCTTACTAAGACAATTAGTAGAGAAATATAGGGAGAGGAGAAAAGACCTACACATGGTCTTTATTGACTTAGAGAAGGCTTATGATAGAGTCCACTGAGAGTTAATATGGAGGGTGTTAGGTGTTAAAGGGGTTTCTCGGGGGTATATAGACATAATTAAAGATATGTATGAGGGAGCAAGAACAAATGTTAAGACCACTAGTGGCGTGGATCGGTGATTTTCTGTCACTTGTCGGATTGCACCAAGGATCGGCATTAAGTCCATACCTTTTCACATTAGTTATGGATGAGTTAACAAAACATCTGCATGAGGAGATTCCCTGGTGCATGCTATTTGCAGACGATATAGTCCTACTTGATGAGACAAGGGAGGGTGTCAACATAAAGCTAGAGCTATGGAGAGAAGCGAGAATCGAAAGGATTTAAAATTAATCGAACTAAGACAGAATATATGGAATGTAATTTTAGCAAGGAGAGTAGGAGTGGAGCACCAGGCAAGATTGGTAGCCAAGAGGTCCCCGAGGAGAGACCACTTAGATACTTAGGATCATTGATCCATGAGAGTGGAGAGATTGAGAGGGAGGTTACCCGAGAGAATCCAAGCGGGTTGGAACAAATGGAGATGTGCATCGGGGTTTTATGTGATCGGCGGGTGCCACTCAAACTAAAGGGAAAATTCTATAGGATGGCTATAAGTAGGCCATGCTCTATGGATCGAGTGTTGGGCGGTTAAGGAACATCATACTCATAAGTGAGTGTTGCGAGTAAATGAGGATGTTGAGATGGATGAGTGGTAAGACAAGAAAGGATAGAATTAGAAATGAAAATATTAGAAGAAATTTAGGGATAGCACCAATAGGTAACAAGATGAGGGAGATTAGACTTAGATGGTTTGGACATGTTCAAAGGAGGCCAACAACGGCACCAGTTAGAAGGTGTGAGGCAATACAAGTTGAAGGTTCTAAAAGGGCAAGGGGAAGGCCCAAAAGAACGTGGATAGAAGTGGTGAGGAAAGATTTAAAAACTTTGGGACTAAATGAAGCCATGGTATTTAATAGAGTGGAATGGAGGAATAAGATTCATGTGGCCGACCCCTAATTGGGATAAGGTCTTGATGATGATGATGATGATGATGATGGTCAATTACTAACACTAAGTACTCTGTCTATTGTTACAGGAGTTCCAGAGAAGGATGTTCCTGAAAGTACCAATGCAAGTGTTAGCCTAGCAAATCATTCATCTAGGAGAGGAATGATTTTGCCATTTGAACCTCTTTCTCTTGCATTCAGTCATGTGGATTACTATGTCAACAGACCCTCAGTAAGTCACTTGCATCAAGTACTTCTTTCTTTTCTTAATTTAGGTCCATGTGGAATTGTTGGAGAGAAGTAGAAAGCCACTACTTATGAAGAACAACAAAAAGTTTTCACAAATTTCCAATAGCCGGTATGGTACTTCTTAAATGATTTGTTGAGCTTCAACAATTGCAGCAGAAAGAAATGCTGCATTTTTCTGAATATTGGAGAAGACAAGTATGATTCATCCAGCACCTTGGCCTACATAAGCACGCAAGGGATCCAGCAATTTTTCTTTTATCTTGACTGGCACTTTGCCTGAAGAATATTTTTATTAAAATGGCTAGCTTTGCCGAGGAATCCAGGAAATAGCAGAACAAGACCTGAATTAGGATTCTATGAATAGAAACGGCGAGCATCCAGCTTCAAAGGAAGGCGCTAGCACCTTGCCCCCTATCCTTTCCATTTTCCTATTGAATCAAGATTCTTTCTTCTCTTCTTAAGGAGGAACAATGGCAAACCTATGATTAATCATTTTTGGTTTGCAAATGGCCGGTGTGACTGCTTCATGATTGTAGGAACTAGTCTCCTCGTTTGAAACCTGGCCATTGAGGATCCCCCATTCCCAAAAGATTTCAAATTAACACATATGTGAAGGATATGAAATCTCACTCAGTATGCACAAACTAACTAAAATTTTTGCATTCAAAGAACTTAGACTAGTTGAAGTTATCAAACAAGCTTAGATAATCTTAGAAATCATTCAACTTATCAATATATGATCATGTCCATTAAAAAGAATACTCATCACAATTTGATTATCCAAGCTTTAGCTGTTTCTTGAGTTGTTACTAATTACTTCGAGAACACTTTTGCCCCACTTCTTCCTTCAGTGTTCTGTAACTATGGGGAATTTCATGATATCTCACACAATTTCCCCTTCAGGAAATGAAGAGCCATGGAAGTGAAGAAACCCGTCTACAGTTGCTAAGTGATGTTAGTGGTGCCTTCAGACCAGGTGTAATGACCGCAATAGTTAGGATTACTGGTGCTGGAAAGACCACCTTGATGGATGTCTTGGCAGGAAGAAAGACCAGAGGATACATTGATGGGATTGTGACTATTAATGGTTACCCAAAAAACCAAAAGACGTTTGCTCGGGTTTGTAGTTATTGTGAACAGAATGATATCCATTCACCACAAGTCATTGTCTATGAATCTCTTGTTTACTCAGCCTGGCTCCGTCTTGCTCCTGAAATACAACTTGGAACAAGAAAGGTAAGCTGCTTGTTAATCAGCTATTTTCTTCAAGTATCCAAGTTGCATCAGATGATTGTATGAGGATGTGTCTCAGCCAGAAAAGTAATTCTAAGCTTCAAATTATCTTCATAGGGAACCTACAAGACATAAACATTAGCAAAGAATGTAGTCTTCTGAATTTCAATTTCTTCCAAGATCTTTATCATTTGATACTCTGATTGATAACTTCTATCTTTGCTTGACACGTCCACATACACCATGAATTGCTATATGGACTCCCATGTGGATGGCTGTTGCTATTAGTGACTGTAACATGACAGTGACTTCATTCTCTCATGCTTCAGATGTTTGTTGAGGACGTGATGGAGCTAGTTGAACTTGATCAACTCAGGGATACTCTAGTGGGCCTTCCTGGAGTAGATGGTCTTTCAACAGAACAGAGGAAGCTTCTAACAATAGCAGTTGAATTGGCTGCAAATCCGTCCATCATCTTCATGGATAAGCCAACATCAGGTCTTGATGCTAGAGCTGCAGCAATTGTAATGAGAACAGTGAGGAACACAGGTGATACAGGGCGAACAGTTGTTTTGCACCATTCACCAACCAAGCATTGACATTTTTGAGGCTTTTGGTGAGGTGGCTTACCAAGTTACTCTTTTACTTTCTCCTTACCTTTTGGATACGACTGCCAAGTAGTTACTCATGCTTTTGTTGCAACTGAATGTTAATTGTCCACAGCTTTTCCTGATAAATACTGGAGGGCGAGTCATTTATGCAGGGCCTCTTGGTCGCAATTCTTACAAGCTTAAAGAGTATTTCGAGGTGGGTTCCTTTCCTGTTCCATGGAAATGGATGGACTCAGGCATGGGCTTCACATCAAAATCGACAACCACTTGGTCTTAATAAGGTTATTAATAATAAATTATGAAATTGTAGCACAATATCCTTTACAGATTCAAACATTAGAAAGGATTATCTTTCTTTTTTTTTTGCCTTTTTATTTTTTTTAGTGTGGAATTCCTACACCCATCAGCATCTCGAGCCCATGCAGTACTAGGTACCATAGAAGAGGCCTTTCTTGCACCACTGCACTAGAAGGCATTGATTCAGATACTTTGTTTCTTATGTACCTAACTTCAGTTCTAAGTGATTCATGGAATGAAAAGCTTGAAGATAACCATAAGATCTTAAGAAAATATTTCCAGTTGAGTCCATAATTGTAAAGGCAAATGATGTAGGCAGAAATCATATGAAGCTACATTTTAAGTTCTCTTATATATGACACAGGCACATACCTTTAGATTTGTATGCAGAGTCATATACCTATATAATCAAGTTTCTTTTTACGTTCAATTTTTTATTTCCTCTTTTCTTGTGAAATCCTAAAGTTTTTCTTGGAAGTTTGGGTTTTGCAACTATTTCTTGCTAACTAATGGCTTCCATGTGTGTCTCAAATAAATATGGTGTAAATCATTTATCCAGAGTAAAGGTAGGATCTTCACTGTGAATCTAAAACTTATAAGAATGATCTACTGCAGGCAATTCCTGGAGTTCCGAAAATGAAAGACAGCTACAATCCTGCTACGTGGATGTTGGAAATTACTTCTTCTTCAGTTGAAGCTCAGATTGGGCAAGACTTCGCAAAACTATATTCCAGTTCTGCTCTTTATCAGTAAGTAGAATTAGATATCGTGGAATTGGTCATCTTGTCTGCTTAGTCTCTTGGTTGTTATTTATCATCTTGTGCTGGTCTACTTTTCAAATGTTTTTCAGGCAGAACAAAAGAATTATCAAAGAGCTAAACCCTCCAGCACCAGGATTCAGAGATATTTACTTCCCTACAAAATACTCTCAAAACTTTCCTACTCAATTCATGGCCTGCTTCTGGAAGATGCAATGGTCCTACTGGAGAAACCCACGACATAATGCAATCCGATTCCTGATGACACTTGTAATCAGTCTTCTATTTGGTACCATCTTCTGGAACAGTGCCCAGAAAATGTAAGTTCTGTTAGCTTTTCTGTTACTCTGGTTAATTAACAGATAATATCAAGGATTCAAACGGCTAGAACAGCATAGCTAACAAGAAATAGTAATAATATAAGCAATCTAAAAGAAGGATAATAAAATTTTAAAAGCATCAAAACTAACCGGGTAACAAGAATTGGTTTTCTGCAGAGCAGTAAAGAATTCTTTTGAATGAATGAAGGGATCTTATTCATAAGGATAAAAGTGACAGTGATGACCACATAAAGCAAGATAGAAAGCAAATAACTACAAAACTAGTACAATCACAGGCAAGAGTCAACTAACCTTCAATGGCAAATCCCATTAGGTTTATGTCACATAACATTAATTCAACATCAGAGAGGCTCATCACATGCTTTGTACCATACCAAGCTAAGACTTCACATACAGAATCTTTACAATCTTATGGACTGGAGAAAGCAAACATTGTTAAGTTCAAATGGTATTTGAAGAGAGCTTTTATGTGCTACCTGTCCAGGTAACAAGTAGACTAATTTGAGCTACAGCCTTGAAGCCTACAGGGAAAGGAGCCTCTCCCATGGCAGGTCACAGGTTCAAGACTGCTCGCTGGTGCCCTAACTTGCAGAGAAAAAAGGTATAATGGTTTACATATATAACTAAAATACAAGCCTAGATATTTGCGGATCCAAAGTAACTAACTTCCAGATGGCATCAAAGGCAGGCCATGCAAGAAAAGTTCTCCATTAGATGATACACTATTATCCATCAGCGAGAATAGCTGAGAAAGTTTGAGTACCACAGTAGTAAGAATCTGCTTAAGACAGTTAGAGTCACCCAATGGGAAGATTGTAACCAAGAAGGTGAACGGTTTGGACTGTCAATCATTGTGGTCTACATGCTTAGCTGTGGGCACTATACACAAAGACCATATAATTGCTCCCCAAATATCTCCAGAACCAAGGTTCTCAAGGTTGAGCCATGAAAAGGAAAAAGATGGATAACCCTGTCATATAGAAAAAGAGAAACAAACAACTGATCTTTGAGATTCTGAAGAGCATACATGTTGTTCTGATAGCTTTAAGGAAACTAAAAACCATGAAAGAATAATTGTGGAAATAACAAGAATTTTCACAAGTTGCATTAAATTTTCTGCTTCAGTTGCTTGATGAAGTTTACTTACTCCTATTACATAAACAGAAGAAAGCAACAAGACCTACTGAATCTACTGGGAGGCATCTATGCATCTATTATGTTCCTTGGACCCATCAATGCTAGCACTGCACAACCAGTCGTAGCAACTGAAAGGACTGTCTACTAACGTGAACGAGCAGCAGGGATGTACTATGCATTGCCATATGCATTTGCTCAAGTAAATTCTCACCTCTAAACCAATCACGTTTTCCATTTTTGGGTGGTTAAGGTACGGTAAGTAATTGCCATAGTACCTAGCAAGAACATGCAAATATCAGAGAACACAATCTTGTCACTGCACAAAATGAGTTAGCAGAAAATTAGTTTGCATTTTCTCTTGAAGAAATCAACTGCAAAAAAAGAAAAAGAAGGGATGTGGGGTTTCTAGAAATGCCAAGCCCAATCCTTTCCAGGAATTCATCCAAAGTTAAAACAACAATTCAGTTTTCTACTTCTGTTATATAAGTACAAGCATTTACTACACACCTTTGTAATGGTTTGGTTCAACAAAACTACTGTCTCACAGTCTTGTCGTCTGCAGGTGACCATTTGATGCACTTCTAAATAAATCAAACTTCCGTTTCTTGGTGCTTAAGCTCCAGTTAAGAGACTAAAACCATGATTTCTAACTATGAATACGGAAATATCAGAAATAACTATCTGCTTATTGCACAAACTGGATTACCAAATACTAGTTCGAAGAAATTTATGGAAAATCGAAGAACTGCCCATAGTTCTGTAACAATTTGATGGCAAAGGTTTTCTAATTTTTTTTGTAAGACATTCTCCCAGAGTATTACAAGGGGCTAACGGAACAAAACTACTTACTGGACAATGTTGTGAATTGCAGGTGAGCATTGAGATAATCCACATAGCATTTCAGAACCTTTCTACTGTCTGCTACTTTACTGTCTGTTCAATTTCACTTGGGATGCAGCCAGGTTCTTCTGGTTTCTTTACTTCATCTTCATGAACCTGGTCTACTTCACACTGTATGGGATGATGACTGTAGCACTAACACGAAGCTACCCAATTGCTGCCATTGTTATGTCCTTCTTCTTGAACTTATGGAATCTGTTCTCTGGTTTCATCATCACTAGGCCGGTAAGTGCTCCAATACTCAAAAATAAATAAATGGGTCTACCTCTGCTCAATGATCCAAATCATCTCTGTGTTGGCCTCATAGCAGAATTTGAAATCAATCACAATTCTAAGTCCCTGATTTGTGTGTTTTTCTTCTTCTTTTTTTCTATTCAAATCGATGTGACATAGGCTGAATCTTTGTGGCACAAGCCCACAGTGCCATTTACAATGTCCTACCACGTATTTATGTCCATCTGTAAAAGACAATAGGAAAATAGCTAAATAGAGCCGCACTAAGCTTGCTATGAGTAACAAACAGCTTCGGCCCACATCTGACATGTCAACATGATCGAATCAGTTAAAACCAGCAGATAATGACAATCTCAGATCAACTCTGCTTTTGTCTTCATTTAACATTTCTAGACTTCTTATCCTGAAAGGCCAGGATTTTACCAAGAAAATGTAGACCATTAGTTTTTGTTGGACTATAGTTTGTGGCTGAAATATATGTTTCACGTGGGTATGCCAAACGCAGTTGGTTGCAGACAACTCTGGCATCTCCTAAAGTAACCTTGGTTGTAGGTTTTAGTAGCCACTTTTACTTTTTAGCTGGGCATTGCATTTAGGAGAGTGTGTGAGCAACTTGCTTTGTAGTTCTTTGCTTTTGCATACTCCTCCCCATCCCACCAGAAAAGAATCGTCATCAAAACCTTATCCCGATTGGCGGTTGATCAACAGACCACAAAAGAATAAAAGAAAAACACACTTGCTACACTCTTGATGCTCTCTATAAGCGTAGAATCCAGACACGCTTTTTTCCTTGACCAAGAAAGTTTCTTGCTTAGTATTAGGACTCAAGATGATGCCAGGTCTTTCAATGGCAGAATGGTTACAGTGCTGAATCTAAGTGGATCATGACAATTGACAACAAATGACAGACTACTACTTAGAGTATCTCATTTTGTATTTAAGTCATCTGCAAAGGCTTATATTAAGCTTTTGAAAATTGGTTAAAAAGGCAGCCCAGTGCACGAAGCTTCTCTATATGTAGGGTTTGAAGAAGGGGCAGACCACATAGGTTAATGGTGCGCAGCATTATCTTGTATTTTGCAAGAGGTTATTTTCACGCCTTCAACCCAGGACCTCAAGGTCACACGACAACAACTCTACCATTGCACCAAGACTTCCTTTCAACAAAATAAATTTTTTTTGCATATTGTCAACAAATCCTCGACAAACCAATGGCCCAGGTTGGTTTGGATCATAGAGAAAGTGGGCCCTACAACTATTAAGACCACTAAAATTACTATTGGAACTGATTTTGCTAGCTGATACCAATATGGCGGAGATGGTATTACTGCCCTTCGCCAGTTGCTTGGACTGTCTATGGAATTACAGTATCACAGCTAGGTGACACAGAAGAAATAATTCGAGTACCAGGACAAACCCCAGTGCCAATCACAGTCTTCTTGAAGAACCGTGTAGGATATGAATGCAGCTTTCTCCGTATGGTAGCTGGAGCCCATGTCATTATTGTAGTGGTCTTCTTCTTGGTCTTTGCCTGCCCCATCAAGGTCCTCAATTATCAAAGGAGATGATCTGTACATGCAAACCGTCCATCTGTATCTAATTCCCTTAGATTGAGAATATCTGCACATTAGATGATTGATTATCTACAGGCAGTTACAATCTTAGCCTTCCATTAACTTGCATGGATGAAATGACTTGTGGCGAGCACAAGGTATTCGCCCTGTGCTCGCCACAAGGCTGCGCTCCTTTTCTTTACCTGTTTTATCCCTTATATGCAATTCTTAGCCTGGCATTTGTCTTGAGCTCGTGACGTGGAACTATTTTAGTCTACTTCATAATTTAAGAAGAAACTGGGTTTTGCTTGTTCGCTGCTTTGGGTCAAGAAGCAAAATTAAGAGTTTGTTTGAGTGATTTGCTTTGTAATTCTTCTCTTGTAAAAAAGAAAAAAAAGCTCCCCATATAACGAGTGCATAATATGTTGCACAAAATAGAAGCCCGCCACCTCCATTTTTTTATGAAGTCACTCGTCGGGTGCACAGTGTGAAAAAATAAAATAAAATCTTTGTTGAGTACAATCCACACTTCTTGGAAAGGGCAAATCAAAGAGTGTGGCCCGTAAGTCCCGTTTCTATCCAAACCATGATGGCTGATGAAGTGCCAACTTAGGTTAGCATAACAGAAGATCATGTACAATTCCTTGCAGGCATAGATATAGAAGGGAAGACATCCATTGTCTATGGCCATGGCCACTGTCTCACAGAAGACCCCGTTGGTAAAGATCATATAAGCTGGTTTATGCGATTATGGATCATTTCATAAAATCAGTAAGCTATAATTCGGCACAAACGCATAAACCGGCATATGTAAGGTTTACTGTTTATGCGTACACGGAATAATCCGGCATTATCACATAACCCTTGCCAAACAGGCCTGCTGTGTCCATTAGAGCACTGACTTTCCATCACCAAGCACCTAAGTAATTGAAGGATCGCCACACTGCCAAGTTCCTGTTACCAATACCTGATTTTTCAGTTTGAAGAACGTGAATTGCGTAGGATATAGATTCTCATATATTCCTCATGATTTTGGCATGTCAAATTTCTAAATACCCTTTCGAATACAGAAATGAGATTAGTCCAATCTACATCAATCCACACCACATTACGATTCAATTAGGAATGTGCATTCCCAAGAAATTCTTTGATTTCTTCAGGAAGCAAATGATTCCATGAATCGCCAGAGGCGAATTGAAAGCCAAGCAGTGGTAATTCTAAAGATCCCCAGTGAAGAAAAATAGAGATGTCTTCTGCATATCATCAAGCCACAATAGAATGTGGTGGAAGATATTGGTCATTCATGGGATTAATCAGACCATCTGAGAGCTTCAGTAGAAAGTACATCAGATGGATGGTTCCAAGCAAATCAGCAGTGGAGTTTTCTTCATTGGAAATGGTATACTCACAAATTCAAATGCCTAATTGATGTTCAAAACGAGATGTAATCATAATCTAACAGATGATAAAGTGCATCATTATGAATTGCATATCAACAAAATTCCTTACCTCAAAAGATGAATTCCTCCAAGCACGACTTCAATCTGCACTCCAGTGATGCATGCTTGTAAGCTAAACCAGCAGGGCAAGGTGACACAAAAATAGATTTTGATTCAATAGTAACAAAATTCAGTCCTCTAAGATTAACATTTGGGGTGATAAGTAATGTAAGAATCTTCGCTACTAGGAAGTACTAGTCTACTACTACAAGCTACTTGGGGAAGCGCCACCTGCGGCAGGATTGTGAGAAGTACTCAGACTGATCCATCTACTCGCACTTGATTGATCGGTATATGTGGCGCACAAACAGCAAAGAGGCACGGAAGCCAATGGTACCCAGCATGAGGAAGAAGCCGTAGCAGATGCAGGCCATGTAACCAAAGAAGAATGATATTTGCATGAAGCCTGACATGTCTGATCTTGCATAATAATAGTACAAGCAGTACCCATAGATAAATACACCTGTGGAGCCTCCGCAGAGAATGGACCTGCATCAAATGTGATGAACTCTCAAGGCATGGATTAGGAAGAGTTCTGAAGTAATGGTGCGGGTTTTTGCATCAGAATGACAATCCCAAAGACAATAATGATGTTATTATATCTACAATGTTTGCATCTGATAATATTGATGAAATGATTAAATAATCATAACGTGATTATGGTTCTGGCAGCATAGAGTATGGAGGTGGAATCAAAAGAACTTCAAATTGAACATATAGAGTCCTCCACAAAAGGGCAACCCCGGTGCACGAAGCTCCCACCTATACGGGGTCCGGGGAAGGGGCGGACCACAAGGGCCTATAGTAGGCAGCCTTACCTTGCATTTTGCGAGAGGTTGATTCCATGCCTTGAACCCGTGACCTTAAGGTCACATGACGACAACTTTTACCGTTGCACCAAGGCTCCTCTTCTATATAAAGTCCTCCACATACATGTAAATAGGTGGAGCAACTCTTTTCTTTTTTTGAATGTTGAACGCACACACCCATGAGCAACTTGAAACCACAACCTACTAGGTACCATGGGAGAGGCCCTTCTTGCACCACTGCACTATAAGGCATTTGCCCATGGGGAGAACACCTTTGGTGCCATTATTCTTCTCTTGTGCCAATTTTTTAATAGAAAAAACAGTAGAGATTTCTGAAACTGTTGCTGTTGTAAAAGAGAATTTTCCTAAAAGCTTTCAGAAATAGAAAGCTTTTGTAAAACTAGAAAAATTGGCAACAAAAGATAATATTGATATTTGCATTGGGAAGACAGAAGTAAAAAACCCGCGAAAACAGTGCCACCAGAGTTCACATTTGCCTAGTTGCATAAGAAAGTTCCTACAGGTATCAGAATTTAGATAGATATTAAAGGACACGGGTAGGCATGTGCACATACTGCTATACATGTTTAATACAGACAAAGTCTGATAGAAGTTGAACGACAGTTACCTCCACCACCACTCATGGTCCTCAACAGCAAGCTGAAAGTATGTCAATGCTACTGTGATGAATGCCGTGACAATGATGAGAATGATGAAAACAATGAACAGGATGCTGTATATGGTGTAAATTTTGTGACCCCACACGCTTGCAAATATGTAGTACAGTTCAATGTAGATGGCACTGAAGGGCAGGAAACCTGCCATTGCCATCTGAGGGATGGTTCCCCTATACCAAGGTAATGGAGGAATTTCTCTAGGATACTTTGTGGTGCGGCATGGAGCTTGGAAATCAGCCTTGCTGTTCTTTCCAGCAATACCACCCAAAACCAGTAATGGAGAAGTTACTAGCATCCATATGAGAAGAATCACCAAGATAGTTCCAAATGGCAAAGCTGCAGTGGCGCTGTATACTATAGCAACAGTATTAAGGAAGCAGAACGTCAAGAAAAGAGGTCCACAGAATAAGCAGCCTGTTAGCAACAAATTCCTCACCTGCAATGACAGAAAATGGAAATAAATAGGACCACATAGAGGAATTAAAATGTGTCAAACATTTTAAAGCAGTAAATACACACCCAGTTAGCTCCTTCTAGTTGCAAGTAAGTAGAAGTGGCAGTGTAACCTGCAATTCCAGAGGTAAGGGCGTATATGACAACTAGAGCAGTGAAAAGAGCTCCTCTGTTGTATGGATAGAACACCCCAACAAGTGCAAGTATGAAGATGAATATTGTACTGTTATCAGCATAAACAGAAGTATGTTAGCATCTTATATAGCATGTAAGTTTGCTTCCATTCATGCAGGTGCTTTCCAGGAGATGGGAATAGTTTGAAGACTTACAGTGCTAGGAGCTGCGTTCCTGATCCAAGAACAGCTGAAAACAAAGACTTGTACTTTGGATATCGGAAGACATCACCATGGATATATTTCCACCCAGTCTCCTCTTGGTCATCAAGTGACTCCTCATCATATGAATACCTTCAGCATAACAAGTAAAAGAATCAGCCATGAAATGCATAGGAGCAATGTTTATAGAAAACAATGCATAGGGCCTTCGTATTCTTACTTAATAAAGTCATTCTTCAGCACCCGCATGAGAATTGTAGCAAGGAACCCAGTCAGGAGGAGGACTGTTACACATGAATTTATTATTGAGAACCAATGGATCTCCAAGTGCTGAGGCATTGAGGAAGATTTTGAATATTTGTCCATCCTCTTATCAAAGGGAATATCAGTTTCCTTCCACTTCACTGAATAGGAGAAATCTACATCAATTTCCTTGTCATCTGTGATATCAACAGCTAAATTTGGATCTGTTTGAACATTTATTTCGATGACATGGTCATTGTTGTAGAGAATATCAAAGTGAATATGTTTAAAGAGCAAGTATCTATACTCGCTTGAATCCAGCTTGTTTTCTTTGTCAACCTTTCCCATGAATCCCCATATTGGTAAGTCGTCATAATACATCTCGAAGTAGTAGTCCTTTGCAACAGCATCTCTCATTTTTGCCACTTCTTCCTTTGACAATGTTTTCCTGCATAGGGTCTTGGACTGTTTATCCTCTCGGAAGTTCAACTTATAATGTGCATCCACTAAACGATCACCATTCAGAACTTCCCCAAGATCTTCCCTCTTGTCTTTCATGTGTTCTGTGATGATTTTATGAATAAAGATTCAAAAATGAGACATATTATAAATACAAGCATAGATTTATCATTATTGCACATTTGAATCAGAACAAAGTCATGCACTGGCAAACCTGGTGCACAGAATGGTAGATCATAATACCTATATGTCTCACTGCAGAAGCACAAAAAAGAGACATTATCAGCAAAACCCACAACAAATCATCAAAAAAAGAAAAGAAGAATCTCACTGGAGCTCCTCTATTTCCAGCCCCTTTTTTAATGATTTCCAGTTCATTGCATCGCAATGAGAGGAGTGCAAATTCCTAAAAGCCCAGTTCAGAAACACTTCTAGAATTTACAATTCACATTGAAGAGGAAATGAGAACAGAGAATGGAATCATTACGGTAAAAAGGAATAGTCCTCCTAAATGCTTAAATTTGAATGTCATTAACAATCATGACTGAATTTTTATTCAAACACGGCTCATCAAATCAATAGAGGTCCCAAGCAATCACCAAAGAAATCAATTATATTGTTCCAATCTGAAGTCTTTGCCTCAAAAAGCACACAGTTACACCATGCCAGAAAAATAAAACGAGTGTGGATCTACATCAAAGTCCGGAATCCCCCAGAAAGAACTAAACAACTTTCGATTTTGCTTTTGTGAAACCAGAAATCCAGTCAATTTGCCACTTACCTAGGATTGTGAAAGGGACCCACTTTGTTTGCATACAAAGGGACATGATCTTTCTTCTTATACTTATGATTTGAACCATCTGCTTCAACCTGCAGGCCACAAACCAATAATACAACTACAAAAACAGCTCCCACCATTTTCTCCATTATCAAAATACTATCTTCTCTACCTGTTCAGATAAAAATGGTGTTACATACTCATCAAAGAAAGATCTTTTCAATGAAAAGGACATACTTTCTACATCAACATACCTCTGTCTAAATGATCCCCAACAGTGAGGGTTTGGATCTAGGAAGCTGAGATCTTCACCAAAATCTTAACTTTTTTCGTATTGCTGGGGAATTTGAAGAGGACCCAGATGGGAAACACCGACAATATCGGATTTTGACAGAGAGGAGTTGGGTTTTGAGGAAATTGGTGAAATGGGAAGTAGATCTGGGAGACGAAAGGAACTCTACTGACTGGAATTCGGTCCTTATGCATGAAAACTCATGTAAGGAACTTTATAAGGGAGGTGGGCTTCAGAATTTCAGTCGTGGGTTCCTGGTTTTTCGTCGAATCAGGGACCTATTTAGCCTCAAAATACTGTCATTCTCTCCTCTTACATACGTTTCTTCTAGTAGCGTTAGTACTGACTATATCTTCTTTTTGGATATTTTAGTGCCAAACAAATAATGAAATGGATATTAAAAGCAGAATAACTTAATGGGGTACGACATAGAGATGGGTGTAACTTTAAGGCCTTCTTGTTGTAGAAAGTTCGTTTAAGGGCTTTGGGGCGGCAGAATTTGACTTCTTAATCTGAAAGGGAAGATGTGATTTTTATTGATGTATTTATTTAAGAGAACGTGTTTGGGTAATTGGGCTTAGTTTAATCTTTGCACGATGAGACGTTATTTTGGCTTTTGCTTTACCAAACAATGTTTTCACTTTTTGTTTTGATTTTTTCCTAGAGTATCTTCTTTTGCTTGTATGGGTTTCATAGACTCTTTTCAATTTGGGGAGAGTTGGAGATTTAGATTTGCATGTAGATGTATAATGCATTTTTGTTAGCTTTGTTGAACATTAGACATACTCTCTAGGGCTATATTTGGCATGGGAGTAGGTATCCACGGATTAGAGTACTTTAAGGATAGTACATTTTCCCCCTCCTATTTGCACTATGCAGCCTTAAAACGTTGATAAAATTGCCTAAGAAGAAACAGCCAAGCTTTTAGGGCCATTTATCTACGTTTCTATAATTTCCTCTAAGTAATTAGGCTCCTATAACAGGGGAAATTTTAATATGTGGATAACTCAATTCACAGCCTCTGATTCCCATACCAAACAGCCCCCGGCAAATCCCAGATCAAGATAACAACATGGTTAGCAAATGGCTAAGTACATTACAATCACAAGTACATGCAGATTTAATGTGGTAAAGCCACATCTACAAGTTTGATAAGGCACCCCTGTGAGCTAATTTGCATGTGCAGTCCCTGGAAGCTATAATTGCTACTAGAATTGCACCTGCAGCCAAGCATAACCTCAACTTCAGATTTTGACACACAGAATGTTTGCTTGCCAAAAAGGGCTGACGATGCTACTGATATCAGGCAGTTACTTCCAGCTCCATCAGTGATCCAAACCACAAAAGATCAACATGCAGCAAAACTGCAATCCTTCCAACTACAAGCCAATGGCCTCCGTTCATCAACAAACCATCCACAGAGTAAAGGCCTTAAATTGTATGATGATTGGGAGAATTTGCTATATAAGAGACTCCACAGCTTAATGAGATCCAGTTGTACAGTGCCACAGGTTTCACAGTGGGAAAATGCTCATCCACAATAGGAAGGGATTCTAGAAGAAAGAAAAGTGAAGCTTCAACAAAGAGGCAGAAACCCACAGCTCTAGGGATTCTGTATTCCTGCTTAACCTTTTTTAAAGAAGGTTGTTTTAGCATCATTTATTAAGAGAGTGACAAGCCAAATTCTGTTGCTACCATCAAGTGGAATCAGAAGTTTACAACTATTCAGGTTACAGAGAACGATAACAAGTTTTGCATTTCCCTATTTCAGTTTTTTCATTTCTTTTCCAGGTAGTTGAGGTAGTCCTAGTGATCATTTGGTAGTTTTCCTTCTCTTCTACTCCATGCATCGCTTGAGAGTCGATCATTAGTGAGAAGAAGAAAAACTCCCTAATCTTCTCCACTCAGTAAATGACATTATGCAGTATCTGCTCTACTCTCGTCTTGATTGTGTGGTTGCAGGAGTGCTTTACCGCACCAGTCACTCTAACATGGCATCCACAGGCACGGCTGGGGCATCTGAAGCTGGTTTAGATGATTTTTTTCTGCTCTTACCTGCACAATTGAACCATACAAACAAATTCTGGTGATTTTTTTGAGAAATCAAATTAACAAACAAGTACTCTGTATGGATAAAATGGGGCAAATGAAAGAAGGAAAACAAAGGCTGATAAAATTTGTTATTAATTGTTCCAGTATATGCTGAGAGGACTAAAGAAGGAATAACTTGCCCTTGCCCTTGCCCTTGCCCTTCAATTTCTTTATTCTCAGCTTTCCACCCTTCTTCATGTGAAACTTCATCGGAGTTTTGTTGTTTGAATCTTGAGAAGTTCCTAATCATCATCAGTTTGAGCATATCAGCATTGCATATAGGACTGCAAATAAGGAAACACTTGGCCCAACAGAATATGTCTACCTAGTACATCGTGCATTTTCCAAAACAGACATGCACATTACTAACACACATCCCATTTTCCAACGAAGTTCAGATATTAGTTTGTCCAACCAAAATACACCTACTTAACAATTCTAGTACTTCAATTACTGCTTCCAGTATAGTGGAAGGAGTGCTTTAGTCCATTCACCAACAGTTAGAGAAACCCCCTTCTAGGTAAGCGAGATACCACCTTCTGTTGATCACCAGTTCATCCAGTTTCAATTCCAATGGTGCATAAATGCACTAATAGGAGAATCTTAGGAATCCAACAAATATGTATATTTTCCCATTATATGTGGACCAATGCATATATGTAGCTTCCACAAGAAGTGCGCCCACTGGATGCTTTCACTGTCTAAATAGTATGTATGACTTTCTAAGCTGTCCATTTCCAAGGAAGAATCGACTTTTCTGAGCTTTGGATAGACAACTGAGAACTCTTTAAAGCAGAATTCAAACTCTCCGAAAAGGCTGATTAACCGGAATACCTAAGACTCAACTTAAAATAAGAACAGGTGGTAGTACTAGTTACCGCCAAAAGTTACAGAGACAAGAAAAAGGTGATACAGTGCCAAATTCCAACGAATTTCAAAGCAACTTCAATCCAATCTCAAGCTTCCTCGTCTGGAAATTGAGAGAAGAAAACACCCATGAAATTAAGAAGTAAACCAACTCAAAATGAATCCCCAAAAAATAAGAAAAAATCTTACCTTCAGCGACTGCCATTTCCACATCCTCCATAGTAATCAGACCCTTTTGCAGTGCTTCCTTTTGTTCCTGAAATAAGGGAAAAATACAACTCTCAATGGTCTTCTGACGAAAAAGAGCGAAGAAAATTGGTAAAAGAATAACGGGTTTTAGGGTTTTACTCTGCGCCATTTTTTGAAGAGCTTTCTCTTGCGCTTTCCAGAAAGAGAAGTAGGTTGTGCCTTGATCTTCAGCTTTCCACTTTCTGGATCGCCATGAAGTGCCCGCTTCCGTTCAGCTATTTTGGCTCGCCGCTCCTTCTGAAGCACGTTGAACTGAACCATTGTCAGCAGCCAACTACTCGCTGCAAAACCCTAGTTCTTCCTTTTAAAGCTGTCTGTCCTTTTATGGGCTTGTTTGTGAGCCAACTTCGTCTTACGGGTTCCATGGGTCATAATCGGACCCATTCCGAAGCCCATTTTGTATGACTGGCACTTTTTGTTATTTGTAAGGCCATTTTAACAATTAGGGTTTCTACACCACAAACATAAATGGGCATTTTAAAATGGATCTTACATGGTGGGCCCTGATAGGTTGTTATCCCAGAAATTCATGCAAGGGATCATATCGACCGTCAGATGAAGCCAAAATCTTCATGAATATATCAAACTTTTAATTTTTTTTTATATTATGAGTTGTATAGCTGATATTTTGTTCTATGGGAGTTACTGTAAAAGTAGATGCTCGTGCATAGAGACGATCCACTAAAGTTGTTAATGAAAAATCCAAGCCATTCATCATGTTTAGTTCGTAGAAATTGAGAAACCCTGACAAAAATTAATGCATTTGAATATTCCTAACCACTTCTTTTGAAGTCTTAAAAAAAATGATGGTTATAATTTTCAACTTAAAAAAAAAAAAGGTAAGCTAAAAAAAAGCATTCAATGTTATAAAATTTATAAGTAGCCTCTTTTAAAGAATAATTATATATAGCTTACCTATGTCATTTCGAACATAATGAATAGCTTAGATTTTTTAAAAGCATACTCTTGGGGCAGATCTACTCTATCGTAGGGTTATGAGCATTTTCTCCGACCGAGATTCATCTCTTCGTAACGAGCCACTTAAAATTTTCCTTGCAAATTATTTCTTTACCATTCTCATTACAAATCTTGTTTGTCTCAATCTTTCTTATTTTGTGATCTTATCTTTTTTCTTTATGAGTTTCCAGCCAACAATTAAAGGCATATTTTCTCCTAAGGAGAAAAAGCATTCTCTCACTCTCAGCCCTATATAAGAAATCTACATATGATCCATGTATCCAAACTAATATACCAAGATATCACCTTCTACTTTAATAGTAAAAAACTCACATGGTTTTAGTTCCAAACCAAACAAATATTTCATGAGCAAGTTATTGTCCATCAAAAGTCCTAAATACAACCAATCAAGGGTCTAGCAATGCCCAATTAAGACAAATCAATGCCTATGAAATTGGCTTACAATGCTTGTTTGAATTGATTCATGTCAGTGTTGCATGGATGAGACATAGAAGATGTTGTTTACTCTTGAGCAAGCAAGTGCATTTCCTTCATTGGTATAATATATAATTTCACAATTCCATATATATATATATATATATATATTAATTTTGGCTGTTTTATGAAGGTGCAAGGAACAAGTGACATTCAATTGACTGAAAAAAAGTAGAAAACAGATAAAAGTAGAGAAAATGGCAGTTAGAAACTTTTTGTTGGAGGCTATTGATAAGTGTGTTTACGTCCGTATTGAAGAGAAAGATAAGCGATTTACGTTGATCTTTGTTGAGAAAAATAAGTTTTGTGTGGCATCATATTTTCCTAATGAAATATGCTCATGCTATAACTACCTTTGAAGCATTGTTATTTTAGTTACATAAACAAGATAGGCATTTTTGGTGGTTAGGTTTGTGTTTATCTCATTTACTATCACACAAAAAGAAACAATAGACAATTCTTTTACCATGATTTATGTGTACAAGTCTTTAAACAAATTTCTAGCTTTGACTTGGATTTCTAATGAAGTTGAACAAAATACATCTATATTATTGTCACTGTAGCTCCCTAAAACAAGATAGGTGGAAAGCTTTGCCATCTTTCATATTCTCAGTCATAGAATTGAGATGTTGGAGGAGACCAAAGTGAAGGTAGTATTTAAGCAACTAGCTCTTCTTTATTGTTTTTCACTTTTAATAGTAGTTATTTGATTTTTTACTTTACACCAATTTATTCTTTCATTTTGTTTCTTTCAAATATGAGATAAAGGTTTTCATGAGAGTTTGAAGAAACATAGTTTTGAATGTTATTTAGTGTGCTAGCTTGAAATAATTTGAGAGGTTTCTTAAGAGAAAACATATTTCTTCTCTTTAAAGTTAAGCTGAGGATGGAATATATTTATTGCCAAAAATATGTCTTATCATTTTTCTAAGTAATATGGTATGAATTTTTATTTTTTTTCAAAATACATGCTTTGAAATCCTCACAAATTATATTATTCTAGCCATTTTTTAATTTTTAAGTAGAATGTGAAAGTTTTACCATTTTTTTTTATAACTAAGAATAACAGCTGCTAGGATTAAGAAACAATAATATTTTAGCATAGCACATCTAAATTGAGAGCAAGATTGTAAAGAATTTGGATTTTCAAAATTCTAGATCCACTTAGAATTTTAGCAGTGAGAGACATACTGAGCGAAAATAAGGGATGCATGTATCACTACCCAACTCTTATTTCTCTTAAGTAACAAGCAAGACAATGGACTAGTTGATACTTACCTATATTTTTTGACTGTCTAATTAGACTGATATTGATAGCTATAGCAAAATTGTCAAATATGTGTTAAATCCAATTCAATTTTCTTTCATGAGTTTAATTGTGTCCAAACCAATTATAAGTTTAGATGGCACAACTAGGCCCTTTGGCACTGAGAGAAAAAAATAAAAAGGAATAGAAAGTTAAGCCCTTGTTATTTGTATAGTTGATCATAATTGTGGTGCTTCATTATTTGTAAGCTAAATGTGTAAGGGATCTCCTTATATTACATGAAACCTTTCATAGTTCATATAAATGTTTGATGTATAGTAAGAATTAAATTATTTTTTCTTTTTACCTTCAATTCCTTTTCATCTTTTAGCTAATTTCAAAAGTTATCAACGAGTTTAGTGGTTATGTACATCAATTGAAATTTTGGACTCTTTGGATTTCTAGGATTTTCACTATTTGAAATACAAAATCTAACTAGTGAAGATGAAAGATGTAGAAGAGAACATGGAAGAATATATAATCAAAAGATTGATCTAGTATGGCACCTTACTACCACATTATAATCACTTCTTTTTTTGTACCCTGTTATTCTAACATTTTGTCTTTTAGGATCCGATGGAATGAAAGGGTATGTGCATTGTTCCGTTGGAAACTGACACACCGCGGGAGATAAGAGTGCTATCAGTGCATTGGCTTTGCATAGATCTGTTGGAAACTGACATCCCGTGGGGAATGAGACTGATATCACCATATTGGCTGAGCATTTGGAGCATCCAATATATAGTATAGAGTTACACGGTGTACATGGTCTATTTGAGTCTCTCGTCATGAGTTCTTCCATTGAAGGTCATTGTGCCCTGACTTTGATCATGCATACAGTCAATCATTCACTAATCATATGAAGACCCAATATGCCAGATCATGCGTGCGCCCAATCATTTTCGACCGTATATGAAAGGACGCTATAGGGATGGATATCATGCTAATGTGTATGAAATTTAAGTTGATCATTGTAATGACTAATCATAATCAGGGTTTTAAAACTATAATAAATAAAGGTTTTGTGTGCTTAATTCATTTATGTTTATGTCCAGCTATGTCATGATATCTTCACGAACATGATTAAATTATACAATTCTGAAAATCACAAATAATCCATAAACCAATGAGAATATAGAACAATATGAATGGGTCAATCATCTAAAGACCATCTAGTATTTTAGTGTGAAAGGCCTATATATTTGATAAACTTTACCAAAATGGACCCTTAGTCCTTGTCAGAAAAAATTTTATTTGAAAGGCCTGTTAGATTTTTTATTCTATTCGTAGTTTTTTTTTTTTTGTCACCTTTTATTGATGCTTAACCATTTGTCGTTATTTTTTATCCTTTTTTTTTTTTTAAGAAACAACCATTGTCTTTTCTCCAAAAATTTTATTGCTTTTTGTTTCAAAAATCCCACTTGCTTCATATTATTATAGTTTAAAAGACAAGCCAAGAATTTGTTTGAGGCTTAACTCGTCAGCCCCACAACGGACGCCCGCTGTTTTAGTCTTACCCCACTGGTGTTTAACAATTATTTGTGGGCCCTACACCTTGTCCTTTAATCCAATTATTTCGGAAAATAACATTATATATGCACTTGCCAAAAGGGAACGAGCTTTCACTTGAACCAGCCACATATCAAAATCCTTCGTAGGTTGCTAGTTGGAGGCTGCTCACATGTTAATGGTTTCAGCACCTAAAGGAAAAAGAATAAAAACAACATGTGTTGGTTGTCGCAGGGAAATAAGGTTTGTGCAACCTCTTTCTAGTGAAATATGCCTTCTGTAAAGGGCAACGGAGAAAGGGCGAGCTACAAGGGTCAATAGTAGGCAGCCTTATCTTTTATTTTGCAAGAGTTTGTTTTCACGCCTTGAACTTATGACCTTAAAGTCAAACTACAATAAAAAAATAAAATAAAAAAAGGGCTAGCAGGATTAATTGCATGGATCTTCCAATCCCATTGATGCCAGCTTCAGTTGACTGTTCCTCGTAAAATCCTTGATGGAATACTTGTCATCCAAAATCATGAATTTTGATGTCTTGTCTTGGCACAATGGTAAAGTTGTTGTCACGTGACCTTGAGGCTGTGAGTTCAAGACGTGAAAATAGCCCTTTTATGTAGGATTATATATATGCATGCAAACTATATAGTAGTATATACTGTTTATGCTTCACACAGTGTACGTGCAGGGTACAGCAGATTCTCTAAGAGAAAATATACAAGTGGGACCGTATTGGACGTCAAAATTAGTAGTTAAATTTAGTGATCTAATGGTCAAATTTCAATTACCAATCCTGCAAACATCAACAGAACATCTTAACCATTCAGTTTTTGAACTACTGAACTCGACCGTTAAATTTGAAATTAACAGTTAAAAATAGGGTTCCAATAAGCACACAGGCAGGAGGAGAGTGTAAGAAGTACGAGGTCCTTTCTCTATATGTAAAACTCTTTTAAGCTATTCATCATATTCAAAATACCAAACTTTGGTAACCACTTATTTTTAATCTTTTGAAAAGACAGTAGAAATGGATGGTCGAGATTTTAACACAAAGAAACATTAGCTAAAAACATGAAATTCATAGCCCAGCCTGCAATTCATATCATGACGACTGATTTAGATTACAAAACATTGTTTAGTCATTCATGAAGAAAAGGAGCAGGTACTTCTTGAGCATGGATTTTAGAAGGTGGAAAATAAAATGGAGGTAAACAGAATCGATCAGCAGCTGGAGGGTGCAGGGTCTGGGGAAGGGGCAAATCACAAAGGCTTAAAGTAGACAGCCTTACCTTGTATTTGCAAGAGGCTGTTTCCACGCCTTGAACCTGTGACCTCAAAGGCACATGACGACAACTTTTCCTATTGTGCCAAAGCTCCCCTTCAAACGCACTCAAATGTCAGCCAACTATATTGTGGATGAACTGGCCAGGTAGGGAGTTTTGGTGGATTATTAGGAAGTTACTCGTTTTCATTGCAGGGGCACCTTCAAAGTGGTTTTTTGCTCTGCCTGCAGATTATTCTGAGGAGCAGTCATAGTTTTCTATTGCATTGGTATGGGCCGTTCACAGCATTGCCTTGAATTGTCTTTCATGGTATTGAGTTAGTTTTGGTAATTGAGGCATCAGATCCTCTCAATCTGGGCCTCTCATCATGTACAGGATGGCTATTCTTCCCCATCAATAAATTATTTATTTCTAAAAAAAAATTGGAGGTAAATAGAGGAAATCAATTTAGATAAGCGTCCCAAGAAATACATATTGCCCTTTTGCACACATGTTTACATCCAAGTCATTGATAATGTTTGGAATGGTTTAAACACGCTAGAGATGACATTCCATGCCCATTGTAGACGATGTTCTTTGGGTAAAAAAATCATCATTACTAATTTTCTCAGAGTCCCTATTTTCTGTACACTAAAGATGATGAATGGCTTAGATTTTCTAAAAGAGTGAATCCTTGCAAGCATACATACTCTTGAACGTGAGGAGAAGTCAATGCTTTTCCTTTTTCATGCATGATGATTTTTTGTAGATCTATGCCATTCATAATGTTTTCCATGCCAAAAATAGGTAATTGATTCAAAATCAATGCACTTGAATGATCCTAATCACTTACTTTGGGTATTGAAAAATTAATAAAAGCATATGGTCAGTATTTTCTACTCATGAAAACATGTTAAAAGTATCCATTAAACATGAAATTTGATCTCTAACCTATCCGAGTCATCTTAAATTGATGATCATGCTGCACACTATGTTACGACGAGCATGACCGAGGAATCCTACAGTGAGGGGCAACCTCATGGCAAGTGACTCAAAGTTGATCTTCCAGGCCCGCCCCATGAGCCCAATGGCTGATTGGATGAACCTAATACCCCAAAACATTTTGCTTTTGGTCTTCCAATTTAGCCCGCATCAGCATGGGGTGATCAGAAGCACTATTTTGAGATGCTAGAATCCTCTGCAGTCCTACATGTGCCCCCACCTTTGGTTAATCAGAGCCGTTCATCTAATTTCTCTAACTGTAAATATCTTGTACACTAAACGTGACCATGAATGGATGATTTTAAGATTTTAAAAATATGCTTTTAACAATGCTTGTGATTGTTTATATTTTTGTCACTGAAAGAACACTTTCAGATTCGAGACTCATCCAATCCACACTGATTTAGGATGAGTGGTCATCTGCAATCAGAGAAATCAGACAAATGGGTCCAATCAACCAAAAGTGTGGCCCACCATAATAAACTAGGGCCAGCACCCTAATTTGTTTGCTGCACTCTTCTTGGGTTCCTAGGACTAAGATATACCACATTTCTCAGTGCGTTTCACGTGTCAAAGAAACAAGTGAATGGGTGGCAATATGAGTTACATTTCTGATATTTTCTCTAGAACCATGTACAATGGTGAATGTACAACAGCATTTCTGATATCTCAGGTGCATGGACATTTTCTATGCATCATTTACATGGGAAAGCTTTAGGAATCGGTTTAGTTACAACAGAAGAAAACCAAGCCGCTGAAAGAGAATGAAAGACTAGAGGATTTTGGCCTCAATTTCTTCGAGACTAAGACCCTTTGTTTCTGGTACCATGAAGAATATGAAAACAAGAGATAATATAGTTACTACCCCGAAACCAGCAAACACAATTCCAGCTCCCAGTAGTGCCTGCAATCACGCAAAACGAAACGTAAAACAAATGTAGTAGCGCCCAACAATAGCTTTAGCTGCAATCAGTGATATCATAGCACACAAAGGAGTAATCCCATCGAGAATATTATGGTTGTTTCAGTATGAGCATTAGGAAAGGTATTTCTGACACATCCCAGAAAGAGTTCGTTAATGTTATGGTTTGAGTGCAGGATATCATATGACCAGTTCTTTGGACAAAGTCATACTCCTCTTGATATATGTTCCTTCTAAGTGATTTCTTCCTTGCCACTCTCTTTAAGCTGATACCAGAATTGCAGAACCAATTACTAGTGAACTGAAAGTAAACCAAGAGTGTGTCAAGAGTTTTAGAGTACATGAATCCTCTAAACTGGACTGCAAGTACCAAAGAGTATAGACGTGCAACCTTCTTTTCTTAATTAAAATAAACAGAGCACATGGTTTATAAGTAAATGGCAATTACAATGAAATCCCAGAAGGAAGGATTTGTGGCCCAAAAAGTTTTAGAAAATTTCAAATTTTATGAGTTTTGGGAAGTATATAAAAGTTTGCAATGAAACATGATAATAACAGTAGAAGGTGATCAAATTGTCTCACGTCTTCCAGAAAATGACGGAAGTAATAGTTAGTCATTCAAAATAACTAAGTATCACTTAGAACAAAGCCAAGCATACAAGTCTATCAAGGCTTCGAGACATAATAAGAATGTAAAGATTATATAATTCACCAGATATGCTGATAATGTCTGTGGACTAAAATGATGACATATTAGTATGTCGGTTGACAACAGTGTCCAAGAAAGCATAGCTACTAGAGGCAAAATTGTAGAGAGATAGATACCCGTAGTGGGGAGAAAGCGAAGGTCACTAATGCATTTGCTGCGAAATTCACAAGCACTGCGATACTCAGTCCCTTCCCTCTAACACGTAAAGGGAAAATCTCCGAAATCATCAGCCAACCAATGGGACCAAATGATAACTGAAAAAGAAATGCACAAATATTCCCTTTAAACAGATACCAAAAGCATTACATGAAATAGAGAAGGGTGCAAAGTAGCTCCTAATGGACAAATGGTCTGTAGAACATAAAAGCTAGATTTACAAGAAAAGAGAAATTTCTTGAATACCTGATAGCACCCAACATACAATAACAATGCAACTACGGCCAGTACAGGAGCGTTATCTAGGAAAGTGTAATATGAAGCCAGCAGAAACAGAGAAATTACCTGTCAAAAGGCAAACACATTAGTCTAAAGTTTCTTTTACAAGCTCCAAATAAGCCTAAAGCAATCAGAGATAATTCCTGCATCGCCTTTTCCTTTGAGATATATTTAAGAGAGGATCAAGCAGGTTCCAGACCCCAGACCTTGGCCTAATGTCTGAATGTATTGCCGGATAAATATTGGATTGTTGCTCTCAAGTTTCATGCATTCCAAGAAGAGATCTCTGAATTCCTCCAGAGCTAACATGAGACTTACCATACCGCTAACGCCTCCTAGTAGTAAAGGTCTTCTACCAAGTCTGTCGACTACAACAACGGCAAGTCCAGTCATAATTAACTGCAGCAGGAAAAAAACCAGGAATACATGAGATATTGGCAGTGTAAAATGGACGACCAAACCTTATCTCCTGAATGTGCTCAAGATATCAATACTGGATTTAGTATTTTCCAAGAATAATCAGTACTCATCATCAGAAAGGTATATTTTGAGTACCCAGAAAAGCTTATTTAGCGAAAGGCTGAAATCAAAAACCTGTTTGCTCTTTCATTCTTCACTTTTTTATAAACTATTATTTTTCCTTCATTTGTTTCTGTTGTTTCAACTGTTTTGTCACGTACCACAAAAGCAGCAGCATCTTTCTAAAAAGGCACCCAAGCTGGAATTGGATACTAATTTAGGTTGCAAACATAGATGAATTTTCTAGAAGATTTTACATAACTAGTTGGTTCTCTAGAATTGATTACTTGAAAACCATCCACCAAACAGAGAACTGTGTGTGTGTGTGTGTGTGTGTGTGTGTGTGCATGTGCGCGTGTTGTGATTGACAAGGCTATGGGAGGAAGAACTGCAGATTAAACTATTTACTAACAATATTTAACTCCCAAGATCATGCAAAATCATTTTTAGAAATTTACATATACTCTTGAACAGGGAAAGCATCAATAAAGCAGGCTCAAAATCTTCTTATAGTGAGAAAAGAAAATTTTATTCATGGAAAGAAGCAGTATGGTAGTAAGGGAGAGGCTGTCACAACCCAAGATATACAAAACACTACTGCACTATAAACCCCTCATTCAGATGAAAGAAACAATTGTAAACCAGAGCTCCTCGTAAACTTATCTGTGCATAATTGTTCCCCAACACAAGAAAATGAAAGCAAGCAAGAATTAATGGCAAAGGTGTCAGATTGCCTATTGCCTCCACTAAAGATTTGCAGCAAATAGGTCAAATTCTCGTTACTCAAATTATTTATCTGGAAAGCGAAACTACCTTCAGAAATCCCAGAAGAATTGACACCCTTGTAGCATCAGAAGCGGCAGAAAATCCTGCACTCTGAGAAACCACACTGGAGTTAAGATGAAACCACAATCTCCTGTGACATAATGTCTAAACTTGAATTATTGCCAGTATTGCAAAAGAAGTCATCAGATTAATGAGCACCTTAAGAATTGTTGCTGCATAGTACAACACACTTGGTTGCCCTGTGATCTGCAAGCAGACAAGTAATGTGAAAAAATCCAGAAAACTTTGACATTTAATATGATTGACTAAGCAAAGCACAAAACACTATGCTTGCAGATATGTACCTAACTACTAGCACTTAAGAACTTCAAGATAACAACAGTACCTGTTGAAACAAAACCAGACCCCCACCAATACAAAGGGCTTTTAAACATTTTCCTTGAAAGATCTCCCAAACCGAAGCTTCATTGTCCTGATTAGCATATGAAAGCTCATCCAAAATTTCATCGATCTGTTCTGAAGCTGAATCATCAATTGCTCGACCTCTTAGCCGACAGAGGCTACGTATTGCATTTTCTCTTGCATCCTGCACTTTACCTCTACCCTGAATAGCGCAAAGAAGCAGCCAACGGGGTGATGGTGGCAAGCACCATGCTCCAACTCCCATTATCAGTGATATGGGTACACTAGAACCATACATATAGCGCCATCCTGCAACCAGACTGACATAAACGCTGCTGGCTGTATAACCTAACTGCATGGGTAAAGATCTTGTTATCTTTAAGTTCCTCAACTTACAAGGAAATCAAAATCATGAGAAAAATTCTCGAAACACTTACAAGCATTCCAAGAACAATAAAGAACTCTTTAAGAGAGATAAGTCTGCCTCGTATTTGACAAGGAGCAGTCTCAGCAATGTACATTGGAGCAGCATGCATGGCCTAGAAGAGTAGTAAGGCCACAAATAAGTTATTTGAGGTAAGCTATAGTTAAATTAAGAACTTGACATAAAACTAAGACAGAAAATTGTGATAGAGAAAAGGTTATAAATGTAAATTACCAATCCAATACCTATACCAAATACAAAGCGTCCAACCACCATAACTGCAAAGTCAGGTGCTACTGCTGTAACTAGTGCTCCAACAAGATATAGCATGGAGGCAAGAATTAATTCCCTTCGTCTTCCTTCAATTAAAAATTTCATCTTTCAGTTTCGAGAGAAAATGTTTATAATAAAAATATTTGTAATAACGTGAATTGCAATAACAGCTGACAAAGTTAAGGAAGAACAAACCTAAAAAGTCAGCAACTGCAAATGCTAATGCAGAACCAATCAAGGCCCCATACAAAGAACCACTGACCTGCAGACCATTCAGAGCACAGAAGTCACAGAATAAAACAATGAGAAGAAATAATACAGGCAAAGGCTTGCCAAATTGACACAATGACATGTAGCAACTACAAGCACTGTGATACAATGCAACTCACCACAAGTCCAATCTCCACGGAAGATAAGTTGTACCATGTTATTCCACTTAAAGTGGATGACTGCAAAGGTTGAGATAATACTCTTAGAGCATTGTAAGGGACACAGAATTACTAGACAATCACATTCATATGAAACTAGTAATATGGCATAGCAACTCCATAATCTGAGAAATGAATGTTGTCCCTTCAAAAACCTATATCATTTTACTTAATGCAACAGATATATTAATCCTGCACTGGAAATTTATAACCAATTTCCTTCCACAGTTTGGATTAGGCCATACCTCTATAGAAATTGTAGCACCTGATGTAGCACCAATATCATAGCCATATAATAGTCCTCCCAAAGCTGGGAAGAGAAACCTATAAACAATCCAAATTCTAAATTATTTATGAGTAAAAAGACAAGTACATAGAGAGAGCTGATATCCGGGATCCTCTCTTTATTATACAACACTTCCCCATTTCGATACCAATCAGAAAAGTGTATGACTATGCATAGAGATAGACCATTATCACAATGAGGAAGCAGACATCATCGTACATGAAGAAACATGTTCTGTTTCATTTTGGAAATATTTTACCATGATAAATAAAAGATGGAACGCATGCCTGCTACAAATTTCATCAATCGCAAACCCAAATACAAAACAAAGAAGTAAAATATTTGAATAATGTCCAACGATATCATACAGCTACATTATGAAGAAGGAGAACTTATAGCTCCTTGTTATGGAAATATTCTACTTTGTACTATACCCAATATTCAAAAGTATAAGTAACATTGGCTCAGTAGAAAAATGACTTGGTGGAGGCCAACTTAAGCTAGAGACTAATAGAATAAAATTGACTGAAGGTCAACAGCTTGAACCTTCCATTCCAGCTCTTCCAAGAGTAGCACAGCTACAAGAAGCTTCACGTTCACTATTTTCACAAAATAATTTATCATAATAGATGACCAGCATTCTTTCACGAGCAAAGTCTTTCCATACACAGCAATTTATGCCAGAGATTATCACAGAAAAGGTTGATTAAAATTTAATAGCTTCAAAATTCGATTCCAGCTCTTCCAAGCATACAAGCTACAAGAAGGCTTATGTAGCCCTTCTCTATTCCGTGACATATTTCATATCAAATGATAATCTTTCTTAGTATGGAAACTCCTGCCTTCTAAGGAAGGTGAGGTCCAAAACGTGATTCATATCTGTGCTCGGGAACCACTTCAGCTCAACCTCGTGTGTAATCTTGGGGAGAAGTTAGTTACATTCTTACATATAACTAAAAAATTTCAGTATATAATACATTCAGATAAATTCTTCTAAGTTCACCAAGCATAGAGTCGATCATGACATATCATATTAAGTCGAATGCCCGTGTAGTAGCCCATCAAATGCTAGTTAAATGGAAGCTACACAAACAGAAAACTTGCCACCTTTTCATCCAAACAGCAGCAGATCTAACAAACACTTGTGTTTTTCACATTTCTTACTACAAAGTCGCATATCGCCAAATTTGTGAACTTCTCATTGGCACACAGAGAGAAATCCAGAAAATCTTAATACGCAACAATCTACGGTATTCCTCACTCATCTACCAGGTCGGCATTCTATCAATGACAATTCAAATAATCTCTCCTTCAACGAAACACGGAGAAACAAGATAAGGAGAGAGATTAAAGGGCAGCCCCGGTGCACGAAGCTCCTGCCTATGCTGGGTCCAGGGAAGGGGCGGACCACAAGGGCCTGTAAGTAGGCAGCCTTACCTTGCATTTTGCAAGAGGCTGATTCCACACCTTCAACCAGTAACCTCAAGGTTACATGACAACAACTTTTATCGTTGCACCAAGGCTCCCCTTCAAGATAGGGAGAGAGATTCTCACGGCAAAATTGCTGAACGGACAGAATACTCCTCAGAAGAACGATGCTCCCTAAGAAGAGGCCTTGTAGCACTATCAAATCCATTATTCGACTCCTAATCAATAAAATAAAATAAGTTAGAGAAGCAGAAGAAGAAATCCAGCCTAGAAACAGCAAAAATAATCTCAACCAGGAATAAACATAAATCCAAACTCAATGCAACAGGAATCGAGAAGAAAATACTCACTTCCTGCCTTCCAAAGATCGAAAGCTTAGGTTCTACCGGATCGATTAATTCCGACGCCATTTGTCAATCTACGGCCAGACTCAAACCACAAGCAGCGATTCAAACACAGAAAACCAGTACGAAGAACCACAAAAACACTAAGGATCGATCTTACAAGCAGAAATGTATGGCTTTTTGGAATATTTTCTTGAGTTGCTAGGGTTTTACTAGTGTTTTCTGAAGTTGGTAGAGGAGAGAATTTCCTGGCGGTTGGCGTATGCATGAGGTAGTTGCAGGAAGGAGTGGGGCATACGAAAGAAAAGAGAGTGGAGGCGAATTTCGCCGGAATTTCATTGCTTTGTTAAAAGTGGCAAATGTAAGCATTAAGCACCCTCAAAGGAGCTGCTATCCAAGCGCCCACTTTTGCATGAATAGGCCCACCTGTGGATGATCCAACCGTTCATGAGATTCTAGAGCTTGAGATGCCCTGCAATCCAAAGAACAGGATGACTAGAAAATTTGGCATTGGAAAAAACATAGAGTTGAATTGAAGTCTTCCTTCTTGTATGGTGGATAAGCAAAATCTCTGGCTATTCCCTTAATCTACGCGTTTTTTGAACTGGTAAGCATCCAATGGTGGAACAATTAGATGAACGGGTCGAATCATGAAAAAGTGCAACCGTTGGGTGCAAAAAGTTGGTGCTTCCATAGAAGCACTTCCTGTTGAATTCCTCCTTTGTCAAATTTTATCTTATAGGCAAACATTGCTCCATTTGGACAACTCTCCATGTTGCAAAAGTCCAACTAGAGTTTGTCTTGCCTGAGATGGAGTGAGTTGACTTTATATGAGATAAGATGCCCATACTATTGTTTGTGGTGCTTGATTTGAGTTGAGATGAAATGATACTCCTTGTCTCAATGTTATTAGTTCTTGAGATGAGATGAGGTGGAAATTATCTCATCCAAGCTCCCTAGGAAGGGTGCTTGAGATGAGATAAGAAGTTTGAATCTCAAATCAGTTCACTTTTTGTAATTTGGACATTGCTTCAATGTGGGGAGTGTTCACAATATAAAAGAAAGTCATTTCTTCTCGTCTCAAAATTCAACCTCAACTATATACTTTGCTTGAGATAAATACAAGCTAGACCATATCATCTCAACCAATTTAAATAAGCGACAGTTCCAGTCATCTTACTTATTCTCATGCCAAATTCAAGACATATCAAGTTAGATCTCATCTCATCTCATCTCATCTCATCTCATCTCATGCCAGCTCATCTCATCTCAAGAACCAGTAACACTGCATAAGAAAGAGCTTAAAGTGAATGCTTTGAATTTGAGACTTTGACCTTCATTTACCAGTCTTAACTACTCTTCAAAGCATTTACTTTGATCTCATCCACTTTCTTCTGAATTGCACGTTGTGTAGTTGACCATTCATCTAGCAATGATCCCATCTTTAGATAAGCCTTGTGTCAAAATCTTATGCATCAGACAATCGTAGCCTTCCATTGTGACAATCCTTCAAACAAATGGGGCCCATGTGCTTTCATCCGTCCATTTAAGTCGTTAGACCTGTACATGTAAACATCATATAATAGCTGCTCTCTCTCTTTCTCTCTCTCTAATTCAATTACAGTGCCATGTCAATAACTTGGTGCAGAAGGAAACACAGAGCCGAGAGACCACTTTTTATACGGGAAATAGTGGATAGTGAAGTAACACGTTTGCTCCATAAGATCCACAGAAGCAGGAAGATTACAAGGATGAACATGGGTTTGTAAACCATAATTATTCATTGATTACAAGAATTATATAGACTTCTAACGGGGGAATAGACTTAGAAGACTGTGCGAGTAATTCTTGGCTTGTACGGACTAAAAGATTTAGTATAAATCTAAAACTTGTTCATATTATATGAGAGGTCCTATGTACGTGCATGGTTAAAGTAAGGGAACAGTAAGTGACAGGACTCGTTGCACCAAAAGGCGCACCCCATGAATCAGGAGCCTCACAATTCAGGGGTCAGCATGCTTGTCACGTCCAATTATCAGGTACGAGTAGAAAGGTAACCCGGTGCATGAAGCTCTCGTTTATGTGAAATTTAGAGAAGGGCTTGCCGATCTATAATACTCAGTCTTACCTTGTATTTTTTTCAAATGACTATTTCCAAACCTCCAGCACATGATTTTCAGGCTCCCCTTTTATTACCGTGCATCAACCTGGGTTAAAATCGTTTAATATTATTAAAACTTGTAATTTTTTTCATGCCTTAGTACAATCTAATAGATAATCAACTTGTTGGATTATTAGGTATGTTTTATTTATTTATGATAATAATAATAATAATTTGATAGTTAATTAATGTTAGTTGGAAATGAGTCCAAGTCAAGACAGGTTGTAGACACACGTGGTCACGTGGGCCTGTGACTTCTGCAGACGAGAAGCACGAGGGTCGCATCCAATTGCGATCTAAAGTTGGTTTGTTTCCTTGCGTTCGCAATTATCGGGATTGGGGAGAGGAGAGAAATAGAATGGACCACGTTTGCCATTTCTTGATCACACGCAACATAAGGCAGTCCTGCTGCACGAACCTCCCGCTTATGTGGGGTCCGAGAAAGGGGTGGACTACAAGGGTTTATGGTAGGCAATCTTATTTTGTATTTTGCAAAAGGCTAATTTCACGCCGATATCTCAAGTTATCGTTGCAAACCCCAAGATATTATTACTACAAAGGATGAACAAAGATCCAGAGCTCTGATTCAAAATTCTATTGATTCATCCCCCCACGAGGAGTTGGCAAAATATTTGAGTCTTTACTCATCCCAATATCAATATAAAGGAGTAGTAAATCAAATAATAGATAGTAAATGGATCGGTTTGAAAATCAATGAGTTGCTAGTTGTAGAATATTATTCCCGCCAGACTTGAACCTAACTAAAATAACAAAGCTTTGGACAATTTTGGCCCTCCACCTTTTCGCCGAAGTAAATAAATCTAAGGAGTTTGATCCGGATTTTTATCCCATTCACGTATTACAAATGGATTAGCAGTGAGATTTTTATTCCTTGTTCACTTTTTTTGTTTCACAGTAATTAGGAATAGAGAATTTCTATCAAATAAAGTACCATTGGGATAATGGTATTAATTCTTATTTGATACATTGCGGCTGGTATGATGGTGAATTAGGCGAAGGTACGGAAAGAGAGGGATTCGAACCCTCGGTAAACAAAAGCCTACATAGCAGTTCCAATGTTACGCCTTGAACCACTCGGCCATCTCTCCTACATAATCTTATGATTATGACCCATAACCCAAGTGAATAGCAAGTCATTCATTTTATTGTATTATTGTAATACAGTACAACCATTCTAAAAAATAGAAAACTTTTCGTTAAAGAAAGATCTTCCTCCAAGGGAGAAAAAACATTTTTTTCTTATTAAAATGAAATAAAATTCAAAAAATATATAGAATATATCTATTCATCATTGTCAAAAGGGCAACCCATCTTATTCTTCAATTTCTACTGGATTAAACCAATGAATTGGAAGGAGTCAACTGACCCTATTTTCGGCTACACTTTGACTATGGTTCTATTTAGACTATTATGCTTCTATAGGAATTCAAAATTTTCTTTTTAGTTTCAGATTTCTCAACAACAATTCCTCTCATAAGCTACTCCATACATCTATTCCAAATTCATGAATCGTTCCATGACCTTCTCTTCTTTCGTCATTTTTCCCTTATATCAATAACTCATTAAAAATGAAATTATCTCCAAGAACGGACTGTAAATTCGTTGGCGATATGTCTGCACTGGTTCAAATCCAGCTCGGCCCAATAATTTGCCAATCCATGAGGATGATATAACCAATTTGTCCTCCAGAAATGCCTGAGATAGAGAAAGAAAAAGTCAAATTTTTTTACCGTTGCGCCAAGACTCCCCTTCATGACCGTTGGATGATTTAGGTCATACCCTCCCTTCTCCTCAAATTATGTCTATTGAAATTTTTAGGAAAATGATTTCTGGATGCTATTTACTTAGATCCCTCCCTGGGATGATCAAATTCATTCGTCGTCTTGCCTTAGATTGGCTAGCTATCAAATTTAGTAATTATTAATAATTTTAGCTATAAATTTTATTATTCTTAAAATATATTTGCTAAAACTTTTAAATAAAAAAACTACTATACAAATAAAGGATTCAAATCTTCTGAGGCCAATCTTAGTTTCATCCTTTTTAGCGTCCTTTTCCAATACGCAGGTAGCGTCCAATAGGCATGATTTTTGGTACACTGACTGGGGAGCAGCACAGCCTAACAAGATGGACGGTTCAAATCCATCAGAATTTGAAACATGTATAGGTTGGCTCCTTTTTCAGCAGTCTACTAGAAGAACTCCTTATTTAGTTGCAAAGTTTAGTTTGTATGGGTTTTTTTTATTAAATGTACTTTGCAAATGCAAAAATATTTTGTCATTGAATAGTAGATTCCATTTGTACGTTAAAAAATAACACTAGATTGATGGCAGAGGACCCCAAATCAAATTCTGGAACTCTTTATTTATTTGAACTGTTCAGAAAAAGACAGACAATTTATAGTTTATAAAAAAACATATTTTTTATTTTTAATGCACAAAAGTTATAATAATTGAAATAATACATCTCAATTGCACGATAATAAAAAATAGAGAAGTGCTATCTGGACTAAGTTTGGTTTCGACTAAGAAATTCCTCTGACAAATCCCCATCTTTGGATGATCTCACCTAATCATCTGGTCCAACATCCATTGTTCAGGCTGCCTATGAAAAATCATGCCCATTGGATGTTCTAGCTACTAATTTTCTCAATTTAAAAATCAAATGATCATCCTTAAAGTCTCAAAATGCATAGCTAAAATTGTCAAACAATCTTAATTTTGATTTCTAGCCAATCCAAAAGAGGCCGAATAAGATAAATAGGACAGATCATTCAAAGATGGAAATTTGCTAGTTTGCTAGTTGGGTTTCGCATTTAGTCCAGAATCTCAGTCCCGATCGTATTTGTCAAAGAGATAAGACTATGTTTTTTATAGAGAAGAAGCATAGTTTGGGTGTTAGCACTAACAATGAGCCTGAATGTACAGCCCTGTAGAATCTAATGTGGGAAATCATAAATTGCAGATGTGTGGGGAGTTGAAGGTGATAATCAGCCCAACCGGAAGAATGCAGACAGGAGTATGGGAGAACTGAGGAAGTCAGTGCTGGTGCACAAAGTTCTCACCTATGTGGGGCCTGAGAAAGTGGAGCACCACAAGGGCCTATAATAGGCAGTCTTACCTTGTATTTTTGCAAGAGACTGTTTCCATGCCTTAAACCTATGACCTTAAGGTTATACAACAACAACTTTACCATTGTGCCACGGCTCCCCTTCTCAACTGAGGGCGTCATAAATCCTCCAAATATGTAGGAAAGTAAGTGAGGCAGGCAAATAACCAGCGTTGCAGAAACCTGAAGAGTGGATTGGAGTTGCTGCTCCATTTCTACGGAGGAGCAACTCTGCAGGCACTGTTGTAAAGATGCCAGTAGCGGACATGAGTTATGAGCATCTAACAGAGTAGACTCTGTATCACAGTGGATGATTTATTCTAGATCTAAGGCATTCATAATGCTCGGAACGGCTAGATAGGCCACATACCAAATTTCATGCCATTGAATGCTTTTAGCTTATGTTTGGCTGAATTGAAACCAGAACGATCTGCCTGTTCAAAGACCCAAAATAGGTGGTTAGCACCTAGGATCATTCACATGCATTTACTTCTCGTGTGTTGAACGACTTAGATCTTCCAGAAACAGACTGCAGGGGGCAGCATAAAAAAACTACTGGATTCCTTCTAATCAACGTAGCCTCCCTAAGACAAGGCCCTGCAGATCCCAAGTCCACAAGAACACGCTAGATGGGCAGAACGAAAGCTCCCTTGAGTTCTCCAAATTGCAGTCACACAGAAAACAGAAAGTGCAAAGTTATAGTTGATTTTGAGAGAGATCGATAAATAGAATCAGCACTTGCGGTAAAGAAAAATCAAGGATTTCTGCTGAGAGCTGATCCATTTGCAACAACGACTACTTTTGCAAGTCCTGCACTCGTTGCCTGTTTTCAAGGATAATGAACAAATTTATTCAGACCCATCTCCCAGCATGAACCATTAATGGAATTCAATCTAAAAGCACAGCAAGAGGATCCATGTTAACAAGTCACTGCATCTGCAAAAACTTCAACTCGAGGCACTTCCTTCTGTTTTGATGGGTTGCCAAGGCTGGTATCTGGTCCAGTCCCTCTGTCCAGGGTTAAGAGCATGGCCTTTGGAGTGGTAGATGTACTCATCACCCTCTCCGGAGAAATTCTCCTTGTGTTCAAGTCCATATCTCTTGGGTTTCAACATCAACAGCTGCCAAAAAATAGAGAGACAATGTCAGCCAATTGACATATACAGTTGAGTAATCGATGCCATGATACACAATTTTCTATCCAATAAATAAATAAAAAGATGGTGCAAAGCTTGCTTGCTTGATCAGATTCATTTTGCCGCAGGACATAACTCTTTATGGTACTGCTTATGAGACACACACTGAAAGAGCCCATGTGGTTGCTGATATGCTCAAGTACTATTTAGTACACCTATGTTTCTATCATGTACTTGACACACTGCATTATTAAGAGTAGAGCTTTTCTTCAAGGGTGTGAACTGCTAAACCATCAAAGCAGGATCTACTATCAGCAGGCGTTTTATTATTGCAGAGATAAGATGCCTATACACCTCAATTTTTGTGTGAAGGAGAATAGTTCATTTTGAAATCAAGATCAGAATTTGTTAGATCAGAAAGTTACTTGATCCCCTGTATGATCAGTGATGAAGTGCAGCCAACCATGCCATTCTGCTGGTACTTGAGATGCATTATAGCGACCTTTCTCTGCATACTCCACCCATCTATGTCTCCCTGCATCCTCTCAAGAGTCAAGAGTTGATAACATCTAAGATTATTACCCAAATATGGCCCGATCAATAAAAATTGTCCAATCAATATATGCGTGTATCTGCATGACAGTCAATCGGGTATATGCATGTACGTATTTATGTGCACATATGAATTGCACTGTGATGAAGCTCTTGATCATCGATCACTGGCAATTAAAATCAAATAAATCACTGAGAGCAGAAAACATAAAAGCAAAAGTATCAGGAAGATCTGGCAATTATTCTCGGATGGTGAATTACAGAGAGAGAATTACTATGAAGCACGAATAGCAATAGCATTTTCCCATCCATAAGTAACAATAAGGACTTGGGTGTTACAGGATAAAAGGATAACTTCTGAACTATTTGTTAGAAGTGGAAAAGATGATGGACTACCTGAATTGAAAGACACAAAATGAGATGGTAAAGCAAATCAGAAGGTCAAGGATAGATACTGACCACATTGAGTATCTCCCAGCTTCTCATAATACTTATTCCCGAATTTATCAACACCAACAAGTGTTGCACCAATATTGTGGATTTTGGTTTGCCTGAATATCTCAGTTGATTAGGAATAAACTTGCATTATATATATATGCATGTTAGATGCACCAAAACAATGGATTTAGTAAAGATTTTTGTGATCAGGAATTATGTGATGTCGCAAACAACATGATAGCAAAAACATGAGGTGGAACTCCATCAAAACCATGTACATAATAACATAAATGAGCTCAAAACCTTTAGGGAGGATTTTGTTTGACATAGATCTTGACCCAAAAAAGAAGATACACAGTGAGAAGCACTGGTCTGGCAGAAAAAAAAGTACAGGTAATAAATGCTGAAAATAGAAATAGTAGGAGTCCCTTTGAGCTTCTCTTCTCCATTACCTAACCCAAAAAAGAAAAAAATCTACCTTAGGGCCTAATGTATCAACCAATAAAAAAGGAAGCCTAGGACTTCCAAAATTCCGTCAAATCCATGGTCAGTACTTTAGTAAACACCTTCGGCACAAAGATGGAACTATCACCCAAATACTATAAGCTCCTATGACAGAGTAAACTTATCTCGCAAACTTTTTGAAAAGAATATTACCCAAATACAAATTTATTTTGTTTTCATTCTACTTTAAAATGTAATATCCCATTGCTCACGCCAAAAATAACAGATAATGAGATAAAGAAACAAGCCAAAATTTAACAACTCCATGTACACTATCCAGCATCAAGCTCAAGTATCTCTGTATTAATAGATATAAACAGGTATTCAACCCAGACAAATTTTCTGCAAATTTCCAACAAGAAAAGAATACTATTATAAACTTCCAAACTGCATGCATGTGTTTTTCACAAATAAAACTAAACAGGTTGAATTCAAGATCCAAATATCAGTCACAGGGAGACCTACTCAAAGGGGGAAATGTATTAGCAAGAAAGAAAAATAGTAAACAAAATACAAAGAATAAAAGCAGCATAAGCAAAAAATTTACTCATTCCCGGAGTTAATCAATGAAAACATATTTTTTATTAAACAAATTGACAGTTCTAAACAAAGTGAATCTGACTTACAGAAGGTTTCCGTCCAGAATGCATTTCCTGTAAAACAACAAAGAAACCAAGCCCAGGAATGATTTCAGAAACCTTGCATAAGAAAAGAATCAACGAATATAATAGAAAAGATTTGCAATCATGAGAAAAAGATAAAAGAGATGGCTAAATAGAACAGCTTAAGAGAAAACAATAGAACTTGCAAACCACAAAGAAAAAGAGACATAATCAGTTCAGAATATAACAAGAATAATTGCACTTCAAATTCCAATAAAGCTATTACAAACATCACCACAAACAATCTTTGTTCATTGTCTTGAGTAACTCTATGAGTTCACCTAATATGTAAGGCTCAATTTCCACAAAGAAGCCACGATGAATCATCATCATCATCAAGACCTTATCCTGATTACAGGTCAGCAACATGAATCTCGTTCCTCCATTCCCCTCTATTGAGAAAGAAGTCACGATGAATGAATATGGCAAATGACTACGATCCAATTTCCTATTAATAGTCCCCTCAGGTTTCAGTGTCCCTACATAAATAGGGTGCTCACCCTCCTTTAGTTGTCTAAAATCTAATAGGGGCTTACTTCGAGGATTAAGAATTTTGAAATTCTAACTCGGACAGTGTATTAAAAGAAAATGCGGAGATTATACACTCAAAAGAATGCTGTTTCAATCCTTCAAAACAAACTTCACCTTGGCTAATAAATCTCTCGAACCACATACCAGATGACACTTAACTGAACTCTATAAGACGTCAGCTCCCATGCCCCCTCAGGTTTCAACCTCAGATTGCATGATCTAGAATAATCCAACTTCTCTCAACAAATTAAGCTCTCACCCTCCTTGACGTTGTCTAAACATCAAGAGACCTAGTCCTAGGGCCAATGTAATATCCTCAAATTTTAATCTTTAATCTTAAATTAGTGATAAAATAAATAAATAAAATTAAAAAATTTATGTATAGAATTTGGTTCTAAAAACTAAAAAACTAAAAAGTATGCGTCGATAGGATTCTAACAACATAAAGAACGCACAAAACGGAACTCAAACGAAGAAGTTATGAGCCGTTAAAGATAGAGGGGCAAACTAGTAATTTAGAGGGGTCGAAACACAGGGGGCTATTTTGATAACGACACCCCTTCCATCTTCCCCTATCAGATCCGACAATTTCGCCAGAAAAATTGTCGGAGGGAAGGCATATAAGGGAAGAGTCCCCTTCCTCCTCCCCAGCATGATCTCTCTCTCCCTCAGTCTACTCCTCTCATCATCTTCTCCATTGCGCCCTTTTCTTAAACCCTAACCTCTACAAAATTGCGTTTTTCCTACAACTAGGGATCCGGCAGCGTAAACAACCGCCCAGCCGATTGAGGTAAGCCCCAACCCTCTAATCCCCCTTTACATGTGTGGTATATACATCAATGGCGTGCATGAAAGTTGGAAAAAATGACGAGGGTTCATCATTTTTCCTGGAAATCTATATATGCTACTATTGGAATGCAAATAGGTTGATAAAACATCATTAAAATAGATATCAAACCATCCATCTAGTGCATAAGGAACCCAAGAACAAACCCTTTAAGTTTGAGGAAAATCCGACAGTGGATGATGCTGGAAATAGCGAAGAACAGTACGTAGGAAACTTTTAGGAACATGAGAAAAATTGAGTAAAAACCTTAGTTTTTGGCAAAATCAAGCCAAAGGTGCAAAATGGAAAATACATGAAATTCCGAGAAAAATGGTACAAAAATCGTGAAATTTGGACACCTGTTGAGTCACCGGCGATGACCTAACTTAGGTCGTCTTCCCCGGTGCTGGTTTCGACATTGTGCCGATGTAACCTAATGTAAACCGGGGCCGCCGGTGTAAACCGGTGCAAACACACCGCCCGACCCCTATAAATTATGAAGTATTTTTACAAAATACTTGATTTTAAGAACTACAAAGGTCCAAATCACGATCGGAAACATCCATTGCGATCGTCTTGACGACACGGACCTCGATTTAGCTTGAAAACCTATATTTGAGTACTTTTAAATTAGTTAAATTATAAAATATTAATTAATAACTTAGAACTGACTGATCAAAGGGTGATCAGGCTTCAAAACTTAAGTATGACAATAAATAAGAGTTCTAAGGGGCATATTAGTGTGACTATTCTAGAAATTGATCTAGACCATTGGTCTGAACTAGATCTTAGAAAATTATTGATCTGATGATGATCTGACTGTCAGATTAATGTATAAACGTTAAATATACACAAAACTGAACAGATAAACATGAGATGGAACCAAATCATAATGAGAAATCTTGGAGGATGATCCAATGATTAGATCACTATAAATTCCCTTATAATGAAATAAATAATATCAAATAGTATTGTAGTATTGACAGGTACATTGGAACGTACAAGAGAAGGGAATTATACACTCGAGTTGAGTGATCTCACATCGAAGTAGATGACGACATTTAATGTTTTGTTTTGATTTTAAAACCTTGCATTATCATAGAATTATGATTGATTGTGATTTAATTGAACTTATTATTAGTCTGTGATTTTGTGAGATTTAGAATTTTATGCTACGATCGATATTAAATTTCGATAATGTATTAAATAAATTTATGATCAATGATTTCTTGAGATTGATACTCCGTATTTATGCATAATTAAAAAATTTCTTTCCTTATTGCATCATTGAAATTGATAGGTTTTCATGAGAAAAGAAAGTGAAGGCTTGGTAGCTGATCCTTTTAGAGGCTAACCCCGGGATGAGGGGCGTGCCTTAGGGATTGTAAGCCACGAGTGCTCCTGGTTTTTGAGATACGTATTTTCGTGTTTTGGGTTTTATGATGGGTGCTCTTACTCGGTGGATGTCATACTAGGAAAGAGTAGGGCCAGCCACCCACCCACCTTACGAGATTTGTGATGTGATTGTAATATGATAGACACCTGCCCACAGATGGCTTTTGATAGGGGTTTGGTAACATGGATAGTCCACACTATCAATCCGAGCCTTTCTATGGGGACGGACGTTAAGTCTCCTGTTATGGTGTCGACGAGGAGCGGCGGTGGTTGAGACCCTGAAGGGTTGCCACTACAGCATAACGATCCATACTCTTGTTTTGTATGCTTGCATGATGAGCATGGAAATATTGTTGTATACCTGAGTGCGACGACACTCAGAAGAGTGATATGAGTACTCATGACCTGTTTATACGAGTGCATGGGACACTCATGGGACCCATGTACCTTAGGGTGCCTTGTTATGATTGTATACTCATTTACATTAGATCATATCATATTTTAAATCCATGACATGCATGTTTTGTTTTACATGATGTTTTGAGATTTTGTTGACATTGCTTATAATGATTTTATTTTCATAGATGATAGAACTTCTTATTACATTACCACTGTTATTCGATTATTCTATCATTATTACATTAAATGTCTATGTACCTACATAAACAATAACTTGTTTAGGCATTGCTTTGTTTTGCAATGCCTTAGATCTTGAATGCGACAGCAGGAAGGATAAGACTATTGAGAGACCGTGATAGCAGTGGGAGATTCCTTTACTTTGACAGATAGACAGTGACGTGAGTTAATAAACAGATTACAATTTGATTTTCTTTATGAACTGTATACATTTAATTTATGGATTTGATTATGATAGTTATACATATGATGGACATTGAGGTGGGATGTTATGATGGATAGACCCTGAGTCACATTGTTATTATGTTTTGGATATTTATTGTTTTGAAAATAAAGGCGCTGATGATTTGATATTGGTTTGAATTGTGTTTTGTTTCATTTGTATCACCGCAAAATTTTAATTATGTCTTAAATTATAATAGTGATATTTTGGAAAAAGAAAATAACACCCGGAGCTTTTCAATAAATGTTTTAAATAAATAATTAATAGAATCTTTTTATTTTGGGATCCCAACTACAACTATTATTATAATAATAATAAAATGTTATAAAAATCCAGTGTGTCACAACTAATGATTTTTGAGGCTTCTAACAGCATGGTGTGTTTCAATGAAAAACTAAGAGTCTGGCCCCAATGGATGCTGTTTCTATCCTTCAAAACAAAGCTCAGCTCATGTTAGTAATTGCTGCAACCACTTACCAGATGACACTTAACAGAACTCTACAAGATCTCACTTCCCATGTCCCCCTGTAAGCTTTTTGAGTCCCTACACAACCATGTGATTTAACCTCCGTGCAAGGCATCCCCTACAAATAGACATGACCTAATGGTATTCTGGCTGAGAGCTGGCACAATCAACCGTTCATTAATGTCATCTGCACTCCTTGTAGGAGAATGAGAAACCATTCATCAACTGGATACTATTGTCCAGTTTCATAACTTGCTAAGCCCACTACATTATCTCGGGAAATCCTAAATTAAGAGCAGGCTAAGAGCTCCATGTAACTGTCTCGCAACATCAGTTCAGAACAAGAAAAGGCAGAGCTAGAGATTGGGACAACCAAATTGTTTCCTTCAATAAAGCATTGGAGCAAACCAAACTACTTCAACAGAAACTTTTTTGCAAATTTCTTTCACTCTGATAAAAGCCACCAGTGACTGCAAATGACACGGTCGAGAAGTTCAGAATTCTCAAGGTACTTTGCTTATCATACTGCAAAAATAAGTTCTAACACTTCACTTCTAGGCTCCATTGATCTCTTCTCCCATCAACATCTTAGATTAAGAAAATCAGAAAGTATAGCCCACTGGATTATTCCCAACATTCTGCAACTGTTCAACAAAAAATATCCATGCATATATGCCATGTGGACTCCATGAAGAAGACATCTTATTATCACTTGTACTTTGGTTCTTGCTAAAAACATATCTAATCAGTAGTAGATTTCAGATAATTTGCTTAGGACATGTCAAATGACCTGCTCTCAGTAAGTTGAAAGTATTTTCTCCCTGAAAGATGTAATATTAGTTTCAACATCTCATAACTCAATGGCAGTAATGGTGCAATTCTGCATGACACTGAAATTTGCATAACATTGATCAACTATCATTAACATGGAAGTCTTAACAGCTACTGTATAGCAGCACAGTCCAGGCTCACAAGGCCAAGTCCTAGTCTTTTCAGAAGGCACAAAAAGCAGACAATGAATGCCCTTGGTACTGAGAAACAGCCAAAGAAAGCCCGAAATTCCCAAAGCAGCGATAAGAGCCAAGAATTTCCTCTAACATGGTGAAATCAAATGATCTCATATATGCATATGAGTCCTACATTCATTGATGCACACAACAGAGGCAGAGGCCACATCTAGCCTCGCTTGCCAAATGGGCAAATGCTACAGAAAAAAACACCGCAATAGAAATATTGATTGTTTTAACTTATTTCTGTTACAAGTGAGTTTTAAGTTCTCGGCTATTTTCTTTCACAATTTATTTGGTCCTGCCTCTCCTCATAGTCCAATCCAATATGCCACATATAAACCTCATTCACATATTGCCTCAATCAGACCTTGGTCTCCACCTATTGGTTTGGACTATTTCGATCTAACAGAACTTTCTAATAACCCTAACCATGATCGCTTAATGCCATTCATTAACAACATGAGAAGGACAGAAATTTTGTGTTTTTCTTATCATTTCTCCTAACAACACAGCAGCTGAATAACAAATTTAGTAGAAACCAACCCACAAAATGGTGAAATTCCATGAAAATGAACCTCTTTCTCCAGCGCAGGAGATTATAAACCCTAGAATTATCAAAACTTTCCAGCATAAGACACACAGACCAATAATAAACAGAAAAGGCAGTAATCAAAAGAAAGAATCAATCAATCAGAAATAGACAGAAAAGGCAGTAATCAAAAGAGAGAATCAATCTTATGTAATTCTATAAATCCGAACGAAACCCAAATGAGGATTCCCAGGAAAAAATTTCATCGTAATGAGAAAAACATTGTAGAAAATGAAAGCAAATGAGAAGAAAAAAGGACTGAAACTCACGTCCATCCTCCTTCTTTCAGCTCCCGTAGGGCCCTTCCGATGCCTTTCTCCCTAATCGCACCGATCGCGCTCTTCACCAACGAAGTCATCTTCGAATTCACCACTTCTCTACAAATCACCACGGGTCGGTTTATTGTACTCTCCTCCGCTAACTGGGCTGGATTTGGTCCGTAAAGATACCGCGCAAGCAAAGCCCAATAACATGGCTTAACTAGTGGATTGAGCTGATCTGGGCCATTAAGGTGGGCCTCCAATGCAGGTCCAGTATTGGAAAATTAAGTGGATCAAATACACGGTTAAGATGAGGCTCGGGAAAAACGAGAAAATTGCTGCTCGTTCATCGCTGACTAGCTGAACAAAATTGAAGGATGGATGCCCTTGGTCCTTGTGATTTTGGTTTATGGGGTCATGTCATATATTATTATTGCTCTCACTGGGGGCCCAATTGGCAAGGCTTATACAAATCTAGGTGAATTTAAAATTTTGAAGATCTAATTTGTTCACGTTGTCTCCTCAACTTGAATGGGCCATGCTAAGAAGCTCTCATCCATTGAATAATCCTAGCTATTATTTGTAAAATAAATAGGAAATGGTAAGGTTTTATGTCTATTTAGCATAAAAGCCATAGCTGCAAGTAGCATGGGCCATCTAAGTTGAGGACGATATTTTGAACAGTTGGGAACTTTAGATAACCAGCCTCACCTGGAGTTACAGCCATCCCTGCTATTATATATATAGAAAGCTGTAATTTTAGCAAGGAGTTGCAAGTGTAAAGTGCAAGTGTTATAACTGTCATTTCCTTTAACTTTTTATGTTTTCTACTTTTTTTCTAATTAATCAAATGTCATCTGCTCCTTGCACTTACATGAAACAATTGAAATTAACACACCTATATATATATATATATATGAGGAGTGGTAATTTCAGTAAGGAGTTGCATGTATAAAGTGTAGGTGACGTTTGATTGGCTGGGAAAAAGTTTTTCACTGCTATTTCCTCTAATTTTTTTTCTTCTGTTTTTTGCTTTTTTCTAGCCAATCAAATATCACTTGCTCCTTGTACCTATATGAAACAACTGAAATTAACACACGCATGCACACACATATATAGAGCTGTAGCATTTTCAGATATTTAATGCAGGTGTAAAGTACATGTGATGTATGATTAGCTGGAAAAAAAGTCAAAAGTTGCTTTTGACTTTTTTCTTGCGATGATGCTGATTTTGTTCAGTTAACATGTTCTTTGACAATCTCGATAACACGGTTGAATGATTTTTGTGTTCCTTGAATCTTCCCAGTGGAATGATATTTCACAGTCCAGGGAACAAGCCAAATAACCCCAAAAGAGATGGATTAGAACTTTGAATAACAATCCAACGTTTGCCATGCTAGAATCATCAAAAGAGTATGCTTTTAGATCTACTAGACATCTACAGATAGGGCTTCACAAAATATAATTGTTCAGCGGTGTGACACCTTGGGTTTTTAGCAACTAGTTCCCATATTTAAACGAAAATAATAATAATAATATATTTATAGAAAATAGATGGGATTCCAGAACTTAAAACTCATGATTTAAAACTTTTCGCAACGTCAAGAAAAATACCATTTCAGAAAACCCCGAGGGTCATTTCACCTCAAAACCACACTGAAGAAACAGAACGAAAAGTAACCATTTTGAGCATGCTCACAAATCAAAACCACGATGAAATTTTTGCAACTGCAAAGATACGTAATAGTGAAAGTTCCAAAGCTCTAGGGTCTGTCCAAGATCACCACACCATCCATGTATAAACATATAATCACTATACAGTGATATGGATCTAATCTATCAATATATACAACGACTAATGAGAATGCCAAAAAGCCAATAACAGTCCAACCAAAAGTACACCACTCTGTCGGTATCTGATAGTCTCTGTCCTCAAGCCCCCGTCCAACTCTACGCTAGTCCACCTTCTTCCCTTTCTGACTGTCGCGCTCTGATTCTGAGGCAGGCAAAACAAAGCAATGCCTCAACAAGCTATGCTTGTGCATATGATATACATTCAAAATAACTTGATAAAACAAAGCATATGGCGCAAGGCATAAAGATCATGAAATAATCAAATATAATATAAAGCCGAAAATCACACGATAAAGGTCATACCATGTCCATGCAATAAATAAGATATCATCAACCACGGTATCAAGACATGCACAATCTGAGAAAATCTAGAAACACATGAATGCATGTCAAAAGTATCAACATCATACACAGTCAAGCCCTTGTGAGTGTCTCACATATACTCACGACAATGTGGGGTCAGCTCTCTGTACCATCCACTTTCACCCTTTCACCCTTGCACCCTCGTGGCACTCAGGCACTCACCAGAACGACACACATCACTTTCGCTTTCACCCTTTCACCCTCACGGGCACTAAGGCGCTCACAAAAAGTCGCGTTGTACACCCGCTTTCACCCTCACAGGCACTCACGGGGTGAAAAATCGTATCTTACCACAAGATCAATAGTCTCAAATATCAAGTCAGAGCGACTCTCACATGTCAAAAAGACCAACAATCAAATGAATATCATGAAAGTTATAAAAAACAGTGCATGCAATAACCACCAGAAAGATAGCACGCACATGAGAAGCTACATGTTGAAATCAATCTCATGCATATGGTAAGACATAAATCATATGCCTCAAAAACTCAAATCACCATTTGAGAATCATGGAAACATTGTGAATGAAATCACCTACCTCAATATCGCAATATCCCCAAACAACACGTAACTAATATCAAGGGGTATGCCCTGATGTACTTGTTATGGTTAACATATATAACCAAAATCTAAAGCCTGATCATCTATTGATTAGCTCGATCTGAATCATCTAATAGCATTTAGTAGTTTTGCTATTAAAAAGTTACTCCAAACTAGATTTTTATCTTAAATCTAGATCCGCCTTATTGAGACGATTACAGCGCCTCTTTCAGATCGTGATTTGGACCTCTGTAGCTCCTACAATCAAGGTTTAAAGGCATAAAGGGTCAAAAAAGACCAAAATCCCAAAAATGGGCAAGCCGCACACGTGCGCATTGCGCATGCCAGGCGCGTCTATGGACGCGCTTCGCGTCAGAACCCGCTTAGGGTAGCGGGCGCTTCTGTGGACGCGCTCTGCGCGTGGGGGATGGAATAGCGCGCGTGGTGCGCCCTTGTTGCGCCACATGGCCCTCCCTAGTCCGTGCGTTTCCTCATATTCCGGTCGCCGTTGCCAGAGACGACGACCAGACTGGTTCGCCGTCCCCAGCGACCCCAAGTGCTCCGTTTTTTGTGATTTTTATACCTCCGAGTCCAGTTTTTCACGTACATTCCATTTCCATATTCTATTTTCACAAATTTCTCCTAAATCTATCATTTTTTCATGATTTTTATCACGTTTTTAAAAACTCCTATACTACGGTTTTTTTGGGTGTTGGCATCCCTAGCCGTCCGATCATCACGAAATTTCGTGGGTCCTTTCCTCTCCTCATCATACACAATGTGAACGGTTCAGATCTAAATCTGACACCGTCTCATCAATTTTATTTTTATTTTTTTTTGTGTAAAACAGTAAGCACGAATTTTTTGTAAAATCTACATGTTCATGCCGTTTTCTGGCATTTACAAGTTAAGAATCTTAAAATTTAATGCAAAAGGAAAGGGTGGAGTGATCCTACCTCGTTCTCGGTTGTTCAAGGGTAAAGAAATCCACCTCCCCGGTGCGTGATTGTCCACGTGAAACAGAGAGACTTTGAGAGAGAGCACTCTTTCTCTTCCTTACCTTATATCCTTTATTCATTTCCTTTATTCATTTTATTATATTATATTATTTAGTTATTTATTTATTTTCTTTTTCTTAAAAATATAAGAATATTACAAGCGACAACTTAAATAAATCACTTTGGAATAACTTAATTCATGATTCTTATCCTCAGTGCCTCTCATGCTTGACTTGATCAAGTCAGATAGACAAGATCAAGTTGGTTGTAAATAAGAATTGTAGCTACCAATCTCTTGATCAATAGCGCTCTAATACCATGTTAGAGTATCAATGAATCTAAAAACTTAGACCGATAAGAAGTGGGCCAACAATATTTACGTCTCTAACAAAATCAAGATCATAACCAAGATATACTCTATTGAGCTCAAAGCTAACTAGAAAATGGAATTATTTTCATTGACTAATATACTTCACAGCCAGTTCTTCCTTTTCCTTTTCCTTTTCTTTTTCTTCGAGAACACACTTTCATGAAAAATTTAATACAATAAATAAATGAATATTTATGCGAAACCACAACTTATGACATGAAAAACTCCATATCTCTTACGCTTAACGCTCTTTCATCCTCTCCTATCTCCATGTGAACAGTTCCCCCTCTCCGTTCACCACTATTCTCCATCCCATGCACCGGCGACGCCTTGTCGCTCCTAACCTCCCTCACATGACCGGCGGCTACTGCCCCACCGAAGTTATTAATATTTCCAAATACCAAAGTAACAATCCCCGCAAAATGGAGCAAAATGAAACTCCGAAAGATGTTTGAACATTGCCGGAGGATGACGAAGCCACGGCGAACCCGGCACACGTTCCGATGGCCTTCACCCAAGCAAACCAAATGGAAAATGCTCCTACTTTGCCCGGGGGCGTACAATCCATTACTAGTACTCGACCAAAAGCATGTAGGGCACCCGTTGCTGTACTTTGGAGGATCGAGCCGATTAGAATGGATTCCGGGTGCCAATTGCTATGCCGGGAATAGAATCCAGCACCGGAGACCAATGCCAATACCAGGAATCCAAACAGTTGCATCTGGACGGCGTCAGCTCGGATAAGTAGCTGCAAAGGGTGTAACAAAGGGAGAGAAATAACTGGAAATATGAAGTAGATTAACCACGCATAAAGCACAAACACAGGTTTAAGACATAATCCGCCGACGATATAGAGCACTCCCCCGGCGAAGATGCATGAGGTTGCGAAAGATGAGATGAGTATTCCGGCGAGGCTTCCGGCAGCATGGGGATACTTGAATATGGTGAACGCATGGTCCCATGCAGTTCCATTGGGCTGATCCTCAGTGGCCATCCTACCGGACCAGTTCAAAACAACTGGGTGACAGATTCCGACAAGCCATATAAGCCCACTAAAGATCGAAACGATCAATAATCCTTGATGCTTATCAGAGGGTCCGAGCATCTTGTAGGTGAATGCCGCAATGATGGAGGCGGCGGCGGAGCCAGCGGCAGTGGCGTACAAGGAGAACCAACTAACGATGGCCCGGCGGGCTGCGAATTGGTGTTTCTTGATGTTGGGTCCAATGAAGCCACGGACCATGAGGCCTAGATGGCGGGTGTGGACCGCCGAGGCAATGGTGCTGCCAACGCCGATGGCAATGGTGTATGGAAGGAAGGGCCAGCTAGATTTGATGAATCCAACGGGAAGGCAGAAGAGGGCACCAATGAATGTGGCAATGCCGTAGATGAGATGCTGGGTCTGGCCATGATCGAGGTGCGAGGCGAAGAAGGCGAGGAGTGGCCCGGAGAGTAATATTCCGATAGCCCATGAAATGGCAGTCCAATGCAGTGGCGAGAAGTTCATGCCATTGACTGATATTGAACGATGTGTTAATTTTTTATACCTGTAATTAGCATGAATGATGTAAGTAAGAATGATGCCATTGTTTTTTTTTTTTTTTGGTTGGAAAATTTAAGCCATCGACGATGTCGGGCATATCATAAATATGAAAAGTTATTCATGGACCACAGAGGGTTTACAGTAGTTAGTCTTACTTATATTTTAGGAGGCTGTTTGCACACCTTGAACTTGGGACTTCAAGTTACACTGCGACAAAACTGCTGCACCAGTACTCCCTCTTCATAAATATGTAAACCTTAAAAACGCATTTAGATAATCATAACCACTTGTTTAGGTCTTTGAAGAAATTAACAAAATTGAACGGTTTAGACTTCCAACTCAAAGAAACATAGGGTACATGAATCCAATTGACATAATTAACTTTTGTGTCTAGTCCATTTAGACATTTCCAACAAGATCAATGACTCAGATCTTAAAAGAAAAAATTCGTTCATCGAATAATATAGAAATCATATTACAAATTAAGATGACAATAACCTTCAAAATGAAGGGGAGCCATGGCACAACATCAAAGTTGTTGTAGTGTAACCTCGAGGTCACGAGTTTAAGGCGTAGAAGCAGTCTCTTACAAAAATGCAAAGTAAGGCTAAGTAATATAGACCCTTGTGGTCTGCCCCTTTTCCGAATCTCGCATATACGAGAGCTTTTTGCAACGGGTCTACCCTTTTAATAACCTTGGAAATTATGCAATTTCAAAATAGTTGTGAACATTTTAAGATGAATTACTGGAAATTTACTCACAATTTCATTTCATCTGGTTTGCACGGTAAGGCCCTTAAGCTATGGCTCCAACCATGCTCAGGAGGTGGTGGTGCAGCATGAACCATCTGGCTGATGATGAGGGGAAAGACGACGGGGATCAAAACCGCAGGAATGAAGTACGAGCAAAGAGCATACAAGTACGAGCCCATCGTCTCCAATGTCGTCGGCACATCCTCTTTGGGGGCGAATTTCTTGTAGACTTCTTTAGCCTTCAGCATTTTCTGAGGGACAGTATGGATGTCTACTGTTTCAACCTCCTTATGGGCTTCCGTTGGGACCATCGGCCGCTCCCCTAGGCTCGCTGGCAAGTCAGAGGAACAACGGGAACAAAGGATGATTGGCGATTATGCTGGACGTAGATGGCAATTAAGAGGGGTTATAAGAAGTGATGATGGTGGTGTGAAGTTCTCGAGGGCTTGCTATTATCGATTTGTTCAATGAAGTATCCAAAGATTGAAGGTATATTTGGAATCACGATCTGTTCATGTTATGTTCTTTTCTCAAGGGATATTAATAAGAGATTTGGCTCTTGATTTGTTTAAGAGGTAGAAGGGGAGCCTTAGTGCAATGGTAGAGCTGTCGTTTTGTGACCTTGAGATCACGGGTTCAAGGCGTGAAAATAGCCTCTTGCAAAATGCAAGATAAGACTGCTTACTATTGACCCCAGAACCCACATATGAGAGAGCTTTGTTCAGTGGAGCTGCCCTTGTTATTTGTTTAAGAGGTGGCAGTTGAAGGTTGAGGATTTTCTATGTTCTAAGCTTGTTTTAGAGCCGACTAAACTGGATTATCGTAGAAATATGGTGTTTAATCCCTTGTTTTAAGAATTAGAAATGCTATATGGACTGAGTTTTCAACCCGACTCTAAAACTCTTCCTAGCTAAGATCCACCTTTGGATGATCTAAATAATCCATCTTGTTCTGCCCCCCTTAGATTGCCTACACATAAAAAATCATGAACGTTAGATGATTGGTTTTCTAAATTGCGACCATTGAGTTTTTCAGCTAAAAAATAAGTAGCTAGCTGATTTTTTGCAAATAGGGGAAGTGAACAATTTGATTGAGTTAGATCATCCAAAGGTAGAGCTTTGCTACATAGACCCTTGAGTCAGACTAGAAACTTAGTTTAGATAGCATTTCTCTTTGGTAATTAAAACCTCACTTACTTTTTGGACTAGAAAGTTGTTATAGAAATCACCAATGGATTATTATGGCCATGTTTTACTCTAGGGCAGTTCGGCGCACAAAGCTCCCACATACGTATGCAGGGTTGAGGAGAAGGGATGAACTACTACGATTTATAGTAAGTAGCCATACATTACATTTTTGTAAGAAATTGTTTCTATGCCTCGAGCCTATAACCAGGACTTGCATATCCAAAATTAGGTGTTTCTAGTACAACTCTATCGAAAAATGCCTTGTTAGTTTAGAGTATAGTAAACAGCCTTAGAAGTACACGCTCCTTTTTTACAAATGGTGGTGAAGCCTTTTCTTGTAGATCTAAATCATTCATCATATTTGGAATGCCTTGGGTAGGATAGGAATTAGATTTCATATTCATCAAATGTTTTTAGACTATGTTTTCATAATAGAAAAATATTGTACCTTCATTTTTATTAAAAATTTCAAAGATCCAAAAATAAGTGTCTAAAATCATCCAAACACATTATTTTTTAAGTTTTTTATTTTTTGTACGAATAACATGATGAACGACTTAGATTTACAAGCTAAATTCATCTCACTTGAGAAAGGAAGGGCAAATACTTCTTTTTCCCTCTCAAGATGTGTATGTCTACCAGGACTCTTTAATTTATGATATTAATAACTTTTTAACTCTAATATTCATACCTTTTGAGTCTAATATCTTTTTTAATTACTAATAAATCATCATTATTCAAAAAATGAAGAAGAGATAAATGGTAACAATTGTTGTTTGGGTCCTATCCTAAATGGTGATCTGATCATCCCGTTCAGATTGATCTTCCGTATCTAGATCAAGGAAAAGCCCAATCTGGATCTAAAGATTTCCTTCTAATGCTTTACAAGATCAACAGCCATGATTCCATGTGAGAACAAGTCCAACGGATTGGCACAGAATCCATCATGATCAGATGATCCTTAGCATCTCAATCCAAGAAAAGTTGAAACATTGATTTAAGCATGGGATATCCAATTTGGGTCTAGCATCAATACCGTATATTACCTTAGATCAACGGCCATGATTGCACATTCACTCTCCAATATCCCTTAGCATCTCAATCCAAGAAAAGTTGAAACGTTGATTTAAGCATGGGATATCCAATTTGGGTCTAGCATCAATACCGTATATTACCTTAGATCAACGGCCATGATTGGACATTCAGTTCTCCAATATCTTAATCCGTCTTAAGGATGGTAAAATAAAGACACGTGGCGAATGACTATTGGAGAAAAAAGAGACGATGAGACGGAGGGAAGCCCTCCGTGGCCCCCGCCGTTCTTATTTTCTCCTCTCTGTCTCGGTCTCTCTGTGTGTCTCTCTCTCTAACCCTATTTCGAGCTTCCACAAGGTACGGAAATTCCATCAATTTTCTTCCAAAATAATTCCCCATTTCGTTAATATGTTTATATTCTTCGTTTTAATTTCCAAATTCTCGGATTGTCCTTGTCTGAACTTCTCCTCGATTTTCATCCATTGGATGGTTTCTGGGTTTTGGTTTATGATGTCATTTTCCTGGAATTTCTACTCGCAGATTTGGGGATTTACTGTTTATTGGAAGAATGTATAGGTTTCTGGTTTGGTAACGATTTAACTCTGCACTTTTCCATTAGGGCATACATATGGATCTCTTGTCCATGATTTTGTAACTCTTTATAGATCTTAGTTTTGGATTGGTTTATCTGAAGCAGAGATTTGCTTGGTTTACTATTTATCGTTCGTTGTATTTGGATCAGTTCTTTTTGTATGTGATCTCTTGAATCAATTGACACAATCTGGTCATTGTTTTGGAGTTTTTATTTTTATTTTTATTTTTTTGGGAGGATAGCGTTGGGTATATTTTGGAATTTACACTCTCTTGTTTTTTGTTTTCTTTTGTTTGAGTTTTTATTTGAAGAACTGAGATTATTAGATGGTAATGTTGTACTCTCTGTTGAACTGAACCTGCAACGATATCTGGGCGTGCTCTGTTTCATACTGATTAAACTCATTTTAGGTTGAAAAGGGAGAAACTGGGATCCCATTCTTGTGGAGCTTAATTCTGCTTCTCATCTGTTATTTTTCATGACTTCATTATTTGGACTTTTGACAGTTCACAAGCTTTCATGTTTTTTATGCTGGAGCCTACTTGTTCTCTTTAAGTTAGTTATGTATTTGCTTATCTAGAAACAGTTTGGAAGAGAAGGGGAAGCGATACTATAATGTTTTTGCAGCATTTAACTTTATCTTGATTCAATGATTTCAGATTTGTTAACTGTTTTTGCTGTTTTATATGATTGAAAGGTGTGGGGCAACATGATCAGGCTCCGGACATACGCTGGCTTTAGCTTAGCAGGTGCACTTGCTTGTATTTATCATGCGTTCAACAGTAGAGGCCAGTTTTACCCAGCCATGGTGTATCTATCAACCTCGAAAATTTGTTTGGTGCTACTTATGAACATGGGCTTGGTCATCATGTGCATACTATGGCAGTTAGCCAAAGGCTTGTTTCTGGGGTCTCTTAGAGAAGCAGAAGTAGAAAGATTGAATGAACAATCATGGCGGGAGGTTATGGAGATTCTCTTTGCAATCACAATATTCCGGCAAGACTTTTCTGTTACCTTTCTTGCCATGGTCACGGCGCTTCTATTGATTAAGGCCTTACACTGGTTGGCCCAGAAAAGAGTTGAGTACATTGAGACAACTCCTTCTGTTCCAATGTTGTCCCATATCAGGATCGTTTCTTTTATGGGATTCCTTCTCGTTGTGGATTGTCTCTTCTTGTACAGTTCTTTAAAATATTTAATTCAGACATGGCAGCCATCAGTTTCACTCTTCTTTTCATTTGAGTAAGTTTCTTTTCTTTAGTATTTACTTGTTGTTGCACCTCTTATAGTTACTGAGTATAACTTTGTTGCAAGCACGTGGCCTTAAACTGAGCATGGTGTTTTACTGTTTAAGCTGGTATTGTTGATGAGTTTTGACATTATGTAGACGCATGTCTGAAATTCCCCCTGATTCATCTTTACCTGTTCCAGAATCAAGTAAGATTTTCCTGCACATTTCAACTTTGGGTTTTAACTGGATAGAAACTAATGAGGAAAGATCTACAGAAAATTATGACTCTCTTTTTTTCTGGATTTTATTTATTTTCTTATACATGAAAGCTGCTCAACCAAAGGGGAGCCTTGGCACAATGGTAAAAGTTGTCGTCGTGTGACCTTGAGGTCCCGGGTTCAAGGCGTGGAAACAGGCTCTTGCAAAAATGTATGGTAATGGCTGTGTATGATAGATCCTTGTGGTCCGCCTCTTCTCCGGACCCCGCATAGGTGGGAGCTTCATCCACCGGGGCTGTCCTTTATGAAAGCTGCTCAACCATATCTCCTAGATTTAGAAGATGTCACAAAATTGGCGTCGTGTGACCTTGAGGTCCCGGGTTCAAGGCGTGGAAACAGCCTCTTGCAAAAATGTATGGTAAGGCTGTGTACGATAGATCCTTGTGGTCCGCCTCTTCTCCGGACCCTGCATAGGTGGGAGCTTCATCCACTGGGGCTGTCCTTTACGAAAGCTGCTCAACCATATCTCCTAGGCTTAGAAGATGTCACAAAATTGTGGGTCCTAAGGAAGCCAACAGGACCCTTAGCGAATCATCCCTAGGCTAGGCCTGCTATCTTAAATTCTTTGGCATGCAAGCTTTGCCTCATTGCTTAGCAGCCTTAGCTGGTGGTTTGGTGTCAATTATCTGACTCTCCTTAGAGAACAATACATGATGGGCACAAGATGAGATATATACCAATTCGGATGGTGGCATCACCTTGCCCATCCAATTGTTCAATGGAATCACTGCCAGCACATGAAAGCTCATGTTTCGATGCTGCAGCTCTTTTTGTTATTCAAATATAATCACTCAACACACTAATAGAGCACGAAGGAGAGCCTTGGCGCAATGCTAAAGTTGTCGTCGGGTGACCTTGATGTCATGGGTTCAAGGCATGGAAACAGCCTCTCACAAAAATGCAAGATAAGGCTGCGTACTATAGACCCTTGTGGTCCTTCCCTTCCCCGGACCCCGCATAGGTGGGAGCTTCGTGCACTGGGGCTGCCATTTTACACTTATAGAGCACAGTGTGAAGGCTTTAACCTCATTATAATAACTGCCATTCTAACTGGCTGACCAAAACTGACTTACTACTATTATTAAATTTTTTGTGCATCTGTCTTATGTGTAATGATCCATACCCCCTTCACATGTTTTCCATGTTGGGAATGAATGGCTAACTGATTTAAGGTGATACTCATATCTTACTTCCCTGTGAGCAAAGAACACCAACTTCATTGGTAAGTTTTGGGTTTCAGTCTGGTAAAAATGACATCTACTTACTGGCCTCTCTGCAGAAAGTACTTTGAAGTTCTGTGTTCTCTCTGCCAATTCACTCTGAGAAGAAAGCTGTAGGGTACAGGTTACAGTGTAAGGAAGAAGTTGATGCTTGCATGCTTTAATATTTTTATAATCTTTCAGTGGCACTGTAGACTATTCTAGTTTATGTCTGCATTCCCGTCAGAAAAGAAGGCATGTTTTCAGCTCTAGAAAGCTATCAACAAGTTGTTTTTTGTCTCTTAGACCAAGATATGATAAATTAGATGTAGATATTTATGTTGAAAGTCAGATTTTTTGCAAATCATTAGTTGTTCACGAAGGTAATGATGTTCTTAAATTCTTTCATTTCCAGGTATATGATACTTGCAACGACAACAGTGTCGACATTTGTAAAATATGTTTTCTATGTCAGTGATATGCTTATGGAAGGACAATGGGAGAGAAAGGCAGTTTACACCTTCTACCTGGAACTTGTTCATGATCTGCTTCACTTGTCTATGTATCTGTTCTTCTTCCTGGTGATCTTCATGTAAGTAATTCGTTCATATGAGCTTTTTATTTGCATAGGTCTAGCTGAAAGAGGCTTCACATTTTTTCCCAAATGGATTATGTTTATGTCAGCTTAGATGTCTTAGATGTTCCATATAGGCATTTTCTTCAGCTTTGTCAACTTTGACTGGACTGATACTATGTAATACCAAAGTCGACCTACTGCTGTGGTAGCTTAAAGGCAATTATTGGCCTTCTATTAAACATGAAATATTTTGATCATAGGAATCTGTTTCTTTGGATGGAGTATAGGATAAAATAATTTATTTCACTGTCTAATTTCTCAAGGAGTTAGTCACCAACTCATCAAATTGACAGAGTTTAGGCTGTGCCAAGTCGATCAGAACTTCTTGAAGTCCCTAGTTTATGTAAAATTGACCATGCAATCATAGACTTACCTTGTCAATTTTGTTTACCTTCACTGAGCCATGTCCAAATATGAATTTTCAATCTGATGCTATGATATCAGCTTTGTTCTCTCTCTCTCTCTCTCTCTCTCTCTCTCTCTCTCTCTCTCTCTCTCTCTCTCTCTCTCTCTCTCTCTCTCTCTCTCTTATTTTGAAATCTGTGAGGTGTCTCAGATGTTTATAGTTTGTAGTCTTGTTCATGCTTGCCTTTAGTCTCATTTGACTTTGGGTTGTTCTCTGTAGGAACTATGGCGTGCCCCTGCATTTGATCCGAGAACTTTATGAGACATTTCGCAACTTCAAGATTCGTGTTGCTGATTATATCCGATACAGAAAGATCACTTCAAATATGAATGACCGTTTTCCAGATGCAACTCCTGAAGAGCTTAATGCGTGAGTAGTTTATCTAGTCTACATATTTTTCTCTTTCTTTTCTTTTTTCCTTTGTTTGTTTCTTGCCTTTTTGAGTACTCCTATTATATCTCATAATGTAGATTTTCTGCAATTACAGAAGTGATGCAACCTGCATTATTTGTCGCGAGGAGATGGTAACAGCCAAAAAGTTAATCTGTGGTCACCTTTTCCATGTGCATTGTCTACGGTCATGGTTAGAACGGCAACATACTTGTCCTACTTGCAGAGCTTTAGTTGTTCCTCCTGAAAATGGGCCAACTGCAACTGGTGGGCAACATGGGTTGCGAGCTGACCCTCATCAACATGGTAATATTTCCAAAAACTCTTTGTAGATTTTGACACTTTCCTTATTAATTTTTCATGTTGACAAGCTCCTGATCGTCTTTAACAACTCTGTTTTTTCTTTCGAATGCATGAACTGTAAGTCATCCCTTGATCTTCTGACACTGGCTATTCAGCTGAATGGGATGATTTCCCTAAATCCTTACTAGATTCCCTTGAACAAACTTGTTAACTGAATTGCTGAAATATTTCTAATGTAAGCAGGATCAGGTGCGGCCAGCACATCTGCTCAGGGAACTGGAGATAGTAGTCCAGATGCTACTTTGAGCCAACACCAGGCCAGGCTCCAGGCCGCAGCTGCAGCTGCCTCAATATATGAAAAATCATATGTATATCCTCCTGCAAATACTTTCTCATGGTATGTTTTTTTTCTTTTGCGTGGCAATTATAATCACTTAACTAAAGTTGTAATGCTTTTTGGACTCATTGTTGGCTATGTGAGATTTGCTATTGTGTATTTCTTGAGGATGCCCGGACATCGTTTCCTGCAATGCCTAGAACTCCAGTTTAATGTTTTAGATTCCATGCAAATGGGAATGTTTTGCACTCTTGCAGTGCTTACTGAAGGAATGAACATTCAGCTGATTTTGTTTTTCCTATTGTTGACTAGCTGTTTTGCATTGAATGATGTCACATTAGATAGAGAAGTGTTCCCTGGTGCTTGTCTTAGAACCTGCACTATATTTAATTATCTTGAAACCATCTGGTTTGGAGTTGGAATAACAATCATTTGGACATCTTTGAGGAAAAATTTGGCCATGCACTTGTCAAATAGCATACTCAAGTTGACCACTGATGGATGTGAATTGGGTGATAGTTCTGCCCTATTTTTGCCAGTTTAAGTGCTTCAGTAGCAATTCTTATGTACTAGCAACAACAAACCATAAGGTCCACAATGCTACCAAAGTGAGACTCACTTATGTGATGGCTACTCCTTCCAACTTTGTTGTTGGAAACCTTTTCTCATTTGGTGTTAATGCCATTGTGGGTGGATAAATTTTGCAGAGCTAATTCATTGTTGTTCATTTTTCCCTCACAGGTCCCAGGGGTATGCTTTAGTACCTCAGGTTTATGTGCCATCAAGCGAAGCCCACCATGGAGAGACTGTCGATTCGACCAGAGAAACAGCTACTGCCGGGGAGCAGCCACAAAATCATGGTCCTTTCCCGAGTGGATATGCTCAAGTTCCACCTCCTTTCTTTCCTTTTCAGGCACCCAATCTCAATTGTGTTTATAGTGAGCAATCAATTACAGATCCTAATATATCTAGGTCTCAATCTGAGGCTCAGGAAAGATTTCTGCAGGACCAAATTGAGGTAAAGCATCTTTACTTCACTGGCTCCATGATGGTGTTTTAGATCCCTCTGTCTAGTCCAATAATCAATGATTTAATCCTAAGCATTGGTGCTGTGCCTCATATGCTTCTGGGCCAATGCTTGGTTTAGCCTATTTGTTGCTTGTTACTGCCACATAATAAAAGCACCCGATGCTCTTTTAAATCCTCTCTTAGTCCTTGAAATTTAAATGTCTATATGCGCATCAAGCTTTGTGGCTGTATTTGTTTGCTGATTCATTATCTTTAGATCTTTATGTAGTATAAGGACTTGGTTCTAAGTTGCTAACTGGAGGCTCACACAGACATCACACCTAGTCAAGGCCTATAAACAATAGGTTTATCACCTATTAATCAAGAACTGATTTTAGTCAACATGTAATCGTTGGACGTCTCTCTTTATTCTTCAGTTTTCCTATCTGGACCCAACAAACCACCAACAACAGTCAGGACATAGAAATAATGAGTTGGTTTCAATTCAAGTAACTCCCTTAATGAGTATTATATGACTGGAAAAAGTTCTGACCATTCTATACTAACCATTTATCTTTTGCTTTGCCATTCAAAATTTGTGATTTTCAGTGCAACTCTTTTTTCTTCCCAGGTCCTGCGGAGGCAGCTGCAACTGCTACAGAAGCAGAAGCCACAGGAAACAATGGTTGCGAGTGAACTTCCTGTATCAGACAGCAAGGGTAAGGCTGCTGCTGGTTCGTCAACCTCTGCCGAATCTGCTTCCAGTTGTGCCTGTCATGGGGTGGCTGAGGATGCTAAAACAGACTAAGATGTACCATTTTGCGACACAGAAGTTTTAAAGAGACAGAAGCAGGAGCAGCTGGGAACTGCATCTTGTAAAAGTAACGGAAGTTGGGACTTGCCCCATATGTATCAGATCTTTTTAGAAAATAAGCTGCAAATCTTTGTGCGTAGATGCTCATGTGCGCAGTTTTGGATGCTGTAGACTGACTGAACTTGGGTTACCCTGTCTATACAACGAACTCTATTTTCGCGTATTCATCGCATTGAGCATGCGAAAGAATGTCTTTGTAACTCGTTCATTTTGTTTGTATATATTTTGAAACTGGTGTTTAAATAGTGGATGATTACTAGCGTTAGTTACGATGATGCATAGAGCAATTATGGATCATGCAAGGGGACCAATGGTGTTATTGCACTTGATCAGCAAGCAACGCTGTCCAAATTCGTTAGCTATGTGCTGATAGTGTGGTTGGTTACTGCAAACAATTCTGACTGTATCTTACAACACTGAATTGACTTTTACTCTGCATATGAACAGCCAGGAAGAGACAATGTAATCTGTTTGTAACTTTCGCTGAGAGCCTCTGGTGTAGGGAAAAAACCTTGGATAAAGATTTTCCGGGACAGTGATCTTTTTGCTTGCTATTGGGGGCACTAGAACATGGACAAACTATTTAAATTTTAAACAGAAAATCTACACCATCTCTGTCAAACTGCCAATAGTATTCACTTCCATAGCCTTTGTTTGGCTGGGACTTGCCCCAATTATTTATCCGGAATATGGTGCACTGGCCAAACCATTTAGTAGCTAGGATCATCTATTAATCATGTACTGGCAAAGGGCACAAATCTGGCAGAAGAGCTCTAATGAGCCCACCTTTACATATCTCACCTTCATGTTAGGGGTCTGATGATAATAGATAATAAGTGCCAAACAGACATGGTTAGATCTCTTGGCCTTCATTTGGGAAACTTCCACATATTCCCTGAAGTAGAGGAATTTCATTCATTTCAATTGTACTTCACATGTAAGTGGAACATCTTTGGCTGTCCCAGCAATTTAAGTTTTACTTACATAAGATCTTAATCAGTATGTTCATGATTAATGCCTGAAAGGATTTGAGATGGAGCACCAGAAACAAAAATGGAATCCAACAAATAGAATTCGCAATAGTGATATCCTCCTTTCTGCTCACAAAGAGCTACAGAACCACACGTGAATGATTCAAATTGTATGTATTTGAATAACGTGGAGGCCTCAAGACAATGCAAGGAAGGATACAGATTACAAACACACATTACTCGCGTTGCTTAGTTAACTGATTCTCTAGACTAAGATACAATGGCCGGGGGACTCCAATTATCCTAACCTGCCGCTGGCGAGATTAGGTGTTGTCAGTGATCATGATGCAGTGCCTTTCAAGCAGAGAGCTTAAGCCTCTCATGATTCTTCCAGCTGCATCACACAAGACAGAGACGATCAACATGGATGCATTCTTCACCTTGAAGAAGTTCAGAAGATAAAGGTGCACATTTATACCTTTTTTATGTAGTAATAGAAGAAGTCTACATAGAGTGCTGTCTGGATCAAGCCTGAGATCCAAGCTGCAGGTTCAAGTATATTTAGGAACTCTTATAACTAAGGACTAATACTTTTACCATGAGCATGCAAGTTTCTCTGTATAAGTAGAGGAACTTACGTATCCAGCGAGTCTTGTGGTTCTCCATGAAGAAGCTATAAATCCCGTTGACCAGGTACAATGCACCATAAGCACCTAAGATGCAATCAAACAATTAAATGAAATCCAGTATATGAAAATATATAAGCTAAATTTCACCGATTAAAGCATGGCTTCCAGGTGGTTGAGCAGGAAAGAATTATGGAAACAACTAATAAGCCATTCATATTGCACATCTGAAATAAAACCTGCATGACTCCCCAGGTAAGTGAAAAATGGTTTACACCATCACAAATGGCATTTTTGTTTCCAACAATCCTCATCTCATGGCCAAAATATTAAATTTGTCCCAGTTTTTTTAGTCATGTCTTACCTCTAACTTCTGTAACTAGAAAAAGGATCTGAGAGTTTACCAGCACAAGATTCCAATAACTGGTAGTTCCTTAGATAAGAGCACCAGTTTCAATGGCTTGCTTATTATTCATGGTAAGTGGTGAGTGCATAGCACAGTATCACTCAACAGCCAGATATGGTGTAAAAGATACTGAAGGTGCTCTTGCAGCAAGAAACCTATGACAAGATTAACATGTGAACTCTCTATTTCATTGAGCTGCCCAATAACACCTGGTAGATTTTCTCTCATTCATTTCTTCTGTTACCTCTGATATTCAAAATTGGAAACATGTAACTTGATTAAATAACTCTAGCATTGTATATAGAAGTTCCTCACACTTGATGAAAATGCTTGCATTGATGCATACAAAAGTCACAGTTAAATTCCATCTGGTTGCATGAGAGGAATGTCCAAGGAGACACGGAGACTTGAAGCCTGTTTGAATTTGTTTCCTATGCAAAATATTTAGATAATATTACCCTGAATGTGATATAAAGTAGCAGAGTACAGTACTACTAGACCAATTGCTTGTTGCAGTGCTTTGCCTGTCTTATTGACAGGAAATGGAAGGAAATTGATTTTCCACGAAAAAATGGAATTCTCCATGTTGTGTTTTATGCCCCAAAATTGAATTATCCAAACACACAATATTTCTTTTGGCAAAAAAACTTTTGGGTCTTCTGCATAATTCACTTTCAAGACATAAAAAAACTGATAAGGAGAAACCCTTTTTCCTAGATATCAATTTCTGTCCATTTCCTGCCAACCAAACAGGCCCTTAGATTTTCAGAAGCTTTTTCTTAAGATCATACTTCTAAGATCATAGAATTTTATAAAGGGTAGCCTTCTGCAAGAGATCACACTTTTATTTTAACGTATATTCATGCTCATTTTCTTCAAGTATATCTTTTATCGTTGCAACCATCAGTGTTGAATCTGAAAGTGGTGTCTCTTGCGTATGAATGATTTTTTTAATTTAGAAAGGCAATAACTACTTTCCCTGGTTATTTCAATCTCCTATGAACAACGCCACAAACTCCTTAAAGAAGAAAAAATAACGCAGGGTACATAAACAATGTGAACAAGAAAACAATTTGGGTTTATTTGATTTATGCGGGATTAATTCATTTATAATCATACACAACAAACAATCCAACACAATCACATAAAGTAACCCTTACTCGGCCCAAGTGCACAAAACTCCCACCTATGCGGGGTTTGAGAAAGGAAAGGATCACAAGAGTCTATAATATGCAGCCTTACCTTGCATCTTTGCAAGGGTTGTTTCCACGCTTTGAACCGTGACCTCAAGGTTACATGATGACAACTTTATGGTTGCACCAAGAATCCCCTTCTACGTAACCCTTGTTAATTGGGCCTAATATGTTAGGTAATGTGAGTTGGCATTTGCCTCGTAACTCTCTATAAATGCCTGTATATACCTCTATTATGCAGACCTTTAGGTTCCATAACATCAAATGCAGATGAAAATGGCCGCAGCTCATCTACAAAACATTCAAGTAAAGGGGGTTCCAGCTCCATGAAATCACAAACTACAAACATCCTTTTGGACAACCAACTCAAAAACGTGGACTGAAGGAAATCATATAAATGGTGGGAAGGAAATGGAAACAGAAATCAAACAAAGAAGAATGAGTAAAGCGAATTAGGTGGGGCATGGAGAGGCAACACCAGCACAGGATTCGTTGTATGAATCTTCAGCAGTATTAGGACGGTGCTGAGGAGATGGGTCATGTCCCCAGCTAATCTAAACACATTCATCCTCTCTCTCTCTCTCTGTGCATTGGTGTGTAGTTACTGTTCTTCCAGTGGCTTCTTGTTCTTCTACTGAAGTATATATGAAGAGACGAGTTTCGAGGGAGGACTTTCTGGTAGAGAACTTGCCGTTCGAAGTGGACGCTACCAGGATACGCTACAAAATCTCTGCATCGTGGGTCCTGTCTGGGCTGAGATTTGGAGACCGAAAGTCCAGTTCGTAAAGGAGACTGACCAAAGGTGGGCGGCAAGTGATTCAGTTTTCAACGCGGCGGTTTTCTAATGGCATCAGGTGACACGTTGCACTCTGTTATTGGCTAATTCATGTTAACCAAGTCAGTGTCTTTCAGCAGTCGACAACAAGCTAAATTTTCATGGGGCCCACTTTCTCATAAGGGCCCCACAATGGTTGAGCAGTATGTTCATGTGATCTAGCATCTGAAAAAAATGTAATTTTGGTTACGGGAAAACCAAGGCAAATTTTGGTTAGGTAGAGAACCCTCCACTTTCAACGGCCAAAATGCTAAGACAGTCAGGATCGTAGTGATCTTTGGTCAAAATTTCAAGTAGAGTTGGAGAAATCAGATGATATAGACGGTCGGATCAGCCAAAGGTGGGGCTCTCAAGAAAAAGTTCTTAGCCACATGGACAGGCTCTTATCTAAAACAAGGCTTGGGACATGAAATGTTTAGAATAGCAGTAGATTTAGGTCCCAATATATATATATATATATATATATATATATATATATATGCATGTGTGTGGGGGATATGTTAATTTTTACTGTTTTATATAAAGAGTAAGTGACATTTCATTGGTTGAAAAAAAATAAAAAACAGAAAAAGTTGGAGAAAATGGCTGTTAGAAATTTTTTTTGACTAGTCAAATGTTAGTCTTATCTTGCATTTTGCAAAAACCTGTTTCTATGCCTTAAACCCTGGACCTCAAAGTCATATGATGACAACTCTACCATTGCACCAAGGCCCTCTTAAAAAAGTGGACAAGTACCAATTTCACTAACTTACCCTTTCAATCTAATGCAAATCTCGTCGCTAGAAAGGGAATGGTCACTGTGGACTCTTTTATTCTTCCTCCTTCCCAAAGCCAAGCAAAATAGGCATGGCCAGTTAAATAGAGGGTTAGAATTCTCTCTCTCTCAGGGGATTGGTTAAACCAGTTGCCAGCGACCGATTTGGTTGAACCACTATTATTAAGCCTGGCATTCCGTACGTATGATCCAAGGGTTGGACATAATTCCTTGGTGATCCAAACCTTCATCTTCTGGGCCCCCACTAAAAAAAGTCATATGCCAAGCTACAAGGGCAAGTAAATATGAGCCGTTGATTGCAGTTGAGTGCGAAGCAAAGAAACTATGAACTTTGGTAAAGAAATAGGAAGCATTTCTTTCTTTGCATCTCAATCTGGCTCCATACCACAGCTGAAAGAAGAAGATACAGCACCGAGTGCAGTACAAGCCATGGATCTCCCTAGAGCCACTTTTAGAAAAGGAGCCTTGGCGCAACAGGAAAAGTTGTTGTCATGTGACCTTGAGGTTATGGGTTCAAGGCGTGAAATCAGCCTCTTGCAAAATGCAAGGTAAAGCTGCCTACTATAGGCCCTTGTGGTCCGCCCCTTCCCAGAACCCCGTATAGGCAGGAGCTTTGTGCATTGGGGCTGCCCACTCTGACATTCTGTAATGGAAATTACTTAGTGCCTTTTTGTTGAGAGGAAATTGATTTTTGCAAGAAAAGGAATTCTTAGTGGAAAGTATTTTGCAGCTTGAAATTGAATTATGCAAAAGACCAAAAAAAATTTCATGTTGCATAATATAATTTCAAGCCGTCAAAGACTTTCCATGGAGAATTCCTTTCCCATTGAATTCAATCCATTTCCTAACAGACATTTATTTGTTTGCTTGTTCATTAAAAAGAGAATATAGCTTCTAAAAAAATATATGTGGATAAAATTTTTCACTTTGAATTGGTTTGGAAAGCAGGGCAATTGAATTTTTAAAATCCAAATGAAATAGACACTGCTAAGTGTCCCAAGGAGTAGATGTTACCCCCAGAGCATTCTTTTTCATAGATTTGAGCCATTCATCATGAGCAATATGTAGAAATTAAGTAACCACGAGAAATCTTCGCATTTGTACAATCCAAGCCACTTGTTTTAGGTCTTTGAAAAATGAAACAAAAAGCACTAATTTTGATTTCTAACATGGAGAAACATATGAAATTTGATTTCCGGTCTATTTAAGACCCATACTAAACATGATGAATACAATGGCCCAAATGCATTGATTTATAATTGGGTAACTATTTTAGTATAGAGAACAGTATGAATGGTTTAGATATACAAATAATAATAATAATAATAATAATAATAATAATAATAAGCATGTATGAGAAAAGTGGGTGTGAGCTTGTTCTTATGCTCAAGAGTGTGTACCGGGACTCTTGAAAAAAAGGTTTGTAGAAGTTAACTCTTGAAAACAAGGTTCATAGAAGTTATTTGGATTGAGTTTCACATGATACTCTCAGCCATCCTAAGGAGTAGAAATTGCCTTTTCTTAATTTTGGTGAAAAATTTATAAAAAATGATTGACCATTATTTTTTATTCATTGACACATAAGCTAAAAGCATTCAATGAATATGAAATTTGATCTCTAACATATCCAAGTCACTGTAAATATGATGAACAGTTTAGATCTATGGAGAAAAGTTTCCCGTGCATAAAAAATAGTGTGAACTTGTTCCCCCACCCAAGCGCATGTATGGGGATTCTTCCGTTTATTGCTAAGACCGAAAATTTAACATTGATGTTAAGCTGGCTTAAAACTTTGACATTTAAGCACTATCTCTATATTTTTTATTTACTTTTTTTTTTTTCTTTTAAACAAAAAGAATTATCCACTTATAATTGTAACTTCTAAAAGAGGTTCATTATCAGGATTTGTTGATTGCTTTCTCTGTTTCAGACACTAGGACATCAAGTAGGTTCTTATAAATCTTGTCTTGGTCCAGATGCATGAGAATAGGGGCAGCCCTGGCGTACGAAGCACCTGCCTATGCAGGGTCCGGTGAAAGGGCGGACTACAAGGGCCTATAGTACAGTATTTTTACAAGAGGTTGTTTCCACGCCTTGAACCTGTGACCTCAAGGTCACACGACAACAACTTTTACCGTTACGCCAAGACTCCTCTTCAGTCTAGTGCATGAGAATGCATATTGTAAACTGCAGATTTTGCTGTTTGATATAGTTAAAAGGAAACTCCCATCACGAACAAGGAGCTACATGTCTTTTGAGAAGCCATTATGAAATGCTACAACATGCCAATTTAAGTTTCTATGCTCGTATCCTAAACAAGCCACAAAAATTGGGCCTTGAAACAAGCTCAGCATTTGAGCTGAAAATCTGATAGTAAAAATGAGATTAAAGCATACTAAATGCAGGACCATGATTTTCCTGTTCATGCAACATGCTGGCAGCATTTACCGAGGCCTCTGAATGTCTCAACCGCAAAAGTTGAGTTTCTTCATCACCTTCGCATATGCCGGAGGGACGATTTCAGGTCTCCTTAGCCTTCGTTTCGATTTCTTGGACTGCATTAAGCATTGAAAATTCCATTAGATCCAGATAAATCTCTGCACGAAATACTTAAGAGCTTCCAATCCCAGAAAATGTAGAACAGAATCCATGAAGTAGACACTGTTGAGCATCTGAAAAACAAGAAAAGCAACTCAAATACAGTACAACCACATAGACAGCTTTGATATAGGGAAAAATAATACTTATTCCTAAACTTGAATCTAGTTAAACCTTGATGTAGGTAAAGACTAGTAGTTGTTCCTAATTGAATTTAATTAAGTCAAAGCACCGGCTTAGATGTAGGTAAATATGCATCATTAAATAATCACTGAAATACATCTACTGCATTGATGGCACTCATGTAATAAGCAATATTGAAATTTTGAGCAGCAATCTGTACACTAAAAACGAGCTCCCTTCATGATCATGTGAGGTGTTGCTCCTATATCTACAGAGTTACTAAGTTTAAATACTGTAGACATGATACTCTTATGTCTACATCGACTCACTAAATGCAAATGCCATAAGAATACCCCTGAGTCAGCAATTTCTCCTGTTGCTTGCTGCAGCAATGATGTGGGTACATAAATTATATGCAATAGTGTTTTCCGGTTCATGAATTCAAATACACCAGCAGGTCTTGATGTGTGCGTGGATTGAAAGGTAGATGGATATGGATGCTTTTAACCTACATCATGTTTATTCAAAGTCAATAAGTCACAAGAACATGTCAGAAGTGAATTATGCTTATTTTCTTGACAGCTGGTAATTTGCGTGAAGGGAAGCCTTGGAGCAAGGGTAAAGTTGTCGTTGTGTGACCTTTAGGTCATGGGTTCAAGACATGGAAACAGCCTCTTGCAAAAATGCAAGATAAGTCTGCATACTGTAGACCCTTATGATCTGCCCCTTCCCCAAACCCCGCATAGGCGGGTGCTCCATGCACCGGGGCTGCCCTTAGCTGGTAATTTGCATCTGTTCCTGTAGGTAGGTAAGGATCATCTCTAACTACAAAAGGTTCAATCAACTTCATATCCTACAATTTCCTTTAACTTGGAATCCCGAAAAGCTGCAGCAGTCGTGCTCTTTTGTGCTACTGGCCAATTGCAGTGCCAGTGGCGATGGATGAGGATGGTGTGTGGGGCAGGCTGCTCATCGGGCTATCCATATCCTGTCCAGTAGGATGCTGGTTAAGGAAAATAGATGAAAAATTCCATGGTTCATATACTCCAGAAAATTGGGCTCAAAGCCAGTTTCCAAACCACTAAACCGCAGCTCCAGCTGAATGGAGCTCTGGCTATTATCTAGCCATCGTGCATCAGTATAATCAATGTCGAGATAATTTCACAAATTGACTGGGATCCAGATTCGTCAATCCACAATGGATCAATCACTCTCTTCACTCGATTGCACAACTTCCAATGATCTTGGTCTCTCTTTCCTGTCAAACTTTTAAATTGAAGCTCCAATGAGCCACTCATCTGGTTCATGAACGTCTACTGGTTGAAGTAGCCCGAAGCACATCTGCCTGACCAGTTGACTATGTCCATTATGACAAATTGGTGCAGAAAATAAGAGTATAGCAACATCAACATGAATGCTACCAAGACAACAAAGAGTCCATGAACAATGAGAAGCAATATAGATGGATGAAACAATCAGTTCTGAGGACATTGCTATAAAAGAGGGAATGTTTTGCCAGTCCTAAATATTGCCACCAATAGCTGTCTGATTCCCCAACTAGTCCTCAACAATGGAGTCCAAGTGAAATGGATGTCAGAAATGACCTCAATATCGGGTTCTTAAGGTCATAGATTCAATCCAGAACAGTATACCAGGAAAAGGAAAAGGAAAACAACTGAATTTCCACTGGCTCTTGCAGACACTGCATTTGCAGACAAATGAATGCAGCCCAATGAGGTTCATCACCTGTAGTTTCTGATAGTGCTTTAAGCAATGTCCTAGAAATCTGCTTTTATTTAGCAACTTGCCTTGAATGCCTTTAATACTCTAAAGGAACTCTATGAGGTTCCTTCTCTACTGCCCAAATACAGATTTCACAATGTTCAAGGACTGCTTCTATGTACATCTCATCATCTAGAGTTGTCCTACACGAGATAGTAAGACTCAAAGTCATCTTCTTTATCGGATGATTCAGGGCTTTTTGACAACGGCTCCTTCCAATGTGATAAAAGCAAGCACAGCAATAAGATTGCCATACATAAGCAACTAAGCAGGAAGCACTAGATCTTATTTCACATTGAGGGTGTGCTTCAGATGAATAATCATGAAGCCACCAACATGTTAAAGAAATACAATCCAATAGAGAACAGTCAAGAAAGATAAGGTGACATGAAACTTCAGAGGCTAGAAGTGCCCTAAAGACTGAAATTTTCATGGCTAAATACACATTTAGATGTCAATTACAACGTTTTCCACAGCCCTTCAACTCTATAAAGGACTCTAGCATCTAAGTGACGTGAATATGAATGATTCAGGTACTAGGCTATAGAAACCACCAACATATCAAATGTGACCATTCAATCTATCAGGGAAACACCCAGGGAGATTTGAGCATCCACAAGAGTAGTTATGATGCTAAACAATCATATTTTATGCAATCTACACTAGTCATCATTTGAGAATTCATGCCAACAGTTCCTAATTATAGCTTTATCTTCCAGACCATTTACCTATTGTAACATCAAATCGATACTAACAATTTATTAAACTCCATCATCACCTTTTACGATACAAGTTTTTACAAATTTCAATCAACATCTATCATCAAACAACATATAAGCTAGGATGAAGATATGATTGCAGTATCGGAATTCAAAACTTCAATTTACTTGCCTTCAGATGAGCATTATGCCGTTTCCCTTCCCTCCACCGCCGAATCTGTCCGTCGTTCATCGTTCTAAACCTATACTTAAACGATCTGAAACAACCCAATTCAAATCAAACACGTATAAATCTACAAACTCAGTAAAATTGAAATCTTTATAAACAAAACTCCAAAAGCAACCAAATAAAGACCTACGAGTAGGATTTCATTTTGATTTTCTTCAACTTAGAAGTAACGGGACTCATAGGCGATCGCTTCTTCTCCTTCTTCTTCGACGCCATTCCGCACCGTTGATTCATCTAAAAACGGAAGAGGAAAATGTAACAAAAGAAGAAAAATCAAAATCTAGTCTTTGAAAGTAGGGAACTTACAGCATAAGGAAGTATTGATGGGTGAAATCCTAACCCTACTAGCTGATATTCTGTCCTTGCATTGAGAGTGGAAATTGGGTTAAAGATGGGTTTATTCATGGAAAACGAAAGTGGCTTTTGCAGTTGAAGAGACGAAGTGAAGAAATGGCGAGACTGAGAAGGAGAGGAAAGGCTTTCCATGGCGGCAATGGCGAAAGGTCGAAGCTTTCCGCTCCATTTCTGCATTTTTTCTGGTTTTCGTTTGGTTTCAGTGAGGGAAGAGAAAACTCTTTGGGGCTTTCGTGGGGTGTGGCCCGTGTGGGGGTGGAAGTGGAGTTTTCTTCTGTTTCCAGGGGTAATTTCGTCACAAAGATATGGTTATCTATCCTTTAAGCGCAAATTAGAATTTATTCGTTGTGACTGGATAAAGTGCTCGTCTGGGCCCACTATTGCCTGTATTCAGTTGATATTGATGGGCCCAGTTCTGTTTCAATTGCTGGGCTTTCTACTAACCGTACCCATAAACCTTGTTGATCTTTGGGGCCATTGCTGATTCAATCCATACAAATTGCACAAATGATTCTTTTGGGCACACTCCTAATGCCACAAATAACTAATCATTCTCAAAGTATACTTATAAAATTTTTATAGAAAAACCTGGTGCAATTGCAACTCGCTTGATTATATTATAATGCATATAGATAATTATGACCATATAGATAATCGTATTACACGAAACACAATTCACTTACATAATCGTGTTACACAACTCATTTAATAAACAGGATATATTCAAGTTAAGGATTTTTTACACAATTATTAATCATGTCTTGTTCATTTTGACCCATATACTCTAATGGGTCAATTTCGACACAATACAAACGGGATTCACTAACATGTTTTGCTACCCCTAGTAATCATCATCATCGTCAAGACCTTATCCTAATTAGGGGTCGGCCGCATGAATCTTATTCCTCCATTCCACTCTATTTGCTATCCCTAGTAATATGAATGTTTAAGGTGCCAAACTAATAGCCTTGACTTAATCTTTGGAATGCTGTAAGGCGCCCTTCTTTGCATGACTAAGTCTTGTCATTGGATGATCTAATCCATTTGTCTGATTGCTCTGCATTAAGTGTCTAGCCATTCAAAACTAAGGATTAAGATATGATGATTCTAGCATATGAAAAATTGTAATTTTGATCACAAGAAAAGACATCTAGACTACCAGAACTATTGAAGATTTTTGTATACAAGATATCTTAAGTTGGGAAATGATATGAAAGGTTCAGATCATCCAAAAGTGGGGTCCCTCATGGAAATTCCAAGCTGTGTTTATTTACTTTTTTAATATAATTTCAATTTCTTCATAACAGCAGCACCAGTGGTCTAGTGGTAGAATAGTACCCTGCCACGGTACAGACCCGGGTTCGATTCCCGGCTGGTGCATTTGAACAGTCTTTTTTTTTCTCCCCCCATTTAGCTCTGCAGTTAATTTTTATAGGAATCAAGACAAGTTGTTCAATGAATAATTTAAAAATGAAGAACAAAGAAACCAAAATTTCATTCACAATCTTTTTCTTACTTCTGCACTTAATTTTCATAGAAATGAAGACAAGTTCTTCAAATGAATAATTAAAAAGAAAAAAGAAAAGGAAGAAAGAAACCAAATTTCATTCAGAATCATCAGTACCTGATCACAGAAGCTCATGTTCTTCAAACGAACCAGCTCCAAACTGCGCCCAGCCACCTTACTACACTCTCTCCATCACGGGCTTCACCCCACTTTCATTCCTGACCGATCTCTTCCCCTCCCTCCCAATCAAACTTATTCTCAGATTCTCTCTCTCATCTCTTTCTGGAACATTGCAGAATTTCCAAGCCTTACATCTGATCATCTCAAACAGTGCACGCCTTCACTCGCTAGACATCTACCCAAGTGCCCTTCTTTCCTTCTAGCAATCACAATTCAATGACTTGCAGTTTTCAAGACCAGCCCAATCCCCAATCACAAAGATCCAGCAATCTTTGAAACAAAAACCAACCTTCCACCCACTAAAGGACCCAGAAGTCCCACCTAACACACATCCAAAATACAACATGGTTCATCGGACCTGTAATAGGCCACAGCCTGAAGTAGCATTCCTGAACATTTCACCCTCCCTTCACACCCTTCACACAGCATAAGTTCTCTGTATAAACATCCATAAAATAACCTACACTCTCGCCTGAAAACACATCACTTGAAAACACGACCATTGCTCAAGGATTAATGTTCGCTGCAGATAACTTCCAACTACTAGAATCCTTGACAAGTGTGAGAGGGGTAGATGGCTGGATTTTAGCTATTCTGAAGGCTTCTTTGGGTGGTGGTGTAGCTTCTGTTATATGCAAGATTCATTGGGTGGTGAAGCAGCTTCTATCATATACAACATACAGAACCAAATCCAAAGTGCATTACTAAAATGTAGAGGAGTGGGAGCTTGTGAATGGAAAATTAAGAGTAACACTATCAAGCTAGTCATTAGCTCGCTCAAGCAGTTTAGTCAAATGGGTAACAGCCACATGGCAGTTTTTTCATCTTGGAACTTATGTTTTCTCCTAGTTCAAGAGAAAAAATTTCTCCTACTTCCAAAGAAAACACAAATTCCAAGAGAAAACTGCTACATCGAATTCACACATTTTACTAGCTTGCTTCAGCAAGCTCCTTAACATTTTTTAGAAAAATAATATCTTGGTGATGAAGCAGCATTTCCTCCAATATCAATTGCTTTATCAAAGAAGAAATGGTCTACGACAAAGGCCTATTTCCACCAATTCATCATCGCTGCAATATTCTGTAAATGGTAAAGCAAGAAACAACACCCAGGTGAGAGACTTCTTGCACCACTCAACTGGAAGGCTTTGGTACAGACTTTCTTGTTATACAAGCAAGTGTAGATTTTGGTATAAATATAAAGAAGGTTCCAATCTTCAGGAAAGACTTTCTTAAGCCTGCAAGTAGCCGTACATCAAGATTCAGACCTCCACTACAACGGGAGGATTTTCAATCTTCAAGAATGACTTTTTTAAGCTTGTAGCTTCTTGTACATGCAAAATATGCAACAAAATTCAAAGTGCTGAGGCCTGCCATTGTCCAGAAAAAGTAATCAAGGTGCCCCTCATTCAAGTTATCAGGTATCCACCCAGGACTCCCTCCTCTGGCTGTCAGGCTTGTTACAAGACTAACAAGGATTGAGTTCAAGTAGTTGCCTGCTGAAATCATAAGCAAGGACAATGCAGTGCACGTACTTCTCATGGTATCAGGTGCCTGGCTGTAGAAGAACTCTAACTGACCAACATAGCTGAAGACCTCTGAGACACCCATGATAAAATACTGAGGAAGCTGCCAAGTTATGCTCATCGTATTAGCAGTCCTAATACTTTCTAACCTCTTTGATTCCACAAATGCAGCTGTGGACATAACAATAATCATCAAGAGACGACCAATTCCCATTCGTTGTAGCTGTGAGAGCCCCCAGCCGTCCCCTATGAAACTCTTCGCAACTGTCGGTATGATTGTGTCATAGAAAAAAATCCACATAAGGATACTAAGAACTTCAAAGGCAAAGAGAGAGGCAGGAGGAAAAGTGAACGTTCCTATCTTGGTGTTCATAGCTGCTCCTTGCTCAACGAACAAGGTGTTCATTTGTGCATATGCCACTGAGTAGATGACACTAGTGATCCCAATTGGTAGCAGGCGTAGCAATATTTTCAACTCCTCCACCTGGGTCACTGTACATAATTTCCAGGGAGTTATAGAATGACCTTGTTGCAAGTCCAGTTCCGAAATTGTAGCAGCCTTGTCTAAGAATCTGAAAAGACATTATGGAGTTGTGGGGATGATTTCATTTCCTACAAACTATGACAACATGCAAATTATGCCCATCAAAGGCAGCTATTCAGGTTTATCAATCATTCCTCTTTAAGATTAAGACAACCAAATATACCTTAAAGGTTCCAATAAGTAACAACTTTTGCTAATAGCACCAGATTCTGATAATATAATACTACCATCAGTAGAGCAGAAGAATAATATCAAAATAAGAGTACAGTTTTAACTTGGTTTCTTTCTAACACTCATTGTGACAAAACAAACGCTGTAGTACTGATCTAACCACCCAATGAAACTAAAAACATTAACAGATGATGTCTGAGACCCTATCCTCTAGAAAATTAGTCTGTGGATTCTCCCAGGAGTCTACCACTGCCCTTATTTGAACAAAACAGTAGTAAATAAGAATCTGCTAGCCCGGATAATAGAATTTCCTGGTTAGCTAAATTTCAAGTTATAAAGTCTGCTGACCTATCTTTAGGAAAAGTTCATACAGTGTCAAATATATCCTCTGAATATTCAACAGTGTCTGGGTGTACTTTTATTATTTGTGCAATTGAGAGGCCACAGCAGTTACATCATCATAACAAATTTCTTTAAAACCCCCATAATCTTAAGGCTCTACAAGCCTCTCAACTGTTTACAGTTATGAGTTTTTCTTACATGTCCAATGGGAACCAAGCAATAATCCGAATTGTTACTGTGAGTTTGGGTCTCTTAAGCAATGGTAGAAGTTACCTTTTCTTCATATGATTAAGTGGTCATGTGCAATCAAGAGTGCTCGAACCTATCAGGTAGTTAAATGGGTCACTGCAGCTTGTTCAGAATCTTAGCACCGCATAATCAAGTCAGCGGTGTTGAAGTAAATAACAGTGTGTCATTCAAAAAGTGAAGCGAACAAAGGAAAAGTACCTGAATTCGTCAGTGTGCTCTAATTTTCTATTCCCCAGAATGATTGGGTACTCCTCATACAAGTTGCAACTATTAACTGGGACTTCCAATCCTCTTTTCCTGAGGGAGGCAACTACAACTTGAAGAATTCTCTTCAATGGACTCCCATTTGGCCTTTGAAATCTATAAACTGATGTTCCAGAGAGGAAAGTCACCAAACCCAGAGCCAGGAAAGTTGTAGCAATGCCAAATCCAAGTGCCCAATCGATGTTCTCTTGTATCCATACTATCACAGTGCTTGAAATAAGAGACCCAAGGCTGAGACAGAAATAATACAAAGTGAAGTAAGACTCCCTTTTGTCAGTTTCGATTGGGTTCCCATCCTCGAACTGATCCGCCCCCAGGGGTAGCAATGTTGATTTAAATGTGCCATACCCCAAAGCAACGAGGTATAAGCCAAAGAAGAAAACCAGTTTCTGAGCTTCTGTTGCTGAGAGACATGAAGTTCCTATGCCCGATTGAGGCTTCAAACATGAAAGGGAGGCTGAGAGTGTGACTACTACCATCCCCTAGCAAAAGGAAATTAGAGTAAGTAGAAATTGAAATACAAAAGCATTTTAAAGCTTACATCAAGAAAACAAACTAAACTTATCTCGGTTAATCCAATAGAGTAATAGTCACTCTACAGTTTCTGGATCAAAGTGACAGAAAGACACAATGTAGAGCTGCAGGAATACATACAAGAAGGTAAGTTGAAGTAAAAATAAGGACAGTCATGTATCTTCCCCAGTATGCATCTGCTATGAGAGCTCCCAAGATGGGTGTGAGATAGCCAGTTCCAGACCAAGTACTAATGCTTGCTGCCACTGGGGTATTGCCTTCATGGAAGACCTCGCTCAGATATATAACTAGGTTAGAAGCAATGCCATAATAAGCCAAGCTCTCCAAGCACACAGATCCTGCAAGTTTGAAAAATCGGCTTTGAATCCATTGAACTAATACATGCCTTTGAACCCCTCAACATCTTAGATATCAAAGGGATGTCAGAATTATGTTACATCAACTGCCATTTCGTTTCACATCTACACTAACGCAATACCATATTCAAATTTCATTTACCCACAAAATTGTCGAACTCTGCTATGGATCACGCATTCCGCAACCAACATAAATTGTTCCTCAATTTACTAGTATCTCAGAGACAGTGGAGCCATGAAATGGTTAGAGAAATAACATGGGATCTACCACAAAGGAGGGACAGGTCCCACCTCATTCCTTAAGGGTATAAGAAATAGGAAAGGACTCACCTAAAAGGATGGAGGCAGCTCGCCAGTTGCCAGTTTTAAGCCTTGATGCAGCTCTCCCATGAATATCAAGTGATCCATCCTCTGTGCACCGCTTCTTCATTCCCTCCTGAAAGATGGATCAAACCATATTAAGATTTGAACCCAAAAGCACAATTTAATCATATGGGTCAAACCCGTAATCAGACAACAAAACAAATTGGACTAGAATCCTCAATTTCCATTTTTGTTATAGATTTAGTGCAAGCAGAACCCAACAACATCAAATGAAATAGTTCTATGCATGAACCAATTTCAAGTTACAGGTTTATTCACCAAGCAAAGAAAAAATCATCGATTCATTACAGTGACAAAGTCAAAAACTTTCAGACGATTTAAGGGCAAGTAAAACTGAAGTTATGAGAGCTTACTGTATCTAACAGTGGAGTTTCTGCTCCATGTTCTGCAGCTTGGTCCACGGAGCTCTGCATCCTTCAAAAGGCTGGTTTCTCCAATTACAAGAGGCATCCAAGAGGCAGGTTTTGGTCAAGGAGTACCAAGTGCTCGAATATAATTGAGAAGGAACAGAAACTGCAGAAGCTTGAACCGGCTGAATACTTGCGGGCTTGTATTTTTCCCTTTTGTCTTTTAAAATTTTTACGTTGAAATGACATACGTACCCTTTCTCAATAATTGAAGGAAGTAGACTCTTCACTACGTGGTGGCAAGAGAGGGGGAGAGTCAAACATGGGAATTAGACCACTCACGAGAGATGGGTATAGATTGCAATATTTTGCATATGAATATCAGATAGAGAGAGTCGCGTCATCCTAAGGCCGTGGGTTTTAAGGCTCGGAAACAGCCTCTTACAAAAATACGAGGTAAAGCTGCACACTCTGGACCCTTTGCGGTCCAGCCCTTCCCTAAACCCAGCATACCCAGAACCTCCTGCACCGTGCTGCCCTTTTTTAAATATTAGGGAGATAAGGGTGTACGAGTGAAAAAAGAGGAAATTGCAACATTCTGCAATCAGCGTTTTAAGAGGAAGTACAGCATTCTGATTCTGTATATGAATTTTATAAAAAAAAATTACGTTAAAAAGGCAGTGGTACTCACCATTGAAAAAGGATAATGCATGATTCCACATGGCTTTCTGCCATCTAGTGCAGCTGGTCATAAACAAGATGGCGGCTTTCCTCCAAGTCCCCATGGCTCCAGATATTCTCCAAATCTAGCTAAATCATGCTAGACTAATGAAAAGCTGAAACTAGCTAGTAGGATAACCTTGTAAACTCGTGCCAGCCTAATGAAAAAGTAGCAAGAGTACTTAAAAAGAGAGAGAATGATAATGCGGTATACGAAGTAGGGGACTTCACTAAGTCAATTCTTATGAAATCTCGAATCAGACCATTTGCCCTGACTTCAACAAGGGAAGCCTGAACCTTTTCTATAGAACCATTTTGGTCTTGGTTCCAAATCAATCAATCAAGAACCACCCAAAGAGAGCTCAGCTGACCTAAATAGCTCAAAAGGAGCAAATAAGCTGAGGAGAAGTCTTAGAATTGCTCAATTAAGGGCTGAGAATCAAGAGGGAAAAGAGAGCTGAGTGGGCAGAGGTCTGCGGCAGCGGAAAACCAGCTCAAGGTAACTGATCAAAAAGCTCAAGAATGAGGAAAGCATCAGTTAACCTCAAGTTCCAACAGATAACTATCAGTTAGTTGGTAGTTACTATCAGTTACAAATCTGTTATTACAGTTGGCAGGCAGTTAGTCCAGTAGTCACTGTGATCCAATGAAGTAAAGTCTGATGTAAAGGAAATTAAACGAGGGTAGCTACACACACACACACACACACACACACACAAGTGAACTGAAAAGCAACATGTCAGCTAGGTAGTTGAAGCTATTGGAAGGTAGTTAGAAACGTTATAGTTAGGTGTTATAACTACTACAAGTGCAATGTTGGCAGTGAATGATCTAATTATGTAAGAGATCTTGTAATCATTTCAAATCATCAATGAACATGTAAACATCTAGTTCTTCTAGAGCAAGGAGTGATTTCAACACTCGAAGAGTGAAACCTTATCTCAATCCTTTCTCTCTCCCATACTCCCATTTGCCATCTTCTTCATCTTCACAGCATTTCTTTGCAGATCTGCTAAACTTAGCTGCAAATCTAGATTCAGACCATCTTCATACTTCCCTTGGCATCCCAATTCAGTTTCTAACCCACCTGCAAGTGCCCCTTGATAGGATTAGTACTTATCAATTGGATCTTTCATTGTCTTCCCAACTGTAGATTTACTGATTCCTATAGATTTTTCTCAATGAACCCTCGCAATTTCTAGCCAAGGACTTTTCTGTTTCATCCAAGAGTGTTCTTCAATCCTCATTCTATCATTCCACAATCCAAATTTCCTTCATACACCTTCCTTTCTTCTTCAAGATTCCATTACACTTCCTTTGAACCTTCTTTCATCATACTGCATCAGATCATTTTAAATCTCTTACAGGTTTTAATTAGAAGCCTTTCTTCTTGTCTCTTACGTTTTCTTCACTCACCTCCACTGTTAGAGCAGTCCATTACTATCTTATTAATATTCAGATAATCTCCGTGGCTGAAGCAACAAGATTCAGCAGATTAGAAGAGCAGGTGAGGAATAATCAAGCCACCCTTTAACAACTAGAACAGAGGTTAGAACAATCACAACAGAAGCTAGAACAAACGATTATTGCATTGGCTAGGAAGATAGATGCAAGGCATCTGGATTCCAATTCCAGCCCACAGATTACTCCCACTGCTCACACATCAAACCCGACTGATTTTCTAGTCAATCTTACAAGGCAAATCGATTTGGAAGTTTTCAAATACTCAGGTGTAAACCCAAAAAGGTGGATATACCAAGCCGATCAGTTCTTTAATTTCCATCAAGTTTTAGGTCTACAAAGACTGCAGATTGCTGCATTTCAAATGGAGGGTGTTACAGCAGATTGCTATGAATGGATGAATACCAGTGGTTTGATCACATCTTGGAATATCTTCTCACATTCTTTGCCACTTCTACTGCTGAGGAACTCAAGGGAAAACTGGTCAGAGTGAAACAAACATCAACAGTCCAAGACTACATGATGGAATTCCAGTCTTTGTCAAACAAGGTACATGGCATTCCTGAGCATATTTTGATTACAATTTTCATTTCCGGATTTAAAAATGAGTTAAGGGAGGAATCATGAGTTTAGAACCCCGAACACTCCTTAAGGAAATGGTTTTAGCCAAGAAGAGGGAAAAAAGAATAAACAACTTAAAGCAGTTTACTAAGGCCATCATGAAATAGACCATTTAGTCAATTCCAAACCAGTTCCACAACTACCGTTCCTCAACCTTCACAGCCACTTCTACCACCAAAATGAACACAACCAGCCTTCAAACACCCTTCAGTTGGTTCTAATTCAATCTCTAAACCACCATTCAAAGGCTAAGTGCTATTGAGTTGGAATAGATAGTGGCTTGTATTATTTTTTTGATGAGAAGTTCATGAAGAGGGTACCAATGCTAGCCTAAGTGCAACCTCCTAGTAAGAGATGAGCAGATCAAGGAGTTATTAGTTGAGAGAGACTTCATTAGAGAAATGGAAGAACCTAAATTTAACTTTACTCTAGAAATCAGTATCCATTCCCTTGATGGGCAAATGAGCCCAAGCACAATCAGAGTCACTGGTCACCATAAGGTTCATAATGTGCAGATCCTCATTGATGAAGGGAGCACTCGTAATTTCATTTAAGAGAAGTTTGTCAACCATCTCAAACTACCAATAGTACCCGTTAAGCAGTTTCCAGTGTTGTTTGGCAATGGTGAATCCTTATTACGTGGACAGAAGTATATGAATGTTCCTTTCACAATTCAGGAGTATAAGTTTTCATTGGACTTCTACGTATTGGCCCCAAAGCTGCTGATGTAGTACTTGGAATCCAACGGTTGCAATAGTTAGGACCAATTCTAACTCATTATAAAAACTCCACTATGAAGTTTCAGTGGAGTGGTCAATGTATTGTTTGAAAGGAAGCTTGCTGATCAATGATCAGCCTCTTTTAGCCAAGCAACTAAAGAGACTACATGCTGCTGATGAAATCTATTGTACTAACTCACTGCCTTACATGTTTCCTCAGCTAGGATATCAGCTGGTAGTGAGTGTGAGCTCAACAATTATCAAAGTCTACAGTAGCAACAGCTGTTAGCAGCATCTTCTATAGTCTTTCAAGAACCAACAATGCGACCTCCCAGTAGACATTCTGATCATCATATACATCTTATTCCAAATTCAAAACCAGTGAATGTCAGACCATATAGGTATCTTCATTACCAAAAGTTTGAAATGGAGAAGTTAGTAAATGAGATTCTTTCCAATGGCATAATCAGACACAGCACTGGTCCCTTCTCCTTGCCAGCGTTGTTAGTGACAAAGAAGGAATGAATTTGGAGGTTTTTCATTTCTTAATGCAACCATAGACAGGGATAGTTATCCATTCTAACCATTGATGAAATGTTAGGTGAATTGCATGAGGCACAATGGTTTTTAAAGCTGGACTTGAGAGCTGGCTATCATCAAATCAAAATGGCAGTTGAAGACATTCATAAACCTGCCTTTAGAACTCCTCAAGGCCACCTTGAATTCATGGTAATGCCCTTTGGTCTGACAAATACACCTTCCACCTTCTAATTTACTATGAATTTTTTTTCAACCTTATTTGAGAAAGTTCATAGTTGTATTCTTTGATGACATATTGGTATATAGTACTTCTTTTGAAGATCATCTCAACCATCTCCAAATAGTTTTACAATGCTTGAAAGATAATTAGTTCTATGCTAAAGAAAATAAGTTTTTCTTTTGCCAACAATCAATGGAGTATCTTGGCCATATTGTATCATTTAATGGGGTTAGACCATACCACAAGAAGATCCAAACCATGGTGGACTAGCCAACACCAAACTCTACAACACAACTGAGGGGATTCTTCAGGCTTCCTAGCCACTATAAGAAATTCATCAAAAGCTAAGCCATGATTGCTTCTCCACTTACTAATCTACTCGAAAAGGATGCTTTTCAATAGTTTGATACTAACACAGGTTTCCAACAACTCAAAATAGCTATGACTGAGGCTCTAAAACTTGCATTGCGAACTTCCAGTAACAAATTGTGGTAGAGACTGATGCATCCACCACAAGTATAGGAGCTATATTGAGTCAATTGGGCCATGCGATAGCCTACTTTACTAAGAAATTAGCTTCAAGGATTACTCATGCTTCAGCTTACGTCAGGGAATTGCATTCCATCACCTAAATAGTGATCAAATGGAGACATTATCTACTTGGGAGATGGTTCATCATAAGAACTGATCATAACAATCAAAAGTTTACTTACTCAGGTGATCCAGACACCTGAGCAACAACATTATCTCACCAAACCTGGCAAGTTAAATATTGCAGGTGATGCTCCATCAATAAAGTACAGTACATATAATTATAGTATATTTGCAAATGATTCCATTACACACGAAGTAGTTACATGCACAATGACACTATCTACCATGACATCAAACATACTGGAAAAACTCGGAGATGATAACTCATCCCATGAAGAACTTCTCCAGCTTCACAAGCAGCTTAATGCATGACTAATAACATATCTAAATCTCTCAATCAGAGATGGACTATTGATGCTCCCTGCTGATTCCTCTCTTACAGTTGAAGTAGTATACCAATATCACGGTTTCATCTTGGATGGCCATTCCAGAGCACTGAAAACATTAAAAAAAGTGGCATCAAGAATCAACTGGCCAGGTATGAGAGAGCATATTAAGCAGTACATTGACCAATGTCTTACCTGCCAACAAGTCAAATACCTGGCTTTCAAACCAGCAGGACTTCTATAACCTTTTCCAGTTCCTAAATAGCTTTGGCATGATTTGACAATCGTCACCTACTTACCCAATTCACATTGGATATGAGACTATCCTGGTTCTAGTAGATAGACTTGTAAACCTTTTTCTACAATGTTTACAGTAAATCAAGTGCAGAATCGGAAGCAAATTTAAAGGATCACAAACTTACCTCCAGCCATTAGCAGTGATTCCTTTCAAGATCTTCTGATTCGTAGCAGTGGATGATGATGGAGAACAGAGTCAATTTCTTCATGAATCAGGGACCTTTAAAAGTGATGGTTAATGGCAGTTATCCTTCCATCAAGGATAACTGCCATGGGCAGTTATAACACATATTAAATACGTTAGATTTTGAATCCCAAATGTTAGGGACCACAGAATTCTAACAAGACTATCCAGGGCATCTCCAACAAACTCCGTTATTGCAACAGTTGCCAAGTTCTTCATAGGCATCATTGTCAAACTTCATGTTTTCCAACGTCCATTATTTCTGACAGAGACTATATTTCTCAAAAAGTTTTTGAAGTAATTGTTTACCTCGAGTGGAACACAATTGAAGCACAACACTGCCTGTCACCCACAAAAGAATGGGCAATATGAAGTTATGAATAGATGTTTACAATAGTTTGAGGGCTTTAACATGTAACTTTCTAAAGGCTTGGCACAATTATCTAGCTTGGGCTGAACTGTGGTATAACACATCATTCCCAACCTCAGATAGAATGACACCTTATAAATCTATGTATGAACAAGACCCATACTCTCGTATCAGTTATGTTCCATGTTCCACTAATGTTGAAGTAGTGGAACAACAGTTACAAGAAAGAGAGACTATACTACGGCAACTGAATACAATCTAAGGCACAAACAGACATGAAACAATCAACTAACGCTAGTACAAGGGATTCATATTTTCAAGTAGGGGACTGTGTATTAGTTAACCTCAATCCCTACAAACAGCAGTTACTGACAAGAAGGTTGAACTTCAAGCTTAGTGCCAATACTTGGGTCATACAAAGTATTGGAAAGAATTGGTCACGTGGCTTATAAACTGGACCTACCCAAGACTAACAACGTTCATCCAGTATTTCACATCTCACCATTGAAGAGGTTCTGTGGATCTTCTGCAGATCAGCGTTTTACACCACTACCAAAGCTAGACACTAAAAAAAAGTCATCAGATTTACCCAACAGCCTTTCGGACATCAGAGCTACAAATGACCCAGATCAGCTGGGGCAAGAATACCACTTGATGACAGTTCATGGGAAGACATTTGTATACTTAGTGAGGTTTTTATAAATCTGAAAATGTTCTAGTACAAAGGGCAAGTATTCTAGTGCAAGGGGCAAGTATTGCAAAGAGCAATGGAAGTCAAGTAAATTTCAGATCACTGTTAGTTTTTCTTGCATAGAAGCCATGTGACATCATGCATATATTTTCAAATTTCGAATCTGATTAGCACTATACCTTATTAATGGAAGAAAACATATAAAATTCATAGGTAGTACCAGAGAGTTGCAGTTCCTCTTAGACACCCCCTCTCCTCTCTCTCTGTCACTTACACTAAATGCACAGAACGTTGCAGTTCCTCTTATATCCATTTCTCTCTCTCTCTCTCTCTCTCTCTCTCTCTCTCTCTCTCTCTCTCTCTCTCCTGCACCAACTGATGAGTGACCTAATTCCATCATTCAATTATTGGGTGAAGGTACTATAGCCATTTCAATGTAAAAACCATATAAAACGGAAAGGAGAAATACAACGCGGTTGTTGTTCAGCTGCACTGCACTTTGTCTGTTCCTTCTTCGAAGTCGTCGATACTTGCAACCTTTGACTAAACTCTGCCGTTTAGGTGGCAGTTCTAATTGCAGGAACCAGTCCTGTCAAGGATGCAAAGCTCCATGGAAGAAGTTGCAGAACATGGAGCAGAAACGCTATTGTTAGATACAGTAAGCACTCATAACTTAACTTCAGTTTTACTTGCCTTTTGACCATCATATGTTTTTCATTTTGATCTCTCCAATGAATTAGTAGCTTCTTCTTTGTTAGTATAATAGACCTGTAACTCGAAATCTGTTCATATGTACTAACTTCTTCAGTTGTTGTGTTCTTGGGATCTGCCAAATTCCACTGGATGTAAAAGAAAAATGGAAGTTGGGACGTTCTAATCCAAATTTGTTTTGTTTTCTGGTAATGGGTATGACCCAGATGAGTGAATTGCATTACTGGGTTCAAATTTTAATATGGTTTGGTCCATCTTTCAGGTAGGACTGAAGAAACAGTACAGAGAGGATGGATCACTTGATATTCAAGGAAGACATGCATCAAGCCTTAAAAATGGTAACTGGCGAGCTGGCGCCATCATTTTAGGGGAAGCCTTTTTCTTTTCCTGGGCTTCCCTGTTTCTGAAACACTACAACAAATTGGGAACTGCGGTCTGCATACCTTGTTGATATGACATTTTCACTTTGTGGACATTTCTCTAGTTGACCATTAATAGGTATTCGAGGAATAGTGATAACCTCGAAGGGGTTGTTAGAAGGTTTAAAGGAGTAAAAGACTGACTATAAAACAAGGAATTGCAGATGCCATTCAACCATTTATATGATGCATTTCAAGATTTGTCAAAGAATTCCGTATCCTACATCCATGGATTTAAAAGTATAAACTACATAATCAATTCCTAAGTTGAAGTGATAGCCTTTAAGAAGTAACTAAAAATTGCTAAAAGAAAGGGAAGAAAAGTATGCTTTCCCTCCCAAAGGAAAGAGGACCATCGTTGTAACATCCGCCATTTTAAATTCAAGAAATATTTAATTTTGTAAAATTATGGGAAATTAAAAAAATTAAGAAATTAAAATTTTTGAAATTTAGAGAAAGAATCTCTAGTTGAAACCTTAATAATTGTAATGTGCTCAAGAAATGAAATCCAACGCTACTAAGAATGCTAAAATCGGAGACCAGAGAAAAAATGGTTAATTATTTTAATTTTTATATTTAATTAAATTTGCAAAAGGGGGTAAAGAAGTAAATTTATGTGGGGCTCATGGACTGAGCGCAGGAATCCACGAAGTGAAAGCCATTATGGGAGGCTTTAAATGCACCTCCCTACCTATCTTGTTTCCTGCAATTCTCTCTCTGTTTTGTGTGTCACCAGCAACAGAACATCGGGGATGGTTTCTTTTCCGACAAGGGTGCCGTTGCCACTTGCTGTTAGTGCACGCGACAGATTTTGGCTTTAATCAACCTACTTGACCGAGGTAGGCTGCCTTCTTACTCTCCCATCTCCCCATTTTTTATTATATTCGTGGTCTATGTTGTTTTTTAACGCCAGAAAATGGTGTGGATAGCCGTTTTTCGGTGAAATGATATGCATTACTAATTCTTCCAAAATAAACTAATGAAACGGTATCAGATGCATGATCTGAACCATTCATCTTGGGCATGATGAAACAAAGAACAAACTCATGAATTTTTGTGGTGATCAGACGGCTAGGGATGCTGAAAACTCTAAAAACAGTAGTATAGAGATTTTTAGAAAAGTGATAAAAATTGTGTAAAAATGTGAGATAATGACAAAATCTCTTGAAGAGGAGCTTTAAAAATGGAATGTACACAAAAAACTGAGCAAAATGGCATAAAAATCACATTATTTGGACACCAGGGGATCGGACTCTGGAGGCGACCGGAGTCCGAAGGTCGTCTTTGGCGACGGCAGGCCAACCCAGTCATCATTCCCAGAGATGGCAACCAAGCAGGCAGCACGCACACACAGGCAACGCTCAAACGGCGAGGGCACGTGAGCGACGCTTTGGCAGCGAGCGTAGCACAAGGGCGCAACACGCGGATGACACTCGGCATGACACGCGACAACAAGCATGCGTGCGAGCGGCACGTGCGACGCAATTTAAAACCCCTCTTTTCTTGATTTTTTGGATTTTCTAAGTCTTTCATTCACAAAAAATGTGATTTTAGGAGCTATAGAGGTTCAAATCACAATCCAAAAAATGCTTTTGCTATCGTCTCGATGACGCATACCCAGATTCAAGATAAAAACCTAGCTTTGATCACCTTTTAAATACTTAAATCACCAAATACCATTAGATGACCTAGATCAAGTCAATCAATGGATGATCAGGCCTTATAACTTAATTGTATATATCAAATGTGAGATGATCTAAGAGATTAGAGGAACAAATCTCATTAAATTGTCAAGAAAAGTAATCTTGGCCATCAATCTAATCAGGTGCTATAGGATGGGCTGATTAGATAGCGATTTGACCGTCAGATCAACGCATAGTTATAGTGATATAAATAAATTACTAAACGAACATAGAAATTAAATGGATTGTGATGAAAATGAGTAGGATTGAAATCAAAGATGACATATGATGGTCTAGATATGAGAAAGACCAATATCTAGCTTAGGATTGCCCTAATGGAGGGTTAATCAAATGATCTGGGCCGTTAATCTAGGATTAACTACCATATCATGAAAGTTATCGCTTGGACCTTTTTATTTGAGATGTGAGAATACCAAGTGATCGATGACTTATGATATGACAGGTATATCAGGGCGTACGACGTGATATAACTTACGCACCTGATTGGAGTACTATGTTTATCGAGATAGGTGATTACATTTGTGATTTTTCCATGGTTTCTTAAATCATGACATAATATTTGAAACTTTGAGGCTTAGGTTTTATGCTCTGCCATGTTGCATAAGATCATTTTTCAGCATGTATTGTCGATATGCTTGCTACTTTTATGCATGGTCTATGCACTATTTTTAATACATTTCAGTTGTATCGACTTGAGTATTGAGGATATTATACACTGATTTGTAATGTATGATGTTGATATATTGAATTACTCACTCGATTTGGTTTTATCAAGAATAATTACACATTATCATGTTTTTAGGAAAATCCCTTTATTATGCATAATTTAGTCATATATTTGAACATATGGATGATGGTACATTACCATGTCTTTGACTGAGTCTTATTGGGATTTTTACACATGGGAGTTTATATGCCTTGTCGATGGGCATAATTTAGCTTGTGATGGGATGCATTCCCTCATGAGTGCCTGAGTGGCTTGTATGGGTGAAAGGGTAAAAACAAGATTGGAATGAGTCTTTCCGTGAGCGTCTGAGTGGGTGAAAGGGTGAAAGCGGGATTGGAATGTGTCTTTCCGTGAGTGCCTAAGTGCCCCGATGTGGGTGAAAAGGTGAAAGTGAAAAGTATTAAGAGTTGGGCCCACGTTGCTGTGAGTGTACTTGAGACATTTATAGGGCTTGCCGTGCATGATGTTTTGTTAGTTTTGACATACATTCATGTTATTCTATGGATCCAGATTTTCATTGTTTTGGCATACATGTATCTACGTATTTTCTCATATTTTGTATGTTATGATTTCCAGGATTGATATCGTTTTGTTTATATCATGGATTTCATTTATAGTTCGTCATGGATATCTGATGTTTCGTGTATACATATTCATCTTGCGAGATTTACCATGATCTCGATACTTTACGCAATGTGATTTTGTATCGTTTTTGTTATTGAATGTAAATCACCTACACAAGTATATCAATGCCTCAGATTTGGGGCACGATAGTTAGAAAGAAAAGCAGGTGGATTAGCATGGACTTAGATGAGGACTTGAGGACCATCTACCATTTTGTGTATTTATTGTGGTTTTGAATCGAGCATGCTCAGAGTATCTGGATTTGATTTTATTTATTGTAGCAGTTTTGAGATGTGGTTGACCCCTGAGGTTTTCGTTTGGGTTAATTCTTTTAATGCTGCTTTAAATTTATAAATCTTGATTTTTCATTTTCAGGGATCCCATCTATTTTTCTTAAAAATATATTATTATTATTACAACTGTGGTAAAAGATTTAGAAAAACTTGGGTGTCATAATCATTAAAAACTAGATCCCTTGTGGGTAATGCACTTCAGAGTTTGTCAAGAATAGTATACGCTATATTTCAGAATTCGACTATATTTTTAGGATAAATGAAATTGAAGTGCAATTAGCTAGGCTGTACTACTATTACTTCAATTGGCACCTAGTTTATATCTGAGCACGGTCTTCCATGAAGGCAACGCCTCAGCGGCAGCAAGTATTAGTACCTAGCCTCAAGGCGGGGCTAATGTTTGTTCAACTTGCTCATTGAACAAGGCACGGCTATGAACACCAAGATTGGAACATTCTCTGTTCCTCCTGCCTCTTCTCTTTGCCTTTGAAACTCTTAGTGTCCTCTTCTGAATCTTATTCTATGACACGATCTTGGTCAGAGTTGCAAAAAGATTTGCAGGTAAAAGAGTTCTTCTACTGCCAGGCAGCTTATACCATGAGAAGTATGTGGACTGCATTGTCCTTGCTTACGACTTCAGCAGCAACTACTGGAATTCAATCCCTCTGAGTCTTGAAACAAGCTTGACAGCTAGAGGAGGGAGTTCAGGGTGGATACCTGATAACTTGAATCAGGGCCACTTTGACTATTTTTTCTGGACAATGGCAGGCCTTAGCACTTCGATTTTTGTTGTATATCTTGCATGTACAAGAAGCTACAAGCAAGTCATTCTTGAAGACTAAAGATCTACTATGGACTCCAGTTTGACCTGCCACCCTCACCGGTTTAACCCGGGTAAGGATGAGCATTTTGCAGGCACCCCCCACCCATTCGATTTGCACGTGACGCATACCTGTGGGTCCATGAGTTTGACTCGTGTGAGTCAAGTTGACTCACTTCGTATAAAACGACTGTTTATGAAGATGCTTGATCCATGACCTCTAGAATATCATTACAATGAACCAATTAGCTATGATAGGTTTGAGGATGCATAAAGGGCAGCCTAGGTGCACGAAGCTCCCACTTATGCGGGGTCTGGGGAAGGGATGTGCCACAATGGCCTAAAGTAGGCAGCCTTGCCTTGCATTTTTTGCAAGAGGCTGATTCCACACCTTGAGCCCGTGACCTCAAGGTCATATGATGACAACTTTTACCTTTGCAAGAGGCTTGAGGATGCATATGAAGTGAAATTTCTCATCTCATTAGGCATACACCCCCTGAGAGGAAGAAGAACTCCGTACGCTTTCTTTTTAATATATGATAGTTTTTTTTTATAGATCTCAGCTGTTCATCATATTTTTATATAAAAAGTAGGCAACCCAATCAAAATCAATGCATTTGGATCTTCTTAGATACTTGGTTTGGTTATTTGAAAATTTTAACAAAAATCAATGGCTTTTTTCTTTTCTTTTGTCTTCATGAAAACATAGGCTAAAAGCACCCAATGAATATGAAATTTGATCTCTAGCCTATTTAAAACATTCCAAATATAATATAGAAGAAAATATCACTGCCCTTGAAGAAAGGGGTGAACTTCTTCTCTCTCTCAAAAGCATGTACATTTTCCACAACTCAATTTATATTTAGTCCCAATTGGAGTTGGCGCACTAGCAAAGAAGTTAATCTTCCATTTTTTTATAGAGGGGGCATTCTTTTAGAAGATCTAAGCTATTCATCTTGTTCAGGTTACCAAAATTAAGGGGCCAATGAAACATAGAGATACATTTGGATGATTCTAACTTGTTTGTTTTTTCTCTTTGAGAAAAAACTAAAGAAGTTAGTGGCTGCAATAATAAGGTATAATCATCGAATGATCTTGAAATTTGGTATCTAGCTGCCCATTATTCTAAACATGATGAAGGTTTAGATCTCCAAAAGAAGTTGCCCTCCATCACAAAATGGCCTTGGTGAGTTCTAAAAGCTTACTTTGTTTAGCATAGAACTGATTGTCTTTCAAGCTTTGTGGAACTATTTGAAGATTACTGAGATGGTCTGGTCTTCAAAAGAGGTACTAAATACCAATATGTCATCAAAGAATACTGCCATAAATTATCTCAAATAAGGTTGAGATGTAAACATTTATAGCAAATTGGAAGGTGGAAGGTGCATTTGTGAGACTCATGAATTCAAAGTGGCCTTGGTGAGTTCTAAAAGCAGTTGTATGAATGTCTTTAGCTGCCATTTTGATTTTGATTTGATGATAGCCAGCTCTCAAGTCCCGCTTTGAAAACCATTTTACCCCATGCAATTCATCTAACATTTCATCAATGGTTGGAGTGCGGAACCTATCCTCGACTGTGGCTGCATTAAGAAATGCAAAACCTCCAAGTCTCATACTTCTTTTTCACTAACATCACTGGTGAGAAGAAGGGACTGGGCCTGTGTCTGATGTCAATGGAAAACATTTCATTCACTAACTTCTCCACTTCAAACTTTTAATTACGAGGATGCCTGTATGGTCTTACATTCAACTGGTTTTGTATTTGAATAAGATGTATATGATGATCACAATATTTGTTGGTATGTAGAATTGTTGGTTCCTGAAAGACCATATAAATTGCAGTACAGCTGCCACATCTGTAGATTTTGATCGTTGTTGAGCTCACACTCACTGCCTGCTGCCATCCCAGCAGAGGAAACGTGTAATTCAATGAGTTGGTATTTCATCTGCAGCATGTAGTCTCTTTAGTTGCTTGGTTGGCAGGGGCTGATTATTGATCAATGACTCTCCTTTCGAAACAATAGATTGACCACTCCACTGAAACTGCATAGTAGAGTTCTTATAATTAGTTAGAACTGGTCCTAACTGTTGCAACCATTGGATTCCAAGTACCACATCAGCAGCTCTGATGGGTTACTAACCCCAAATTGTGAAAGGAACATTCATATACGGCAGTGTATGTAGGAGGGATTCATCATTGCCAACTAACACTGGAAATCATTTAATTGGTACCGTTGGTAGTTTGAGATGGTTGATAATCCTCTTATAAATGAAATTGTGTGCTCCCTCAATCAATGAGGATCTGCACACTGTGAAAACCTTATGGTGACCAATAACTCTGATTGTCATTGAGCTCAATTGCCCATCAAGAGCATGAATACTGATGTCTGCAGTAAATTTAGGTTTAGGTTCTTCCATTTCTTCAATTAACTCTCTCTCAACTAATAACTCATCGATCGCCTCATCTCCCACTGGGAGGTTGCACTTAGCATTGCATTGCTGCCCTCTAGTGAACTTCTCATCACAATAATAATAGAAGCCACTCTCTCTTTTCGCTTTTAATTCAGCATCACTCAGCTTTTTTAATGTGGTTTACAGATTGAATTAGAACCAAGTGAAGGGGGTTTGAAGGGGAGCCTTGGCACAACGGTAAAAGTTGTCATCATATGACCTTGAGGTCACAGGTTAAAGGCGTGGAATCAGTCTCTTGCAAAATGCAAGGTAAGGTTGCCTACTATAAGCCCTTGTAGTCTGCCTCTTCCCTGTACCCTGTATTGGTGGGAGCTTCGTGCACCAGGCTTGCCCTTTTTTAAGGAGGTCTGAAGGTGGTAGAATTAGATGTGAAGGTTGAGAAACTGTAGTTGTGGAACTAGTTTGGAATTGACTGAATGGTCTACTCCATGATGGCTTTACTAATTCTTGAATGGTCTATTCCATGATGGCTGTAGTAACTCTCTCAGAATGTAGTACTTTCTCTCATAAAGCTGATTGTGTAATGTAGCAATTTTCTCCTTTTTGCCTTTGGGACCTGTTGCACTGGGACCTGCCACCAGGTGGTGAATGGTCTACTTCATTCAATTATAGAGAAAAGGTACTTTTGTCATTTCAATGTAAAAATTTTAGAAAGCAGACGGGAAAAATACAAGGCGAAAGCTATTCAGCCGGCTTAAATCTCTGCAGTTCGTCTGTTCCTTCTAAAAAATCTTCGAGCAATTTAACCAAAACCTGCCTCTTAGATGCCTCTTGTAATTGCTGAAACCAGCCCTGTGAAGGATGCAAAGCTCCATGGAACAAGATGCAGAACATGGAGCAGAAACTCCACTGTTAGATACAGTAAACTCTCATAACTTCAATTTTACTTGCCTTTTAATCGTATTTTTTTTTTGACTTTGTCACTGTAATGAATCGATGATTTTTTCTTTGCTTGGTGAATAAACCTGCAACTTGAAATTGGTTCATATATAGAACTATTTCATTTGATGTTGTTGGGTTTTGCTTGCACTAAATCTATAACAAAAATGGAAATTGGGGATTCTAGTCACATTTGCTTTGTTGTTTGATTATGGGCATGACCCATACCCATATGATTAAATTGTATTTTGGGTTCAAATCTCAATATGGTTTGGTCCATTTTTCAGGACGGGATGAAGAGGTACGCTGGGGATGGATCGCTTGATATTCATGCAAGAGCTGCATCAATGCTTAAAACTGGCAACTGGCGAGCTGCCTCCATCCTTTTAGGTGAGTCTGTTATTCTGATGTCGGACCTGTCCCTCTTTTGTGGCAGATCCCATGTTATATCTCTAATAGTAAGGACTTAAGGACCATTACATGGCTCCCCTGTTTCTGAGATACTAGTAAATTGAGGAACAATATATGTTGGTTGCAGAATATAAGACCCATATCAGAGTTCGACAATTTTTGTGGATAAATGAAAATTGAAGATGGTATTTGTCGGTAAAAATGTGAAACCAAATGGCAGTTTATGTAACATAATTCTGGTTTTAGTGAGCATTAATTCAATATCTAAGATGTTGAGTGATTCAAAGGCATATTTTAGTTCAATGGATTCAAAGCAGATTTTTCAAACTTGCAGGGTTTGTATGCTTGGAGAGCTTGGCCTATTTTGGAATTGCCTCTAACCTAGTTATATATCTGAGCAAGGTCTACCATGAGGGCAATACCCCAGTGGCAGCAAGCATTAGTACTTGGTCTGGGACTGGCTATCTCACACCCATCTTGGGAGCTCTCATAGCAGATGCATACTGGGGAAGATACAGGACTGTCCTTGTTTTTACTTCAATTTACCTTCTTGTATGTATTCCTGCAGAAACCTTGTGTCTTTCTGTCACATTTGATTCAAAAACTGTAGAGTGCCTACTATATTAGTTTAACCAACATAACTTCAGTTTGTCTTCTTGACGTAAGCTTTAAAATGCTCTGGCATTTCAATTTCTTCTTACTCTAATTTCCTTTTTCTAGGGAATGGTAGTTGTCACACTCTCAGCCTCCCTTTCATGTTTGAAGCCTCCACCGTGTGAAGAAACTAAATGTCCCTCAGCAACAGAAGCTCAGAAACTGGTTTTCTTCGTTGGTTTATACCTCGTTGCTTTGGGGTGTGGCACTTTTAAATCGTCATTGCTACCCCTGGGGGCGGATCAGTTTGAGGATGGGAACCCGATCGAGAACAACAAAAGGGAGTCTTACTTCAATTTGTATTATCTGTGTCTCAGCCTTGGTTGTCTTATTTCTAGCACTGTGATAGTATGGATACAAGAAAATGTCGACTGGGCACTTGGATTTGGCATTGCTACATTTTTCCTGGCTACAGGTTTGGTGGCTTTTCTCTCTGGAACATCAATTTATAGATTTCAAACACCAAATGGGAGTCCACTGAAGAGAATTCTTCAAGTTGTAGTTGCCTCCCTCAGGAAAAGAGGATTGGAAGTCCCTGTTAACAGTTGCAACTTGTACGAGGAGTACTCAATCATTCTGGGGAATAGAAAATTAGAGCACACCGATGAATTCAGGTACTTCCTTTGTTTGGTTCACTTTTTGAATGACACACTGTCATTTACTTCAACCACTCTGACTTGATTATAACAAACCAATATGGTGCTAATAATGATTCTAAGCAACTTACGGTGATCATGTAACTACCTGATAGGTTCAACAACACTTGATTCCACATAACCACTTCATCAAATGAAGAAAAAGTAACTTCTACCATTTCTTAAGAAAGCCTAACTCACACTAACAATTCAGATTATTGCTTGGTTCCCATTGGACATGTAAGAAAACCTCATTACTGTAAACAGTTGAGAGGCTTGTAGAGCCTTGAGATTATGGGAGTTTCAAAAAAATTTGTTATGACGATATAACTGCTGTGGGCTCTCAATGAAAAAGTAATAAAAGATACACCCAGACTGTTGGATATTCAGAGGATATATTTGACACTGTATGAACTCTCTTCTAAAGATAGGTTAGCAGACTCTAAAAAGGGCAGCCCCGTGCACAAAGCTTGGGAAGGGGCGGACCATAACAGGCCTATAGGTTAGCAGACTATAACTTGAAATTTAGCTAACCGGGAAATTCTGTTGTCTGGAGTAGCACATTCTTATTTACAACTCTTTTGTTTCAAATAGTGGAGGTGGTAGATTCCTGGGAGAATCCAGAGACTAACTTTCTAGAAGATAGGGTTTCAAACATCACCTGTTAATGTCTTAGTTTCTTTGGGTGGTTAGATCAGTATGACGGCCTTTTTTTGTCACAAGTAGTGTTAGAAAGAAACATAGTTAAAACTGTTATTATGCTAGTATTCTTCTGCTGATGGTAGTATTCTCTTATCAGAATATGGTGCTAATAGCTATGGTTGTTACTTATTGGAACCTTTAAGGTATTTTTGGTTGTCTTAATCTTAAGGAGGGAATGATTGATAAACCTGAATGGCTGCCTTTGATGAGCATAATTTACCCATCGTAGTTCATTGGAAACAAAATCATCATAATAACTCCATAATGTCTTTTCAGATTCTTAGACAAGGCTGCTACAATTTCGGAACTGGACCTGCAACAAGGTCATTCTATAACTCCCTGGAAATTATGTACAGTGACCCAGGTGGAGGAGTTAAAAATACTACTACGCCTCCTCCCAATTGGGATCACTAGTGTCATCTACTCAGTGGCATATGCTCAAATGAACACCTTGTTCATTGAGCAAGGAGCAGCTATGAACACCAAGATAGGAACATTCACTGTTCCTCCTGCCTCTCTATTTGCCTTTGAAGTTCTTAGTGTCCTTTTCTGGATCTTATTCTACGACACAATTATGCCAACAGTTGCGAAGAGATTCATAGGGGACAGTTGGGGGCTCTCACCACTACAAAGAATGGGAATTGGTCGTTTCTTGATGATTATTGTTATGTCAACAGCTGCATTTGTGGAACTGAAGAGGTTACAAAGTGTTCGGACTGCTAATAAGATGAGCATAACTTGGCAGCTTCCTCAGTATTTTATCATGGGTGTCTCAGAGGTCTTCAGCTATGTTGGTCAGTTAGAGTTCTTCTACAGCCAGGCACCTGATACCATGAGAAGTATGTGCACTGCATTGTCCTTGCTTACAATTTCAGCGGGCAACTACTTGAACTCAATCCTTGTGAGTCTTGTAACAAGCCTGACAGCCAGAGGAAGGAGTCCTGGGTGGATACCTGATAACTTGAACGAGGGGCACCTTGATTACTTTTTCTGGACAATGGCATGCCTCAGCACTTTGAATTTTGTTGCATATCTTGCATGTACAATAAGCTACAAGCTCAAGAAAGTAATTCTTGAAGATTGAAATCTACCTAATGCAATTGGAAAGTTCTGAATCTTGCACGTACAAAAAATCAACTTAGAGAACATCATTCTTGAAGATTGACAATCCTGCCGTTATAGAGGAGGTCTGAATCTTGATGTACAACTATTTGCAGGCTTAAGAAAGTCTTTCCTGAAGATCAAGACCTTCTTTATATTTATACCAAAATTTGCTTATTTATCAAGAAAGTCTGCACCAAAACCTTCCAGCGGAGTGGCGCAAGGAGTCATCTCACCTGGGTCTTGTTTCTTGCTTTACCATTTACAGAATGTCACAGCGATGATGAATTGGTAGAAATAGGCCTTAGCGGTAGACCATTTCTTCTTTCACAAGTCAAATGATATTGGAGGAAATTGCTGCTTGTTAAGGAGCTAGGCAAATGTATGAATGACACATAGCAGTTTTCTCTTGGAACTAGTGTTTTCTCTTGAAGTAGGAAAAAATTTATCTCTTGAACTAGGAGAAAACACAAGTTCCAAGATGAAAAAACTGCCATGAGGCAGTCACCCATTTGACAGGAGCCGCTTCACCACCCAATGAATGTTGCATATAACAGAAGCAAATACACCATCCAAAGAAGCCTTCAGAATGGCTGAAAACCATCCGGCCACCTTTCGCACACTTGTCAAGCTGTGTCATGGATTCTAGTAGTTGGAAGTTATCTGCAGCGAACATTCACCCGTGAGCAATGGTCGTGTTCTCGAGTGATGTGTTTTCAGGCGAGAGTGTAGGCCTTGCGGATGACGATGATGAATCTAGCCAGTGGATTGATGTATGTCCATCGTCTTTTATGTGTGCTATGTCGGAAGATTCAATAGTAGCAGGTACTAGAAATATTAGGCTGTAAGAGCCCACTTTCATTATTTGTTGTGCTGTTCGGTCAGTCTAGTCCTAGTATGTTATTTAAACATCTTCATGATTTCAATTAATAATGATGGTTTATCCCAAAAAAAAATGAAAAGTTTCAGTGTAAAACTATGAATAACTTCTAAGCTCTACTTTTCCACAGCTAATTGGATGTCATGTGCTCCTTGCGCCTTATATATATACTGATACATGGCACAAGTGTTCAGAATCAAACGGGCATAATCAAATTCATGAAATATACCTAACCCTCCCGGCTCAAAATTTTAGCCACTCATGGCTCTGATACCAATTCGTCCCAATAGTATAAATTAAAAAATAAATTCGAAGGCAGAAATACTCACAGAGGTGTAACCATGCACAAACTAATTGAAGAAGAACACCCAATGAACAAAGACCCCGAAGGGATTTATTAATCACACCAGAAGAGTTACAAACTAGGAAAGGATTACATAGAGAAGGAGGCAGCAAGCTAAGCTCAAAGGAAGAGACGAAGCCAGTGGATGCCTCAAAAGAAAAACAAGCTGTCCTTATATAGACAGAGGATTCCGGACTTGAATTGGTTTGGAATCCGACTCAATAATGCAACTGCATGATTACAGATTTGAAAGTAAAAAAGAAAAGGAAAAACAAGACATAAAGTAAAAGCAAAAGAAAAAGGAAAAGTAGATTCTTCTGATTTGAAGTAGTTTTATCAAAAGAGATTCCTTTTGTCGAATTGTGGGTCTTGGATGTCTCCCAATAATTCAATCTGTCATTCAAAAGTAGCTTTAGTAAAAGAGATTCCTCTTGTCGATTTGTAGGTTCCTGTTGTCTCCCACTAATTTAGTCTTCTATCATTCTTCATTGTAGTTCGTCGTCTTCTTCTTCATGTGCTTCTTGCAGCTTTTTTTTCATCTTTCTGTCGTATTCATCGCAGATATTTTTGAATCGAATATTGCAGGGAATAATTTCCCTAGAAGGATTTACCTTGTCATTTTTTGCTTGATTCTTTGTCTCGAGGAATTGTGAGAGCACCGTCATTAAAGCGTCCCAATAGTCTTCAAAATTGTCATCTTCATTTGGATCCTGGCTATCTTGCAGGATACTATCTTCAAACATAGCCTTTGTTGAGGATGATTCTCCTTAGTTAATATTAAAGGACTGCATAACTTGGTTTTTCATGAAATCTATACATTTCACAAGAATTTGGCTGTCATTATCAGTCAGAAATTTCTTTTGAAGCATCTTTTTAATTTCATCAATCGATGCCAATGATTGTTGACTGGGCTTATTATCCCATTTTGCTTTATTAAGCTGAATTACTTCTTCAATTTCTCGGGCCTTGCCTTCAACATCAAACTTTGTCTACCATTTGACAAAGTAAATTCTTTTCAAGTATTGAATATTGAATTCATCAGTGCTTATGGTCATTGACCATTTCCATATCCATGGAATATCGAATTTGATAAAGAAAATAGCCTCACATTGACCTATTATTAATTGGTCTGGAGGAATTTCATTAACTTCGGGTACATATTCCACCCAGTTATTATAAAGCTCCTTGAGCTTATCTGGTAGAATCTTCATAGAAGGTCCAAACCTTCTCCACCAGTGGAAGAACCAAGAAGATATATTATTCTTCAGAATTTCTGGGTTCATTTTTATGAACCAGGATTGCTTCTTCATGAAGTTTTCCAAATAGAAGACAAAATTCATGGAATCAATATAATTCCACCAGTTATACAGGTACCTTGTACCTTTTGATTCAATTCATTTAAATTGTCCTGGATTAATATCCCATTTCTGAGAACTTAGGACCTTGTTGACAAGGATTTTACTAAAATTCACGACAGATTTGTCATGATTATAGTAGTGAGTTATTTCAACTACTTTAATTTCTTGGAGAAATTTCTCTATAAGGAATTGACTGCACCCAACATGCAGCGACCAGTTTTGATTTTGCCAGTATTTGTAGGCAACATCCCAAGGATTTTCGGGATCAGATCTATTAGGAGTGATTGGACAATCAAGATGTAATATTACATTCATATGCTCTCTTTGTAGGTATTGTTCTGCATTCATTGTTAAAACTTCCCTGACAGATTTCTAAGGGGTAAATTGCTGACTTGGGAGTTCATTATCAAGAAATGAAACACCTCCCGCATAAGTAATTTTAAGCTTAGAATTTGAAGCCTGAAGTGCAAGCCATTGGCCTTGAGGTTTCTTATATTTGGAATCGGAGGTATTACCTCTTCCTCTTCCTCGACCTCTTTCTCCTCTTCCTCTACCCCTTCGGATATTACCAGGGGTGAACCATTCTCCTCTTGGATCACTCATGATCCCTACAAAAATTCATGAGTTAGAAAATCAGGAAGAGAATTATACTCCCCTTTGATATATTCGATATCAAAGTCAAAAATGGACAATTGGGCTTGCCATCCCGCAAATATTTGTTTTGAAACAATATTTTTAACATCTTTTTCAATAATTTGTTTGGCTGCACTGCAGTCAATTTTAAGCAAAAATTTTTGATTTAATAAATCATCTTGAAATTTGGAGATACATTTAACAATAGCAAGCATTTCTTTCTTAATAGTGGAATATTTTCTTTGGGTATCATTCCATTTTCCATATGCAAATCTAACTAATTCTTCTTTATTAGAAGAAGGATTTAGTTGTTTAAGAATTCCTCCAAAACCAATGTCAGAGGCATCAGTCTCAACAATTTTAAACCATTCATAATTCGCAAGACTCAAACAAGGAAGAGTTTTTACTCTATCTTTAATTTTTCTAACCATTTTTGTATGTTCATCAGTCCACGGTTTTGCATTTTTCCTAAGTCTGTTAAATAAAATTGCAATATTTGCCGCAAGATTATGATAGTAATCCGAAATATAATTCAACGATCTCAAAAATCTTTGTAATTGTTTATTATCAAGAATTTCATCTGGAAATTTAGAAGCAAATTCAATGCTTCGTTGAATAGGAACAATTCTTCCTTGGAATATATTATGTCTAAGAAATCTAACTTCTGTCTGAAATAATTTCATTTTTAGAGCAAACAGAACAAGGCCATTCTTTTGAATAAGCCATCTAAAAATTTCTAGATGCTTAAAATGTTGGTCTATAGATTTAGAAAATATCAAGACATCATCAATATATGAAATAATAAATTGATTGTATTGACAAAAAATGTCGTTCATAATTTTCTGAAATTCAGAAGGAGCATTTTTTAGTCCGAATGGCATAACATTCCATTCGTATTGTCCGAAAGGAACAACAAAGGCAGTTTTGTACCTATCTTCTTTCTGAATTTGAATCTGCCAATATTCTGATTTTAGGTCAAATTTTGAAAATATTACAGATCCTTGTAGTCTATTTAATAGATCTCTCTTATTAGGAATAGAAAATCTAATCCATTTAAGGACTCTATTTAAAGGCTTGTAATTAATAACAAGACGAGGCTTTCCTCTTTCATTTTCTGCAGCATTATTCACCTAGAATGCAGTACAACTCTAAGGAGATGAAGATTTACTAATTAGTTGCTTCTGTTGTAAATCAGATATTTCATTTTTACATAATTCAATGAATTCAGAATTCATTTGAGCTGGTCTGGCTTTTGTGGGAATATTATCTTCAGAAAATCCTTCAATATAAGGAAGAGAAACACAATGAGTTTTCCTATTCCAAAATGCTGTAGGTAATTCATTGCAGAGATTATTAAGGAATGTTTTTAATAAACTCTGAACCTTTTGTTTAAAGATTTTATCTTGAACCATTTTCTGAGTATCTTGATAAGCAATTTCTTCCTTAATAAATTTTATTTGATTTTCTTTAAGAATGATTCTTCTAGCTTCATTCAACAGATGAGTTTTAGGATTTGTTATAAATTTAAAACAGAATTGTTTGTTATCTTTTGTAAAATAGATTTCTGTTGGATCTATTTTGTCAATAGGCATGATATTATGCAAAAAAAGAGTGCCTAAAATAACATGATGATGTAAGTCCTTGACTAAGAGAAATGGAGTAGGAATACAGATATCATTGTGACAGACCATAACATTGACAAGTTGAAAACAGAAAATAATAAAGGAAAGAGAAGTCAGAAACTTTTTTCCAATCATTGCTGGGTGTGAAGGGTGTGAAGAGAGGGTGAAATGTTCAGGCGCTGCTACAGGCGGTGGCTTATTACAGTTCCGATGAACCATGTTGTATTTTGGATGTGTTAGGTGGGACTTCTGGGTCTTTTAATGGGTGGAAGGTCGGTTTTTGTTTCAAACATTGCTGGGTCTTTGTGATTGTGGGTTGGGCTGGTCTTGACAACTGCAAGTCATTGAATTATGAACTAGAAGGAAAGAAGTGATTGTCAAGAAATAGCTGTCTGTGGATTTGGTTTCTCTCTGTTTCTCTTACTGTGGAGTGGTGCAGACATTGATGAAGGGTCCTTAGTGTCTTGTCTTGGCTAAGGCTGTGGGAACAGAGCCAGTGCATAGTCTTTACGTGGCCCAATTTATAAAGGGGAGGGGGGAAGCCTCCAGTGCGAAGTTCCTGCATATGCAGGATCTGGGAAACGGGTGGACAAGGGTCAGCAGTATGTAACCTTATCTTGCATTTTGCAGGAGGCTGTTTTCATGCCTTGAACTCGTGACCTAAAGATCACACGACTACAACTCTACTACTGCACCAAGGCTTCCTTTCATGTCACCCAATTTATGTGAAACCCAAATGTGAGCCTAGAGTAACATCTTCAGACAAGTTACTTGTTCGTATGCCTTTCTTGTCCACCGTGAAAACATAGTTGTGAGAAGAAACTTGTTCATGAGCCTTTCTTGTCCATCACGAAACATAGTCATGGACCCTGCTTACTTGTTGTGAAACGTCTTAATGATTCATCTGTGCATATCATTGAAAGAGAAACCTAGAGAGGCGAGTTTGATGCCAAACTTGCCTAAGCCCATTCGCACTCAATATGAGAGCTATGTATAGTCGTGCACCAAAATATATGCCAGTGGTGAGTGATGCTAATTAAGAGCAATCAATCTAGTCAGTGAATTTGGCCAACATCCTAATTGGGATAAAGTCTTCACGATGACGATGATAAATCTAGTCAGTGAATTTGACCAACCTCCTAATTGGGAAAAAGACTCGATGAGTCCATCATAAAATTTATTATGTGTACTATGTGGGAAGATTCAATAGCATCAGGTACTAGAAAAAATACTAGGTTGTAAGAGCTCGCTTTCATTGTTTGTTGTGCTGTTCCGTCAGTCTAGTCCTAGTATGTTATTTAAACTACTTCATGATTTCAATTTATAATGATGATTTATACAAAAGAAAAAAGAAAAAAAAAGAGGGTTTAGTGTAAAACTATGAATAACTTCTAAGCTATTTCACTGGAATTTTCAAGTGATAATTTAGACAAGGAGCTACAGGTGTACAGAGGAAGTGACATTTGATTGGTTGGGAAAAATTTTCTAACAGCCATTTTCTCTAATTTTTTTCTTCTTTCTGTTTTCTACTCTTCCCCATTAAATTACATGTCACTTGCTCCTTGCACCTGCATAAAACAATTGAAATTACCGTTGCTATACATATATGGACCCCACTTAAGAGCCTGCTCCAAAAAAGATTGCATGAAATTGTTATAAATTTTTGTTTTCTCTACATTAGTTCATACTTTAATTTATACAAATATGGACAATTGTAAGTATAGTTCAAAGAACAGTTCAAAACAAACTAGTTGAATGAACCTTTGTAGAATCATCCAATCTTGATAATGTTTAATACTTAAGATATATGAATTTAGAGAAATTAGATGAATGGTTCTGATTATTTAAAGGTGAGGCCCACCATGATAAAGTAGGGGTACATCATTGATGCATGCACCATATAAGTATTCCTCTTATAGATTTAAGTTGATGGTTTTGATATTTGGTAAACATTGTACAAATATAATTACCCAAAAAAACATCATATAAATATAGGGGTGATATTTAAATATTTTATTGTGCTCAAATAAAGTTTTTTCTTAAGATATACTTAGATATTTTTACTTGTTATAAACCTCCAGTGAATAAAATTTCTAGCTCAGTTAGTTAGTGGACTCTACCATGTGAATAACTTCTAGCTGAAAATTAAGAATAAAGAGTGTGGACAAAATGGGCAAAAATATATAAATACCCCTTTTTTTGTTACTAGCAATATCATTTTTTTTAGAAAAAGATAAAAATACATGGAGAGAGAAAAATACATCGCCTATTTAAATGGATATGGACCGGAAATTAGATACTACAATTCTAAATGAAAAAACTAATGGTAAAATCCGATGGTTAAAAAGTCTTACACGTTGCAAGATGAGCGGTGCTAATGGCAAAATCCGATGGTTAAAAAGTCTTACACCTTGCAAGATGAGCGGATCAGATAATTCAAAATGAACCTGGCCGAGTTGCCGTCCTCTTCAGAGTCCTTTCAGGCCTGCTGTCTCTCGCAGTCAGAACGATTCCCTCAATGGAAGCTTTCTTCGGAGTTTAGTGTGAATTTTTCTCTCCGGTTGAATTCATTTTTTTCGTCTTAACATAATGCTCTTTTTGCCTGAAAAAGGCCAGTGCATGCACGAAGTTCCGTATATGCAGTGTCTGGGAAAGGAGCAAACACAAGAGTCTATAGTAGGCAAGCTTACCTCATATTTTTTGAAGAAAATATTTCCACGCCTCAAACCTGTGACCTACTAAATCCTCCTTTACTTCACTAAGGAATAGAACCGTTCTTTCCGGAAACACTACCACCATTTGCTGCTAAAGAGAGTTGGTTCATTTGAAAAACACTACCTAAGCATATCATGCTCCTCTCTCCTAAAAACTACCTTACACCCATATATATGTTTCCTCTTCTTTCCTTTTTTCCTGAGGGGTATGCAGCATGTCAGATCAGAAGCATCATAATTAATTCAACAAGTTTCATCATTTGAAGAATAATACTTAATTCAACCATCGAATCTGCAGTACTATTCTCAGGATCTCGGTAGTCTGATTGGATTGTGTGCTTCTTTCTCAGCTTTTTCTTCATAGAATATCAACCTCTTTGTGTCATCTTTTTATTCTACAAATATAAATTAACAGAACATCTATACGAGGACATTCTCTGGTGCATGCTATTTGCAGATGATATAGTCTTACTTGATGAGATAAGGGGGGATCTAAACATAAAGCTAGAGTTATGGAAAGAAGCATTAGAATCTGAAGAATTTAAAATTAGCCAAACCAAAACAGAATATATGGAATGTAATTTTAGCAAGGAGAGGAATGAAACACTAGTCAAAATTGATAACCAAGAAATTTTCATAAAAGACCACTTACGGTACTTAGGATCAATGATTCATGAGAGTGGAGAGATTGAGAGGGAGATTACCCAGAGAATCTAAACGGGTTAGAACAAATGAAGATATGCATCTAGAGTTTTGTGTGATCGGCAGGTAACACTCCAATTAAAAGAAAAATTATATAAGATGGTCATAAGGTCGGCCATGTTCTATGGATCAGAGTGTTGGGTAGTTAAGGAACATTATACTCATAGAATGAGTGTCGTAGAAATGAGAATGTTGAAATAGATGAGTGAAAAGATACGAAAGGATAGAATTAGAAATAAAAATATTAGAGAAAATTTAGGGGTAGCAAGATGAGGGAGATTAGACTTAGATGGTTTGGATATGTTTAAAGGAGACCAACAACGGCACCAGTTAGAAGGAGTGAGGCAATACAAGTAAAAGGTTCTAAAAGGGTAAGGAAAATGCCCAAAAGAACGTGGATAGAATTGGTAAGGAAAGATTTAAAAACTTTGGGACTAAATGAAGCCGTGGTATTTAATAGAGTAGAATGGAGGAATAAGATTCATGTGACCGACTCCTAATTAGGATAAGGTCTTGATGATGATGATGATGATATGATTTACTCACTTGATACTCTAGGGGATGTTCCAACTCCTAACTGTTGTTTGGGCTGTTAGAAATATGAATGAATTATTATCAATGCCATAAGCCATGTCAAGTTGTCCAGGATATAGGTCTCCACCTTATTGTCTATGGTGGAATTACACAACATCGCATCTTGGCCAGCTGGTTATTACTATTTTCATGAGAAAAGGCCATTTAGCTAACTTAAGCATTTTTTTTTATTGTTTCTGTCCAATTTATGTTTTATTTTCATGTCTGTATAATGGGCAAGATTTTTATTTTTATTTTTTGTAGATTTTGAAGTTTAACACACTAATACTGTCTTGTTCTTGAGGCATTTTAAGCTCTTTCTTAGCATCAGTGTTTCACCACAGACATGGGATACCCAAGCTCAAGCTCCAAAGGTAAATGATTCTTGTCTGCTCTTCCATTTTAGCATTGGTTGGTCTTCCATTTCACAAAAAACATTTATTAGTCTTGCATGATAGTTTGGTCCATGGTCAAGACTGTTAATTTGTTTGTCCAGGAAAGCTCGCCAAATGATGCGGTTGGTGATGCCAATACTCCAAAGACAGCAGCAACAACAGATGCTGGGATACCAAAGGATGCAGTGCCAAGACTTGCACTTGACAAAAGGAAAGAGTCGAGAATGAGCGATGATAATACTTTTGCCTGTTGAAGGAGAGGTGAAAGAAGATACTGCAGCAAAGCCCAAGTCTGATCATAGAACAGAAGGAAGTGGAGAGAGAGAGAGAGAGAGAGAGACCGAAGGCTTGGGAATGTGACAGGGATGGGGAGCAAGAAAATGAACGAGGGATAGAGAGAAAAAGGGCAGCCCCGGAGCACGAAGCTCCTGCCTATGCAAGGTCCGGGGATGGGGCAGACCACAATGACTTATAGTAGGCAGCCTTATCTTGCATTTTGCAAGAGGCTGATTCCACGCCTTGAACCCATGACCTCAAGGTTACACGTTGCACCAAGAGACAGACAAATCTAAAGATAGAAGTAACCACATCAAGGACAAGGGCAAAGATTCAGGCATGAATTTCATCATTAATATTAATTTTTTTGGCAATTTAGTGATTCATTAACTGTCTGGTGATAACAACCTAACTGTCAGATATTTTGAGCCTTCTTATGGAGAAAATTGAATAACTTTGTGAAGTGAACTGAAAACTCATTCCTCCGAGGTTGTTTCAGGTTTAATGATCTGCTTTATGGATATCGTCACAGGACATTCTGAAAAATCAAGGCATCACTCATCAGGAGGTATTTTTATTATCTAAGATTGTTTTTTTCCTACTCTTCTTTGGTCAATGAGGAATTTTTCATCTAAATTTGTTGCACCTTTGGCAGATAGCGGCGACGCATTCGTCAGGCTTACACATGAAACGGGAAAAGGTGAGGAAGAAACAGATGTAGAAATAGAAACAATTTCCTAAACGAAGGAGACTAAACAGGAACAAGAGGGATCCACCAAAGAAGACCCTTTCCTTTGTTCGGAAGAAAAGAAAGATCCAAGGGATTGCGGCCTGAATCTCTCCAAAAGAGAGGCCAGTGCTGTTCTTGCTCTCCTTTGCCTTCAAGCTGTGACGAGTTGTAGTTGTAGCTCACTCCAATTGAGCGATCAAAAGTGGAAAACTTCACTGAACTATATCTAGAGCTTCCTTCTAAACCGTCCAAAGAAGAATAAGAAGAGAATGAAGCATCAATCGCGAGCGAAGTGGGCACGGAGAAAAAAAGACCCTGATTTATTCCCGAACAGGAGCTGTTATACCTACCTCAGTTACAACTCAGGAAAGATAGCTAGAATATAAACAGTTTTCATCGATCGTGTCAGCACAATTGAACCGTAAAAACATGTTTAATTGGAGGTGGATTGATGGTCAATTTGCATTTCTAAATGTCATTGAAGAGCTTGAATGATTGATTTCAGAATTGGTCCATTAGTGAATTTCTGTCCATTCCGATACCATAATGGGAGGAAGATCGGAATCAGATATTGACAAATAAATAAAAGCAAAAAAGATCAAATGCTGAATATCAGAGTCATTCAATGTTTAGATGGGTTCAGATTTGGCTCCCAGATGAATGGTTAGGATAATTGAACAGAGTGTGCCCTACTTCTCCTCTTCCCTACTGCTGTTTTCTTAATGAGATCGATGGTCAGTAGCGTTATAGTACGAAGTTACACGATGGATCAGCATATTTTTTTAAGCAATTCTAATGATCCGGCCAGATGATCTCACCCGCTCATCTGATTGCTCCAACTTCTAATATTTAGTAGTCCAAGAACCATTCATGTGATAACTCTAGATCACCCAAAAACTGAGTGCACTAGAGCCCTTTTACATATGAATTTGGTAAATTGGTGGGTCTTAGAATTCAAAGTCAAATGCTTTTGGTCACTTGAGAGAGAGAGGGAGTTAGTTCTCTGCTTCAGTAGGTGGTGGGAAGGCATAAAAGCTGAAAAGAAAATTGGAGGTGTTGGCCCACTTTCTTTTTTTTTTCCATAGATCTAAAATGTTTCTCTGGTTCAGCCCAAATGCAAATGCCATCGAAACCCTAGCTACTATATTAATAAGGGCTCAAGCCCTTTCTACCGCATCCTTCGTTGTGTGTCGGATATATAAAGCTAGTGGGAAGGCATAAAAGCTGAAAAGAAAATTGGAGCTGTTGGCCCACTTCTTCTTCTTCTTCTTTTTTTCCATGGATCTAAAATGTTTCTCTGGTTCAGCCCAAATGCAAATGCAATTGAAACCCTAGCTACTATATTAATAAGGGCTCAAGCCCTTTCCACTGCATCCTTCCTTGTGTGTCGGATATATAAAGCTAGTGCGTCGTTAGCAAAGCTGACAACACAATACATTAGTGAAGCTAGATTCTCATAGCGAGGCCCTTCTTTGTTCCCATAACCGAGATACCAAATCTCATATTAAACAGAGATCTCTATGGCTTTGAAGTTTAGGTGTCTTTTAATTGTAAAATGAATGGTTTGAATTGTAGAAGGGAGTTTTTTCATTTCCATCTCCTAATAACCTTCGCTGAACCCTGAACCTTAACCCTTAAGCCTGAACCCTATTTTATAATAAAAAATACACCTAAATTTAGGTTTCTTGACTTCTTACCATATATACTCACAAATGAAGCTAGAAAATGGCTATTGTTCAGTAAAGAAGTTACTAACTGCCATTTTCTTCTACCCCTAGGCTCCCCTTTTTCTCCTGCTGTTTTCTTTTGCAATTTTTGCTTAGATGGGCATCTGATAAGATGATAAAGTTATTCTCTTATGGTATTTTGCTTTGTAGATGGATGGTTGATTCAGATACCGTAAATTTACATATGGGCCCTGATAAGTTGATGATCCAAACTGTTCATCTTCTACATCTTAGATGTGTCATAGTCCATAATCCTTTTCCATATGATGATATAACCTCTGATCCGTTAAGATTGGACCCTTGTTCTTTTGGATTATAAACCATCCCTTTTCGACTACCAATTTGTTAATGGTTGAGATCATAGATATTACCTTTCTCTCATAGCCTACCTCTGCCAGTAGATGAGCTTAAGGTCAACAAACTTTGACAACCCACTTACTTGTTCTTTTTCTTCTGAATTTTTTAAACAATATTGCTGTCATTTTCCTTTGACAGAGCTACCTTGTAAAACATAACCTTAATAGGATTTGACTTGGTTTTACATGAGATTTTGTTTAATTCAGTTTATAATATTTTAATTAAATTAATGTGTTCAGGCTATGATTTCATAAAGTCGATTAAGCCATGGTATTCCTCGATAATAATTGTTGAGAAATTCAAAATCCCATGTCAGCCATTGGATGGAAACACGTGGCATACTGTCCTGTTGATAAAGAAAATCCTCCAACTTATATGAAGTTTGTCCAATTCCTCTTACGCCATTTTGAGAACATTATTAATTTCTAGCCATCTCTTTCATAGCTTAGTAGCTTAGGTAGAGATTACTATGCAAGTTTCTGCGTGATGCGTGATTTGCTTTGTAATTCTTCGCTTATAAAAATAAAAAATACCTATATTTTTAAAATCTAAAACTTTGTCTTTTGATTGAATTGACCATCAACCAAGATCTCATCCATTGCATGATCCTAACTGTTGGATTTCTGAAAGCTCGTGCTACTTGAAGGATATTGCAGTCAACAAGAGAGAAAAACAGTGGCAGTAGTTAGTCAAACCTACCAGGGAAGTTATGACTGAAGTTGCCTATGTGAACGTCTTCTAATCTAATTTTTGTTCATCTTTAAAGAAACCAGGGGTAATTCCCGGCAAGAGGCCTTTGAATGATGCAGAGTTCCAAGGAAGAACGTGGAGTAACAAAGCCATTACTGGATATCGTAAGTTTTTCATAAGCTCAGAATCTCTTCACTTTGTCTGGCCTCTGCAAATTCAAGTTCTCTTGGGTTTAACTTTAGTTATTAGTTATGGTTTAGTCATTATTTTAGACTTGCATTACTCTTTCTTTCTGTTTCCTTTCTTCAGGAAAGCTTCATGTTTTCACTCATCAAAAAAGCTCTGCAAATTCAGTTTCTGTCTAGTCCAAATTTCATTCATTTATTTGGTTTTGGGTATTGGTTAAAAGAGTAAATTGCATTTTTGGGTTCAGATTTAATATTATTTGGTCCATTTTGTAGACATGTTCATATTGCTGCTCTCTGTCTGTTTCTTATTTCACCAGTCAGAAAAGAACTCTTTGGTAATTTTTAAAGAACCCCCTGCTAATTCCTGACGAGAGGATTTCGAATGATGCAGAGTTCCATGGAAGAAGTTGCAGAACCTGGAGTGACAACACCATTACTAGATACTGTAAGTTCTCATAAATTCAGCATCTCCTCACTTTCCTTGAAACCATAATAAGCTTCTATCTGTTTGTTCCTCCTCTCTGGCCCAATTTCATTGAAGTTATCTTTATTTATCTCTTGCAAAGGAGCAATGGCTTTCTTGGCTTAACCAGAGAGACCCATTAATATTATATTCATTTTGAAGTTTCTCATTGTTGGGTTCTGCACAATTCTTTTCTTGATTTTGAGTATTGCTTATGGCAGTAAGTGGAATGTTTGGAGAAAATCTAAATATCATCTGTTTCACCTTTCAGGAGGGATTGAAGAAGCAATACACAGAAGATGGATCGCTTGATATTCATGGAAGACCTGCATTAAGGCTTAAAACCGGCAATTGGCAAGCTGCCGCTATTATTTTAGGTGAGACTGTCTTATTCCTCTAGGTCTCCCTTGCTCCTGAAGAAGCAGTCGCTCTATGATGGCATTCATTGTTCACCTGAATTCTGCAACTCTGGATAATTACTGGTCCAAAACTCTGGTTAGGCCGTCTGTAATATGTCAGGAGGAATAACGACCATGGGTCATTTCGTTTGACAAACTATCTGCACTAACACATGAATTCTGGTCACAGTTATGCATGTGTTCATGTTTAATTACATGGATTTCATTAGACAAGGTTAAATTGCAGGTGTTGCAACCTTCGAGACCATCGCTTATTATGGCATTTCAACAAATCTAGTTATGTATCTCAGCAAGATCTTTCATGGAGGCAATGGCTCAGTTGCAGCCAGTTTTAGCAATTGGGCTGGGACTAGCAATTTCACACCCTTGCTGGGAGCTCTTATAGCAGATTCTTGCTGGGGAAGATACAGGACTGTGCTCGTCTCTTTTTTGATGTGCTTGGTTGTATGTATTTATCCACAATTTTATTTTATTTCTTTTCATTTTAATCCCTACTATGTCATAATAACCGCGATGATTTTTGGTAAAAAAAAAATATGTAATATCTATTATGTTCTAATTAATTTGATTTTCTTCTCTCAATTCCATTTGAACAGGGGATGGTAGTTATCACGGTCTCAGCCTCCCTTTTGCCATCTTGTGAAGGAACTTCATGTCCCAAAGTGCCAAATTTTCAGAAGCTAGCATTCTTCTTCGGTTTATATTTTGTTGCCTTCGCAAGTGGCAGTATTAAGTCATCATTGATACCCTTTGGAGGAGATCAGTTTGAAGAGGGCAACCCGATTGAAAGAGTAAGAAAAGAGTCCTACTTCAGTTGGTATTTTCTCTTCTTCGGCCTTGGCCAACTCATTGCAGGCACTGTCATAGTATGGATACAAGAGGAAGTCAACTGGGGACTTGGATATGGCATTGCTACATTGAGCCTGGCTATAGCTCTAGGAGCTTTTATCTCTGGAACCTCAATCTATAGGTTGCAGAGGCCAAGTGGGAGTCCATTGAAGAGAATTCTTCAAGTCCTGGTAGCGTCTTTTAGGAACAGAAGGTTGGAAGTCCCTGTCAACAGTTGCAACTTGTATGAGATGAGGGATAGATGCTCAGACACTCAAGGAAGTCGAAGGTTACAGCATACTGATGAATTCAAGTATGGTTCACTTCTTCTCTCCATGAATTCAGAGGTTTATCTATGAAAACACAATGATATTAGTAAGGCAATAACATCAAAGCAAGACTTTTATCCTTTCTTAAGAACCTCTTGCTGCAATGCATGAAAACAGCCGTGGCCGGGTTCGCTTCAAATAGACCCAAGTTTAAATTCCACCCCTGGACTTACCCTGATGTGCATGGTTTTGGGGTGGTGGTGCACGTTAGTCTTCTTTGATGTTGTTATTACATTTGTTACTTGAATAGCATCATATCTTCACACTCTTTGTTAGAAACTTTTGGTATATTATGGTTATTTTACTTGTCTCTTTTCAGGTTCTTAGATAAGGCTGCTATAATTTCTGAATTGGATGCCGAAAATGGCTTCGTTGAAGTTCCCGGGAAATTATGTACTGTAACCCAGGTGGAGGAGTTGAAGATATTACTCCGGCTGCTACCATTATGGGCATCTGGTGTAATCTACTCAGCTGCAGTTGCTCAAGGAAGCACAGTGTTCCTTGAACAAGGAAATGTGATGAACACAAAGATAGGCACATTTTCTGTCCTTCCAGCCAATCTCAAAACCTACGGAACGCTTAACGTCGTTTTCTTGATTTTTATCTTTTCCATGATTGCAAAGAGAAATGTAGGCAATGGACTTGGAATTTCACAGTTACAGAAGATGGGATTCGGTTGTTTTGTGATGATTGTTCTTATGTCAATTGCTGCACTGGTGGAATCGCAGCGATTGATAAGTGTTAGGAATGGTAATGTCATGAGCATAGCCTGGCAGCTTCCTCAGTATTTTTTAATGGGTGTCTCAGAGCTGTTCTATTTTCTTGGGATGCTTGACTTCTTCTACAGCCAGGCTCCTGATACTATGAGAAGTACATGCACTGCTTTCGTCTCTCTTTCAGTTTCAGGAGGGAACTTCTTATATTCATATATTATCTCGCTTGTGACAAGTCTGACAGGATGGTTACCCAATAATTTGAATGACGGGCACCTCGATTATTTTTGCTGGACAATGGCAGCCCTCAGCACCCTCAATTTTGTTGTTCATCTTGCATGTGCAAGGCGTTACAAGCTCAAGAAAAGCCTTGTTGTAGCCTAAACAAAAATTGTCAAACACAGTAATGTTATTATTACTATTTTTGTCAAACAGAACATACAAATTCTGCATAATATCAGGCATCTGCACTTTGAATTTTGATGTATATATTGCATGTAGAAGGAGCTACAAGCTTAATAGAGTCATTCTTGAATATTAAAATTCTTCCTAGTGTAAAATAAAGGCTCTCAGTCTTGAATATGTAGAGAGTTACAAATTTGAGAAAGTCATTCTTGAAATTGAAAATCTTACTAATGTAACAGGAAAGGTAGTATCAAGTTGGGTTTCTTCTAGCATCTCCAGTGGAAGGTCATGGGTTCGAGGTTGCTCGTGGGGTGTGTTCCGATGTTACAAAAATGCAAAAAAAGTTGGGACCAATTATAATGATCAATGCAGCTAATTTTGTTTTTGGTTTAACCATGCAGAGAATATTGGCTTTGTGTGCATTGCTTTGATGTGAACGTTAGTTTGTAGGCTCAAAAACATGTAAATTGGGGGAAAGAGGGCCTAGCAGGTTCTGCCCCTTCTACAATTGTAAAGCTCAACAACTCTAAAAGGAGCTACGGACTTCAAGAAAGTCATTCTCTAAGATCAAAGATTTCCTACTCTAAAACCTAAGTATTTCATTCTGTCTTGTCTTGTCCCAAGCCCGGATAAAAAAAAGAAAGAAGGGTCTTGCATAAGGTGCTAGCCGGGAAGTAAAAGTTTTTTGAAGAAATTGAAGATGATTTTGTTATCTTCTCTTCTTAGTTGTAAATGAATTATCTTCAGCTTCTTCAAATAACAGAAAACAACAATAGAGCAGCAAGTTGGCAATACAAAGGAAAGACCAAATACCTCAGCTTAGACAAACATATGACTTGAAGTGTTTAGATGGTTTCTTGGATTCAGACAAGCTAAAATTACATGTGAGGCTCTAGTGAGGTGCTCATCTAAGCTGTTCATCTTCTAAGTCGCATCTTACTTACATAATAGCCCAAAATCCTACTTCATTGCTGAAGCTACCTCTGAGCTGTTAATATTTTCTTACTATTCTCTTTCTGGACTCTGGCCCTGCCTATTTTCGCTGTATAATATTAGTGGTTTGGATCATGCAATAGATGTTGATTCTAGTACTACTGCTTAAGCACGCCTTGACTTTGAAGTATCATTAAAATATCACGATTTGAAGTGGGGCCAACTTGTAGTATGGAACACGAGGGCTTCCTCCAATGATTCTAACTGCTGGGGCTTTTGTCGTGTGCAACTTCATGACATGGTCTGCACCAGACAACAACGCATTAATAACTTGGGGGGTGGGTGGGCTGTTTCCATTGAAAGAGTTCCCTAACAAAAAATAATCTCAATTAGATTTGAGGTGACTTTATTTAAGATTTTGTTCTAATTTTGTAACATTTTTTTATTAGATTAATGTTTTAAGGGCAATGGACAACCTATGATTTCATAGTGCGTAAGTCACGGCATTGTTCAACTTCGTTGTTGATAGAGACTAAATTCCAACTTATATGAAGAAGTTTGTCCAAACCTTCATCTTTTAGGCCCTGCCTTAGATAGCCCATCAGCTAAGGTCTCACTCATTGAATAATCCTAACCGTTGTATTTCTGAAAGATAATCCTAACTGGAGAGTATTTTTGTTATTTTGAGTTATTTAAGAATGGCAATAGTTATTTAAATCAACTAGAGCAATCATCAGTTACATCACTGTTTTGACTAGAGCTGCCTTTACATCATATACCTCTTCTAATCTCCATTGATCCTTCGAAAAGCCTCTGCTAATTGCAGGAAAGAGGCCTTTGAATGATGCAGAGTTCCATGGAAGAAGCTGCAGAACATGGACCAGGAGCACCACTGTTGTATACAGTAAGTTATCATAAAATAGGCACCTCTTCACTTTCCTTGTAGCCATAATAAAATTTTACTCTGTTTTCTCTTCTACTCTATATGCCATTAAAAGAAAAGGCTTTTTATCTCTGCAATGGAGTTTAGTATTTTCTTGGATTAGCCCATCCACCCATTTATTCCAAATTCATTTTCAAGTTTCTTATTTGTTGGGTTCTGCAAAATTCAATTTCTTTCTGGTCCATTTTCATTTCTTTTATTTTATTTTGGGTGTTCTTTAAGAGAATTAATTTCAATTTTGGGTTCAAATTTAGTTACGGTTTGGTCCAACTTTCAGGCAGGACTGAACAAGCAATATGCAGAGGATGTATGACTTGATATTCATGCAAGTCCTGCTTTAAGGCGTAAAACTGCCAATTGGCGAGCTGCTCCTTTTATGCAAGGTGACTATATTTTTCTTCAAGTTGGATTTTAGTCTTCTACGTATCAGTCGCAGTTCGAAGTCTTCAAAACCAATACTTTCTAACGTTTGATATTACTGCGTACAAGCTCAAGGATTAAAGTTTACCAAAGAACATATTTATGACCTTGAGGTCACGGGTTCAAGACCTGGAAATAGTCTTTTGCAAAATGCCAGGTAAGGCTGCTTACTATTGACCCTTGTGGTCTGCCCTTTCCCCGGACCCCACATAAGTGGGAGCTTTGTGCACTCCCCTTAGACGTTTCTTAAACCTATTTGATAGTCCCGGTAAGAGTCTATACCACCATTTTTCTAATTCTTTTTAGAAGTTCTAAACTAGTCATCATGTTCATTGTGCAAAAATAGGTGACCCACAGAAAATCAATTAAACTCATATAACTCAAGATTTGTTTTGATTTCTTACTAATGTTTCTCATTTCTAACTCCCAATTAATGATAATAGATTGGGAATAACTCATTCATCCATATAGAGTAAAAGGTAGTCACTCTTAGTAATATCATTTAATATTTTTATTTTTTCATGATTATTTTACCATCAATGCCAAATGTACTTCTTTCACTATAGACTATAGTCATAATTAATTTTAGTTTCACCAAAGTGATCATATCAATATCCATCTAATTCTTGATAAGCTTTTATGCTAATTGAACAATTGAGTTATTATACCAATATAATTTATACCACATAACTCCTTTTATTCTCATTCTCACTTAATGAGTTAATTACATAACTCTTCTCTTTCTATACTCATTATCAACTAATGAGTTAATTACATAAGTCCTTCTATTCACATTCTCACCTAATGAGTTAATTACATAACTCTTCTCTTTCTGTACTCATTGTCAACTAATGAGTTAATTACATAACTCTTCTCTTTTTATACTCATTGTCAACTAATGAGTTAATTACATAACTCTTCTCTTTCTATACTCATTGTCAACTAATGAGTTAATTACATAACTCTTCTCTTTCGATACTCATTGTCAACTAATGAGTTAATTACATAACTCCTATTCTCACTCTCACCTAATGAGTTAATTACATAACTCTTCTCTTTCTATACTCATTATCAAATAATGAGTTAATTACATAACTCTTCTCTTTTTATACTCATTGTCAACTAATGAGTTAATTACATAATTCTTTCTATACTCATTCTCAACTAATGAGTTAATTACATAACTCCTTATATTCTCATTCTCACCTAATGAGTTAATTACAATACTCTTTCTTTACTTATCCTCAACTAATGAGTTACATAATCATCCTCAACAATGAGTTAATTACATAACTCTTTCTTTACTCATCCTCAACAATTAATGAGTTACTTACATAACTCTTTTTAAGCTCATCCTCAACTAAGATTCTTTATGTTTTAAGGTTTAAGCAATATCAATTATTCAATTTAATTGTGCACAATTGGCTGCAGCCTAGTAGCCTACAGTCTAATGCTATATCAATTATTCAATATGCTATATTTAGGAACTACAAGATGGTTACTACAAAACAGTCCTTTATAAAATACTAATATAAGACGGTTATGTAATAACTGTCCTATATTTTGCATAAGTATAGGATAGTTGTTTATAAACCGTCCTATGATTATTACTAAATAAAGGACTATTAATTAATAACCGTCCTATAGTTATCATAATATAGGATGGTTTTCGTAGAACGGTCCTATATTGTTTTGATGATAGAGAATTGTTATGTTTGAACTGTCCTATATTTATCTTTCCATTATACATTATGAACCTTTCTTTCTCCCGCCTTTCACTCATTCACTGTTTCACTTCATATTTGTGCCCTAACCTAATGAAATTCCTTCGAAGTCCAAGCTCCCAAACTGACTAAACCCCCTTCAACCAGAACCAGGGCAGAAACTAAAAGAGTGAAAAGAAGAAGGAGAGAGAGGGAGAGAGAAAGCATGCTAGCCGATCAAGGGGAGAGAAGAACTAGAGAGTGAGAGAGCAAGGGAGAAACTCAAAAACCGACCGCAATGGAAGGAAGTTCATCAGGTACCTAGTTCTGCTCTTCGAAACTCTATGTAACACTCTTATTATAGTTACAGTACATCTCACAAAGATAGGGTTAAACCATTAAGATTAACAATATTTTTCATCTGCAATTTGCATGGTTGCAAGCTTATACAACTTCGAGCTTCATCTGTGTGATTCATGATTGCATCTGACACGAGTTATTTCACTTACACTTTTCACTTTTCTAACTGTAGTCATTTCAATTTTCATTTGTGAAGCAAACATGGAACATGAAGAAGTAGTACAAGAACACTTAGAAGAGGTAGAAGTAGAACAAGAACAAAAACAACAGTTACAACACATAGAAGAAGAACAATCGAGGCTATCGAGCACTTGTCCACCAATAACACCACCAATCAGTATCAAGAGAAAGGCCAGGGGGCCAACACAAATGGATCATATAAATAAGAGATCATCAAAGGGAATAAGAGAAACTGTACAATTCAACAGTAGAGGCCAACCGATAGGTGGTACTGCATATGCTTATGCTAGCTTCATATGTTGCACTGTTAGAAGACTTGTGCCAATCTCAGTGACTGATTGGAGACTTGTATCGCCAGAAGTTAAAGATGCAATATGGGAAATAGTCAAGGTATATAAATTCTTCCTACATATAACATAGTATGTTCCTTATATATATATATATATATATATATTGTTTTGTTTGCATATGATACACTAAGTTACTACTCGCTAGTCAGTAGTCACTAACCTGCTTCTTCTTTTGTTTTGCAGTCTGCCTTTGCCGTATCTGATAAGTGCAAGAAGCAAGCATTGTTAGGAGCTGGTGAACAATGGAGGAAATGGAAGAGTGAGCTGGCAAGGAAGTACATACTTCCAAATTTCAATGATCCTTCTAGGCTTAACATGGTCCCTCAGTTATATTCTTCTTTCATTGATCAGGACACATGGAATCAATTTGTACAGTATAGGCTATCTCCTGATTTTGAGGTAATCACAACTTGAACTAGCCAAGCTAAATTTTAATTCTTGTAATTATTATAGTTGGTTGTATTTTGATTACATTACTTTGATGTCTAGGCAAAGCATATAAAAGGACAAATGGCACGTGCACAAAATCATATGCAACACCACCTTTCAAGGGTTGGCTATGCACGATTAGAGGCAAATGAAGTAAGTATATCATGTGACATTTCTTTTGTCTAATCATAGTAGATTTTTATTTTATTAACTCTAACTTAGTGTCTCTCTTAACAGCAAAAGAAGGCTAGGACAACGGAGCCCATTGACCGTGCTCTTCTATGGAAAATGGCACATTCGAAAGGGCGTAACTCTCAAACCTTTACTAACGAGACAACTGCAGCAATTGCATCAAGAATTGTAAGTGGTTTAAGACTTTAAGTTTTATACTTTACTTTATGTGTCTACTACCTAGTTAACTAGTTTTATACTTTTATACTCTTGCATTATATAAATATAACATATATAATAAGGATTTGATCATGTTATGATATTTACATGTGCAGGAAGAGTTGACCCAAGAAAGTGCAACTGCAGGGACTCTTAGCAGCACTGCTACAAAGGGGGACATCTTGTATAGGGCAATGGGCAACAAAGATGAGCACCCTGGTCGGGTAAGGGGCCTAGGTCGCGGTATTGTTCCTTCCAAGTTCTTCCCTAAACAAAAGACTCCTACACTACAAGAATTAGAAGAATGGAAGAAGCAAACTGTTGTGGAGATTTATAGCAAGGTGAAAGATCAATTGTTGAAGGAACTCCAGGGTGGCAAAAGAACCTCATATCAGGATGTTGACCCTCAAACTCAACCTCAAGTTCAAGTTCAACCACCCCAATCTGACAATAGCTACACTCTTAGTCCTCCATCAGACAAAGAGGTGGTAGAGCAAGTACTTGAAGGTGATGTCCCGATCAGTGAGGTATGTATATTGACATGTTTACTTTTACAATGTTTAATTATTTAGTAACCTTTTCAGTTTACACCACTAATTATTATATATATATATGTTATTTCTCAAATGTAGGTGGGTCAGTGCATGTTGCAGCTACATACATTTGAGAACTATGTGGCTGTGGCAACACTATATGAGGTTCAGCCCATGACTTCCACCACCTTGCATGGCAAGTTGATGCCTCCACACACTAAGTGCGTGTGCATTACTGCTACCATTCAACCAGATGCTCCCCTTCCATTTCCAATACAAGGGGATAATATTGAAACTATTGGAGATGCAATTGGATATCATGTGAGTTGGCCAGAGGAACTTATCAAACCAATGATATCTAATTCCAAGGTACATATATTCTAACTGTAGTCATGACATTATTTTCTGCTACCTTTTTTAAGTCATCCTAAATTGTTAATTAATTAATATTGTCTACAACATGTCAGATCACCAGAAGCAGCACAAGGAACAATTAAAGCGAACTTCCCCGCCAGCAAAATTTGGCGTAGTGGCAAGTATAGCCCCATCCTAGCCTTCCCATGTAGTTCTCTATATTTGCATAATTATATCATGTTACATGTAGACTTGAATAATGCAACAACTAACAAGTTCAAAGCACTTGTTAGGTGCCCACAAGCTCATTGTAAACACTTGTTAGGTGCCCATAAGTTCAAAAAGTTTTGTTATTTTATCCTAGGTTAGAATTTGTGATCTTAGATTCTTACTTGAAGTAATGATTAGAGATAAAAAAGTTTTATTATCTTATCCTAGGCTACTACTTGTAATCTTACTTGAAGTAATGATTAAGGGTGTCTCTTCTTTTATATATGCTAGTATACTAATATATGTTGTATATATTCATTACTAATTTCTACAATGTTACATCTACAGTGTATGGATCTATAGCGACCCCAATCCCTAGGGCCGCAATTAGGCTTAATCAAGCCTAACGATTGGCCGAGCTAGGCCTACGTGGCCTTGCTTCTTTTTTTTTCTTATAATTTATATCACAGCGAAAGTGTTGAGAGAGCTAGGTGCTCTTGTCCTGTGCAAGTCACAGTTTACTAGTAAAATATTTTTCTCCTTTAACAACCGAGTCCTACTGAAATTTCGGTAGAGTCTTCCCGATTTTTTGGACTTATGCATTTAATGCATGCTATGCGGTTCACCTGATAGACAACACAACAATTATAAATCCTTTAAGGGAGACTCCATCTCCATACTACCTATCATGATGCATTACTAACACCTGCTTACCAACCAGGAGTTTAAGTGGGTCTCATACATGCCCTATCAAAGAAAATAAAACCCATAGGATGCATAAGGATCATGGTAAAAATTTAGATATGACTCGTATTCAGTGTCAGCACATATATACATATTTATACAATTCAAAATGTTACATCTTCAATCAAGCTTTCTTCATTTCACTCAACCCCCTTTCTCTTCTCGACTTGACTGGTAACTGCAAAATAATACAGTGAGCTACGAAGCCCAATAAGAGAAAATAACTAAACCCATGCATATCCAATCATTCTCGTTGCTATGCTCAAAAGCACATTCAATACAACACAAGCATTCAATTCCATTTTTAACTGGTCATCTACAAAGTAGTTAGCATGCACTATCAAGTAAGGCAGCCATAGCATGCAAACAAGCACACCCCATAAGAATTTCCCCTTTTGTGTCCAACCACAGACATTTAATAGATGAGTGACTAAGTCATGGACCTCATTCTAAAGTTAAATGCAAACCATAAGCGTTACATCCAATAAAGCTGCATACTCATTAATGATTTTCTCAATAATATTAAACATGCCTAGCATTACACCAAGATTCAATAGCCATCTCCCTCAAGGATTACCATCTTGGGCGGCCCACTATGTGTATCATCATCAAGATAGCCAGACCCTCAGGATTTACCATCTTGGGCAGCACCAAAGTCAGGTTCCCTCAGGATTTACCATCTTGGGTGGCTCCACCTTAGTCGAAATCAACCAAGCAGCCCTTTTCCTCAGGGTTTACCATCTTGGGTAACTCAATATGTCAGCTCATCCCTTAGGGTTTATCATCTTGGGCGACTCCACCGTGATCCCAAAAGACCAGGCAGCCCTTTTCCTCAGGAATTACCATCTTGGGAGGCTCAATACCTTGACAACTCATCCCTCAGGGTTTACCATCTTGGGTGGCTCCACCATGATTCCAAAGAACCAGATAGCCCTTTCCCTCAGGGTTTACCATCTTGGGAGGCTCAATACCTGACAGTCCATTCCTCGGGATTTACCATCTTGGGTGGCTTCACCTTAGTCGCAAGCGACCAGGTAGCCCTTTCCCTCAAGGTTTACCATCTTAGAAGGCGTCATCATAGCTTACCAGGCGGCCCTCAAGGCTTACTATCTTGGGCTTGACCATTTTATAACAGTTTGCATCATTATAGTAGTTAAGCATAGTAAATCAGACTATAACATGACCATTTCAATAAGAAATTACAATTTCTATCATCCATTCAACCAAGGTGACAAAATATTTATTTTACACAAGCACAAGGTCAATTTCAAGAAAACAGATCAACAAGAATTTAAGAAATGCAAGGGTTCAAGGTCCTTACCAGCTCTCAAAGTACAACTCAAAGTTCTACGACAGAACCATTCACACTGCTCTCAAACCTCTGCAACAAATTCAAGTTCTAAGTAAATTTCAGAGTTTCATGCCATTTTCTATAATCACTTCTAGTTCTACATTCACCATGTTCTTAATCTAACCTTATATATCTAGATCAAGGATTTGCACACTAATTGGTCGCCATTCAATTGGATCAGCACCATTGGTCTCACATTGATGGTTTAGATCAAGCATGTACCTCTAGAAGTTTCAATTTCCAACATTTTAGATAAATTATTTCACAATTCAATGCTTTTAGCCATAATTCATGGTCTGATATCCTTTCTTGACCTTCGATATTCGTTGATCGAATATTGGACAACGAGATGGGATCTCCCATCAATTTATTCATAATTGGTCAGTCATTTATGTGATAATTTATCACCAATGGTTACTTTGAGTTATATTTGACCTGAATTTACCTCTCGATCACATTTTTAACGGCCGGATGTTAAGGTCTCAATTTTCCCTATGCATAACCCAGCTTGTGATCACAATTTCGTGGACCAATCGATTCCCGATCGACGATCCGTCTTTGTGGATGAAAAGATCACACGCGATTTGTCTATGTCTGAAAAATTTTCATTTTTCACATTTTTTAGGGGTTGCGGGAAAATGTCGCTGTCGCCGGAGCAAATGACCGAATTCCGATAGTCACCGGCGACACATGTGACATCATTTTTCAATGAAATTTAATGGGGATGCTTAGAATTTCCTGAATTTTTGTTTTCCAGTATTTTTCCCTTTTTATTTGCACTCAAACTATCAATTTTTGTTGGATTTTTCAACGGTTTTTGAAACTAACCCTAGGTGCTGGTTTTTGCAATTTTCGGTGTCGTTTCTTATCAGATTTTCATGAAACCAAAGGGGTTTTACTTAGAAACATCTAAGGAACAGTATGAATGGTTAGATTTTCAATCTAATCCCGTTATGTTCCCTATATACCTTGAATCTGACGGTGTTTTTTCACCGTCCAGTCCTTCAGAAAACGCTGTATTCGCGTTGAAGAAGAAGAGGAAATGGGGAAGAATAGAAAGGGTTGGACGCTTACCTGGGTCTAGCTTGCAACTAGCCCGACTAGAAGATGGTAACCCAACTCCTCGTCACCAGTGAAACTTGGGTCGTGTCTGGCAGGCAAGGATGGAGGTGGAGGAAATAAGGGATGGGGAGGGGCGTGAGAGCTGCGTAGGGTTGACCGGAAGAGAGGGAGAACTAGGGAAATAGAGGTGAGAGGGTTGCTAGGAATGAAGGGAGAGGGGAGAGGGTTGCCGGCTTTGGCTCCCTCTCTCCTGTGTTGTAGACGTGTGGGAGTAGAGCTCCACGCGGTGAGTTCCACTCCTATGTGTAGAGCTCCTCCCACGTGGTCCTTTGGCTCACACGCATTAGAGGGGGGGTGCCATTATCAATTTGGACCCCCTCTACCTCGATAGTAAAACCCCTAGGTATTTTGCTCCCGATCTCCGTTTCATGTGTTTTTAGTGTTGTTGGAAAGCTCTCTCTGAGCACAGTCTACTGAGTGACTTTGCATCATTGATTTCTAATGTTCCTAATTTTTACATTTTACTCCACTATTTAGAGGATGGGTGTGACAGGATTAGGTGGAGGTTCCACCTAACACGCCTTCATTCCTAAGGGTACTATACAAATTGGCCAATGAAGATAAGGAAATGAGCCCTGTAAGGATAGAGGCAGGTGTGCTTGCAAACGATGTGGTTGAGGTTCAACTCTTCAAGGAAGACCTATTAGCCATATGTAATATACCTCAACTGGAATACATGAACATCGTCATCTATATAAGGTATGCTGTCGTGTAACTACTCTATTAGAATTAGACTATTACAAATCAAAGTAACTGTGACACTCTGGGTTTTTATAACACTTTTTTTTAAATATTATTATTATTATTAGTTGGGATCACAAAATAAAAAGATTCTATTAATTATTTTATTAAAACATTTACTAAAAAACCTCCGGGTGTTATCTCCTTTTTCCAAAATATCATGACCATGATTAAAAAATAAATGTAAGTATGCAGAAATAAATTTAAGACAATACGCATATCAAATCCAATGTAAAATCATCGGCGCCTTTATTTTCAAAACAATAAATATCTAAAAATAATAATAATATGGCCCAAGGTCTATCCATCATAACATCTCACCATACTTAAAGTAATGTCCATCATATGTATAACTGTCATGATCAAATTCATATAATAAAAGTATACAGTCCATAAAGTAAGTTCAAATTGTAGTGCTACTAATAACTCACGTAGAGCTATCTATTAATCAAAGTAAAGTGATCCCCACTGCTATTTCTGTCCCTCCACATTCTTGCCCTTCCTGCAGTCGCGCTCGAGATCTGAGGCATTATAAAACAAAGCAATGCCTCAACAAGCTATTGCTTGAGTAAGTATATAGACATTTAATGTAATAACAATGGAACAAAATCGAATAACAGTGCTGATATAATGAGTAGAACGATTATCCATAAAAATATAATTATTATAAGCAATGCTTATAAAATCTTAAATCAATATGTACGATAAAACATGCATCTCATGGATTTAAAACATGATATAATCTAATATAAATGAGCATACAATAACAATAGGACACCCAAGGTACGTGGGTCCCACTAGTGTCCCATGCACTCATATCATAGATCTTGAGTACTCATATCAATCCTCTAAGTGTCATCACACCCAGGCATACAATAATATCTTCATGCTCATCATGCAAGAATACAGAATAAGAGTATGGATCATCATGCAGTAGTAGCAACCCCTCCAGGGTCTCAACCATTGCCGCTCCCCGTTGGCACCATAACGGGAGACTTAACGTCTATCCCCATTGAAATGCCCGAATCAATAATGTGGACTATCGATGTTACCAACCCTTACCAAAAGTCATCTGTGAGTAAGTGTCTATCACATCATAATTTCAAAGGGTGGCTGGCTGGCCCTGCTCCCTCCTAGCATGACATCTACTGGTTGAGAGCACTCGTCATAAATCATAAAGCACGAAAATAGCGTATCTCAAAAAAACTAGGAGCACTCGTGGCTCACAATCCCCAAGGCATGACCCTCATCCCGAGGTTAGCTTCTCAAAGGACTAGCCACAAAGCCTCCACCATCATCCTTATGAAAACCTGTCAGTTTCAGTAGTGTAATAAGGAAAGATAATTACTAATCTTATATAAGATAGTCAATAGTAATCTTATAAAACAATCGATAATAAACCTATTCAATACATTATCGAAATCAAATATCGATCATAGCATAAAACTTTTAGTTTCACAAAATCACAAACTAAATAAACAAGTGCAAATAAATCACAATCAACCATGATACTATGATAATGCAAGGTTTTTAAAATCAAAACATAACATTAAATGTCATTACCTACCTCAATGTGAGATCACCCAATTCAAGCGTGTAATTCTCTTAGCTTGCACGCTCAGATGTACCTGTCAGTATCACAATACTATGTTGTGTTATTTATTTCATCATAATAGAATCTATGGCGATCCAACTGTTGGATTGTTCTCTAAGATCTCTAATTATGATTTGGTCCTTAATCCCAACGTTACTTGTTATAATTTAGTCTCATCTGATGTTCATCTATTCGTTTTTGTCTGTATCTAATGTTTATACCTTAAATCTGAGGGTCAGATCATCCTCAAATCAACAATTTCCCAAGATCTGGTTCAGATCAATAGTCTAGATTAATTTTTAAAGTAATTACAACTAATATGATCCTTAAAACCCTTATTTATTATCATACATTATCTAGTTATTCAAGTTCTAGGGCTGATCACCCTTTGATCGGTCAGCTCTAAGTTATTGAATAATATTTTATAATTTGACTAATTTAAAAGTAGTCAAATATAAGTTTTCAAGTCAAATCTATGTCTACGTCATTTCCGATCATAATTTGGACCTCTGTAGCTCTCAAAATAAAGATTTTAATGAAAAGACTTCATAAATTAATATATTAATTTATAGGGGTTGGGCGGTGTTTCCACCGGTTTATACCAGCGTAAACCAGCATCCCTAAGATGCCTCGCTCCCAAAATGCGTCGCGGGACGCACTACATGCATCCTAGTTGCCGAGATGCTCCTCCGCATGCGTCCTAGTTGCCAAGATGATCCTCTGCGTTCGTCTTGGTCACAAAGACGCTGGGCATCTCGGCTTTCCGTGACAGCGCGAGGAAATGCCCTCGTGTGCACATGCGCTACACGTGCGCACAACAATGCGCACTCGTGTGCCATCTACAGCCTGGCGTCAATGACAAGCAATGATGCAGTTGCCATCGTTGGAGATGACGGCCGGACTCCGTCGTCACAGGTGACTCCCCAGGTGCCATTCATCTTTTAACACTCCCTTTAATTGATTTTGCCAAAAATTAAGGTTTTTTCTCTATTTTTCTCATGTTCCTAAATTCTCCTACGTATTTTTTTTTTCTTGATTTTTGGGGTCACCAGCCGTTAAATCTCTCTAAAATTTTAAGAGTTTGTTCTTAAGTTCGTTACGCACAAGATGAACTATCCGATTGTTATTTTGACATGATTTCATCAGCTTATTCCCACAACTACAATAGGTTACATAGAGTCCCGAAAAGAACGACGAACCCACGCCATTCTTCGACGTCAACTGATGCAAAAACTCACACCTATGCTGTAAATGGAAGGGGGAAAGAGAGATGAGACTTACCTCAGTCATTCGAGTAGTCGTTGATGCTGTCGAAACTCTAGTTGCCGGAAAAGTAAGATTGCAGAGGGTAAGACTGGAGGAAAAGAATGTAATGGAGAGAGAGAGAGAGAGAGAGAGAGAGAGAGAGAGAGAGAGAGAGAGAGAGAGAGAGAGAGAGAGAGAGAGAGAGAGAGAGAGAGAGAGAGAGAGAGAGAGAGAGAGTGTGTGTGTTTGGAGGAGGAAGGGAAGTTTTTTCCCTTTAATGCTACTCACCGACCTTCTCCTTCGGTGGAGTCATCATTGAAGACGGAGAGGGTAGAAGGGGGGGTCTCGTTATCAAAATGACCCCCTCATCCTTGCCTATTTACCAATTTGCCCTTACACTTAAAACACACGTATCTTCCACATATGAACTCCGTTTTTGGTGTTCTTTATGTTGTTGGAATTCTATCGATGCGTATTTTCTAATTTTAGTAGTTTTAAGCTAAAATTCTCTTTAAAATTTTTAATTAAATTAATTTATTCTATTACTAATTTAGGCTTAAATTTTGAGGATATTATAGTAACATTACTTGCTTTTTTAATAACACTTGATAATTATTTAACATTAACTCAAATTTCTAATGCAGGTATTTGTGTGATAAGTTGTAAAGATTAGAGGTCAAGGACATTTACAAGTTCCTTGACCCTTCTCTTGTCTTTCGATTGGACTATTTGCCCATAGATAAACAAAGTGAAGGTATCATTCCTGGGCTCATGGGTTGTGCGAAGGGGCAAGTCTTACTGATTCCTTACAATAGTGGGTATGTTGTAACATATGTTACTAAATTATGTCATTTCAATTTCATAATTCATACACATGAATATCTATATCAGTTAAGATTTGAGAACATACAATTGAATTTTTAATGATGTGTGTACTTGCTTTATTTCAAATTTTTAATGATGGGAGGTTGGTGTATTCAAGGCTTCAAGAGTCAAGATAGGGTTGTGATATGTGAGGTTATGTATGGAAAGAGAGAATTGTGTGTGGAGTCACACACTAGACATGTGGTACTTGGACACTAATACAAGTTATACTTTTTAACTAATATAGGATGGGTATTTAGTATCGGTCCTATATAACTAGTTAAATATAAGACGATTAACAAATAACCATCCTATAGAATCTTAAAATATAGGATGGTTACTTAATAACTGTCCTATAAAACCCTAAAATATAGGACGGTTATTTAATAACCGTCCTATATAACCTTCAAATATAAGACGCCTACTTATTAACAATCGTCTTATAGAACATATAAAAATATAGGACGGTTTTGTATTAACCGTCTTATAGAACCTATAAAAATATAGGACTGTTAAAACCTTTAATTATATAGGACAGTTACTTATTAACTGTCCTATATAACATATGGCACAACTATTTATTAACTGTCCTATATCAGTTTAAATATAGGACTGTTACTCAGAAACTGTCCTATTTAGTGAGTGTAAGGCCACGTGTCATTCGGGTCAACATGAAGTTTTACTAGGTCGCGTGTCAGACGGGTCAACACAACAGGTCCTAATGGTTGACACGAACACGACACAATTTTGAGCGTGTATTTTCCGAGTTGACATGAACACGATAGGACTCGACCCTAACCCGCTAAATGCATGTCGTGTTCGAGTCGTATTATCATGTCATGTTGTATTTTGTCAGGCCTATCTGTGGGTAGTTCTGATCAGAGTAACAAAAGGAAGACCTTCATTCTTCTATACTTGAATCAGTGCAAGCCCAGGTTACAAAGAGTACAACAGTATCTATGTACTTATATTTTTGTAATTTGGCGGATTAGAGGACTCAAATGTGCAACCATTTGACTGGAAGGGAGAACCGAAACAAGCACGCTAGGCTTCCAACTTTATTTGACATTCAATTGTTTACAGTTGTTGATAATTATCTGACTTAGCATATGGAAAACTAGTCCTAGTTCATCATAAAAGAAACGTATTCTGAAAACTTCAGAATATCGTTTCAGGTTCTCAGACAAGGCTGCCACAATTTCAGAATTGGACGCCGAAGATGGCAGAAGGCAAGCCTTGGCGCATCGTAAAGTTATTGTCTTGTAACCGTGAGATTTCGGGTTAAAGGTGTAGAAACAGTTTTTGCAAAATATAAGGTAAGACTGCATATTATAGACCTTTGTGTCTGCCCTTTTCCAGACTCTGCATAGGCAGGAGCTTAGTGCACCGGGCTGCCTAAATTAGGAACATGCAAAGTAATATTTTCAAATCCTCTACAAGATATGGAAACAGCCTCTTGTAAAATGTAAGATAAGGCTGTGTGCTATTGACTCTTGTGGTCTGCCCCTTCTCCAAAGCTGCATACGTGAAAGCTTCATGCACCAGGGCTGGCCCTTTTTATGTGCCTGATTTGGGCATGTGGTGTAGTCTACTCAGTTGCATATGCCCAATTAAACACGATGTTCATTGAACAAGGAAATGCTATGAGCACCAAGATCGTAAAACTCTCCGTTCATCCAGCTTCTTTGTTTGCCTTCAAAGTGCTCAGTATCATGTTCTGGATTTTCATCCATGACAGAGTTCTCACTGTAATCGGAAAGAGATGCACAGGCAAGGGGCAGGGACTGTTTCAATTGCAGAAGATGAAAATCCGTCGTTTCTTGATGATTCATGTTATGTCATGTGCAGCAATGGGGGAATGAACGAGAGTGAAGGGTGTCTGGTAATGCCTTGAGCATAGCTTGGCAGGTCCCTCCATTTTAGGCGCTTCCGAGGTTTTCGATTGCATCGGAGAGATACAGTTTCTTCTATGGGCAGGCGGCCGATGCTGGTTGCTCCCAGTCTTAGCCAGAAACTACTTGGATTCCCTACTTGTACCGCTTGTTACAAGGCCGACCCGATGGATGCCGGATAATCTGAATGAAGGACATCTTGATTATTTCTTCTGGGCAATGGCAGGGACTGCTGCTTTGAATGTTGCTGTTCTGGTTGCGTGTACAAGGAGCTACAAACTTAAGAACTTCATTCCAGAATCAAATCTAATCTGAATGTAGTAGAGAAGGGTCCGAAACCGGCATGTACGAGTTAAATGCTTAAGAAGCAGTCATACACCAGGAGCCATATATGATAGTGGCGGACATGCACATGCACGTAGCCACCGTCTTTATTGCTGCGCCTACTGTTTTCTGGTACTAGTAAGTTGAGCAGAAACCGGCTGAGACTTGGGGAGCAAAATAAGACATGATACAATAACATGACTCGAATTCGACACTAATTTAGACGGTTAGGATCGAGTTTTATTCTATTCGCAATATTTTTTGGTCAATTTAAAAATGAAAGAATAAAAATTGTCCAGTGTTTGGGTCAACTCATGTTGACCCATCTAACTTGCTACATATTGACCTATCATGTAGACCCATCTAACTAGCGACTTGTTAACCTGTTATGTTGACCCGTCTAACTTATGACTTGTTGATCCACCATGTTGACCCGACTGACTTGTGACCCATTTACATAATTGTATTATACAAGTCTTGTTGTGTCGACTCGTTTAATAAGCAGGTAGTGTCGTGTTGACTTGTTTACAACCCACCAACACAATGTGCTGCCCCTATTTCAAACATTGGTTAAAATAAGAGGAAGAGGAAAATTTTTGTGATGATTTCAGGTGGCTAATCTCTCACACGAGAAGTCATTTTTTGTTGTTAATTTTTTTTTTACAAGCCAGTCACTCGTACATTTTATTAAGTCGGCAATTCAAGTCTGCCACCGAGTATATTTCAAAGGAGAGGCTGAGTTTTCTACAACCACTAGAAGTCATTGATAAGGTTTTATGAGGTTGATGAATAATCTAGCATAATCACGCAAACCATATTATATAAGCCATAGTTATCAGAAGGGGAGACTTGGGGCAAAGGTAGAGTGTTGTGGTGTGACCTTAAGATCACGGCTTCAAGGCATAAAAACAGCCTCTTACAAAATGTAAGGTAAGACTATGTACTATTAACTCTTGTGGTCTGCCTCTTCTCTAATCCTAATGTATGTGGGAGCTTAGTGCACCAGAGCAGCCCTTTTAGTTACCAAAAAACTTATTTTGGCAATCATCCTATTTCAAAGGGTCCGGGTAAACAAAGTCTTATAATCATCCCCTGATGGATAATTTCTATTTATGACTCATCCATGGTGAGCTCCAGATCAATGGTATGGATCATTCAAACACAAGGTGCCACTTTAACTTTTGGCCCTCTAATATTAACATTCTCAAGGAAAAAAATGCACAGCCAGCCATAGAAGAACCCTTCAAAAAGTCAATTGACTTCCTGAAAGAGAAAATCAAACATTCGAATATAAAAGCACAGCCCCAATGCTGGAAGCTCCCGCTTATGCAGGGTCCAGGGAAGGGGCTGGCCACAATGGCTTAAAGTAGGTAGTTTTATCTTGCATTTTTGTAAGAGGCTGATTCCACACCTTGAACCCGTGACCTCAAGGTCACATGACGACAACTTTTACTGTTGCGCCAAGGCTCCCCTTAGAATATAAATATAATTATAAACGTGGGAAGATGAGTCCAAGACGCCAAATTGTCATTTTCTTTGGCACTCTTGTAGTCTATCCTTTCGTGGTTCATATTGACAAAGAAACATTGCCATTGCCAATTAGTAGTATCATTTTTTTCCAAGGCATCAACTTTTCACTATAAGGCATATCTAAAATGTACTCTCGAAGATGAACGGTCTTGATCACCAAACTTTGGCCCCACACCCATACTTATTGTGCCTGAATTAATTTGGAGGAATGCTATACGGAAGCAATCTCTATGGTGCTCCTAGAGAAGCGACCCATTGTAATTTGCATGGAGCCCTATCTTTAGATGATCGGGCCTGTTCATTTGATTTATGAACGAAATTCACGGCAATGATGATGATAGGATAATTCTTTTTCCTTTTTGTTTTTGGAACCCTGAGATTGTTAGATAAACACTCACACACACTCGAGCAAATTTGAACTCGCAACCTGCATGATTTGGAGTTTGAGACTCACTCTTGCACCACTAAATTATACTCAATCACACGATTTCTTGGAAAATGAAGTTGTAAGCACGGAGGTTCATAGCGTGACCAACTACTCTAAGAGCACACGTCATAGACTGATCACTAGCACAAATAAAAGGGATGTAACCAACAAAAATAGCAAATCCAAATCTTTGAGACCAGAAGTGGTTGCAATAACCCATTGGTCTCCTCAGCGGTAAAAAACAAAAGCACAGAATGCCACCATCTTTGTCAAGTAACGGTTGTTTCTGCAAAGCTTTGTCCCGTGATCAAAGGCTAGTATGCTTTGTATGCTAGAATCATTCATTGCATGTGCTCTTTGAACGGGTCGGATCATCTAGCGGTGGGTCCCCCGTGCAAAAGTGGGGCGCTTCTATGGGAGCATTGTAACTCAATCCGGCGCATGTTAGACTATGCCCCTTCATGTATGTTCCTGGTCAAGGAGAATTGTTAAAAGGAGTTAAAAATCTACGCACTCTCCCTCTAATTACCATGAACTTTTAGACAAAAAGCAAACAATTTCACAACTTTCTCTGACCCTCTCTCCCCTTCTGGATCATCGAAACCTCATCTATGTGCTCTCCAATCTTATGCAAGCGATAGTCGGTTCATTGAGGCGTCTGGGTTTCGGAGAAATCCACCATGGGTCAAGCATTTCGCAAGCTTTTCGATACCTTCTTCGGCAATACTGAGATGCGGGTACGCCTTTTTCTTTGTTGTTTCATCCTTTTTCCTGCAATCTGGGGTCGTTTGTAATCGTAAGTGGCAGATGGGTTTCGTTTATGTTCTGAAAATTCCTTTTACTGATGCTGTTTTGAGTATCTCGAGGGTTTTACTGAGTTCATATTGGGTTTTTTCGTTGTTGTGATTGCTTTTGTTCAAAGAGTCTGCTGCAATCTTATAGAAAGTTGCTCTATTGGTTTAGTAATTCTGGATGAACGATTGTTTGGTAAGAAATTTGTGGAACTGTACAGTAGTTTCAATTTTACATTGTGACAGCATGAACGTTGGGGGCTATTTTTGTGCTGGACAAATTCTTCTGGAGGTTTTGGGATGGGTATTTTCAGAGAAGACAGCAAGTGTGGAGAATGTTGTCATTTGGACTGATTGAGTGGCTGACAATTAGGGTCTTATGATACTACCTCATGCTTCTTTAAAGATGATAATATAAGCCTCCAGGGAGATAAGAATTTTATGTTGGTTTGAACCAAAATTGTTTCGGTGCTTGTTGATTGATTGAAAATGGTGTTATTACATTGTTTTCCATGATATTTTGTACAAAGTAAGTAAATTTACAGAGAAATAGTGTATTCAGATGCATGGAGGTGGGATTAGGGGGGGGGGGGGGGGTTGGTTGCTTGGGAGAGAGAGAGGCTTCCATTCACTTTCTCTGATGATAACGATTTGAGGGATATTTGGGTTGCTGTTGAGTGGAGTGGTAGCTAGCGATGTTAAACCAGAAAAAGATGAGGGTATGAATTAGATGTTGTGGTGAAGAAAGTTGAAGATTAATGTGCTGAGTTTTTTAATTAATTTTGTGAAGCACCAGTCTTTGGTATCTCTTCAACTAGAGACAGTTATAGTGAGTTTGCTGGATGTGATGGATCAATTTGGATGAGGGGACAAATTAGATGTTGTGATGTAGAAAGATGAAGTTTACTGTGCTGGGTGTGTTGAATGAATTTGGATGAGGGCACAAATTAGATGTTGTGATGTAGAAAGATGAAGTTTACTGTGCTGGGTGTGTTGAATCAATTTGGCTGAGCCCCATTGTCATTGACATCTCTTCAACTAGGGACAGTGTGCAGTCCTAACTGCTCAAATGGAGGAAGATATTATTTAGGAAGTTGTGCTTCTTCAAGCATTAAAGATCCATGTCTAAAGATTTCTGTTCAGGGTGACAGCTAATTCCTGTTATCCGAAGAGCATGGATCAATATTTACTAGAAATGTATTGATTTGATGGAAGCCAGAAGTAACTTTACCTTGTGGAGAAAATCTGATTGCTTTTCAGTTCTCCTCAACAGAGAAGGGATGACTTAGTGTTAGTAGGGTTCCTTCCCTTGTTGACCAAGAAAGTTGGGAATTACGTAACTTTTTTGGACTCTTTCCGTATATAAAGAGAATTGACTACTAGTGAGAATACCCAGGATTTTTTGTTAGTGTTTTAAGAGCTGTTGATTTATTGTTCAAGTTGAGCTTTGTGGATAGTACTTTATCTTCATTTGTAATTGAGTTGCCATTGCATATTAATTCTTTTGTCTATAACAAGCTTGATAAAAAAACGTGTTTAGTGGGCATCTGTTTCCATACACTTAGGATGTACTGTTGAAACATAAATGAATTTGACGTCTCCAACATCAGAATGCTGGATTTTGTGTTATTTTCTAGAACTTGGTGAAGCATGGTATTGATGGTTGTAGAATGAGGTGTTTTATTTGGCTATGCCTGGACTCTTTGCATGGACTGTTTCTTTTTCGGCCTTTTGGCTGAGATGAAGTGGTGACAGTAATATAATTGGGTTCACTTGATGAGCTGGAAGGAATTTTCTCAAAATAGAAAGGCTGACAAGTCATCCTCTTAATTTCTCAGTTCAGAATGAAGCAAATAATACAACTTTTTACTGGCTAGTCAGTAGATGGGAGTGATAGTTAACTTATTATATGATTTTTATTTTCTTCCTTCTCCCATGCAGTCTTTTATTCCTTTTGCACCTGTCTTTATTTTATTTTTAATTGCAATGTGAACTAGAAACTTCAAATATTAGCTGCTTGAGGTCTTTAAAGGTGCCTTTCAGTCATTGAAGTTGAACACTTCTGGATGTCATTATTTGAACAATGAAGAATCTATGTTGGCATTCCAATTCTTCTGGAGGCAATTTATTTGAAATGGAAGTATGGATTTTAAGAAGAATCAATACCTCATCTTATGCATTCTTTAGTATAGGAGGTCTGAACACGTCATTACTGGCTTCCAGCTAGTGTGAAATGGTCGTAGAATTTTTCTGTCCAACTGCGCTTTTGTACTGTTCCCAGTGTTCTGTTAAAGCTAACTGATATATGGAACACATCATTAACTAGTTGAATAGACTCTAAAACTGTTATATTAGCATTATACATGCCTCATTTACCTTCTTCTTGATTTATTGTGCAAGAATGCGTGGTAGAATGTATACATTTATATACTTATTGTGATATTGTGGAGCATATTTCTTGACTGTTTCTGAATGGCTCAGGTTGTTATGCTTGGTTTGGATGCAGCTGGGAAAACAACTATTTTGTACAAATTGCACATAGGAGAAGTTCTATCAACTGTCCCAACAATTGGTAGGTCATTCTAGTGATAATATGTAACCTGTTTGCATGCCTTTGCCTTTGAATTTTGCTAGTTGATGGGTTAATATACCCCAGTTTTTTTGCTTGACTACTGATGTAGTTGTATTACTTTTATGGCCTTTTATTTTGAGTAACGTTCATTATTTAATGTCACAGATTGTGATGCATTATTCACTTTCTCTCAATGCCTTCTACCTATTGGTGATGGTCAATTATTCAAACCATATTTCTGACAAACTTAATTTTGTTTATGTGGAATTATTTGGTGAAGTTGATGGATAAAATAATAGATCAGAGATGCAGCGAAAGTATAAGAAAGCTGAAACTCAATTTTCTTAGGGAAGATAAAATTGAGGATTGAGAGCTATCTAAAAAGGGCAGCCCTAGTGCATGAAGCTCCCGCCTATGAGGGGTCCGGGGAAGGGGTGGACCACAATGGCCTAAAGTACACAGCCTTACCTTGCATTTTGCAAGAGGCTGTTTCCACGCCTTGAACCCATGACCCAAGGTCACACGACGTCAACTTTTACCATTGTGCCAAGACTCCCCTTCTGATTGAGAGCTATCTGGAAACCGGAAATAACACTCTCTCTAACTCAAAGTTTCAACTATGTTTCTCCAGAATAGCTAAATGCATGAATTAGTAAACAAGAAGGAAAGAGAAGGGAAAGCAAACTCAACCTTTATTCAATACACAAAATCTGATTGTCATATGTTTTTTTGCATCCCTTTTGTAAACTGCTAAACTTCGTCTCCAAGAAATAAAACTTTTAGTCCATGCTAAATAACTTCTAATTAGAATAGAAATGTAAATAGAAACTACTAGTACAAGCTCTAAAAGAAAGAAATACTAGACTGATCCTCAAAATAAGAAACTTTCTGCAACTAAACCAGTAAGAAACTTTCTAAAACTAAGATAATGAAATAAATTGAAAATGGAAAGCCTAATTCAACTTCTAAAAACCCCCCATCCTACTGTTCATGTGAACAGTACGTGTTTACTATTCACATGAACCTTACTCTATGCAGTCACAGGCGCGACTAGATGCTAGGCGCAGCCTTGCAACTCGACTAAGACCAGGCGCAGCATGTTTAAGGCGCGTGACTTGCTGCGCCTTGCGCTTTTTGCGCACCATAATCAATATAAAACCCTTTTTTCCCCTTTCTTCTTCTTCTTCTTCTTTTTCTTCCCAAACTTTCTTTCGTCTTCTTGCAACCATCCTCATCTTCTATTGACAATTGAAGGTTTCTTGAAGTGATTAAAGGTAAGAAATTACAGATTTTCGTTAGGTACTATGTATTGGCAGGCGTGACTAGTTGCTAGACACAAAAAGGGTACGGGCTTGTGACTCGACTTTGGGTAGGTGCAAGTGACTAGTTGTGCGCCTAGTACGCCTCCATTTCCATGTGCCTTGCATTCACATTTGACACTTTTTCAATTGCAACTGGAGCTACAACCTTCAGATGGTGCATACCGTCGGGGGCTGCCGCCCCGGACCCCATTTCTCGGGGGTGATAGCCTAGAATCCCCATTTGTTTTTGTAACAAATGTATAAATGAGACCACTATAATGCTTAAAACAACTGATTCATAACATTGTTTTCATATTTTGCATATTTCTTTTCATTTTTCTTAAGTTTTGTTTCCATAGCCTTCTTACTTTAGTTTTTTTTTACCGTTGCGCCAAGGCTCCCCTTCTGCCTTCTTACTTTAGTACTATTATTTATTTTATTTTTTTGTTCTATTTGTTTGCAGGGTTCCTCTTATGATTGTTTGATTTGTTTTCATTCCACTCTAATAGATTCCTATATGTTTCTGAACTTACTTATGTCTGATTGTTTGGTTTAACTTTAGGTTGTTGTTGTTCACGTGTTAATTTATTGCTTAAGAATTCCATTTCACTCATTTGACAAGTATTTATTCATATCTTTATATTTCTATGCTTTTTTTATTTTTTTGCAATTTTTCAGATTTTTTTCCCTTTTTTTAAATATTTAAAATCCTTTAATTTTGAGCCTTGGCACTGCGTCTAGTCCCTTTGGGTGCAAGGCACACCCCTTGCGCCTACAACTACATAGACCTTACTTGTCAACACTGGTAACATATTAGCCAGTACATCAGTATCCTGGATTTTGGTCACAAAACTGGTACAAAAAATGGGTAATACTGCTCCTCGTCAAATGCTGGGCACTACCGGTTGATATGGGCTGTGCCAAGATGTATTGTGTGTATTGGCTGGAAAGATGCATTTCGTTTTGGTATTGGTTTTTTTCTTTAATTACTTTTTTTTTTGTGTGTGTAAATTTCTCAAATAACCCTCAATTAGGAAGAAGACAAAGTTCAGAACCTAAATAGGTAGATTTTTTGCCTAAGGAGTGTTGGTCTTGCAGAAATGACCAGGATTATGCGGATTTGCCTTCTTGTTTGATCTTTTTTTGAGAGATTTGAAGGACTGTGTCTCCTGTTCTTGAACAACAGTGCCTGTGCCATTCATGCAAAGAAGACAACTTCCAAGGACTTCTATCCTTGCATTTTACCTGTCCAATATTGACCATCCAACCAATACATCTTGGTTGGAGGCCTAGGCCGGTATGGTGACCATTATGGGATTGACAACAAAGACATGAGTAGCAACACATCAATAGTAACTTATTTTATTTTCTTTCTTTCTCTTCCTTTTGTAATTCTCAATGATTTTTACTAAAAGAGATGCTCTTCTCCTGCATCAATCAGCCAGCTGTGTTAACTTTTGGGAACTTGCTTATTTTTTGCAATAATGTATTTCTACCCAAATCACCTGTCTCCGTAGGAGTTGAAAAATCAACAAGTCATCTACTAGACATTCTTCTGGAATAAACTGATCACTAGACAGGTATTGAGGTTTTGAGTTTGTAGAGTCGGAGTCTTAAACAGCCTCAATTTGTACAATGTAAACTGCTATTTCAAGCCAGAGTGATTGCTGATGGCACATATGCCTAAGCAATGTGCCTCAGTTATGATTGCCTGGCGATTATATTGGTAACTCATTGCTTTGAATGCGACTCAATGCAACTACATTATAGTGAACTTTGTTTGAGCTTTGACAAGACTGACATGTTGTTGTGCTTCAATCCCCATTTCAATTAGATAAATAAGATTTGAAAGAATATATGCTTGTGATTGCCATATTTCCCAGTTTAATTTGGTACATGACATGGTAAGATTTAAAAGAATATAAGTTCATGACTTGCCTTTGATATGGGAGCAAAGAAATAAGGATGGCCTCATTTTATCCACCCATGCTGACAAGATATCGTTAGGATTTCTATTATTAGCAAATAAATATGAAACATATCTTTGAAGCGCATTCTTGTTCTCGCCAACATATGCATATTGCCATATGAATTCCATGATCTTTATGGTGTATCTGGACCCAATAATATCCATTTGTCCCACCACAGAAGTCTGTTTTGTCCTGTATTTGTGTGTGAAGTTGATTTTTGTCAAGATGTTTGTTCTCCGTACCTTTTCATTTTGCACTTACACCCCTTCCCCGGGTTCCTGTATTTGTGTGTAGAAGGGGAGCCTTGGCGCAACGGTAAAAGTTGTCATCATGTGACCTTGAGGTCACGGGTTCAAGGCGTGGAATCAGCCTCTTGCAAAATGCAAGGTAAGGCTGCCTACTTTAGGCCATTGTGGCCCGCCCCTTCCCCGGACCCCGCATAGGCGGGAGCTTCGTGCACCGGGGCTGCCCCTTTTTACCCCTTCCCCGGGCCCTGTATATGCGGGAGCTTCATGCACCAATCTGCCCTTTTCTTTTTAAATATTACTGTGGTACTGCTTTCCAACTTATATTGCATAACAATAGTCGCATTCCTGAACTCCATGTGTCATATGGTAATAAGAACCCATGGTTTTGTTAGTGGTTTGATCCCAAAAATCTGCCCAATTTTCAACTATAAATGGCATTAAAAACTTCCTACCTTCCTTTAAATCTTGCGTCCTGTATTTGCTGCTTCAATTGAACTTTGTCCAGAGTCCAGATGCTAGAACTGCCCGGTTATCTCTTTTAATATTATATGTGAATTATGTCCTTACATTTTATTCAGAGTATTGAGATTGCTCAACATTCATTGTACTCTGGTTTTTGCATTGTTAGAGTGATGATTAAATTAATATTTTTCCTCTCGTGGTATGTAGGTTTCAATGTAGAGAAAATCCAATACAAAAATGTCGTGTTCACAGTTTGGGATGTAGGTGGGCAAGAAAAACTGAGGCCTCTATGGAGGCATTACTTCAACAATACTGATGGGCTGGTACTTCCCTCTCTAACGTGCACTTCTGTAAGCTTGTGCCTGTGGATCGGGAATCTCCTTGGTTAAAAGTTATATCATGGATTGATTAGGGTAAAAATATTTTTTCCTTTGCTAAGGCGGTAGTTAGTTTCCCACATGTAATTCCTGCCACACATTAGCTTTTATATGCCAGGCAAGCTTGATATGAACTCTTGGGTTTAATTTCTTCGAAAGAATTGTTGTTTGGTGAAAGTGAGCTTACTGATGTTTACACAATTGAGGTGGTCTGGCATTCCCAAGTTTCTAACATGGTCCTGAAACTTGGTTCTGGCAGTTCTAGTTCATGATAAAACTGCTACAAACAAGTATTGCCAACTCCCATTAAGAATTTTAGTTGCTGCAATCTTCCACTCCTTACTCCCACACTATGAGCAGACCAATAGACGTAGCCCTCATCTGGAAAAAGTGTGTGAACTTACTCCCTACCTTTTGGAGAAGAAATTCTTTAGACTACCAGGTCAGAAACGGCAATGGCTTCTGAAAATTACCCTTGCAAAATTCTCCTCTAGGAGTTTCTCTTAATTGCATTGAAGGAGAAAAGACAGCTTTTGTGTGATACACTCAATTATGATATCTTTCAGTAATGATTTAATGTCTGGAAAGAGTTAAAATGGGACGTTCTTCTCACCTTACATCGTGTGATCATAACAGAAGCCAGAGACAAGACCTCCTGTTGAAGTCCTTGGAGTTTGCCAAACAACTTTTAAAGATCATAACTGATGACCTTTTATTCAGAAGTCTTTTTCTGTATCATCTGTAGATGACATATGCTTGTATTATGCAGATCTATGTTGTTGATTCTTTGGACAGAGAGAGAATTGGAAAAGCAAAAGCAGAGTTTCAGGTGTGTATCACTAAGATGTTAGACTATGACAAGCAGTTGCTATCTGGATCTTCGTTTTGATTTGTGGCCTCTGCTAATACTCCTCGACCTCACCTTTCAGGCAATTATCAGGGATCCCTTCATGCTAAATGCTGTCATCTTGGTATTTGCAAACAAGCAGGACATGGTATGTCGAGAAAAAGTGATCTGAAATTAGTTCATGTGGAGATATTTTGCATGGATGCATACATTAGTATACACAATGCCACATGAAACAAACCACCAACAAAATTTGCTTGCGACTTTGATCCATTTCATTTTTTCATCTTTTATTTTGTGGGTTCCTCTTAAATTTCTCGACCTAAGTTTTACCTATTTACTAACAGAAAGGAGCAATGACTCCAATGGAGGTCTGTGAAGGGCTTGGTCTCTATGATCTGAAGAACCGGAAATGGCATATCCAAGGGACTTGCGCTCTCAGAGGTGATGGTCTCTATGAGGGCTTAGACTGGTTAGCTGGAACTCTGAAAGAGTTACGAGCTTCGGGTTTCAACTCTTCAGTTGGACCGTCTTCCACCTAACCGTTCAGGTTAACTGTCTTACCTTCTCAACGATGCTTAGTCTTTCTTCTGTCTTGTGAGTTTCTTTAATTACTCGCCAATTCTTTCAACAGATCTGCTGCTGGCTCGAGATTATTCTTCTCTGTTATCACGAGTAAGCCGAAGATGAAAGCATTGAACTGGAGAAAGACACTCTGCATATTCCTTACCGTTGAATATTGACATGTAGGAGCCCAATGTTCATGCAGATTCTTATAGCATATTTGGCTTTTCCCAACAATGCTCCCATGTCTGTGCTGTGAAATTTGGATGAAAATGAACATTTTGTTGTTGGGGGGGTGGGGGTCGGACTAGCTTATGTGAATGAAAATTAATCACTCTGAAGTTCACACGAAGCCTGTACTTGCTGAATTTGATGGCCATTTCAGCTGTTTTTTAAAACAGTATTCATCTTTCATCAAATATGAAACTGCTGGATTTTCACATGATTTTGCATTTAGTCGCTGTTGATCGGACAGTATGGATTGGACAGTTGTCATATTAGTTGTTAGATTGAAGAGGCTATAAATTTATGTGTGTTTTCTGTAAAAGAAGAGAAAATAATAATTCAACTAAAGAGCCATTGATCTTGAGCTTGTTCTGTAAGCTAACACTCGAGGGTGTTTGAAGAAGATGCCCCAATTTGTGCAAGCAAAGATGGCTGTAATAAACAACTCCTCCAGTAGGGATAACGATCTCATCCAACTGAACATTCAAGCGTCCTTTTAAGACGATATAGGCACACTTGGACGCTTTGGCAGTGGCCTGACTCCAATAAGGTGGACAAATTATGACATTTTAAGCTCCTACAAGATTCTTGCTTTTTTCTTTTTCTTTTATCTATTATATCAATGGCAGTCAGTTTTATCAGATTAACACAGTAGCAAGATGGTGTCATAGGAGGTTCTTATGGCTCTTGACTGTGATGGCCTTAATCAAAGCCTAGCAGTCGCTCCTTTGTGTTACAACTCGTCAGTAAAAGAAAAAAAAAAAACGCAGAAGAAAAAGACAAAAAGGAAGAACTGATATGGTCATTTACAAAAAAAATTACCAATTAAAAGAATGATGGTTGAAGAAATAGGCAGTCATAAATAGTAGTGAGCCCATACTTTCTTAATCAAATTCTTGACACAAAGCTGATTGTTCTTGAAATTAGGGCAGGTGCTCAACTTCAATCACAGATGGGGGTCTAACTTTCACATTATTGTCTCTAAAAATTCAATCCAATAATCCCATTGCCTTAGTCCTCTTCTACCACGATAAGGAATTTTCATTTTTTTAAGGTTTGAAGATGAGAAATATCTTCTCTATTGCAAAAATATATAATCAAATACCTAAAAGAATTTAGAGATAGGAAAATAAATAAATAATAAAAGGAAGTTCCAATGCCAATCATATTGGATTGTCAAAGGACCCAAAGCCTCAAGAGGATATGAGCTGGATTGGTGATCTGCTAGATTTTTGTAAAGATTTTATTGAACAGGAAGCTACATTAGGATATGAATGGACCCTGTATGCCAGTTCAGATAAATGGAAAAGGAATACAGAGAGCCTGCCTCTCTATAGAGAGAGAGAGAGAGACCAATGGAAAAAAAAAAAAAGAAAGAAAGAAAGAAAAGAAACCATTTTAAAGGAAACTCAGAAAAAGGAAGGGGCTTGCTTAGCATTATCAAAGTCCTCAAATGATGAATCTAGTTCACTTAAAATTACTTATAAAAATTTGAGATTTTTGTAGAAAATCTTAATTGTTACACCATCAATTAGTGATAATATATTTGAAATTGAAATGAAATCCAAAAGCTAGAAGTTAAAATATGGCAATTAAGAGGATAATTGAGTGCTTTAAATTAGTGAACAATTAGAGAAGTTTAAAAAGGAACATGATAGCGACAAACAAAGGCCTCATAGCAAGTCCTGAATTGTGTAAAAAGAAGGCAATTTGATAGCCAAATTTTCAAAAAATTTAACTAAAAAATAAAAGAATAAATATACCAGTTCTAGTTTTTCAAATCATTTCATCTCACTCAACTCAACTCATTTCATTTCAAAAACCACTAACACGATGTGGGTAAAATGGAAAGAAATGAGATGTCAAGTCCATTTAATTGCAATCAAGATTCAAGGGGCTTTTGTGAAGGGGAGCGTTCGCAACAGTAAAAGTTGTCATAGTGTGACCTTGAGGTCATGGGTTCAAGGTGTGAAACACAGCCTCTTACAAATGCAAGGTAAGGCTGTGTACTTTAGGTTCTTGTAGTCCGCACCCCCCCTTTCCCAAACCCTGCATAGGCGGGGTTTGTACCCTGGGGCTGCCCTTTATTTATTCAACAGGCTTTTATGTATTTTAATGAGGTGAAAATTTGAGAGAGAAAGATGAAATATCTGGAAAAGGAATATTTAAGAGAGAAATGATAAACTGACTAGAGGAGTTAATCTAGATATGTCCAAGCATGTTTTCTAAGAAATCCATCCATTCATCTTACTCACCTTCTTTGTTTAGACTACTTGTGAAAAATCTTGCCAATCGAATGATTCAAACTCTTCATTTTTCTTTATTTTAGAATCAATGGTTTTAATTTTTCATCCAAAGGGATATAGGTTACAATCATCTAACGAGTGTGGATTTTTGGCAAAGCCTCTACAAGGAGGCAAAAAATGATTCAAAGTTCCAACTATCATTTTTCAAGGGGGATGCCTTGCGGTTCCCAATCAACTGCACTAGACATTGTTGGCAACGAATACTTGGTAGTGCCGCAACATAGAGGTGTTGTGCCCGTACTTTACTTTAGTGGGTCTAACTTTAGTTGATTAGACCTGTTCATCTGATTTTTCAAACTCTCCATATCATACATATAAAAATCACTGAAATTGCACTGGACCGCTCTTCAAGTAGCGTTTATCACCATTCATATTTGTATTAAATAGGCAAAGAAAGTATAATTTTTAGTTTCTAGACTCATTTAATCAACAATATTCAGGATAAATAGTCATCTACAATAGCAGAGATTAGTTAAAGGTGTCTGATAAACTAAATGTGGGGCCCATAATATTAAAGTAGGGTGCAATACCCTTAATTGTATGCTGTGGGCATGGCTCAAGAAATCCTCTTAATTAAAAATAAATATTACTTAGTTTGTATTGAAAATTAGATTTTTTTTTTTTAATATTTTGGATATAAAAATACATTCAGTGATAATGGAAAAATTGCCGGCATCATAAAATAAAATAGCAGTCTCCGTCCATCGCAGCAGGCGAAGCCAAAACCTTCATAAATCGGTCATTAGATGCCATATTATATTCGCCGATTAACTTTTTCAATTGTAAAGACGTTATTTTGTTACGTGGCCCTACAACACCCAATATGGTGCACCTGCTCCACGTTTACATGATAGGGCCACTAAGATCGACACCGTTTGTTTGGTTCCTTGGATATCTGCAGAAGTGATGTCGAGAAAGTTCGAGTAGCATCTAAGAAATTATATCTCAAATCATATCGTGGCCCACAAAATCAACGGATGCGATCACCAAATATCTCTCGGGAATTCATATAATCAACATTGTACATCTATAACACGCAATCTCACTCTCTTCCAGACTTCCATGAGTCAACCTCAGCCACACGATGTCCGCCAGTTGCTTTCCCACCGCACATATCCCGCGATTTTCAACTACCATCGGCTCTCTCTCTCTCTCTCTCCAACAACCAACGAGAATAACAGACCCCGCATTTCTGCTCCGAATTAGGGCAGGGAAGCTCCAAAATGTTGGGCCAAAGGGGCTCCAAATTGCTGTCAAATGTCCCGTCAGGGCATCATCGATTACTATTCTTGGCAAATCGGAATCGAATTCTTTGTAATCCGGTTAGATTTCGATGCATTCCCGATCAAATTGCTCCGAGACTGGTTGTTTCTTCGTCATTGAATTTGGTTTTTAGCTCCGGCAATATGATCGCAGCTGCTGCAGCTGTGGCAAACGGTTCAGGATCGGCGCATGCAGCAGTGACCTCGGCGCTTGCTCATGTGGCTGTTACAGCTGTTGCGATTGCTTCCGGTGCTTGTCTTTCTACCAAGGTGGATTTCTTGTGGCCGAGAGTGGAAGAGCAGCCTGGTAAGGGTTGTTGATTTGCGTTTTGTTTGTGATTTCATTTTGAAATAGTGTTGTTTAGTGGAGAATTCTTTAGCTCTTAGTTCTTGTTTGCTGTTAGTTTGGATTTGAATCAGTTTCTGTTATATTTGTATGAGAATTTCCTATACTAGATCATTCATTAATGCGAATTTGCAAAAAACTGGTCGAAATGGCTTTGGAGGCATAAAATGGATTCTGTTGAACGCCATCAGTTTGCATCATTTCTCAATGAGCTGGAGTGGCATACTTGTTGATAATTTCTACTTTGTGGTCTCAGTATTCCTCTAGATCATCATTTTTTACGCTTGGAAAGGACATGTGAGATAGAACTAGTGTTAATACTGATGATTTCTTTATGTTCGTATCAGTTCTTTGGTCTCTACTAACATAGTGCCATTTTCTGCAGATTCTCGTATATTGGATGGAGTAGATGTAACGGGATATTTGATCTTTGATGATGCAAAGGTTTAATATTTTTCCCTTGCCCCGGTAAGTTGCAGTATAATAGTTTGTTGCATCTAAGACATTGTTTTCCGTGAAGGCAGGTGCAGAAGGCTATTGCATTTGCAAAGAAAGCTCACTTTGGCCAGTTGAGGAAAACAGGAGAGCCCTATCTAACTCACTGCATTCATACAGGAAGGATCTTAGCAGCTTTGGTTCCATCAAGTGGAAAAAAAGTATGGAATAATAATTCAAGATTGTACCAGGCTTTGTTTCAAGCTTGTTGATCATGTGCATAAATGTTGCTATTGCTTGAAATTGCCTTTTATTCAGTTGACACATATTTGCTTTTCTTCTTGCTGACAACATACAATTTCCCACAGGCAATAGATACTGTTGTAGCTGGAATTCTTCATGATGTGATTGATGATACATGCGAAAACCTGAGCAGCATCAAAGAAGAGTTTGGCAATGATGTTGCAAAGTTAGTTGCTGGAGTTTCAAGGCTAAGTTACATAAATCAGGTGCAGCACAAAATCTTTTGCTACTAGTTGGATTGAAGATTTTAAGAATAAGGCTGAATTTCCTAGAGTTCTTGAGTCTGTACTCTCAATATGAAGAATCCTTACTGTTTGAAATTTGGTAGCAAAATGAAAGTGGTCAAGGCGTTCATGGTTGAAACTGTTAATTATAGCATATTAACAGATTAGATAGATTTTTGGTGATATTGAGAAGGAACATCAGTTACCATATTCATGTTAGAATGGTTCAATATTAGCCTCTATGAGTTTTGTATGTGATTCTTATTAATTGTATTCTTGGCATAACCGGCTTGTGATTTCCTGGACCATGTCTCTGCTAATGTTAAGATGAGACTATTCTTACTACTTGAAGCAAGATAAAACTGACGATATTTGGTTGACTTGCTCAATATGGAAGTTTGATAGTTAATGTTTATGCATCAATCTCCAGTTTTTGTGTTTCATGTGGCTAGAGAACTAAAGTATTCTAAATCTTGTAGGGATCATCCAAGAGTTTGATACTGTGTATAATCATCATATATGAAGTATTAATGTACCTGTTATTTACAATTGCTTTCATGTTATGCAGTTGTTACGGAGACAACGCAGGATAAATGCACAACAGGGTATTCTTGGTCCTGAAGAGGTATGTTTCCTTGTTCATGCATACTCTTTCTTTTCTCTTTCTTTTTCCCTTGTCTATTCTGAGATTAAGATGCATTTAACTTGTGGTTATTTCATTAAGCCATAACCAATACTTAGGTGGAGCACTGGTCACTTCATTCAGGAGGATATCATGTCGATATTGATGATTAATTCTTGTTAAGTCATAAGTTTATATGGTCTTCTCTTGACATAAATTAGTTTCTGATACATGTCAACATTTTCTTGGTTGTCCGGGTCCTGAAATTCTTCATATGTTGAGGAACTAACAGACCCCACCCTCTCCCACGTCATTTTGATCATTAGTCATGTGACTGCAATTACCTATTTCTGCTTCAAAATTTCTTAGACCTTGATATTTGGTGGGCCTCTAATTGTTCCCCTAAAAGCTGTTTATTTGTTGTGCTGAGAATTCTAATTCTAGTTCAGATCAAAGATCTTTCCCAAAATCATGAATCTCTTGAAATGAGTGCTTCAAAGCTGGTTCTTTTAGAAATTTTAGGAGTATGGACTTGAGTTTGAAATAGAAATACAGAAGGGAGATGGAAACCTATAATCATGATGCCTTAAGAAAGGCTCAAAACAGCGTAAACAGCCAATAGCACGCAAACAGGAAAGTTCTGCAAAAATGCAAATAGCAAGAGCACTCAAGACCTACACTAGATTCAGTGATCAGGAAGGTCAATAATGAAAATTGCAGATGAACTCAAGCCATACAGGTAGATTCAGATCTGATAATGAGATCAAAGTTTTCAGCAGAAAGTTGTTAAGCTCTTGCAAGGACAAATCTCCATGGCACGTAAAAGATTCTTCCAGCAAGAAAAGAAGATACAAAAGGAGCTTTAACCTGGAGATATAAGTATTAAGCACTGAAGATCTGAAAATGGCCGACCCTTAATCGGGACGAGGTCTTGATGATGATGATGACTGAAGACCTGAAAATAGTAAATTCCAACATGGCCCCATAGTGATATCATAGTTACGCCTGCCAGTGGTGTGGTAATTGTTTCATACAGTTGACACTTGTCCTGTGACTTGATAAGCAAATTTATATATGAAAGTGAATGAATTTTCAAATGTACAAATTTATGTATGAAAGAATATTTAAATAAGAATCTATAATTTTGTCAGCCATAGAGATCCATTTATGTTGATGAGTTTTCCAGTAGAACTTTTCTGTTGTGATGACTTCGTTTCTCTTAATGTACACATCTCAGCATCTTTCTTATCTGCAATATAATCTCATAGTTTCTTATATATGGAATTTTAGGCAAATAAGTTACGCGTGATGCTCTTGGGCATGGTTGACGATCCTCGCGTGGTGCTCATCAAGCTTGCAGATCGTCTACATAACATGAGAACCATGTACTGCTTCCTGGACCTATTTCGAGTATACTGATTAGTCTTACATTAGTTAGAGAATTGATTTGTTTGGTTTAGAATTTGTGAGTTATGTCTATATGTGCACTGCTCTCGCATCCTCTTGCTGAATATTCTAGCAACTAAAGTATATTTTGTAACTCTGCCAATATTAGCAAGCAGTTCTGTCTGAAATTTCTGGAGAGAAAATCTTGCAAATTTTGGTTTTTATTTTTTGTGTTTATATCAGAAAAAAAAAAAGAAAAGGAAAAACAAAACTTTTTTACGTATGTGCATGTATATTGATAAACAAAGGAATGTAAATCTATGAAAAAGAAAATTGAAGAATATATTTTCAGAGCAGGTACAGGAAAGTTATTACTGTGACAAAACATACAAGTGCATTCTTAAAATCCTGTAACCATGACAGTCTAAATCATTTTCAGCAATTCTTTTTAATGATCTTCATTGTTTTGGGCCTGGTGTATGATTTACTTCCTTGTTGGTCTTTTCTTACAGTTATGCCTTGCCTTTGCCCAAGGCTCAAGCTGTCGCACAAGAGACATTAGCTGTATGGTGCTCACTTGCTTCAAGATTAGGTGTGTGGGCTTTAAAAGCTGAACTGGAAGACCTCTGCTTTGCTGTTCTTCAGGTTTGCTTGCAAATTCTTTTATAACTATGTTCTTAGAACTGCTATTTGTTTTCATATTTAAAAGAAGATGTATCCAATATATAGACAGACACACTCATCAGATATCAAGATTTTACTTTGAAGCAGGCTCATAATGAAAAAGGTTACAATTGCCCTACCAGGCCAAAACTTGAACTGGATTCAAACTCAGCCAAGGAAAAAGCTTATTGACTCAGACTACTGGATGATTGACTGAGGAACTTTTGAAGTATATAAGACAATTTGTTGATAAAAATATAACATAACAGGGTGTAATACTACCCCATGTAGGGACTTTTCAATTTTTAAAATGAGTCCAATTGTAGAGGAAGTCATTGTAGATCTCGGAAAATTGAACTTTTGGGCCCACATTGGGGAATTCCTTTGTTTAATCCAATGCCATTTAAGCTTGTGGGCCATCAAAAGGTGATCACGTGGTTCTGGTCCATTGCCAAATGGATATTCTTTCGACAAGATATAGTCCAACAGAAAAATCATTGGTTCACATTTTGCTGGTGGAGCATTGGACAAGGTTTCATGGATCAAGGATCTAGTATCATTTGATAAGGAGAAAACAGAAACATTAAGACGACATATGAGCTCAACAAAGTGTTGGCTACCAAGGAGCATATCCATGCATCTTTTTTTTTTGCATGTTTTCTTTTGAAGTATGTGAGACAATTTCTTGATAAAACTCTAAAATGGGAGAAGTATCTCATAGTCATTTTGAAAACCAATCCCTCTATCCACTTTGCTCATTGATTCTATATGTGCTTATGTTAGTGCTTTCTGTCTGTAGAACTTAATGGTTTAATTAATTCACCTTGTACAGCCACACACTTTCCGCCGAATGCGATCTGAGCTTGCTTCCATGTGGAATCCTAGCAACAAAGGAAGAAGTTTAAGAAGAATATCTGCAAAAGCCGGCTTGCTTGTACCCTTCAATGAGAATAACATAATTTCCAATTATGAGGAGTCCATGGCAACTGATGAGGATGTATCAACCTTGAAGGTGCAGACATTATGAAACCAGTTTATTTATGATATGAGGTTCTTATTGCGTCATTGCTTTATGATGCTATGCTGTATCAGACTTCAATATGTGTTCGACACTGGAATTAATCATTGTGTTTGACCATGCAATTGCCACTGGCATTTTATCCAGAAACTGAATCTTTTATGACTTTTTAGATTTTAAGAGAGTATGACAAGATGTCAACAGAATAAACTCCTTACTCCATATCATTGTTCCTACAGACACTATCAGTCTGTCTTAATTGAATCTACTTTCCAAACTCAAGAATGAAACTTTTTACCTCTATTGATGAAATTATTTTCATTCTATATATTGAACAGGTATCCAAAGAATAAAATAATTTCATTTCCAAAATGTCGACTGAAGGTCACATGGGCATAAATAACAAAAAACAATAAGGCTGAAAATTGAATAGAAAAAATTACTGGTCCAATATAGCTCCTGCCCTAAAAGTGGAAGAACAGATGACTTTTAGGCAACAACTACAGGTTTGATACACTTAAAATCTGTGTGGCAAGTTTAGCCAATAATCTTTCTGTTTTCAATTAAAGCTTTCCTCTTATCTCATTAGTAAAATGGAAGGTGAGGAAAAAAAAGGGATTTGGTAGGAAAAGAGGTAATGATAGGAAAAAACAGAAGTTAGAGTAGGCAAATGAATGTGAGGTACATTCCTAGGCTCACAACTCTTTCTTTACTTTCCAAAAGTTCTCTACAAAACATTTTCAGTAGTTGTTACTTCTCTCTTTCCATGAGTTGAAGTTTTAAGATGTCTTGTTGAAAGAAAAAAGGGCCAGTCAATACTTCTTCAAAAAACTAAGTTTAAGGCTAAACTTCTAAAATGATCCAAGTTTTCATAAGTAATCCACCTAAGAGAACCAAGAATGCATTCGTAATATGTTCAATGGCAAATGAGGACCATGTTCAGCAGAGCATTAGAACCCTAGGCCAGGCTTATAAAAGATGACTAGCTAAAATGATTGGGGTATAGGTTCTTCTCCCATCAGTATGAGGCATGAAGCTGCTCATGCAGGCTATTGTAGTCACTACGTCACAGAAAATTTAAACTTCCAACAGTCTGAATATTTTCTAACATTCCTCAATCTTTATAGGCACTGTACTGCAAAAGAAATAACCTTACAGACTGCTGTCTGATCTAATTAATAATTCTGGCTTTTCTTGTCTCTAAGTACTGATATCTGTTCATCAAAGATTCCATCAGACGATAAATCAAGAACAAAAGCACAGGAAATTATCACAGGCCAGTGTCCATATCTTGTTGTTTGGAATACTTAATGAATTTGGAGTTTCAAGCACTTCCAACTGTCACCTCAATCCTTCTCTTCTCCCACATCATGCAATTAAAACTTTGACGTACAAGGACTTGATGATGTTTTTCATATTCCAAAAGTTGTTATACAAGCTGGCTCGAACCCTATAACCTCTGGTTGTAGAAGATCACACCTAACCATCATTTTAGATGCAAATTGCTCAACTAGATGAATTATCTGTCCAATGTTTAATCAGATTTATGGCTGAATAACATTATCAGGAAAGAGAGAGTATCTGTCAGTGTCCGTTATGTGTACTTTTTCTACCTCTGTTCATGCGACAATTAAATCTCATTCTTTCAGATTGTTTACCTGCAGGATCTTTTGCAAGCTGTACTTCCATTTGATCTGTTGCTGGACAGAAGAAAGCGTACGAACTTTCTTCATAATCTCCAAGAAGGCTCAAATCTTCCAAACTCAAAATCGAAAGTCATCACTGATGCAGGAATTGCTTTAGCATCTCTAGCAGTGTGTGAGGAAGCTCTTGAGCGAGAGCTATTAATATCAACATCGTATGTTCTATATCTTGCCTGCCATTTATTTCCATATTTTTGGTTATTTGGTCTGATACTTGTGATTCAGAATGAGTTAGTTTTTCATATTGTCTGATGAATGTATGAATCAGTTATCCTGGCATCATGATATGCATTTGATTTGTGTGTCTCTTTTCTTTACAGTTACATTCCTGGAATGGAGGTGACCCTATCCAGCCGCCTAAAAAGCTTGTACAGTATCTATTGCAAGGTATACCTTAAACCCTTTTCATATGTTGGGAGGCATGTCTAAGCTGCAATTACATTCTTTATTTTTTTGAGTTACACACGAGATGGTTTCCTTCTAATTGGAGTTGGTAGGTTTAAAGTGCTGTCTTGGGATATTTCTCTCATACTCTTCAGCCTTGATATTTGTATCTGAGTGCAAGTCATCTCACTATCAGCTGTTTTTCAAACAAGTGATAGTATTGGATGTGCGAACCTGTGTAAGGTAGCAGAAGTTTAGATCATCAGAAAAAATTTTATTCTTTACTCCACTTACTCTGCCCTGACCAGATGAAAAGGAAAGATGTCAGCATCAAGCAAATTTATGATGCTCGTGCATTGAGAGTGGTTGTTGGGGATAAGAATGGAACATTACATGGAGCTGCAGTTAAGTGCTGCTACAGTCTTCTTGATATTGTACACAGGTGAAGAGAAGATAGTTTACGTTTATTTTTCTTCATTTGCAAATTTATCAGCTAACAAACTGTTGTGCAGAAGTTGCCATTCTTGAACCGAATGATTAGATTGCAAATTCCTCATTTGTCATTTAATGGTTATTTAAAGAGCAAACTGCTATTTTTTAGTTGTTCTTTCAAGCTAATGCCCGATTATTATACTTGAGCTTTTGAGAAATTTGTGATCAGTTCGACTGAAGTTTCTGGGTTTCTCTTTTGGAGCAATGTCTGATGTTTAGAAATCTGTGACAAATTGAGTCATCATCATCAAGACCTTATCCCAATTAGGGGTTGGCCACATGAATCTTATTCCTCCATTCCTCTCTATTAAGTACCATGGCTTCATTTAATCCCAAAGTTTTTAAATCTTTCCTCACCACTTCTATCCACATTCTTTTGGGCATTCCCCTTGCCCTATTAGAACCTTCTATTTGTATTGCCTCACTCCTAACCGGTGTTGTTGTTGGTCTCCTTTGAACATGTCCAAACCATCTAAGTCTAATCTCCCTCATCTTGTTACCTATTGGTGCTACCCCTAAATTTCCTCTAATATTTTCATTTCTATTTCTATCCTTTCTTGTCTTACCACTCATCCACCTCAACATCCTCATTTCTGCGATGCTCATCCTATTAGTATGATGTTCCTTAACTGCCCAACACTCTAATCCGTAGAGCATGGCCGGCCTTACGGCCATCCTATAGAATTTTCCTTTTTGTTTGAGTGGCACCCGCCGATCACACAAAACTCCAGATGCACATCTCCATTTGTTCCAACCCGCTTGGTTTCTCTAGGTAACCTCCTCTCAATCTATTGCACTGTCAACTCATGGGGATGTCAAGTTGTCAACTAAGTTTAAGGGTATGGTCAGCCAGGCCATCAGCAGCATGGTCAAATACAACTGAATAATGGTTATTGTTTGCCATCTCTAATGCAGGTTCTGGACCCCAATTGATGGAGAGTTTGATGATTACATTGTGAATCCCAAACCAAGTGGTTATCAGGTGAACCCTCTCTTTCACAACAATTTTTTTGGTTTAAATGATTGCTATCTGTATTTAACCAGGAAAACTGGATGTAAGTTAAAATATAGTGTGCATTTGTTGCAAAATATCAATTTCTCATATCTTATTGGCTTGTACAGTTGGATGAACATGAAACACAGAATTTGATGTAGTATAGTGACCTTGCTTTCTGATTAGTATACTTGATAAAAGGAAAATGGATATTAAGTGCTCAAATTGGTATTATTGTCTTTCTTCATCCACAATTTGATTTCCCAAATTCTAAGTTTCTGACTGGTTTTAACTGCTCAGACATTTTGATCAGAAAACAAGCTTCCCTCGTCTCTTAATTCCTCTTACAGTTTTGTTTTTGGGATTTCCCTCCTACTTCAATTTATTTTCTTTTCATATGTACTTTTCCTTTACTTGTTTCACCATTAGAAAATGGTAGCATTTTCTCTTCATTGGTTGGCAACTAAGAATATGAGAAAAGGCACACAAGAAGAAAAACAGAAAGTCACTAGCAAACAGAAGAAGTCACTCTCTTGGTTGCATTAGTATACACAGAAGGGCTGAAGGAGAAATCTGGAAAGAAGAAGATGGATAGCTTTCCTGATGACTGGGGATTTCTACTAAGAAGTTATAGTTAAAACTGAAAACAGATTAAAATGAGAGCAGAATAATCTTCACGATCAAAAGAGAACCTTATAATGCGAAATGAAACAAGCAAAGGCCAGGCTACTTACCTACCTAGCTTGGTTGCATGCACTCAGGAATTCAGATCTTATTGAAGTGGTATATTTGAACATGAGAGTGACCACAAAGAAATCAGATCTCATATTGTAGTTTTTTCCATCATTGCTTCTTTGTACTTACCTATGCTTCTTTCTACCTTTCTTACCTGCATGTAAGCATCACTATTATCTTTCATTGTGCAGTCTCTCCACACTGCTGTTCAAGGTCCAGACAGCTCGCCACTGGAGGTTCAAATAAGAACCCAGGTATTGTAGACCAGTGCAAATGCACAACAACTATTCTGAGTTTGTCATCTTGTAATTTAAGTAAGCTAATAGTAAAAATGACACTTGGACTCTGTAGAGGATGCATGAGCATGCAGAATTTGGAGTTGCTGCACATTGGCTCTACAAGGAAGCAGAAAATACGGCTACGTACACAGGTATCGTGCAAGATTCTGGTACAAACACATCTTCGTACGAATCCAAAGGGTTTGAAGATGAAGCTTCCATTCAAGATGAGGAGTTTTGGAAGTATAGTTCCTTAAAACCAGGGCACCCAGTACTTCGAGTGGAGGGCAGTCACTTGCTTGCTGCTGTAATTGTCAGGTTGACTATTCTCTTCCTCAGAATTGCTTTGCGGCTTCAACATGTTATTATGAGCTTAAAAAGAGATCTATGATTTTTGCAGAGTAGACAATGGCGGAAGAGAGCTACTTGTAGCCGTGAGCTTTGGACTTGCAGCTTCTGAAGCAGTAGCTGACAGAAGATCTTCTTCCCAGATGAAGCGTTGGGAAGCTTATGCAAGGCTATATAAAAAGGTTCACTTTATATTTTGATTTGTTCCAGACTCAACCTAGTAAACAAAATAAAATGTTTCAGCTTCCATACACTACATTTTTAAGGGTGACACAAATATGTTCCTCTGGCAATTACCCCGATTATACCAATCAATCTTCCATACCAAGTGGACTCTTCTATGGAGAATCCCTTGAACCATGATGTACCATAAATCATGTCTATTTGCCTCGCAAGGTAGAACAGCATGTGAATTGATGTGTGAGACCCTGAGGATGCATTATCTTTTAACTATCTTTGATCCTTAGTACCATCAATAGGACCTTTTGCATTAGGCTTTATCTGGCAATATTACATTTAGTGGGTTTAATCATCTCTTATTTAACGTAATGAATGAAAATCTCTATGTTACAAGTAGCCAAGCAAAGTCAAAGCTTTTTTATCATCCAAAAGGTGCTGAGACACTAATTTCCATTGTTCCTCTTTGCTATTGGTTTCAGATTTTGCTAAATTCATATAAGCCCTCCATGTAGGAAAATTAGTATTTTCTTTGACTCTGCATTTTATGCTTTCTTATGTTGTTTCTCAGCATCCTAATACACTATGAGCTCATGGTTTTCATGTTGTTTCTCACTCTGAAATCCTCCAGGATCCCCGATCCACTGGAGGATCAAAGCTAATCCCCAATTTATTCTTTTATGTTGTTGTTGTGTTAAGGAGTGTTTATATCCCTCATGAAACATCCACTATCATGTTATTTTTTATTTTTTTTAATTGCCAGAGATGGCAGCTTCAATGTGATTGCATCATATAGTATTCTGTAGTCTGAAAGAATATGGTACAAACTCTCAAATTTGACTAACATTTTTGTTCTTCTAGGTTTCTGATCAGTGGTGGTTCGCTCCAGGACATGGTGATTGGTGTACTTGCCTCGAGAAATACATACTTTGTCGGGATGGAATTTACCACAAGGTATCAACTGCATAAAAAATCTTCTGAGTAATATGAAATGCTATTCAAACAGAACTCTTTAGATGAGCTGAGTTCATCGTGATCGTTTTGCTTCATATGCTTCTTAGTTTCTGTGATTTTATTCTGCCACATCAGGTTTATGCATAAAGGCGGCATTTGAACATTAAAGGGACATCAATTCTTTATATTTAAAAGCCTAAAATACATTAAGAATCAGATTATGATGAGTCTTTCATTTAGGATGGAAGCGTTACATGTGAGTCCTTATAGCAGATTATTTGTGCCAAGTTATTTTATGATTAACTATAAATGCAAGGTGAGGCTGCATTCTATAGACCCTTTGTGGTCCACCCCTTCCCAAACCCCACATACGTGGTAGCTTCATACACCAAGCTGCCATTTTTTTTTTATTGTAAAATTCACTATAAAGGTTACTCTCACCACACCTTCTAATACCTTCTCTTATTTGGAACTATGTTTTACTGGTACCTTCAGGTCATAGGTTCATTGCTCCATCCTGCAAAAGACTAAGGGAAGTAGTGAGAATTTGGTTGTTTCTTCTTGAGAAGTAGCATGTTAGAAGCAAATATTGAAGGCAACAGTAAAATCCTAAATATAGATAGGTGACTCTGCTTCCAAAATAGTCATCACATCATCATCATCAAGACCTTATCCCCATTAGGGGTTGGCCACATGAATCTTGTTCCTCCATTCTCCTCTATTAAGTACCGTGGCTTTATTTAGTTCCACAATTTTTAAATCTTTTCTCACCACTTCTATCCATGTTCTTTTGGGCCTTCCCCTTGCCCTTTTAGAACATTCAACTTGCATTGCCTCACTCCTAACCGGTGCCATTTTCTGTCTTTGTTGGACATGTCCAAACCATCTAAGTCTAATCTCCCTCATCTTGTTACCTATTGGAGCTACCCCTAAGTTTCCTCTAATGTTTTCATTCCTAATTCTATCCTTTCTTTATAGATAGGTGATTCTGCATCCGAAATAGTATGAAGGAAATATGAAAATTAGTCTCTCACCATGATGTAACAAGAAGTTGAATCCCTGTAAAACCTTCATGAAAAACTTCAATTTCTTTGCCCAGTCCACATCCAAGGAACTGTACTCGTCATTGGGATGTTGTTCCATGTTCAAAACATTGGACATATGAGATCTGCTTGTCCTTGTAGTAAAGCGATTTGAAATTATATTTATTTTAGTGGTATATAACTGGTTCCACTTGAACATTGTCCTAACAAATGAAATGATATGCATCTCCTTCCAAATGCAGCAAGACCAATTCCAGCGCTTGTTACCAACCTTCATCCAGGTGATAGATCTAACAGAGCAGGAGGAAGTTCAGTACCAAATGGTTATGTCTGCTGTTTTTGAGGGTAAACAGATTGCTTCTGTCCCATATAATTCAACCCTCTCTGAGAGGCCGACCTTCGACTCTGCTGTTGATGCAAACATCAACAACAAGGTTGGTATATATTTCTTTCACCGGATTCAATAACAAGAGTGGTTAATTCAGGTTCGTGAAATTTGATGGCTTTGCTAGTAAATACCGTTGTATGCATGCTATGCTCAGAACCATGGCATCCACTTGCAGTCTTGCTCTATATATATCTAGGGAAGAAAAATGAAAGGTTTTGTGAGTTCTTCTCAACTTCATGAAGATTTTATCAAAGGTCACTCCTCTGAGCCTGCCAAATTGCTATTCCAATAATGCTAGGTGCATCTACTGAGGACAATGCTTAAGTGGGAGGAGCAGGTGCTAAATGAAGCAGGGCGCAGCAGAAATTCATATGCTCGGCCTGATACTATGGTTCTTGGTGAGGTCGTGATCATCTGCTGGCCCAATGGTGATATAATGAGGATGAGATCTGGTAGCACTGCTGCCGATGCTGCTCAAAGGGTAGGATCTGAGGGAAAGCTGGTGCTAGTGAATGGCCAGCTGGTACTACCCCACACTGAGCTGAAGGACGGTGATATAGTGGAAGTCAGGTGATAGTTTTGGAGCTCTGACACTTCTTCGGCATGTCCTTTTGTGCATATTGCATACAACCACCAGATCAGACACTTGCAGAACCCCGCGGTATACATTTTTACTCTCGAAGAAGGCAGTTCTACTAATAGTCAGTGTATATAGTAGTCTTCTGACAGTAAAGAAGTAATTCATGTTCCCCGAGGAGGAGCTTCGTCAAATTGACGCTGCGAATTAACTTCCGGAAAAGTTAATTACTTTGATACATTGGGAAACGAAGATATATAATTATTTGTAACAAAAATTCAATTAGAAGGAGAGCTTTGGTGCTATAGTTGAGTTGTTGCCGTGTAACCAAGAGGTCACAGCTCAAGGCGTGAAAACAATCTCTTGCAAAATGTAAGGTAAAGTTGTGTACTATAAACCACTTGTGGTCCTCCCCTTTCTCAGACCCCGCATATGAGTGGAGTTTCATGCACCAAGCTGCCCTTTCGTAGCAAAATTGTAATTATCTACTATATTAGCTGAATGTATCATGATTGAAATTACTTCTTCTCTGAACTCTAATAGTCTCATATAGATAACGTGTGCCTCGCTCTTGATCATTCCCTTTGGTCATCTTGGTTCTTTTTTCTTGTCTTGTCAAACGTTGGAAACGCCCACACACATACGGGCACTTCGAAACCGTGAGCTACCATGGGAGAAGGATCTTACTCTTGAATGCATGTATTTAGATATTTCCAGGTGCTTTTATGGAATGGACAGGGAAAGGGTAGCGCAATTATCCGAACTGTTCATCCTATGACCTGTCCCAGTGTATGGACCAAGCGCAAAACTTGTGCCCACCCGGTTGATACTCACCGTTTTATTGTCTTGGGAACAGATTGGGATATCCCCATCATCTAACAGTCACAGATAACCAATCAATTAATCTCTATTCTAAGCTATACAGTGACGCCAAAACAGTTCATGTTTAGATAAGCATGACGGTCTCAACCAACAAGAAACCATAAATTGTGCCCCGTAATTTAGTGATCCAAATAGTTCATTTGGTGAACCCTAATGGATGTGACACATACCAAGAATCTCTTACAAACCTCGTAAGCAGTTGTAGATGAAGTTGCAGGGATTACCACCACATGCTCAGAGAACAACCCAATATGGCCATAAATGTTGAAAAAATGCATTTTTAGGACGGCACCGAATCTTCCTCGGGATAATCAAAGTGGGGTGGCTCTTCCTGTGGACGGAGACTAAAGAAAAGGTGCATTGAGAGGATTTCTATGGAGTTGCTTTCTTATCTTATACCTTTCCGATGCAAGTAAGACATGCCATCGAGCTCATGCAAATCAATAAATAAATGGTTCAGATCATTAAACGAGTGGGTCCCTCTTTTTTTTAAAAATATATTTGTTGGTAGGGAAGAGGGTTTTTTTTATCAGAAAGCACTCCTAAACCGTACTATTTTAGTGAATATCAAACTAGAAATGTACCTCCAATAATATCTAGCGCAGGTGGTCCCAAATAACTTAAATTGGCATTAGTTTGGAATAAGCTTGATTGCAGGTTTTAGTGACCATTTCCTCCTTTGATGGGATTAAATATAGTACTGGCTGCATGTGGGAATAGCTAAGTGATTTGCTTTGTAATACCTTAGGTATTTAAAAAAAAATAAAAATAGAAACATACAAGCACAGTCATCCCAGAGAATGCCTTAAAGATCAGGGGGAATGGAAGAGTACAATATGCAAAGACCTCTACATGGAAAAGAACTTTTAGTAAGACAATCAGCCACGAAATTTGCTTCTCTCCACACTTGAGTCACCTTCCAGCAAATGAACCAACTCAATCCTTTTGATATATCAACTTTTAATCAAATTGCTGCTCATGGACATTTATAGATACCATTGATAATTCCAACGGCATTGGCGAGTCAGATTCCACCCAAAAATTCAGTCAAAATTGAGCAACCATATAATTCACCAGACAAATTTTTTGACCAAGCTACCCATCTTGACTTGATCTCCCCATCAAGCACTACAACTCACGCTGATTGCATTATATAGAACACAAAAGAAGGAATATACAAAGGAAGTGATGGTGGAAATGCCCAAGTGTTACAGGTCTCATGAGCATATTCTAATGAAGATTTAGATATGGTTTTAGTGGAGACAGGAAAGTTACCCAGATAATTAAAATAGACCTTAGAAACCTTGATTTGGGTTGGTGATCCATCAGATGACACGTGGCACAATGAGCCGAGGTTGATGATGCTGTCTATGAATGGAGAGAGTGACAGTGACAGAGCCCGAGATGAGAAGAAGCATTTTCTTTCCTCAGGCAATTGAAAGCAAATCTAATCTTTTTCTAGAAATTGATGGACGAAAAGAGAAATTGGAAATCCTTTGGGAAGCCCCCAAACTAATCTGATTGCGCAAATAAAGGCCCAAAAAGCAGAGCTCGTACTTTAAGCTTTTCTTTACGTGAATCTTATCTCACTGTCAAGTGTGAGCACTAACAAAGAATGATGCTATGTCGACGCGCCCACAAAGGTGGTTCCCAGAAGCACCCCCTCTTTTGCATCAAGGTATAGGATAATCTGGTCCGTTCATCCCATTGCACTGGCTTCCGATTCTAGCATCCTAAAACCTATGTTTTTGAGAACTAAACTTGGACCTTTGTGGTACAAAGTTTCTAACCCATGACTTCCCTTGTGATGGAAATTAAATTTTTAGAGTCTAGAATCTTCTGATCTTCACACTTTTTGAAGCTAAAGAAATTAGATCAACGGCTCAGATCATTCCTTCAAAAGGGATCTCCTATTGAAGCACCTTGGAGGATGTTTCTACTTGAGATTGCTCTGTTAGCTGATATGAACTCGATCTCATCGTTAATCGGGCAACTAATTGAGAAAAGTTAGGCCAATTGGAGTCAATTGATTTGACTTTAGCTTGGCCGGATAACTTGGCCACACTTTTTCAATCTTATCAGACCTTTTTATTCTAATTCAAACATCCTTATCCAATATTAAGGGAATAAATTTTATGTTATTAGCTTTACCAAGGGATTGACCCTTCAATCCAAGAAATTGGCCATAACATTGTGGGCCCGGTTGAGTCTGGATTTCTACAAATGAGCGAGAGCACAGGGAACGCACGTTTCGGATGCAAAGCTACTGTCTTGTCACAACACAACAGCAAGATATGTCGCTATGTGGGGCCACCTGTAACATCAGGTGGAATATTACTTGATATTATCGGGAGACGATTTGTCGAGATGTGAGAATTTGGCATTAAAAAAGGGAATAAAACTGAACGTGTCGTGATTGGTAGTTGACGAATTTTATGTTGATTGTGACAGGCGAGAGAAACCCGTTAGGACGTAACCGTTCAGGAAAAGCCGCTGTAAGTCCATTTTATTACGAAAATGCCACTGTCTGCTAAAGCGATAGTTTCTTTGTCGCTACTTCGGGATTTGTAGTCACTGGAACTCGCTGGAGATTTATCTACAACCTGGCAAATGTGGTTGATGATAGTGAGATCCTGACCATTGATCTTGTGGGAACCAGCATCAAGGGTCCACGATGATCCATTTATGTTGGCATGAGCTGCAGTAGCCTTGTATCCTAAGGAATTAACTTGATTCTCCATTGCAATCACCTGCTTATGTCCAGGTTAATTTACTAATGGCTGCCGGAGTCAAAAGAAAATTGATATAGAGATGAGAGAGGACCCACGGTATACAGAGGGATTGATCTTGCGATTGAGTGAAAGAAAATAAAGTGAAAAAGAAATAATAATAAAATACAAATAAATTGTTATTTTTATATTTTAATTTTGGACAGATGTACACATCTGGCAAACTACTATAGCAGTACCCTAGAATTGTATATCCAAAATGCTGTCTCTCAGCATAGCTTGAGTCAAAAGGTAGACATGAATGCGTGCAAATTTTGGGTCATTAAAAAAAAAATAGAAATTTTTTGTTTTAATTAATTTAGTTGATTTTCAAATATAAAAATTAAGGGAACTGATATATAGGAACACCCCTACGATACTCATTTGACATTTTTTTTAACATTTCAAAAAGCATCAGATGACACTTATAACAGTGTTCCTACTATTTGAAAATTGAAACGGGTGTTCTTATCATTTTTCAAATATATAGTGTATTAATTTCAATTGTTTCATGCATGTTCAAGGAGCAGGTGACATTTGATTGGCCAAAAAAAAGTAGAAAACAAAAAAAAGTTAGAGAAATGGTAGTTAAAAACTTTTTTCCAGCTAATCAAATATTACCTGCACTTTACACCTATAACTTTTGACTGAAATTACTACTCTCCTATATATATATATATATATATATATATATATATATATATATATATATATATATATATATATATGAGAAGAGATAATTTCAGCAAAGAGTTGCACGTGTAAAGTGCAGGTGATATTTGATTGGTTAAAAAAAAAGTTTCTAACTGTCATTTTTTCTAATTTTTCTGTTTTCTAGTTTTTTCTATCCAATCAAATGTCATATGCTCCATGCACCTCATGAAACAGCTGAAATTAACACACCCCATATATATACACACATATATAAATATGTTATGAAACAGTTTAGGATAAGATTGCCAAAAGGAAGTTTGCTGTATAACTAGAGATTATTCTTTAGTTTAATATATAGTGAGACGATAATGGCAGGGTTAAACTAGTAGTAATAATTAAAACGTCAGAATGGAAAGATTTGTGGGACCCTAATGAAAGTTCCTTTGGATCCCTGGTTTAGGGTTTGTAAAGGACATACTTTTGCATGCAGGCGAAGGAACCCTAATTCTTTTTAGTGGGTTTTCATTGAATAGATGTCACTCCCTCCATCGTGTCTATGTCTAAAATAGCATTTATTGAAAACAATGGTGAAGTGCTTCCCAATTGAAGCCATGACTCAAACTAAGTCTTCTATATAATAACTTATTGCTTGTAACTCTACAACACGTGGCGAACATCATTTGTTTTGTGCTCTTAAACAATCTTTAATGGGCTGTGGTTCAACAATGACTGCTACATACATTTTTAACCATTGATGGAGTATGTCTTCAAGATAAGAGAGACACACGCATCACCAGCCCACCACTAAGGGGCAGTCAAAATTCAGATAAAGGTAATCTTATCTCTGCTAATGGCAGCTTGCTAAAACTGTAGATCAAGTAATCTTTAGGGATAAAAAAAGAAGAAGTAGATAAATATTAAAAGAAAATATGTATGTATGTATGTGAATTTTCCTTAGACTGTTTAATTTACTAAAGGTTAGGATATTAAATATAGGGATAAAGCTGTCTATGTGAGAGGTCCTAGCGAGTGCAACTTAGCCTCTCATCTAAATTAATTGACCCATTTGCAAGGCTTCTATGATCTGGTTTGTTTGAAGGGGAGCTGTGGTATAACGGTAGAGTTGTTGTGGTATGACCTTATGGTCATGGGCTGTAGGCATAGAAACAGCCTCTTGCAAAAAGCAAAGCAAGACTGTGTACCTGAAACCCTTGTAGTCTACGCCTTTTCGGGAGCTTGCATATGCAGGAGCTTCGTGCACCAAGCTGCCCTTTTTTATTTCAGATATCTTTTCAAAAGGTTAATTATTATTTCAAACAATTGGTAAGGAATAATAAAGGATTGCTTGTTCTTTTCCCTTCTTAGCTCTGTATTATGGTCACCAAACTGTGAAACGCTGTCTTTGAGAGGATTACTAAGGACTTTGATCAGGTTGATGTAGATTTAGAAGTATTTTAGCCATTCCATAAGCAGAAAGCACCTTTCAGATAACAAAACTACCCTCAAAAGACTTTCTTATACGTCTAAGTGATGAATATTGCATCCTGTCGGTTGGTGCGGAATGTGGCCATATTTCCATGTTGATTATTGGGCATGCTTCCACCAGCTATATAAATTAACTAGGAAACCTAATCAGGACAGCCTTATTAGGCACTTTGGCATATTGCATGGGGCAGGAAACCCAGCACAACCAAAGAATTGAGATGATTTTTTTTTATTTTTTATTTTAATTCTTGATAAGCAAGCAGGTTTTTATGGATAATGCTAAGCAGACGAGCGACTTGAACCCATGACCTAGAGCACAAAAAATCCCCTTCTTATGCTACTGTAATAGAAGGCCGATCTAAAATAATTTGTGATCAAACAGATGGTAGAGAACTGTAGAAAGAAGTCTTCTACAGAGAGAAACCTTGTTACTAGTAAGCAAAAAGATCTCCAGAAATTCCTATCTCATTCCATTCTAATGGCTCAACCAGTAATCAATGGGGAAAACTTAAATATCTATGGTTTTCGAGAAGAACCCTATTTCGACCAAGCAGCAAAGGGAGCAATGTCATGAGATTTCAAGAAAGATCAGCATAGAGTGCGGGATGTTCGGGTGTTGTGCTTTGGGGTCACTTTCAGGCAAGTTCCTTGGGCTTATCATTCAACACCATTGGATTGAGATAGACCAATCCAACATTCACACTATCGAAAACACTCCCGAATCTCAAAACTTGCATGAGCTCAAAAGTGTGCAAGGGCAATTAGCTTACATTAAGACATTTATCTGCAACTTGGCTGGACGATGTCAATCCTAACCCCAATTCAGGTGCAGTTGTTTTAGGTCTTTTCCATTAAAGAACATACAGCTGCTAGTCCCTGTATTTAAGAGACCGTAAGGAGCTAGTTATTCATGGTCTGCCTTAGCCTTGCGAGACGTGCTCCTTTCCATTGTCCGTCTTGTGGAGTGATCTCTTCTTGCAAGGGAAGGCTGGAGTAAATGGATGATGGCAACCAATGGTTAGACCCTGCAGTGGTAGCGCCTGGTAAACCGGGTGAGACCTCACTGTAACTCAAGAGGCAGGCCAAATACACCTGGTTGTCTCCACATTTTACTAACATTATGGAATCAAAATGCCAAAATTTCTAAAAACACAGTCGATGCAGCTGAATGTGGATGAAAACTATGCTGTGCAGATAAAATTAGCATTTTTTTTTCAATAAATTTTTTCCAGGATTTGCAGGCGAACGATTGCAGCTGGTTAAGCACATTTTTAGATCAAAGAGCTGATAAAATCTCCATCACACACAATTTTTGGAATCAATGGCAGGAAGAAGACACTGAGCAATGGTGCAAATATGTCTTGTTGCAATTATATGATGAGTTTACTTTCTACCAAAGCATTCATCACAGACAATATTTACCAACTTCCTTTGTTTCGTCAACTTAGCAGACATATGAGGGTCAGGAAAAGGGGTAAACCACAAGGATCTATAATACGCAAGAAGCTGTCTCCACGCCTCCAACCTGTGGGTCACACGATGACAACTCTGCTGATGCACCAAGGCTCCTTTTCAAAAATCAACCTTCATCCGCTAAGAAAAAAAATTGTCTCATATTGTGATGGGGGAATCTTAAACTGAGGTGTCTGAATCAAGGGTTAGGATCATTGAGAACTCGGATTTGGATGCAAAATTAATTGATATGATCATCGCCTACAAAGCACGTGCAGAGCCCAAAAAGTATCTGTTACCGCATGCATGGCAACCACTTGATCTAGATTCAGTACTACGAGAAACAAATTGATGGCTAAGATCAATTGGATATGGGGCCTACTATGATTTAATGGGCTATGCTCATTACCACGATGGCCCACATAATGTAAGCCCGGGCATAATAAGTTAGACAACAACAACCAGGCAAAAGGACAAGGGTATTTATGTCCTTCGCCGGAAACAAACTTGGGAGTTTGGAGAATCCAAAACCACAGACGGCACTTTCTCTCACCAAACAACAAGTGAGTACGAAAACAGAAACCGACGTCTGTTCGAAGAAAAAAGCATCTTTGACGCCCTGCCGCTGCACAACAGCGTCAAAAAATGGACAGTTTTTTGACGCTTCTGATCCGTTTATGTGGTCGCTTCTGATTGGACCGGAAAAGAAGGTGACCGTTTGGTCAGTAGGCGGTTTTCCAATGTCAGAAAGTGTCGCGAGACGATGAGAAATAACATATCTTCAATTTATCGCGATATGGGAATCGGAGGAAAAGGACAAGGATACTTGGGAAAGTGGGAAAGAGCATCATGGGAAGCCACCTGGTGGTTCCTACATCATTCATGTAGGAACTCAAATTATAGTGCAGGGCCCCGCAGCCCCTCTTTGGGATGATCTGAGCTCTTCATCTAATTGATCTAAGTCATAAAGTTTGTCAATTGGTTGATTGTAGTAATCTGAAATTGGTCTTTTGATCACACAAAACAACTGACAATTAGATATATGTGATAGTAGTTTATGTTTGATTATCAAACCCATTATTTACAATACCATTGTGATTTTCGTTTATGAAATATCCAAAGCTGTAAGAGACGAACGGATGAGATCATCCAGAGTTCCCCACTTTTAGACGATTCAACATGTTCGTCGGAGGATTTCCTCCGGATTGGATATCTTGTAAAACAAGAAATCATGACAATTGGATAATTTTAGCAGCCTAAAAACTATATTGTCAGTGTCTATTTCCGTGATCAAAAGTTAAATTTTAAATACTAAAATTATGTGATCGGCCCACTTTTTGAACTACTTGACTTTCAGTGCTGGAACAATTAATTGAACGGGTCAGATCATCCGAAGGCGATCTCTTTCTTGCAAAAATTGACAGTTCAGGGCCCTCTACCATGAATTTATGTCAATTTCCAGCTACTGCAGTTGCCTTGGTGACAAAGATTAGGATTACATTGCCATTTTCTAGGTGGATGAGCATCTAAGATTCCCCAATGGGCCTCCTTAACCAAATTTTTATGGAATAAATGAAGCTACCGGTCCCACTTTGCCTACGGTGGACCCTACTGCTAGTTTATCAGACTCATTTATCTAATTTCTCTGACTTTGGACAACTACTTGTCCCAAATTTGAGCTAATCGGATGAGTTTGGAATCTGCAAATTGGTCTTCCCTGCAAAAAGACATGGATGGTCAGAAATACTATTTAAATAACGATCCAAAATAGTAGTTTAAATAGAAAATATCTAGAATTGAAAAAATTAGATGAATAGGTCTGATCAACCAAAGGTGAGGAACTGTTCCGTTATAATAATAAAAATTGAGGAGCTGTAGCACTCGTCGGAGCGTCCTAATCACAATTTACTTGCACTAAACCACGATTAAGACCAATGTATGTGCTTTAGCATGTAACATCAAGAGATCAAGTGAGATTGGAAACCTTGATCAAGATAATTGATATCGAAAATAAAAGAAATAAAATGGGTTTATCAAGACTCCAATGATCTAGATGAAAATTCAAGGGTTCACAAAGCAATGGAAGAGATCTAAGGAGAGTCATTTAGAGGACATAATCAAGTAACCAAATCACAATAAGAGATTAAGCAAAAGTACCCACAATGGCGATTATCTGCTTGGATTGAATCTCCCGTCAATGATCGGTTGGAGATGAAGTTCCAATTTTCCAAGTTTATCCTAACTATGGTTGAATTGCCAAAATGATTAGATTGCTTAGGGTGTGTACTATAAGCTCTTATGGTCCGCCCCTTCCCTAGACCCCATATAAGTAGGAGCTTTATGTGCTGGTGCTGCCCCTTTTATTAGATTGCTTAGAGTCAGTCTCTAACCCCTACCAATACACTCATTAATGAATTGTCTTATAAATATTAAGACAAGTCATTGTATCTCTGAATAGAGCCATAAGCCCTAGTAAGACAACGTAAAACCATGTTAGTATGACTACTAAACAAGGCACTTTTTAAGTGTGAGCATGGCACAGTGGCGCAGGAAGAAGTCTCATTTCATTAAGGTTGCGAAGTCCAGACTTCTAAAGGGAGTGTATGCGTGTGTGGTACCAATTTTTTGTTTTTTTTAAAGCACTTTCCTTATTAAGGAAGAAGTATACTTTTTGGGCAGCACGCACGAAAATATATATGTAGATCCATACCAATGTACTTGGATACCATGATGCCACTACCAGCTAACTAAAATGGATAGATCATTAGCGTACTATAATTCACCCAAAATTAATGATTTACGTTTTGCTCAAAAGGGACAACCCACTACACGAAGTTTCTTAGTTTGTATTTTTACAAGTGGTTGTTTCTACATCTCAACCAATGATCTCAAGGTCAGTTCAAAATAACTCCATTGTTGCGCGAAGCTCCTCTTCTTTACAAAACTCGCAATACAGTTTTTTGGATGGAGGATTTAGAAATATCAAATAAAGAGATCAGATCATGTTGACATGACACATGTTGTTATCATTAAGACCTTATCTTAATTAGTAATCGGCCACATGAATCTTATTTTTTCATTCCTCACATTATCTTTAATTATAAAAATTTTAAATTTTTTCTCATTACTTGGATAGGCGCTTAGTCAGCTTTCTCGTTGCGTTTTCAAAACCTTTTGACATGACATATGTAGACCGTAAAAATTCAATGCCCAAAACACCGACGTTGATTGCTACCGGTTTTGGTTGTTGGAGAGACAAAGACTCGGGCACTTGTGGTCTTGGTTCAAACGGTGCCCCGTCCATCAAGCTCCATAATGAATTCCGGTCCAAGGGTCAAGCAAACCGCAGAGTTCGCCAAGGCATTAGCAGACACGCTCCCTCCTCTATACATGTGGGTGGCTGAGAGTTGGGTTCCATTTCTTCGTTAGGTTGTCCTCCTCCCTGTTCATCGTCCCCATCAACCACTGGGGCGACAGATTCTAGTCATTCATGCTGATCACAATCTTTGAATCGCCCCTAAGGATCAAAATCAACTTCAAAGACTCCTAAACTCAGCCACATTGTTAGCTCCTCCTGCCTGCACTGGCTAAGACCATCTGGCATGAACCGGGCAGGTGCAAAGCATGGTTAGGCCTGCACCCGGGGAGCACAGCAGGGGGGGGTAGAAAGCGAACCCGGATGGTGGAAAAAGCCTGTGGATCCTCCAATATGCAGCCTTCCGATGGTTTTCTTTCTCTGTTTCAACCGATCAAATTCTCAAGACCAGAGCCTAAGAGTTTTTCTTAGGCGGACCAACTGTACTTGTTTGACGTTGCAAAAGTAGAGTCCTAGTAAGCTGTTTGGCTGGGGAATAGCTATCCAAGGATAAGCTTTTCAGTGGTTAGGTTTATTTAGGGAGTTTTTTTTTTTCCCTGAAACTTATTTTTCTATCCATGTTTCAAATAGCTGAATCAAATGAAGCAGAATCTCATTGGAAATCCCAACCACAGCAAAACCAATGAAATCAACGGTACGATCGTTGCACAAGTACGGGGCTCGTCTTATTATTATAGATATATGTACTCCAGTTAGAAGTGGATTAAAGGCCTAGAAATGATCCAAACCATTAACTTTTTGGATACATATATCTATAATAAAGGAGATGAACGGCTCCGACCAACCAGAAAGATTTACTGAATCCTAGATTTCCATAGCACGATAAAGGAGATGAACGGCTCCGATCAACCAAATTTAGAGCCCATAACATACCATGCAGTTGTGCCCTGCAGAGCATTCATCTGATACGATCTGATTAATTTGAAAAAATCTTGATAATTACTTAATCTTTCCCATGGATGGTATTTGAAGGATCCAGGGTCAGTCCCTCCATCCGATCAAGGTAGAACCAAAATCAGGGGTGACGATCACGTCAACTTATCCGAGTGGGGCGCATTAAATGGCCGTAAGCAAGATAAAAGGATGCAAAGGGAGGAGTCGACAATAAGACAAAAAATGCGTCTGCTTCACTTCTCGTAAGATAAGAGCACGATGGGAACGGGTGAAACGTCTCTCATGTCTCCTTGACAGAAATCAGAGAATACAAGGAGAGAGAAAATAAAATAATTAAAAAACTTTTCTATTTTAAAAATAAATTTATTCTCTCTTTTTTCTCCGTCACTAGAAAAGGTAAGGCAACTTCTCAGATGTGACGTTTTCGATCCCCACAGCCCGATATATTCAATTTATCTCGAAAAAATAGAAGATATTGATTATAGTATTTAAAGGAGTCGCTTTCGCCTCCCTGTCTCTGTCTCCTGCCTTTTCTTTATTATGTATTAGGTTCGGCAATACCTGACAGCCGACACTGACTACAGATCGTACGTATCGCGATAAATTGAAATTGCAAAATACCGAATCGTTAACTTACACGTATCTAGCCGCTAATAAAGATAAATCATATCTGCCTCCCTCACTTTGATTACGACACTTTTTTAGCTGATTTTAGAATCTCAACTTTGCGAATAGTTGCCTAACACGAGAAAAGAACCTGCACTGGCATCTCATATTGATAATGACACTCTTTCTGTTATTATTATTTTTATTATTAATTATTGAAGTTTGGCAGAAGCAAAGAATTTCAAAAGCTAATTACTCAGGCACCCTTTAAAATCTAATGCTGAGTCAAAAGGAGAAAGCACTGACTCAAACCTACAAAGAAACAAATTTTTGGAGACATAAGTTATTTGCGGTCGACTATTGTCAGAACCCTTTATCCCATTAGAGGATTGGGTTGATGGTGCAAGGGTTGCTCAAGTGGTTTTCTTTGTAATTCTTTGCTTCTATAAAAAAAAAAAAAAAAAAAACTTTATTATTAATATTTAAAATAAAAAATTATAATAGCTAAAATTATTGATATTTTTTGTGAGTAGGCTAAACATTGAGCAAAACAAGATGAACAACTTAGATCTAAGAAACCAAAAAAAAAAAATACCATCATTTGATATCAGAACTTAAATTCAGCTTCTAATAATGACAGAATTAGGGAGTAATCAACATATTAACAACTCGAATATTCTCATTATTAACTTTCAAAAAATAATAAAATAAAATAAAATATTCCCATTATCTATTGTGAGTATGTCCATATCTCAATTTGCAAAAACATTGATCTCACATTAAGTGCAACTTTCCAAGTCATGATCATCCACTTAATAGGGCCCACTTACCAAATAATGCTCCAACATGTTAATATCATGTGGGTGGGCTCAAATAAAGTCCGTCCTTATTATGTCATTTCAAGACAAAGCTAGTTGAAAGCTCCCGTCTATTTCCTACTGGGAACTCTTATCTCGTGATATATTCGTAAGATACGGTCAAAATGTACCTATCAATGTGTGTAGTCAGTGGCTCGATAAGGTCTCATTTTATCGTATCGCATATTATACGATATTTTGAGGTTGCTTCCTGGCAAGGGCCATGACAGGACGTGACAGAGTGGACGTTTGATCGGTTCAAGCCTCCTGCTTTTCCTACCTTTCATTATTTTTATTTATTTTATGAGAAATGCTAACTTGAAGCACCCTCTAAGGTGCTGCTCATAGAAGAGCCCCATTTTTTATATTTTTTTTAAAGGGGTATTTTGTATGATTGAAATTGTTTATCTAATTTTTTTAGCTTTAAATATTTATGAAGTAAAAAAAACATTTCTTTAGCTTTAAATATTTAAAAAGTAAAAAAGCATGCAATTTGTATAATTTTATAATCTAAAAACTTGTATTTTTCACCTCTATAAACAAACTCTTTTCCAGGTTTATACAATAATTTTTTGTCATAGTTACAAAGTTTGAATTAGTAAATAAGTCAGCAAGGTAATAACTAAATTTAAAAGAGAGTATGAAAGAAGAATCATAAGGATATAAATTTAATCATTTAATTTTGTATATTTCAAATTTGAGTCCAACTCATAAATTTATTTGTAAATCAACAAAATTAGAGATGAACAAAAAAGTGTACATTTTTGTTATTTATTTTGATTTTTTTGACACTATAAATTTAGGAAGCTTCAATCTTTGGATTAAATGAGAATTTTTTCTCACGGGATATAAAAAATTAGGACAATTAGATGAACGAACTAGATCATCGAATCTCATAAAAGTAGTGGTACTTTAGTCAAAAGAATAGTGCTTCTATAGAAACGTCTTAGAGGGCGTTGGATTTTACATTTCCCTTGCTTTTGCAGACAGGAATTTCCAATTTTTGTTAATTTTTTCAGGCCATCCTAGCGGGGCTTAAATGGCAATCACAAGACGGTGATAAGGACACCCCACAATTTGCCCATTCTTAGTTTATGGATTGAGAATGTCATTTTCATGAGCATGGGTGATTTGTCCGTTTATAATACTTTTCAAAATAGGAAAAATCCATGCTCATCAGATTGCTGTGATTGGAATGATGCAAGCCGTTGATTTGGATTCTCCAATGAAAGACATGGAATGATCCTAACCATCCACCTTAAGATGATTACTGAGTCATCTGATAATTTCTCTGCTATTAGATGGTCGGAATCAATCCGTAGGTGGAGCCCAATCTGTGAAGGGAGCAAGGCATGCTCTAATACAATGAAGTCATGCCCTAGATTTGAGCACATCAATAAGTGGGACCGGCCTATATATTATTTCCTCTTTAAAAGAAAAATGATCGTGCGCTTATCACATAAGAGGCCCCACTATCAAAAGAAAGGGAATGATACTCGCCCCACTATTTGATAACAGCACTCCACTTTTCAACTTAGACAAATATAATTAGCTTTTGAAGGTTGTCAACGATTCTCAAAGGAGCTATCAACACGTAACGGAAAAGTGTTTAACAAAGGCAGCCGCGTCGCGATCAAATACAGGTGCCAAGATTAAAAAAGGCAGTCCCGGTGCACCAAAGCTCCTGTCTATGTAGTTTGGAGAAAGGGCAGACCACAAGGGCCTAAAGCATACAGTCTTACCTTATATTTTTCAAAGGACTATTTTCACGCCTTGAACTCATGACTTCAAGGCTACATGATGACAACTTTTGCCGTTCCAGAATATATCATTTCTAAATGAGATAACAAAGATCGGATCAAAACTTGGCCGAGTGGAGACTCAGCTTGGTTTGTCCAGAGCATTTCATCTCTAACTGAAGTCTGCAAGTCAAAGTTTACATATACATATATATATATATATATATATATATATATATATATATAATGGATGGATCACACTTGACGTAAGTTGCGAGTGTACACTTGTGTTTATCGTTTATATATTTATTAATTTTGCAAGGAGAACGGTTGAATTATCACTGCATGATATGGAGGCTACGTACTATAAACCCTTTTGTGATCTGCCCTTTCTTGAACTCACTCAGCGTACCCAAGAGCTCTGGTTATTCTTTTCTGTGTGCATAACGAAAATCAGTATAACTTTTTTTTTCCTATTTTGATAGGCAAGTGGAGCTTGTATAAATAACTCTAAACCTGAGACCTAGCACAAGAAAGCCCCTTCTTGGCAATAGCCCTGTTACTTCTGTGTCAAGCTAAGTTGACTCCTTTTGCTCATGGCACTTTGACAAGACGTTATAGAATATGGGGACTTTTCTCCTCTCTCCCACCTTTCATTTTCCTCACTTTCTTCTTCTGGCTCTAGTGGAATTCAATTTCTCCCATGGAATCCAAAACCAAGGGAAGACCTTTGTTCCAATCTAAGCATCCCTTTCTTGTTAAGATACACGTGTCCAATTTTCTATCCAAGCTACCTGGATGCACCTTCCACGATCTCTAGCTCTAGTATGTTAAATGACCAAAATACCCTTATATGAAGGTTACAGGCTAAGGTATAACTTGTAGCCCAAGAATATAGTTTGTCTTCATGTATAATGTTGGGAATAGGTGTCAATATCACCTACTACTTCTGGTGTTTTTCTTCTTCTTCTTCTTCCTTTGGTTATACGTAGTAACGTAGTCAAACAAGGGGATTATATCTGAGTTGTTTAGTGATAGCTACATAAGTAGCCACATGCACAATTAGGGCAAACTCCTTCACTGATCATGACCATTAATTTGCTACATTTGCTATAAGTTGGCCTACACAAAAATTTTACCTAACAAGACAAGCCAAGCCTTTCATATGGCAATCTACCACAAGCATCAATTCTAAACCATTTCGGTCAGTTTCGTTTCCACCGAAATTACTCGCCAGTTTCGTTCCGGTACAAAGAACATAACAAAAAAACACAAACTATTCTAGTAAGTTATTGGCTATTTTAGCATAATTAGGTTATTTTCTAGTAAATTCGGGGCATCACACTCTAAAATTAACAAAATTCGGAATTTCTTGTTCCAGTAACCAAAAGGAAACGGCCACCAAAATGGAATTGACAACTATAGAATTTCCAATATAATAACCTGACGACGCACATTGATTTTGCCTTGTATATTTGCTTCAGGCTTCGTGCACTGAGCTGCCCTTTTTATAATTACTTTGCTATAAACCTGCTATTTTTGCTATAAAAATATTTTGTAGGAAGCACGCATGTGAAGCTTTTGTTCCATATATAGAAAGCTAGAGGCTTATCAAACAAGATAAATATGAATAATGAAAGTTAGTGTACCAAAGTTGTTAGACTTCAGTGTCAATGGGAATTGCTAACTTATGGCAAGTAAGTTAATTCAAGACTACACTTCCATCTTCTACAAACAAATGCAGCAAAAAGTGCCCCAAATGGGGTGGAATGTCATTTTCCATTGATTAATTAGGAAAGACTAACCAAATCCTCCATCTAATAGTCTTTAAATAACGACATGAAGTCGAGAATTACTCACACGGAAATTTCAATTTGTACGATCGTAGACGTTGGATGTGTATGAAAGATGATTATTTCTTAGCCGTCGGTTCATTCTTAGGCCATCAAATGGGTAGCCTAGATCATCCAACAACATGATCTTTACTTAGTGTTACTCCTAAACCCACTTGGAATTGATCCAGCCCGTTCATCGGATTTCTTCATATCTGGTAGGATAAAGATCACATTGACTGGAAGATTCTAGAGGTGGAAAATTGTGTTTCCAGTCCGATCATCCAAAAATGGGGCCCAATCGGTGGCGTCACTTGATAATCCGTGGGGCCAGATTAAGCATAATTAATGTTCGTGGAGATTAGAGGCAACCATAAAACAAGCAGGTTTTATCGGATGGACAAAAATTAATGCAAATCGGGTTTTAGTGAGAGAATCATTGAAACTCGCGCGAATTTCATTAGTTTCCGTCTCGAGAAATGAATTTCAGCAGTTTCCTTCTCGAGAATTGAATTCCATTGTAGTACATTGATTGCCGACTAAGACTCTTCTTCACATTTTCTTGTAACTCCCTTACCGAGTATCTCGTGAGTCGTTTCCAGGATCCCAATGCCGCATCTTCTCTCTCCTCCCCTTATTTATTTATTTCTTTATCCATTTTTTTGAAATTGTAAATTAATTTTTATTTATTTATAAATTATCATTCTTCCTCAAAATCTAGAAGTCTCCTTCCACAAGGCAGGCACGAGCGGTGATTGTCGTGGGGAACTGAACTGGGATTGTCCAATGACCAGTACGTCCTTCAACTTTATTGATAATGACGTCCATGTCCTCGATTTTTTCTGCCGTCCTCGGCCTTTGTTTGTGGGAGTGCGAAGGTTCGGAAGCTGCATGTCGTGGAGCTGGACCACACGCGAAGTTGTGGGGCTCACTCTTTTGGTTGATCTGGTCCATTCATTTAATTAACTTTCTGTTATTATCTGATATGTAATTAAAGTCTGATAAATCAATGGCCCGTAAATTGATAATCACATTAAAATGTACAATCTCTATTTCAACTTGGGTATTTGTAGTCAAATAAAACTTATAAAATGGTATACTTTTAAGGCCTTTTTACAAAAATACCACTACATTGTGGTATTTTTATAATATAAAAAGATTCAATATTTTTTACCATTTTGTAAATTTGCTATTAAGTTTTTGCATACCTTTACAAATTTGCTATTCTGTTTTGATTCCATCTTCATTCATCCTTAGTTTTTTAAAATTTCAACATTACCCTCATCGTTTTTATCTGTGTGTTTAACATTACAAACAATCCACCACCGTGGAAAATGAACGACGACGATGGCTGACTCCATCAACCATCTTCCTTTGCCGGAGTAAAAGACATTTAAAGTTGAGAAATTAGATGAATGGATTGGATCAACTAAAGGTGTCACCTCTCATGTAAAATTGGGCGCGACCCAATAACTTATCCGAGCCGCATGGTGTGTGGTATTCCTCGAAATTCATCAGGATTAGAGGCTGTGCATGTGTAGGTGTGTCTACTATTCCAACAAAAGTAGCAAACAAGAGTATTAGTAATAGTGGATCACAATCTTTCTTAGTAATAATCCAGATCGTCCATGAAGAAGATCATGTTATATATGGATGAGTTATTAGCTGCGTATTCTGCATTCCATACCTCTTATTTTTCACTCTTGAATGGATGGTTAGGAATTGAAATGCATGGAAAGATGTATATTTGACAACAAACCCTAAAAAAAATCATCCAAATGTGAAGAAATTTTATGGAAAATAAGGACTATATAGCACTGTATATGTTTATAATGCATCAGAAAATCAATGCATTATTTGATAAATAATTTCATATATTCGTCAAAACTTTTTTTTCTTATTTTTTCAGACCCATCAAATTAATTTTTTTTGGAACGATAGACTCAATTGTGTCTCTATACTGCACATAACCCAATATAGTCCAGCGGTTAGGTAGAGGCATCTCTTCCCTAAGTAAGTTACGAGTTTAAAGTAGTGCACATCATTGTTCACTTCAAGGGATTGTATAGAGGGTGTATGTCTATAAGCTTGGTGACATGTTGAGATGGTGCATTTGTGTGTGGGACTGATTTAATAAATAATAAATAAATAAAAAGAGAAAAAACAGACATTAGCTAGTTAACCAAATATTTTCTATTACTCAAGCAAGAGTGCAAGACATATATTATTCATTTGCAGGTTGTTCATTAAATAATAAAAAACATTTGATGACCACAATATCTACTCAAATCATAAAAGGATTATTAAATGGAGGGTCTAGATCTTATCTATTCTATAAATATTTATCAATGGGAGCATGAAATCAACGGTGGCTGGAGGTACGATGGAAGACGCTCGAGGATGGTCCATCGCTGCATTCAACGTGAAAAAGCTGGGCGTGGCATTACAGAAAAGAGGGGGTGAGAATCTCACACAAACTCTATTCTAGTTGAGCCACTATATTTGAGGTTACTATAAACAACTTGATATTTGTTGCCACTGTCAGAAAAGGAACGGACAAATCCGTCACTTCCTCTTTCCTGCTTCCCAATATATCCGAGAAAATCAAAATAGATCCAAAAAATCACGAGAAACCATTACCTCCCCAGTTTCTCGCCAGAGGCGACGTGGCGATCTGATTAAGAAAAGCCACTCTGCCACGTGCGACACGTCCTTTCCAGTTCAGGTACGGACATGTGTCTGGTGATTAATGCATCTCCACCGTCAGTTGCCTGTCCGATCTGGCCGTATGCTTTTATTCCTGCCTAATACAAAATTAGAACGAGGACAGAGACGATGTCAGAAAACCACATGAACTTATCGAGGACTCTGATAAATTCTGTGATAAGCTACTGGACTTATCTCTGACTGGACAGCTACCGCGCACTACACAAGAAAATGACGGGTTGATTGGTCGATGAGATCTGCCGTAAAAATTAATAAATAAAAGAGGAAAAAAAAAGGCGGAAAAGAAGGAGTAAATGTGTACGAGGAAGGATGACGTGGGACGGAATCGGAGAACGTGAAATGACTAAAATAGCCTTACTCTTTTACGTGAAGCACGTGTATGCCCCTGGATTTCGAAAACGACGGTTGTGACACACGTCCTCGAGCCGACATTGAATACTTTTCGCATTATGTGAGACGTGGAGGGAAGTGTTGAGTTTACCAAAATGCCCTTATACTAGGGAACTAGGGTTTGGGAAGAAGTGAGGCCATGCCATTTTGCTTAAAATGTGAATTTCGCAATAAATACAAGTTAATTTGGAATTTACATATGTGATGTGTGGATTAAGTAATGCATGTGAGTTGCTAATTGGTTTGAGAAATTGGACCCACTGGAGTTGATGTAAGATTTCAGTGTTAGATCGTTTCTGATTTGAATGGATGATTGATTTTGATGCAATTGCTAGAAGGGGAAAGATGGTCTTTCTTTAAGAACTTTCATTAATTATGTCATGTGATGAAAGGGATAGATGATTTTAACTTAGTCTTTTGTCAGCATGTGCATGTCTCTTTAATAGTATATATAGAAAATTTTGTTCTGCCATTTTAATTAGAAGAGTAATAACAAAGTAATGAGAGGAAATTATACATTGCCTCCATTCTTCTGAATTGTTGGTTTTATAAATGAATTTTTTTCTTACATCATAGATGTGGGTCTTTCTTCTCAAATCCTAATTATATAACCGAAAAGGTCATTTTGCCTTTCACTTTCGCAAATATAAGGGCTACTAGACATGATAGGGCCAACTCTTGACATCATATGCTTTTAGCAAGAGAACTGAAATTGGGAGCATTCGATATCTATTTGGAAATTCTTTTCTTTTCTTTTTTAGATTTTTCCAATGCAATAGAAAAGGCTCAATATCTAACTATTGAATTGATAATTTGATGATGGTAGGTTAGGCCATCAGAATTAAATGGATATCATTTTTATATGCTTCCGTGCTTATAAAAGATATTTTTTGAATTTGAATCCTCCTTATCTAGGTACTCTGAGCCATTTCGTCTCATAATGTTGCAACAACTAAAGCAAATCAAATAATTTTTAATATAAATGCTTTTGAATTTAAAGGAGCGGGTTTTGTAGAAAACTAACAAAAAAAAAGTCTATATTAGTTGCAACAACTTATCTTATATTTTACTCAAACCATACATGTCAAATAAAAAACTATTTTCATAACTATAAACCCATTAATTAGTGGCATAAAACTATATTAGTTGTAGGATTTTTTAAAGCTATCTATTAGAGAATAATTTTAGCCATCAAATGAATGAACTCTATATCTATGCATATAAATGAAGTACTTCATTTACCATATACATGCATACAAAATGAAATATTTTATTTTGCAAACTTTTATCCTTTAGTCAAATATTCTCATCACTTCTTCTTTTTTTTACAAATAATACATACCAGTATATATATAGGGGTATTAATTTCAGTTATTTAATGCAAGTGTAAAGTGCAGATAACATACTTTTGACTTTTTTTTTCAATCAATCACATATCACCTGCACTTTACACGTGTATTAAATAGTTGAAATTACCACTCACCGTGTGTGTGCGTGTCTATATATATATATATATATATATTCACCCTTCCTAAATATATCACTAGTACAAACACCTATTTGTACATCCCCTAAAGAGATTACACGAGAGTTGCCTCGGGTGAATTATTTAGGTATATTGAATTTTGAGCAAGATGAACTATACTTTCACGGTAAGACATGCGAATATTGATTAAAAAAAGAAGATGCTAATAAATATTACTTCTCACAAGTAAATTACTCTAAAGTTTAAACTAAAATCTTAATAGATAGAACAAAAGGTTTTAACTATTTCTCTTTTAGTACAATTGAAGAATTACAAAGCAAATCATTCACATTCTCTCTTAAATCTAATCTTTAGCTAAGAGAGAGAAACAGCTAAGCCTACAATAGAACAAGTTTTTAGGGGAGATGTTTTTTTTTTTCTTTTTTGGCATTAGTGAAGAATTACAAAGCAAATCACTCGGATACACACTCCTAACTCTAATTCCTAGACAAAGGGAAAAGTGACAAATCAAATCTGCGACCAGTAGCACTTTAGGAAAATTACAAAATTGTTTACAACCAACTATGCTGGATATTTGTTGGCCTTTTATAGAAGATGTGGAGTTGTTTGTTCTCGGCAAATAATAATAAAATTCAAATTAAGAAAATAAGCAATATATAAAATAAGGGTATTGGCAAAACAAGAAACATAAAGGAGAAAATGGTAACTTAACTAGAACAAGGACAAAATGGTGTTGAAGAAGAGTCAGAGGGTATTTTCGTAATTTTAAAGTAAAAATGTAACCGTAGGGGTGGATTCGGAAAAGAGAAGGTACACTTGGAGAAGCAGGGAACCTAGAGCTAGTGCGTGTATGCGAGTAAGAGAGAAAGCGTGAAGGTAGAGAGAGAAGGGTAGAGAGAGAGAAAGATAGGGTTATAAAAGCCGAGGAAAGCAGAAGCAGAAAGCAAGAAAGAGAAGAAAACCGAACACGGCGGCCCGTTGTTGTAGCAGAGAGAGAGCAAAAGCAAGCAAGAAACCACCGGATTCTAGAAAGAAAAACAGCGGAAGGAGTATTTTGCAGAAGAGGAGAGAAGGAGAAGAGCGACGAAACCCTAGCCGATCGTTTCCTCCTTCTCGAGTCGCTCGCTGAGTAAGACCTGCTTTTTTCCTCTCTTCAAACCGTTGATTTTTCTGTTTTCGTCGTTTCGCGATCGGAAGCTCGTTTGCGGTCCTCGGAAAGCATGCATTTCTGCTTCTAGATCGGGAATCGGTTGTTGTAGCTAGCATTTTCTGGTGGATTGCTGCTTTTTGTATCATTTTGTTGCGTTTTCTGCTTCAGATCTTGGTAGAAACTCCAAATTAGGGTTTTATCGAGGTGTTTGGGGGTAGGGGAGTTGTTTTCCATGGTGATGTTCTCATGTAGTTAGATCTTTGTGGTTCGATGTGAAGGTCGAGGGAGAAAACGGGGTTTTGCTTGAAGAAACAGCTGCAGCACGATTTTTTCGTGCTGTTTCTGTTCAAACACTGAGTTTTTCTTCCATTCTTGTGTAGATCGTTGAAGTATACGGACGTTGACGGAGAAAGAAGGAGCCCTTTCAGTACCTGTTTTGAGCTTTTGATATTTCGGATATATAGCTGATGAAGTTGAAGTAGAGAAGAGCTTTGGAGAGAGCTGGAAGGAAAATAAAGAAAAGCACTTTTTTCTTCTTTTTTCATTCATTCTGTATGTATCTACTAGTCATTTATTGCGAGAAAGGAAGAAGGTTTTAGAAGAGGAAGGAGTGAGGAACTTTCCGGAAGGGACTTTGGAGATAGCTGAAAACGGGTTCTGTTTTCTGGTTACTTGCCTTAGATTTTCTCTCTGTCAAATCCTAGGTTTGAAATCAGATCTTTGCGCTGGAGCGTTTAGGGACACCGGGGATTATGTCGTCCTTGAGTAGGGAACTCGTTTTCCTAATTTTACAGTTCTTGGATGAGGAGAAGTTCAAGGATACTGTTCACAAGTAAGTCGTTCATTTATTTTTCAGCTGCCCTTTGAGTTAAAAAAGGACTTGGTTAATGTTGCTCTGTTTTGCTTGTGCTGTGAATTTCAATGAAATATAGGTTGGAGCAGGAATCAGGATTTTTCTTCAATATGAAACACTTTGAGGATCAAGTTCAGGCAGGAGAATGGGAAGAAGTTGAACGATATCTATGTGGGTTCACTAAAGTTGAAGATAATAGATACTCGATGAAGATATTTTTTGAGATAAGGAAACAGAAGTATCTTGAAGCTCTTGATAGGTTGGTTCCTCTTTCTATTGCTGCTAATCTGTGTTTGAGACCTTCTAGGGTGTGATTGTCGTGCTTTATGCTTTGTTATGCTTTGTTTTCCAGGCACGATAGGGCAAAAGCTGTTGAAATTCTTGTGAAAGATCTTAAGGTTTTTGCATCATTCAATGAAGAACTTTTCAAGGAGATCACCCAGTTGCTAACTTTGGAGAATTTCAGGTACTTACTACTGGGTCAATTTGTTATTGTTTATGTTACTCAAATTAATGCATTCCGTTTATGTTATGTATAGGCAAAATGAGCAGCTTTCCAAGTACGGGGACACAAAATCTGCCCGGAATATTATGCTCTTGGAACTGAAAAAGCTCATTGAAGCGAATCCCCTGTTTCGTGACAAGCTTACATTCCCTCCCTTCAAAACCTCGCGACTAAGGACTTTGATTAACCAAAGGTTCTTTCTTACTTTAACTGTGTTTAATTATTATTTTGAAGCCATATATAGGAACTCTGTTTTTTATATGGAATATTTAGTCACTATCTCCTGAAATTGTATCTGTAAGTAGGAACGCAGATTTAGCTGTACTTGTGAGATATACTGATAGATACCTACCTGATAAATGCAATGAAGTCCCATAATTCAGTGTATTACTCATTAATGCATGTCTATCTATAATATGTGCCTTTATTTAATCCTATCATTCATGAGGAGCTGGATAATACAGAACTCTCATATTTTGGAAAATGAACTAAATATAACACTTGAGGAGGTGGTCAAGTTGGTAAATTTTCTTATATCTCTCCTCCGGGGAGCTCAAGTTTCATAAGGTATCCCCCCACGTCCCCCATGCCAAAGGTAAAGATCCCCTGCCACCATAAGAACCAACCACTAAATTAAGTGGCATGTTTTCCTGTATCATCATCAAGACCTTATCCTGATTAGGGGTCAGTCGCATGTGTTCCTATATTTGATTCGTTTGAATTAGATTGCCATCGCATGTATATTATCAAGTGAACAAAGCTTTTGGCAAATCAATTGTTCAATGCATTTAAGTGGCAAAATTTGCAGCAAACAAAATTGAACCAGTTTTACAATTACTTGTAGCAGTGCTGTCAGTATGAGTATGTTTCTCAAACTTTTTATTGTGGCATTTTCAGTCTCAATTGGCAGCATCAGCTTTGCAAGAATCCTCGCCCCAACCCTGATATCAAGACACTTTTTACTGATCACACATGTGCTCCTAACAATGGAGCTCGCGTTCCTCCTCCCACGAATAGCCCCCTGGTGGGACCCATTCCTAAAGCTGGGGCATTTCCTCCAATTGGTGCTCATAGTGTAAGAGAATTTGCTTATATCCTTCATGCATAAGCATGTTTTTACTGCAGCCGAGCATTTTATTTAAGTCATACTTTCTTGCCATGCAGCCGTTCCAGCCGGTTGTTTCTCCATCCCCTGGTGCTATTGCAGGATGGATGTCAAGTGCTAACCCTTCTTTACCACATGCTGCTGTGGCAGCTGGACCCCCTGGTCTTGTGCAGCCTCCTAATGCAGGTCAACTTCTTTGCTTGAGTCTTATTTCAGCCGCGACCATTGGAACTTCTAGAATTCCTTCAGAAATTAGTAAACTTAAATCTGTTTTTTTTTTTGTTGTTGTTGACTGCAGCTGCATTTTTGAAGCACCCAAGGACCCCTACCAGTGCTCCTGGGATGGATTATCAGTCAGCCGATTCTGAACTCCTTATGAAGCGGATGCGCACTGGTTTATCTGATGAGGTAAGCTAATTTGTCAAGTAGATATGATGGGTTTGCTTTTTGGGTGGTTGGCTGTCTACTTAACCATCATGCTTAATTATGTTCTTTCAGGTGTCGTTCTCTGGTGCTACACATGCACCAAACATTTATTCGCAAGATGATCTTCCAAAAACTGTTGTGAGAGCTCTTAACCAGGGTTCTAATGTCATGAGCATGGATTTCCATCCACAGCAACAGACAATTCTTCTAGGTAATTACTCTTTTTCTTTTTTTTATGTGTTCTCAATGTGGAATATAATTTGATCTTCTTTGATTTCAAAACTTTTATTGTCTATATTGCTGAATTCTTGTATGTCTTCTTTACCCCGTGTAGTTGGAACAAATGTTGGTGACATTGGCATATGGGAAGTTGGATCCCGAGAAAGGCTAGCCCATAAGACCTTTAAGGTTTGGGATGTCTCAGCTTGTTCAATGCCATTACAGGTATAGTTTCTTGGCCAGAGCAATTCTCTCGAGGTGTTCTTAATAATGTCATAATGATTGAACTAAGTATTGTAGGTTAAGTCCAGTGACTTTGTACACAGTTCATATAATTCATTCTGGATCTAACTTGCAGACAGCATTAATGAAAGATGCTACAATATCTGTCAATCGGTGCATATGGGGCCCAGAAGGATCTATACTCGGTACAGTGGCAAATTTGTGTCAATCTTTGGGATATTCATTTGCTGAATGGGTGCATTTTCACCTGATGGGATGTCTCATTCGTGATGTAATTTGCTGTAATGCTTTTTTTTTATTTTTATTTTAGGTGTTGCATTTTCCAAGCATATTGTTCAGATATACACATACAATCCAACCGGAGAGTTGAGACAGCATTTGGAGGTAAATTCACAGAGAATACCATGCCATGGTTTATATAGCTTGGCGACTTTGTCCGCTGACTCCTGTTTTTGGATGTATAGATTGATGCTCATATTGGTGGCGTAAATGATATTGCCTTTTCTCATCCCAACAAGCAACTGTCCATCATCACGTGCGGTGATGACAAGACAATTAAGGTGACAACCTTGAGAACTGAATATTTCATCTTGGTTTTTAGTCAAAGAAATTTACTGTCTCATGTACTTCATTATATGATGGCTGGCAGGTTTGGGATTCTGTGTCTGGAAGAAGGCAGCATATATTTGAAGGTCATGAAGCTCCTGTATATTCTGTCTGCCCCCACCATAAGGAAGCTATCCAGGTAACTCTACATTCTGCAGTTTGTTTCTCATACTTCTTAGAGGATCAACTGAATTTATAGCTTGTAGTAGCTCATCTTTGGCATATGGGCTACAAGGGGGATGTCTTAAACTGCTCGTTTTAATTACTGCCAGTTCTGAGGAAGTCGTCTCACTTTAGCTGTATGTGCAGTTCATTTTCTCTACTGCTATTGATGGAAAAATTAAAGCATGGCTCTATGACTGCATGGGATCTAGAGTTGATTATGATGCTCCTGGACTTTGGTGTACCACAATGGCATATAGTGCAGATGGGACAAGGTGAAGCTTATGAGCCTTAAATTGCATATGAGTCGATACTTGGAAGTTGATTTTAAAAATTTTCCAGATTCCTCCAATTCATGAGACATGTAATAACAGTCTTCTTTGTTCTTTTGTTGTGTCATTACTTCTTCCTTTAGGCTCTTCTCTTGTGGAACAAGTAAAGAAGGCGATTCCCACTTAGTTGAGTGGAATGAGAGTGAAGGGGCTATTAAAAGGACATACTCTGGTTTTAGGAAACGCTCTTTAGGTGTTGTTCAGTTTGACACAACGAGGAACCGCTTCTTAGCGGCTGGTGATGAATTTCAGATTAAATTTTGGGATATGGATAATACCAATATTTTAACCACTGCAGATGCAGATGGTGGATTGCCGGTCTGTATGACTAACTGAAGCTGAATTATTTCTAGAATGACTGGTGGCTTAGATTTTCTCTTTATGATTTCTTGCAGGCAAGCCCTAGACTGAGATTCAACAAAGAGGGTTCGTTGCTGGCAGTTACTACTAATGACAATGGAATCAAGATACTAGCAAACACTGATGGGCAACGCTTGATAAGGATGCTTGAGAGCAGGACATTTGAAGGGACACGAGGTCCTCCTGAGCCAATCAACGCTAAAGTAATTGTAGTTGTTCCCTCCCGTCCCCCTGTAGTTATTGCATGGAGGTGCATTCATGATTGTTTCTAATGTCAATTTCTGCTGTCTCTTTCTGATCATGTTCCTTGGTTCCATTTTGTGCAGCCTACCATTGCTAATGCCCTTACTGCTGTGACAAATGTTTCAACCCCTCTGGCTGCAACCCTTGAGCGATGTGATAGAATTCCACCTCAAGTATCTATAAGTAGCCTTGTAAGTGTTGCCATGCCTCACCTTTAGGAATAAATATGCAGTTCTAATGGATTACATGTTCAAATGAAATTGCAGGCATCCATTGATAGCAACAGGGCTGCTGATGTTAAACCAGATGTTGACAAGATTAAAAGCTGGAAATTGGCTGATATTGTTGATCCCAGTCAGCTCAAAGCTCTAAAGTTACCTGACCCCTTGACAACTGGCAAGGTATGTTGTAGAAATGAATGTTGGGAATCAAGTTGTGCTATTTTTCACTTAAACAAGGAGATAACAGAGATAATGATGGGCTGGCCTTGTTATCAAACTAAATGTGCTTGTGTTGAAATCACCCTCATTTCAAATAGAGGCATTTGTGGGTTCCTATACCTGTTGTGGTTTTAGAATATCAGTTGTATTCATGTGTAATTTTGGTGGTTTTATTGGCAATTGATATGATATTGGTTGGCTGGTTTTAGAATCATGGCTACTCATGTCTCCTAGTGCAGGTTGTTCGGCTAATATACACAAACTCTGGGCTAGCTGTGTTAGCACTTGCCTCCAACGCCGTCCATAAATTGTGGAAATGGCAGCGTACTGATAGGAACCCTTCTGGAAAGGTTAGAATTTGGCACTTGTAATTAGAAAGAAATAATCTATTTCTATTGGCTTTGATTTATAATTGCTTTTTGCATATGGATTTCAGTCTACGGCATCAGTTGTTCCCCAGTTATGGCAACCAGCTACTGGAACTCTCATGACTAATGACATAAATGAAGCCAACCAACCTGAAGAACCGGCTGCGTGTATAGCATTATCGAAGAATGATTCATATGTCATGTCTGCATCTGGTGGGAAGGTTTCTTTGTTCAACATGATGACATTTAAGGTACAAATTTGTCGTTTGCCCTTTTTTACAACATTGAACTTACATAATTTGCTGCCATTTGCTTAATGATTTTGTCATTTTCCTTTTGAGAGGAGATTCTGGAATTACTGACTTGCTACTTGCAATCTAGGTCATGACAACTTTCATGCCACCACCTCCTGCTGCCACCTATTTGGCATTCCACCCTCAGGATAACAACATCATCGCCATAGGGATGGATGATTCGACTATTCAAATATACAATGTCCGAATTGACGAGGTATGTCTTTGGTGCTCATATATAGAAGCTATTGCTTTCTTTGGATACAGCACATTCTTTTATACATGATAATATTGTTTACATTCCACAAGCTATATACCTGACAATTTTAAGGTCCCTTTTCTATCTTGCAAAAGATTTCACAAGTTATAAACCTGGCAATTTCAAGATTATTTCTCAAATTTGGTATCTTTTTGGTTGACATGGTTGGATGGGAGATTAATATGTTAACATGCAAATGCTCTGTTGTCTTGAGACTGCATTGAAGGGTGACATGAGCTGTTCTATACACAGATCGGATGGAGTAATCATTGTAGAAATCACTCAAAAACTGTTTGTGGAAAGTGCTGAGTTGGAATAATGGTAGTTATCATTAGTGAAATCAGTGTTACTTTTGGCAATCCATGGAAAATGGGACATTGATTGTTGAACTACCAAAATTTCTTTTACATGTAATTGTTAGTGGTTTAATTCTGGCTGGTTCTGTGTTACTTTGGGGTCCAGTACCTTTATGTTCACTGTATCTTTGTGCTTGCTGGCAGGTTAAAATCAAGCTCAGGGGCCATCAGAAGAGAATCACAGGCCTTGCATTTTCCCAGTCCATGAATGTCCTGGTCTCTTCGGGGGCTGATGCACATGTAAGTGATTGCCAAAATTTGTTTACTTTTCTTTAAGTTATATATTAAACAAGGGGAGACAATAGTGTGCTTTATGATATGCTTTAGCTTTTTAAAAACTGTGAATATTTTCTTCTTCTTTGTTTTTTTTTTTTTTCCTTAACTTCTGTTAAGTTTGCAATAAGGTTATGGCAGAAATTGACAAAATGACAAAATATTTGGGGTGAGGAAAATGGGTTCCTTTCCACACTGCCCAAATTAACGAACACTAAATCTGGAGTATTTTGACCTTAATGGGCTAAATTTACTTCTCCATGGTCTTACTTGCAGCTATGTGTGTGGAGCATTGATGGGTGGGAGAAGAAAAAAGCAAGGTTCATACAGCCACCGGCTGGTCGGTCAGGGCCTTTGGTTGGGGAGACAAAAGTTCAGTTCCACAATGACCAAGCACATCTGTTGGTGGTTCATGAAAGTCAAATTGCTATCTATGATGGAAAGCTTGAATGCTTACGCTCAGTAAGTTTTTTCACTTGCATTATTGAATTAGTTGATTTGCTTTGATCATTTCATGACAACCATAATTTGCCAAGTCTAATGACCAATATTTATCCTTCTTTTGTTATATTGTATTGATTTTTCTAAGATGCATATATCTGATGTCTTGTTGAATTTACAATACTGCAAGTTGTTGGTCCTTCCATTGAAATGTGAAAGACTTCACCAACAAAATAAATTCCATTTAGAGTGTGTATTGAGTAAAATGGCCGACATAAATATATAGCTGTTCAGGAATTTTGTTTTTGTAGGAAACCTTGATTAGTTTAGCCATTCAAGTTCGTTCGGAAGTGAAGGCATTACTTTAGAGTGCAGAGTGCTCATCAATGGGATTTGGGATTTGATGATCTTTCTGCAGTGTGGCATTCATTTTATAACTATGTAGATGTGGAATTTCTTCTTATGGAATGTTGGACACACCCACGAGCGCTCTTGAACCTGTGACCTACATCTCCTTGTGCCAGGGAGTTTTGACCATCAACTTACATATTTCATGTCTCTAGAGTGTTGATTGTTGGTCAATGGGTGAACGTCAAATTCGTTTGTCCTCCTATGATATACCTACTCTTTAGGCCTATTTACAGCAGGATAATATGCAGTTCTTGTGTCTCACACTTCTATTTCTCGTTTATACAGTGGTGGCCTAGAGAATCACTTTCTGCTCCCATCTCGAGTGCAATCTACTCATGTGATGGTATGCTGGTGTACACTGGGTTCTGTGATGGTGCTGTTGGGGTCTTTGATGCAGAAAGCCTGAGGCTTCGATGCCGGATAGCACCCTCTGCTTATATGCCACCTTCTGTTGCTAGGTATGTATACTAAGACAAATTAAACAGTTATTGGATTTTCATTATTGATTAGTTAAGATTACACGTTTTTTCAAACTATCACTATCCTCTCTTGAGTGTTTGGTAAAATTCCCTCTACCATGTTTTCATACTAGATATTTTGCCTGCCTCATTGGTCAATTGGCTTCTGATGTTAACGTTTCTACCGATCCTTTGCTTTGATGATGTTGTCTTTTCTATTTTGTCACTTTTCCTGTTAATTCTGATAGCTTACAGAACTGTAATAGACGCTGTAAGAGCCAATTAAAGAAGTTCAAAACAACCAGAGTGCCAACATTTAGTTGTCAGCAAAATAGATTGCAACATCATAACTGTCATTGCTTGACAGCTTACAGAACTATAGTGTAACAGCCAATTAAAGTTCAAAACCACAAGAATGCCAACATATTGTTTTAAGCAAAATATTTGGAGGAGTTTTTTTCCTTTCCTCTTTCTAATATTTTTGGTAGACGTTCAGATGATGGAACTCTTTACTGTGTATACTGAACTGATAATTGTTTTATTGTGCAGCAACAACAGTGTTTATCCTTTGGTGATAGCTGCTCACCCATCTGAACCCAACCAGATCGCCCTGGGTATGAGCGACAGTGTGGTCCATGTCGTTGAGCCCTCAGACATGGAGCCAAAATGGGGTGCTCCGCCCCCACAAGATAATGGGACACTCCCTTCTATCCCCTCCAATCCTTCTTTGAGTAATCAAGCATCAGAACCCCCCTCGAGGTGACGGTCACAGGAGTCCGGTGTCTCCAACTATGCAGAGGCTGTCACCTTTTTCATCTGACGCCGTGCAGACAAAGGCCCGGGAACATATATTTCCCGCTGTAAAGTTTTTGAGGGGCTGCGTTTACAATTCTAATGTGTACATCCAGCATGAGATATGAAACAGACGAAGGTTAACAGGCCATTTATCGTCGCCCTTTTTTTAAGGCTTTCATTACTTTGCGGTTCTTTTATATCAGATGCTTGGTTTTTTAGGAGACATGGGGCCAGTCTGCACCGCTGGTCCTAGGTCTCTCTCTCTCTGTCTCTCTTGTGAGATAGCTGATATTTCCCTTATTACATTATTTATAGCTAGCAGATATTATATTAATTTTCATAAAAATGGTGTTACTATCTCCGGCTATAGATGCAGAATACATGTTTGACGTATGGTTGAGGAGGGAGGTATGAAAGAGAAGCAGATGTGGGCAAGCTTCCTTTTTCTGCCATAGGAAGGTGCCTACCAGGAAAGGTGCCATTCGTTGCTGCTTTTGTAGACAATTTCTGCATGTTTTGCTTTCCCCTTTGCCCAGCCACTTTATTCCCCTGTCTGGACCTTTACAATTCCATCTGATTCTCTTGGCAAAATGTTTCACCTGTTCGCCACTTCCCCTTTTCCTTTGTCTCCTTCTGGCAATTAGTCCTATTTAACAACGATAACAACCACCGAGGGATGTCAGGAAGCTGTACTTTTACCTGTTTTCATATTGCTGACCTCGTTTGATTGGTTATTAAAACATCTGACATTCAGCAATTTAAAGAACGCAGAGCCGCAGCTCCCCACTCTTTGCATTAAAGGTTTATCTCTGGATGATCTCAAACGTCCATCCGATTGCTTTGGCTTCTAATACATCATAAGACGGAATTATGATGATCACAATGATTTTAGCATTCTATAACCGGCGTTTTTTTATCATTTCGCTCCGGGCAAATGAGAATCTATCCTTGCTGATAGTTTATCAGCAGCAACCGATATATTTCTACCGAGGATGCGGGTCAGATTGTGGCAGGTGTTTGTCATCTGCAAGTACGTATAAGCTTCCCTACCAGCCAACCCACTCTGGGTTATTTACGTTTATGTGTGTGGACTGAATCGCGTGGAAATTACAGATATGTCCGCATTCCACCAACGGAACTGGTCTTGATTCCTCTTACTAACTCTGCCAGCTGTTGCACCTTCAAACACATGCTTCCGGCCATTTCATCCATACTTTCTCAATACTTCTCGTGACTTCACCTTTTCTTCCTTGTAATGTGATCATGTCACTGCCATGTAGGTGGGTGCAGATTAAGCTTCTCGTGCATTTGTCTTATAAAATATTGAGAGTCCGGCTAGTAATAGACACCAGCGTCGGACAGAGTATACGCTGTCTCTCGAGTCTGTTTTTTTTGGAAGATCTAGTTGTTCTTTATTTACGGAACATCCAAAAGAGGTAACCCTTGAGCAACCACCAACTTGCTTTGGGGCTTTGACATCCAACGGCTATGATTTTTTAACTCAAAGAAGCCTCAGCTAAAAACATCGGATGGGCAATTTCAAACATAATGAACTACTGATCTCCGAAAAATCATCTGTAGGAGGTAGATGCTCACGAGCGTCTAATCAAAGGGAGACCCAGCAATTAGTAGGCCCACCATCAAGAATCAGTAACGGAAAATCTTATAAAGAATATCCTATCTTTCACTTATTCCGTCCATGTTAACTGAACTGGAGGGCCCATACCATCTTCTAGGGCTTCTTCTTCTCCCCCTCTCTCTCCAACAAATTCTCTCTCTAGCAATGTATCAAGTCAGCAGATGCTGAGATCTTTTAAGACGTCAAGACGTAGAGCCATGGACGACCGAGAGACTTCCAAAAGGTGCCGAACATTCCAAGGTAGAGAAGACTAAATCCAATGAATATCTCGCATCTGCACAAGATACCAACATTCAAATGTCGGACGACTCGTGATTTACAAAACGTCTATCGCTTGAAAGGCACGCTAGGGAGGGAGAGAGCCAACAAGGGTACAAATATGAACCATGATCCGTATTTAGATAACAGGTGGCCGTTGGATCCACTTAAGAAATAAATTGAGTCATCCCAGACATGAATTCAAAGACAGGGACAGATGGGTCCCAGAAACTATCTTCGTATGACAACTTGGAAATTACAGTTTTGGAGTCGGATGTAGGGATCCACCTTCTTTATGACCAGACTTTCACTCCTTGTCAAAAGCATAAAATAGAAAGAAATGGTCCTTCGAAAACTATTTCTTCGTAGTTTGAAGAGTATTTGCCGTTTAGCATAGGGAAGTTGAAGACTAGTCTGCTTGATACGTGTCTACCATCTTCACCAAATGAGTTGAACCAGATATGATGATAGTGATATGGCTGTAATATCACACATATTTCCAATATATTTGAGGCTTTTCAACTTATGATTTTAAATGATATGAAGGTGGCCTGCTATCACCCAAGCACTTATCACAGTCAGTCATCATCTAGTTTTACTGGTTTTAGCCACATCATTTCTCGTGACTTCCTCTTGCATTAATCATCTGGAGCGAGAGAGAGGAATTATATGAAACCGGTTGTATCATTGGCGTTGTTGAAAGTGGATTGTGGCCCTACCCTACCAAATCCATGATAAAACATTTCACACCTCTCTAGAATTAGCCAAGTCATCTAAGCATCGGCATAAGCCATCGACGTGTATTTTTTTCTCATGCACGATTGCTAATTAAAATATGGAAAGGACCCTTGATCATTTTGTGATAATGAAATGGACAGATTGATTGCATGTGCTTTGGATGGAGGCAATCTACAAACTTATAATGATCTTGACATTGTTTGTTATGCATATTTTAGTCCTTTATTTTCTCACAAGGTTCCCCTGCCCCCGACCCCTCATACGTTGGAGTTTCGTGCACCGAGGCTGTCCTTTTGTTCTATTCTGACTAAAGATTTTGAAATGGAAACCTGTAAACAATGATTCTGGCTTCAAAACAATTGAGATTGAAAAACAGGAAGGCGTGCTCGATGTATCTAATGAGGTAACACTTTTTGCTCAATAGTTCACGTCTAGACGGTCTATCTAGTTCATTAATTCTTTTGGCTCTGGATATCTTCTACTCCAAAAATAATGTAGATTGACATGTTATAAGATTGTGTTTTCCGTTTTTGAATGTAGACTGTTGTTTAGAAAGTTTCTAGCCATCTATGAAAAGAAGATTTCTTTATATGTTAGAGTCATCCTGTCTCGCATGATTTTAAATTAGGAGACAGCCAAAGCCAAAGGAATTAGATAAGATAGGTAATCATCCATATAAGTGGAACCCATCGTGCAAAAAATACATGCGCTTTGATGTGGCACTTTGATTTTGGAATTCCTCTTTACATAAAGACAAAACAGTTTGTATTTTCTCTTAACACTTTGGTTTCAATTTGTTTGATCTAACACAAGTTCGTTGGAAATATAAGTTTCTAATTTTACTATTGACCCTTGGGATCCCCCTTCCTTATATCCCGCATATGTTGGAGCTTCATGCAGCTGGACTGCCCTATGGTTATCATGGCAGTCATCTGCATATGTTGGAGCTTCATGCAGCTGGGCTGCCCTATGTTATCATGGCAGTCATCTGGCATTAGGGTCAGATATGGTCAAACCCGAAGTCCATGCGAAGGAGAGATGGAGGACGTTGCAGCTAATAAATAGATACTTCGTGAGTCTTCTTTCTGTCCCCGTCGTTTGTTTCTTTGAGTTCAAACCTAATTCTGCCGGACTGGTAAACAGTTCGGAGTTCCATCTTAGATTTTCAAACCCAAATCTGTTGACCCTGGCATTTTAAGGAACATGATGGAAACCATAATGTCCAAGTGGGGGAGGACGAAGATGGAGATGGCACTTGGCGAAATGCAGTGGAGAAAGCTACAGATACAGCTACAGCTCCACCTCCACCAAAGCCCGATGTTCCAGAGGCAGGAAGAGACCGTGCTGGTCCTGAGCCTGATACGAGCGACTCTGATGAGTCAGATGATTTGATAGAAGAAACTGCTCCATATGTATACATGTTAATGCATCTCTCAAGGGCCTAACAGTTTGGAACCGGCTACATTACTGCATGCATTGGTTGAGAGGACCAAAGCACATGGCTTCTTACTGTGTATACATCCCCCCTTCCACTTGACTACATTTCGGTATACCATGTTTCTACAAGTTCTGAACTCCAAAACTATGTCTACCCAAGAAAAAAGAACCCCAAGTAGAGCTGCTATATATGGTACAAGTAGGGCTACTTTCTTCAATGATCCCAACCATCTATTTTCCAGACCATGCTATGGATGGGCCATGCATATATTGAAATTATAACACATCAGATGATCTCAAGCCTTTCCACATCTGGCCTTCACGATGGCAGTTAGAAAGGGTAAACAACAATGGTTTATAACTTTATATGCATCATCGAAAACACCACATATCAAAGAGTTATAATTATTTAGAGGCTTATAATTCCCAAATGATGGATATCTTTCATCACCACAAAACAGGTCGCAAAATTGTGAGGAAGTTTGCAATTAGCAAATAAATACTGCAATCAGCAATTAATTACTACTGAGGCAGTAGAAGTTAAGCACCGATAGAATTCAAGACATGTGACTGTTTAAGGTTGCCAGTGATTCCTTGAGCAACTTTTATATCTCCTCTCTCCTCCTAAACAAGCAAAGAAACAGGAATTCAGGTTACAGGCATGTACTAGCTTTATTGTAAGTAAAAAGAAACTAGGAATTAAAGCACTCGTAAGAGAATTATCGATGAAACAATTTCTGCAACCTGCTTGTCTCCGGGATCATCAACTATTTCTAATCAATGTTCGTCTCTGTTCTGTTCTCTTTCATGCTTTTGTTTTCATTTTTGTAAGACCATCTCAGGCTTTCACTTGTATGTTCTCTCCTTCTCAATAAACAACCATGTAGAGGGAAAAAAGCATACAAAACAACATAGAGCTTTTCTTTTGAATTGACACAACAATATTCTCACTACTTGCAGCATAATGGATGGGCCGGTGATTCTTATGCTCAATAAAATATAATTAATTATTTACAAACTGTTGTCAACCATATAAAAAGGCAGCCCCGGTGCACAAAGCTCCAGCCAATTTGGGTCTGGGGAAGGGGCAGACCATAAGGGCCTATAGTAGACAGCCTTACCTTGTATTTTTGCAAGGCTGTTTTTACACCTTTATCTCAAGGTCACACAATGACAACTTTTACCATTGCACCAAGGCTCCCCTTTATGAACCATATATGAAAGAAAAAGCAAAAGAAAAAAGAGAAAGAAGTTGATCACACATAGGGTATTGGACCTCCTGTTCATGTTTTTAATTCGAGAAGAAGCTTAGTAAGCATTTTAATTGATGAGAGGACATATTTCATGTGACATACAGTGTCAGTTTTCAACTGAAATAGATTGCATTAAATGGTACAAGATGAAAGCATTGGTAAACTACTATGGTCCTAGAAACAAAAGAATGAAGTCCCATCCATTTTTGCTTCTGCGTAGATGTTTGGTAAAGTCTAGAATAAAGACGGATTTTTATTTTTATTTTTTTATATTGTTGCTAGAATCAAGGCAAAGATAGGGTTTTAGACAAGAAAGTGTGTAAACTAGGGTTGGAAAAATGACTCAAGACAGAGATTAGAGCTTGTGTGTTGGTTAAAAGAGTTTACAAATAAAGGGTTAAAAATGTATGGATAGATAAGGATGGAAAAAAGGCTTAGAGTATTAAAAGGTTCTAAGGGTGCCGAAGTCATAACTAGGGGACAAAATCACGGTAACTCGAATTAGGGTTTAAGGTTTGAAAGATGTGGAAATAGTGGGAAAAAAAAATGCAGCACTTGTACGTATGTTAGCAAAAAGTAAGCACTATTATGAGGAGTTTTTGGTGAGAATTAATTTAGTTTATGAACTGGTATAAAAGAAAAACGTGGAACTTGAATGGGTTACTACCAGCTGGTTTTAGGGGAAGAATCGGTTAGGTTGCAAAGGAATCCTCGAAACTTGTTTATCCGACTATGACTTTTTTTTGTCTCAGACTGCTGGTCCTCCTGCCCTTGCCAGCACTAGGCTTGTTGGACCCAGTTTTATTGTTAAGGGTCGAGTGTACCGTACGTGGAAATGCATGCTGAACTAAATCCGGCCACCGCCGGCGAAAAGCATGAGGGTATAGCGCCTGGATCGGTGGACCCGTCTAAGCCACGACTCAAGCCGGGCTAAATGCGCCGGGTGGAAGAGCTGTCAAGGCCCATTTGCAGTCCCCTCCATGAAACCTGAACATATTGGGGCTTATCCCCATAAGCTTTGGTTGCTGGACCATTCGAAGAACCTCCGGAAGAAATCTCTGTCAAGTTCAAAATCGGGAAACGGTTTTTTGGCGCCACGACTTACAAATTTCTGCGTCGAATTCGAAGTAATAATCTCTGCAATCCAAAGAGGGAAGAACTGTCGTCTGCTACTTGCAGGAATTCATTGAAGTTGATTCTGGTATGCTATCTGTGAAAGGGAGATATTTTATTGATTCTGCTATTTTCCAGTGCTCGTTTCATCCCTCTTCCTCTTTTCGAGATCCCAAAACCGTAGCAAATCAGAATCAATGGGTGTGGAGTTAGCTACTGATGAGAATGGATATAATGAAGTGGTAGACGGTTATGACAGTGATTCAGAGGTCGTTTCCCATGTGCGGAATGCTCTCAAGTCAGTTGCCAAGGGTGGTGACGAGGATTATAACCAGCTGATCGAAGTTATGAGTACTAAACATGCAAAAGCTGATGACGAGGCAATGCCTGTGTCAAGTCTGAAGTCACTGTCAGGAGCAGTTTGAGATATCAATGTCATCCACCACGAAGCTCTTCTTTGGTGTGAGCATTTGAAATCACGGACGAATAATATTCATGTGGCCCACCCTACTAGGGATAAGGTTTTGATTATGACGATGATTTAGAACCACGGACAAGATATAATGGATGCAGCATTTAGGAAGAACTATCTGATTTGAGATTGTAGGCAGCAAGGTCATCAAAGGGAGTTGGAGAAATGAAGTTGTGAACGACAGCGTGGAGTTGGCGTGAGGTAAATCAACGGCAATGCCCAGGATTGAATTGTTGTTATGTAGATCAGGATCGAAGATTAGGGTGTCTGGTAGGAGAGAGAGAGAGACGGACTAGAAGAAGCAGATGGGAGTGGAATAAGAAGAAGAAACGTATGATCGGAGGTGACAGATCTGATCAGGAATGACAGATCTTCACCCCATGGCTTTAATACCATGTTAGAATCTACATCTTTATTGAATTGATTATACAAAGAATAATATAAATAAGTTTATATAGAAGTTACGTATAGATAAATACCAAAGATAATGTAGATCTGTTTAGTCACAGATCTTATTTGGTAACACCAGTCTTATCACATAACACAGATCTTAATAATACAGATCGGATCTTATCTGATAACAATTACGATTCTAGCAAATTGGAAGATAAATGGTAATCCAACACAAGGACACCCGATTGCCCTTGCCGTGTACTTTCTAGTGTTCATGACTTCTCAGGCAAGCTGAAGTACAAAATTAGGGTGTAAAATGGCTCTTGTGAAATCACATTATGTTACAAACTGCACCCATGCTGGCACTTAAGACCGCCTCGGCTGAGATCTTGACCATGAACACCAAAATCCTCTTCATCGGCGACCTCTGCTCGAGTGTTCCTGGCTCAACGCCAGAATTTGATGGCTTCCCTTTCTGAAACAAATGCAATAAAGATTAATGCTTAAATAACCTCCATTTACCAAATTTTATCTTGCAACTTTGCTAATAAAGAGTGTCGGATATCTGCACCCGTAGATAAATGTTACGACGGCCACAGAGGTTCACTGATCCAAACATCTCAAGTTGGATGTTTGGATCACCAAACTCCAAGCCCAAATGCAGTCTCAAATTTAGAACCTTACCAGCTGGTTTTTCATATGAAGTAAGACATAATTATCCAAGAACACTTCGTGCTCATGGTAACTGAATTCCCCACGGCTATAACATGCGGCGCAGAGGTCGAAACTATTGGTATTTCCACCGTCCATTGACATTCGGAGGCAATCGACGCAGCTGTAATAACAACCCATGATCATGGTTCTGCATCTCTCACAGCGGGGCCTCATAACGAAGACGTACCACAAGGCTACCACATCTTCAAAGCCTAGAAAGGAGTTTCCAGCCATGCCAATGTCCTCAAAAGCCTCACAAGCATCGTGTGATGGAGTTCCCCTCCTGATCAAATAGTTGATTACTTCGTTGACGCTTACGCGGCCATCCCCTTCTAAAGCCATTTCGCTGAATAAGCTATGTGCAATGTTCTTCTCACAGGGAGAAAGAGCTTGATAATACAGTCGACCTTCTCTAAGTACCTCCCTCATTTTATTTTCCATTGGTTTCTCCTTTGGAAGCTCCTGCCCATGTAGAAAACGTTGTTAAGAAAAAGAAAAGGATCGGGGGCTTTATGATCGGAGAACCCGCCAAATTCACATCGAAATCGCTAACATGAACAAAAATGAAATTGTCGAACTGTGTATAAAAACAAAACAAACCGCTTCTATTTTCGGAGCCGAGATACATGAATAATGCCTTTTTGGTCACTTTCGTCCAGTGGTTAGGACATTCTCTTTTCATGTCAAAGACATGGGTTCGATTCCTGTAAGGGATGGGTATTCATTCCAGGTCAGGGATTAGAGTTAAAAGTATAAGCGAGTCATTTGCGTTGTAATTCTTTGCTCTCTCTCTGTATATATATAACAATTTATGCACGTAGCACATACATGCATCCTGAAGCCGCTCTAATATATTTGATAATAGCGTACGTGTTCAAGTTCAACTTCTAGTTATTGAATCTACAATAAACAGTTTCCCTCGTAATTCTCTTTTAGTTTCCAGTTTCGTCAGCAATAAACAAGATCATTCCACCGCACAAGGGTCAAGACCATGTTGGCCAAAAGCCGTCTAGACTCGGACAAGAGGAGCTCCCTGTAGGTTGCAGGTTTAAGGCAAGCAGCCATCCCAATAGGTGTGTTATGTCCATCTGAACAACGAACAACGGCTGTGACCCTGGTGGGTGAGCCAGTGCCTGAGTGTAAAGGGTAGAAATCAATGTAACCAAAAGAAAAATACCATCTTGGAAGCCAATATGATCTGGATTTCTCTAGAAAGTCCTGGCTTGCATGTGAAGATATGTGATATACCCTTGACCTTTGGGGCCATGAATAGTGACCGCAACAGTACTTTGTTTGGTTGGCAGGGAAGTGACGGAAATTTATTTCCATAAAATAAAAATCTCCATGAAAATTGTTTTACACTTTAAAATTAAATTATGCCAAAGACCCAAAATTCTAACATGCCATAAAACTTTTGGGTCTTCGGCAGAATTCAATTTGAAGGTGTATAAAGCTTTTCCTGAGAATATTTTTCTAAGAAATTTAATTTCCATTACTTTCCTGCTAACCAAAGAGCTAAATTGGGTAAAAATAATAGGGCATAAATTACTACGAGCAGGATGGATTACTCCATTGAATAGACTGGCGGGTAAGAATATTTGTCCAATCTGTAGTGGAAAAGCCATCAATTTTCATGTTTCTTTTCAATCGTCTTTACTGCCAAATCAATTCACAGTCAGATGAACTAACTTTTGATGGATGGACACAGAAATGCAACTCTGCACTTGAAATAGAAGACTTACCGGGATGTCCTTTGATCGAAACAAAACGCAATTGTCCAAGAACTTGGGGTGCCTGTGCTTGAAACACTTGTTAATATAACATTTAGAACAAACTTCGAATGGCTGAAATTCCCCTTCTCTTCCATTCTTGTAATTCTCCCAGCAAGTAACGCAGCAATAATACAAACCCATCACCAGTTCCTTGCAAGAGTCACAAACAGGCCTACTAAGACAAGCATAGTAGAACGTTCTGAATTCGTAGAAATCAAGCGTTCCATTTCCGTCTTCGTCGAGCTTATCAAAGAGCGAAGATATCTTGCAGAAAGGCATGGCTTTGTTCAAGAATCGCCTAACTTCTGCCTTCGAGATCCTTCCATCATTATCAGCATCTAGATCTTGGAACATGTTGATAACGCCATCTTTCTCACAGGGAGACATGTTTTGATAGTGCACCATTCCAGCTTGCCGAACTGCCTCCATTTCTCCGTTCACCGATTCCGTCATTGCAAGACAAGTGGAGAGGTGGTATAGTTTTCTTCGGTGGATCCGACTTAGAAATTCTACTGTGTTGATAATAGAGTTAATTAAGCAATGGATGATCTTAATCCACCGTCTGGTTAAGATTAAAACTCGTGTTGAACTTTCTCGAGATTTCTATTTTCTCTCCAGATTAACTATAGCGGTGGAGCTTGGCACAGTGGTAGAAATGTAGTTGTGTAACTTTGAGGTCGGTAGTAGACCTTTTGACTTGCAGTTGTTGGTTTGACTTGCAGTTAAGAGGTAGTAGACCTTTGACTTGCAGATTTTGGGACGACTTTTCGATACAATTGATGGGTCCAGCCCATCACGTGAAGGAGACTTTGCCTCCTTTTATTCTAAATAAACGGAAAAAAATCTCTACAAATAAAAAAATGTATACGAGGTTCTAGTGTTAGGTGTGATAGCGAGAACAGCCAATTATGGCTATTCATAAAGAATATTGAGCAGTTCATTTTTTTTTTTTTTTTTTTTTTTTGTGAGAAGGTTTTCTATATCTTTTAAGTGTGAAAAAGTTGTGGAGGTAAATTTTCTAAGTTTTGTTATTTACCTAATTATATCTTTTTATCTTTTTTATTTGTGGATGTCTTTGAGACTGTTATTGAAGGGGAGCCTTGGCGCAATTATAAAAGTTGTTGTTGTGTGACCTTGAGATCACGGGTTTAAGGCGTGGAAACAGCCTCTTGTAAAATGCATGGTAAAGCTGTGTACTTTAGGCCCTTGTACCTCTTTTATTATAATGGAGATTTTATTTGGTATACCGCTTAGATTTTAACTCCTTTTTGAATGGTTCTCGACTTAAAATCTTGATATTCTTATTTACTGCTTATTTACCCGCTCATTTAGTGGGAACTATAGTCCCCAACAACAATTCCCTGGTGTAGCAGACCATGCATCGGTAGTTGCTAGGATTTTGATGTTCTTGGTTAAGAAAAATCATGAGAGAGTTTAATCTCTTGTATGGATCATTTATAGCTTTACCTATAACTTTTGCCAAAGATATCTCGTCTCCGGCCATTAGTCAAGAATGTAGTTAAATGTGATACTTTGGTGAGAATGGTCGAATCCCATTAATAATTTGAGTTGGAAGGAGTGTCTGCCTAGGCATCACGTCTCACATTGCTAAATTTAAGGGGTTTATTTAATGGCATCTTCGTTCCTCATCGCTAGGGCTGTCACCGCTCTAGAAAACACCTTCGTTGTTCTCCCATCAGGCAACATCAGATGCCGGTCAAAAGATCTTTGTCTCTGAAACCCAACTTCCTGATCTCTTTTGCCTCTACATTTCTAGGGTTTTACTTGTGATCCGGGTTATTGCTTGCAAAGAATATAATGTCTAAGGGGAAGAAGAGAGGGGGAGATATAATTCCAATTGCGACAGGGTATGAATGAGAGGAGCTGGAGGCTGAGCTCGAGGTTTGTTTCTGGGTTTTTGATTTTGAAGGTGTCGTACAGCGCGCCCGAATAACTGCTCAATAATCCACCTATATCATCCTCGGTGGAAATCACAATATCCATGTCCGCATGAGGAGGACCATGGCTGTCACAGTGGCGGCCTTCCCATGATTGTCCCACCTGACTTTTTGCAATACATAGTGCATGGTATCCATAATATAATAAATTTCAGAGAGCGGGTGGCCAAACCCTCATAACTATCCTAACATAGCATCCCCAAGCCTACGCCTATCTAAAACAAAACTCTCAGGCCTCCATGCCCGGATGTAAAATAATCATAATAGTAGGCAATTCACCTGTTCATATATTTCATAACAAAAATAACATCCTCACTTATTTGGTGATAACCCACCAAGGATGTATTCTATAAACCTAGACTCATATATCATCAATATTGACATGGTACACATGTACTATAAACAAAATTTCACAATTCACATACATGATGTACAAGGCATAAGCATCAATTATAACATGCAATTCTCTTAATTAACATTATTTCATTATTTCAATTTAAAGCATATCAAATATCAATCATATAATCAGAAATAAGACCATGTTAGAACATGCATCTTATTATTTAGACATGCTGTCTTAAATTTTCACCTATCTCATGTGACGCGTTCACTGGATTCCACTATCTTTAATTGTCCTCTTTTCCACGATTGACTCCGTGCGCTTCAACCTCAACTGGTACTCATCCTCAGCTCACATGTGTACCTCAAGCTCCATGGGTTTTTTTTTTTTTCCTTAATTCTCGTCGTCCATATAATCCCTAAGATTACTACTAAGCATGTATTCAAACACCAGGAGCCTCTCAGCATGACTTCTTTGAAACTCAGAGCAGTAACCGAGCAGAGAAGCAACATGACAATGATAGAGTCTTGATAACTATTCGATTTCATACAAGAACTCAAAATCAGCATCAGGCCCTCTATGTGTTTTCAGTTGCTTAACAGCAATGGCCCTTCCATGTTTTAGCTCACCACAGTAAACATTGATGTTGCCTCCATGACCAATCAGATTAGAATTGGAGAATTTATTGGTTGCTTGCTCCAATTCGAAATAGGAAACATGGATTATAGTACCAGGAATGGCTCTTCTTTTGCTTCTAAACATGAAGGAAGCTCAGTGTATGTATCCTATGATCGGGTTGAAAGGGGAGTTTATATTAACATAAAACTCTGGCATTGAACAACTTTATGAATGATTAAATTAGACCCATTGTTCCAGCTTGTGTCTTTGTCAAATGAAAAGATTAGTGGCTGCACAGAATATATATCCCTTCGGTATATATATAACATCCAACAGAAAAAGAAAGAAAGAAGTACTACAGTAGTAAGCACGACACACATCAAAAGAACATATGCAATAGCTTTGCTAGAAATTTGCCTCTTTGCAGTTTTTATTATTATTTTTTATCAGTACCAGATGTGTAGTTACAGGCTAAAGCAATTGACATTATGGATCGGACAATCAAGGAAGGAATGAAAGAAAACTAAAATTTGAATCTGAAGCAGAATGTAGCGAATTCAGGAAAGATTTCAAAAAGGAGATGTAAAGATCAAACCCAAATCGCTAATGCTGGAAATGGCACAATAGAAAACACAACATCGATGCCAAAGTCAATTGCTTTGGTCGGAGAGGAAAGATAGAACCAAGCTGATAACGATCAAAATCTTCTAGAGCACAATGGCTGAACAGCCTAAAACGGAACAGATGCAGATGGTATGCACTCTGAATGATCCGTTAGAAGTACAGGAATGGTGAGATTGGAGGGGAGAAATCCCATGTTGACAGAGGAAGCACTCATATCTAAATTAGGGCAAGAGAAATCTAAGAGCGGCAAAGGTGTTCACATAGGCAATGTTTTTTGATGGTTGATTGGTTTCACAATCGCCGATGGAAGAAAGGGGGAAAGGGGGTTTTCTAGGCACGATTAGTGGTCAGCCAGAGTTGAGGAGAAAGAAGTAGTGGGGAGTGTAAGGAAGCTTGTTGATAGGAGATCCAAGCAAGGGGAAGCTCTCTGTGTCGATGGAAAATTCGACCAGGGCAAAAGCCCTAGGTTTGCAGACCCGACCTTTCGTTGGGTTTGCAACGTGAGGGGGGGTGCCAATATCAATTTGGCCCCTCCCATTAAGTTGTATTCTTTGTTTTTTATTTTATATATTTACCAAATTACCCTTGACTTCAAAGGCCCCTAACTTCATCATACAAGCTCTGTTTTCAATGTTCTTTGGCTTGTTGGATTCCGTTTTTTGAGCACTATCTAATGGTTTTATTAGTTCCAAATTATACTTCTATAAAAGGATATAAATTTTTGGATTTGTTATACAATGTCTTTTGGTAACCCTTAAGGATATGCACCATAGTACATCAAATATAAGGACTACTATGCATGCAGTCAGAATCCGTACAGTGCGCTAGGATAACTGGTCGATAATCCACTTATATCATCCTCGGTGGAAATCACAATATCCATGTTTGCATGGGAAGGAGCATGGATGCCACAGTGGCGGCCTTCCCATTATTGCCCCACCCCGACTTTTTGCAACACATAGTGCATGGTATCCATAACATAATAAATTTTGGAGAGTGGGTGGTCAAACCCTCATAACTCTCCTAGCATAGCATCCCCAGGTCTATGCCTGTCTAAAACAAAACTCTTAGACCCCCATGCCCAAATTTAAAATAATCATAATAGCAGGCAATTTGCGTGTTCATATATTTCATAACAAGAATAACATCCTCACTTATTTGGTAATAACCCACCAAGAATGTATCCTATAACCTAGACTCATAAATCATCAATACTGACATGGTACCCATGTACCATAAACATCATTTCAAAATTCACATACATGATGTACAAGGCATAAGCATCAATTATAACATGCAATTCTTTTAATTAACATTATTTCCTTATTTCAATTTAAAGCATATCGAATATCAATCATATAATCAGAAATAAGATCATGTTAGAACATGCATCTTATTATTTAGACATGCTGTCTTAAATTTTCACCTATATCATGTGACGCGTTCACTAGATTCCACTAGCTTTAATTACACTCTTCTTCATGATCGACCTTGTGTGCTTCAACTCATTGTATGCCTTCCCAACAAGCATTGATGTGAGGACCTTATTTAGGTAAGATGAAAGCCTAGCAGCACTAAGATGTGGCCTACTAGATATCATTCAAAGTTTTTCACCCATATACTGTAGTATCCCTAAATTTTGGTACAAAACAAGAAATTACTAAATAAATCAAATAAAAAATTTAGAGATGGAAATTTTTTCCTAAAAACTTAAGAATTTGAAAGTGCTCGTTGATACGATTCGAACGCCACTAAGAACACGAAAAACGGAGCTCAAACGAGGGAGTTAGGAGCTGTTGAAGTTGTAAGGGCATTTTGGTGATTTGACAGAGACGTATTACACAGGGGTCCAAATTGATAATGGCACCCCCGTCTTCCACACGTCTCTACTAATTCTAGCGAAATCGCAGGAGAGACGTCGAAAGAGACGTGAGGGGAAGAGTTTCTCTTCCCCTAAGACTCTAAACCCTATATCTACCCTTCCTCAGGAGCCAAAACGCTCCACATTGAGCGTTCCTCTAGATTTTTACTTAGAACCCTAGCCCTGGAAAGATCGCACTTTTTTGGCGAGTGGAACCCCGGCAACACTAGCAACCCTAGCCACACGCAAGGTAAGCCTTAAACCCTATTTTTCGTATTTATTAAATAGAAAAAATTAATTAGAAAAGCATTTAAAAATAAGAAAAATTGGATTTCCTGGGAACTCTGTGCACACTACTGTTGGAGCGTGATTTCACGGATGAAACCACATCTGTTTGAAAATTGCACCGTCCAACTAGTGCACATGAGACCCAAGATCAAACCCTTTAAATTTGGGAGAGATCCAACGGTGGATTTCTCCAGGAAACGCAAAAACCAGTACCTATGGATGTTTTTAGGAACGTAGGAAAAATCATTTAAAAAACATGGTTTTTGGAAAAATCAGTGCAAAAGGAGGGCATAAATGGATTCTAGAAGAAATTCGGAGAAAAATGGCGCAAAAATTGCTCAAAACGGAGCTCTTTATCTCTGCTGGAGACGACCGGAATCCAGTCGTCTTCTCCGGCGGCGGTGACGTTGTCAGCGGCCAGGCGTTGACGCCAGGACCCCCTAACAAAGACGCACAACTAATGCACATCTCTGCGCATGCATGCAGCTGTCACGTGTGCGGGAGCTCCTGCGCGGGCTCTCACATTGGGTTGGGACGCGCAGCTTCCTGGTGATCGTGACACACGTCAGCCCCATTTTGTGTATGTTTTCACTAAAACTTGATTTCTGAGAACTAGAGCGGTCCAAATCACGATCCGAAAGAGGCGTTGTGACCGTATTGACGATGCGAACTTAGTTTTAACTTAAAAACTTATAAATGACCACTTTTTATTTAGAAAAATTGTAAAAAAGTGATGTGACATGTATAGGTGCACTTGAATATACCAGTTAAGGGGATTATTAGCAAGCTAGTGGTCTCACATTGAGGTAGGTGACGATAATTAATTCTTTGCCTTGATTTTTAAACCATATTTAAACATAGCATCATGTGTGATTGTGTTTTAAATTGCAATTATCATTTAGCGTGGATTTCTTGCGACTTTGAGTACATTATAATTATTCCAAATTGAAATCTTTTATTGAATATACTTATTTCAAATACTTTTATAAGCATGATGTTAATTAGTTATGCTTAAATAGAGGCTTATTTCTTATTATATATAGGAAATGCATGGATTAACATGGAAATGAGAATAAAGGCTTATTAGCTGGTCCTTTTATAGGCTAACCCCAGGATGAGGGGCATATCTTAGGGAATTCGAGCTATGAGTGCTCTTGAGTTTTAGCATATACATATGATTTCTGTGTTTTATATTTGATGACGGGTGCTCTCGCCCGGTGGGCTTCATGCTAGGAGGGATAGGGCCGGCCACCCACCCTCCGAGATTATGATGTGATGATATTGTGATATGATAGACACCTGCCCATAGATGGCATTCAGTAGGGATTTGGTAACATGGATAATCCATACTACCGGTCTGAGCCTTTTCATGGGAACAAACGCTAAGTCTCCCGTTATGGTGTTGATGGAGAGCGACGGTGGTTGATACCCATGGAGGGTTGTCACTGTGGCATAATGACCCATATTCTTATTATGTGTGCATGTATGATGAGCATGGTTATGGATGGTATACCTGGGTGTACGACACTCAGAGGTTGACTATGAGTACTCATGATCAGTGATATTAGTGTGATGTCATAGGACCCATTACCTTAAGGTGCCCTTATTCTTGTTGGATGCTCATTCACATTGATTCATGTCATGTTTTAACTCCGTGAAATGCATGTTTTAGCATATGGAATAAATTTGCATTTATTTGGATATAACTTATGATACTGCTATTTTCATAATTGATAAACTTTTCATCAGTACTGTTAATTATTTATTTCATTTATTACATTAATTGTCTATGTACCTACACAAGCGATAGTTTGCTGAGGCATTGCTTTGTTTTGCAATGCCTTAGATCTCGAGTGTGATAATAGGAAAGGCAAGGCTGTTAAGAAACCGTGAGAGCTGCAGAAGATTCTTTTCCTAGAATTTTAGACAGTGATGCGAGTCAATAAACAAGATTATTATTTGAATTTAATTATGGACTGTATACTTTATATTTTGGATTGGATTGAGATGTTTAGACATATGTTGGACATTTATATGGGATGTTATGATGGATAGACCCTGGGCCATATTCTTATTGTGTTTTGGACATTTATTTGATTTAAAATAAAGGCGCTGCTTTATTTGACATTGATTGTTACGCGTATTGTTTTTATTTATGTTTAATTTATATGTATGCCATTTTGAGAAAGGAAAACTAACACCCGGAGTTTTTAAGATATGTTTTAGTAAAATGTTAAATAAAACTTTTCTCATGGGATCCCAAATGCTCTTATTAAAAATGCTATTATTATAAATAAAAAAATATCTTAAAAATTCGGGGTGTTACAAAGGTGGTATCAGAGCCCAGTCTAGTCCATCATAATCCTTGTAAATGTCCATTTATATGTGAGTAACAGTCCATAATAGTTGTAGAGAGAGAAACTATGAGAGAGGAACTTACACTTAGTGACATTTAAAACTTTTGACAGATGACTCCTCGAAGAAGGACAAGGTCTACCCCTGCTACACTCGTGGCCCCACCTGCTGAGTCCTCTGATCAAGGGAATCGAGATGCCGAGTTATTGAATCGTTTAATGTCAGGACTAGTACCACTTATACAGCAGCAGGTTAGGACAGCTGTTGATGCTGCTAACCCTAGACATATTCCACCACCTCAAGTGGCACCCATGGTTTCATCAGTTCAGTCCTCACAACTAGTACAGGAACCACCAGTACCTAGAGCCACTGAGGGCGATGCTACGAGTGAATCTAAGAAGACAGACAAATTATTAGAGAGATTTCAAAAGATGGTGAAACCCTTTTATGGCGATGGTAACACGGAGGAGGCCGAGCGATGGTTATTTGAGGTGGAGAGGACATTCGACGCTATGAAGATCTCACCAGAGGATCAAGTTAGAGTAGCCTCCTACCTACTGAAAGGTGAGGCCGGCTTCTGGTGGCAGACTTTCACACTCATCCGACCAGATCTAATCGAGACGATGACATGGGCAGCCTTTAAACAGGCTTTTGAGACCCAGTATTTTTCACCCCATGCATTGCAGTCCATGAAGAAGGAGTTTGCCAAGTTGGAGTAGAGGGACATGACGGTTCAGCAGTATCTGAACCGATTTACACGACTGAGGAGATTTGCACCTCACGTGTTGGCCTCAGACACAGAGGCAATCGATAGATTTGTGGATGGGTTGACTCCTTGGCTAAGAGATCGGGTGATTTCTTCGCAACCCACTTCTATGCGAGATGCTACTGATATGGCATCCATGCATGAGAAGAACTCTCTCAGGACTAGAGGGAGTGCATTCCAGCCCTTTAAGGGCAAGCGACCGTTTGGTGCTATGCAGACTCATGGTACAGTAGGTCATCCACCGCAGGCCAAATTTAAGAGAGATATTGAGAGGAAGAGATGTAATCGGTGCAAGGGTTGGCACCCTGGGTGATGGTGCAATAGATTTGACAGGCCACAGCAGCAGAGGCCGCCCCAACCACAGTGACAATCTTATACACCATACCAAAGACAACCATACAAGTGTTTCAACTGTGGAGACGTCGACCACTTCATTAACGACTGTCCTAAGGGATAGAGAGAGAGGCATACTGAGATGAGTGTAGAGACAGCTAACGCGCCACGTAGCCAGAGACGGGTATTTGCCATTACGTCAGGACAAGATCAGGCATTACACTAGGTCGTAGAAGGTACTCTTTTAGTCTCAGATAGACATGCTAAAGTTCTTTTTGACACAGGGTCTATACATTCTTTTATATAATGTATTTTTGCATCTTGCCTTGATGTATGTGTACACAAACTAGCATTTGGATTAGATATTATGACACCTATGGGAGAGACAGTAGAGACTACAGAATATCTTAGAGAAATACCTATAGAGATATCAGGCGTGAGTATGGACACAGACTTCATCTTACTAGACATGATAGACTACGATGTTATTCTTGGGATGGATTGGTTAGCCAACAATTGGGCTATGGTAGACTTCTGAAAAAAGTGAGTCACTTTTCTTATACCTGGGCAACCAGAAATAGTGTTCCAGGGTAGGAAAGATAAGTCAGGAAAATGCATTATCTCTGCTATGAAGGCGGCACGATTTTATGCATGAGGGTGTAAGGCATTCCTCGCATATGTGACTGTTAAGGACAAGGAGCAACCACGACTTGACGAGATTGATGTTATCCGTGAATTTGCTGATGTCTTCCCTGAGGAATTACCAAGATTGCCGCCAAGTAGGGAGATTGACTTTACCATCGACTTGGTACTGGGTACATCGCCTATCTCTAAGACACCATACAGGATGACTCCAGCAGAGTTGAGAGAGCTTCAGGTACAATTGCAAGAGTTATTGGATAAGGGCTTCATTAGGCCGAGTGGATCACCATGGGGAGCACCAGTCCTTTTCGTGAAGAAAAAGGATGGATCACCGAGACTATGCATTGACTATCAGTTGTTGAATGGTGTTACTATAAAGAACTGATACCCTTTGCCATGCATAGATGATTTATTTGATCAGCTCCAATCGGCACAAGTATTCTCCAAGATAGATCTGAGGTCAGGATATCATCAGCTGAGGGTTTGAGAAGAGGATATCTCGAAGACTACCTTTAGGAGTCGTTATGGTCATTATGAGTTCCTAGTGATGCCGTTTGGATTGATGAACGCACCTGCAGTGTTCATGGATCTAATGAACTGTGTTTTTTGAGCTTATTTAGATAAGTTCGTGATTGTATTCGTGGATGACATCTTGATTTATTCGCCTAGTCATGAGGCACATAGAGAGCATCTCCACACAGTATTGGACACACTTCGTCAACATCAGTTGTATGCCAAGTTCAATAAGTGTGATTTTTGGCTAGACTAGGTGCATTTCTTAGGCCACGTCATATCTAAAGATAGAGTGGACGTGGATTCAACAAAGGTAGAGGCAGTACTACACTGGGAGAGGCCCAAGACAGTGACTGAGATACGCAGTTTTCTCGGTTTGGCAGGATATTATTGACATTTCATAGAGGGATTCTCTAGGATTGCGTTACCATTGACCACACTGACCAGGAAAGACACTCAATTTGTATGGACTGAGGCATGCGAGGAGAGCTTCCAAGAGCTCAAGAGGACACTTACTACTGCTCCGGTATTGACCTTACCATCAAGTGCAGGCGGTTATGTAGTTTATTGTGACGCCTCTGGCAAGGGATTAGGAGCAGTGTTGATGCAACATGGGAGGGTAATTGCCTATGTGTCTAGACAGCTGAAGACACATGAGGTAAATTATCCAACACATGATTTGGAATTAGTAGCGGTGGTATTTGCGTTGAAGTCCTGGAGACATTATCTTTATGGTGAGAGATTTGAGGTATTCATTGATCATAAGAGCCTCAAGTACTTCTTTACTCAGAGTGATTTGAACATGAGGCAGCGTAGATGGATGGAGTATCTCAAGGACTTCGACTTCACCATACAGTACCATCCTGGGAAGGCTAACGTTGTTGCAGATGCCCTGAGTAGGAAGTCTGGAGTGATGATTTCCAATTTGTCGACTCGGTCTAAGTTCTTTGACAAGATCTTAGAGGCATAGGGCAAAGATAAGGAAACACAAGATCTGACAGATAAGACAGATTTTTTTAGGGGACTAGATGGAGGAGTCAGATTTAAGGGAAGGTTGGTAGTACCAGCAGATGACAAATTGAAGCGTGAGTTACTTCAAGAAGCACACTAGTCCCCTTATACAATTCATCCTAGGGGTACAGATGTATCAGGATCTCAAGAGGCATTTCTGGTGGAATGGTATGAAGAAGGATGTTGGAAAGTACGTTGCACGATGTTTGACCTGTCAGCAGGTCAAGGCTGAGCATCAACGTCCATTAGGATTACTTCAGACACTGGACCTTCCTGAGTGGAAGTGGGACCATATTACCATGGACTTTATTTTGGGTCTTCCGAGGACTGCTAGCGGCCACGACATGATATGGGTCGTTGTGGACAGGTTGACCAAGTTCGCTCATTTCCTTCTTATTAGACTATGGATAGTTTAGCGAAATTATATGTTAAGGAGATCGTCAATCTACATGGCGTTCCCTTGACGATTATATCGGATCGAGATACGCGATTTACCTCAAAATACTGGAAGAGCGTGTAAGAGGCGTTAGGGTCGAGACTGAAATTCAGCACAGCATTCCATCCTCAAACAGATGGATAGAGCGAGAGGACCATCCAGACTATTGAGGATATGCTATGAGCTTGTGTTATGGATTGGAAGGGTAGCTGGGAAGATAATTTACCTTTGGTGGAATTTGTCTATAATAATAGTCATCACGCTAGTATTGGTATGGCTCCATACGAGGCACTTTATGGCAGACCTTGCCGATCACCTTTATGTTAGAGTGATGTAGGAGAAAGACGCGTGGTGAAGTCTGAGTTAGTGGAATAATGCGCAGAGAAAGTCCAACTCATTCGGAAAAGGTTATTGACAGCTCACAGTCGACAGAAAAGTTATGCAGACAAGAGGCAAAAAGACTTAGAGTTTTCTGAAGGTAAGCATGTATTCTTGAAAGTTTCTCCTATGAAAGGAGTGTTGAGGTTTGGAAATAAAGGGAAGCTTAGCCCCAAGTATATTGGACCTTTTGAGATCTTAAGCAGAGTTGGGTCAGTGGCATACCAGCTAGCCTTACCACCACAGCTGGCAAATGTACATGACGTCTTTCACGTGTCTATGCCGAGAAAATATGTTCTAGATCCCTCACACGTGTTGGAGCAGATCCCAGGAGAGCTACAGTCTGATATGACGTTTGAGGAGAGACCAGTGCGCATATTGGATACGAAAGTCAATGAGTTAAGGAATAAGACCATTGCTTTGGTCAAAGTCCTTTGGCAGCATCATTTATTACAGGAGGCTACCTGGGAAACAGAGGAGGAGATACGAAAGATTCATCCAGAGTTATTTACATAGAGGCATGTAGCTAAATTTCGAGGACGAAATTTTTATAAGGAGGGAAGGATGTAATATCCTTAATTTTTGGTACAAAATAAGAAATTACTAAATAAATAAAATTAAAAATTTAGAGATAGAAATTTTTCCTAAAAACTTAAGAATTGGAAAGTGCTCGTTAATACGATTCCAATGCCACTAAGAACGTGAAAAACGGAGCTCAAACGAGGGAGTTAGGAGCCGTTGAAATTGTAAGGGCATTTTAGTCATTTAACAGAGACGTGTTACACAGGGGTCCAAATTGATAATGGCACCCCCGTCTTCCACACGTCTCTACCAGTTCCGGCGAAATCACCGAAGAGACGTAAAACTTTCACACGTCTCTTCCCCTAAGATTCTAAACCCTATATCTACCCTTCCCCAGGAGCCAAAACGCTCCACCTTGAGCGTTCCTCTGGGTTTTTACTCAAAACCCTAGCCCTGCAAAGATCACACTTTTCTGGAGAGTGGAACCCCGGCAACACTAGCAATCCCAGCCAGACGCAAGGTAAGCCTTAAATCCTATTTTCCGTATTTATTAAATAGGAAAAATTAATTAGAAAAGCATTTAAAAATCAGCAAAATCGGATTTCCTGGGAACTCTGTGCACGCTACTGTTGGAGCATGATTTCACGGATGAAACCACATCCATTTGAAAATTGCACCATCCAACTAGTGCATATGAGACCCAAGATCAAACCCTTTAAATTTGGGAGAGATCCAACGGTGGGTTTCTCTAGAAAACGCAAAAATCAGTACCTATGGATGTTTTTAGGAATATGAGAAAAATCATTTAAAAACATGGTTTTTGGAAAAATCAGTACAAAAGGAGGGCATAAATGTATTCTAGAGGAAATTCTGAGAAAATTGCGCAAAACGGAGCTCTGTAGCTTCGCCGAAGATGACCGGAATCTAGTCGTCTTCTTCGGCAGCGCTAATGCCAGGACGCCCCGATGGAGATGCGTGACTAACGCATGTCTCTGTGCACGCATACAGCGGTCACGTGTGCGGGAGCTCCTGCGCGGGCTGTCACATTGGGTCGGGATGCGCAGCTTCCTGGCGACCGTGACGCACGTCAGCCCCATTTTGTATATGTTTTCACTAAAACTTGATTTCTGAGAGCTAGAGAGGTCCAAATCACGATCCAAAAGAGGCATTGTGACCGTATTGACGACATGGACTTAGTTTTAACTTAAAAACTTATAAATGACCACTTTTTATTAAGAGATTTTTTTAAATAGTGATGTGACATGTACAGGTGCACTTGAATATACCAGTTAAGGGGATTATTAGCAAGCTAGTGGTCTCACATTGAGGTAGGTGATGACAATTAATGCTTTGCCTTGATTTTTAAATCATGTTTAAACATAGCATCATATGTGATTGTGTTTTAAATTACAATTATCATTTAGCGTGGATTTCATGCGACTTTGAGTACATTATGATTATTCCAAATTGAAATCTTTTATTGAATATACTTATTTCAAATACTTTTATAAGCATGATGTTAATTAGTTATGCTTAAATAGAGACTTATTTCTTATTATATATAGGAAATGCATAGATTTACATGGAAATGAGAATAAAGGCTTATTAGTTGGTCCTTTTATAGGCTAACCCCAGGATGATGGGCATGTCTTGGGAAATTTGAGCTATGAGTACTATTGAGTTTTAGCATATACATATGATTTTCGTGTATTATATTTGATGACGGGTGCTCTCACCCTGTGGGCTTCATGCTAGGAGAGATAGGGCCGGCCACCCACCCTCCGAGATTATGATGTGATGATATTGTGATATGATAGGCACCTGCCCATAGATGACATTCAGTAGGGGTTTGGTAACATGGATAGTCTACACTACCGGTCTGAGCCTTTCCATGGGGACAAACACTAAGTCTCCCGTTATGGTGTCGACGGAGAGCGGCAGTAGTTGATACCCATGGAGGGTTACCACTGCGGCATGATGACCCATATTCTTATTATGTGTGCATGTATGATGAGCATGGTTATGGATGGTATGCCTGGGTGTGATGACATTTAGAGGTTGACTATGAGTACTCATGATCAGTGATATTAGTGCGATGTCGTAGGACCCATTACCTTATGGTGCCCTTATTCTTGTTAGATGCTCATTCACATTGATTCATGTCATGTTTTAACTCCGTGAAATGCATGTTTTAGCATATGGAATAAATTTGTGTTTATTTGGACATGACTTATGATACTGCTATTTTCATAATTGATAGACTTTTCATCAGTACTGTTAATTATTTATTTCATTTATTACATTAATTGTCTATGTACCTACACAAGCGATAGCTTGCTGAGGCATTGCTTTGTTTTGCAATGCCTTAGATCTCGAGCGCAATAACAGGAAAGTCAAGGCTGTTGAGAAACTGTGAGAGCTGCAAAAGATTCTTTTCCTAGAATTTTAGACAGTGATGTGAGTCAATAAACAGGATTATCATTTGAATTTAATTATGGACTGTATACTTTATATTTTGGATTGAATTGAGATGTTTAGACATATATTGGACATTTATATGAGATGTTATGATGGATAGACCCTGGGCCATATTATTATTGTGTTTTGGACATTTATTTGATTTAAAATAAAGGCGCCGATTTATTTGACATTGATTGATACGTGTATTGTTTTTATTTATGTTTAATTTATATGTATGCCATTTTGAGAAAGGAAAACTAATACCCAGAGTTTTTAAAATATGTTTTAGTAAAATGTTAAATAAAACTTTTCTCATGGGATCCCAAATGCTCTTATTAAAAATGCTATTATTATAATAATAATAAAAGTCTTAAAAATCTGGGGTATTACATATACGCAATGACAACAAACATGCACGAAATGACCAAGGCTGAAATAAATGAAAGAATAGGATTGATCATCCACACCTGAGTTGCCATTTCAGCTAATTGGAGGGTATTTGGCATAATACTATTCAAAAGCGCCCACAGAGTATCTGTGATGTCAGAAACCTCCACAGTGATTCTATGAGCAATGTCTCTAGCCAAAACCCCTCCACTCCCTTCAAAGAAGCCTAACTCTCTCTGCAACACCCTTCCAAACGCATCCACCCTAATCTTGTACTCCTAGTTCAAGACCGCCTCCCAAAGAAACACTTGCTGCTAGTAGTTTGATGCTGCTTGAACCAAAACCAAAACCCCAAGCACAAAACCTTCCTCAATCAACTAATTTTCGTCGATCACGGACAAAACTGCGAAGAATTTTTTGACCTTGGGAACACTTTTCGAGAGACAGTAAACAAAATGATGTTGCACTTCCAGCCTTTGAGAATAGGCTCCCATTCTGATGAAAGGTAGGGTTTTATCGGATCCAGAGAAGGAAATAAGAAGGAAAACGCATTGAATCGAGGTTTCTGATCGTGAAGGAAAGAACTAGAAGCAGTAGAAGGGGATTTGCCATAGTTGAAGCATTTGAAGGAGGTTTTCGAAAATTCTCTAAGACAAAGACGAGAATGTTCGTGCTTGCTTGGGTGCGTTGAAGAAGAAGATATACCAGTGAGAAAAATGATTTCTAAGTATCATGCGGACAATGTTTGCCAGTGCGGCTGGACTGCATCTCCAAGTAGGCTACAGAGCCATGGTATGTTACGTTGCTCGAGAAGGTGGCCAACCAAACTAAAAAGGAAACACATAGCCAAAGAGGAAAGAGGGAAAGGAGGTTCAACAGCGTGATGATCCAAGCAGTGGGGGTTTGCTAGGTTGTTGGAGAGGAGGGTTCTCGTGTGCATGAAGGGGGTTTTCCAAGTAGGAGAGGAACGAGGTCTCACCGGCAAGGAGATCTGATCAGTTGCAGGTAAGAAGGGGGAAAAAGATACAACGCTGGTGCCAGTGGGGAATCAAACGAAGAAGATGCAAGGGTTTAGGCTACGATTCCAGTCATCGGTGGAAAGCGAATAAGACAAGGGAGAAAGAGGAGCTTGCCTGTGGAAGATCCGAGCAAGGGGAAGGTAGCCATGCTGATGGAGATTCAAGTAGGGCAAAAGCCCTAGGTTTTGCGGTGGAGAGAGAGAGAGAGAGAGAGAGAGAGAGAGAGAGAGAGAGAGAGAGAGAGAGAGAGAGAGAGAGAGAGAGAGAGGAGAGAGAGTGCCAATATCAATTTGGCCCCCTCCTGTTAAGTTGTGTGCTTTGTTTTTTTTTTCTTTCTTTTAATTACCATATTGCCCTTGATTTCAAAGGCTCATAACTTCTTCATACAGGCTCTGTTTTCAGCTTTCTTTGGCTTGTTGGATTCCATTTTCCGAGCACTAGCTAATGGGTTTATTAGTTCCAAATTATACTTCTATAAAGGGATATAAAATTTTTGGGGTTGTTACAGAAGGAGGAGCAAACTTTAGATAATAAAATGAAGTTAACTCTTAATTTGTCCTGTGGTTCTATTGTAGGGAAGAAAACGGTTTGCTAGGGATCCTCCTATGGGTCCTTTTGGTACCAAAGTGAGTATGGATTTGTCACTATTTTTCTGGCAATATGAAGTTCTGAATAGGTTTACTATACAGAATTTGTTCTGGACGCAAATCTGCTTGCAATAACCTTAGAACCAATACCAGGCTACTTGGTTCTTCTTAAGAAATTTGTTCTAAGAAGTAGACGACCAGATGCCCTATAAATTACCTTACCATCTCTCCTTTTAGAATATTTGTAAACACTCACAATTAACACAACAAGGAACATAATATTGCAGGATGCATCACGATGATCATTTCTCTTTGTTAATTGTTTAGTACATATTATGCAATCCCAATGCACATAAAGAAAGGTATGGTCTTCTCGCCTACTGGCATGAATCTCTCCTATGGTAAGATCAGGGATTTGCGGCTGCTTATGAGTGTGTGTAGCTTTGAGGAAAATATACAGATGAACTTTCTATGTAAAAGACTGAAACGTTCCAAATCGCTCCACAGGTGCATTATCTGTCAGAGAGTAGACATCCCCATCTGGTAACTCTTCTTGGTTATTGCCAAGAAGATGGCCTGCAAATGCTAGTTTTCAAATATTTGCCGAATGGCAGTGTATGCAGTCATTTATATGGTAAGTTTCTGTCTAAGATATTGCATGTACACCCCCAAAATGGCATTTTGGATGCAAATCCAAACAACTACCAGATGAATGTGACAATTCTCAAGATGGCATAGATGTGTAACAACCTAACTGAGCCATTCCTTGCCCATGAAATGGTTCAACACTGATGTGTTATGTGCTGGAGATAGTTGTGGCGTATGATATAGATGGTCGGAACATGTGAAGTTGATATAGATGGCTAGAGATGGTTGGAACATGCTACAGCATTGCCTAGTCTAAAGCTTTCTGGTTTTCATCTTTCTGCCAAGAGTTATCATTTTTTTTATTATATATTTTCATTTGCTGTTCTTGGGAATCTTATCTGGTGCACTTTATCAGTTTGATGATTGAAGATTCTCCATTCAAATTCTTTTGCAGGTCATGCCTTCAAACAATGTCTTTCAGTGGCCATCGTGCAACAATCAGCTATTCTTCTGCCAAAGCATCACAAAATATAGATTCACCATCAGAACCATTTAGTGTTTCATTACATGACTAAAATGATAGAAATGGAACTTTGGAATTGGTAAGAACATATGTTTCTAAGCATGTTCAAAAGAGAGCATGTTGGGCAAACATTTTGCTCTGCTGGAGTATGCACATATACTCAGAATGCTTTGGGTGTCTCCTTGGGTGCTGCACATGATGCAGTGGGGTGGCTGCTACTGAACCATGGAGGACCAGACAGGGTTATGCTTCAAATGGATAAACAGAAAATGTAGATCTGTCTGCTGCCTGAATGCTATATATTTCAGGGGAGATGCGGATGCCAAGTTATCTTTGATGAATTGTGCCACACATCGTTGGCCATGTATGCTTTTTGTTTATCCGATGATAGTTCTGGTTCATGATGCATGAAATGCTGGGGGATGATTTGTTCTTATAGAGGATATTATGAAGTAGAATTATGCCCTTGTGTAATGACAGGAAACAATCTAATGGATGAGATCTTTGTCTTGGCTTAGTCGATATGGTTTTAGACATTGTTTTGCATCTTGAACTTGCTGTATTTTGGATTGTCAAAGAAAAAGGATTTTATATTGGCTGATATTTTGTGTCGGTAATAAATTATATTTTTGCATTTTCTGCATTATCCAAGTATTTTCTGTATTAGTTTTGACACATTATATTATAGTTATGGTGTGGCTACATAATGTGGTCTGGATTATTAAATTTTATCCCATTTGTTGCAGTACAATGGTGTTAAAATTTTCAAAAATGGGGCCAATTTGATCACCCTTTCTCCACAATCCAAACCGTCTATATTATACTTCGTGCTAAGGACAGCCCATCTGGTGAGCTGGATCTCTTATTTTTCTGGCCTTAAAAATAATAGTTTGAAGGAAGCAAAAGCGGGTTAGAGTCCTCGCCGAAAGCACCAGATTACGCCGGGTTTCTCCAGCTAGGCGTTTTCTTTGCAGTAAAGATTGGGTTTTCGTTCTCTCCGCCAGTCATTGGACATTGTTAGTTTTCTTACTTTTGTAGATAAATTGTATTTGCATATTGGTAGAACATCGGAAGAATGACAAAAAAAAAGGTTATTTGCAGTCGTATAAAATGGTGCCTGTCCAAAATTGCATTCCAAAGAAAGATCAAAATTTAGTCTTATAATAATCCATTAAACCTTCTATCTCAAAAGAAAAATTTGTAAAGCCATGAACAGCATCAGAATTGCAACCGAAGCCACTGCTAGTGCTTGATATCCATGTCTAGCAATCTTCTTTGCGGAAGTTTCACTGTCTACTCCTGTGGTTGGCAATGTTGGGGCTCCCAAGTTCTCTTCAACATTAATACTGGGCTTCTGGTCGTTGGCACAATGCTGGTTTCTCATGACATATTTCAGATATCATAAAAAATATCACTAAAGATATTACCAGAGATATCACAGAACAAATGTTACATATCTCAGATATCATACAAAATATCATAAAACATATGACACACATCTCAGATATCACAGAAGATATCATTGGGGATATCGCAGGAGATGTACCAACAAAACACCAAACATATGCCTTTAAATAAATCCCCCTTAAAGTTTGAGCATTTAGCCAGCCAATTGAGTGCCATGTCTCACAACAAAGAGTGGTGGGTTCCTATGAGATTCGAGCACTTAGCCAAGTTGGTTAAGTGTAGGGCTAGTTAGGGGACATGACCATAATTGACCCTTAAGGGTTGGGTTCAAGTAAAGAAATTTGTTTTATAGTCGGGACCAAAGTCGAAATTTGTGGCATGATGTCCTATTAGGGTTGGAGCTAGGGTCAATGATAAAAATATTAGGGGCCTAAACACTTTTTTATGCATTTATATATTAACTAAAATGTCTTTTACATATTTTTATGAAACTATAAATACAAGGGCATTTTGATAATTAAAATTATCATAATTTTAGTATGGGTCTAGTGGCCCTTTCTCTTTAGTAGAAATGTTCTAATTTGTTTACATTATATGAAAAGATATAATTACTCAATAGTCATTATCAATCAATTTTCAAGTTTTAAAATATTTTCGGTGTTAGGGTCAATAAGGGGCCCAAACCTGAGTTAACCACTACAAGTTAAGTTAGGATGAACAATTTTTTTACCTAAAAATCTTAATTGAGTGACATATCTCACTGGCAAGGATGGTGGGTTTGGATCAGCTAACCTTTTGGAGAAAAACAAATGTGATTTGCTACTATACATATATTGAACAAGTAACACATATATTAGCAAAAGTTTTTCAAGTAATTGCAGCAAAGCCTTCAAGCGCTGCGCCACAAGGCGTCTCTCACCTAAGAAGCCATAATTCAAGGTTGTGCATGAGTTTGTGTCTAGCTATCCAACAACAAAAAAATGTAACTGAATTACAAGAAACATCTTCTGGCCCCTATGGGGTGCCATAGCTTTAAAGTCACATGGATCAAACAATCCTAGCCATTGAAAAGGCAGCCTACAGTCAATGACTAGGAAGAAAACTGATTAAGTCTTCACAGCTGATCAAGCATCAAAATTAATAGGGCCGACCTTGTGATAATTGTTAAAGGTTCCTCGGTCATCAGTTTAAAACATGATCGTGGGCCCCAAACGGTTCCTAATATGCATCCTCTACCGTCCAAACTAACACTTATCCTGTCATTCAATCCCATCTCCCTCATCTCAGACCCAAGTAAACCCTTAGATAATTCATTAGAAACCCACCCCATATCAGGGCTCTTATGAGGATCTAAATCCACACAAATCCTAGCAACATCTACAACCCTATTCACACAATCCAACAGATAAGAATCTTTCAATCTACGATCCACCGACCTCCTCATTGCCAATCTACTTCAGGATCTAGTCTCAAAAAAATCCTTTGGAAAGCCATGATTCCAATAGTTTTATGGTCTCTCTGGAAAGAGAGAAATAATAGGTATTCTCTTCAGTCCAAAGTTCTCATTCGATTTCAACTTCATAAGAATTAGTAGGATCTTACTGCTGCTTTTAACCCCTCAAAGCCAGCTCCCAAATCTAAATGGTGCACACCACGGGTTAATTCTTTTTAAGCTAGGCTCGGACGGTTCTAGTTGCTGAAGTTATGGCTGTTTACCGTGGTATTCGAGTTGCAATGTAAACCAGCTTTCTCCCTCTTATAGTGGAAGAGGAATTCTCAAAATGTCATCAAATGGCTAAGGGACACACAGAGACCTCCGTGGAGACTCTTAAACGTCACTGAAGAGATTCTTCTTTGGATTCGGGGCTTGGAGATTGAATGGAGAATAAGAGACATAGATTAGCATGCGAAATCATGGGTCAACAAACTTAATTGGTAGATATTTGAATGTGCATATTTCCACTTGGAAAATATACATAAGCAGTAAAACTAAATTTGGGCCAACTCTTTGGATGATCCAAACGATTCATCTGGTGGAGGATGTCATGAATAAGACATAATAATCTGCCACCAATTGTTGATTCTAAATCTTTGATCTGGAGTATTGCCTGCTCGATATAGATTCTTTGTTTATTTAATTGTTTGACCAGCTGTTTAAAGGATGCAAATTAGTAGCCCAGAATAGTAAGACGGGTCCGAATTTTGGTGCATCATTCAGCCACAGCGTGGATCACCAGATGAATGGTTTGGATCAGTGTAAGGAGGAGGCCTTATTCTACTCCTATCCCTTGATCATATACTGCAGTTACACATACTCTCTGAAGTAGAAGCACAAGCCCGACTAAACACGGGCTTCTGTTTCTGAATGGTAGGTTACCCAATTTGTTAATATTAAGTTATCAGCCATTTATCCCTCTAATTTCCACACCATTTTATCTGAACTTCCATTTTGCAGCCTGCAGTTTCAAAGGCTTGGATTATCCAATGAAGAAAGTTTTGATCGTACAAACTCGATGGAGCTGTTATAATCCTATGTAATTAGTAAAAAATCACATATTAATGAGCTATAAAACATGCTTTTTAGTTTATATTAATGCAAATCTATAGACATACACAAACATGTTAGCATGAGAGATAGAGAGAGACTATGGATCAAAATCCAACTGTGTAAATTGCAAATGGAACCCAAATTTCAGTGACCAAGATTATTATGTTTCTAGTTAATATTTGTTGTTCCGAGGTACAGATTGATGGCTGGTATTTTTCAAAAAATGAAACCATAAAACCTTAAGAAATCAGAGGGCTAGGTTTCTCTAATGGTTGAGTGTTCTTGGCATGTTCAATACAAGAAGAGATTCATAAGATGAGTGGTTGTGATCGTCTAAACTGAGGCCTCACTTATTCATCTAGCCATCCAATTACAGTTCCACTTAGCAATCGGGTGGCTGTCATTGCGAAAGAGTCCTATTGTCGGCAGCCAACACAATGACCCATGCCACCGAATTTCAAGTGGGTTGGAACAAATAGAGAGGCTCCTTTGGAGTTTTGCATGATTGTCAAGTACCCCTCAAACTGAAAGAAAAATTATGTAGGATGACTATACGGCTGACCATGCTTTTATGGATTAGAGTGTTTGGCAATTAAGTAACAACATTTATACAGGATGCGCATCACCCAAATGAGGATGTTGAGATTGATAAGCGGCAAGATAAGAAAGCATAGAATTAGAAATGAAAACATAGAAAAAAACTCAAGAGAGATTAGACTTAGCTGGATTAGCATGTCCAAGAGAGACCCAAAACAGCAACAGTTAAAAGGATTAAGGCTATCCAAGTTAGAAGGTTCTAAAATAGCAAGAAAAAAGCACAAAAAAAAGTGGATAGAAGTGTTAAGAAAAGATTTAAAAACTTTAAGACTAAATGAAGCCACGACACTTAATAGAAGGAAATGAAAGAACAAAATTCATGTGACCGACTTATAATCGAGATAAGATCTTGACGATGATAATTTATCCATCAGCATCTCTTCCCTAGCTTGTAGTTTATAAGTCAACTCTACATGCAACCTTTTGCTCTATTTCCTGCAATGCTTATTTGTCCATTTCCCTTTATTTGATTATCACTCTTGGCTTGTATTATGCGTTTGCACCGGCCTCACAAAGTAGTAAATGTGCCACTAGAGAGTGAGCCAAACCTTAGTTTTGTCATTTATTCTCCACCGTTGCCCTAGTTCTTGCCAATGCACTCAAGAAATTAGTGCATTTTTCTGTTCTTTTGAGGACCTTTGTTTGAGAAGATTATAAAAGAATTTATGCCATGTGGACATGATCGAATCCGTTATTCTGATAGCCAACCGAAATCCGTCCCAGCATAGCTGATTCCGTCTTGATCCATGCATCTTGTTTATCTTGCTGATCAAATGTCCTTTTGCCATGGCCAAAACCACATGACTGGAGATTAAATTTAAGAGTGTGTGCCAGTGATTTGCTTTGTAATTCTTAGGGAGAGAGAAAAGGAAGCTGTGAATAGATGTTAAATATTATTCCTACTACCAAAAGGTAGTCCAAAGATGGCCAACAAACCAATATCTATCACGTAAAATGTTAAGTTAGTTTGTCTTAATCTCAATTTAATCCTTCCTTCTACGTAAATAAAGACAACTAAAAAAAGAAGAAGAGGTAGCTAGGTGCACAAATCTCCTGCATATAGAAGGTCTAGGAAAGGGCTTTGCTTTATATTTTGCAAGAGATTGTTTATATGCCTTGAACCCATGATGTCTAAGTTAGACGACAACTCTACCGTTGCACCAAATCTCCCTTTCTACGATTCTTAAAATAAAAATATAGAACAGAGATTCCTTTTACGATGCTGCCGAAGTATGCTGTGAGAAAGGAGCGAACTTAGATTTCATGGTGCCGAAACTGCCCGTCTTACTCGCTTTATCCGCCATGGACGTGGTCGCGACTCGTTCGCACGACGGGCACATCGTTAGCGTAGTCGCAGGGACATTGACGTGAAATGGGTGGGGAGGGGATTTCAATGCCTTGAGATCTTGAAGCTCCTTGTGCAGTCTTCGGTTTTCCTCCTTTAGAGACTCGCAACATCGTTTCAGATACTCGCAATCAACTTCGGTCTGCTTAAGCTTTGTCCTGAGACGATGCCAAGAACCATTTGTTACTAGAGATCCTATCCAGCAAGACAATAGGACTCGACGAGTCGACTCAATCTAAATCGAGTCCAATCGTCAAGAGACTCGAAAACTTGTACAATTTTAATAAGCCATATGTTACAACTGCATGTCTTGGTTTCCAATTTTTTGCAAGGCCATTTATTCAATGATCCGAATTGTCTATTATTTTTCTTAGTCATGAAAATAGTCTCTTGCAAAATGCAAGATAAAATGGCATACTATTGACCATTGTACTCCGCTGTTTTCCCAGACCCCGCATACACGGGAGCTTCGTGCATTAGAGCTGTCCTTTCCTTTTACTGAGTCAACTTAACTGAGTTCTGAGTTAAGTGAGCTACCTAAGAGCTCGTAGGTATTACCTTGCTCTTCGGTTCTGAAACCAGACTTCAACTTGCCGAGGTCGGAGATTCAATTGCTTGGCGAGTGCGAGCTTTTGTTTCTGCAGTTAAAGCCAAAAATGGGAGACTAAATTATAACCGTTGATCAGGAAAACCGTATCCAGTCATCTTAATCCAACTTGCACAATAAATCAAAATTTGGTGAATTGTTTGTGAGATTATGCTGCTAGCCATCATTAGATTGATTGTACATGGCTTATCAAGGGTAGACATAAATCACAAGGACGAGACCGATCAACGGTTAAAATCGACAGCCCACAAATGCTTACCAGTTTCATCATAACTTCCCACAATGATTCCACATTAAATGACTAAAATCAGGAACGTTAACTCACTCTTATTTATGTTTGATGGCTCATAGGGGTCCACTAGCTGAACCACTCCCATCACATATAGGGCTGATTTTGACCATCCACCTCTCTTTAACATGCACATTAATCATTACTGACCACAAGCTTAACTTCCATAGCTTAATTCTAATCGTAACATATTATTTGAAAGACAAAAAAAATATATATATATGAAACTTGAAAAGATCTCTTCGGCAAACTTCGGAATTCAAAGATCAAAATTGCTCAGCAAATCAACGATGTCTTTAAGATCTTACTAACCGGATTAAGGGTTGGATGCTCTTTGAAGCTTTCTTCTAGATAGCAAGACTGCTCCTTTGAGAGTCTAAGCTTCTTCCTGGTCGATCCACCTTCCTCTTCATCACTGCATCTCGATGAGCCTTTCTCAACCTCGGTCTCCCAATCGTGTTTTCTACCAGCCGTTGGATGAGAATCCGATGAGGAAGGCCCTCCGTCGTTGAGACGATCATTCAGATCAACACTACTACCAATTGCCATTTCACCCAAAGGCCTAGTTTTGAAATGATTTCCTATTTTCATTTAAAAGAGAAAATTGTTAGCATATTTCCATCATTATTTTATACATGAAAATTTTCAGGATTATCTATATTTTCGTTTCTTTTTTTTTTTTTGCTTTTCCTTGAAGAAAGGAATGATTTCTATTAAATTAAAAAACCTATTGAAACTAGAAAATTCATAAGAAAAAAGGTTATTTCTCTAATTTCTTAGAAATGGGAATGTGGGGATCATATTTATCATAAAGAAAGTTATGCCAAAAGTTGTAAAGTGCACCTAAATTATTGTGTTTTCAGCTTGAAATCAGAGCTTTGGAATCATGTAGAAGAATTATTTGAGAAAAAAGGAAGGCATGTAGAAGAATCCAATCATATGCTATGTGGGTAGTCACATGGTTAGACCCTTTCTTCGGCCAGCCATTAAAGCTGCAACTGCCCCTCCATGCAAAGCCTGCAACTTCAAGTCCTGACTCATAACCAAAAATTTAATCACCAGGATCCTAACTACAAGGCCATGGCTTCAACGACCTCCATATTTGTCATCCCCCCCCACCCCCAAAAATAAAATCTATTTTTAAAGAATCACCTTCATAGTTTTGTGAGATAAGTTTGGAATTCTAAGCCATTTATTTATTAAAAAAAGAAGAAGAAGACAGATAATGTTTTGAACTTCTAGCTTGCATAGAGAGTTAAACCCACTGGCTCAATGTGGAAAGAATTGGGTCCAAACAGCAGGACAAAATGCAAACCCAACAGACCACGGCAAGAGAACCGGGATATATTATCAATGAGGAAAAGAGAAGACACTATCAAACATAAAAATAATAATTAATTTGAGGTAGATAATATTTATTATGAAGAAAAAGATGTACCTATTTCAGTAGACCATGAAAGCTTCAAATCTAGTTGAAGTGGAGTGCACACCTTCAATCCACCACCCTCACTATCATCACCACTTCTCAGGCCAAACTCTTGCCGGATCCGGTCGGTCGTCGAAACGCCACATATCTCTTGTTTCCGCGTGGGCTCGCCGCCTACCGACAGTGCAAGTTCCATGGCCGGAAAAGCTCAACTTCTGAACTCTCTAAGAAATCTATGACAAAAGAGAGAGAGAGAGAGAGAGAGAGAGAGGAGTTTATAGAGGAATTGTAAAGGAAATGAATTCTGAAATTCATGTACTGCACGTGAAAGGGAGAAGGAAAGTTCTGAGAAAATACACGCCTTGTTCTCATTAAATACACTGGCTTCCCCTGCATAAAGAAGCCAAGGTCGTGCTAAGGCCCTTTCTAATTATTTGCCTCGCCACCAACTCATCCTCAATGTTACCCACAAACAAACGGCTAGAAATCATTCCCACGTCTGGCTTATGTGGGACCCAAAGCAATCTAGTAACTCCCACATATCCAGGTGGAGTTATTCTAATGGCATGGATTGGATTTTCCCGAGATTTAAGTTGAAGAATTTATGCTATCAGTTCTGCCTCGTGATTGTGCGTGTAAGTTAGTACATGTAATTTAATTAGCCACTAAAACTGCGTGTGGGACCCTAATGATTTGTGATCTGGACCTTCGCCAAAAAGATCTTCTCCAATGGATTAAGCTAAACACTATTGTTCTGTTGCTAAACATCCATGGTTCAAAAGATTTAGAATGAAAATAACTGAAAATCTAAACCAACATGTTCAATGCCATACGTAATCCTATAGAGAAATTTTTGGGGGTTGGGTATCTAAGTTGTGGCCATGGAGATCAACAGTTTGGAATACCAAGCAAGTGGGCAAGTATTTTTAGCACATATAATCCATATATATATAGACACACACACACGTGGGAGTGATAATTTCAGTTGTTTGACATTTGAATGGTTGAGAAAAAATAGAAAACAGAAAAACTTAAAGGAAAAGTAAATTTTTTATTTTTCTCAACCAATCAAATATCAGCTGCTCTTTACACCTGCAATAACAGCTGACATTACCACTCCTAAACTTATATACAGTTACACACACACATATATAAAGACAGCTTGCTTACCAAAAAATCATAGGTTTTCAAGCCAAAATCAAGACGTAGAACATCCTTTCTGATGGAGACCACTGTATAAAGTACAAACGTTTGAACATCGCATGCACACACTTGGATCTACCAGGGCCCCTCCAAACATTTAAGATCTACCTTCAATCACAAATTATAGCAATCTTTGCTCTTAAAATACAAATATTTGAGTGAGATTAATGATTCTTCCCTACTAACAGGGATGAGACCATTAAAAGAGGCTTCACTTGAGCTGGTACATTTGAAATTAATGGACTTGCACTGCTACCATGTACCTGGGAAGCAATAAAAGTTGTGGGTGGAAATGGCTACTCCAATCATGAAAGCATGGGATCGTTCATATAATGGGGCTTGCTTCAAGAGAACTGTCAAGCCACGGATAAAAGAAAGTATTTACTGTGTGTTTGTTTATGCATATGGGGAGGTGAAAAGGTGGTCAAAGGACGGGGTCATAGGAGGCATAGAAAGACATGGACTGATGAAAACCTTTACCTGTAACCTTTTTCTCCCCATGGGAAGTTGTTGGACTTCGAATCATGGCAATTATTGAAGTCATATGCTTGCGTTAGCGATAAGGTTGGGCGTGGTCCATTAATTCTCCCCATCACATGTCCCCTTGCTAAAGATTATCAATCAACCATCTCAAAGATCACATATAAAGAGACCAAAAACACCAAACAAAATCAAGAAAATATATCATATAATTACATTGTAAGCACCAGCCAAACCAAAGTAAATATAGGCAAAATAGGTTGGTAAGTTTTGGCACAACGGTAGAGTTGTCATCATGTGACCTTAAGGTCACACATGTTCAAGGCACAAAAACAGCCTCTTGCAAAATGCAAGGTAAAGCTGTGTACTATTGACCCTTATGGCTGCCCCTTACCCACACCTCGCATATGCGTGAGCTTTGTGCACCAGGGCTGCCCTTTTTTCAGTTGGTTTTACCTAATCTGTTGCTGGAATAAAAATGGGCAGTTAATCTAAACGGATTATTTTTTCTGTTGCTAAGAGTGAGAGTTCCTTAATTCTAACTTAAGTACTATTATTTTCTTTCTCCATTTTGCAATCTTGATCACTTCGATTAGTTTACAATCGATAGATCATCACCTTTTACTCAAAAAAAAAAAAAGAAAAAAGAATTTGGTACACGAATAAATTTTCAATAGAACTATATGGAAAATATCCCGAATTTTGAGCATAAATTATGGGATCCCAATGGAGAAGTGACTCCATCGAGTTGACTCGAATGAATTCACTTTAAAATCAAGCATTTGACCAATGATTCATGTGTAAAAAGGGAAGTAAATGATATGTTCAACAAAAAAATTCTAGCCTTAATATATTATTCAAAACCCTAGAAGTCTGACATTTGGGCACATTAAAGACAAGGATAAAAAAAACTAATTGAATAATGTAGTTGTACATATGATATTTGTCGATTGTTTTCAAAAGAAGAGAAAGGAAAAGTTGCAGCTGCCCAATAATCCAAACCACTTCCTACATAGCCATGATGATCTGAGCCTTTGATTTGTAGAGTTTTCTTGTTTAATAATACCAAAAAAATAAAATAATGGGTTCATCTACAGAATAAGGGCCATGATTAAGTAGCTTTTTGTTGAGACATACTGTGAATATTGGAAGCTTGGTGTATGAGCACACAAATGAATGTGTTGGTAGGTACTAATGACTGGGGAACCTACTCAAAGTTCAAGATTCTTGTCACGAAGTTAAAAAGCTATGACTCGGCCGCAACTGGGTTAACTCGTTTAGCTTGAGAACCCAAACCCAAGCCATGACTCGGATTCTTTTAACTCGGCAGACAAAAAGTGGTAAAACCACAAAAATCATGTTGTGTTGAGAATTTATATGAAGTTTACGGTGAATCATCTAGGGTTTGCACAAGCTTGACTTGGTCCAACCGAACCTTCTCATTTTAAGGCTATTAATTAGCTTTCAGTAGTCTGCAATTCCTCTACTAAATGAATGATCTCCATCATCAACTGTGGTTGTGATTGGAGCAATTGTGAAGCAAAGTGTCCACGGCCCTTAAAAAATCCATCGCATTCCACACGATTTCCGCCTATTATATCTTGTACTCAAATTCAACCAACTCGGCGAGTTAAATCATCACAAAATGAATAATCTCTATCATCAGGGGCACTAAAGCCTAGCGATGCAATAAGAAGTCTCTCACCTAGATGATCAGAGTTCACAATTGTGCATCGAGTATGTGTCTACCATTAAAACAAAAAACTTTACAATCCAGTGCATTCCACATGATCTCCACCTACAAATCTCTTAGTTCATATCACTAGGATACTCTCGACCAACTCGAACCAAGTCCACTCGGCGAGTCAACCCGTTCTATCCCCGGTCTAAGAACAGAAAGGATAAGCTTATCTACATCCAAGGTTTCACCTTTTCCAGGCCCATCACCATCAAGCCTTTGGAAGAAAATCTCTAGGCAGAATCATGAGAAGGAACATGATCTTTAGGACATCGTCCTTCCATCACGAAAAATCATTTTTGCCTGATAAAATGATTAGATAGGAGGGGAGTAGAGAAAGGGAAGGATGAGAAGGACCAGGGCCCACAAGAAGGAAACTGCGGGCCCAGCTCCACGTGAAACCCGCGTGGGCACCCAAATGCAAATCCTTCACCAAATCATCATCCTTTATACCCTCAACTTGTTCAAGTGCGAGGGAACAATAAAACAACAACAATGATTTGTAGATACCAGCGTGAGCAGCGGGGCCCAGACCCATCTCCTCCCCTGCCTTAATAATGACGCATTGATTGGGCTGGTGCCCATCTTCCCAGTGGGCCCCCATTTCAGTGCCCTTTCTCTTCTTTAATTGATTCTCTCTGACCGTGTAACAAGACGAGGGTCCAGTGTCTACATCACTACTTCCGTCCGGTCATATTCCCGGGGAACTTCCAAGCCGCGACCGACCGAGAGTTCCGTGCATTTTGACTTACTCTCGTCGATCACATTGGCCGGAAAATTCCAAGCAACGAGTTACTGATAAGCCGCTGCACTCCGACCTTCCATGCAGTGGGCCCTAATCCAGTATGCAAACGGTTGAATGTCGTAGTCTGTCGTAGTTACAACGTTTGGATTTGGAATAAATGATGCGGTAACGCGAAATTCGGATAAATATTTGGAAGAGTTTTAGGCCATTAATCCATTTTTTGAAATTTACGACTAGAGATATGGATACTTTATGAGAATTTAAATTTTATTTATTAAAATTTACTTTTAACATGATAAAATGCGTACTTATTTCGTAGTTGTTGATATCATATATGTTCGGAAAAAATTTTGAAATTTGATATTTCAGCTGAAATAGCCGATATTTACCAAAAAAAAGTGGAACCAAAATTTCAACTATGATTTAATTTTGTAAACCAGCATTCAAATCGAAACATCACATTTTTTTTATTTTTCGACATTGAAAGTTGGGTTTTCCGATTAGTCGGAAATTTTTGTTTCTATAATCTGAGACCCAATGGTCCCCCGGAGATGGACAGAAATAGAAATGGTCAATAATTCGTAGGTCACATGTTTATGATTGCAGCGAAGGTTGGGCCACTATGGCTACCAACAAATTCGGACTCGCAATAATTCGGATTGGCAAATGTTTGAAGAAGTCGCAAAATATTTGAAGCAGGTTGAGAAGAACTTGGAGGAAAATCACATTACTTTTACTATTTATAGAGAATATATCCATCATGAGACTAAAATGGTCAATAATTCGCTTTCGATTCTTAGCAAAATTTGCGGGAATCACATGGGTATGATATAATTCGGAATGAATGGTGATGACGAAAGTTCGAAAAGTCCGGAAAAAATTCAGAATAAAAAAAAAACACCATGACGAAGCTAATTAGTTTCCATTTGTACGGGGATATAATTAATTCGCTACAAAACAAAATTTTCATGGATCACATGGTTGAATTTTGTGGGATTTGTATTTCTTGAAGGAACTGGAGCCTTGACGTTATGGTAGAGTCGTTGCTGCATAACTTGGGGGTCAGGATTTTAAGGCCTGAAAACAGTTTCTTGCAATAATATAAGATAAGTCTATATATTAGAGACCTTTTGTAGTCCTCCACTTCTCTAGACCTCGCATGTGTAGAAACTTCGTGCACCGGACTGCCCTTCTTGTATTCCTCTATCCCAATATATCAATCGTGACTTTTCCATTTATACATAATGTCATAGGCCCTACTAAGGGGTTGAATTGGTTGACGCAAGGCTTTGGTGCTAATTTTTCAATTGTCTAAGTCAACAATTGCATCAATGGATCAGAAGCTTAGGATTGTCAAATGTGGAGAGTTGCAGGGTACAGCATCTGTAGCAAGGTCTAGTAAATCAACGGTTTGATCACTACTTGTTTCATTTGACGCGGCAGATCGGGTTTGCAAATTAAATGTTAAAGTGAATTAAGTAAAACTAAGATCTGCTTCGTCCAACTCCTAGAAAGAACAGCCTTTTTTTTGTTAGTTTGGTGGCAAGAAATGGATGAAAATTGATTTTCGCAGAAAAAATTTTTCTCAAAGTGTTTTACAAGTTCAAAACTAAACAACCGACATAAGATTTTTGGTTTTTCGTCTACTGCCAAGCCCTTTGCCCTTGCATAATGCATTCGGTTGAATGGTCTTAGTTTGCCTGCCCAATAGGCTTTTAGTAGGGATGGCAAAAGATTATACGACACAATAATACAACTCGAATTCAACACGCATTTAACGGGTTAGAGTCAAGTCTTATAGTGTTTGAATCATTTTCGGTCAATTCATGTAACTCAAAAATAATACAGTTGCAACTTGTAATTAAACAGGTCATGTTGACCCGTATAACCCATGACCTATTAACCCAATTATATTATAATGCATATAGATAATCATAACTTATAAATAATTGTGTTACACCAATCATGTAGTGTCGCATCACTCAAACAAGACTCATTTACATAATCTTATTACACGAGTCATAGCGTGCCAACTTGTTTAATAAACAAGCAGTGTTCAAGTCACGAGTTAATGTTTGGGTCGACCCATATATTCTGATGAATCAGTCTCGACACAATACGAACAGGACTCGTGAAAATGATTTGCCATCTCAAGTTCTTGGCAACTGAAATAAAAATCATTGATTAAGCCGTTACTATTTCTGAATGACTTTGTCCATGCACGACTCTTATTCTTGTCGCAAACAGTCCCTGTATATAGGCATGCTCTGCCCCTCTTGACGTGCTTTTACCCACGGCTCGATGTCATTTTCCTGCCAATAATCAGGGCTCTTTGAGTCCTTTGTTGCTCTTTTTATTTTCGTCATTTTTCTTTTCTTTAATGGTCGATCGCACAAACTGTTATGAGACACGTCACTTGATCAACCCCAAAAAGTCCTCAAACCCGTAATGTACTGGTCATGCTGTCTATATTCCTTGCTTTGAAATCCTAGTCACCCAGTGTACCGCTGTACTAGAAGGCTTTAATGACTGCAATATTTTTTATATTTTTTACATAAAAAATAAGAGCGAGTTCTAACAATATTTATCGCAACTAGTAGCAGATAGCTTAAATAAAGAAACAGACCACAAGAATTTATAATACATAGTCTTATCTTGTATTTTTATAATAGGCTATTTTCATGTCTTGAATCCTTAATCTTAATGTCACATGACAACAATTTTTACCGTTGCGCCAAGGCTCTCCTTCTACAGACAACTGACATCTTTCCAAGTATACACTCTGTTGCAAGTTCAAATTGGTGTCAAAGAAGAATGATATTTAAGAGAATATGCAAGTCATTTGCTTTGAAGGGGAGTCTTGACACAACCACAGAGTTGTTGTCGTATGATCTTGAGATCAATGGTTTATAGTGTGAAAGTAGTCTCTTGCAAAATATAAAATAAGGTTGTCTACTATTGACTCTTGTGGTCTGCTCCTTCTCCGAACCCCGCTTATGCAAGAGCTTCATGCACAGGGGCTACCATTTTTATGTGAGTCATTAGCTTTGTAATTTTTTTATTCTTCTCTTGTGCACACAGAGAGACGTAACATTGCGATCATTTCTGCTAAACATTAGGGTGAGGGCCCGCTCCTCCTTTCAACTTCAACTCGATGTCGATAAGGAAAGAGAGGGTTCGGTGGTGGTGGGCTTGTGGCGGTGCAACGGACGCACTCTTGGCTTCCTCACTCTTCCATTGATGTGGAAAGAATCCTGTCGTTTCGTGCATCTACCAAAACTTGTAGCATTAGAGACTACAGGTGAAAAGGGCCCCATTTCTAACTTCTTCAGCTTTGAACTGTCCACGGCTCCTATTCATCAAATAACTCATTGTTTGCTCCCTTTTTTGTCACCTTTTTTATGGGCCAACCAATCCACCCATTGGATGCAATGGATGGACAAATTATAGTGTTCCTTTTTTCTTTTCTTTTTAATGGGAGACTCACGCAACCTTTTATAGTAAAGTTATTGTTGTCTGACTTTGAGGTCACATTGTCAAAAAAATACAAGTTAAGACTGGATACTATAGACCCTTATGGTCTACACCCTTGCCTGGACTCTACATAAGTGAGAACTTTGTAAATCAGGGCTACCCATTTTTTTTAGACTCACACAACCTGCATGTGGAGACTCTTTGTGACACGCGTAACTTAGAAGCTTTGGGTCTTATAGTGTTTCTCTTTATACGTATGTGCATATACACACATATATACATATGTATGTATGCATGTAAGTGAAAATTTAAGAAGCAAATCACTCAAACACTCTCTGGCTTCTAATAGTCAATCAAAGGGAAAAGCATTGACTCCAACCTACGACTAAGCGTGTTCCAGGGTTAGTGGCTAGCTATCTACAACTAGCTTGTTAGCTACTCCAAGTAGTATTAGTATACATACCATCGTTTAAAAGCTCCAAAACAGCTCAACTGGAACATAAGATGAACCAAGTTAACTCATGAATGAATCCAATTTTATTTTTATTTTTTTTTAAAATAAGTGAGTGAGAAAACTTGAGGTGGATTTTGAACAATAATCGCTGGTACATACATATAATTTCCAAACATTTTCACATCCAAAAAGTTTAAGATTGATTGGGAATCATGTTGTCCTCTGACAGGTTATGAGCTTGAATCTTTCCACTTACTTTTTAAGCGTTTTGTAGCTCGGTGAGTTACTTGTCAAGTTGAACGGATGTTGGGTGAGTTAAGCTAACTCGGACGAGTTTTTGAACTCCGATACATACATATTAAAATGCACACGGAGGAAAACCAAATCCTTAACCAACCATTCCTTTCCCTACTTCGCCCCTTCGGTGATGTGAACTCCGAGCGTAAAACCTGTTCTGATAACAAGGGTAGGGACACCTGCTAGGCTAGGTTTTGTGCTGTCAACTTCTTCGGTCTTGTAGTGTGCACACACCGCTCCTATGCATCACATAACTGATTATTGCTCTTCTCATTGTCGCTTTTTTAGGTGGGCCGGTTCATTAGCTATCAATTGGGTACATTGAAGGAGAGCCTTGGCGCAACGGTAGAGTTGTCATTGTTTGACTTTGAAGTCACGTATTCAAGATGTGAAAACAACCTCTTGCAAAATACATGTAAGGTTGCATACTATTGTTCTATGTGTTCTGCAGAGCTTCGTGCACGCAAGCTGCCTTTTTCTATATTGAGTAGAGAATTTATTGTGGCTCAAATAATTGGTGATTTGAACTGTTTATCTTATGGGAAACATGCCATGAGAATAATAGTCAAAATATCTCCATTGGATAATCTTTAGAGTGAGTACGAGTACACACGCAACAAAAGAGAAAGATGTACATCCCTTGTGCGAGATAAAACTCCTTTTATAGATCTAAGCTGTTCATCATGTTAGAAGTGATAGCGATAGGCTAGATATCAAAGTTGATACCCATTGGATGTTTTCAGCCTATATTTTCAGGTTAAAAATTACAACCTTTCAATTTTAGTAAGTTTTTCAAATATCCAAAAAGATGGCTAGGATTGTCCAAATGCATTGGTTTCTCCCAAACATGACGAAGGACTTCGATCTAAAAAAAGAAAATTACTTTGCTTGGAAAAAAGTGTGTCGCCATCTTCCTCTCCTCTAAAGCATGTACACTTACCAGAACTCGTAATCTTAACCTTCTGATTTTCAAGATTGATGGCCGAACCTGATACAGTGGCAGTGGTTAGGATCATCGTTGTAGAATGTAAGAATAAAGAAGAAACCAAGAAGATTGGCTCATACCCACAATTCTCTACCATTTGATGATCCCGACGTTAGTTTTTATTTGGTCCTTAAAACGGCAAGGGAACACGCGATCAACGGTTTGGATCACCAAAATGGAATTTTGTGTTTCAACCTAAGCCATTGATCAATGTTAGATTGTAACTATCATTCATGTTGGATATAAAAGTTGTAGGCATTGACGCTAAGCCATCTAAGGTGCGTTGAATGAGGTGTTTGAACGGTAGAGAATAGGCAGGCAGTGCACCGTCCCAACAGGATTCCTTTAACACGCTTATGCGCTGTCGGCACAGGCACGGGCGTTCACATTAGTTCACTAGATTAGTTAATCAATGGTAAAATTGTCGTTGTATAATCTTGAGGTCACAAGTTTAAGACATGAAAATAGCCTTTTAAAAATGTAAAATAAGGCCATATATTATTGACCTTGTGGTCCGCCCTTTCTCTTGACCCTAGATATGCAGGAGCTTCGTACACCTGGGCTTTTTAGTTAATCAACGGGTTCTCTTGGGTCCCACACATGGCAAGTATAAGGGACCGTCGGATCCAACTTCATGTTGGTCAAGTGCAATCTTAGTCACGAGTAAACTTCGGTATCAAATGCTAAGTAATCTGATCGAAAAGAAGGAAATCTCGTCCATTCATCTTTAGCCCCAGCATAATCCGTAAATTTTGAGTAGCTTATTTCTGGCTACTTGGATTCTTGCTTTGATATCGGTAGCTTTCCATTATTCCATCTGATCTTCTGGTTTGATAAGCTTCATTGGTCGTAGATTGTGAACGAGGATGGAGCCCCATCTTTGCCATAATCGCTTCAGCGAAAAAATCTGTAATTATTAGCAAAGTTGTATCTTCTTCTTTTTTTTTAATTATTCTTTTTTATTTTGTGAAGCTTTTACTCATCGTTTCTTTCCCATATTTACAAGTTCTATCATATTCTTAATAAATAAATAAAATAAAAAACTGCTCCAACCCAACTGCAACAAGAGCCATAGCATAATCGTCTTTCTAAGCTTTTTTCGGTAAAAACTTGTTTATGATACGCAAAGGGGAGCCTTGGAGCAATGATAAAGTTGTCAGCCTGAGTCTTTGAGTTTACGGGTTTAAGGCGTAGAAACAGTCTCTTGCAAAAATATAAGATCAGACTGCATACTATAGACCCTTGTAGTCTGCCCCTTCCCCAGACCCTATATACATGGGAGCTTCTTGCACTAGGGCACTCGTTTATGATACACCAACCGTTGCATTTGAAAATTTCCTTAAAAGTTAATCATAGAACAGTAAGGCTCTGAGATGTGGTAGAATAAAAGACCAATGCAGCAGAGAACGGCCATGCGAATCGGAATCAACTTACCTTATTAAGCCAAAGAATTCTTCTTAACACAAGCTGTGGATAAAATCTGGAGACACCCGAATTTATTTTTTTAGTAAATAGTTCAAATCATTTTATGAATATGCGTGTTCTACATCAGATAAATTGCCAATTATCCATTGTTAAACCATATCCAGACTAACGTAATGGTAGAAAGAATACCATGTTTCAGCTAATGATCCAATAGCCACAATCTCTACAACATAGTCAAGCAGCTTTGAGAAGATGATCGATCGTGATGGAAGTTCAAGTTACCGGGAGGCAGTCAAATTTTGCATATTTAGCCCTGCTCATGATTTGATCTAGACCATTAATCAACAACGTAAATATCAAAGGAACAGTCTATTCATCGACAGGCAGAGCGGTGAGTGCGGCACAGTAGCATAAGAGTGAGCCTCAATCGTGCTCAGAATAAAACTAAGGTCCTGATTGAGCAACTAAAAGAGGAAAGACTAATTACTGGTTGACAGAGCCAATGCTGCTGTTCATCTAACGATCAAGCACTTCACGTCGCAAAATCTGACCAAAGTTTTCTTCTTGATGAAACTCTTCTTGTAGCTGAGCTAGTTCCTCCCCCACAAGCACAAACAGGTGCTGCAAAGGTTACTCCTAGTTGGTGAAATAAGTCCTCATTTCAAGTCATGACTTCGGGAATATAAGCGTGGCACAGTGGCATAGGGTGAGCCACTATTGTGCAAGTCACTATTGGATCTGGACCCAGCTTACCCCGAGGAAAGAACCGCAATAGCCAGGAAATTGGATCTTCCTGTTTTCTTCCTCTCTGTATTCTTCGACAGCCACATAAAAATCATTCTGCTGCTGCTTCTGTCCCCGAGCCCAAAGAAAATCTGCAGTTTATCTCAGGAGATGATCCCACATATACCTCTCCATGACCAAAGAGGTTCTGATAATCTTTGTAGTAAAATGAAAGTCTTAAAGTAGTATTCTTTGTGCTCCAAGAACAGTATACTTCTACATTAAAATGATAGAGGGACAACCTGCTCACAAGCCTCAGTGCACCATCAAGCAGCTCAATTACCTCGTGTTACTTGTCTAAACTAACCAAGCTGAATGAGCTGTTCAGCCCCGAGGTCGTTACAGAACAATGTCTGGTGTTGCAGTTGCCAGACATTGTTCTGTAAAAGGGAGCCTTAGCGCAACAGTAAAGTTGTCGTGTGACCTTAAGGCCATGTGTACAAGGTATGGAAACAGCCTCTTGCAATGCAAGGTAAGGCTGAGTACTATTGACCCATTATGGTCTGCCCCTTTACAGACCCTGCATACATGGGAGTTTCATGCATGGGGCTACCCTTTTTAGCATAGGAGAAAAGTTTAACAAACAAAAGCAAGGTAGAAGGTCATAAATAACTACCATCAAGGAAGAGTGATCTGTAGAATGACCCGCTAGCAGCATGAGAGTAAACCTTCTTAAAGATGGGGTGCAATTACCATATGAGGGAGTTTGAACCCAACTTACCAGTCCAAATAGGAAAAAGGAATGAACCAGAAATTTCATGTTTTCACAAGAAATGGATTATAACCATGTAGTCATTTGCACTGAACCAAGTATAATGGCTAAAATCAGAAAGTAATAGGATCAAAACCTAATAAGATCTCCTTAGGAAACCTTAAGACTTGCATAAGATGCACAGCTAAGAAACATGCTTACTGCTTCCATCCTGTTTCGCAAGGACGGCCTCATTCTACAGAGAAAAGCCTATGGTTGAAATTCATATTCCGAAACTACGTATTGTTCCACTGTATAAAGTGGAAGACTTTTTTCGCAGGTCTACTTTACAATGTAACCTAAACCGGCCCTCCACTCAAATGCTTCTAAAACTCCCCCTGAAATGTAGAAATTAAATCTGTTTGTATACATCAGTAAAAATATCCATTCAGATAGACTCAGAATTTTGATCAAGTCTCTTAAGATCCTCATAACACCAACACTGAAAAGCCCCATCATATCTCACTCATGTGAAGAGAAATCAGAAGTACATGCAACTTCAGCACCCTCACCTCCTTAAGTTATCAAGGATTCACACGGTGGCTCAGTTTTGGCGTTCCTAATCAGTGCAGAATTTACAGTGACTCAACCAAGTCAACAAAGGAGTCATATCACCCTTGCCCGAGCTGACTCCGCATTACTTGAGCAAGTTAGTGGCCGAATACAAGCTTGAACACTGATCAAAAGATCCTGCCAAGTCTCAAGCCTTACGCATTCTAAGGGAGGGCAGCCCAATGCACGAAAACTCCCATGTACATGGGATCCGAGGAAAGGGCGGATCACAAAGGGTCCATAGTACACAACCTTACCTTGTATTTTTTCAAGAAGCAGTTCCGACACCTCGATCCCGTGACCTCCAGGTCACACAATGCCAACTACACGCCAAGGCTCCCATTCAATTCCTGAAATGTGGTATTCAAGAGGAAAATTTCATAATATATGCACGTAATCATCGTAGCATCTTCAGCACATTAATTGGGGTTTATCTTATGGACACTAAGGCTGCTTTTGGCGACTGTTTTTTCATTTCTGTTTCTAGAGTTTAGAAACATAAATGACAGAATCGCTTTCATATGGAAGCACTTACAAACGACAGAAAAACTCAAGAAACAGAACTTTACCAAACTCCTTTCTACTGTTCCTTTAGAAACAGAAACACGACAAACCCAGAAACAATTTCCCCAAATGCAACCAGATTTATGCTTTTAACTACCTGCAGACAGCACTAACTGAGGGGAAATCACGATTGAAAATGTTTTTAACATTTTTGCGTTAAGTGTAATCATGATAAAGTCATTCTTGAGAGACATGCTCCCAATCAGAACCTCATATAAGGACGAAAGAGAAATTAAAAACTATGATCAAGCAGATCAAACCTGTTAAAAACAGAACCAAGAAAGAGAAATATAGACAAACCACCCAATAAGAAAGCTCCAAATTAGATCCAATTAAATGGTAACCCAACCGACTACTAAGCAGATACACATTAAGGATAATAGCACCAACTTTGAGCAGTCTCCAAACAGGATAGCGCCACCAATCAGTCGATTTTTCACAACATTTGGCCAGCCCGAAGATGGATACAGAACCCTGTGAAGTCACAAATAATGAGAAGAACTAGAAAATTATATGGCACTCTCCCATTTTTGCGCAGCAGAAGCAACCGTGTGTATTGTATGTGCCAATTGTCATTTAGCTAATAAGTCCATGGATATTGAGGTTCCACAAGCTGTGCTTCTCCCAAGTTCACAGAGCCAGATCTATATAAGGTTCTCTCATAAAAATTTAAACAGTCAAAAGAAGGAAGAATAAGCACCGCATCTTCAAAGGAATGGGAGCATTTAACAAGCTAAAAGCTTATTACATCAAATTCCAAAACTGATACCATAAAATGAATCATAAGATTTAGAACATAGATATTTTAATTGAATAAATACCCGATTTAAGGAAAATTGGAAGAAAGGCAGGCAAACATCTTCCTCAAGCCTGCCATGAATATCAACTGGCAAGATCAATTAAAGAGAACCTCAGATAGAAGCAATCCAGGTAATAGCATTGAAATTAAAATCCACTGTACATACTCCAAAAACATTAAACATCCATCTTACAAACTCATTTCAAATTTCTCTTGTAAGTACAGTAGTCTAATTTAGCCTTCTCCTTTTGCGCTTGTTATGAACTCCTCCATCTACATCTAAGGAACTGGAGGCACCATTTCTTCTTCTTCTTCTGAGGGAACGAGATGATCCTGCACCATTTTGTTCATCGGCGGCATTAAAAACTCCATTATCTCCCTGTATCACAGCCATAGTGCTTGAAGCCGAAATCTGATCTGCTGCCAATGTTGATCCCCGGCTGCTCTGACCTCCCCAATTGATCTGACCCCGCTGAGCATCAGAATTTTGAGGGTTCACTGAGGTGGATGGGCCGGAATGGTTTTCATTGTTGGGCATGCTCCCAATCACATTAGATGCGTACTCAGCAATTCTGTCAGAGCTAGGTAGGGTAAAAAGGGCGACTGGATGCCAAAAATCAATTCCATTGTGCAAAATTGAGCTACTAGTGGGTGCTGCACGAAGCTCATCCGTACGCAAATGACCAATTTGTGAGTTTGATGAGTGCCCAGTAGCATTTCTGGATGACTCAGTACCCCCAAAGTTCACCCTGTTTTCTGAAGTTTCCTCTCTAAGGAACTGCCGAGCCCTGAGCCTAGCAAGCACACTACGTCTGGCATCATCTAGAATTCCAGGCAAACTTGGCTCCTGCCCGCCGACTATATTCCCATGGGTTATTTCTTCATCAAAAATGCGTCCCCATGTGCTAAATTCTTCACCCAACCTCCTCCTTGAGAGTGGTCTGCAAACACCCTGCCTCAAACTCTCAAACCTAAATCCCCGGGGTCGTGGGGGTATCTTCAAACCTGAATCACCACTCTCAGTATCCTTCTTCTCCATCCCACTGTTGTTGATTCCTCGGCCATATATAGGTATGATATTGGATTCAGTAACTTCCCCTTTGCAAACAGGGCATTCTTTGTAGTCACAATGCAGATGCAACCACTGATATAAACATGGCCAACAGAATAAATGGCCACAAGTGGTAACAACAGGTTCCTTAGCCACATCCAAACAAACATTGCACTCAAAGTTTGCTGCACCACTACTCTTCTCCTTTGTTTCCTCTTCCACGGCCACGGTATCAAAGCCTCCTTCACTTACCTTCTGATTTGCAGAGGTTTCGACGGGTCTTTCAGAAGTCATGATATCTTGGAAAACACGATCTGGTCTCACAGAAGAGGTAGCAATATCAGGTTCAACCCTAGATGGAACTGTTGACCTGAATCTTCTGATTGGCCATCGACAACTGGACTCTATCAATCTCCGGAAACGAACTTCTGGGCATTGAAGCAGGTCTTGCTCTGAAGCATCACTTGGGGATTGTGCTGACAGTCGGTATGGACGAAAAGCAACTGAAGATAGCAAATTTGGACCATTGGAATGGTTATCATGAACTTGTCCAGTTGCAGACACTGGAACATACATAGGGGTATATGGAGCACGAGCTTCAGTATCTTCATGGACAAAAGGTTCACTGGCTAGCACTGGTGGCGATACTGGAGTATAGGATGGCGAATAAGGGACATGCCCAGTGTGATTGTTATTGGTATCTTCCGTGACGACCGGTTCAATGCTGTCTTGAGCCATTGGAGTAATTGGAGCATAGGATGGCAAGTAAGGAACATGCTCACTGTCGTTGTCAATATTCTCACCTAAAGGTTCATTTTGCCGTGTTAGAGAGGAATGTAGGAAGGGGAATAAGGGGAATACACAGGATGGGGACTACTCTCACCAACCAAAGGTTCATTGCAGTTTTGAACTGACGGGGAGATCCGCAGGTATGACGTCCGAGGGGAATATGAAGGGTGCTCAGAAGGGGTAGTCTCGGCAGCATCCAAAGGCTCAATAGCTTGAAGCTCTGGTGTATAGGAAGCAAGAGATGGAGGATAAGGAGTGTGAGTATCTAATGGCTCTGCAAAACCAGTAGAAACACTGAATTCTTCGCTCGATAAAAGTATCGGACCAAGGGCAAGATCTGACCCTAGATCTGACCCACAACGAATAGGCGACTGAGGAAGCCCTAGATACAAATTAAGATCCATTCTCCTGCTTCTACTTTCATGCCTTCCTCCCCCATTGCTAACAGACTGAAGATTTACCCAACTAAAGTTCAAACCCTAATTTACTTTTCCAGAAGAAGCTCAAATCAAACCCCAATTACAAATATTCACGATTTTAATCACTCAATATCAACAACCAGCACCCCAAAAACATTTTTGAAAGTCTCAAAACGTAATCTTCGACTCAAACTCCAAAACAAAATCCTAGGTTTTTCATTTTCTTTCCCTGCTCAAACCCTAACAAATAATCCCATGGTTTTTGCTACATTATCTACAAATTGAGCTTCTGGGTTTCACTGCAAATTGGAAATCATCCTTGAATCAAACTCAATTGACGAAAATCGAAATCGGGAACAGGAAACAAGAAATGAGGGATTTCGGTTTCCATGGACTCGTACCTGAGAAGAAACCATGACGGAGAGATTACTGGGTGTCAGAGGATGATTTGATCAGCTGTTCTCATGCTTTGGAGGACAAAATCCCAGAAGAATGAGATCTAGAAAGGGGATTTTCATGGAAAAATAAGGGTTTTGGGAATCTTCAGAAATGGGAATTTCCGTCTCTGATTCCTTTTTGCGTTGCATTTTGTACGTTTTTTTTATAGGAAAGCGTCCCCAAAGTGCGTCCTGTAAGTGCAGTGGCCCCACATGAACGATCCTGGCTGTGCAATCATAAGGAATAAATCGATATATAGAAAAATGGACCATTGAGATTTGGGATCAGATATAGCGTGATTCATTTGGGCATTTTCGGAGCCCACAAAATGTTAATTTAAAGATACAGTAGCCACTTTGACCACAGAAAAAAGCCCATAAAGAGAGATTCTCCTGACTTGTCAAAGCTGTTCGTGGACCCACCACCATGTTTGGGTCTTGATAGGAACCTTCAAATTTGTGGGGCGGGGAACAGTAATCTGGTTAAGAAGATATTCTGTAGGAATAAGCGCCTCTTAGGCGCTTCGTAACAAAAGGCCCAGCCCTTTTTTTGTCATTTTTTTGCAAGAAACTGCTCCATTGGATGATCCAATCTGACATTCATCTCATTGCTCAGCGTTGAATGTCTATTAGTTCAAAAATCATACGGCTGAGATGATCCTAAATGTGAAAATTAGTAACTCCAATCTCGGAAAGCAAACTTTTCTGAACAAAAGCCTAAATTCAATAGCCCAAAATACGTTTCTAGGAAGCCAGAGTCATCCAATAGTTATTATAACATTTTGTTCACAGGAAATTTAAAGCAGTAGCAGTAAGATGAACGGCCAGATCATCCAACAGAAGCACCCTTCGAGCAAAAAGGAGGGCGGCACTTTCTGACAAGCGCCTCATGGGTCGCATTGCTTTAGCATTCCCAAATATTAGATATTATACATTATTTTTCATAAGAACCAAGTTCAAGGAGAACCATTTTAACCATCCTAATTGTCGAATTAAATTTAAAATAGAAAAATACTTTTCAGAAGTGCACTTGCTCAATCAAGGAAGAAGTACACTTTGTTAGACCCACGTGTCACAACATCATGATCCACTCCGTTAATCAAGCAGATAATTACTAGTCCAATCCATCAACACTACTGGTTACTGGTGGTTTGATGGTCATATTTATGAATAGTTTATAGATACAAATCATTATGGGAACAAAGATACAAATAACAACGAATCTGCACGTGTGAATCCACTGGTCCAGACGCTAGAAGCATGGAAGAGATCGGCCGGAGAATCTGAAACAGTCCACAGAGACACAAACAGGCCCCGCTGAGAAATATATTCCCCCATGTAGCGGCTATAGCATGTGATTTAGTTCCACACAGTAAAATAAACAATCAATTCTTCAACAAACCCCACCAACTAGTATCTTCAAAATGCAGCATTAAACTTAAAAAGTGTCTTCCAAAGTGCATACGTGTTTACAGTCAAGAATCTCAGTGGCGATCAAGATTGACATGGAAGTTCAGAGTTTCAAAGCATCTACAACTGTCAATCTCCAACCATCTAGTCTCAAAAAACTTCCCCAACAACTATCTTCATAGTGCTGCAATAATCTTTGAACAAGTCTCCCTAAAGCACATACATATATCCAGTTGATATTTACATGAACTTTGGTTTTTAAGTGACTAGCTTGGTACCGAAAATTTGGTACTGCCTTGATCCCCACACGTCATCCTTCTCGATATAATAAGATTTTACGCAGAGTTGCACCCATGGAGGATTTCTCTTAACATTGCTGCTGCCTTCGCCGGTGCTTTCAGAGACTCCTAGCAGTTTGTTCATTCTGCTCGTTAGTACTTCCTCAGGTTGGTAACCCTGGAAGAAATTCACCTGCCACGAGAATAATGTTGCTGCAAGTGAGCAAGCAACTAAATCCTAAAGAAATGACAAGCAAGCTCTTCGAATCAAGCTCCATGCTCAACTGGACTAGGATTTGCACCTCAATTCTGAAGTTGAAGGTCTAATCCTTCTTCACATCCCACAAAATAAAGGAGGTTCATAGCTTTGATGAAGGAAGCAAATCAATCAAAGACCAGAAGCTCGTAGTAGAAAAAGAGGTGAAAGGAAAAAATACATATTCAAATGAATTAAAATGTCAGATTTGAACAATTCCAACAAGTGGAAAACAAACTTTTCTGATTTATCTTGGTCTAATAGAACTCACAACATTCCAACAAGGGAAGTTCTGCAACATAAGAAATCAAAACTCCACAGTCCACAATGATTTCCACACAAGTGTAAATCTTAAATCACTGCATGGAAATAAATTTCGTAGTATAACAGCAGAACTTGGCACTAAAGGGTACACACAACGACATTGGTGAAGAAGCTGGTCGTTGATTTCTCTCCATGCATACACTGGTTTCTAGAAACTACAAAAAGATCTTTCTTATACATGATGTTTCTTGAGGCATGATTTAGAAAAAAGTGGAGTCAAAGTAAATCTTACCCCGTCTTCACCATACAGGAAAGCCCGAATTCTAGCAGTAGGATCCTCCAGAGTCAATCGGATCCTATACACGTTTAAGGATTTAGATATGAAATTTTCTGCTTTACATGGGTATATTGACACCACACGAACAACGCATTTGAACTTCCATGTAACCTGCAAATATAAAATATGGTTCAAGATTAGTGTTAGCGTTACCTTTAAAAAGAAACAAAAAGATTGCATGTTAGTCTGGGACAGACAGGTATTAAGCCTGCAGCTATTGCTTTGTTGTGATTCACTGTTTATCTTAAAGTAAAGCTTCCATTATCGAACAGAAAAGGGTATAGTCATACAAAAAGAGAAAAGGAAAATATGCAAAGAGACAAATAGGGGCCGTATAAAGTAGTTGATGGCCCCTTAATAACTCAATTTGAGTACATCTATCCATCTTTATAAGAAATCAAAAACGACATGACTATTATGCAATTCCAACTAAATCAGAAGGAACTTTTCACATAGCTTCTCCATAAACATCTAAATCCCTCTACAGTCAATTTGTGCAGCACCTCCAAATACTCTGGGAAATCACAAGTTCTTAGTCCAGTTAGAAGTAATATTGGCAGGTCTCCATCTGTCTGAAGAAAATTATATCCAAAAATAAATAAAATGAACATCACGACATGTGCGCATGGCAACCATATGTGCTGTGCACATACCAACACAAGCATGAGCAAGACACAGGCATGAAAGCACATGCACACACTGCCACCAGTTAATGTGAAAAATAGGGGCAGCCCGGTGCACGATGCTCCCACATATGTTGAGTCAAAGGAAGGGGCAGACCTCAAGGGTCTATAGTACGCGGCCTTAACTTGCGTTTTGCAAGAGGATGTTTCCAACCCTCGAACCCGTGGCCTGAAGGAGAGCCTTGGCACAATGGTAAGAGTTAAATGTGGAGAGAGAGAGAGAGAGAGAGAGAGAGAGAGAGAGAGAGAGAGAGAGAGAGAGAGAGAGAGAGAGAGAGAGAGAGAGAGAGAGAGAGAGAGAGAGAGAGAGAGAGAGACCAGCACCTGCACTCAGAGAGAAAGAGAGAGACCTGTGGGTGGGTGAGAACATTCATCAATGTTGAAAACCCTATTTCTTCATAAGCTGTCTCTGCAGAAGAGATTGGGAATAGATCAACTGTTTAGTATTTCAGAATTTTAGTGATAATCACAAAGGACATGCAAGCCTGCAATTGTATTCTGGTAAGCTGTGAAATCAAATATGAAACAGCAGATTGATGACTAACTAAATTCCATTCCGGATAGACCAGTGATGGAGAAAAATGGAGAGTTTGAATGAATGGGTCTTAGATATATAAGAGTATAAGGAAATGCTTCTCTGATGCTTTATAAAGAACAAACTTGCTATGGCAGTTCCCTTCTATATCATAACACATCATTTTGCTGATGCTTTACTTAGCAATATTAAGTCAAAGACTCAAGATCAGGCATTAATTATAGCCACTAGCATCTGACCAAAACTTGCCTCTCCCACTTATTTTTTAAATCTTGCCCTACGGCAGTTCTATGTCTCACAATGACCCAAGAGAATTCTGACTAGAGGTTTCTAGGCATGTGATCAGATAAAATTTCCACCAATGACTATCATTAAGAATTGGCAGAGTCCATAAAATTAGAATGACCATTAGATATGATTCGATCAGGTCCAGAATCCTCCTCCAGATCTTCCATCATTTCTTTAATCCAAGAGACTATCACCAACTACTCTTTCCTTATATCATGGCATACTAATAGAGTTGATCAAACATGCACCCAGCATTTTGGGCAGCCCCCGGTGCACGAAGCTCCCACCTATGCGGTGTCCGGGGAAGGGGCGGACCACGTGGGCCTCAAGTACCCAGCATTTTGGGCACAAGTTACAAATTATTGGAGATCACATAGATCATAATGTAAAGCCATTAACAACAGAGAACTGCTTCACTTTTTGCCATAAAAGTTACACAAGCAGCAGATTAAAGGGATTTGCTTAGAAGGAGAAATTTGTCAACCTCTTTGGAATAATGTAGTTTAACTTAGATTCACCATTAAAAGACCTTCACAGATCTTCATCTCCAGTCCTTGTCACAGGTGCTGGCATTCTTTACCCAACACAGATTCTCCAAACCCATACCCCGTTTAACTAGCTTTGAATGATCTTCACAACAACTGACTTCATTTGAGGGATTGTCAAGACTGGTTATGGAAAGCAACAAACTTTGGCTTGGAACAGAAGGTACTTTATTTGCATACTGATCAATAACAGTATAGCACCTCTTCACTAGAGAATATTACAGTATCATGGCACCAAGAAACATCACTGGATTCAATAGGACATGCATGATCAACCTTCTAGCAGAAATTCCAAAAAGGTTATCATCATTTTCTGAATGGTACAGCATGTAGAAAATGGAATTCCCTCAACAACCTTCTATCAAGCATAAAACCAGAAACATGAGCAGCTGAGAACCAATCAGATGATCAAGTGTTTAATTAAAAGGGGGCAGCCCAGTGCACAAAGCTCCCAAGTACGCAAGGTACGGGAATGGGTCAGACCACAAAGGGTCTATAGTATACAGCTTTACCTTGCATTTTTGCAAGAGGTTGCTTCCATGCATCAAACCCGTGACCTTCAAGTCACACGGCAACAACTCAACCATTGCACCAAGGTTACCCTTTCATGTTTAATTATTCACCAATAAAATGCAATATCACCAGCATATAAAAGACATCCAAAATCCAGCAGTTGTTTTGTCAGGATCCTCTTGAACATTCGAACTAATCACAGAGTGAGAAGAACTGGAGGAAGACATTATTTAAACACGATATTTGAATTAAAAAATCCAGACAATGGCACCTAGAATCTATATGCTGACATTGTGTCACGAATACCTTCCAAGAGAGAGGATTCAGTGGGTATACACTTCCATCCCTGCTCCATAATGGAAAGGTCAACCTTCTGTCAGAAGGTAAAGCTCAAGAGGGGAAGTACAGTTGCTGTGAAGAGAGTAAAGAATGTTCGATATCCATTTCATGTGCAGAGGAACAGGATAAGTAGGGCTCAACATGCTACTGCATCCACAGCTTGACACAAAAATAGGATAGTGGTTTATTATTCGTTACTCGATTTGCTGCCAGGGTTGTTCTTTCACCTCTGACTTGAAATGCCAAAGATTTCTATTCTGATGAGAATAATTCATGTTGTAGGGTGTTCTTTCATCTTACTAGACATGTGGAGCCGCACATATCTGCATATCAGTCTTTAGTTCCAGTCCCTACTCCAACTCACAGAAAGTACATGTTAAAAAAGTTCTCCATTGAAATCTTTAAGTGAGATTGCATAACTATCCAGAAAACATATGCAGATGGATACAACCTCACAATCCTATACATCCAAGTATGAATCAAGATTATGAAAGATTAAGGCTAACACTGTGGATAAAACATTGATCTGTGCCCCTTAAAAATTAAGATATTCAGGGTAGAACAGTGTCATATTACAAGGACCTAATTTATCCCTCATGACCTAGCTTGACCACATTAAGTGGTGTGCTATAAGTAAATCAGACTACCAAAGTAATCATGCCAAATAAAAACAAAAATATTCTCCTTTTCTTTATTTTCTGGCCAGTTTTAAAAGAAAAGATGTTTGGCACACATGTCAATGGTAAGTCAAAGGAGGTAAACACTGCAAATATGTTTCCTTATAAACAATCATTTAACATTTGAAAGACCACCATTATCTAACTTGTAACTTCACTAAGAACAGATTACCTGTCATTTGAGAATGCAAAGGAAAGCTGGATAAAGGCATGCAATCCAGTCCAGATAGGCGCTCAAAGTAGCACCTAACTCACAGAAACAAAAACATTATAATACTTATTGGTTATAGCAAATGTGGCGAGGCTTTTCTTGAGAGAGAGAGAGAGAGATCTTAGAAAGAAATGATATCTCAACTCCAGATCAGTTACCTTGAGCGAGAGATCACAGCTTTGTCCTCATTAGACAAGAAGCGAATTTGCCCTGGGGGGGATAATACACCTTGCCAGAGTCCAAAGCTCACTTTGTAAGTAATGTTTCGAAGCTTAAGCCATTGACCACCTCCTTGTAAACCAAGACCTTTATCAACAAATACTCGCAAGACAGTTCCCAGAGAAGGAAAGATGCATAAAACATCCCTTGGCAGTGGCAGTGGTTCCAATTGTAAGGGAAGTTCGTTTTGATTTTCATCTAGACTGTGAGTCATAGATAGTACCAATGCCTTAATTCAGTTACCCCATTGACGTGTTCAAATTTCAAACTTAAATGAGCAAGCATTCTTAAGTTTATGTTGAAACTGAGAAAAGATCAAATTCTAAAGCCCATGATTGCATGGGAATCATCATCTGTAAAATATGAAACAGAAGTCAAGTAATTATTGCATCATATCATAGTATATCAAGAAAAGCCACTGAATTATTCACAGAAGTATCTTCCTTATCTTCTCCCATGACCCACACATAGTGAAAGTTGGGTCTCCCAAGTAAAAAACATGTGGGAACAACTGACTAATATGCTTTCCCAAATATTAATTCTTAGCAACTTCTAAGGCAATCAACAGGACAAACATTTCAAACTTGAGTATAATGTGTTTGCTTTCTGCTCACAGTATAGGTAAAACCAATCCCTGAAGTTCCTGCACCAAATCTCTCAAAATTGTACCATCTATGGAATCAATAGCATGTTGAGTGAACTAAATGAAATAGCACCATCACCTACTGGTGTTCAAGATAATTTAGTGCACACTGGTATAGACCCTCGTGGTCCACCCCTTCCTGGAACCTGCATATGCTGGAGCTTTGTGCACTGGGCTGCATTTTTACTGGTATTGAACATACCTTAGTCAGCCATAGATGAGATCAACCCTCTCATAGCAGGAAATTCAATAGCATCACCCCACAGGATAACTGTTGAGAGAAAATTGATAAGCAGAAAAAACAAATAAAGGAGAATAAGTTGCATTTTCTGCTTAACTAGGTTTTGGGTGTGAATGGCTTCTAGAGGTCATAAGCAGCATTTTATTACGCAATCTCTTTAGGGATATATCTATTGTTTGGACCATAAAAAAAAAAGCTAGTATTTTTCTACCGTGTTAACCACATAAGGAAAATCATAAATTTGCTGGGTAAAGGAAATGTTTTACCAAATTGTCCTGGGAATGCCAAAATATGGTTTTAGAATTAAGGTTAGCTCAACTAAATACTTCATATGTTAAGATTACCTAATGCATCTTTCTGCAACAGACTGCAAAGAATGTGACTCTTTCATCAATTATGTGGATCCGTGTATGAGTTTATGATGTGCAACCTTGTTTGAGACAAATCACTCCCTCTTTTCCCTTTGCCAATTGATTCGTTATGATATCTTTATATGTGCATGAATGCTGCACTCACACAACATGCTAAGACATCACACCCAAGCATTCATCCTTACATGATAAACAACAAGCAAATACAGCAGACATGATTGTTAATTTGTAGAAATCTAACTAGTACCACTTGAACTTAATATATCAACAAATGAAAATTGTTTAATAAAACAAAATAGCAAGTTAACAATTACTTAGTTTGCCAGTAAACTTATCTTTATACAACTGTACATCTTGTACTTCATTCATCACCAAGTTAAAGCTCCCAATCTCAGCACTAACATGCATAATTAACAAGCAAATACCTAATTTAACAGCTCTTTTTCTACAGGCACATATCTGTTTATTTACAAAAGTGGGACAACTATCACCAAACATAATTTAGTTAATAAATGATGCGAGTACTCATAATAAAATCAAATAACAACTTAAAGAATTAATTCAGTAGCAACCTTACAGAAGGGGTATCAGTTCCATCCCAGACAAACAGCACCTGCTGATCTTCAGAAAGTTCTTGTGTATAAACAACCTGTTTGTAGAACCAAAATAAACTAATGAGTGCAATTCCTTGTTCCTCTCAACTGAAAAACACCAAAATTCCTCTCAACAGAGTCCATGTTGGGAGCCAAAACATAGAAGTCTTAGATGAATTACCTTGCAGACTAAATCAAAAACCTGATCAGGTTTAATATCCTTCAACAATGCCACAAGCTCATTTATCCCTAGACAAGCAAACCAACAATTACCACATGATATAAATATTTGAAATGTCAAAGCAAACCACCTAAAGCATAAGTTGCACATGCCACTAGTGAAAAGTAGAACCACCCGTGGAGGTAAAAACTAAAATTTACCAATCATGTACCGCATTTATAAGCAAATTACTAGTATTTCAGACAACAAGAGCATTTCCATCTTTTATCAAAAAACTAGCAGAACAAAGAATGCAGCTCATTCCAAAGAATATATGATGGACTGAAGGGATAATGCTCTCTCATTGGAGACATGCAGTCCAATGCCCAATTGGAGGACAATCTCTGACTCTCATAACTGAGGCCCACCATCAACTGCACCAATTACATAACCATTTGTAGGACTTCACGCAAATGGCATATACATATGAGGTTCGCAGAAGTCATATTTGTATAAACTTTTAGTGAACAACAGCGTAACAAGAGAAAGACATGAGTGAAGGAAACAAGAACCATCCAATCAGGAATATACCTCAAACATCAAAAACAAAATCACAACTATACAAAACATGCACCGCAATCAATCTCCCTATTTCATGTGATGCCATCCAAACAAAATATGGGGTGTAACTAGAACAAATGGTAGGTACATTTCAATATTTGTGGGACAACCAACCTGAATCAATCTGGTTATCAACCAACCATGTTCTTAAGCGCATGATAAGGGTCTTGTCAAAATCTGTAATTTGAATATTCGAGGAATTCAGGTACGGTATGATCTCTTCACCAGAGGTGCCATGAAACAGAGCATAAGAAGAAGACTTCTTCATAGCTGAAGCATGGATGTCGCTACCGTGAGATGTCATCTGTAGAAGTTTTTCCTAAAATTTAGGGGGATCCCACTAGTCACATTTAAACTGCAGAAGTTTTAGTAAAGTAATGCAATACAAATTTCAAGAATATAAATCTACATTAAACACGTTCCATTCACAAGAGATGATAGATAGAATTAAGGAACCAGACAACTAAGACAAATCTGAGAAAAATTAGGGTGTGGTTGCAGCCAATCTTAACTATGTACAGACAAGTCTATAAGGAATTAGCATCAAGTGTGAATTGCACAAAAGATCTCTCTCTCTCTCTCTCTCTCTCTCTCTCTCTCTCTCTCTCTCTCTCTCTCTCTCTCTCTCTCTCTCTCAAGTCCACATGTGATGTGTCCAGAATCTGATGTTTTTACAGTAGCATCCATAACACCTTTGCAAGCACCAACCCACTATGCTAGCACCAACCCCATTCACAATTCCATCAATTACGCATCTATCAAAACCAAAGTTGTTACCTTAACCACAGGGAGGGGGATGCCACACAAGTGCATAGATAGAGAATAATACCTAAGGGTGACTAAACAATTATGGATGAATTGACAATTCTTGTAATTTTCTAATTGTTCCAAATCCTCACAAGTGGCATTAATCAAATACTTCCTATCTCAGAGTATCCATTCACTCCCAAATCAAGCAGGGAGTGGGACTTGAATTTTGATTGAAGGGGACATAACCCAGTAGATGAAATAACTCACTCTGAACACCTTATATGGCTTATATAAGCACTAGCAACATATATAACCAGACAAGACAGCAAAGGTTGACTTCAAAAATTACACAAGAGAACTTGAAAGAACCAATTCACTAATGCCACTTCCTTCAACATAATGAAAAAGGCATGTTTCACCAGCCAATTAGCTATTAGTTGAGTAATTGTGGAAACCACACTTTCAAAAGACCTAAATAGAATTGAAAAGTTATTTGAATAATCACACTGAAAGATATAACCACAAAATTATTGGAACAGCACTCTTAATATCTGAGTCCCTTCCCTCAAGTGCACATCAGCATCCTTGTCTTTTGATTCATGAATATGGTATAGCAAGACATTAAGGCCAGTAATACAGTAGATGCTTTACTGATGAAACTAGACAATACATGGGCTAATCAAATAAGCACTAGCAAAACACATGGAATACCTCTTAGCATAACCCACTTTGTGATGTATAACAGACTGCATATGGATAATCCAACAAGACTAACACGGACGAACGAGAAATGACCATGATCTGCCATCATTATGACAAGTAACCCTCCCACTATAATGCACAGTTCTATCTTATTTACATAAACCAACAACAGCTACAAGGATGTGGAGGTTAGCACAAACAAGGACCTGCTAAAAATTAAATTTATTGGTGTCTCTTCGTTCTTAGTTTTACATTTTTAACCTGGTCAAATCTCTGCCATTTAAGAAACCAAATGCAATACCCATTAACACTCATAATGGTGAAAATATATACTAAATAATAACCAGATCATAGCCAAATATTGGGAATAAGAACCAACAGTGTTGTCATCCCTTCATCTTAGGCTTTTACATTTTTAACCTGATCAAAACTCTAATATTTGAGAAACTGGATAAGACTTTAGCAATTAAATTCCTTGGCTTCAATTTCCAAAATAAGTTTCACAGATATATTTGGCGTTCACACCAAAGAATTGTGTGAATGATGCGTTTCCCTTATCAAACAAGGATTGATAATGTGATTTCCACAGAAGAGAAATAAACATGGCTTAGCACTAAAGTGTCATGTAATACTACATGAAGATAAAGCCACTACTATGAGAACATTATGTAACTAACACAAAGAACTCTATGTAAAAAGGTTAAGTAACTATCACATATGAGTCACCATTTGGAAAAAAAAAAATCAGCATATCAACTATTCTTATTAGAGACTATCTCTAAACAACATTTAAATCAAACTTAAGCTCCCATGAAAGTTAATGAAATTTGAGAAGGCCCTTTGACTAGTGACTACCAGAACCCTGTGGAGACAAATTATATCTCCAGCCGAATTTTCAGAAGGCAGACTTTCCTTCTTGTCTGCAAAAATTGTTAACGATACCCCGAGATCTTGAGATAATGTATCTATTATCTTCAGTGTACAATAGTAATCTGCAAAAGCAGGGAAATTCATCAGAACCATGTAATAAACTCTGCATTGCACATCAATTTGCACTCAGAATACAACTTAGCTGCAGATCAAAAAGAATCCAACTTCCCAATTTGAATTATATCTTAACCATACAATACCTTGCATAATTTGTACAATCAATTGAATGGGTTGCCAGAGAGCACTGTTTCAACGCAAAGCACCAAAATTAATACCATATAACACACAGCTCAACCCAGACCCAAAAGTGCAGGGTGCCATTGCCTGGGAATAGCAATGGATTTTGCTTTAGATTTCTTATCTCTAGTTGTAGATCTAGGTTGCATTAGATTAGATCAGAACGGTGCTGAAAACCTTTCAGGATCCCACATTCATTGTATGACATAATTGTGTGTTTTGGTGGGACATGTGAAAATTCACAACTTAGAATTAATAAGTTTGAACAAACGATTGCCCCAAAACATTATGCATTGTACACCTAAATTAATCCATTTGATTGAGTTCAACTGGCTCAGAAACACCTTATGATATCTCACATCATTCTACTACCAAATGGGTAGATCCCATAGCAGCTGTAAGACCGGCCTTTGTGTCCTCATTGCCAGAGAGCATTGTTTCTATGCCAAAACACACCGGACAAACAGTATATACACATAACACATACAGCTAAGCTCAACAATGTAACGGCAACGGGACTGATGATTTCCTATTAAGTTAGCAAGTTACTACTTCATCGAGAATCCCTGAAAAGTTAACCTGCAAAAAATGGGCTCTCTTCAAAATTTTAGTAATGTATTATTATGATAAGTTCAATTCGGCTATTAATTTAAAAAGGGCTCCAAGTAGCAACTCGCACTTGTGTCTGCGTGTGGAGACACGGAAGGCACAATCCACAGTAAAATTAGAAGCAAAGCTATATATAACTGCTTAACGGAATATCAGACAAAAATTCCACCCGCAGAATTTCAGAAGCAAGTATAATCAATCATAAACCATAAATGCCGGAAAAAATGACACAATATGCTGGAAAATAAACGAAACAAGCAAAAAAATCGGACCACAACAAGCTCATCGGAATGAAAAAAGAAAAGAAAAGAAGAAGAAAAAGTGGCAAAAAATCAAAATCAAAGTTAAAAACCATTACCAGTTCCCTTGCTTTTCTTCCGAACCCCAGCTTCTGATATTATCCCAAGCAGATTAACCCTCTGATTGACGAATAATGAAGCATCTTTTAATTCAGTATAGTTTCGCTCTTTGCCACTCGTCATTTTCACAGACTCTGAAAACCCTATCTTCCCGATCTTTTCTCTTTCTGGTCTAGTGCACAAACAGACCCTAGTTTTTCCTTCTCAGTCGCAGTAAGGAGCGAAAGGGAAGAGGTGGCAGAGAGGGAGAGCGGTTGGGGTGGGGTGTTGTTAATTCCTCTGCGCCGCTACCTCCGACCTGAAACGAGGGCTCATCAAGGCGGCAAGATTTTATTTAATTTTTACTTGAATTTTGAAGGTCAGATTCAAGACTTACTATTGAAGCTGCTGTAGAGCGCGACAACGCCCATGCTAGTCCACTTGTATCCCTGCCCTTCATCTGACTCCATAGCTTAAGGGGTTTTATTTAACTGCGTTTTTTTGTGCATTTTTGAAATATCAAGACATATTTTAAATGTATAATTTATTTAATAATAATATCTTGAACATATATAAGATATTATGTATATTTAATTGAGATATCTTTGACATATGTGAGATATTAGGTTTATTTAACTACAATATCTTAGACATATGCAAGATTTTAGATTTATTTAACATTATCATAGTTGATATGTTTGATGTTATCAAAGATACGTCAGCCCCTCTTTATAGTATAAAATTTGATTGTTCCTATAAAGAGAAAAATCAGCTTCAAGACACGTTTTTTTAGAAAAACAATAAATTGGTGTCTCTCTCTCTTTTTCGACGATAAAGGTGTAAATAGGGTCCAAGTTTCCAGTCATCTCAATTGTTCATCTTCTAGGTCCTCTCTCTCATATCTCACCTTGTAATATGGGTTGTTAATGGATAAGTAGGGCCCACACTCCAAGTTATCCAAACTATTTTGTCTTCTAAGCTTGTATTTAGATAAGCAATGACCCAAAATCTCATTCATTTAATGATCCTAACTATTCTTTTACTTAGATGAAATTGGACATTCAATTTTGTTTCCATATAGGTGGGCCCCTCTCTTTATCTCATTACTCTTAATTAATTGATTATCGGATTGGGATCAGGCCATCAGAAACAGACATCTGAAATGCAACTACAAGCAAGTCTTCTCTTCATTTGGTCCCAACTCAGCCACATTTCTATCATTCCACCAATCACGTTCACCCCTAAAATCTTCCATCTCCTTGCTAATCTCCCTATATCCACAATGCAATATTCTCAAAGTAGACATCTAAGGAACAATGCAACCTTACCATCACATCCCCCTCTTGGTGGACTCTCAAACTAAACCCCTTTTGCAAGCCAAAGATTTTCCAGTTGGAGAGATCAACGAGGGCAATTCAAAGCTTAGAAATTGGAATCATTTGGTGTGACACGCCGGGATTTAACAACAATAAAATAACAATTTATAAAATGATCAGGATCCTTATTTTTAAAAACTTTGATTTTTAAAGTGACCAAAAATAAAAACTCGAATAAAAGCATTTATTTCAAAGTTCCCGGGAGTCATACAACCACTAAACCACGGATTTAATGGTGAAATGAAATCTCATTTCTACCAAAAATTTAGCAGAGTCTCCCTTGTATTTTGGACCATTGCACATAACAAGTGCAATACAAAATCACATGATAAACACCATACAAGACATTACACTTGGGAGACTCAGTCTCCACACTCATCCACCCAATTAAATACTATTTTCAATAAAAATGTATACTCCAATAGTGGATAAGAAATCAAGTCATGACAAAATATCCAAGGTCTATACATACATCCATCACATCTAACATAAATTCATATTCTCACATCTAGGTCACATTACAATTTATAATAAAGTACAATCCATAAACAAAACCCAAAGTGAAGTCCTGAACAAACCTTGTCATCTCTAAAAATGTCCTCAATACTCCATTGGAAACTGTCATCACTTTTGTCAGCCTGTTGCAACTCTGTGTATCTGAGGCATTGCAAACAAAGCAATGCTTCAACAAGTTATTGCTTGTGTAGGTGATCACATTCAATAAGAAAATACACTGAAATCATGTGGTACAAAATATCAATGTCATGGCAAAACTCATAAGGTAAACATATACAAGGCACGTCAAAGCATCATACATTCATAGTGTATAATACATGAAAATCATAAGTCTAAACAAGTCAATATTAAAACTAATCATCATGGCATGCAAGGCATGAGCAATGCATGGATATGTGTAATGACCTGAATTTTTCAAGTGTGAGAATGTATTTATTTCAATTGATGTATAAAAAACAATAATAATAAAATTAGACTATTTGGTCATTTCACCTATGGACCTCATGGAGGAATGATCATGAAAGTTTCATCATTTCGTTCACCCCATAAACATCATGATACTCTCTATATTTAAGTAGAAAATATAGGTGTATGATTAAAGATGAAAATTAAAAGATAAATGTTATCATTAGTAGAGAATCATAAAAGATTATATGAAGAAGAACAACAAATTACTATCCCTGCCTTAGTCCCTCATCTCTTCTCTTCTGGAAATTCTCTCCACTAGCCTACTGAATCCGTGAAAGAAAAAAAAAACATTGAAGAGATGTCATTCTGATATATTTATCTCATTGGTGAAAAACCCGATTTGGGTTCTATCAACACCAGAAAAAACAAGAAAAATAAAGGGAGGGGGGAAATCATCGGAGAAACCCAAAGCGGGTTTCTCTCTTTCACCAGGAAAAAAGGGGGTCATTATATTCTTCTCTTCTTATAGGAATTTCGTCCCCGAAATTCTTTATATGTTAACCTTCAATAATTTTAACAATATCCCCGTACTTAAAACATCCCCGTATCATAAGATCTACTGATCATACCAAAAATCTCCAAAGTCAATGCCAATAACAATTTCATGTCATATCATCCCCTTAGATAGCAACTCATATATATAAACCAATGTATATATCAGTCACTCCAATCAAACAACTCATATTATGGTTAGAATACGTCATAACCACATATAACGCAATTATTATAACCATCTATATAATGCAATTAGCATAAACTATATTCTCATCAAAGAGCTAGTGTAAGTATATCACCATAACAATACAATCAAAGAATCTTGGCTCATATCAATGCAATTCTAAGCTAAGTCTATTCCAGAGCACATCACCTCGCCAATGACAATGCATATCAACTCATAAATAAGCAATATATGACAATCAAATCTTGAGCATATCTGCTCATCAATAAGCAATCCATGCTAAGCAAGATCAGAGCATACTAGCTTTGTAATAGGCAATCATATGCCAATCAGAATCAAATCCACAGCACGATCATATTGTAAGTACCTAGAAGCCTACCACTTAGAAGCTCACCTAGACTCGAAGAGCGGGGGGGGGATGGGTAGAGGGACTGGCCTACGCGCACCGGCGTCATAGGCTAATTGCGCTGCGTAAAACCTCGATCGGGGAGGGGAAAGAAGGGTGAGAGAGAGACAGGGGGAAGAGGTTGCCAGAGAAAGGAGACATGTGGCAGGGGAGGCCTGCTTCTGTGGGCGTGTAAGTCAGAGAGGGGAAATGGCCACTTACCAATGAGAACCCCGATTTGGGTTCTGTCAGCACCGGAAAAAGCAAGAAAAATAAAAGAGGAAGGGGGGGGGGGGTTTATCACCGAAGAAACCTAGATCGGGTTTCTCTTTGTCGCCGAGAAAAAAAGGGGGTTGTTACTTTTGGCTCCACACACATACTCAGGAGGGCCCCACATTTTCTTTAGAATTTCAAGTTATAAGTAAGGCCGAGACTTACTAATTATTGAACCATCTATCGCTAAATTTGATTCTGTCTATTTATTTTAGGCCTTTGATTCATGGCCTAACTCCAAAGGATGGACAAAGAAGCAAAAGGCAGCAATATAGGTTCATCTATCATAAGGTATCATGTCAAACAATAACATCATTATTGCATTTTGATTAGTTGATACATTTTTTTTAATTAAAAAATGTCAAAATATCTCTTAGAACTTATTTGAGATATCACCAAAAATATCACAGAAGATATTGTAAAATATATCTTACATATCCTATATATCACAGAACATATGACACATATATATCAGATATCATAAAAGATAACATAGAAAATAGCACAGAAGATATGTTAACAAAAATGTCCAAGATACGCAGTTAAATAAACCCCCCTTAAATATCTACTAATACAAAAGTAATGCCAAGTGTTATACGGGGGAAGTGCATATTGTGTTAAAGACTATTGGATTGCATCTAACTCAAGAGTGTCGAGATTAATAGATCTGATTTTCAAGAAACTTAATTAAAGGGCAATCCCTGTGCATGAAGCTCCCACTATATGCAGGGTTCGAGGAAGGGGTGGACCATAAGGGTCAATAGTATGCAGCCTTATTTTGCATTTTGTAAGAGGCTGTTTCCACGTATTGAACCCATGATTTTAAGGTCACACGACAACAACTTTACCATTGCACCAGGCTTCCCTTTAAGCAAGTAAATAAATCACATAATTACGTTAGTAAAGGCAGATATGGGTTAGGATTTATTTTAGGACCCTCTCAGCCAAATAACAAGCCTAAAAGTCATTCCTAGACATGATGATGATTAGTCTAGGGCTAGCTTAGATTTTCTTCTTTAGTAATTGATAGAGGCGGATATGGTTCAGGACTTATTTCAAGACCTTGCTTAGCTAGATAATGAGTTCATTCCTCGATGTGATAATAGTTAGTTCAGGAGTAGCTTAGATTTTCTTGGTTAGTAATTCACTTGAGCTCGCTGCTAGACAAACTATGAATTGCAACAAGTCGATGGGAAGTGGATGAACATCCAACAAAGGCGATATCTCAAATTCTTTAGTTTCGTATTTCAAAGTTGTCACTGTTTTGTTTGGGGCTGCCAACAAAAAAGCCTTCCAGTAGAGTGCTGTGAGGAAGAGTTTTTCACTCATGCGAATACGGTTCCGGGCTAAGCATGTCCTTGAATCTAACTTTGAAAAGAAATGGAGAATAAATAATAATAAAAATGGGGGTTATAAAAGTAACTATGAACTTACCCCACTTTAGATGATGTGAGTTATCCACCTTGTTTGCCCTCTAATAGATTGGCTATACACTATAACTCATGATCATAAGATGATTTTAGTTATTACTTTTGAGTCTAATTACAAACTTAGCAGGAATCTACACTCAAAAAGCGTGGAAAGAATCCACACCACCTATGGGACTTGGGGCCATCGATTAAAATGGATTGTCCACTATCCAAACCGAATTGATTCGAACAAACAAGATATAAAATGAAAATTCTATCCATGGATGGACATAAAATTCTCGATTTGATTTTGAATAACCACTTTTTGTTAATGGATATGGTATGAGGCTCTTATTTGCAGATTATTCAATCCAAAATTTAATCAGTTATGAGAATCAAATACCTTAAAATGTTTATTAAAATATAATATTAGCAAGAGGCAAATCAATCAACATATTGAAATATAAACAAAGGGAAGCAAATTCTAACTTAATATTGAAATTCGTAAAGAAAATAGTTCAAGGGTTAGGAATTTCTCAAGTAGCATTGGCTCAACCTTCCCTATCATAAAAACTTGTTATGGTTTTATTCAACTACTCGATATTTTATCTTGATTCTAAAACTAGCAACAGGAATGATTTATAAAGCACATGGAGAAAATTCCTTCTAAAATGATAGCATACATGGGCAAACTATCTTGGTTGCATCTGTAATAACCCCAATTTTTGTAAATTGATTAAGAAAAATTATAATAACCCCAATTTTTGTAAATTGATTGAGAAAATCAATTTAGTTTGAATTTTTAGAAATTACAAGCTGTAATATTAGGTTATTGGAAATTTTATTTTTATAGAGATTAAAACATGATTTGAAACTTGAAAATTATGAAGGTACTCTAAAAACTGATTAAAATGACACAAAGTATATTCAATTCCGAGTTAAAATGAAAAATCCCTAATTTTCTCCATTTTTATGAATAAAAGGGTAAAATGATAATTTTACCCATAGCCAAGATCTAAGACATCAATATTTAGAATGTATTAAAAAATACAATTTCAACGCCACTAAGTACGCTCAATTTTGAGTTCAAGAGAATAAAACGTATTTTTCTCTATAAAAGTGCAAAATGGTCCTTTCACACCTCTGTGGGGCCCACAAATGAATCCAATGGCCAAAAAACATGTAATGAGTGTCAAACCACTACCAGCTGATAGTGGAGAAGGAGGTGGTAGTGGAGGATCCAATGTTAATTTAATATTCAAAAGAATTGAAACATAATTATTACAAGTAATTATGAAAATTTCAAAAATATCTATAAATACACCCCAAAAAATCCTCCAAAAATGTTCATTAAAATTACAACTAAATTATCTTGCTTCCACTAAAAAATTAGATCTAGATTCAATCCCAAATTTAAAAAAACTCTCTCTTCTTTCACTTTCTCTCTCCTCTCTCTAGATTGAAATAAGAGACCTAAATTCAATTAGACACTTTGTTCCAAATCATATCTCACCATTCATATTTTCCTAGACTACCTTATCTATAAAACCCCCAAAGAAATTTCAAGATCCAATTGTGCAATGAACAGGAAATCACAAAATAAGCGGTTATTAGGCAATCTTTTCATCAACATGATATTTCTTTAAAATTGTGCTGCAAAACCTATGTTTTTCTCTAATCAAGTAGGTGGAAACTCTTCTCATACTTATTTCATTTTAGTTTATATAGTTTTTATTTTTATGAAATTAAGTTTAGGTTAAAAATTACAAAAATCAAGTAAGGATAAGAACCCTTAGGATAGAATTTTCAAGAAATTTCATCAAGTTTTGAACCCTTGATTCAAGAGGAATTGATTGGATGGTCTAAAATGAACAGTCTGATCTTCTTTATAAGATCTATCTCTTGGGACGCCGAAGCGAGACGCAGCATAGAAATGGGCCCTATGGGAGCATCTCCGCACACACGCTTCAGGTGCAATGACGTCCCGACAGAACAACCGAGTGGCAACATAGGTCTTGGGCAGTGCGTTACTGTGTGCGTTCCAGTGATGGGAGTACAGTGACCGCTGTTGAGTGTTTTTCGCAAGTGCACGGTTGTTGTAGTCTAGCTAGTGCAAGTCCGGGTCGATTTCCATAGGGACTCGACTTAAATGTGGAGTTTACACAAATTTCAATTATAAATTAACAAACTAAAATTCAAGTTTATTAAGCATTTCATGAGTAAACAAAACTCTAGATTTAAGTAAGCAAGAAATGACAATAAATTGCAAATAAAGAAAACTTCCCTGTTTGACTGCTGTGTCACACAGCTAGCCACAACAGGTTCTAATTAATAACAAAACAAATTAAGCAATATAATTGTCTTAGATTACACAATCCTCAGACTAACAAAACAAGAATAAAACAGAGTGAAGATAAGGTAGGATACAACCGTAATTAAGCTAGGACACAAATGTAATTAAATTAGAAGTTAAGGGCCAAGAACATAATTTTTCCATTTCCCATTTCTTTAAGAGATGAAAAGAAGGCATGTCTGGTGCTTGTCGAGTGAGAAATGCATTGAAGAAAAAGACAAGAAAAGGGAGAATAGAATAAGAAGAAAGATGATGGGAGAGAATAGAATGAGAAGAAAGAGATGGAAAGAGGGATGGTTGCGATGGAGGAATCGATGCAAAGAGAAGAAGATGGAAGAAAAAGAAGAAATGAGAGGAAGAAGATGGCGAGCAGAAGAAGACAAGGGAAAAGGGAGATCTGGGGATGTAATGCGGTAGGTGAAGGAGCGCCCAAGAGAGAGAAGCCTGGTCAGGGATGGGTGCGTGAGAAACAAAGAGTCCGAGATAGCAAGGAGAGCTTGAGAGAGAGATGGGAAAGAGAGGTGCGAGTTGATAGGAGCAGATGATAGAAGGTTCTAGAGAGACGTTGTCTGGTACAGGAGAAATAGACGAAGAAAAAGGTTGCGGGAAGTGGAGAAGAGGTGACTGGTTTGGTGCGGTCGGGTGGTGAGATGAACAGGGAATGAAAGAGGATTGCTGGCAGAGAGAGAGAGAGAGAGAGAGATGGGGAGCTTGATGAGTGCATGGTTGTGTGGTAAACAAGGATACGAGGGAGATGAAAGAGAGATGGGGCTTGTGAGACAGAGGTCCGATGAACTAATGGGGTTATGGAGAAGGAGTAGAGAGAACAAGGGAGAAGGGAGAATTGTAACACCCCGGATTTTTAAGACAATTTTTTTTTTTTTTGACAATTTAAATAAGAGCATTTGGGATCCCATGAGAAAAGATTTATTTAACATTTTACTAAACCTATCTTAAAACTCCGGGTGTTAATTTTTCCTTTCTCAAAATGGCATACATGTAATTTAAACACAAATAAATGATCCGCGTATAAATCAACGTCAAATAAATAGGCGCCTTTATTTTAAATCAAATAAACGTCCAAAAGACAGTAATAATATGGCCCAGGGTCTATCCATCATAACATCCCATATAAATGTCCAATATATGTTCAAAGATCTAAATCACATCCAAATATAAAGTATGCAGTCCATAATAAAATTCAAATAATAATCCACTCTAATGACTCACATTACTTTCTAAAACTATAGGAAACTAGTCTTCAGGCTCTCAAGGTTTATCAACCGCTTTTCCTTTCTGGTGTCGCGCTCGAGATCTAAGGCATTGCAAAACAAAGCAATGCCTCGAAGCTATCGCTTGTGTAGGTACATAGACAATTAATGTAATAAATGCAGGAAATAATGAACAGCATTGATGAAAAGTCTAACATTTATGGAAATAGTGATATCATAATGCCATGTTCAAATAAATGCCAATTTATTCCATATGCTAAAACATGAAATTCACGGAGTTAAAACATGACATGAATCAATAAATGGAGCATACAACAAGAATAAGGGCACCCTAAGGTAATGGGTCCCACCACATCGCACGAACATCCACGATCAAGAGTACACATAGTCAACCTCCGAGTGTCGTCACAGGAGCATACCATCTATAACCATGCTCATCATACATGCACACATAACAAGAATATGGGCCATCATGCCGGTGGCAACCCTCCATGGGTATCAACCACCGCCAAGCTCCCCGTCGACACCATAACGGGAGACTTAGCGTACCGTCCCCATGGAAAGGCTCGGGCAGGTAGTGTGGACTATCCATGTTACCAAACCCCTACCGAATGCCATTTATGGGCGGTGTCTATCATATCACAAACTCATCACATCATAATCTCGGAAGGTGGGTGGCCCACTATCCCTCCTAGCATGACGCCCACCGAGCGAGAGCACCGTCATCAAATATAAAACACGGAAATCATATGTATATGCTAAAACTCAAGAGCACTTATAGCTTGCAATCCCCAAGACATGCCCCTCATCCCGGGGTTAGCCTATCAAAGGACCAAATTTAATAAGCCTCTATTCTCATTTCCATGTAAATCCATGCATTTTCTATATATATAATAAGAAATAAGTCTCTAAGTAAGCATAACAAATTAACGTCATACTTGTAAAAGCATTTGAAATAAGTTTATTCAGTAAAAGATTTCAATTTGGAATAACCATCCTGTACGCAATGTAGCATGAAATCCACGGTAAATAATAATTGCATTTTAAAACACAATCACACATGATGCTATGTTTAAACATGGTTTAAAAATCAAGGCAAAACATTAGTTGTCGTCACCTACCTCGGTGTGAGATCACTAGCTTGCCAATAACTCCCTTTAATTGGTATATTCAAGTGCACCTGTACATGTCACATCACTATTTTAAAATTTTTCTAAATAAAAAGTGGTCATTTCTAAGTTTTTAAGTTAAAACTAGGTCCGCGTCGTCAATACGGTCACAACGCCTCTTTCGGATCGTGATTTGGACCTCTCTAGCTCCCAAAATCAAGTTTTAGAAAACTACCCTCAAATGGGGCTGCTAGGACCACCATAAGGTGGTTTAAACCGGCGGCGGGTTTACACCGGCTTACTCTGGCGCACGAAGACGCACGGCGTCGCAGACGCCGCACGGGACGCGCGCCGCGCGTCTTCGGCACCGTGACGCACGCGCGCGTGCGTCATGGTCGCCAGACGCGCCGCGTCCCGGTCCCCACCGCGACAGCCCCACCGAGGCCGTCCCGCACGCGCGCGGCGCCGCGCACGCATGCGACGACGACGTCACATGACGTCGTCCCTCGGGCGTCATGGAGTGCGTCCTGGCGTCAGCGCAGGGCGCCGACGCCGTTGACGACGCCGGAGAAGACGGCCGGATTAGGTCGCCTCCGGCGGAGCTACAGAGCTCCGTTTTGCGTGATTTTTGCGCCATTTTCTTCAGAATTCTCTCTAGAATCCATTTATGCCCTCCTTTTGCACTAATTTTCTCAAAAACCATGGTTTTTAAACGATTTTCCCAAGTTCCTATAAACCTCCCTAGTACTAGTTTTTGAGTTTTTGGGCAATTCCACCGTTGGATCACTCCCAAATTTAAAGGGTTTGCTCTTGGGTGTCTTTTGCACTAGTTGGACGGTGCGATTTCCAAACGGACAACGTTTGGTCTATGAAATCACGCTCCAACAGTAGCGTGCACAAAGCCCCCAAAATGCGATTTTTTTCCTAATTTTTAAATGGTTTTCTAATTAATTTTCTAATTAATAAATACGTAAAAACATGGATTTGAGGCTTACCTTGCACCTGGCCGGAGTTGCTCGTGTTGCCGGGCTCCACTCGCCGAAAACTTCAGATTTTTGCGGTCTAGGGTTTTGCGTATCATTCATGGAAAACGCTCAAAGTGGAGCGTTTTGGCTCTAGAGGAGCATAGATATAGTGGTTTTAGAGTCTTGGGAAGAGAAACTCTTCCCCACACGGCTCTTCCCACGTCTCTCCGGCGATTTCGCCGGACTGGTAGAGACGTGTGTAGACAGGGGTGCCGTTATCAATTTGGACCCCTGTGTAACACGTTTACGTCCAAAAGACCATTTTGCCCTTACAACTTTGACGGCTCATAACTCCCTCGTTTGAGCTCCGTTTTTCGCGTTCTTGGTGGCGTTGGATTCGTATCGACGAGCACTTTCTAATTATTATGTTTTTAGGAAATAATTTCATCCATAAATTTTTTATTTTAATTTATTTAATAATTTTCTATTTTTATCTTTAAAATTAAGGATATTACATTTGTTGTAAAGCCTTGGCCGATGAGGGCGGGCCAAGAGGGCTGGCAGGCTTCTAGGCAAGGTGAAAGACTGAGAGTTAGTCCCACATCGCTAGGGGGAAAGTTACTGGGCTCTTGATAAGAGTGATGAGGACTTTCCTTGCAACGAGGCCTTTTCCCTGGGCAACTGGGGAAGAACAAAACCGTGCGGGGTGTATGGGCACTCCGGCACGGACAATATCGTTGCAGGGTGTGGGCCCTCGAGCTGTTACAAGTGGTATCAGAGCCAGACCCCGACCCGGTGTGGGTGGCTAGCCGCACGTGGGCGCTCGTGTGTGGTAAGACACGCGGGGACGCGTGTCCCCTAAGGGGGAGAGGTTGTAAAGCCTTGGCCGATGAGGGCGGGCCAAGAGGGCTGGCAGGCTTCTAGGCAAGGTGAAAGACTGAGAGTTAGTCCCACATCGCTAGGGGGAAAGTTACTGGGCTCTTGATAAGAGTGATGAGGACTTTCCTTGCAACGAGGCCTTTTCCCTGGGCAACTGGGGAAGAACAAAACCGTGCGGGGTGTATGGGCACTCCGGCACGGACAATATCGTTGTAGGGTGTGGGCCCTCGAGCTGTTACAAGCTTCACCCTTCGAAAAATCTGTCTTATCAGTCAGATCCTGTGTTTCCTTGTCTTTGTCCTGTGCCTCTAAGATCCTGTCAAAGAACTTAGACCGAGTCGTCAAATTGGCAATCATCACACCCGCCTTCCTGCTCAGGGCATCTGTAACGACGTTAGCCTTCCCAGGATGGTACTGTATGGTGAAGTCGAAGTCCTTGAGATACTCCATCCATCTGCGCTGCCTCATATTCAATTCACTCTGAGTAAAGAAGTACTTGAGGCTCTTATGATCAGTGAATACCTCAAATCTCTCACCATAAAGATAATGTCTCCAGGACTTCAACGCAAATACCACAGCAGCTAATTCCAAGTCATGTGTTGGGTAATTTACCTCATGTGTCTTCAACTGTCTAGACGCATAAGCAATTACCTTCCCATGTTGCATCAACACTGCTCCTAATCCCTTGCCGGAGGCGTCACAATAAACTACATAACCGCCTGCCCCAGATGGTAAGGTCAATACCGGAGCAGTAGTAAGTCTCCTCTTGAGCTCTTGGAAGCTCTCCTCGCAAGCCTCACACCCTGGGCAAAACATTAGTTGCCCACACCCTGCAACGATATTGTCCGTGCCGGAGTGCCCATACACCCCGCACGATTTTGTTCTTCCCCAGTTGCCCAGGGAAAAGGCCTCGTTCCGTGTATCAGAGTGCACAGCGGATACGATATTGTCCTCTTTGGGTCCCTCGCTACTCCGGGCTTCACCCCTCAAGGTTTTGTTCCCTTAGGTCCCTCACCCCTCTTGGGCTTCACCCCTCAGGAGGCCTCGGTCCATACAAATTGAGTGTCTTTCCTAGTCAGGGTGGTCAATGGTAATGCGATCTTAGAGAATCCCTCTATAAAACGACGATAATACCCTGCCAAACCGAGAAAACTGCGTATCTCGCCAGTCCTTTGTCTTGGGCCTCTCCCAGTGTAGTACTGCCTCTACCTTTGTTGAATCCACGGCCACTCCATCCTTAGATATGACGTGGCCTAAGAAATGCACCTGGTCTAGCCAAAAATCACACTTACTGAACTTGGCATACAACTGATGTCGACGAAGTGTGTCTAATACCGTGTGGAGATGCTCTCAGTGTGTCTCATGACTAGGCGAATAAATCAAGATGTCATCCACAAATACAATCACGAACTTATCCAAATAAGCTCGAAAAACACGGTTCATTAGATCCATGAACACCGCAGTGCGTTCGTCAATCCAAACGGCATCACTAGGAACTCATAATGACCATAACGACTCCTAAAGGCAGTCTTCGAGATATCCTCTTCTCTAACCCTCAGCTGATGATACCCTGACCTCAAATCAATCTTGGAGAACACTTGTGCCGATTGGAGCTGATCAAATAAATCATCTATGCGTGGCAAAGGGTATCGGTTCTTTATAGTAATACCATTCAACAACCGATAGTCAATGCATAGTCTCAGTGATCCATCCTTTTTCTTCACGAACAGATTTGGTGCTCCCCATGGTGATCCACTCGGCACGATAAAGCCCTTATCCAATAACTCTTGCAATTGTACACGAAGTTCTCTCAACTCTGCTTTGGAGCCATCCTATATGGTGCCTTAGAGATAGGCGATGTACCGGCACCAAGTCAATGGTGAAGTCAATCTCCCTACTTGGCGGCAATCTGGTAATTCCTCAGAAATACGTCGGCAAAATCACGGACAACATCAATCTCGTCAAGCCGTGGCTGCTCCTTTTCCTCAACGGTCACATATGCGAGGAATGCGTTACACCCTCGTGCATAAAATCGTGCCGCCTTCATAGCAGAAATGATGCATGTACACTCGATCTTTCCTACGGAACACTATTTCTCGGTTGCCCGGGTATAAGAAAAGTGACTCGCTTCTTTCGGCAGTCTACCATAGCACCATAGTTGGCTAACCAATCCATCCCAAGAATAACATCATAGTCTACCATGTCTAATAAGATGAAGTCTGTGTCCATACTCATGCACGATATCTCTACGGTATATCTCTAATATATTACGTAGTCTCTACTGTCTCTCCCACAGGTGTCATAATATCTAATCCAAATGCTAGTTTGTGTACACATACATCAAGGCAAGATGCAAAAATACATGATATAAAAGAATGTGTAGACCCTGTGTCAAAAGAACTTTGGCATGTCTATCCGAGACTAGAAGAGTACCTTCTACGACACAGGGTGATGCACCGTGCTCGTCCCGATGAGATGGCAAATACTCATCCTTGGCTACGTGGCGCGTTAGTTGCCTCTGCTCCCATCTCACCGCCCGCCCCTTAGGGCAGTCCTTAATGAAATGGCCAACGTCTCCACGGTTGAAACACCCGTATGGCTGTCTGCGGTAAGGTGTATAGGGCTGTCTGTGGTTGGGGCCGCCTCTGCTGCTGTGGTCGGTCGAATCTATTGCACCCTCGCCCAGGGTGCCAACCCTTACACCTATCACATCTCTTCCTCTCAGTGTCTCTCTTAAATTTTGCCTGTGGTGGATGACCTGATGCCCCATGTGTCTGCATAGCACCAAATGGCCGCTTGCCCTTAAAGGGCTGGAACGCACTCCCTCTATTCCTGAGAGAGTTCTTCTCATGCATGGACGCCATATCAGCAGCATCTCGCACAGAAGTGGGTCGAGAAGAAATCACTCGATCTCTCAGCCAAGGAGTCAACCCATCCACAAATCTGTCAGTTGCCTCTGTGTCTGAGGCTAGTGCGTGAGGTGCAAATCTCCTCAGTCGTGTAAATCGGTTCAAGTACTGCTGAACCGTCATATCTCTGCTCCAGGGTGGCAAACTCCTTCTTCATGGACTGCAATGCATGAGGTGGAAAATACTGAGTGTCAAAAGCCTGTTTAAAGGCTGCCCATGTCATCGTCTCAGTCGGATCTGGTCGAGTGAGTGTGAAAGTCTGCCACCAGAAGCCGGCCTCACCTTTCAGCAGGTAGGAGGCTACTCTAACTTGATCATCTGGTGAGATCTTCATAGCGTCGAATGTCCTCTCCGCCTCAAATAACCATCGCTCAGCCTCCTCTGTGTTACCATCGCCATAAAAGGGTTTCACCATCTTTTGAAACCTTTCCAATAATTTGTCAGTCTTCTTAGAGTCACTCGTAGCATCGCCCTCCGTGGCTCTGTGCCGATGGTTTCTGTATTGGTTGTGAGGACTGAACTGACGAAACCATGGGTGCCACTTTAGGTGGTGGAATAGGGCTAGGGTTAGCTGCGTCAACAGCTGTCCTAACCTGCTGCTGTATAAGTGGTACGAGTCCTGTCATTAACCGATTCAATAAATCGGCATCTCGATCCCCTTGATCAGAGGACTCAGCAGGTGGAGCCACGGGTGTAGCAGGGGTAGACCTTGTCCTTCTCCGAGGAGCCATCTGTCAAAATTTTACATGTCACTAAGTGTAAGTTCCTCTCTCATCGTTTCTCTCTCTACAACTATTATGGACTGTTATTCACATATAAATGGACATTCACAAACACATCACATCATAATCTCGGAAGGTGGGTGGCCGGCCCTATCCCTCCTAGCATGACGCCCACTGGGCGAGAGCACCTGTCATCAAATATAAAACACGGAAATCATATGTATATGCTAAAACTCAAGAGCACTTATAGCTTGCAATCCCCAAGACATGCCCCTCATCCTGGGGTTAGCCTATCAAAGGACCAGCTAATAAGCCTCTATTCTCATTTCCATGTAAATCCATGCATTTTCTATATATATAATAAGAAATAAATCTCTAAGTAAGCATAACAAATTAACGTCATACTTGTAAAAGCATTTGAAATAAGTTTATTCAGTAAAAGATTTCAATTTGGAATAACCATCATGTACGCAATGTAGCATGAAATCCACAGTAAATAATAATTGCATTTTAAAACACAATCACACATGATGCTATGTTTAAACATGGTTTAAAAATCAAGGCAAAATATTAGTTGTCGTCACCTACCTCAGTGTGAGATCACTAGCTTGCCAATAACACTCTTCTAAATGGTATATTCAAGTGCACCTGTACATGTCACATCACTATTTTAAAATTTTTCTAAATAAAAAGTGGTCATTTCTAAGTTTTTAAGTTAAAACTAGGTCCGCGTCGTCAATACGGTCACAACGCCTCTTTCGGATTGTGATTTGGACCTCTCTAGCTCCCAAAAATCAAGTTTTAGTGAAAACTACCCTCAAATGGGGCCTGCCGGACCACCATAAGGTGGTTTAAACCGGCGGCGCCTCTTTTCCTTTCCTGGTGTCGCGCTCGAGATCTAAGGCATTGCAAAACAAAGCAATGCCTCAGCAAGCTATCGCTTGTGTAGGTACATAGACAATTAATGTAATAAATGCAGAAATAATGAACAGCATTGATGAAAAGTCTAACATTTATGGAAATAGTGATATCATAATGCCATGTTCAAATAAATGCCAATTTATTCCATATGCTAAAACATGAAATTCACGGAGTTAAAACATGACATGAATCAATAAATGGAGCATACAACAAGAATAAGGGCACCCTAAGGTAATGGGTCCCACCACATCGCACGAACATCCCTGATCAAGAGTACACATAGTCAACCTCTGAGTGTCGTCACACCCAGGCATACCATCTATAACCATGCTCATCATACATGCACACATAACAAGAATATGGGCCATCATGCTGCAGTGGCAACCCTCCATGGGTATCAACCACCGCCGCTCCCCGTCGACACCATAACGGGAGACTTAGCGTCTGTCCCCATGGAAAGGCTCAGACCGGTAGTGTGGACTATCCATGTTACCAAACCCCTACCGAATGCCATTTATGGGCAGGTGTCTATCATATCACAAGGATTATGATGGACTAGACTGGGCTTTGATACCAACTTTGACGGCTCATAACTCCCTCGTTTGAGCTCCGTTTTTCGCGTTCTTGGTGGCGTTGGATTCGTATCGACGAGCACTTTCTAATTATTATGTTTTCAGGAAATAATTTCATCCATAAATTTTTTATTTTAATTTATTTAATAATTTTCTATTTTTATCTTTAAAATTAAGGATATTACATTCTTCCCTCCTTATAAAAATTTCGTCCTCGAAATTTAGCTACATACCTCTATGTAAATAACTCTGGATGGATCTTTCGCATCTCCTCCTCAATCTCCCAGGTAGCCTCCTGTAGTGAATGATGCTGCCAAAGGACTTTGACCAAGGCAATGGTCTTATTCCTTAACTCCTTGACTCTTGTATCTAAGACGCGCACTGGTCTCTCCTCAAATGTCATGTCACTGTAGCTCTCTGGGATCTGCTCCAATACATGTGAGGGATCTGGCACGTATTTCCTCAGCATAGACACGTGAAAGACGTCATGCACATTTGCTAGCTGTGGTGGTAAGGCTACCGGTATGCCACCGACCCAACTCGTCGTAAGATCTCGAAAGGTCCAATATACACGGGACTAAGCTTTCCTTTATTTCCAAACCTCAACACCCCTTTCATAGGAGAAACTTTCAAGAATACATGCTCGCCCTCAAAGAACTCTAAGTCCTTTCGCCTCTTGTCTCGCATAACTTTTACGTCGACCGTTGTGTGCCGTCGGTAACCTCTTCCGAATGAGTTGAACTTTCTCTGCACATTCTTCCACTAACTCAGATTTCACCACGCGTCTTTCTCCTACATCACTCCAACATAAAGGTGACCGACAAGGTCTTCCATAAAGTGCCTCATATGGAGCCATCCCAATACTAGCGTGATGACTATTATTATAAGCAAATTCCACCAAAGGTAAATGATCTTCCCAGCTACCCTTCCAATCCATAACACGGGCTCGTAGCATATCCTCAATAGTACGGATGGTCCTCTCGCTCTGTCCGTCCGTCTCGAGGATGAAATCCGTGCTAAATTTCGATCTCGACCCTAATGCCTCTTGCACGCTCCTCCGGTATTTTGAGGTAAATCGCGTATCTCGATCCGATATAATTGTCAAGAGGAACGCCATGTAGACCGACGATCTCCTTAACATATAATTTCGCTAAGCTATCCACGGTCGATTTTGTCGATAGGAAGGAAATGAGCAGACTTGGTCAACCTGTCCACAACGACCCATATCATGTCGTGGCCGCTAGCGGTCCTCGGAAGACCTAGAACGAAGTCCATGGTAATATGGTCCCACTTCCACTCTGGAAGGTCCAGTGTCTGAAGTAGTCCTGATGGACGTTGATGCTCAGCCTTGACCTGCTGACAGGTCAAACATCGTGCTACGCACTCTCCAACATCCTTTTTCATACCATTCCACCAGAAATGCCTCTTGAGATCCTGATACATTTTCGTACCCCCAGGATGAATTGTATAAGGGGATTGGTGTGCTTCTTGAAGTAACTCGCGCTTCAATTCGTCATCTGCTGGTACTACCAACCTCCCCTTAAATCTAACTCCTCCATCTGGTCCCCTTGAGAGCCCACACCCTGCAACGATATTGTCCGTGCCGGAGTGCCCATACACCCCGCACGATTTTGTTCTTCCCCAGTTGCCCAGGGAAAAGGCCTCGTTGCAAGGAAAGTCCTCATCACTCTTATCAAGAGCCTAGTAACTTTCCCCCTAGCGATGTGGGACTAACTCTCAGTCTTTCACCTTGCCTAGAAGCCCGCCAGCCCTCTTGGCCCGCCCTCATCGGCCAAGGCTTTACAACCTCTCCCCCTTAGGGGACACGTGTCCCCGCGTGTCTTACCACACACGAGCGCCCACGTGCGGCTAGCCACCCACACCGGGTCGGGGTCTGGCTCTGATACCACTTGTAACAGCTCGAGGGCCCACACCCTGCAACGATATTGTCCGTGCCGGAGTGCCCATACACCCCGCACGATTTTGTTCTTCCCCAGTTGCCCAGGGAAAAGGCCTCGTTGCAAGGAAAGTCCTCATCACTCTTATCAAGAGCCTAGTAACTTTCCCCCTAGCGATGTGGGACTAACTCTCAGTCTTTCACCTTGCCTAGAAGCCCCGGCCCCTCTTGGCCCGCCCTCATCGGCCAAGGCTTTACAACCTCTCCCCCTTAGGGGACACGCGTCCCCGCGTGTCTTACCACACACGAGCGCCCACGTGCGGCTAGCCACCCACACCGGGTCGGTCCGGCTCGATACCACTTGTAACGGCTCGAGGGCCCACACCTGCAATGATATTGTCCGTCTTGGGAGTGCCCATACACCCCGCACGATTTTGTTCTTCCCGGTTGCCCGGGAAAAGGCCTCGTTGCAAGGAAAGTCCTCATCACTCTTATCAAGAGCCTAGTAACTTTCCCCTAGCGATGTGGGACTAACTCTCGGTCTTTCACCTTGCACAGAAGCTGCCAGCCCTCTTGGCCCGCCCTCATCGGCCATCGCTTCACTACCTCTCCCCCTTTGGGGACACGCGTCCCCGCGTGTCTTACCACACACGAGCGCCCACGTGCGGCTAGCCACCCACACCGGGTCGGGGTCTGGCTCTGATACCACTTGTAACAGCTCGAGGGCCCACACCCTGCAACGATATTGTCCGTGGGAGTGCCCATACACCCCGCACGATTTTGTTCTTCCCCAGTTGCCCAGGGAAAAGGCCTCGTTGCAAGGAAAGTCCTCATCACTCTTATCAAGAGCCTAGTAACTTTCCCCCTAGCGATGTGGGACTAACTCTCAGTCTTTCACCTTGCACAGAAGCACCCGCCCTCTTGGCCCGCCCTCATCGGCCAAGGCTTTACAACCTCTCCCCCTTAGGGGACACGCGTCCCCGCGTGTCTTACCACACACGAGCGCCCACGTGCGGCTAGCCACCCACACCGGGTCGGGGTCTGGCTCTGATACCACTTGTAACAGCTCGAGGGCCCACACCCTGCAACGATATTGTCCGTGCCGGAGTGCCCATACACCCCGCACGATTTTGTTCTTCCCCAGTTGCCCAGGGAAAAGGCCTCGTTGCAAGGAAAGTCCTCATCACTCTTATCAAGAGCCTAGTAACTTTCCCCCTAGCGATGTGGGACTAACTCTCAGTCTTTCACCTTGCCTAGAAGCCTGCCAGCCCTCTTGGCCCGCCCTCATCGGCCAAGGCTTTACAACCTCTCCCCCTTAGGGGACACGCGTCCCCGCGTGTCTTACCACACACGAGCGCCCACGTGCGGCTAGCCACCCACACCGGCCGGGGTCCGGCTCGATACCACTTCAACGACTCGAGGGCCCACACCCTGCAACGATATTGTCCGTGCCGGAGTGCCCATACACCCCGCACGATTTTGTTCTTCCCCAGTTGCCCAGGGAAAAGGCCTCGTTGCAAGGAAAGTCCTCATCACTCTTATCAAGAGCCTAGTAACTTTCCCCCTAGCGATGTGGGACTAACTCTCAGTCTTTCACCTTGCCTAGAAGCCTGCCAGCCCTCTTGGCCCGCCCTCATCGGCCAAGGCTTTACAAGAATGGAGAATGGAAAAGGAGAAGAGCAGGGGTAAGTGCGTGAAGATGGGAAGAGAGGAGAAGAAGTGGGCGTGAGAGATTGAGCAAGATGGAAAGATAGAGGAAGAAGGGAAAAATGAGTACGGTAATGGGTTTGGTGCGAGGGAAAGAAGAACGAGGGAGAGAGAGAGAGATTGGGGAACGGACGAAGAGACAGAGAGGAATGATCCTTCCGTCTCTGTCCGTGAAGGGGCAGATGCTCAGGGAGAAGAGGAGAGCACCCAAGAGAAAAGTGTGTCCGGGAGGAGCTGCTTGCTCCTACCCTTGAAGGAAGCAAAGCCAGCCTGAATATTTTTTTTTTGTAAATCGTGCAGCTTGCCCATGCCTTGCCCATGCTCTCTTGTAGTATGCCCATGTGATGTTGCCTACCATGCAATGGTGCCACATGCATCATTGGTCAGCTTTGCCCAGATTTGTGGCATGGGACCCATTAAACAAATCTGAACCGTCCAATGTACTCTGAATTATCTGCAAAGCAAAATATAAAATTAAAATTAACTTATATAAGTAATTAACTATAATGATCATCTAATCATTTAACTTTTCAAATTAACGGTTAGATGGTCCATTATAGTTAAAATTGATTCAAAATCACAAAATTACCTTATTAAATGATCTAATAAAATAGTAATTTAAGGTTATTTTTTTAAAAATTAAGGACTCAACAACCGCTTCGCCCGAACTATCAAGATCGTTCGTTCCACTATGCTTAGATCAAAGCTGGACCCTTGAAACAACTATGAACTTCATTCATCAATTGTGGAGTCATCTAAACTCCAAATTAAGATTGGAAAGAAGCTATGGAAAGCTTGTAATGTCTATTTTCTTTTGAAACTATAAAATTGATAAAAATATTCAAGAAACTTTCTGTTTTTAGGAAATAAGCTTCCAATTTTCATGATCTTCAAGATCTGAGATGATCAAATCCTGTGGATCTGATTGAATGATGAAATAATATTGAAATAAAGTAATATCTATGATTTATTTTGACAGATCTAATGTAAATTGAGAGATCTACCCTTTATAGTAGAAAACCCCTAAAAATACAAAAAAACCCACTTGATCAATGAGATCAAGTATGATCAGACCCTTTAGATGGGTTGTATAAATAGGATTATGATGAAATCCATTTATATCATGGATTAAATGTGACAAAAATAAGTGGATATGATCTTTAAATCTTAATGGAGTAAAAGCCCTAAATGTAATTAAAACCTTTGATATAAAGGAAAGATCTAAGATATAATGGTTGGATCATAAGTAAAAGTTTTTAATAATCTTAATCTAATTAGTTTAATTATCTTTTATTTGATAATAGAATTGTAAATGTGATTTGTATTATAAATTAAGAAGCATGATAGTGTAATTCTTAAATTTTAGCATGCTATTCTCTAAATGTTATTAGTTTGTCATTAGGTTGGTAGATTTAATTATCTTAGGGCCATGTTAGTTTAAATTTAAGATTTTACCATGATTCCATTAGATTAGTAGTAAAATTTCCTGTATTTCATAACTTAGATCATGCTAGTTTAAGTATAGTTTTATTCTATTAAGTTAAGTTACATTCATAGGAAGCATGTTAGTATAATGTTAAACTTATATTGAATTTATGCTTTAAAGTTTATGATTTAATAGTTGTCAAATTTTATTAGTCGATTCAATTGTTAAGTAGTTGTTAAGATATAATGAGCATAAATCACCAAAAAATGTAAACTAATGGAATATAGAGATTCATGGACAATTAAGATGAGATAATAACTTTGACTTAATATTAGTAAGGGCTATAGTTAGTAGGACAATATAAGGATTATCAAATGCTTGGCCCAAACTAGGAAAATAATAAACCCCATGAATGATATTTTAAATATTTATGAATTTAATTAAAATCAATTAGAAAGAGTACTTAGGGTTAAAATGCTCATAGGACCCTTATGAAAGGTTGAGCTAAGGTCACTCTAGTGAATGCTGAACATGGTGGTTAAGGAGGATCTCTAATAGAGCCTCGCTCTTCCCTTACCTTCCATTGACATTTGTGAGGTCTCAACACCTCCTTACATGAGGATTGAAGTAACCACTTTGTGTTCAGCCATTCAGCTAGTAAACCTTGGTCAATTGAAAATAAGAGTTGTCTAGACTTAAGATGAAATAAGCTATCTTCAACTAGTAAAACATTAACTGGTTGAATAATAATAAAAAGAGCATAAAAGGCTAGTAAATTATTTAATCATAATAAAAATTGTAAGTAAGATAAGGATGATCAAACAAGATCCATAGGATCTTGACTGATCAAGAACAATAAGAATCCTAATGTTAGATTTTATTATGTATTTATGTATGTATGTTGTAGACAAATCTATATAGAGAATCCAAACTCTTGATCAAATATGATTCAAGGAAGAGAACCAAGATCATCCTCCTTAAGGATGATCAAACAACTGAACTTATATCAAAGAAGAACTAGATGATATAAGATCTAAGCCCTTGATCTTTATCAACAAGTATAAATTGTTGATCAAAGGATCTATGAGATATCAAGATCAAAGAAAGGAATACACAAAGACTTAGAATAGAAAATACTTAGATCTAAAAGATGAAAAGATCATTCTAACCATCAGATCTATTGATCAATAGGATAGACACTATTTGAGGAAGATAGATAATGATAGGACAAAATATCTAAATCCTTTATATCAAAGGACAAGATTAAACAAAGAATATAGATAGGATAAAAAATATAGGATTATTCAGATTATATAAATATTGACAGTATGTATGGATTTACATATTACATGTGTCAGTCAGGATTATGGAAGATCTAAAGAGATGGATCACTACTTGAAGGTAGGAGGATTTTATGAATGCATCTACATGAGAAATACATGATCTTATGTCTGAAAATGTTGACAAGTATAATGTAAATACTTGTATTAAATCCATTAAGAACCCTTATGATCCAACCAAAACACATATGAAATGATTAAGTTAGAATTGAGGAAAACCCTGAGTGAATAGGGAACTAGAAGGTATTCTAACCCTAGATAAATAGACAAATTGTCTGATAAGTATAAAAATCAATACATGGGAATCATTCATGTAGAATGGTGATCCCTAAACTTATATGAACATGGGTATCATTCATTGTAAGTGACGATCCCTAAGTTTGAAGTGAAATCCTATCATCGGTATAAGAATACCAAAATACAAGGATGATGATATGAACAAACAAGACGTATGATAAGTAAACGAATACTTTATGTACAAGCAAGGAGGCTTATGGTTTTTGTTTTAAATAGGCATATGCATGGGGATGCTCTACTAGGAGGGTTACGAGGGTTTGGCCACCCGCTCTCCGAAATATGATATATATGATGATACCATGCCCAAAAAGAGGCAAAATGTCGGGTGGGGCAATTATGGGAAGGTCACCACTGTGACTATATGTCTCCCTATATAAACATGACATAGATGATTTTTCACATTTGGTATCCATGGAGTATGAAAGCAGTTATCTGAGTGTGCTGATATGGATTAGACTACAGCATAGTAGTCCTTTGAGTATTTTGCATTATAATGCATTGCATAATGAGATGTCGATACTACTCAAATAAGGGAGTATTTTTCCAGTAGAGTTTGGATGTTTTATCAACTAAGTATCGCTGAGTATGATGATACTGCTCAAATGATGGAGTATTTTTCAACAGAGTTTGGATGATTGATCAACTCAGTGTGTCTGAGTGTGCTATTGATGTTTGAGATATTAATCATTTTTCACAGTTTTGACCGCATATATATATCTACACGACATATACAGTATGTATGTATGTATGTATGTATAAGGATGTACATATATGATAAAGTAAATAGATTAATCCATGAGTATGTTTATGAACAATGGGATTATGAAGTATTAGGATTATACTGTCAAATTATTATGCTTCTTGAATCCCCTACCAAGCATAGTTTGCTGAGATATTGTAAATGTTTGAATGTTTATAATATCTCAGATACAGAAAAGGAGAATTAGGAGCTCAAGACTTGAGAATACTTAGAAGAATTATCAATCAGGGTATATCCCTTAAAGACATGTATTTTTATTTGAGAGCATTGTATTGTATTGAGAGTTTTTAATGTATGGTGAGGTTTGAAATTTGGATTATGTAATTTGGACAAGTATTGTATTGATACCCGGGCTGTACTATGAACCACTGGATGGATTTTGGAATTTAATATAAGTATATTCCTTCAATGAAATTTTATCTTGTACAAAATTCTACTTATGATATGTATGAAGTGATGACTTGGGTTTTACAAACCAAGTTCTAAAGAATATTTTTTTCGCTGCTTTGTTTTACGAAATTTTTTTACTACCAAGGGCGCCTTGCTTTGAAAAATGTATTACAAAATGTGTTACAGAAACTCGGGTGGTCACAGCATCCTTCCACTATCCTTTTCCAGCATCTTAGTAGAAGAACCCTATTATTATGGTATTTTATGACATTGTATTGTCCACATTTTAAAATAAATTATAATATTTTTAGAGTAAATTACTAAGCTACATAATAAATTAATGAATTGTTATACAATATTTTTAATAAAGTAAAATTTTCACTATTTTTTATTAAGCATGTCTTACATAATAAATTAATAAAATATTATACAATAAGGGATAGAAAGAGAGGAAAGAAGAAAAAGTTATGCATTGATAAACCCAACTGCCCACGTAGGCGATGGAATGTCCATAACCCAAATTACCTAACTATTTAATAGATTTCATTAAGTAAACATTCGTGGGACAAATTTTCTAGTGTCCATGTACTAACTTCATAAACATGGACTTTCTGAGTTCAAAGTGATATTGTTGTCCAAGAACATGAATGTTTGACTAGATATTTCAACATCCCCATTCACAGACAAGGATGTCCATGGTCATTAACTTGGACCAACTCATATCCTCATCCATAAATACCTTGTACATGTTTTAAACTTTTGTGCGACAACTTTGGTCTTTTGTATCTCATATAACATGACTAACAAAATCATTTATTGAAAAATAATCTCATATGAAACTTCCAATGACATAAGAAGCAATACTGACTTGATTGTGATGATACTTACTAGACTACGTCATTTAATAGATCAACAAGCAATATATTACATTTCTAATGCTCAATTATGATTAATTGTTTGCCATGACAAGGTTATACTGAGAATGAATATTAATATCTAAAATGTATGACCATCATAGTTTATTTATCTTGGATCCAAATATTAAGGGACACTTCATGTTAAGTGTTCAATTTTGGTCAAAATACCCCTAATTTAGTATTCAATTAGATCATCTAGGCCATCAATTTCTAGATTTTATGTAAAATATTTCATTTTAGCTCTAATTGGCCATCCAACCATTGAATTGCAAAATTTAACTGTCAGATGATCATTATAGCTAATCAAAAGAGTAATGAACGGTTTAGATGATTCTAATTTAGTCCTGTGCATTGTAGATCAATCAGATTAGATTGGATGATCCATATCAAGTCAGATGGATTAGATTAGGATGAGGAAGCTTCCTAGAAAGAGAGGAATTTGAAGATCACTAGGAAACCTGGATGAATTAAGAAGAAGAGGAGGAAGATTTATAAACATGGAAGAATCTTGAAGAAAAGGGATTTTTGGGAAGAGTTTAGGCAAGGTTGGGCTGGAGGTGGACTGTCCATCCGTACCACATATATGAGGTGCAAACCTCTTCAATTTTATGAATTTATTTTCATATTCTACCACAAACATATCCCTTATTGTAGATCTAGGAATTCTTTTTCCTTTCTTGCTTGAACATGAAGAGGCAAATATTTGTTGTTAAAGACCTCTTTAAATTCTTCCCAAGAGATATTTTTTGGGTTTGAAAAGAAATTCCTCTTTGCAGATATCCACCAAAAGGCAGCTTCTTGTTTTAGAATATAGGTGGCCATCTTGACTTTTACTTTTCTAGAGGTTCATAAAACATCAAAAGTTTTCTCAACCTCATACATTCATTCTTATGCTTTTTCAGCATCACCCCTTTCCATTATAACCTATCATCATTTTCTGGAATCTTTCCATCATTTTGTCCAATTTATCACTTATTCATTTTGAACTTCTCACTATTACACTCGGTATAATGATCATATACCAGTGTTAGGATATTTTATCTCTAAACAAATATCTTGATTAGGACTTCAAGTTAAATATTACAACATTATATGTTGTAATGCTACTTTATTACTTGATTCCATAATTTACTATTTCTTATATTGGAATCAGTAATTTACTGACCTGCCCACCTAGGCACATGCTCATATTTACCTATTTCTATATGAGTTAGTTACATTAACTCATTCTATCATAATACTTTACCTAATGCTATCCTACTCCTATATTAACTCATTGTATCCTAACATATATTAACTTGTGATATACTTAACTTATATTCTGATTGTCATCTTTATATTGGACTTATTAGTGCTGTGAGTGACTGGATGAACTGCTCTAATACTAACTGTGATGACCCAGGTTTTTAAAACACATTTTCATAAATATTTGCAAAGGTAGGGCCTTAATTTTGAAACTCTTTTAAAATACAAATAGTGAAAACATATTTTCTTTGAAATTGATTTGTCAAAAACCCGAGTGCCACCTCAAATTACTTATCATACATAGATTTTTGTATAAAATAAAATTTCTATTGAATATCGATATAAATATTTTTATTAAAATTAGGATCAATCCAGTGGTTAACATACATAGCTTCGGTAGTCATTACATACCTTGTCCAAATATTACAATCTAAATTACAAAACAATCAATATAATCTTCCTCAAAGTAAATACCTTGAGTAGTAGTTATGTGATGATTATCTTCAAGGCCTGAGCTTTCAATCTTTCTTAACTGTATCTGAGATATTGTAAACATTCAAACATTTATAATATCTCAGCAAGCTATGCTTGGTAGGAGATTTAAGAAATATAATCAATATATCTCAAAATCAACAGTTCTTTATATTCATGATATAAATCAATTTATATAATTGGATAACCATTTCATCCTTCACTCATCATATGAATTATATGCATATATTATATATAAATAAAACCATTGAAAATCATGAATATAGTCAATATCATCAATAATATCTCATTTCCATACTGATTTTAATATTAACAGAAGGTGTTAATATATAATCATACCATATTGGGAATCATCATCCAATACAACATCGGTAATAACTTTTACCAAGCATCTCATCATGCCATAACATAAGGCATCTCATTATGCCATAATCAATTTGCATTATAATGCAAAATAATCAAGGACTACCATGCTTACGTCTCAATCCGTACAGCGTTAGGATAACTGCTCAATACTCTACTAATACCACGGTGAAAAATATAGATCCATGTTCGTATGGGGGGAACCATGGCTGTCACAATGGCGGCCTTCCCACAATTGGCCCACCCGATATTTTGCAATTCTTTAGGCACGGTATCATCATTATAATCAGTTTTGGAGAGTGAGTGGCCAAACCCTCATAACTCTCCTAGCATTGGCAACCCCACGCATAAGCATGTTTTAAAACAAAATCACAAGCCTCCATGCTTGTATGGAAAATAATATTTCATACTTACAGACTGTGTGTCTGGTTATAATAGCCTATAACTTCGTTTCTTAAGATTTGGGGATCTAACTTATGTAGTTCAAATCTTCTCATTCTACCCATTAAGTAATTTCATAATTACTTAATCAATCACTTTGTCTCATTTGTTGCCTTAAGTAATTTCATAATTACTTAATCAATCACTTTGTATTCATTTCACCATTATTTGTTGATTCATAAACAATTCTAAAGGCAATTATAATCAATATATAGTTATCAGGATAAAATCATGTGTAAAATACATGTATTTTATATATTGAATATATTCTTAAGGTTCACCTCCCTTTACTTTCAACAATCCATCTTCTCATTAACCTTGATCATTATATCCTTTATATATCTATCAAATCATATATATACAGTCATTCTTCAACTCATTTATACTTCCTAGTTGTTCTTTTAATCATTCTTACATAGGATGATTTGGATATTTTTCCTTGAATCATATTGATCACGGGTCTAATATATTAATCTACATTTTAGTCTAATATTTATACTAGTTCAAAACATACATACAATGTTATGATTCTTATGATTCTTGATCATTCAAGATCTCCTTATGGATCTTATTTGATCTTTGATTATCATAATTACTATTTTTATTAGGATTATATAGTTTATTATCCTTTTACGATCTTATTATTATTCAACCAGTTAATGTTTTACTGATTGAAGATAATTTATGCACTCCTAATTCTATACAACTCCTCTTATTTCCAATTGACTAAGGTTTACTAGTTAAAAGATGCTCACAGAGTGGTTAATTCAATCCTCATGTAAGGAGGCGTTTAGACCTCACAAACATCATCAAAAGATGGGAGAAGAGCGAGGCTCTATTAGAGAACACCCTTAACCACCATATTCAACATTTACTGGAGTGACCTTAGCTCAACCTTTTATAAGGTTCCTATGAACATTAAACCCTAGGTACTCTTGCTATTTGATTTTAATTAAATCCATGAACATTTAAAATATCATTCATGGGGTTTATTATTCTCCTAATTTGGGACAAAGAAATGATGTTCTTTATATTGTCCTACTAATTATAGCCCTTACTATCATTAAGTCCACATCTATATTCATTGTAAATGTTCATCAATATCTATTTTCATTTAATTACATTTTTCATGTAATTTATATAACATGAACAATTAAAGCATAAATAAATAAATATAACAATTAAATCTATTAAGCAAATAAAAGAAATTTACAATAGAATATAATAATTCACATGCTCATTTAAACACATTATATTTATTCATTTTGATTTCTATTCAGTTTAGATCTTGATCTTTCATTTTTATTCGGATTTATCATATTATCTTAATGTGATATCATCACTTGATCATTGATGTATCTCATCATATGATCTGATCTTTCTTGATCCAACCGATCAATAAGATCTTTAGTCCTTTTATCAAAATTAAGGGCATAGATCTCAATCTATCTCAAATTAGCCACATTAGGCCATTCATTTCTCATGATCTTATCATTAGATCATCATCCGTATTGATTCATAATTTTTTATCATCCTTGATCAGATTGATCAAGGAGAGTATTATATATTTTCAAGGGTTTTGTTACTTTTAATGGTCAAGATATAAAGATCTATCAAATCAGTTACATCAAATCTATTTCTTTAAGTTATCACATCATTAGGTTACCAATGGATCAGAATTGTAAGGTCTGATCATGTCAGATATGACTGATCTTGAAAATTAGTACCACTTTTTGTGATTTATAGAAATTTATAGTGAATAAAAGCTAAATTTTATGTTTTCATTAGATTATACTATTCATCAGGAATCTAGAGCTTTTTTTCTGATCTTGATGTGGAGTTAAAAAAATGAGCTCTAAATTAAAGTTTGAACTTTTCAGTCAAAACAAAGGCTTAGATTCAATTTGGCCCTTACAGATTGACGAGGACGATTATTGGCCTGTCTCCGCCTCGCTCCACCGGTGATAGCCAGTGTGTATTGAGTAGTGACCAGGGATAGGCTAGATGTCCCGATTGGGACCGTCGAATCACCTATCTCTCGATCATCCTTGATCTACCATCATCAATGGTTAGGATTCATGTGCTTAGGGTTTCTAGGTCCCAAAATTTCGTCCAATAGCTCAGAGTTTTCATCTAAGTCATTGTATGATGGGATCTCAACCCTTCATGCCAGATTCGTCATCTCCCACAGATCAATGGCCGGGGGAGATCCCTGGGATCGGAGATTGCAACCATAGTTTATGGAATGAAAGGGGAAATGAGGAAACCACCTACCTTAGGCTGCTGGAGTGAAGAAAGTCACCAAAGAAAATAAAAATCCCTTTTTGGCATCAGAATATATACAGGCGCTCCTTTTCTTCGATTCCATTGCCGGTAGTTGATAGAGACCTTAGGGTTTTTGAAGTTCAAACTGTTCCAGACTGAATGATCAAGTCTGATTACACTGTTACCGATCTGATTGATCGGAATTTAGAAAAATAGTTACCAAAGACGGTGACCTTTTTGGGGTTACTATTTTTCGGTGATTTCACAAGTGAATAATTCTTTGATCCTTGTAAAATCATAGGAATTTTGAAGGTGAAGATGATGCAAACACAATGAACATCTCAAATCTTGATTTCAATGGCCATAATTATACGACTAATTGAAAAACAGTACCAAGGTGAAACCTTGGGTTTGTTGGGGTGACGAGTCTATAGATGCCCTCGATGCTCCGTGAGGAAATATTCCCTCCTATGTGTCTGCAGATGCGCTCTGCGGTTGTAAAGGGAAGAGAGAGAAAAAAAAAAAGGAAAAAAAAAAAAAGGAAAGAAGAGAGAGAAAGAGAAGGAAAGAGGGAGAGAAAGAGAGGGAGAGTCCAAGGGGTTTGAGCAATTTTGTGCATCCTATTCGAAGGCTATTTATACGGTTAATTGTGTATTATTTTAAATAATTTTTTTGTTATTTCTTTAAAAATGATTTTTATTCTTTTCTTATTAAAATCAAAAGAGATTCCATATCATGTTTATTCTTCATCATTGATATTTCCTGAGCTGGCTGTCCACTAGCTCACCTAACTTCTGTGGCCCCCACACAAAAATAAATTGACCATTTTATCCCTACGGGTAAATATAAATTCACAAAAATTACAAAAATTAGAGATTTTTCACCCGAGCTCATATTTCAGCATGCTTATAGTCATTCTGATTGGTTTCTCATTAATGATTCCAAATATCTATATTTCAAGTCTTGATTCTTTTTCTAAAAAAATAATATTCAATATTCTACCTCAATTTTTGTAAAACTTCCAATTAATTCCATAAAAATTGGGGTTTTCACATTCTTCCCCCTTATAAAAATTTCATCCTCGAAATTTAATATAATAACTCATAAAATCTCATTTATAATTTTCCTCCTATAGCTTGTTCATATTGACACTTAAGGAAATCTTTTATTTCCCTTTTCATTTATCAATTATATTACCTTTTCTTTAAAGGTAGACTTTCTCAAAGTCATATAACTTGTTGGATAATTTAGCCATTCAGACTAAATCATAAACTACTAACCTGACATTTTCTAACATTTCAAAATGACTAATTTCTCTAAGTAATCCTTTTGTTCAAATTTCAAATTTTCTTTGACTGGTGTCATCAATATTTACTTTATCAATTAATAATTCTCATCATATTATTTCTCCCCATTTCATTCAAATAGAAATACTTCTTAACCTCCAAGGTATGGATAGTTCTTTGACTATCAACTAAGGGTAAAATGTTAAATCTCAATTGGAGTAATTTATGTTCTCAATATAACCTTCCAACCTTTGGAAGTAAATATTTCATCTCAATTCAAATATTCATACTTCTATATCATTTTCTTCAAAAAAATTCCCTCTGATGATATTTCTTTCGTCAAATTTTCACTATCATCTTGTCATAAATTTTGTAAAATATATTCTTTTACTATCACGGAGTCATATCAATATTCTTGATATTCTCATAATCAGTGACTTACCTTTTTCACTGTATAAGTAACATTAGTGTTACAAATTCTAAACTGTATACTTGAAATTCATTATAAAGCATCCACAATGACTTTTCTATATGATTTCTAACTCCTTATATGAAATACCATAGTAACTTTCTTAACTCCAATTAAGGATCAACATCAATTTTAACCTTAGAATTTAAATGTCATAAAAATTTACTTTCTCTAGCTAGTCTTCACACTTACCAATTTTGGTAAACATTTTAATTCATAATGTTTCAAAGTAAATCCATATATCGTTAATACATACTATTTCTCATTTATTCAAGAAAACTTTCCTTCATCAAATTCATAAATATCATTTATCCCAAAAGTATAACTCAAAATTTATATTGAGTTTTGAATGAGGTTTTTCACTTCTAACTCACATTTTATGCGAGTTTAGGTTACTTAACCTCCTCAATAATATTATTCAGATTTTAATCAATGCATAATTACAATAACCTATCCTTTTACTGATAGTATTTGGTGTTCTCCAAAATAACTTATTTGTCAAATAAATCCTCTGTCTAATAGTCTTCATAATTGACTTTTCAACTTATTTATATCATCTTATGCTATCTTCAAAAATACCATAAAGAATTGAGTTGTAATAAGCAATAATTCAATAATAACTCAATCTCATATTAAATTGAAAATCTTGAAAACTCTTCAATATATCTTGAAATTTTCTAACTATATCATTCTCCATAATCTTGAATCATTCATCTTCTTATAATTACCACATTTATCCCAAAATGCTTGACTTTCAAAACAAGGTGTTGAGCTTTATATATTTGTTTACAGGGTCTTATTTCTCATATACTATGACTATTTCCTCATTGAATGTCTAAAATGTATATATATATTAATTATTATTTTTCTATAGTCCATAACTATTCCAATATACAAAATCAATCATATCAGTAGTACAAGATCAATATCCATCTTAATTCTGATGAACTCTTATGCTGAGTTATCTTAGTAAATTCATATTTGATGTACAAGATGTATGGATTATGATCTCATTGTGAACCATATATTATCATAGTTAAATTTTGGGATTGTAATTTCCCACTTTCACTATTCTTCCTCGCCTGATTTATCTCCAAATTTTCCTCAAGTTTAAAAACCATTCCTTCTTACTCGAGAAATTAATCATCTATTTATCAAAATTATTCTCCTTTACTGATTTTGGAGAGAAATACTCACTATTTCCTTGAATTATTCTCAAGTAATATCATCTCTATTTCTATTCTTCAAAAATTTTGGTTTTACTTTTCCTATAAAGGTTGAAAATTTTCTTACCCTTACTAACTCACTGACTGGAGTTGTCACGTCTAAGTTATACCTTAAATCTTTTAATGGTAGATTTATAATTGATGCAGATTCGCAGGAGATAAAAGAGTGTATAGATCCAAAATCAAACAGTACTTTTGCATAGTTATCAGATATAAGCAAAGTACCTTCAATCACTGCATTTGAGGTTTGGGCTTGACTGTCAATAATAGCAAATACTCTTCCTTGATGCTGAGGAATATTCTTTGATTACCAATTAGTTAGCGCAGTTATTTGCCATGTGTCCCAGTTTCCCCATTTCTACTCTTTTTCCATTTTGGTTTTTCTTAAACTCTTCCTCAAATCTGGAGGCCATTTCTACACACTCCGCCAAGGTCGTGGGTTTGGTACCCAACACCTTAGTTCTCAATCCTAGTTGAAGTCCTTTCAAGAATCTACCAGTAGTCTGTCTATTTGTATCACATATATGAGGTGCAAACCTCTTCAATTGTATGAATTTATTTTCATATTCTACAACAAACATACTCCCTTGTTGTAGATACATAAATTCTTTTTCCTTTCTTGCTTAAACATGAAGAGAAAAATATTTGTTGTTAAAGACTTCTTTAAATTCTTCCTAAGAGATATTTTATGGGTTTGAAAAGAAATTCCTCTTTGTAGATATCCACCAGAAGGCAGCTTTTTGTTTCAGAATATAGGTGGCCATCTTAACTTTTACTTTTCCAAAGGTTCATAAAACATCAAAAGTTTTTTCAACCTCATATATCCATTCTTATGATTTTTCAGCATCACCCCTTTCCATTATAACATTTTTTGGAATCTTTTCATCATTTTGTCTAATTTATCACTTATTTCTTTTGAACTTCTTACTATTACACTCGGTATAATGATCATATACTAGTGTTAGGATATTTTATCTCTAAATAGATATCTTGGTTAAGACTTTAGGTTAAATATTACACCATTATATGATGGAATGCTATTTTATTACTTGATTCCATAGTTTGCTATTTCTTATATTGGAATCAGTAATTTACTAAGTTGCCCACCTAGGCATATGCTCATATTTAACTATTCCTATATGAGTTAATTACATCAACTCATTCTATCATAATACTTTAACTAATGATATTCTACTCCTATATTAACTCACTATATCTTAACATATATTAACTTATGATATACTTAACTTATATTAGGATTGTCATCTTTATATTGGACATATTGGGGTTGTGAGAGAGTAAATGAATCACTCTAATACCAACTATGATGACCCGGGTTTTTAAAACACATTTTCATAAATATTTGCAAAGGTAGGGCCCTGATTTTGAAACTCTTTTAAAATATAAACAACGAAAATATATTTTCTCAGAAAATGATTTGTCAAAAACCCAAGTGCCACCTCAAATTACTTATCATACATAGATTTTTGTATAAAATAAAATTTCTATTGAATATCAATAGAAATACTGTTATTAAAATTAGGATCAATCCAGTGATTAACATACACAGCTACGGTAGTCATTACATACCTTGTCCAAATATTACAATCTAAATTACAAAACAATCTTTCTCAAAGTAAATACCTTGAGTAGTAGTTCGGTGATGATTATCCTCAAGTCTTGAGCTCTCAATCTTCCTTAACTATATTTGAGATATTGTAAACATTCAAACATTTACAATATCTCAACAAGCTATGCTTGGTAGAGGATTTAAGAAATATAATCAATATATCTCAAAATTGACAATTCTCTATATCCATGATATAAATCAATCACTTATCATATGAATTATATGTATATATTATATATAAATAAAACCATTGAAAATCATGAATATAGTCAATATCATTAATAATATCTCATTTCTAAACTGATTTCAATATTAACACTAGGTGTTAATATATAATCATACCGTATTGGGAATCATCCTCCAATATAACATCGATAATAACTTTTACCAGCTATCTTATCATGCCATAAAATAAGGCATCTCATCATTCCATAATATAAGGCATCTCATCATGCCATAATCAATTACATCATAATGCAAAATAATCAAGGACTACCATGCTTATAGTCTCACTCCGTACAGTGCTCCTGGATAATTGCTCAATACTCCACTGATACCACTATGGAAAATATAGATCCATGTTCGTATGGGGGGAACCATGGCTATCACAGTGGCCGCCTTCCCATAATTGTCCGACCCAACATTTTGCCACTCATTAGGCATGGTATCATCATCATAATCAGTTTCGGAGAGCAGGTGGCCAAACCCTTATAACTCTCCTAGCATTAGCATCCCCAGGCATAAGCTTGTCTTAAAACAAAATCACAAGCCTCCATGCTTGTATGGAAAGTAATATTTCATACTTACAGATTGTGTGTCTGGTTATAATAAGACATGCCTATAACTTCTTTCCTTAAGATTTGGGTGTCCAACTTATGTAGTTCCAATCTTCTCATTCTACCCATTAAGTAATTTCATAATTACGTAATCAATCACTTTGTATTCATTTTAACATCATTTGTTGCCTTAAGTAATTCCATAATTACTTAACCAATCACTTTGTATTCATTTCACCATCATTTGTTGATTCATAAACAATTCTCAGGCAATTATAATCAATTTATAGTTATTAGGACAAAATCATGTGTAAAATACATGTATCTTATATATTGAATATATTCTTAAGGTCTACCTACCTTTACTTTCAACAATCCATCTTCTCATTGATCTTGATCATCATATCTTTCATATATCTATCAAATCATATTTATACTTCTTAGTTGTTCTTTTGATCATCCTTACATAGGATGATTTGAATATTTTTCCTTGAATCATATTAATCACGGGTCTAATCTATTAATCTACTTTTGAATCTAATATTTATAGTGCTTCAAAACATACATACAATATTATGATTCTTATTATTCTTGATCATTCAAGATCTCCTTATGAATCTTGTTTGATCTTTGATTATCTTAATTACCATTTTTATTATAATTAGATGGTTTACTATCCTTTTATGATCTTATTATTATTCAACCAGTTAATGTTTTATTGATTGAAGATAATCTATGCACTCCTAATTCTATACAGCTCTTATTTTCAATTGACTAAGGTTTACTAGTTAAAGGCTGCTCACGGAGTGGTTAATTCAATCATGTAAGGAGGCATTTAGACCTCACAAACGTCACTAGAAGGTGGGGGGAGAATGAGGCTCTATCAAAGAACCCCCTTAACCACCATGTTCAGCATTCACAGGAGTGACCTTAGCTCAACCTTTTATAAGGTTCTGATGAGCATTAAACCTTAAGCACTCTTGCTATTTGATTTTAATTAAATCCATGAACATTTAAAATGTCATTCATGGGGTTTATTATTCTCCTAATTTGGGACAAGAAAATGATATTCTTTATATTGTCCTACTAACTATAGCCCTTACTATCATTAAGTCCATGTTTATATTCATTGTAAATGTTCATCAATATCTATTTTCATTTAATTACATTTTTCATTTAATTTATATAACATGAACAATTAAAGCATAAATAAATAAATATAAAATTTAAATCTACTAAGCAAATGAAATAAATTTATAATAGAATATAATAATTCACATGCTCATTTGAATATATCATATTTATTCATTTTGATCAAATGATGATATTTTGATTTCTATAGAGTTTATATATTGAACTTTCATTTTTATTTAGATATATCACATTATTTTAATGTGATATCATTACTAGATCATTGATGTATCTCATCATATGATCTGATCTTTCTTGATCCAACCGATCAATAAGATCTTTAGTCATTTTATCAAAATCAAGGGCATATATCTCAATCTATCTTAAATTAGCCACATCAGGCCATTCATTTCTCATGATCTTATCATTAGATCATCATCTATATTGATTCACAATTTCTGATCATCCTTGATCAATCTGATCAAGGAGATTATGATGCATTTTCAAGGATTTTGTTACTTTTAATGGTCAAGGTCTAAAGATCTACCAAATCAGTTACATGTAATCCATTTCTTTAAGTTATCACATCATTTGGTCACTAATGGATCAGAATTCTAAGGTCTAATCATGACAGATTTGACTAATCTTGGGAATTAGTATCACTTTTTATGATTTATAGAAATTTATAGTGAATAAAACCTAAATTTTATGTTTCCATTAGATTCTACTATTCACCAATAATCCAGAGCTTCTTTATGATCTTAATTTCGTGTTAATATGATCTCTAAATTAAAGTTTGAATTTTTTTTTGTCAAAACAAGGGCCCAGATTAAATGTAGCCCTTGCTGATTGATGAGGATGATTAGCGGCCCGTCTCCTCCTTGTTCCACCGGTGATAGTTAGTGTGTACTAAGTGGTGATTGGGGATAGGCGAGATGTCTGGATCGGGACCATCGAATCACTTATCTCCGGATCATCCCTGATCTACCATCATCAATGGCTGAGATTCATGTGCCAACATCTTAGAGTTTTCATCTAAGTCATTGTATGATGGGATCTCAACCCTTCATGGCGAATCCTTCATCTCTAATGAATTAATGGCCAGGGGAGATCCCTGGGACTAGAGATTGCAACCAGAGTTTATGGAATGAAAGGGGAAACGAGGAAACCACTTACCTTAGGCTGTTGGAGTGAAGAAAGTCACTGAAGAAGATAAAATCCCGAAAATCCCTTTTTGGCATCAGATTATATACATGCGCTCCTTTTCTCCGATTTCGTTGTCGGTAGTCGATGGAGACCCTAGGGTTTTTGAACTTCAAAGTGTTCCAGATTGAATGATCAAGTCTGATTACACTGTTATCGGTCTGATTGATCAGAATTTAGAAAAATAGTTACCGAAGATGGTGACCTTTCTGGGGTTACTGTTTTCCAGTGATTTCACCAATGAATAATTCTTTGATCCTTGTAAAATCATAGGGATTTTGAAGGTGGAGATGATGCGAACACAATGAACGTCTTAGCTCTTGATTTCAACGCCCATAATTAGACAACTAATTGAAAAACAGTACTAGGGGTAAAACCCCAAGTTTGTCGAGGACGACGAATCCCTAAATGTGCCTGATGCTCGGTGAGGGAATATTCCCTATGGTGTGTTTGCAGACGCGCTCTGTGACAATAAAGAGAAGAGAGAGAGAAAAGAAAAATAAAGAAAAAGGAAAGAACAGAGAGAAAGAGAAGGAAAGAGGGAGAGTCCAGGGGGTTTGAGCAATTTCGTGCAGCCTATTGAAGGGCTATTTATATGGTTAATTGTGTATTATTTTAATTAAAATTTCTATTATTTCTTTAAAAAATATTTTTTATTCTTTTCGTATTAAAATTAAAAGAGATTCCTTATCGTATTTATTCTTCATCATCGATATTCCCTGAGATGGCTATCTACTAGCTCACCTAACTTCTGTGGGCCCCACACAAAAGTAAATTGACGATTTTACCCATTGGGTAAATATAAATTCACAAAAATTATGAAAATAGGGATTTTTCACCCGAGGTCAGATTTTAGCGTGCTTATAGTCATTCTGACCAGTTTTTCATGAATGATTCCAAATATCTATGTTTTAAGACCTGATTCTTTAAAAAAAAAAAAAATTCAATATTTCACCTCGATTTTTGTAAAAATTCTAATTAATTCTAAATAATTCCAAAAAAATTAGGGTTTTTACATCTCCAAACCCCATCAGCGCTCTCTACTCAACTAGCATTGTCACTTCTCTCTACCTAGGCCTCTCTGGATCATCAATCTCCACACCAGAAACCAGAATTGCTCATATCGTGCCTTGCCCTAGTGTTGATGTTTTTCACAAGTGCACGAGCTATTGTGGTATAGCTAATGCGAGTACAAGTCGATCCCACTGGGATGCGCTTTAAGATTTTGGAGTTTTTAATAAAATTTAATTATTTAAAATTAAAATTAATTGAAAAAAATAATAGAAAGAGATCAGACTTCATCTTCAGTTTAACAATGAAATTCCAGAGGTCTAATTCCAGAAAGAACAACAAAAAGAACAACAAAACCTTAACTAAAACAAGAACTAGAAAAAATTAAGAAAAATCTAATTCCCTATCTTAAGTGCTGTCTAATTTCTTCAGTTCTGGTATCCCAAACTTTGATCAAACTCCATCAATATATTCAACATGTCTTGGATTAATGATTTGATAGAGGAATTTGTCAAATTCATCAAATTTTTAAAGATCTAATCAAATTAAGGAATTTAAGAATTAATGGCTTAGATCTATTTTCAGAACCCAAATTGAAGATCAAGAACTGCAATTAAACTATAATCTATCCTAAGAACATGTTATAAAATTTAATTGAAATTCTAAATTAAAATAGACAGGAAATAAGAGTTTTTTCGTGGTTAAACAAGAACCCTTGATTTGTTTAAATAGGAACAGATAAGGTAGTTCCTGGATTAAGTACAGAATAACACAAAATGTGAATAACCAAAATAGGAATAACATAAAACACGAATAGTAACAGTAACAGGACAAAACATGTAATTTGAAATATTCTAATGAGGGGCAAAAAGGGAAATTTTCCCAAAAATCCTTAAAACTCTCACAAACTCCAAATCCACCGGAGAAAATGGGGATGACTACCAGTGAAGATGCCTGGAAATGATGGAGATGTGCAGATGCTTGGTGGTCCAGATGGCTGGGTGTCATCTTATTCTAATCTGGGCGTCTTCCAGTTTCTGGTCTAGCTATGTTGGACTGGTGGAAGAGGGACGCCGGTGATTGGGGTTGATGCAGCAGAAGAAGAAAAATCTAGGAAGAGGTGTAGAACAGAGGGAACTATACTGGTATGGGGGTAGACGATGGAGAGAAGTAGGGCACTACTTCGGTTTGGACAAAGGAGAAGTAGAAGAGGGTGCATGGAGAAGAGTAGCGGTGATGGGTTCTAGGCTGATGCAAAGGGCGTGCTGGGTTGTGAACGTGAAAGAGAGAGAAAAAAGTGGAAAGGGGTTTATGCGGTGGTGCGATGAAGGGTGGGGTGACCAGTAGAAAGGGAAGATGGGGCTTGTGCGGTGATCTCGGCTAAGAAAATAACAAGAAAAAGAGAAGGTGCGTGAGATGGGTTTGGTGGAAGATAGTGAAAGGAGATGGCTGGGAGAGAGTTGGGTTGTGATGCTTTACAGAGATGGGGCAGTAGCGATGCAAGTATTGGAAAGAAAGGGTGATGAAGAAAAAGAAGGTCTGGGTAGAGGAAGATTGTGCGTGAGGTATAAGGGAAAGAGAGAGGGATAGTGAGAAAACAAAGATGGCGTGGGAGATGCGGTGAATGTAAACTTAAGAGATGGAGATTAAGAGAAAATGATACAGTGGGAAACTAGAAACACAATAAGCAGTATAGCCAAGGAGCAAGAAAAAACCCTAAACAAAGTAAGATTAAAACTCCAGCAACTCCCCAAAAAACTCTCCCACTCCTTACAGTTCCCCCTCTTTATAAATTTTTTTCTTCCTAATTTTCCTCCACCTCTTTCCTTTAGTTTCCTATTGGAAAACTTCCTCTTCTTCCAATTTAGGATTCCTCTTCTATTAAGAAACATTCTTCTTTAAGGAACCCTTCATCTCTTGCCTTATTGATCTTCAAATTGATATACATCGTTGAAATTAGATCTGAGTCATCCAACCCTCCTTTAGTTGATCTGCAAGACTAAAGACTAGATTAGAGTCATTTAAACCATACATTAAGCATCCAGTTAGCTCAATTGATCATCAGACCATTAATTTTGACAATTTATGATTGGATGGTCAATTTGAGCTAATTTTTATATTTTATCCAAAAAATTATCAAATTAATGAGTTAGATACTAAAATAGGGGTCTTTTAGACAAAATTAAATACTTAACACACCCCAACCAACATTTTGCTAATCCCGAGCAAAACATGTAGACAACTATTTTACACAAAACTGGTATAAGGTGCCACTTTCGTAGGTCCTCACGATTGCATTTAGCACATGCAACAAGCCCTTGAACCCCTATGTTACCCCTAGTGGATGAGTTAGGCCTTGTGAGGGTTTGCAGTGAATATACCCACAAAATTCAATAAGGTCAAGTCCCTTATTTTATCTCAGAGAATCCTCATTCATTAGCAATTTTACTAATTTTTCACAACTTAATGAAGAGCATTTGACAATTTTACATATCATACACATATTAAAGACATCTTATTTGAGCTATTCCTCAGAGTGCATATGTGTGTGTACAGCCACGTAAGTCTTGAATTCTAATTGGATATGCTTACATTCTATTGGAAATATGCTTTGACCTCAAATCCTCACAGGTATACACTTAGAAATAAAACTCTCAGATAAGGGTTTAAATATACTTCTCTCATTATGTGACCGAATTTAACAAGCTGATGGTTCACATAATTTGTTTAAACGCTCATGAGACAAAGAAAAGTAATCCCTAAGAGTGGATGTTATCACCAAGAATATTGGGGGTCTTTAACCTTAATTCTTTATTTTTATCTCATCTTTAAGGCTATGTCCACCTAAGATCAATAGGTCTTTAACTAGGACGAAGTGTAGGCTTAGGACAGGTTTAGAAAAGAAAGGTATAAAGATTTCAAAGGTTCAAAATGGAGTAGACGTCTTCAATGAATATCTACTAGGACAACTTTTCTTTTGGGTTTGTTCTTGAAGTGAATTTCTCTTTTAGATTTTGGTCTTTCCTTTTCAATTTTTTGTTTTTGTTTTTTTTTTTTTCACTTTTCTTTTGTTTCTTTGGAAGATAGCTAATTTTTTCTCACTTCTTTGACTTTTTGTCCTATTTTTAAAATTTTTTCTACTCTACTCATTTTGCAAATGGGTAGTGGTTATATATTTTATTGGGTTATTCTGAGTTAAGGTGAATGGGGTTAAGAAAGAAAAGGCTTAATAACATGCTCAAAAGGTTAACTAGTGGTATACTATATTGGATAGGCTTTATGTCTCTAGGCTAAGCAATGATGACTTATATCATTTCCTAAGTTTCCTAAAGCCTATCAGATTCAATAAAAAAAATTCACTTTTCTTTTGCTTCTTTAGAAGACAGCTAATTTTTTCTCACTTCTTTAACTTTTTGTCTTATTTTTGAAAATTTTCTACTCTACTCATTTTGAAAATGGGTAGTGCTCATTTATTTTACTAGGTTATTCTGGGTTAAGGTAAATGGGATTAAGAAAGAAAAAGCTTAATAATAGGTTCAAAAGGTTAATTAGTGGTATACTATATTGGGTAGGCTTTATGTCTCTGGGCTAAGCAGTGATGACCTATATCATTTCCTAAGTTTCCTAAAGCCTATCAGATTCAATAAATTTTTGGAATTAAAGCTATTACTCCTATTTATTCTTGATGTTTAACCAAAATAGCAATAACAGGATCACACTAATGTATGTACACCTAAGAATTTATGGAATTACTTATAACTCTCTAAAAGAAGATAGTCTCAAACTCTCACTAGGTTATAGGTCTCCACTGGTTTTCCTCAGGGTCTCTAAGTCATACCTCTTTATTAGTCTTGATTATGTGATGTGTGTAAATTATTTCTGAGAATTAACTTTCATAAAATGCTTCAACACATGAATGATATGCAAAACTAGTCATATGCATTCTCATTAAGAGGTGAAAACAATATATTTACTAAATTCTAAACATCTAATTCTCATCACAGTAAGGGAACTCTTCTTTAAAAACTTTTTTTTTTCAAATTAAAAAAAACTCAAAAAAATTCAAAATCTCTATATGCATCTACACCCCCCAACTTGAATGAAACATTGTCCCCAATGTTTGAAAACATAAAATTCTATATAGAAGTTGAGTGATGTAGACTTTAAAACCTTGGGTTGCCTCCCAATAAGTGCTAAGTTTAACGTCTTCAGCCAGACATAATGGTGAGTGCAATGACAATATGCTGCAAGGTGCCTAGAGTGGTAATCTAAGGTGGATCATGATACTCGGTGTCTCTAAGAGTGTTTCATCAATTTCAAGGTCAGGTAGTTTTAGGAAAGGTTTTAACCTTTGACCATTGACCTTTTGGATTTCTCCATCCTTTTCAATCTCGATGACCCCATGAGGATAGATTATGTGTAGTATATAAGTTTCGGTCTATCGAGATCTAAGTTTTCCTAGGAATAGATGCAATCTAGAAATATACAATAAGACTCTTTGACCTGGTGTGAATGATTTTCTTAAAATATGTCTATCATGTACAATCTTCATTCGGTCCCTGTACAATCATGCAGACTCACATGCATCTTTCCTCAATTCTTCCAACTCATTGAGTTGGAGTTTTCTATGGGTTCCAACAGAATCTAAGTCAAAATTTAGATTTTTAATAGCCAAATATGCCTTGTGCTCTAACTCTACTAGTAAGTGGCAGGCCTTTTCATAGACTAAGTGGTAGGGTGACATTCGTATAGGGGTTTTATATGCTGTATGATAAGCCCATAAAGCGTCAATAAGTCTCAAAGACCCGTCTTTCCTATTTGGATTGACTATCTTTTCTAAAATTTGCTTTATTTTCCTATTGGATACCTCTACTTGACCACTAGTCTGAGGGTAGTATGGGTAGCTGTCCTATGGTTGACACCATACTTTTTCATTAAATTCTCAAACACCTTATTACAAAGTGTTTTCCCCTATCACTTATTATGGCTCTTGGAGTACCAAACCGTGCAAAAATATTTTCTTTTAAAATTTTTACCACAACCTTGTGGTCAATGGTTTTGCAGGGTATAGCCTCCATCCACTTGGACACAGTCCACTCCCACTAAGATGTATAGATTTCCAAAAGAATTAGGAAAAGTCCCATAAAATCTATGCCCAAAACATCAAAAGGTTCTATGACAAGGATTGGGTTTAAGGGCATCATATGTCTCCTTCCTGAACTTCCTAACCTTTGACACCTTACACATGCTTTGTAGTAATCATGTGCATCCTTAAATATGGTAGGCCAATAAAATCCACGATGCAAAATTTTTGCAGGTGTCTTTCTAGAGTTGAAATGCCCCCCACATGCATGATTAGGACAAAAGGAGATGATTTGATTATATTTACTATCTGGTATGCGTCTCCTAATTACTTGGTCAGGACAGTACTTGAATAAGTACGGATCATCCCAAGTAAAATATCTAACCTCGGTTAAAAATTCTTTTTATCTTGTTTGTTCCAATGATTAGGCATTTGTCCTGTAACAAGATAATTAAAAATATCTCCATACTAAGGTAACTGGGAAACATGCAATAACTGTTCATCTGGGAATGACTCAATTATTGGCCCTTGATCGCTAAGTGTGCTCCACCACGAATTTGGATAAGTGATCTGCTACTATATTTTCTGAACCTTTCTTGTCCCTAATTTCTACGTCAAACTCTTGTAGTAGTAGTATCCAATGGATCAACCTACATTTTGCATCCTTTTTAGAAAGGAGGTACTTTAAGGCCACGTGATCCGAGTGTACTATAACTTTATACCCTAACAGGTAAGATCTAAACTTATCCAAAGCAAACACTATATCTAACAACTCTTTCTCAGTAGTGGAATAGTTGAGTTGTGCATCATTTAGTGTTTTACTAGTGTAATATATCACATGGGAAGTTTATCAATGTGCTGCCCCAAAACAACTCCAATGGCATAATCCGACGGGTCACACATTATTTCGAATGGTGCGTTCAAATCTGGTGGTCGAATAATAGGTGCAGAAGTCAATTCATCCTTAAGTAGCTCGAATGCTTTCTTACAACCTTCATCAAAGTCAAAAGTGGCCTCCTTTGTAAGTAAATTATATAGGGGCTTGGCAATTTTGTTAAATTTTTGATGAATCATCTGTAAAAGCCAGCATGTCCTAAAAAGGAGCGAATTTCTTTTACCGTCCTTGGTAGAGGAAGGTTGGCTATTAAATCTACTTTTGCCTTATCAACTTCTATCCCATTGGGTGATATTATGTGGCCTAATACTATCCCACTCAATACCATAAAATGACACTTTTCCTAATTTAAGACAAGATTCTTCTCCTGACACCTTACCAGGACTAACTTCAAGTGGTGTAGGCACTCATTAAATGATGACCTCATCCACAAACACCTCAAAGAATCTTTCTACCATATCTGAGAAAATGCTCAACATACACCTTTGAAATATAGCTGGAGCATTACAAAGCCCAAAAGGCATACATCTGTAGGTGAAGGTTCCAAAAAGGTAGGTGAAGGTGGTCTTCTCCTGATACTCTGGTGCTATAGGAATTTGGTTGTAACCGGAATACCCATCCAAAAAATAGTAATAGTTATATCTGACTAACCTCTTTAGCATTTGGTCAATGAAAGGTAAAGGAAAATGATCTTTCCTCGTGACCACATTCAACTTTCGATAGTCAATACAAACTCTCCACCTAGTGATTATGCAGGTGGGGACTAGCTCGTTATCCTCATTTTTGGCTATCGTGACCCCAGATTTCTTACGTACAATCTGAACAGGGTTGACCCAAGTACTATCAGAGATAGGGTATATGACGCCAACATCTAAGAGCTTTAGGACTTTATCTCTAACCACGTCCTTCATGTGGGGGTTCAGTCGCCTTTGAGTTTCCCTAAAAGGTTTTGCATTTTCTTCTAGATGTATCCTATGCATGCATATGACTGGACTTATCCCTTTTATGTCTGCTATTGTCTACCCTATAGTAGTTTTATGTTCCTTAAGAACATCTAAAAGCTTACCCTCCTGTTCTTTATCTAAGTTTGATGTTATTATTATAGGTAAGGTTTTATCTGGGCCTACGTATGAATATTTCAAGTTATCAGGCAAGGATTTTAGGTCCAAAGATGGTGGTTGCTCTATTGAGGGTATGGGGACAGATTTAGACAGTAGGAGTGGTTCCACATAAGGACCCCACTTAGAGGTATCCATGATTGGTACAACATCTAGAAGATTGTTTACCTCTTCAATAGACTTGTCTATATCAAATTCTCCATTAAAGTGCATCAGACAAGCCTCTAGTGGGTCCGAAATGGACACTGGTGAATGAATCTAATTAATTAAACTCTCTATCAAGTTGACATGATAGGGATCATCGAGGTCTAAATGTTGTTGATCAGCATTAAAAACATTAAGCTTAACCTTCATGTTGCCGAATGAGAGTTTCATTACACCATTCCTACAGTTAATAATGGCATTGGACGTTCCTAAGAATGGATGTCCAAGGATGACTAGGATTTGACTACCAGGATCGAATACAGGTTGAGTATCTACCACAATGAAATCAACAGGGTAATAAAACTTATCCACCTGTATTAAGACATCTTCAACCAAACCACAAGGTATCTTAAAAGATCTATCAGCTAATTGCAGCGTGTTAGTGGTTGGTTTTAACTCACCAAGATTTAGTTGCTCATAGAAAGAGTATGACAACAAGTTAACACTAGCCCCTAAGTCAAGAAGTGCCCTATCTATGACATGATCTCCACTGACACAAGTGATTGTAGGACATCCTAGGTCTCTAAACTTTTGTGGGGTCTTGTGTTGAATTAAAGAGCTCACTTGTTCGGTGAGGAAGGTTTTCTTTTGCACATTAAGCTTTTGCTTTGTTGTGCAGAGCTCTTAAGAATTTGGCATAGGCATGGATGTCTTTAATTGCATTGAGCAATGGTAAATTGACTTGTACATGTTTAAATACCTCCATTAAATCATTGAAGTTTGATCCCTTCCTAGCTTTATTCAATAATTGGGGAAAAGGGCCTTTAGGCACATAGGGTGTCTACACTATAGGTTCTACATGGGTGTTCTGTCTTTTCTCTTTTTCCTGTATTCTTGTTGCCTCTTTTTCCTTTATAGTTTCCTTAGACTGCCCTTCTTTGTTATCAATTTGACAACCGCTCCTAAGAGTGGTTATGGACTTGGCATGCTCATGAGGGTTAAGATTTTGAGAACTTGACCTTATCTCAGATTGACCCTTAGGGTTAGGGATGGGTTGACTAGGAAACTAACCCTTTCATCTATTATGTAGTTTAGCTGACAATTGGCTTACTTGCATTTCTAGTTTGGTTATGACTTGAGAGTTGACATTGGCTGACTATTTACTCTCATTTTGCAATTGGTGTAAGGCCTTTTTAGTGTAATCATTACCTTTTACAATTTGTTCCAACATGGTATGGATGTTTTCCTCTGAATATAGTTTCTTTTGTTGTAGAGGTTGTTGAAAGACAGGTGGCTGATGAGGAACTGTAGTTCTAAGAGGAAAGTTTTGGATAGGGGTATTTACAGATGGCCCCCCTTGGTGGTTATTCTTTGACTAAGACAAATTGGAATGCCTAGCCCATTCAGGGTTGTAGGTCTCAGAATATGGGTTATCGCTAGGTTAGCAATATGCATTCAATGCATTCACTTGGTCTACAAGATATTCACAAAATACTTTATTAGATGGACACGTTGAGGTTAAATAGACTGGACTAGAACAAGTAGCGCATGCCTTTTGTGGATGTTTTTGGGATAATGTAGCAGCCATGAAAGATTGAAACATAGTTTCAAGCTTGTCCATTCTTCCACCTAATTTTTCATTGACAGAGTCGAGCTTATAGGATAGATCAATATGCGCTCCTATCTCATAGATACCTCATTTCTTAGTGGGTTGATTAGTTCTTTTTCTCCTATTTGAATAATCCCATTGCTGAGAATTATCAACTATAGTTTGAAAGAATTTCCATGCCTCACTTTCATCTTTTAACATGAGGGTACCTCCACTCGTTGCATCTATCATTTGCCTATTTTGAGGCGTCAAATCCTCATAGAAGTATTGAAGTTGCTGCCATTTCTCAAATCCATGGTGAGGGCATTTTTACAGTAGTTCATTCCATTGTTCCCAACATTCGTAATATTGATCACTATGCCTTTGTTGGAAATTTATAATTTCACAAAGCAGGGCATTTGTTTTGTGAACGGGGAAGAACTTGTTCAAAAACTTCTTAGACAATTGGTCCTATGTATGTATGGAACCTACCTCCAAGGAATTAAGCCATCACTTAGCTTTATCCTTAAGTGAGAATAGGAATAACCTAAGCCTAATCGGATTTCAGAACCTAAATATAGCACAAATATCAAGGAACTCCTTGATATGTAGGTATGAGTCTTCTCAGTCTCGACCATAAAAAGTAGGGAGTAATTGAATTACTCCCGACTTTAACTCGAAGTGGTCGGCATTAGTGGGAGGTAAAGCTATGCAGGATGGGGTACTGAATTGGAGCGGTACAAAAAAATCTCTAATCGTCTTGCGCTCCATCTCTACTGGTGGTTCAGCCATAGGGATAGGAAGTATGTTTCTTTCCCCTTGGTGTTGGATGTGTTGAATCTCTGGGTTTAAAGATAGTAGCTCAGGTTTCTGAGATCGACGCCCTTACACAAACTATTCCTAATCTAAAATGTCCTACTCTAAATGCTAACTCTAACTATATGTGATGGAAGCAAAAGGCACAGCCAAACACCTTAGGCCAATAAGCAATATATTGATTTTCTTGAATTTGTGTGGGGACAATGCTTTTAATTAACCTAATATAACGCTCCTCCTCTCCTTTAGATTTGACTATTGCTTACTAGTTAGGTTCTGCGAAAGGTAGTTAATACAACCCTCATGTAAGGAGATATTTAGACCTCACAAATGTCAACAGGAGGTGAGGGAAGAGTGAGGTTCTATTAGACAATCCCCAATAACCACAGTGCTCAAAAGCCATTGGAGTGACAATAAATCGTGTCTCAGTAAGAGGGTCCTATGAGCATGTGATGGCCTTATAGGTCTCTTTTGATTGATTTTAATTTGATTTGAAGGGTAGGGTAGTGCGCTTGAGGTGATTATCCTAGGTGGGCTAAGGAGTGGTGATGAAATCCACCCTTGATCTTATGGGGGTAGGGTGCCCTTACCAATTAAATTTCACACTCCATGGCTGTAACGCCCCGGGTTCATTTCACATCCAATTATATTGTCCGCTCTGGGCCATGGGCTCGCACAGTTTTGTTCTTACCCACAACAGGGTAAAATGCGTAATTGGATTGAAAGTCCTTCGAACCCTTATCAACGGGCTAGGAACTCTTCCCCTAGCTGATGTGGGACTAACTCTCAATGCCTCACCTTGCCTAGAAGCCTGCCAGCCTTCCTGGCCCGCCCTCATCAGCCAAGGCTAGCCCTCTCCCCTCCTTAGGGGCCAAAAATGCTCCCCCTAACTGATGTGGGACTAACTCTCAGCGCCTTACCTTGCCTAGAAGCCTGCCAGCCCTCTTGGCCCGTCCTCATCGACCAAGGCTAGGAGGGTTGGCAGGCTTCTAGGCAAGGTGAGGCGTTGAGAGTTAGTCCCACATCGGCTAGGGGAAGAGTTCCTGGCCCTTTGATAAGGGTTTAGAGGACTTTCAATCCAATTACGCATTTGACCCCGTCGTGGGTAAGAACAAAACTGTGTGGGCCCATGGCCTAGAGCGAACAATATAATTGGATGTGAAACAAACCCAGGGTGTTACAATGGCAGTTCGATCAGCATATATATATATCACCTTAAAGCAGTAACTGTGTCCTAAGATGCAATTAAAAGTAATAAATTAATGCAAAATCTTAAAAATGCAACAATTATAAAGGATGCTTTCTATATGAGTTATACTACCAAACAATGCAAATGTACGCTAAATGCATACCATAATCTAGGAATTTAATGAGCGAGGAAACTTACAATGGGGTTTTTTATGAAGATTAAGTGTGGGCCACCTTACCCCACACTTGCCTTGTATTATACAACCCTTTAAAATTAAAATGGAAATTGCAATTTACAAGGATCCTCATTACAAGAATCACTCAAAAGAAAAAGAAAAAGAAAGTCCTATTCTAGGAAAGCAGAAAAATTTCTATTTTGATGAAGATTTCCTTGCCAATTTCCTCTACTTTCCTGTTTCCCTGAAAAAGAAAATTAGAAATAAGTACTAATTTCAGGAAATTAGGTGGTTGTGCACTAAAAAATTTAAAAAATTCACCTAAAATTGCCTAAAATGCTGAAACTCTACAATTCCTACAATTTTTTTTTAATTTTGGATTTTTAATTAAATTTTATAAAAACTTTGTTGCATGTCCCCGACAATGGCGTCAAAAACTTGTTGATATTTTTCACAAGTGCACGGGCTATTGTGGCATAGCTAATGTAAGTATGGGTTAATCCCACAGGGACGCGCTTTAAGATTTTGGAGTTTTTAATAAATTTTAATTATTTAAAATTAAAATTAATTGAAAAAATTAATAGAAAGAAACCAGACTTCATCTTCAGTTTAACAATGAAATTCTAGAGGTCTAATTCCAGAAAGAATAGAAAAAAGAACAACAAAACCTTAACTAAAACTAAAACTAAAAAAAACTAAGAAAAATCTAATTCCCTATCTTGAGTGCTGTCTAATTTCTTCACTTATGGTATCCTAAACTTTGATCAAACTCCATCAATATATTCAACATGCCCTGGATTAATGATTTGACGGAGGAATTTGTTAGATTCATCAAAATTTTAAAGATCTAATCAAATTAAGGAATTTCAGAATTAATGGCTTAGATCTATTTTCAGAACCCAAATTGATGATCAAGAACAACAATTAAACTATTATCTATCCTAAGAACATGTTATAAAATTTAATTGAAACTCTAAATTAAAACAGATAGTAAATAAGAGTTTTTTCGTGGTTAAACCAGAACCCTTGATTTGTTTAAACATGAACAAATAAGATAGTTCCTGGATTAACAACAAAATAACACAGAATGCAAATAACCAAAATAGGAATAACTTAAAACACAAATAGTAACAGTAACAGGACAAAACATGTAATTTGAAATATTTTAATGCGGGCAAAAAGGGAACTTTTCCCAAAACATCCTTAAAACTCCCGTAAACTCCAAATCCACCGGAGAAGATAGGGATGACTGCTAGAGAAGATGCTCAGAAATGATGGAGATGTGCAGATGCTTGGTGGTGTAGATGGCTGGGCGTCGTCCTGTTCTAATATGGGCGTCTTCTAATTTCTGGTTTAGCTATGCTGGACCGGTGGAAGAGGGACGCTAGTGATTGGGGTTGATGCAGAAGAAGAAGAAAAAGCTAGGAAGAGGTGTAGAACAGAGGGAACTATATTGGTATGGCGGTTGACGATGGAGAGAAGCAAGGCATTGCTTCGGTTTGGACAGAGGAGAAGTAGAAGAGGGTGCGTGGCGAAGAGTAGCGGTGATGGGCTATAGGCTGATGCAAAGGGCATGCTGGGTTGTGAATGTGAAAGAGAGAGGTTTATGCGGTGGTGCGATGAAGGGTGGGGTGACCAGTAGAAAGGGAAGATGGGGCTTGTGCGGTGATCTCGGCTAAGAAAATAACAAGAAAAAGAGAAGGTGCATGAGATGGGTTTGGTGGAAGATAGTGACAGGAGATGGCTGGGAGAGAGTTGGGTTATGATGCTTTACAAAGATGGGGCAGTAGCAATGCAAGTAGTGGAAAGAAAGGGTGATGGAGAAAAAGAAGGTCTGGGTAGAGGAAGATTGTGTGTGAGGTGTAAGGGAAAGAGAGAGAGATAGTGAGAAAACAAAGATGGTGTGGGAGATGCGGTGAATGTAAACTTAAGAGATGGAGATTAAGAGAAAGGGATACAGTGGGAAATTGAAAACACAATAAGCAATATAGCAAAGAAGCAAGTAAAAAAACTACACAAAGTAAGACTAAAACTCCAACAACTCCCAAAAAAAACTCTCCCACTCCCCACAGTTCTCCCTCTTTATAATTTTTTTTCTTCCTAATTTTCCTCGACCTCTTTCCTTTAAGAGTTAGTTCCCTATTAAGAAACTTTCTCTAGTTCCAATTTAGGACTCTTCTATTAAGAAACATTCTTCTTTAAGGAACCCTTCATCCCTTGCCTTATTGATCTTCAAACTGATCTGCATCGTTGAAATTAGATTTGAGTCATCCAACCCTCCTTTAGTTGATTTGCAAGACCAAAGACTAGATTAGAGCCATCTAAATAATACATGAAGCATCCACTTAGCTCAATTGATCACCTGACCATTAATTTTGACAATTTACGGTTGGATGGTCAATTTGAGCTAATTTTTATATTTTATCAAAAAAATTATCAAATTAATGAGTTAGATGGTCTAATTAAATGCCAAACTATGGGTCTTTTAGCCAAAATTAAACACTTAACACCTAGTATCATCTAAACCAGAAGTGAGGTAGCCCACTTCATCTGCCTCCCATCTTCATCCAACTAATCTCCCCTTCTGTCTGTCTCCACTCAACGTCTCCCTCATCACCGCACTTGTTTCTCTTTCCTGCTCATTCTCTCAAATCTCTCTACTCTGCCGGCAAAACCTTTGCTCTCTCTCTCTCTGCTTCTACCGGCAACATCAATACCATCACCAGCTTCTCTTCCATTGCCCAGATCCCGATTTCCCTCCTTCTGCTCCGGCCTTTCCCCTTCACCATTCTCCCCTCTCTTCCATTACTGTCAGCACTTGCTTCTTCTTCTTCTCTCTGGTTTTCTCTTTTCCCTCATCTCTCATTCTCTAACAGTCCGGGGTTCCAACAGTATGATATTGTCCACTTTGGGCCGAGGCCCGCACGGCTTTAAAACGCGTCATGCTAATTAGAGGTTCCCCGCCTCTTATTAACAGTCCAGCACCCTTCCCCCTAACGATGTGGGACTAACTCTCTCCCCCTTCCATGTAGTTACTGATACCTCAGGGTTCACCTCTCCCCCTTACACTTACCCTGAGGTTCTGGTAACTACGGGGAAGGGGGAGGGACTGAGAGTTAGTCCCACATCGCTAGGGGGAAGGGTGCTAGACTGTTAATAAGAGGCGGGGAATCTCTAATTGGTGTGACGCATTTTAAAGCCGTGCGGGCCTCGGCTCAAAGTGAACAATATCACACTGTTGGAACCCTAGACTGTTAGAGATGGTATCAGAGCCAGACCCCAACCTGGTGTGGGTGGTTAACCGCATGTGGGCTACTGCGGTCAGATCGCCGATGGAGGTAGACACACGGGGACCCGTGTCCCCTAAGGGGGAGAGGTGAACCCTGAGGTATTGGTAACTATGGGGAAGGGGGAGGGACTGAGAGTTAGTCCCACATCGCTAGGGAGAAGGGTGCTGGACTATTAATAAGAGGCGAGGAACCTCTAATTGGTGTGACGCGTTTTAAAGCCATGTGGGCCTCGGCCCAAAGTGGACAATATCACACTGTTGGAACCCCGGACTGTTAGACATTCTCTCCAATGTCGTCTTCTACCCCATCTCTGGCTTTTTCTCTATTCACCATCTTCCTCCGTCCATTGGGATCTCTATGTGTTTTTTTTGTTTGTTTGTTTAAAAACAGAATTCTAGAAAAATTCTAGATTTACCCATAGAAGAATAATTCAAATTCCATTCCAATCCTTTTTCAACTTATTCCAGTTTTGTCCAATACCTGTTCTACCTGTCTAAGTTCAGTGTTATTCCCAATCAGTCCAAGAACAGAGTTATCTAGACCTGTTTTATTCAAGCTTAACCAAATTAACGGTTTAACTTGAATAAATAGGAATTCTTCAATTCCTTATCTTTTTCACATTAGAATTTTAATTTATCTTCATGGATTATTCTTAGGACATTTCCTAGCTTCTCCACTGCTCTTAATCTTTAATCTGAACTTTAGAAATTAGATCTAAGCTATCCAAACCCAAAATCACTCTTAAGCCCAGATATGCTAAAATTTTGGAAATCTTCTCAATTTAGCCGACAGATCTTCAATCAAATGCACCACAAATATATTGATGAAGACTGATCAAAGTTTATGAGACCAAATTTGAAGAATTTAATAAAATTAATCTAGGGAAGTAGATTTTATGTTTCTTTTAGTTAATTTGCTCTCTTTTTTATATTGGATTTTTGTAATTTTTATTATTTAAATAATTTTAGTTAGTTAATTTTTGTCATTTCTTTTTATTTTTTTATAATTAAATTTTATTAAAACTCCATCTTTTAAGTCAAGTCCCCGTGTGATCGACTCGTACTTGCATTAGCTATACTACAATAGCCCGTGCACTTGCGGTTAAACACATCAACACTTCATGTTTTTCCATTGAATCAATTTCCTTGAAAAATATCTCATTGAGCTGTACTTGGTATACCTTTTGCATTTCTCATAATTTCATTTCAAAATCTCTCACCTTGATTAGCATCTCTATCTCACCTTGTTACATATAAACACACTACATCATCTAGCAATAAGGGTGGCAATTTGGGTTGGCGAGTCGTGTTTGCGGTGACACGAACACGACACTATTAGAGTTATGGGTCGACATGAACACGGCGCGATTAATAGTGGTGTCAAAAACCTATGACTCATACACGACTCGGTTCTTAAAAAAATGACACGACCTGTGTAACACGATTAATTGACTGAGTCGTGTTGGATACATGACACAAAATGATATGAAACGACTCGATTTCCCTATTACGACTTAGTAAAAAAATTGCTCCCAAGTGAATGGAACCAACACAACCACAAAACATAGGACAGTTATTTTACAACCGTCCTATAAAACATAACATATAGGACTGTTATTTTACAACCGTCCTATAAAACATAACATATAGGACAGTTATGACATAACCATCCTATAAAACATAACATATAGGATGGTTATCTCATAACCGTCCTATATGTTACATTTTATAGGACGGTTATGATATAACCGTCATATATGTTAAGTTTTATAGGACAATTATGTCATAACGATCCTATATGTTACATTTTATAGGACGGTTGTATGATAACTGTCCTATATGTTACGTGTTTTATAGGATGGTTATTTTTTAACCGTCTTATATATGCTATAAATTTGTGACTGATCTTCTGATTCTGATTGAATTGAATCTTTGATCACCTGAAGCAATGAAAATGAGGTTCTGGAGCAGAAAATCAGAATTCAGAAATTGCAACTACTTGTTTCAAACTTTCAATGCTTGAGTTTAGCAGAATCAGCACAGCAGCACATTACACTTAAATTCAATCTAAATGCTTAACTTGAGTAAGCTGTAAGATGTTGTCCTTGAAAGAACAAGAACTTCATATTCATGCCTTCTTGTGTAGGGCGTGAAGAGCCTCAACTAGCAAAAGAGGCTAGCATGATCAATGAATGGAATTGTTGTGTTGTCGAGGAGTAAGGATAGACGACCCAACAATACAATTTTCAATGAATGGAAAGAATGGAAGAAGGCCAGATGGCATGGGTCTTTCAGTTATGAACAAATAAACTTTCAACCCAACTCCCACATGAATTGTTAGGATGGAATTCATTTCTCCAACTCTTTTCATGCTCATTGTCATTGGTCATTGCTCCATCCACTGATCCACACGACAAGTACATAGACAAACACAGAAAAGCATTACTAACTAGTATTGGTGAAAATTGAACTATACCAAATTACCAATAAAGTTTCTGTAATATTTTATTATTTTATTATTTTATTTAGAAGCAACACAGTTCTTTACACCACTCACATCACATGATATGTAAAAGAGACTGGAATGAATCAAATAACCACAATAGTAGTAAATAAATAGGGATTAAGTAGCACGTGAGGGAAATCTACTTCCATCAATGTATCAAACACAACAAATTAAAATAAGTTATGAAAATTATACAAATTAATCAAAATGAATTGATCCAGAGTCTTCAGTTGGTTGAGGTGATCCTTTTCCTGCATTGCTACTTATGCTTACACTGTCCTCGCAAACTCATCCATGGCAACTATAATGGTAGAGTCTACAATCATATAGAATAAACATGCATTAGTCATTACTAAGCTCATATAAAATATAATGTAAATATAGAATCATAAACTATTACCTTTCAATCCATATAGCCAATCTCTTACACAAATTAATGCTTACACGGTATCTGGCTTTAAAGTAGATCTATATTGGTCAAGAACCCGACCACCAACACTAAAAGTAGACTCTGATGCAACTGTAGATATGGGAATGCTTAAGACATCACAAGCCATGGCAGCAAGTTCAGGATACCTAGAATCAACATTTGAATCAAATATAAATGTAAATAAGATTACAGAAAATAGCATTTACATGAGATTATTAGTCAAACAACCTGTATTGATTGCCTTTCCAGAATGCAAGAATGTCTAGCTTTGACTCTTGCAATCTTGGTTCATCCAAATAAAGCTCCAATTGTGATTTTTGCATAGCCAAAGTACCTCCTTCACTTTCAAATGAATCAAATTCCTAATGCAAATGCAGTTATATTATTCAACATACTATATGACAATTCATAGTAAATTACTAAATTTTAATATGCTAAGTAATAAGCGACATATAATGAAAGATACAATTATAAATAAAATTACCTTCATAACATCTAAAACCTCTTAACTATATGACATGTTCTGTCTATCATCAACACCTCTAGCCACTGGGGAAGATGAGGACATTGAGGAGGAAGGAATATGATAAATCTTAACCATATATTCATTGAAGAGAGATAATAACTTTTCCCAAACTTGAGCAAACTCCAAGTAGCCACTGCTAAATAATTTCTTGTATAAGAATTCCACAAAGGAGAGCTTATACTGAGGATCCAACACACATGCAATTACCAAAATGGTGCTGAATTCAGACCAGTACTTTGAAAACTTGGCAAATATTTGGGTGGACATACGCTTCATATAGTCATCATCACTTCTCATATATTGTGTTAAACTCAAATAAATTACAAATGTTGCACGAAAGTAGAGATTTACAGTGGGATACTTAGATCCAGAGAACATGCAGGTGGCATCATAAAAAACTACCAAAAATGTCAAAAAATTTGGCAGCCTTTTCCCATTCATTGAAAGAAGGATAGTGCTTATAATTTGAGTCACTTAGTTCTAAGTGACAAAATGCACGTTGGTACCAAAGAGCACTTTCGAGCATCAAATAGGTTGAATTCCATCTTGTAGGACAATCTTGTCTTAAGCCCTTTTTTGTCTCAATTGACATGTGATTCACACACTCTAAAAATTTTTGTTTTCTACTTTGTGATGCTTTGACATACTTGATACTCTCTCTAATTTTTTGAATAGCATCATCAATTTCTTTCAAACCATCTTGCACAATCAAATTCAAAACATGACAACAACAACGTAGATGAAGGAACTCTCTACCACAAACAAGAGTGTTCTTGATGTTTAATTGATGCCTTAACAGCTCAATAGAAGAATCATTAGTAGAAGCATTGTCGAAAGTGATTGAAAAAATCTTTTTCTCAATCCTCCATTCTACCAATAATGAGTATACCTTTTTTGCTAATGATATTCCATTATGTGGAGGTGGTAGGGAATAGAAATTTAATATCCTCTTTTGTAAGACCCACTGACTATCTAGAAAATGTGCTGTGAGACTTATATAACCATCAGTAATACAAGAAGTCTACAAATCAGATGTCAAACTTATCCTGCCAGGTGTCAACTCTAACATCTCTTTTATATTTCCTTTTTTACTTTTATACATTCTCAAAACATTTGCTTTTACTGTATTTCTACTAATCAAGTGCAAATCTGCACGCATATATTTCAGTAGAGTTCTAATTCTATCATACTCAACAAATTGAAAAGGAAAATCATGTAGAACAACTGTAGCTGCTACTAACTCACGATAAACTTCAGGATCAAACTTATTATCTAAAGCTGCACTTAGTAACATGCTCCCCTGACTTTGAGATAAAAGCAACTGACCTATATCACGAGAAGAGCTTTGTTGACAAGTTTTTATATGATGTTTTAAGTTATCAATAGCAAATTTTCTATCACAAATATATATTGCAGAGCACTTCTTGCATTTACACCTTTGCCTTCCATCTTCTGATAGAGGAAGGTGTTCAAAAAAATTCCAAATTGGAGACATTAGTTTCTTGTGCTTTTTACCTCTACTGGATTTTGAAACTAACTCCACGTTCTCCAAATCAGCAAGCTCATCATCATCGTTGTTGTGGTGCAGCATAATCAAGTTATCAGAAACATCAGTGCTCTCAACTTGTGCTTATATTGCAAAATGCAAATGACAAAAAAAATTTAGTTCACATTGACAGTAAACAAAACATTACACCAACAATTACTAATAAGGGAAGGGAGTGAGAGTGAGGAATGAAAAGAGTCAAAATCATAATTTCATAAAGAAATAACAAAAAACAAACACATACTTGTGGTGCTGTAGTAGGGGTGCTGTTGCTCATCGTGTTAGAAGGGTTGAACTTGAAGAAGATATTTTGAAAGGAAAATTTGAAACATATGTAAAATTGTAAATTGTAAAAGCAGCTTGGGTTGGGTTGGGTTGGGGAGCCTTTAACTTATTCAAGCTATTCTATATATATTTGATTGATACTATCTATATAAGACGGCTCGATAACAAGTCTTATAATATAACAAAAATTAAAAGACCGTTAATAACAGTCGATATTATAGGACGGCTAATGAATAATTGTCCTATTTTAATAAAAATATAGGACGGTTAGGACATAATAGTCCTATAATAGGGAAACCAAATAGGACGGATGGTTAACACATAATCGTCCTATATTTATACAATATACTGATATAGGACAGTTATACATTAACCGTCCTATATTGTATACATATAGGACGGTTAGTGCATAACCGTCCTATATTTATACAATATAAATATAGGACGGTTATGCACTAATAGTTCTATTTTTGCGTAAGAATATAGGATGGTTATGTACTAACAGTCCTATTTTACACATAAACATAGAGGATGGTTACAAATTAACCGTCCTATATATTTTGAAAATATAAGACGGTTCTCATATAACCATCCTTTATTTACACATATGGTTTTTTACTTTACCAATTTGTGAGTGTGAGTCGTGACTGTGATGTGCTGACTTCCAGTGACCAGTCTGCCTATGCTGGCAAACGGCCTAGCCTAGGCGCAGGCCTGCCTGACAGGGACCGATTGCCTGCTTTCCTCGAATTTCAAACTGGCAAGTGGCAACTGGAGTTAATGAAACTTACACTTCAGTCATTTGTCAAATATTTTGAGTCCTTGATGTTAGATCCAATGTGTGGGCCCCCCTTGTAGTGGCGGAAAAACAAAATAAAAACTGAAAACATAAAGGTTTAACTAATTAATAATTATATAGGTCTACTAAGTCAATCTAGTCTAAGGCAATTGTTTTGTCTTTTTGTATGTAAGTAAGCCCAAATCCAATTATCCAATTGAATTTGAAGTCTTATGCTAAAGCCCCTGCCCTGACTGGTTGTTTGCTATAACTATATGTTATAGCCTAAGACTTAGCTACACCTACACACTGTCTCTAATTTTCTTATCAACCATTTTAAGATTAGCTACTCATTGTCAGTTACAAACTTATAAGTTACACTTAGTAGAAAATTAGTTAACCAAGTTTTGTAACTTGTACAAGTACAAGTGAGAGACTAACTAATTGTCATACAATGTATAAAATTATAAATGCTAATGATTTTCTTATGTTAATTTCACATGTCATCACCAAACACCAATTGATCTAATATATATCTTTTTCATCAAATTCATGAATATCATGTATCCAACTCATATAACTCAATATTTGTTTCTCATTTCTAACTCCCAATTGATGATAATAGATTGGGAATAACTCATTCATCCATGATCAATCCATTGATCCATGTAGAGTAAATTTTAGTAACTCCCTTAGTAATATCATTCAACATTTATTTTTTTTCTCATGATTATTATTATTTATTTTACTATCAATGCCACTTCTTTTCAGTTTTCACTATAGAGTATAGACCATAATCCATCATTAATTTTAGTTTCACCAAAGTTATCATATCAATATCCCTTTAATTCTCTCTTGATAAGCTTTTGTATTAATTCAACACATAACTCCTATTCTCTGTTCTCATTCTCACCTCACCTAATGAGTTAATTACATAACTAATAACTATTCCCTTCCTATACTCATTATCCACCAATGAGATAATTACATAACTCTTTCTATACTAATTCTCAAGGCAATTGTTTTGTCTTTTTGTATGTAAGTATGTAAGCCCAAATCCAATTATGTAATTGAATTTGAAGTCTTAAGCTAAAGCCCCTGCCCTAGTTGGTTGTTTGCTATAACTATAAGTTATAACCTAAGACTTAGTTACACCTACACACTATCTCTAATTTTCTTATCAACCATTTTAAGATTAGCTACACATTGTCAGTTACAAACTTACAAGTTACACTTAGTAGAAAATTAGTTAACCAAGTTTTGTAACTTGTACAAGTGAGAGACTAACTAACTGTCATATATTGTATAAAATTATAAATGCTAATGATTTTCTTATGTTAATTTCACATGTCATCACCAAACACCAATTGATCTAATATATCTCTTTTTCATCAAATTCATGAATATCATGTATCCAACTCATATAACTCAATATTTGTTTCTCATTTCTAACTCCCAATTGATGATAATAGATTGGGAATAACTCATTCATCCATGATCCATTGATCCATCATTCATGTAGAGTAAAATTTAGTAACTCTCTTAGTAATATCATTTAACATTTGTGTTAATTCAGTACATAACTCCTATTCTCTGTTCTCATTCTCACCTCACCTAAATACCTAATGAGTTAATTACATAACTAATAACTATTCCCTTTGAACCCTTCCTATACTCATTATCCACTAATGAGATAATTGCATAACTCTTTCTATACTCATTTTCAAGCTACTGAGTTAATTACATAACTATTTCTATTCTCATTCAATCATTCTTAGCTAATGAGTTAATTACATGACTCTTTCTTTACTTATCCTCAACAACTTTTGAATTGAGTATGAGTTACCTACATAACTTTGCTTTTTTAAGTTGATCCTCAACTGAGATCAGATGAGTTAAATACATAACACTTACTTTACTCATCCTCAACCTCAACAACAATTGAATTGAGTATGACAGTATGAGTTACTGACATAACTTTGTTTAGTTTTTAAGCTGATACTCAACTGAGATGAGTTAATTACATATATGCTTTGTCTTTTTAAGTTAGCTCATCCTTAAGGAAATTAAGATGAGTTAATTACATAACTCTTTCTTTAGTCTATACTTAATAACTATTTTTTTTAAGCACATCCTCGACTAAGATTAATTAATAACTCTTTCTTTACTCATCCAGTCATGTCATCCTCCTCAACTGAGATGAGTTAATTACATATATGCCCTGTCTTTTTAAGCTCATCCTTAAGGAAATTAAGATGAGTTAATTACATAACTCTTTCTTTACTCTATACTTAATAACTATTTTTTATTTAAGCACATCCTCAACTAAGATTAATTAAATACATAACTCTTATAGCTTATACCGTTATACGACGATTATGCAACAACACAACAACCATCTACCTTTCTAATAAATAAATAACCATCCTATATAACTTATAGGACGGTTATAAAAAAACCGTCCTATATTTCATTATATATATTAAAGGACGGCTATTTAAAAACCATCCTATATTGTTCTATATATTATAGGACAGTTATTTAAAAACCGTTGTATATTGTTCTACATATCGTTTGTCACCTTGATCAACCCTAATTTCAATCTTCCAACGGTCCAACCTATTGAAAAGGTGAAAAAGACCATTCCTCTTCAATCTTTCATAGATCTAAGCAAAAAAAGGTATGTATTTATGAATTTTAGCATATGTATATAGTTTCTGTAAAAAACATAAAAACCAATACGTTTTTCATATTTTTTGTTGTTTGTTAACTATTTTCCATAGATCATGATGGGTTTTAGTCTGAGAAGGTGAAAACGATCATTCCTCTTCGATCGTTCACATATCTAAGCAAAAAAAGGTATGTATTTATGACTTTTAGTATCTGTATACAGTTTCTGTAAAAAACATAAAAACTAGTATGTTTTTTCATTTATTTTTTTTGTTAACTATTTTCCATAGATCTTGATGGGTTTTAGTATGAGAAGGTGAAAATGACCATTCCTCTTCAATATTTCACAGATCTAAGCAAAAAAAGGTATGTATTTATGAATTTTAGGATATGTATACAGTTTCTGTAAAAACCGTAAAAACCAGTACATTTTTTCATATTTTTTGTTGTTTGTTAACTATTTTCCATAGATCTTGATGGGTTTTAGTCTAAGAAGGTGAAAACGACCATTCCTCTTCGATCTTTCATAGATCTAAGCAAAAAAAGGTATGTATTTACGAATTTTAGCATATGTATACAGTTTCTGTAAAAAACGTAAAAACCAGTATGTTTTTTCATATTTTTTGTTTTTTTGTTAACTATTTTCCATAAATCTTGATGGGTTTTAGTTCTATGTGTATAAGAAACATTCCATTTGAGTTTTATACTTCTTTGCTCTAGATCTGAGTTTGTTTTTAGGTTTTTTACTGTTTTTTTTCGAAGAAATTAGTTATGAAAATAAAAAAAAGTTGTTGTTTTTTCGTATTTCTTCATTGAAACGTATTTCTATCCACATATAGAGCTTTCCCATGTTGTGTATTCATGTGTGATAATGTTTTCATCTCTCTTTTTTTGTACTTTAGTGTTATTTTTTAATTTTTCCAAAAAAAAAGTTACAAAAATTAGGAATTTTTTTTTCTTTTTTCTTTTTATTAGTTAATACCTATTCTTATCCACACATATATAGCTTACTCATGCTTGAATCTTCATGTATTAATGATTTTTAGCTAATTTTTAGCATTTTAGCTCATTTTAATTACAAATAATATAATTTTGCGCCTCAGGTAGTCAGGCTCCAGGGCCGGGCACGTGCCTGGGCGCTGCAGGCTCCAGGCACACCCCTTTGTGCTTTGGTACTCCTCGTACCTTTAACTACATAGCGGACAGTAGTGATCCGACCTTACCCTAACAAGTTAGCAACCTTGATCATCTAAGGAATTGGTTGTCAATTTTGTCCTTAAACTGAGACTGTAAATCCTTCTTTATGAATCTATGATCAAACTATAAAAACACTTTTCACTTTTCTTGTATAACTGTAGTCATTTTCATTTTTATTTGTGAAGCAAACATGGAGCAAGTAGAAGAGGTACAAGTAGAACAATTACAACACACAGAAGCAGAACAATCAAGGCTATCAAGCACATGTCCATCAATAACACCACCGATCAGTGTCAAGAGAAAGGTCAGGGGGAGGAGGCCAACACAAATGGATCGTATAAATAAGAGAACCTCAGTGGGAATAAAAGAAATGGTACAATTCAACAGTAGAGGCCAGTTGATTGGTGGTACTGCACATGCCTATGCTAGCTTTATATGTTGCACTGTTAGAAGACTTGTGCCAGTATCAATGACTGATTGAAGACTTGTATCACCACAAGTCAAAGATTCAATATGGGAAATGGTCAAGGTATGTAAATTCTTCCTACATATAACATAATATGTCCTTTATATTTATATATTTTGTTTTTGTTTGCATATAAATCACAATACACAAAGTTGCTACAATACTCACTAGTAAGTTAGTCACTTTAACATGCTTCTTCTTTTGTTTTGTAGTCTGCCTTTGACGTATCTGATGAGTGCAAGAAGCAAGCATTGCTAGGAGCTGGTGAAGCTTGGAGGAAATGGAAGAGTGAGCTTGCAAGGAAGTACATACTTCCAAATTCCCATGATCATTCTGCGCTTAATATGGTCCCTCAGTTGTATTCCTGCTTCATTAACCAGGAAGCATGGAATCAATTTGTACAGTATAGGCTATCTCTTGATTTTGAGGTAATCACAACTTGAACTTGCCAAGCTAAATTTTGATTCTTGTAATTATTATAATTGATTGTATTTTGATCACATTACTTTGATGTCTAGGCAAAGCGTATAAAAGGACAGAAGGCGCGTGCACAGAACAATATGCTGCACCACCTTTCAAGGGTTGGCTATGCACGATTAGAGGCAGATGTAGTAAGTATATCATGTGACATTCCATTTGTCTAATAATAGTGGATTTTTATTTATTAACTCTGACTTATTGTCTCTTATTATAGCAAAAGAAGGCTAGGAAAATGGAGCCCATTAACTGTGTTATTCTATGGAAAATGACACATTTGAAAGGGCGTAACTCCCACACCTTTGCCAATGAGACAACTGTAGCAATTTCTTCAAGAATTGTAAGTGGTTTAAGACTTTAAGTTTTATACTTTTACTTTATCTGCATACTGCCTAGTTAAATACTTTTATACCCTTGCACAGTACATTATATAAATATTACATATATAATAGTGATTTGATCATGTTATGATCTTTACATGTGCAAGAAGAGTTGACCCAAGAGAGTGCAAGTGCAACTACAGGGACTCTTAGCAGCACTGCTGCAAAGGGAGACATCCTGTATAGGGCAATGGGCAACAAGGATGAGCACCCTGGCCGGGTAAGGGGCCAAGGTTGGGATGTCGTTCCTTCCAAGTTCTTCCCCAAACAAAAGGCTCCTATGCTATAAGAATTCAAAGAATGGAAGAAGCAAACAGTTGTGGAGATATATAGCAAGATCAAAGATCAACTGTTGAAGGAACTCCAGGGTGGCGGAAGAACCTCATGTGAGAATGTTGGCCTCAAGCTGAAGCTCAACCTCAAGTTCAACCACCCCAATTTGACAATAGCTGCACTCCTAGTCCTCCATCAGATGAAGAGGTGGTAAAACAAGTACTTGAATGTGATGTCCGGGTCCCGATCAGTGAGGTATGTATATTGACATGTTTAGTTTTACAATGTTACTTATTTACTAACCTTTTAGTTTACATTACATCACTAATTATTATATATATGTCATTTCTCAAATGCAGGTGGGTTAGTGCATGTTGCAGCTACATACATCTAAGAACCATGTGGCTATGGCAACATTGTACGAGGTTTGGCCCATGACTTCCGCCACCTTGCATGGTAAGTTGATGCCTCCACACAGTAAGCGCGTGTGCATCACTACTGCCATTCAACCAGATGCTCCCCTTCCATTTCCAATCGAAGGGGTTGATGTTGAAACTGTTGGGGATGCAATTGGATATCATGTGTGTTGGCTAGAGAAACAAATAAAACCAATGATATCCGATTCCAAGGTACATATATACTAACTGTAGTCATGGCTTCATTTTCTCCTACCTTTTTTTAAGTCGTCTTAAATTGTTAATTGATTAATATTGTCTGCAACATGTCGGATCACCAAAAGCAGCACAAGGAGCAATTGAAGCAAACCTCACTGCTAGCAAATTCTGGTGTAGTGGTAAGCGTAGCCACATCCTAGCCTTCCCAGGTAGTACTAGTTCTATATATTTGCATAGTTGTATCATGTTACATGTGAACTTGAACGATGCAACAACTAACAAGTTCAAAGCACTTGTTAATTGTTAGGTGCTCACTACTAACAAGTCAGTAGTCACAATGTTATATTATAAAATATTCTAATGTTACCTCACTGTGTCTCTTCTTTTATATATGCTAGTATACCAGTATATGTTGTATATATTCATTACTAATTTCTAAAATGTTACATGATTACATCTACAGTGTAGGGATCAGGTGGAGGTTCCACTTAACACACCTCCATTCCTAAGGGTACTATACAGACTGACCAATGAAGACAACACAATGAACCCTATAAGGATAGAGGCAGGTGTGCTTTCAAAAGATGTGGTTGAGGTTCCACTCTTCAAGGAAGACCTCTTAGCCATATGTAATATGGATCAATTGGAGTACATGCACATCGTATTCTATATAGGGTACGTCGTGTAACTGCTCTACCCTATTAGAGTTAAGACTTACGAATCAATGTAACATTACTTAATACTTGCTTTTTTAATAACACTTAATAATTATTTGACATTAACCCAAATTCCAAATGCAGGTATTTGCATGATAGCTTGCAAATACTAGAGGTCAAGGACATTTACAAGTTCCTTGACCCTTCTCTTGTCTTTCGATTGGAACATTTGCCTGCGGACAAACAAAGTGAAGATATCATTCCTAGTCTCATGAATTGTGCGAAGGGGCAAGCCTTACTGATTCCCTACAATAACGGGTACGCTGTAACATATGTTGCTTAATTATGCCATTTTAATTTCACAATTCATACACATGAATACTATATTAGTTAAGATTAGAGAAAATTCAATTGAATTGTTATTTTTATAGGTCCCATTGGATGCTGCTAACTTTGGATGTGCATGGTGGCCATGCAAATTTTTTTTATTCATGTGGAGCACACATTCGGGAACACCTGATGGAAATTATAAATAAGTCTTTATTATTCCTTTTATTATAATATAACTACTCACCTGACAACAATAATAATATTCATAATCTAATACTTTTCAATTATATGTGTGTAGAGCATGGTATGAATGGCCTGAGAGGGAAGGCATTCACCACCCACCAAAACTCAACTGGAAAAAGGCCAAGGTACGGTTTGCTAATTACTGCTCTTTAGACTCTTTGATATAATTTTAAACCTGAACTTATTGGAAATTATATTTGGAAACTTTTCTGTTGTCTTTGGTGGCATTGTTCTACAGTGCCCTAAATAAAAATCAGATTGGGAGTGTGAATATTATGTTCTTAGATACATGAGAACCCTCATTCGCAATGGAGTTACAATCTCACTATTGAGAAAGGTAACACTTAGACTTACTGACCAATGTTACACTTTTGATTTGTATATTTCCTAACTAAATCCAAGATTACATGTCTGATCTCTGAACTAAGTTATTATATGTTTCTTACAGGCGGATTTGGGAACCAAGAGTTACTCCCAGTTGGATCTAGATGATATTAAAATGGAATGGATAGATCATATTATGAATTTTAATTTGTAGTTCAGTGATGTAAATGAATGTATATTATCATTCATGTATATACATTTTACTCAAATATAATACAAAGATCAGTTCATTTCAATGGATGTGTTCTATTTTTCTTTTGATTGAAGTACACTGTTTCAATGTATGTGCTTTCTTTGTTTCAAACTTTCAAATTTCAATGATGTGATTAGGAAGTTGGTGTTTTGATCAGCAGATGGGTTGATCATCAATTTTCAATGATGTCAGCAGAGGGGTTGTATCATGTACATACAGATACAGTATGGGTGATACAGAAGCAGATAACTTTGGAGAGGGAGGCAGATATGGAGGTTGAAAATTGAAATTACTGATACTGAAGTTGTAGATATGATTCATATGTATATGATACCAAAATAAAGACAAATTTATTCCAAAATAATGACAAATAAGACGGTTCTAGAACAACCGTCCTATATTACCTAACTAATATAGGACGGTTATTCAAGAACTATTCTATATTACCTGACTAATATAGGACGGTTCTTCAAGAACCGTCTTATATTTTCAACCATACCATAGGTTAGACGGGTCAAGGTGATGAGTAAATAGGTTGCATGTCAAACAGGTGGACACGATGGGTCAAATTGATTGACTCGAACATGACACAAGTTTTGGCATGTCATTTTTGGGTCACCCGAAAATGACACGAACACTATAAGACTCGACCTAAACCCGCTAAATTCGTGTCGGGTTCAAGTCCTGTTATTGTGTCGTGTCATATTTTGCCACCCGTATCTGGCAACCCAATAATTACATATCCAATGTTAGATTGTGGTGAATTATTCACCATGACAAAGTTACATTGAGAAGGAATGCCAATAGCTAAATTTTTTGACCATTACATTATTTATTTTATATAAGGAACCCAATATTAAGGACAAATACTCAAGACACTTCATGTTTTTATATTGAATAAATGTCCTTGAAAACTGCTACAGCCATTGAATTGTACCTTCATACCTTTTCTATTTTCTCAACATTTCAATTCAAATATTCTCACCTTGGTTAAGCATGTTACCTTCAAAAGGAAAAAGCTATTTGAATGGACTACATAATCTACTATCCAAATAGAACCAAATGAAATGTATATAAAATAAACTATGAAAATTCAAACTACTATTTGAATCTATATCCAAATCGATGAAATTTATTGGAATGAATACAGATAGTATCCTAATTGTATCCAATCTATTGGTAGCCATGGTTGCGCTCCATCCCTTTATCTTGTATCCATGTTGATTGGTACATGTATCATATCAATCGACGGAATCTTATTTTGATCCCTATCTTTTGTTTCATTTATTCTATAATAATCACAAAAACATTTTTGCTTTTTGAGTTATCCGACATGTTTATCGGATTAGCAAGTCTGCAAGATGGATAGGTACAAAAAATCTCATCCAATATAAACCTCTCTAGTGGGCCTCCTCCCCTAAAATATGGATAGTATTAAGAGAAAACACAATATCATCCATATTTCAAGTGAAAGGAACTCACCAGAGATACAATTGTTGCTTGAGATTTTGGGTAGCCACCAATCTTGAAGGAATATGAATCCAATGAATAGGTTGGGTCACTTAAAAAGTTTGAGTGGGCCCAATAGGCGGTGGTAGACTACTTTTTAAGCACAGACTCTTAATAGGACTCTTTAAATTATAATCATTACATTTTCCAACTAAAATAACTAGTAAAAGCATCCAATGGGCATGATTTTTTGCAGAGAGGTAGGCCAAACAAGATGATTGGGTTAGATCATCCAAAGATAGACTTAGCTACCCAAGGTTTCGAAGTTGGTCCTAAAATTCAACTTGGATTGCATCTCTCAATAAAGCTTTTTGGGAGGAAGTCCCAATCGGGATAGAAGTTTCCAAGACTATTTTAGACAAATGTATATGATTACAAATTCAAAATAGCTCTCCATTAAAGATGCGAGTCAAATTATACATCAATCTCTTGAAACATAAAACTAAGATGACTTCTCTACTCTGATAAAGAGCAAATCTTGGAATTTGTTATGACTGAGTTAACAAAACACATGCTAGTTGCAGATGATATAGTCTTAATTGATGAGACAAGGAAGGATGTAAACACAAAGCTAGAGTTATAGAGATAAGCATTAGAATCTAAAGGATTTAAAATCAGCCGAACTGAGAATATTTGTAATGCAATTTTAGCAAGGAGAGGAGTATGAGTGGAACACCAATTAAAATTGATAACCAAGAAGTCTCCATAAAAGACCACTTTTAGAAAGTAGGATCAATGATTTATGAGAGTACAGAGATTGAGAGGGAGGTTACCTAGAGAATCCAAGTGGGTTGGAACAAACGGGGATATGCATCTGGAGTTTTGTGTAATTGGAGGTTGCCACTCCAACTAAAAGTAAAATTCTGTGGAATGACCATAATTTTGGCTATGTGCTATAGATCAGGGTGTTGGGTAATTAAGGAATATCATGTTCATGGGCTAAACATCACAAAAATAAGGATGTTGAGATGGATGAGTGGCAAGAAAAGAAAGTACATAATTAGGAATGAAAACAATATAGAAAACTTAGGGTTAGCACAAATAGGTAACAAGATGAGGGAATTAGACATAGATGGTTTGAACAAATCTAAAGGAGATACAAAACAGTACCGGTTAGAAGGAGTAAGGCAATGCAAGTAGAATGTTCTAAAAGGGCAATGGGAATGCCCAAAAGAATATGGATAGAAGTAGTGAGAAAAGGTTTAGGGGGGTTTATTTAATGGCACAAGTCTGGTGTTTCTGAGATATCATGGCATATCTCAAAAATGCACCTTATTTAACTGCGATATCTTTGGCATATGTGAGATAGAATGTTTATTTAACTACGATATCTCTGGCATATGTGAGATATAATGTTTATTTAATCGTGTTATCTTTGGCATATATGAGATATCAGTTTTATTTAACTACGTTATGTTAAGCATATCTTACATATCAGCCTTATTTAACATTGGATCTTTGGCGTTTTGGAGATATGCCAAATCCCTTATGTAGTGTAAAAACTTGTCCATTTTAGAGCGAGAAAAATCAATTTCAAACCAGCATTTTTCAGTGAGAGAAAATGAACTGGTTCATTGGTAGGTGAAGGGTTTTGGGTTCTCTAGTGAATGTCTAGGGTGACGAAGAGGTTTTGAGTTCTCTGGTGAAGGGTTTTGGGTTCTCTGGTGAATGTATAGGGCAACGAAGAGGGAGTTCGTCTCTACATGAATAGAGACGAAATCGTTGGTTTATTAATCGAGAGTGAGGGGGGTTTGCCATCCAATTTGAAGGGCAAGAGAGAAGGGGATTGTTGGTCAGTTTTGTTAGGGCAAGAGAGGGCTTTGATTAGCTTCATGAATCTATAGGGTGAGAGAGGGTTTCATCTATTGTTCTATATTCACCAGTTTCATGGATCTGTAGGGTGAGAGAGGAGGGTTCAACATTTTTCGTATTCACCAGTTTCATCAATCCATAGTGTTCTTTTTCCATTTTTTGTTGTTAGGCGACAGAGAGGGTGTTCGTCTAGGGCAAGAGAGGGGTTTGTCAGTTTTTTGTTTCTGAAAACCCTAGATTTGCTTGGGCACAAAACCCAGTTTGCTTCTTCCCTGCAATCTCGTCTCTTCTCTCTTTCCTTCTCTCTCACGTCTCTAAGGTATGTTTTTTCTACTGTGAAACGTTGTTTCTTGTGGAATGATTTCTACTAATGTTGTTCTTGTTCTGGGATTTGTTGTGCATTTCACCATTTATGTTCAAATTGAGGGGTAAATCTGGGGAGTAGCATGGTTAATTATTTTGCAGCACATTTTTATAGTGTTCATTGTAATCTTCCACATGTAAGAGCTCTAGGTGATTGTATCAAAAGTAGGAAACAGATAATCGGATAAATAATTAGCCATGATCTTTCTCATCCATGCATAATATCATGAAAAATAAATACAATTTTTTTTACTGCTACTGAGCTTCAAAGCTTGAGGGAAAGATGCTTCTACTACGTTGTTTATTCTTTCTTTTAGTTGTCTTTGTTGAAGACAGAGAGCTAACTGATAGTGTTGTTTACAGTTTTTCTTAAAAGGCTAATCCATGCTGTTGTTAAAATCCATTGATCAGGTGGATTATTCGGTGGTCCATCAAATAATTTGATCACTCTATGTTTGTACATGTTATATCTGCAGTTATGTAATCAGTCTTTGTTTATTTTCATGTTTGTATTGCTTCAGCCATGTTCTCATTAAACATGTTCTAGGCTCCATAATTGTTCTGTTGTATATGCAAGATGTAGTTCTATTGTATCTGTTTTATATGTTGTTCTCCTGTTAGGAATGAACTCTGTCTCAGAATTAAAATGTTCTGTTGCTCGTTTATTTTCTTGTATTTATTGCTTTAGCCATGTTCTCGTTGAGCATCTGCTAGGCTCCATGACCGTTATTATCTAACTATGAGATGTTGGAAGTAAGAAGTCTAAACATTTATCCCCTTGATGATTGCAACTTTTATATATTTTTTGGTCTGAACATGTTGTGAACACAGTTTCCTGCTTTAAAGCACAATTGAAAAGCATCATGTAGAAAAATAGTAACAATTAAGTTTCTAAAAATATAGTTGTAGAGTCTTTTTTGGTAGAATCCATAGGGAAGAAGCAGAGGTAGTTGTCATCCATACATTGATACTTCAAATATATTATTTTTATGCATCCTCTTATTGGTATGTTACATTGGAGACATTTTTCAGATGCCCCGCAAAAGAAAGGAGAGAGTCCCTGTGACACCTAGTCCTGTTCATGGTGAACATATGGACAGTGTGTCTGAAGACATTGGTGATGGAGACAAGGGACCATATAATAAATGGACCAAGGAACAAGAGGACTTTATCCTCAAAACACTTTATGATGAAATCATAGAGGGGAGAATCATTGCAATAGGGGGTATGCCAAAGGGTGTAGTGATTAGGGAATTGTTGGTTCGCTTCAAAGAGCAATTTGGAGTTGATTTAACCATGAAGCAATTGAATACGAAAATATGACTTTTCAAAAGCAAGTACATGACACTTGCAAAGTTAAGGAATAGAGACTCAGGATTAGGGTGGGATGTAGAGAGAAATTGCTTCCTTGCAACTCTAGAGGTCATGAACACCCACCTCCAGGTAATGCAGCACACCATTTCTATAATAATATACATCATCTTTACAATGTCTTTACAAATATTTGTGTATGTACAGTAGAATTCGGAAGCTCGATGCTTATTTGGGAGGAATTTATGGAAATATGAGCACCTGGAGACGGTGTTTGGGGGGAGCATTGCCATCGGAGAATTTTCCTCAGGGATCAATAATTCTGTATAAGATGAAGGACTCCGTGAATCGAGAATGGTTGGCAGTCAATATACACACCCTATTGAGGAAGTATACAGACCACACATGTCAAATGTGGATGTTGATGTTGATGCATTTTAACCCCAGGGCCCATATTATGGGGAGGAAGATGAAGGGGACACTGATGGATTGCACGCGCAATCTCCATTTGAAAACCTTCCACAATTCCCTATACCCCAAGATACCTCCACAACCTCATCCTTAATTCCCTCCTCTAAGACAGTTACCCCATGGCGTGCGAGGAGAAAAGGGAAACAAGCTGGTCAATCATCATCCTCAACATGCAATGATCCTCCTTCATTCATTGATCTTTCCATTATATCAAGGTTGGAATAACTTGCAGGCATAGACAACTCCTTGTGAATGACTGCATTGGATTCTTTGGAGGGTCTGACTGAGATGGAGAAGGTTAAGGCATATAATATTCTCCACAAAACAGACATAGGCTTCAGGGAGGGTTTCGCTCGCTAGTCGCAAGATGCACCTGTAGGTGTTTGCTATTTGCAGAGAAACTATTTTAGTTGAATATATTTGGTGTGTATTTATATTGGACCTCTATACGTCATATTTATTATGGTTAGACATATACATTGAGGCTATGAATATTTAATTATTACACATTTATTGTGCTGCCTTTATATGATTTGAACATTTAATTCTATATGGATGATGTTGTAATATGCATATTACAATTTAAATTTTTTATGGTTGTAAAAGTTGATTATTAGGTGTAACGCCTCACATGCGTAGACTGTGCACTGGCTCAACAAACAATTGAGACTTTGCCAAAATTTTGCTAAAGTATAAGCAAAATTTCCTTACAAGATAATACAGGTTTCATGTGTGATAATATAGGGCAATGGCAGAAGAGGGATAGTGCAGCATTGCATGTAACGAAGAAGTAATTTGTGAAGTGAATAATGTGGTAAGCACAGCCGCATCACACATATTAAGACATGTTATACAATTTGAAGAGGATGTTACGCTGCATGTGCGAAGGCCGCGTCCAATGCGCACCCATAAAAGTACTCAAGGTTATGAGGAATTTCAGTTAGTTTATGAAGAAACTGGGCTGAGATTCCAAAAATTGTATAGAATACATCAGTTCCAGTTTAGTAAGTTGGTTAATATTTTCCAAAACATAGGGCTCTTATCGAGTACCCGCTAGGTGATAGTGGAGGAGATGGTGGCAACATTTTTAATGATTGTTGGACAAGACTCAAGGTACAAACTAGCCGCGAAGGATCTATTTAGGTCCACTTACACCATTAGTACCAACTTCCATAAAGTTCTTCATGCAATCTTACAGTTGTACGGTCTCCTTATGGCTCTGCATGCAACGGAGGACCACCCAGAGATTTTAAACAATTATCGAAAAGACAATCATTTCACGGTAACTATATCTGTATTTTGCAGTCTTTAATACAATAGATTGGGACATTACAAACATAACATTCAATATGTCACATACTATTGACAGGGTTGCATTGGAGTTGCAGATGGGACACTAATACCTATTAGGGTTTATGGCTTGGGTCCACATGAATCATCAAAGTGGCATACCAGGAAAGGATTCATTGCACAAAATGTTCTTACATGTTGCAATTTTGACATGCAGTTCACATACGTGCTTGCTGGCTTTGAGGGGTCTGCACAAGACACTGCTGTGCTAAAAGAGGCTCTTACAAGACGAGGAGCACAGTTGACAATTCCTGATGGTAAATCCATTATATGTTTACATTTTAGGTTATACCTTGATGCATTGTTCCTTAATCGTTGATGCGCTTATAGTACAGGGAAATACTACTTGGTTGACGGTGGTTACGCAAATAGGCAACAATTTCTTACCCCATATCGAAAGACTAGGTATCATCTAAAGGAGTTTGCCCAGGGAATGTAGCAACCACAAAATGCCAGGGAGTTATTCAACCTTCGACATGCACAGTTGAGGAACGTAATAGAAAGAACATTTGATGTTCTAAAGACCAAATTTCCCATTCTCAAGACTGCGCCTCCCTTTCCTATTAGGACACAAGTTAATCTTGTCAAAGCATTATGTGCGCTGCACAATTTTATGCGCCAGGAACACGTTGATGATCTGTGTTCGGCAGAGGAGATGGGAGACAATCCTGAGTCTCCAATCTCCAATGACAATGACAACTGCAATTTCAATAGTGATTCAGAGGATGAAATTATCACTGATGTAAACTTGGAGAGGGTGAATGCCGGTATGCATGTGCTGCATCAGGATGAGATAGAGCTGCAGGGCTTACAAACACTCATGATGAGCACAAACAATTCACAGAGCACGTCGATACGCCCTACCCAAGAGGCCTCTCATTGAGATGTTGCTGCTTGGCATGCTTCCATAGCACACAAACTGTGGTTTGATTATGTTCATAGAAATAAGCAGTAGATGTGAGTTCATGTGCCAAAAAATGATGTATTAAACTTTGTTTCAGGATGTATTACTTGACTGCTTGACTTAATTGATGCTTGAATGTTTATATAAATTGTATATATTGCTAAAAGTAATATATGCACATGATATCTTATTACAGGAATGGAGGAAAACCCTCACCCCTTATGTGCATGTGGCCGAGGGCTTATACTGTTGCTCCAAGTACGGTCGAAGCCCAATCATGGCAAGTGGTACTTACGTTGTCCTACAAACGAACAACATACAAGATGGTTTATGTGGCTTGATGAGTATATGCCAGTTGAGTTACCACCCTTACCACCAATTGGGACGACAATGTGCCAAAGGGAACGGTGGGATGGGGGATTCGATCAAAATGTGGTGTTGACGCCCACTATTGCATTACAAGATGGAGGCTGCGACCGTGTCTCCCTTGTATTTAATGCCCCCTCCTCCTCATTTAATGTAGTAGCATATGTCCTTGGTGGACTTGTACTTGTAATTCTCATGCTTGTGATTGTGCATTTGTTTATGTAAAACTTATCTATTAACTTTCCTGCAATAACTTTTGCTTGTAGTCATCTACCTTCTAATTGTGATTTCCAACAATGTCTACATTTGGTAATTTTTCTATCTCATATAACGTATTTGAGTGTGTGTGACCGTATGAATGTTGATTGGTGGTCTGTTATGAACTTCATATCAGGGCCTTTGTCATGGCTGAGAGAGGAAGTTGAATCCAAGTAAGGTGGTACTGTCTTTCTTGTTATCTTACAAATTTCTATTATTTCTTTAACCTTATGTCTTTGGAGCTAATGGATCATTATTGAATTTATTCAGTTTAGCTAATTTCTCCATGATTAAGCTCATTTAACGGCATATGTTTGGGTTTTCTGTAGACATTTTCAATGGCACACTTTTGAGAGGACAATTAAGTGATGGAACATCTACAATGAACAGATGGATACCTGCAGTTCTCAACTACTCAGTGAGGGAAGATAAATAAAATTTTATCTACTCATTCATAAGTTTTTTGTACTGCTCTACTGTCACAGTCTCTATTAGTTTCTTGAGCAGAACTATAAAACAGATGAATAAAAATATTAACTGTTCAGTATTCTCCTTTTGCTCTTTTGCATTATAATGGTTATTGTTATTTCTTTGATTGGGTACCTTCATATTTGGAAGTCTATCTGGTTCTTGACATTTGTTACTTGTTAAGTAGCTTGCATAATGGCATATCTGGATTTTTATTCTGTGCTTCTCTTTTTATCTAATAGTAAAATTAGAAGTCTTTTTATTGGCTGCAACCTCCTTTAATGGTGTAGAAATAGCCAATTTTTGCTTCTAATGTTGAAGCTGAAGACATTTCTATGGAATCGATTGCCTAACTAAACCTACACTCTCCCCTTACCTCTATGAGCTTAGTTGTTTCTTTCTATGGAAAATTCTGGCAACGTAGCAATAGTCAGGTCCATATTCAATCCTTTGATGCCATACCTAAATGAATAGTTTTAAACTTTTGCTATCAGTGCTCTGGAGGTCAGATATGGAGATATGAAGATAAATCTATCTACTCTATAAAAAGCTGCCTTATTGACTAAAGCCATTTTCAAGAATGTAAATTACATCTTATGATATAGGTGAGCACATGATTTAAGAAATATTAAGGTCGATTGTGTAAACATCTTTCTACCATCCATCATTACTTTTATATATCATTGTTATTTCTGTGATATTTTTTGAAAATTTTCCATTTTTCTTCAATTGTTATTTCTCTAGGTACCTTTAGATGTTGTTTCTTATTTGTTATTCACTTAAGAAAACTTCCACATACTCATAGTATGAATGTGAATTCAACATGCTCTCTCTCTCTCTCTCTCTCTCTCTCTCTCTCTCTCTCTCTCTCTCTCTCTCTCTCTCTCTCTCTCTCTCTCTCTCTCTCTCTCTCTCTCTCTCTCTCTCTCTCATAGTGGGCTCATTTCCCAAAACATGCTTGTCAAAAAAAAATTCTTCTGAGATTGAACAATATTTTTGCCTCCAAAATTCAGAATGCATGTATTTATGTTCTAAATACTTCTATTATTTGCATGATGTTCCTCAACTTCTGTAGCAACACTACCATTTAGTTTGAGTCCTGGTAGGCTTAAACACTCAAGAGCATATGAAGAAGTTCATTCCCCTTTTTTCATGTATGATGAAATTTTTATTTGTAAATCTAGGCCATTCATCAAGTTTGAAATGGCTTAGATAGGCTAGAGATAAAATTGCATTACCCATTTGATGATCGTAGCATATGGTTCTTTGAATAAAAAATGACAACCACTTATTTTTATTAATTTTTTAAAAACCAAAACAAATAGTCAGGATCATCCTAATGCATTGGCTTCTAGAGGTTTACCTATTTTTTATATTGTTGATGAACAGCTTAGATCTATACAAAAAATTCATTGTAGTGAAAGAGAAGGGTGTGAACTTCTTCACATGCTCTTCGACATGTACTTTTATGCCTACTGGGACTCTTTCAGTTTACTAGGACTTGTATTTGCCGCATCAAATGATCTTTAGGATATTTATTATGTGGAACATCCAGAAATGTCAACTTAAGGATGGTAAATTCAGTAATGAGCTAGAACAACTCTTTCTCATTGGCATTGCATGTATAAGCATGGATTAAAAAAGAAGCAGCAATTAATTTTCTTCTCCTAATCAATTGTTATCCTTTGTGGTCTGCACCTTCTCTGGACCATGCATATGCGGGAGCTGCATTCACCTGGCTGCCCTTTTTTAATCAACTATTATTTATATATTGCCATTAAGATGCTATATTTATCTTCGTAGCTTTATATATCCCGTGCAGGTTCGGCGTGTGCAGAGCTATGTTGAGACACTTGACATCTTAAAGGCGAGAAACTCCAATCCATTTAGTAGTACTAGCAATGCAGTATCCGTGACCACGCAATGGGAGATGTTTGAGTCTAGAACAGGAAGCCTCACTGCTCCACCTGCAAAACCAATGTATGTAAAAGTAATTGAGGATTGGGACGATTTGATTAGCATAACTTTCTTAGATGGTGTGGTTTGTCCAAAAAAGTATATACATTATGAACATAATTAAATAATATGTATGCTTCCATAACTGCTTATTTTTGCTCTAGTAGAGGTACCCATATGTTTAGAGTAAAGTTTTGTAGAACAACGTTGATTATTGTACATATGTTTATGTATTTTTTTGCTCCAGTTGTGTTGCCTATGCATACGCTGGAGCTTTATGCATCGGGGCTGCCCTTTTTGTGTTGCCTATGCATGCAATGTCTTCAGTTCTCCAATTTCTCTTTCCACTATTTAATGGTCCCCATTTGTGTTATTGAACAGGGCATTGCTTTTTCTAGTAAAACAATTATGTTTGCATTGCAAGGTCTTTAGACCTCATGGAGTCAACTTCTGAGGAGTTCGATCCCATTTTGGGAGGCAGTGTATTGTAGAACCACACTTTTCTCCTTGACTGACCAGAGCATATGCCTCCTCTTCTCAAGCACCTTCATCCCAATTACAAGATAATCTTCTGGCATTCTTAGCGGTATGAACACTCTTACAATCAGTAGAATAATTGATGCAGCCATAACATTCCAACCAATTATGAAACTTGTACCAACCAGCTGCTTCAGGGACTGCATGCCACCTGTGCCTCCATCAAATCTCCTTTGGAGTTGGTTGCTGTTAAGAACGGATTGCAGAGCGTTGGATGCACATACAGTCCTGTAAGAGCCCCGTCCAGGATACTTGTGACAGCGTGGGTGTGTACGAGATCCAGGTTGTCATCTACCTTCTGCAGCAACAAAGACTAATTATTTAGGTGCATCATGGTATACCACGGTATTACTGCCAGAAGTGACGCATATCATAAGAGCTGCTCGTCCCTGGACCAGACTTATACAAAGAAGACAGCAAGTGGACAAGTCAGGAACTGGTGACTACAGCAGAGCTCCTGAACAACCAGAGATTCAGCATTAGATCTAGCATATTTTAATTTAAGTTCACCTGCAGGAGTCGTCATGCAGACCAATCTAGTTTTATAGCTTGATCTAGACCGATCATCTAATAAACCTTTACGTTGCACCTTTGTTCGATCGAAATCGTACCAATTTACAACTTTCATATATATGCTAATATATTTTCAACTCAGCGTCTCCAAATTAGGAATTCTTGTAGTATCAGTCCGTTAAGTAAAAATCAAATTAAAATGATCAATTAAGAAAGAGTGCCTATTGTATACTTTGAATGCTTATAAAATTAAATAAATATGCACTTACATGTGGGACTATTGTATCCATTGATCCAAATCATTCACAAGTAGGATATTCACCATGCTCTGGGATGTCAAATGGATGGCTTAAAAATTTTAAAATATCTTTGTGATACTTGTGGACCACGACCTACCCAAACTAGGATCAAAAGATGACACGTGTTATGCACAGTGCACATTGATGTAAGAAATCATTTTTAACTTTAGCACCCATCAATGAGAATTTTTGCATGTTAATTCTTTGCCTAGTCACTTCTTCATAACATCTAAGATTGGCCTTTTCTTGTTAAAACATTCTTCTAGATTTCCTCTAAAGAGCAAAAGTATGTTATATGAGTATTTACATGATACATGTAAAGTCTATTAACAGAGACTTTGGCATGCAATTCACAAACATATTTCAGATATCACCAAAGATATCACCAGAAATATCACTAGAGATATCACAGAACAAATGACACATATCTCAGATATCACACAAGATATTGTAGGAGATATCACAGGAAATCTGCCAGCAAAAACATTAAACATATGCCGTTAAATAAACTCCCATTAAAAACTTTTGGACTAAATGAAGCCATGATACTTAATAGAGGAAAATAGAGGAACAAGATTTATGTGGCCGGCGCCTGATTAGGATAAAGTATTGATGAAGACAACTTGTGGCTAATCCATTGTGAGGCCTCAGGCAGCATTCCTCTGCAAAATATAGGGGTGTCATTATAAACCAGGGTGCACTAAGCCTTCCGTAAGGCAGCGTTAAGTTAATAAAAGGCCCCTGAGCCCAAAAACCCCAGCGCAGACGAAGAGGAAGAAGAAGAGAAGGCATGCCTAGAAGGCCACCTAGCCGTCGACAACATCAAATTCTCGCTTCTTCGTCATTCGTTCACGCCATCGCTCATTTTCAATCTGCTCGTAGGCCGAACCGCCCTATTTTCCCCTTCACATCTCGTCAAAATACCCACTCTGCAACTCCAGGCATCGTCCTCCAATTGTCTCCCTTAGATTTCTGGGCCTTTTTAAACCACCCAATATAGTTTTATTTTTTCTTAGTTGTGTCACTCTCTAGCGTCCGGATTTCTGTATCATCAAGTCCGATTTTTACTGTTTCAATGTAGGTGGAACAGGGAATATTGATTTGGCACTTCATGAGAATCATTTTCATTTGGAATGTATAAGTTATCATGGGCCATTTCTTTCGATGCGTTCAGAGACCGATTCTCGTCGCAATTGATTATTTTTCTGTCTGTAGATTGGTCAGGAAGAACCAGAGGCAAGAGAAAGTAATCAGAGTCATTTTTACTCCAAACTATAGATTGGGTATGGCCAATTTGATCCATACACAAACCGATGAATTGAAGATTGTAGGTGCAGTTTGTGGCTTACTAAGGAAAGATAGGAACTGGGACACTGCGAAAAGTTATTTAGATTCAATCAAGTTTACTGATTCACTTGTTGAGAAAGTATTGCTGGAGTTAAAGGAGCCCATGGATGCGAAACGAGCTTTGAGTTTCTTCCATTGGTTGGCACGATGTATGAAATATGAGCATGGAGTTCGTTCTTATTGTATAACAGTTCAGATCCTTGTTCGTGCACAGTTGGTTGTCCATGCCCGAGCATTGCTTGAATCGATCATAAAGAAGAATGCTGAAGGTAGTTCATCGGGATTTTTGGTTGTAGAATCGCTTCTAAGCACATATAGAAGTACTGAATCGAGTCCTTATCTGTTTGATTTTTTGATACAAACCTATGCGAAGATGAGGATGTTCGAGTTGGCTTTTGATGTTTGCATTTGCTTGGAAAAATACGGGTTCTTTTCCAGTCTCATAAGTTTCAATTCGTTGATCCATGTTGCGCAAAAAGCTGGAGATAATGCATTTTTATGGCAAATATACGAGCATATGATCGTGAGGAGAACATACCCAAATGCAATCACAGTCAGAATGATGATAAGCGCAATGTGCAAGGAAGGAAAACTGCAGAAGTTTGTAGATGTTCTGGATAGGATCCATGGAAAAAGATGCAGTCCATCAATCATTGTGAATACCTCACTGGTTTTTAGGCTTTTCGAAGAGAAAAGACTAGAAGAAGGGATTTTGCTCTTGAAGAGAATGTCGCAAAAGAATATGATTTTTGACGATGTTGCTTATTCTTTGATTGTTTATGCTCACTACAAAATCGGAAACTTTCAGTTGGTCCATGAGTTGTATGCGAGTGTGCTCAAGAAAGGTTACAGCACAAATTCTTTCCTTTATACTTTGCTTATAGGTATGCACTGTAAGGCTGGAAAGATTGATGAAGCAAAGCACTCGATGCAAGAAATGTTACTGGCAGGCATGAAACCATATGATGAAACATATAATTACCTAATAGAATGGTGTTCTAAAACTGGACGGTTAGAAGAAAGCTTAATCTTCCTTGAGAAAATGCTTGGAGCAGGACTTTTGCCTAGTTGTGTTGCCTGCAATGAGATGCTGTACAGGTTCTGTCAAGGAGGCGATGTAAGAAAAGCTGATGACATCTTAACTGTTCTTCTAGATAAAGGATTTATCCCCAGTGAGGCAACATACTCTTATCTTATTAATGGATTTGGAAAAGTAGGCAAGTCTGATGACGTTCTCAAGCTATATTATGAAATGGGTCGCAAGGTTGACTCTCCTGGTCTGATGGCTTACACGTCGCTGATCAGAAGCCTATGCCAATGTGGGAAGTTAAAGGAAGCAGAAAAATTCTTGGCAGTTATGGAAGATAGATCCTTGAGCCCAACCACTTGTATCTATAATATATTGATTGCCAGCCACTGTGATCATGGCAATGTAGAAAAGGCAGTTAGCCTCTGTGATGAGATGATAAGGAAAAAATTGAGTCCTGATTCTTATACACTTACAGTGCTCTTGAAGAGCATTAGAAATCCTAAGCTAACTCAGATCACGGAGGAACTGCTGGATAGTCTAGAATGACCAATTTCTGGATGTGCTAGTTGTATTATGCGATATCGGCAAGAAGATGAATGCATCTGATATGGGACATTTCAGCTTTATGCTTCTATCCTCAATCACTTGTTTGTATCCCAAAAGAAATATCTGTTCTTTTGAAGTGCATTTTTTTCTTTTTTAAAAAGAAAGCATTGAGATTCCTTTTCTCAACTTGGTTATAGTATACATTATTTATTCAGCAGTTCTGTAAATTTGCAAGCATGAATCCTTAGTTCCAAATGTTGGTTTTTTATGCTGCCTACTATCCTCTGCAAACTGTGGGTACTAAAGTTAGGTTGTAATCTATGCATTTGTGCAAGCTGCCGCATTGCATATGGACCTTGAAATGCTCTACCTATCATTTTCCTAGTATCCAGAACCAAATAAATATTCCTAATGGTCACCAAGATGTGAACAGGTCTCTATACTTGAGTCTTCTGACGGTTTATCTTGCTTTGTGTCCATTATCATCAAGCTGAAGTGCCTAGCATCTCACAGTTAGCTCCCTCCAGATCCCAACTTCTGGACAGTAATATCTCCTTTCAGATGCCCAGGTATTATGTATAAGAACTTTGCCGTATGTGTACTTAAGTTCCAATTCTATTTCCTTTAGCACGTTTCATAAATAATAATCCTCACTTGTCAACTAGAACCATCAAGTTCATATCCTCTTTATGAGTTGCTTTAATTTTATTCCAAGTAACTTTATCCCCCAGTCCCAATATTCTCTACTGTTACTATGTGGGTGAACCTTACAGCTACAAATTCTGTACTAAAATTACCTTCTTCTTGTTCCTATTAGGCAAGAATTTCATGGGCCGGAGTGCAGAGAAAAGGTTTAAAGAGCTTGAATCATCAGACGACGCAGAACAAGAAGTGTTATTAAAATGTTCCTCCCTCAGTTTGTGATCAATCTTGTTTGTTTCTCATTACTTTGTAATTTTGGCAGGCTATTATTGTTCAAGCTCATTTCGCCTTCTTTGATCCCCTGCCTGGGGATTTTCATGGAGCCAAGATTTTGCTGCAACCTATATTGATGATAAGTAGTGGGATTTATGTGATATCTGAAATAAAAGTTGGATATTGAGAGAATTAAAAAGGAAGTGATATTTTTTGTGATATCTGAAATAGAAGTTGGATATTGAGAGAATTAAAAAGGAAATGCAGATGTCATTTTAATTAAAGAGGAAAGGCTAAACTTAAAATTTAAAAAAAAATCCAATTTAATAGAAATAGGAACCGACAGACGAGAAAAGGAGAAGAAAAAGAAGGAAAATGGGAAAAAGGGAGAAGTCGGGAATAAAATTCAAGTTGGGTGGAGGTGGAACTGGGCTGTGCTGCCGGTTGGAGGTTTGGCAGAGAGGAGGGAGAGCCGTAGCGAGTAAGCAGAGGGAGATGAGGTGAATCATCGCCGTTGGAAGACGACGATGCCAAGTGGTGTGGACAGGGGGGTTGTCGAGGGAGAGAACGAGGAGGAGCAGATGGAAGGTAGACGCTTGAGACCAAGGCAGAGAAATCTGGATTTTTGCTGGCGACTAAAACCTAACTGCACAGAGCATCGGCTCAGTAAGCTCCAGGTGGCTATCGAAGGCAGCTGACTCACGTGGTGCTTCGGGAAGAAGGAGGAGATAGAGAAAGTTTGAGAGAGGGAATGAGGAGCAGAGGGGGGATGCGAGATGAAAAGGAAGGGGGGTCTGGTGAAGCCGGGACAGAAATGACCAGAAGAGGGCGGTGCTTGAGAGACAGGAACGGACAGAGAAGGGAGCAAGGGGAGGACCAGTGTTGGTTCGGGTCATGGGGGAAATGGAGAAGGTGCGCGTTGAAGTGCTGTCCGGACGGAGGTGGAGCAGTGATGTGGGTGATGGGGTGGAAGTGAAACAGATATGGAAAATGGTGCAGTAGAGATGGGAGTGGAGGGACTGTGAGAGAGAAGCGAGGATGAAAACCACAACTCGCTGTTTCTCTCTCTAAAATAACACTGGTTTTTATTTGATTTTTCTCTCTTAAAAAAGGAGTGAATTTTACAAATACATTTTAGCATATTTGAAATAATACCAAATATATTAAGAAATGACAAAATTAAATAAATCTGATATCTCACGTATACCGAAGATATCGTCGTTAAATAAATCTGATATTTCACATATGCTGAATATATTGCAGTTAAATAAGTTGCATTTCTGAGATATCCATAATATCTTAGAAGCACATAAACATATGCCGTTAAATAAACCCCCCTGTTTCATTTTTCATCAATTTTATGTTGAGTTAGAGTCCACCAATCCTAAATAAAAACTTATTATGTTTTCATATATCCCCCAAATGCGATAACATGAGGTTGGGAAGTGGCTATCTTGAAACTTTAAAAATTCAAATGAGTCCCCTGGGTGTAGAAACTATCCTAGAGCATTTATTTTTTTCCAAAGAGATGAGCTTTTTATCATGTACAATATGTAGAAATTAAGCAATTTACTAGAAAATCATTGCATTTCTACTTGTTTTGGGTCATTGGAAAATGAAATAGAAATGAATAGTCTTGATTTTTCTATCTAAAGAAACATAGGTTAAAAAGCACTTCACTATTATGAAATTTGATTTATAGCCTATTTGATTCACTTCAAACATGACGAATGACTTAGATCAATATAACACAATCCTCGTGACTAAGAGAAGGTAGAAAATATTTACTTGTACAAGGACTCAATCCAAATAATTTCTACAACCCTTATTTTCAAGAGTCTTGGTAGGCATAGTAATAGCAAGGCATACCCATACATAGTCTTAAACCTGTTCACCCAGGTGAGAGAAACCTCCTTGCACCATTGCAATAGGTAGGCTTATACGCTCTCGAGCATTAGAAGAAGTAAAAATAATTTAAACTATTTGAGAAAAGACAAGACAAATAGTCAAAATTTTTGAAATAGTTTTAAAATTTGGCAAGAAGGAATATTTATGAAATTCTAAAGATACAAAAAATATATGGCAACTTGCACTACACAAACTAGCCCGTCAAAATAGCCTTTCACACAGTAGCCAACTCAAATTAAATGCTTTGAGGGTACAGTTCCAGCCGATATTAACAGAGTCTAAATTAAAAAAATTTAAAATCATTTATTATCCTATGCATGTTTAGATCAGGGTTGTCAATACTGTACCTATTTTTATTTCCTTTTATGTTGAGCCCATATCAAAATATTGGAAACTTCAAGCATAAAAGTAAAAACACCATCAATTCTACTAAGCCGAATCCTAACTAGTAAGAAAGCAACTTTGACAAACCAAAATCAGTGAAGAAAACGTACTTGGCAAAGAGGAGATGTATAGATTTGTTGCGATTTTAAGGTTCTTCTCGGGCCATTTTAGACAGAAAAGGAAAAAGGGGCCGCTTCCGATGAGAAAATTTTCCCTTTCTGCTTTCTTAAATCAAGGGTGCAATTACAACTGATTAGAATCTAGTGTTAAAAATAAACTAAAATAAAACAGGGTCTAGATTTTATATAAATACCCTTCACTCTCCTATTCCCTTTAGATTTTCCTCTGTTAAGGTTTTTAATGGTACACAACGCGAAAGAAAGTGGCAGTTGATTGCTTCATTCGCGTGAAGAAGAGGAACGAATAAATAGGAACAACCCCAACTTGAGAAAATTCAAGTAATGGAGGGAAAGCAGCGATTGCTTCTCCTTGGTTCCTCTGCTCGTTTCCCTCTTCCTCCAGGTTTTTACACTTCCCCACTAACAGCACCAAATTCCCAGATTATTTTATTCCTTTTCTATTTTTATGGAGTTTCATCCCTCCAAAAAATATTTTTTTCAGGGGTGAAATTTTCGTATGGGACTGCTGGATTTCGAGCGGATGCATCAGTTTTGTCATCGACAGTCTTCAGGGTTGGGATATTGGCAGCTTTGAGATCGTTGAAAACCCAATGCGTAATTGGGTTGATGATCACAGCATCACATAATAAGATTTCAGATAATGGGGTGAAAATCGTAGACCCACATGGAGGTATGCTCACTCAGGAATGGGAGCCGTTTGCTGATGCGATAGCCAATGCAAACAGTGGGGAAGACCTCTTGCAGGTTAGTAGTTGAGATTCTCTGTCGATGGTTTCTTCATGGAGCTTCAAAACTCTGAAGAAATAGATCACTCTCTTATATGTGTTCTTTATCGAGGGCTTTTTATGTAATGAGATTCAATAGGATAAAGTAAATTAATGATTTTTCCTACTCACTTTTGGATTTCCCAATGAAAATTGAGATGTGTTAGCTTAAGATCAGGAAAAGAATTGTTGGGTTCACTAAAACTGGGGTCTGTCTGTAAATGGTCCAAGTCTGTGACATGCTGTGAGTTTCGAGTGTAAATTGGATTGCTTCTTAGTCTTAGTTGATGAGATCCTATGTCGATATAGTGAACTTGTTTCTTGTTCTTGTGAGCTTCCATTGCGCCTTCTTTAGTTAAAATATTTTCTTTCTTCTATGAATTTGTAGTTGTTAAAAAGGATAAGAAATGAATTGGTATTGACTGTTACTTGTGATTTCTCAGAATTTGGTGGCATCTATGTAGAAATACGGATGTGTATCCCTAAATCACATTGGTTTCAAAAGCGTAGGCGTAATTCATGTATATTTTCAGTCTTGTCATTTTGTAGGCTTTTCTTCCATCTTGTTCTTTTTTAGCTTTTAGCTAGACCAGTTGACATTATAGGCACTTTTCGACTGGCTTTCTTCTTTGATCATTTATTTGCTGATTGTCATAATAGTTCTCGTTGTACCTTTTGGCTGATATGGATACCACGGGACTTTGTAATCTTTAACTATTGCCCGAGGTTTTGGTACTATATTTTCTATTATTTGGACAATACAAATTACGTTGTTTGATATACTCTAGCCATATTGTCCTTCACAAACAGTTGATAATGCATTTTGTGGAGAAGGAACAAATCCCTTTTGGAGGACTGCAGTCTGCGGAAATCTTATTGGGAAGGGATACAAGGCCTAGCGGGGAAGTTCTTATTGAAGCTGCAAAACAAGTATGGCTTTCCTCTATATTTATGTTGAAATTTTGAGTTTTATATTCTAGTTGCTGCTGCTGCTGTTGTCGTATAGTTACTTATCTTTTTTGTTGGATAAAAGGGAATCAATGCTGTAATTGGCACTGTTGCCACTGACATGGGGATTCTCACCACTCCACAACTCCATTGGATGGTTCATTGTAGAAACAAGGGTTTGAAGGCATCTCAACTTGAGTATTTCACACAGCTCTCAAGCTCTTTTGGGTCAGTTTAAAAGCAATCTGGTTTTCATCATCGTTATTCTGGAAATAATGCAAATCCACCATGATGATTCTCATAGACTGATAAGTTGATGTTAAAATTATCAACTCTAGGTGCCTAATTGATTTAGCGCCCAAGAAAATGGTCACATATATGGTGGATGTAAAACTGGTAGTAGATGGAGCAAATGGCATAGGTGGAGAAAAGATTGAAAAACTCAAGAAACTGCTGAAGGGATTGGTAATTGAGGTTAGGAATTCTGGCAAGGAAGGAGAAGGGATTCTTAATGAAGGAGTTGGTGCTGATTATGTGCAGAAGGAGAAGGTCGCTCCACGTGGGTTTGGTCCTGCTGATGTGGGTTTAAGGTTTGTTGTGCACCTGTTTAGCAATTCATGAACATCAGTGTCAATACCTTTTTGCTGATTTCTAGTCTCTAGTTGAATGCTTACTGTATTGTCTGCTCTAGTATTTCAGATGTGCAAGTTTGGATGGAGATGCTGATCGCCTCGTATATTTTTGCATCTCGTCAGCAAGTGGCAATAGCATTGATCTCATTGATGGAGATAAGATATTATCTCTCTTTGCGCTATTTATCAAGGAGCAGTTAAGTATTCTCAAGAATGAAGAAGTTCCAAGCAATGATTATGCAGTAAGGCTTGGCATTGTACAGACAGCATATGCAAATGGAGCATCAACTGATTTCCTCAAAGAGCTGGGCTTAGAAGTTGCATTTACTGCAACAGGAGTGAAATACCTGCATGAGAAAGCTGCAGAATATGATATTGGGATCTACTTTGAAGCAAATGGACATGGAACAATTCTATTTTCTGAGAGGTTCATTTGCTGGTTGAAGGCTAGAAATAATGAACTTGCTTCAGGTTAACTATGGTTGCTTGCAAATTTCATGTAGCAGAGGCATTTTCCTTTTGATATAGCTTCCTCTCATTAATTTATTTTTCTAGCCAAAATAATGAGTATAATTTCTTTTCATATCAGGTTCAGTGCCACAAAAGGCTGCTTTAAGACTGTTGGCGGTCACTAACTTGATCAATCAGGCAGTTGGAGATGCCCTGAGTGGATTGCTCTTGGTGGAGGCTGTTTTACAAAATATGGGATGGTCAATCGAAAAATGGAACGAGCTCTATAAGGATTTGCCTAGTAGACAGTTGAAGGTCAGTGGTCAACTCAATATTTTAAAAAATTCTATGCATGACCAAATGATGCTCATCATCCAGAGAGGTAGGCTTGTAATACTTATTTCCATTTTCTGGATTGCGAGGATTACAACAACAATATGATATTGAAGTTACCTTTCAGGTAAAAGTATTGCTGCTAATTTGGAGTTGACCTGAAATAATGTTCACTTTGTTTCTTCCGATTCATGAAGTAGCTGCAGTAGACTGGATAAGAAATTTCCTTGATGATTAATCTAAACTGATAGGTAATCACAGCTAAAAGTTTTTACCATTATTGCTAATTATTGTGGTTTTTTTTCTCCATTGTATAAACATTATCTGGCTACATTGTGGTTGCTGTTTCGCCATGCTTAGTTCATACTGTTCCACTTATTCTTTCTTTTCTTTATGAAAGCTAAGCTGGGAACTATCTGCAATCTCGAAGTTGATACACACACACCCATTATGGGGAATGCCCCTAGTAAGAGAAGTGCTAGTGTTCCAATAGCATACTAGTAGTGTACAGTTATTTCAATTGTGCGAACTAAATTATGGGTCAGACTAATTATGAAATGAAACTATTGCATGGTATTGCGGGAAACAGATATTACATATAGAGTGCTAGGTGTTGAGACAGAACTGCTGCTTAGCATTTTTCCACTAAAACTTGCTTTTGTATATGCAAATTATGAACATAAGTAAGCTATGAAAATTTAGACTGGTCTTCCACATACATGTGGTGAACTTTGAAGACCTCAGATGCTCTCTGAACACGATTTTTCTTCAATGCTTGCAAAGTGGGACTTGAAACTTGTTTTGTTTATAAACTTACGTCCTTTGGATTATGTTGGTGGTGTCATATATCACCAGCACTGTTAGGAATGGCAAGTTGAGGAGGTTGTGATAAAATTGCTTTGCATAATTGCTTCTTCTTGGAAGGGTTTGTCTGGCTAGGATACTTCTTTGGAACAGAATTGCTACAGGACACCTACTTTCAATAACCAAAATTCTCTATTTGTTGTCTGAATTGATTCATGGATCTAACTGCAATATGGCCTTATCTTTCTTCAACATGAATGGTATATATGAGCAAAATTTAGCATTGTTGGTAACTAAGGTTGTATGTGAGCAAAGAAGAGCTTTGCTTTTCTTTCTTGAAATCTATTTGTAATTCATGCTTCCATTCTTCTGTCAACAGGTAAAAGTCACAGATAGAACTGTTGTTATCACAGGAAATGCTGAAACAGTAGTAGTAAAGCCATCAGGTCTTCAGGAGTTGATCAACTCTGAAGTTGGTAAGTGAATGGTGGTATGCTAACAGATTGCATTTCATATTAAACTCGCTACCTTGTCCGGTAATTGATCTGATTGCTATTTCCAAATCATTCTGTAAACTTATCTATTCATGATTGTACAATCTTCTATCGCCAAACTTTCTGCAGCTAAGTATCGAAGAGGCCGGTCTTTTGTGAGGCCATCTGGTACGGAGGATGTTGTACGCATATATGCAGAGGCATCGACACAAGAGGGAGCTGATAGCTTGGCTCAATCTGTAGCGCGACATGTGGATCATTTTCTCGGGTTTGAAAGCTCAGACAAATGATGTTAGGAACACTTCTCTTACCAAGAATGAGAACTGGTTGCTTCTATCTGATATTTATTGATCTCTGACCAGCCCTGTTTCATGAGAAAATTCTGCCCTTTCAACTAGATTTATCAGGGATGATTTGGGGATCCTCCAATGCAAGTACTGTCTACTTTCACTAAAAATGAATTGCATTTATGTTATTAACACTTTAGATAGGCTATTTATGCATCCTTTAGTGTTGTAATAGGCCATAAAGAGTAGCAGGACTCCAAAGTATGAAAGGAGGGATTAGTATGATTCGTAGCTCTTCCTTGAACTTGATGGAATCTATCCTGTGAAATTGATGTTTTTCAGGGCTAGTTCAAACTAAAACCCTCCTGTTTGGTTGGCAGGAAATGGATGGAAATCGATTTCCACGGAAAAAGGAATTCAACGTGAGAAGTCTTTTAGGCATTGAAATTAAAAATGTCAAAGACCCAAAGAAACTTTCTTGGCGTATAATTTTTTGGGTTTATGGCGTAATTCAATTTCTAGGCCTAAAACACTTTCCAAGGATTATTCCTTGTCCGAGGAAATGAGATTCAGTCTATTTCCTGCCAACCAAACAGGCAATTATGTGTCACACAATCACAATTCCTGTTTCACAACTGCAAGTAGGAATGTGAGAACTACTCCTTGTAGGGCTGCAACTACATCTAAGGAATGGTTTGTATATCCAAGTCTTCTAAAACTTGTTTGCAGGAATGTGAGAACTCCTTTGCTTTTGTAACGACCCAAAATGTTAAGTCCTATTAGTCAAACAAGAGTAACTCTCTTTCGACTACAATAAATGATAGTATTTGTAACCAATCAAAATTTTAAGTCCTATTTATTTAAAAAAATAGTTAGATTGGATGAGAGGATAAATTTTTTTATTAATTTTAAAATTTTAAATTGAGAAATTGTTGAAAATATCCTTATAATTAGAATCTACTAAAAAAATGAAATCCAACGGCACAAATAACACTAAAAACGAAGTTTGGATGAAAAAGTTATGAGCATATGAAGATGAAGGGTATTTTGGTAATTAAAATATAAAGAAGAAGAAGAAGAAGAAGAAAAGATTCAAAATGCAAGGGGTCATTTTGATAACGACACCTCTTTGTCATCGCGTTTGCAATGCTCAACATTGTGTCACCGTGTTTGCGCTAGAAAAAAAAAGGTAGGTGGTCCCCACTTCCAATCACCGTCTATGGCGCCGGGAAAAACGTCGACGATAGTGCCGCAGCGTGGATGGCACTGCCCTCACCACCACGATAAATACTCTCTCCCCCTCCTCCCATCACACTCACCTTCCCTCTCCTTCTTCTCTGTTCCTTTTAGCTCCCTTCTTCTCCTTCCCTTCATTTTCTAGTGACTGTAACTATGGTTACTGTCTGTCCTTGACGACAATCACCTAAACGATGGTGGATCAATAATCTGACACCACCATTAGGTTCATCTTGAAGAGAGGATCAAAAGCCCTCTAATAATTTCTGAATCAGAGTTAAGATTAAACGGTGAATGGGCTACAATTTCAATTATGGCGATATTGAGTTTTTTGGCTGCCCATGTATCTGAACCTTATTGTAATAGATAAGCATGCATGTAACGTGAAAAATGACATAGCTGGGTCGAAGAGGGTCTTGGGGATTGAAAGAATATCTCCAATTATTCAGCAGACTTGTCTTATTTATTATCACAAAGCCTTCGATGTAGTTGAAAGTTTTTTCAGCAGATATCAACATCCCTTGGTCCATTGTAAAGGAGGAGAAATCAGAGTAGAGTACTCTAATCCATTTCACCTGCCAAAAATGCTGGACTACATTAATAAAAACTCCATACACTACCATACACTGACAAAGTTTATTTGATCTACTATTCATTTTAGGAGAAGAAACACAATTATACCATCTTGGGTGCTGGTTCAAGAGCAATTCTGGCTTTGGTGATGATCCCGAACTGACCTAGTCCTCCAAGAACCCCATAAAAGAGATCCACATTATGATCTGTGGACCCTGGGAGTTAAAGAAATAATAGCAACTTGAATGAGAACATGAAAGATAGTAGCACTTACTTGGATTCAACTTCCTCTCCCAACCATGTCAAGGACCCTCGATATGAAGTTCATAAAAGAGCACCAATCAATGCTCATATGGTCACATACAATCAAATACTTTCTATGAGATAAAAACATTACCATATGTAGACATAGTTGGAAATCAAATCCATTAGGTGGTAGTGAGAGAAAGAAATCACAATGAGAAAGTAGGTGACTACAAGTAAAAGTAATTGCAGGAAAGTTAGAAGATAAGTTTTACATAAACAAAGTCACAATCACAAGCATGATAATTACAAGTAGAAGTCCACCAAGGACATATGCTACTGTATTAAATGATGAGGAGGGGGCATTAAATACAAGGGAGACACGGTCATAGCCTCCATCTTGTAATGCAATAGTGGGTGTCGACACCACATTTTGGTCGAATCCCCCATCACATTGTTCCCTCCGGCACATTATCGTCCCAATTGGTGGTAAGGGTGGTAGCTCAACTGGCATGTACTCATCGAGCCAGATAAACCATCCTGTATGTTGTTCGTTGGCAGGACAACGTAAGTACTACTTGCCATGATTAGGCTTTGACTGTACTTGGAGCAACAACATAGGCCCTCGGCCATATGCACATAAGGGGTGGGGGTTTTGCCCCATTCCAGTAATAAGATATCATGTGCATATATTTTGCGCTATTAGAAGTATATACAATTCATATAAGCATTCAAGCATCAATTAAGTCAAGCCGTCAAGTAATGCATCCTAAAACAAGAGTTTTAATACATCATTTTTAGGCACATGAATGCACATCTACTGGTTATTTCTATGAACATAATCAAACAATAGTTTGTGTGCTATGGAAGCACGCCAAGTAGCAGCATCTCGACGGGCAGCCTCTTGGGTAGGGTGTATCGGCGTGCGCTGTGAATTTTTTGTGCTCATCATGAGTGTTTGTAAACCCTTTAGCTCCATCTCATCCTTATGCGGCACTTGCATACCGGCATTCACTCTCTCCAAGTTTACATCGGTACAATTTCATCCTCTGAATCACTGTTGAAATTGTAGCTGTCATTTTCATTGTTGCTTAGAGACTTAGGATTGTCTCCCATCTCCTCTGCCGGACATGTATTATCAACGCGTTCCTGGCGCATAAAATTGTGGAGCACACATAATGCTTTGACAAGATTAACTTGTGTCCTAGGAGGGAAGGGAGGCACAGTCTTAAGAATGGGAAATCTGGCTTTTAGAACACCAAATGTTCTTTCTATTACGTTTCGTAATTGTGCATGTCGAAGGTTGAATAACTCCTTGACATTTTGGGGTTGCTGAATTCCCTGAGCAAACTCCTTCAGATGATACCTAGTCTTACGATAAAGGGCAAGAAATTGTTGCCTATTTGCATAACCGCCGTCAACCAGGTAGTATTTCTCTGTACCATAAACGCATTAGCGAGTAAGGAACAAGGCATCAAGGTAGAACCTACAAATGTAAACACATAATGGATTTATCGTCAAGAATTGTCAACTGTGCTCCTCGTCTTGTAAGAGCCTTTTTCAGCACGGCAGCGTCATGTGCAAACCCCTCAAAGCTAGCAAGCACGTATGTGAACTGCATGTCAAAATTGGAACGTGCAAGAACGTTCTGTGCAATGAAGCCTTTCCTGGTACACCACTTTGACAAATCACATGGACCCAGACCATAAACCCTAACAGGTATCAAAGTCCCATATGCAGCTCCAATGCAACCTTGTTAACAGTATGCGACCTATTGAATGTTACGTTTGTAATGTCCCAATCTATTATATTGAAGACTACAAAATAAAGATACATATACCGTGAAATGATTGTCTCTTTGATAATTGTTTGAAATGTCTGGGTGGTCCTCCGTTGCATGCGGAGCCATAAGGTGATTGTACAACCGTAAGATTGCATGAAGAGCTTTGTGGAAGTTGGTATTGATGGTGTAAGTGGACCTAAATAGATCCTTTGCAGTTGGTTCGTACCTCGAGTCCTGTCCACCATCTCCTCCACTATCACCTAGCAGGTGCTTGATAAGAGGCTAGTCTTTTGAAAAATATTAACCAACTTACTAAACTGGAATTGATGCATTCTATACAATTTATGGAATCTCGGTCCTGTTTCTTCATAAACTAACCGAAATTCCTTGTAACCTCTAGTACTTTTTTGGGTGCGCATTGGACGCGGCCTTCGCACGTGCAGCATGGCATCCTCCTCAAATTGCATAACATGCCTTAGTATGTGTGATGCGGTCATGCCAACCACATTATGCACTTCATGAAGCACTTCTTCGTTACGTGCAGCGTTGCACTGTCCCTCTTCTGCCATTTGCCTGTATTATTGCACATGAAACCTGTATTATCGATTATGAAAATTTGCTTATATTTAAGCAAAATTTTGGGAAAGTCTCAATTGTTTGTTGGCCCGTTCACAGTCTACGCATATGAGGTGTTACACCTAATACTCAACTTTTACAACCATGAAAATTAGCAATTGTAATATGCATATTATAGCATCACCCATTTAGAATTAATTGTTCAAATCATATAATGACAGTACAATTGTCCAATATAAATACACACCAAAGAAATTCAACTAAAATTGTTTCTCTAGAAACACCAAACACCTACAGGTGCATCCTGACGTACAACAATTGTCTTTCTTGTGACTAACGAGCAAAACCCTCCCTGAAGCCTAAGTCCGTTTTTAGCAAAATACTATACGCCTTAACCTTCTCTATCTCGATTAGACCCTCCAAAGAATCCAATGCAGTCATCCACGAGGTGTTGTCTATGCCTATAAGTCGTTCCAACCTTAATATAATAGAAGGATCAATGAATGAAGGAGGATCATGACATGTTGAGGATGATGATTGACCAGCTTACTTCCCTTTTCCCCTCACTTACTGCAGGTTAATAGTCTTAGAGGAGGGAATTGAGGATGATGTTGTGGAGGTATCCTAGCCAATAGGGGTTTTGGAAGGTGTTCAAATGGATCTTGCTGGTGTAATCCATCATTGTCCCCTTCAACTTCCTCCCCATAATATGGACCCTAGGAGTAAAATGCATCAACACCCACATTTGACATATTTGGTCCGTATATTTCCTCAACTGGGTGGGTATATTGATTGCTAGTCATTCTTGATTTACGGAGTCCTTCATCTTTTACAGAATTATTGATCCCTGAAGAAAATTCTCTGGTGACAATGCTCCCCCCAAACATCGTCTCCAGGTGCTCATAGTTCTATAAATTCCTCCCAAATAAGCTCCGAGCCTCCGGATTCGACTATACATACACAAATATTTGTAAAGACATTGTAAAGATGACATATATTATTATAGAAATGAAGTGGTGCATTACCTAGAGGTGGGTGTTCATGATCTCTGATGTTACAAGGAAGCAATTCTAGAGAGAGAGAGAGAGAGAGAGAGAGAGAGAGAGAGAGAGAGAGATGATGATGATCAAGTTCCAAGCTCTGAAGCCATGAGGACAAGGCTATACACTAGAGCAACAAACAACTACCATGATGTTAGTGGTCCTTTAGATTGGTGGGCTGACTTGAGATGAGATGAGATGTTGTTTGAGATGACAAGAATTTGTCATGAGATGGATTGTGGTGACTCAAAATATCATTTGAGTTTGGTTGCAATGAGTTGGAGTAGATAGGTTTGAGATGACATGATATGAATCCTAATTTTGGCGTAAATAATTTATTTTCATCTCAAAAACATATAGAGGGGATCTCTTTTATACTAGGATAAGAAATGACTCTCTTTTATACTAGAAATGGTCCCATATTTAATAATAAAGCTTGAGACGATATGCATTAACTCATATGCAAGTCACTGACAACGAGTTTTAGTTTGAGATTATGATTTCACATCTCATCTCAGCCACCACTGTCAATGAAACAAGCAGACATCACTTCATCTCAGCCCATCTCTAGCACCAATGATATCACTATGCCTCAACTCAAGCTAGCTCATCCAATCTCAGACACCGCTACCCCCATATGTTATATGGAATGATGCCGCTGGAAACAAAAATGTAGGACAAAATAAATGAAGTGAAAGAGAGGTTTTCCATGTTATTTCTACGGTTGAATTTACAAAGCTACTGCCTATTAATCAAATGAAAGCATGAAATATGTTGGGCGAGTCCCTTGACCATGTCCCACTTTGGATTGATGGGGCTCACCTTCGAATGATCCTACCCGATTTCCCCAGCTTTCCATGTCTAATAAACAAAACAATCAAAATGATTGAAAGATCCAAAAAGAGCCTTGAACAAAGCTCTCTTGCATGCAGGGTTAAGGAAGGGCTAGATCACAATGGTCAATATTAGACAGCCTTATTTTGTACTCAGCAAGAGACTGTTTTTATGTCTTGAATCTTTGACTTCAAGGTTATACAACGACAGCTCTACCATTGTGCCGAGGAAAATGATTGCAAGATCCAAACATCCTAAATTGTTTACTCAAAGTTTCTAAACCCTCCACTCTATCTGATCAAATTACAATTATTCAGATTCTATAAATATCCCGTGCACATGCTTATTAGATATGCATTAGATGAACGGGTCAGATCATTCAAATGTGGGAACTTTCCAATCAAAATTGCAAGCGCTTCTACAAACACACCTTATAAAGAGTGTAAAGTTGCCATCCAGTTCAAACAGCGCGCACATCACCCCAGTTAATTAAATCTCTCACTGCATTTTTCGTTACAGAATCCTCCTCCCAACACCAAACCAAAACTAACGAAGAAGACGAAGACGAGGGAATTCAACTCCACCTCGATTCTTCGTCTAAAGAATCCAATTCTGAGATCCAAAAAACCCTAATCCCCGTAGAACTCAATTCCTTCTTCCTCAACAATGGCGGAATTCCTCGACCTGGAATCCCAAGACGGCGTCCGAATGCCATGGAACGTCTTCCCGGGCTCCAAACAAGAATCCACCAACTGCGTAATCCCACCTTCCGCAATCTACACTCCGCTAAAACCCTTCCCGAACATGCCTGTTCTTCCCTACGCCCCTCTGCGTTGTAGAACTTGCCGATCAGTTCTAAATCCATTCTCCATCGTCGATTACATGGCCAAGATCTGGATCTGCCCTTTCTGCTATCAAAGAAACCATTTCCCCCCTCATTACGGCTCAATTTCCGAGGATAATCTCCCTGGAGAGCTTTTCCCGCAGTACACGACGATTGAGTATGAATCACCGGTGGAGAAATCGACGATGCCGCCTGTCTTTTTGTTTGTTGTTGATACGTGCGTAATTGAGGAGGAATTAGGGTTTTTGAAGTCGGCTTTGACGCAGGCAGTCGATCTTTTGCCGGATAATTCGCTTGTTGGATTGATAACATTTGGGACTTTTGTTCAGGTTCATGAGTTAGGATTTGGAACGATCCCTAAGTCGTATGTGTTTAAGGGATCAAAGGAGATTTCGAAAGATGTAATACTTGAGCAGATGAATTTCTTTGCGAAGAAGCCCAAACCGGCTACTGGTGTGATTGCTGGAGCTAGGGATGGGCTGTCCTGGGAGAGTATTTCGCGGTTTCTCTTGCCTGCCTCCGAGTGCGAATTCGTCTTGAATTCGGTAATTGTTTTGTTTTCCGTAGTGAATGCTGTAGTTTATTCAGTCCTTAAGTTTGAATTAGGTTGGAAATTTGGAAATGTGATTCTTTTTTTGTTTTGTTTGTTAGATAATTACTGTAACTGTTAGATATGTAGAGTTTCTTTCTGTTTTCTGCATTTGAGTGCGAAGTTGTCTTGAATTCTATTCTTTTCTTTTTTCTCAGAAAATGATGAAATTTGTGAATCCTTTGAACTGACATGGAAATTTGAACTGTAATTATTTTTGTGTTTTTTCATGGGTTTGTTACTGCAGACTGTTTGATATGCAAAGTTTCTTTCTCTTATCTGTATTTAACTGTGGATTCCTCATGAATTTGGTAGTATCTTTTGCTTTGCAAATGCTAATGTTCAGGACTCTTTGAATTGAGATGAAAATCTGAAAAATGCTTCTTTTTTGTCCGGTTTTTTAGTTAGTTGCTGCAAATTGTTTGATGGCTATAGTATGGATAATGTGAACTTTTTCAATTGTTTTTTGAGGTAAATAAAAGAAGGTATTGACTATGTTTAATGGCAGTTGGCATCACATGGACCATTCGACATCAGATTTTTTCTTTGTATTGTACAAAGATTACTTATGGATCAGATTGATTATTGAATGCTTATCATTTTGATCCCTACCAAATCCTAAGTTCATGAACTTCTCGAGTTGAGATGGAAATTTGGAAATGAAATACATTTTTGTCTTGTGTATTAGTTTTATTACCTCATCCTTTTAATAACAGTTTTGTGTTGAGTTGAATGGCTATAGTTTTGGAAAACATCTGAGAATTCAGTTTCTTTTTGAGATAAATAAATGATATATTCTTTTTGACCTCTGGCTATTGGCTTGATTCTAGCTGTAGGCACCAAATTTTGGTTTTGTTTGTTGATCATGACCTTAGTTATGTCTTGTCTTTGTGTGCTTATAACCATAGTTGTTGGTTTGGGTTTCAGGTTTTGGAGGAGCTCTCAAAAGATCCTTGGGGTGTCGAACCTGACCAGCGGGCAGCAAGGTGCACTGGCACAGCTTTAAATGTGGCAGCCTGTTTGTTAGGGGTTTGTGTTCCTGGTTCTGGAGCGAGGATTATGACCTTCGTTGGAGGGCCATCAACAGAAGGACAAGGGGCTGTGAGTTTCTTTGACTTTGTACTTCTATTGATTTGGAGAACATTTTCTTTTCTTTTCCTTTTTTCTGTCCATCTAAAATTGCTGTTAGACAGTGTTATATAAGAGAACTACTTGATTTGGCAATTTTTCTCATTAAACTCAGCATGAAAACAAGATCCTTTCTGGTGCTTGTTGTTTTCAAACTACATTATGGTTGTTCCTGTTATGACCCCTTTGTGCATCCTGAATGTGCGATGACAAGGCCTTTGGTATGTTCATTACCCATAAAATATAGATCATCATTTGTTTCTTTCTTTCTTTTCTCCACTAGCAGGAATACAAATTCTGAAGTCACTTCTTAGGAATATTGTGCTCAGTCAATCTTTTGAAAACTAGGAGTTGGTCTATAAACAATGTAGAAATTACCTGAATTGCAGTTTGAAAAATATGGGGATGGGAATTAGCCAACAGAAGTAAGTTGTTGGATGGACATGGATTGAGGTCGGTAATCCTGGTCTTTCAGCTGTAGAGGAATCAAAGCTCCAAGTCATTTGAAGCTAACAATCATATCAATAATTTAGCTGTTGCCAGAGGTTGCCCCTGAGAATGAACATACTTTTTGGTGTAGACAAAGTGCCTTAAAAAAATTACAGAGGAAATCTTTGTGGAGTAATGGGGTGGACAGTAGAACGTATCATTTGGTTAGCTAGGAGTGACATTTGCACCTGAATGGAGGGTGGACTGACTCTTAGCGAATTAAATGATCTGAAACAGCATTGATGAGGAAGGGATTAGAGATGTTTTTCAAAAAAATTATGGAGGAAATCCTTGTGGAGTAATTGGGTGGACAGTAGAACGCATCCTTTGGTTAGCTAGGAGTGACATCTGCTCCTGAATGGAGGGTCGACTGCCTTTTAGAGAACTAAATGATGTGAAACTGCATTGATGAGGAAGGGATTATGGATGTATTCTAGAGACCAAAAAAGTGTGGGCTGCTGGATGATTTACTGAATCTTACGTCTGATGGGTCTACTAGATGGTGCAAAAATTGTGCATGGGCCAGAAGATTTTTGGGGTGCTTAGCGTAAGGTTTTGATGTGACATGGTGGTGGTACCCTCTCACAGTGAGTTGTGAGTATTTCTATAAATTGTGTCCAATAAGGAGATATATGTTGCAGAGTGTTTTGTGGTGGATAGAAATAAGGTTTTCTTGGGAAGTGTAATTTTGTGGGAATTGCTTTGAGCATGAAATCAATATCTTGGCTTAACATAGACGGAACTGGAGTCGACTCAAACTCAAAGGAAAACAATATGGTGTTGGGTTCTGCTTGAAATTTTCTCTCTGAGGTCCTATTATCTTCCTGCTAGAAGCTTGTATTCCACTCATGTAGCTGGGCTTAGGTCATTCCTGGATCCACTTCATACTCTGTACTTCCTTTTATAGCGAGTCTTAATAGTTCTTATGATGGTGGGAAATCCGATGCATAAGGGTATAGTGATCTTGACATGCAATTTGATGGTTGATGGCTGATTTGGTGGTCTCTTGGTTGGTCCTTACTGTAGGTGCTGGATGGAAAGTTCTCATGGTGATCTGCTGAATGAATTGAAAGGAGAGGAACAATTGGCTCTTTCCTGAGTTTCACTCCTCCGTTGATGTTATAAAGCCCCATTTCAGCCATATCCTCTTGTGGTTATGTGTGTCAAAGTACCATTACGTGAATCTGGTTGGCAGAACTGCGAAAACAGTGGGAGGTGTAGTAGAATAACAAGCTTTTTAGGGATATTCATATTCCTTTACTTCATTGGGCTTCTCCAACCGAATGCTAGGAACTAAATTGTGATGGCACTAGGTTGGGCAATCTGGATCCTCCATGGTGGTTGGGGCTACTGGGGATTATGAAGTGTCATTGTTGACATGCTTCTCATGTTTGATTGGTTGGACTGTATCTAGTGTTGCTAAAGCTCAGTGCTGTGAGATAGAGGCATGTTATGGAGGAAGATTCAGGTGGATAATTAATTATTACAGACTACTATAAAAGTTGATTGCTGGTGTCAAATGTTATCCCTATCTTTGGAGCTGGGATGATTTGTATTGAGGAAGCCCTGGGATGCACTTCGCTAATGGATAGGTCTCTGTTGGGAACATCTGGCGGTCACCAATAACTCTTGGCAGATTGATTCTTCAAAGGGGGGTTGCATTCTGATGCCCCTCTTTGTTGCGATCACTTGCTCTGGCAACTGTTTTTGACCTTTTGAGCAACTTGTTGTTTACAATCTGGACCAATCTGGTCAGATGTGCTGGTGGCGGTTCTCTACTTCTTTCCTCTATTTGGATGAATTTCTTTAACTTCATCATTTGAGAACAGCATGCAGGCTTGACAACCCAACAAGCCGACATCTGTATATAATTGTGTAATAACACATTCAATGTAAAGTGTAACTAGCACAAAACTATATATTCATGGTAAATATCAGAAACTGTGTCCATTCAAAAAGGCATGTTGAGGTGATCAAATAACATATGATGATTAGAAAAATGACACTCCTTGTTGCGATCACTTGCTCTGGTAACTGTTTTTGCCCTTTTGAATGACTTGTTGTTTACAATCTGGACCAATCTGGTCAGATGTGCCGGTAGTGGTTCTCTACTTCTTTCCTCTATGTGGATGAATTTCTTTAAATTCATTGTTTGAGAACCGCATGCAGGCTTGACAACCCAACAAGCTGACATCTGTGTATAATTGTATAATAATGTATTCAGTGTAATGTGTAAATAGCACAAAACTATATATTAATGGTAGATATCAGAAACTGTGTCCATTCAAAAAGGCATGTTAAGTTGATCAAATAACATATGATGATTAGAAAAATGATGTAAGTAAAGATATTGATGTTTTATCTGACTATTTGCACATGTTCTATGTCTGAAATCAGTCTATTAGAAGCTGGACTGTCCATAAATGTGTTTCTACTTAGAAGCTAGAGTTCCAAAACTGATTGAAATGCTACCAGGGAAGTTCAGACTCAAGTCTTGGCACATTAAATCCTTAGACAATGTTCTTGGGGGTATTTATCCTTTGCCTCATTACTTGTTGTGGTACAAGTTACATAAGGGAAACTCTGCCTTTATGTACTGTAGACCTTAAGTTTGCAGGAATGTTCTGCAAGAGATGCATTCACATTCCACATGCGTTTGACTCCTTCTTTGACCCATAAATCCCTGCGTCGTCAAGTCTCTACTCACTTTTGGCTGCTCCATGCCTCTGAGAACTAGGCATGTGAGGGGGAGAGTTGGCTCCCTTGAATGCTCAAATACAACTGTAAACAAATTGAGGGATATACTGTTTCAGTTTATATTTTGTGTTTCTTTTCTTTCACTTTCTGGTGTTCTTGTGTGTTCAGTTGTTGATAGTTTTTTGATAAAAAACTTGCGATGCATGCTTTTTTATTAGAAGTTCTATTTTTTAATTAAGTGTATCCATGGTTTCTTGTATGTCTTTATATCTTGTGTCCTTAATTTACTATCTGCAGTCTTGATCCGTGGTCTTTTGCTTTAACTGATGGATTATTTTAAATAACTCAACTCTTGCAGATTGTATCAAAGAATTTATCTGAACCAATTCGTTCTCATAAGGACCTAGACAAAGATGCTGCCCCATTTTATCATAAAGCTGTTAAGTTTTATGAAGGGTTGTCAAAGCAGCTCATTAACCAAGGGCATGTGCTGGATTTGTTTGCTTGTGCTCTTGACCAGGTTATTTTCTTTTCCTATATCTTGCTTCGATATTTCCTTGCTGTTCCTTAAGACATAATACAACTATCTGCTATTGCATCTCTTTATTTATTTACATGTTTGTAGGAGTTAAATGACCTCATCATTTCGTGGAAACAATGTATCGTACATGAGACCATAATAAAATTGCCTTCAGCCCCAGTAATTGAAACAGTTCTTCAGTTACTTACCTGTGTGACTGATGGGTTATGATTCTTGTTTTTTTATTGGCTGCAAACATCACATACATCCAAGCTTTCTAGCGTAGGAGTCTCTCACCTGGTGACTAGGGTTTGAGGATGTGCATGGGTGTGTGTGTCTAACTTTCGAAAAGAAAAAAAACCACATATTCCACATATGCTAGCAGATGTGTTCTATTTAGCTGCTTTTGCTTATGTTTGTCCCAGGTTGGTGTGGCAGAACTCAAGGTTGCAGTTGAGATGACTGGTGGTCTGGTTGTGCTGGCAGAAAGCTTTGGCCATGCTGTTTTCAAGGATTCGCTTAAGCGCATTTTTCAGTCCACTGACTATAATCTTGCTCTATCATTTAAGTAAGCCTTTTTTTTCCGGCTAATTTGCATTGTCTAAGACTATTTTATTTTAGTTTGGTTCCTAAGGAGGCTAGAAGGGGAGCCTTGGCAACTGTAGAGTTGTTGCCATGTGACCTGGAGGTCATGGGTTCAAGGTGTGGAAATAGCCTCTTGCAAAAGGCAATGTAAGGCTGCATACTATAGGCCCTCTGTAGTCTGTCCCTTTCCCTGAACCCACATACGTGGGAGATTTGTCCATCAGCCTGCCCTTTTTTTTCCTAGAGAGGCTTCAGTGTTACCCCTTCCAACAGCAATTTGCAGGTGCATGTGGTTTGTTCTCCTGCAAATCATCCTACATTTGGTTATGGACAGTTTGAATAAACATTCTATTATTTGGAAATATTTAATGGAGTTTCTTCTTGTGAAGAGATTGATAGATATATGTTTCATCCATACTTCATTAAGTTAGTGCCTTTATTTGATGTTTATTAGCACTGATCTTTAATATGCACTTGCAAGTTTCTGGCAATGAAGGGGAGCCTTGGCGCAACGGTAAAAGTTGTTGTCATGTGACCCTGAGGTCACGGGTTCAAGGCGTGGAATCGGCCTCTTGCAAAATGCAAGGTAAGGTTGCCTACTATAGGCCCTTGTGGTCCGCCCCTTCCCTGGACCCCACGTAGGCAGGAGCTTCGTGCACCGGGGCCACCCCTTTTTTTAAGTTTCTGGCAACGTGTTTTTGCTGGAGTTCTATTTGATATTTTCTGGACCTGTGCACACTCTATTGAGCATTTGCTGGTGATATTCGGTATTCCTATGATTTCTTTCTTTCTTTATCTTTGTAGTTGTATGTTGTATCTAGAAGTGTCCACATATTTATGTGTATGCTTGTGCGCATATATTGGTATTCCACACCCTTGTTTTAATATTCCTCTCTGCCCTTTATTTCCACTTTTTTTGGATTGATATCTATCATTTTATGGGAGTTCGGTAAGTGGTTGCTTATTGGAAAAGTTAAATCATAAAGCTGGACAAGATAATGAATCATAGCAATCTCCAGCCTACTTAGGCGCCTCTATGAACTAAAGAGATACTGGATTGCACAATTTTCCGTGAAGTTCTCTTAGACTGGAGTGGTGCCCTTGAACAACCCAGAAACCTTTGGAGTGCAGAGATGTTATTCAATTTATATTTTGAGTGTGGTTGGATTTATATAGTTAACTTGAAATACATCCACTCAGGTGATACTAAGCTCAGTTATTTATTGATATTAATCTCTATTGTGGATGCCTAATATATGCTTTCTGAAGTTGGAGAATTCGTGTTTGCTTTAGGATTCTGATATTACTAGCTTTGCAGTGGCATATTTGAAGTTAACTGCTCAAAGGATGTTAAAATCCAAGGAATTATTGGTCCTTGTGCATCTCTTGAAAAGGTATTTATACGAAGCATGCCCATCTTCTAAACCTGCTTGCTGCTCTTGCTATTGATGATCTTATTGGTCATCTTTCTTGCAGAAAGGTCCTTTGTGCTCGGATACAGTTGTTGGACAGGGTAACACAACTGCCTGGAAGATGTGCGGTCTTGACAAAGCAACATCATTGTGTTTGGTATTTGATGTCGTGAAAAAGGACAGCCCAGAAGCAATTGGTCAGCCCACAAGCAATCAATTTTACTTCCAATTTTTAACTTAGTATGAACTCTTGTCCCATACTGTCTTGAATTGTCTCCATAGAATTTTATGGAGTACATATGTGAATCTTTTCCACTTATTATAGACAATGTGCTGCAGTTATCAGCATTGCAGTGGTCAAACAAGACTTCGTGCATCAACCCTTTCCAGAAGATGGGTGGCTGGACCAGGCAGTTTGCAGGCAAGTTTATAATCATCTTTCACAAAAGATAGTGGCTGTGTTATTTAGTATGCTGTGGCTGTCATATGGACACATGGCTGCAACTGTTTATCCTCGCACCAGTTTGGGATTTGGTCTTTCCTGTGTCCCTTGGCTCCTATTTGAGTGTTTGGTGCAAAAGTCTGAGTATTTAGGATGTTATATTCTTTACCCTTATTTACTCTGAAGCAGTGCTGCTTTAATGTGTAGGATTTAGTAGCTGGATTTGATCAAGAAGCAGCTGCCATAGTCATGGCACGCTTAGTTTCTTTCAAGATGGAAATGGAGGTAACTTCTGAGTACCTAATGTGCTGTTCAATTATTGCTCCCTGATATGCTGGTGTATATACTAGATCAATTTTCCCATTCAAAACTATATCTAAATCAGTTCATCATTGATTATGTGTTGATTTCCATGGCACTGTATAAATGTCTTCAGACTGCAGCCCTCCTTTGTGCTGTCTTTTAACTTTTTTCCTTCTTTTTCTTATGAACTGATAAATTACTTGATTGAACATGATGGACATGCGTATTCTGTTTGGGAAGAATGTGACCAGCCATGCCCCAAAATTCATAAATTAAGGCTTGGGATCATCCATCCAGTTAGAGATTGGTGTAGGGTCCATTATAAATGTGCCCAGTAAAATTTGATTACTAAACTAGTGGGCTCAACTTATGTTTCCAACTGCTCATATAGGTCATGGAAAATATGTGGATCCACCATATGAATATAATGAATTGTTGGATAGTGTTAATCCCATTAACCCCATGAATATGGATCAAAGCTAATGGGATGGCTTTAGGAAGACGAGCTATTTTTCCAGCTCATGACTTATCTAGGAGATGATCATCATCATCATCATCAAAGCCTTATCCCGATTAGGGGTCGGCTATGTGGATGTTGTTCCTTCATTCCCCTCTAATAAGGTTCATGGGCTCATTTAAAGGTTTTTAAATCTTTTCTCACTACTTCTATCCCATCCCTTTGGGCCTTCCCCTTTCCCTTTTAGACCCTTCAACTTAAATCGACTCACTCCTAACTGATGCCGTTTTTAGTCTTCGTTGAACATGTTCAAACCTTCTAGGTCTACCCTCCATTATCTCGTTACCTATTGGTGTTACTCCTAATTTTCCTCTAATGTTTTCATTTCTAATTCTATCCTTTTCTTGTCTTGCCACTCATTCATCTCAACATCCTCATTTCAGCTACGCTCATCTCATGTACATGTTGTTCCTTAATTGCTTAACACTTTGATCCATAAAGCATGACTAGCTTTACACCCATCTTATGGAATTTTCCTTTCACTTTGAGTGCTATTGCTAATCACACAAAACTCCAAGGGCACGTCTCCATTTATTCCTACTCACTTGAATTATCTAGGTAAGATCCTTCTCAATTTCTCTGCTCTCATGAATTATCGATCCCAATCCAAGTATCAAAAGTGGTTTTTTGGGTGGAATTCTTGATTATCAATCTTTATTGGCACTTCACTCCCACTCCTCTCCTTGCTAAAATTACATTACATATATTTTGTCTTAGTTTGGCTAATTTTAAATCCTTTAGACTCTATAGCATCTTTCCACAACCCTAGCTTTGTGTTTACTCCCTCCCTTGACTAATCCAAGACATATATACTTTATTTGATTTTATTGGTTTGAGCTCTAATGGTGGTGCATTCATTTTGTGGAAGAAATTTGGACATTGTTGGATATAGTTTTGTTGAATGGTATCATTGTAGAGTCTGTTTAATAAAGTTTGATATAGTTTTATCTGTTCGAGTAATACATGACATGTAAGCTTAAGAACAGTTTTCTGCTCCATGAGCATGTCTGTGAGTCCATGCTTTAAATAAGAATCCATCATAATTTATGTAGCTAAGAAAGGCTCTTTTAATCATAGCTATTTGGTAGTTAGTGGCTTTGCTGATAGTTTGGGTGATATGAAATCCATCTTAATTCGTAAGAATATCACGTCAGTTTGTGTTGGATGAATGAAGCAGAAGTTATATCCCCTCTTGACAAATTCCAATTTTTTTTTGTTTTAAAATCTCTGTGGCCATTAGCTAATACTTGACTAAGACATATGGGTTCTATGCAGGGTGAGTTTGATCCTATCAGATGGCTTGATAGGTCATTAATAAAGTTATGTTCTCGTTTTGGAGACTACCAGAAAGAGAGTCCGTCCTCTTTTAGCTTATCTCCACGTTTCTCAATTTTTCCACAGTTCATGTTTCATCTGAGGCGGTCTCAATTTGTTCAGGTAACTACAAAGTCTTTATAAGCCGTGTATTAGCAGTTATTGAAAGTTTTGTCTTTTTATCTTTCAGGCGTATTAACTGCATTTCAATCTGTTTGTCTTTAATTATGATTGTATTCCCTTGCAGGTCTTCAATAACAGTCCTGATGAAACTGCATACTTTAGGATGATTCTAAATAGAGAGAATGTAGCCAATTCAGTTGTGATGGTTCAACCATCACTAATCTCATACTCCTTCCATTCAGCCCCTGAACCAGTTCTCCTAGATGTAGCTGCCATTGCTGCCGACAGGATTTTACTCTTGGATTCCTTCTTTACAGTTGTTATATTTCATGGAATTACCATTGCTCAGTGGAGGAATGCTGGCTATCAAAATCAACCAGAACATGAGGTACTCTGCTGGATATTAAAAGCAAACATCTGTACTTGACATAAGCCATCTTTGTTCATGTTGTTGCTGGTCTTACTGTTTCTACTTTCTAAATTATGGTTCAGATGAGTTTGTTCAAATAATAATATTGGCTGTCTTTGTTTACTTAAACCTTTAGACTGGCTATTTTCTTGCAGGTTTTTGATCAATTGTTGCGCGCCCCACATGATGATGTGGATGCAATAGTGAAGGAACGTTTTCCTGTTCCACGCTTAGTTATCTGTGATCAGCATGGCTCACAGGTGATTTCCATTTTATTATGCTTATCTTGGACACTTCAGTCAGCGTCTTGATGAATTTTTATGAACATTATTGTTGGCTTTGGAAATTTGTGCTGTATATGCCTGTCGTAATCTGATTCTATTGTACTGATCCATACAGGCACGTTTCCTGTTGGCAAAATTGAATCCATCTGCCACCTATAACTCAGATGCTCCGGTGCCAGGAGGGGATGTCATTTTCACGGATGATGTGAGCTTCCAAGTGTTCTTAGATCACCTCCAGAGGTTGGCAGTTCAGTAACTCGTACTGCAGCCACCAATTTTGTAAAATTTTCTTTAGTTTCTGTACATTAGTGTGTACTTTATTCATGCTTGCCCGAATTCCACATCTCTGTATTCGAAATTTAATTTGGTTTGATTTAAACTCCATCTTTTCTGTTGTAAAAAGTGTATATTTAATTTTATAATAATTATTTATGGATAGCTTGATGCCAGTACTCACAGAGTCTGTCTGTCTCTCATCGTCTCTAAGCTAAGAATGCCCCCGATGTGACCACACCAAACCTTTTGTGAGCAAGAACTGCAAAATGAAGTCGCAGATGGGAACTGTGGCTGTGGAATTTGGCTTTTTAACTGCCTCCTGATTCTACCAATTTGAGTTATAATGTTTGTGGATAGTATCAGCCCTCGCTCATGCTAAGCTCTGCTGTTAAGTGTTGACATCTGATAATATCAGCCGTGAGATCAACATGGCAGCCGTTGCTTTGATAATGGCATTCTTCCTTTCATCTTACTGTAGGACCAGAACATGACAACCTCACCGAGTCACTTATAGTTTCATGCCTTTGATTTGGGAGTCTTTACGATTAGTGTAAATTTTTGTCTGTTCAGTTTCTATATCCATTTTTAAGCTAGAAGTAAGAGGCCTGTGACTGTCATAGTAAGTCTGAGTTGTTAGGCCTAGCGATCAAGTTCTCAGGCCTGCATGGAATTTTTATCCTTTCCTACTTTTCATCTTTATCCAAAAACGTTTATGTCCAAATTATACTACAGTTATCTTCCATTGGCAGAGCCAACACCGATCAAATGGTTAGCATTTCCTGATCGGAATGGACTAACCACCACCCGTTAGATGAGTTATCTCTATCACCCATGTGGATCCACAGTCCCCCAGTTGAGTATGAGGCAACATTTTATAACACTTTACTAGTTTACATGATTCAAAGAAGTTTACAAAGCTCTCATAGTAAAAGCGCCAAAAGAGCAAAAAGACGCCATTTCATAAAAGCAACGAAAGCAGAGACTGTAAGATCAGAGGCCGCCAGAACCCAACACAACAGGGTCCAAGAACATGGATCCTGGCAAAATGACTTCCATAAAGCACGAAAAAAGCCCAACTTCTGAAACGTCTTTAGCGGCACCCCCTTAATTGCAAGGAAACACGAATCAACAGTGTCTTTGACTACTGGTAAGCCTTAAGCACAGCCAGCGCTTACAAAAACAGAGATCAATTAACAATCGGAACAGTAGGACACCAAATACAAACAAATCATGGAAGGGGAGTGGAGCAATTACTTCTTCAAAGCCAGCCCCCCCCCACCTCCTCAAAGTACACAAGTATCCTTGACATTGAACTTGTTCAGCAGAGCTATGCTAGAAATGGTGGACATTGGTGTAGCCACCAAATCATCCGTTACCATATAAGTGACCACCTTTCCCGCAGTTGCTCCTGTAGTCTTATCAGGAGGAACATAGTTTGAGGCCGTGGTCATATGCTTACTGCAAGTACAGACAGTCCCACTAAAGTCACCAACATGTTCGTGATGACCACTATAGGAACCCCCATAGTGGCATTAAGTTTTTGCTGCTGCAGATGCATTTGTCTGTGCGCAAGAGAAGTACCAGCAGGCAGATCTGCCATCTGGGGCTTGAGAAGGTAGTTCTTGTCACTGCTAGATTGAAGGTAGGTGCAGCTTAGATTTTCAATGTTCTAATAGAGTTTATACAATGCAACCAACCATGTTTTCCTTAGTGAGGAGGCTTGTCACGGACCCAAGCGATTCATGAGGAAATCAACAGAGTCCTTCCTTGCGGGTTTTGTTGTCCACTAGAAGCTCCAAGTTCAAGGTAAGGTTGGTTGCCATCTCGTGTACAATGTGTATCTCTGAGGTACAGACTCTTTCAAAGGATAGTTCGCTGTGGCTGGGGCTCTCATTCCATCCCTATTGCCAATGCAAACTACTAATTGCATCCCTTCTACTACTTCCAAGGCGACTGAAGTCCTGAATGCATTTGGAGGAATTGCTAAACTGACTGCAGAACGAAGGTGCGGTCTAGCAACCACATTTTTTTGGAGCCCAGCTTTGTATGATCTAAACCATTCATCTCGTTGCTCTAAAACTTTACTGTTCTTATATACTTTAGAAGTCAATCATATGGCTGGGCTGGACTTTAGCTTCTAAGAAACTGTGTATTGCTCATAAAGATTTGATTTCTAAGCAAAACTTTTGAGATGCATGCTTTTTTTATCTATGATATATCTAAATCTGGAGCAATGAGATGATCAATCAAGACTATTCAGAGGTTGGGCCCATAAAATGTAAAGGCGGTTAGTTTAACATTCTTTTATGCCCAATAAAAGAGAGAATGCTAAACGATGGCTCACTATTTATGTCTAAAGGCTTCTTTTTGTGCTCTCGCACTTGGAATCAAGGGCTTCATTCACCTTAGGTTGCAGATCTGAGGATTCAAACTCACGGCCTCTCTTGTTCGGTTAGACTCTAATATAAGATTGGCCTATTTCCTATCAAATTAAGCTTTTAGGTCGAATGGTAAACCAACGAGCAAGGTGCTGCGGCAAGTTATCTGGAGGCACCCTAATTTAACATTATGGTTGGCCGGTGACTGGTCACTAATCGCCCCTTTCTCCAAAGCCTTTGGATGGACCGAGGTCCAAAAATCATCCCTTTTGATCGAGTAGTTAGGATCATCTGCTTGTTATGAGATCTGAGTCTAATAAAACAACCACACAGAGCGACCCAAACATTATCTTCTAAGCTAACTGTGCCTTGCCATCTAAGTTCAAACTTAACCAGTCCCAAACACAACCATTTGGCCGGAACCGTCAATTTTTATGGGCTTCTACACTGATCATGTATATGCGATCTTTATGGAAGATATATCTGTGGATGAGGATTGTAACATACACCATCAAAATAATCGACGATCTCGAACGCTGAACAAAACGTTACACCTCCGATAACGAGAGAACGTCCTCTACCAGAGGGAGGTGGTAAGAATGTGGGAAAACTCATCGGAAAATAGCTCGAGAAGTCGTCCATCTCTGCAGAAGAATTCCTCAATATTATGAAAGGTAAACCGGGACTTTGATCATGCAGTAGCAGATAGGCAATAACTGGGATAATGGTATTGGGAAAAAAGGAAAGTCCCAGTGCAAGAAGCTCCCGCCTATGCAGGGTCTAGGAAAGGGGTGGACCACAAGAGTCTATGGTAGCCGAATCAGAAACAATAGGTAGATTTCCTATATCACTTGGTAACTGGGTGGGTCGGAGATTTTTGGTGTGCCCTGCCCTGACCCAAATGCTTTTATCCTACCCGTAGCCCAACTTTATCGGATTTTTCACCTTAATGCTGATTTGGTAACAGATTTTCAGCGCTTAACACCTTGTCTTATGGGTCAAATCTCCTACAAAACCTGACCCATTGTCATCTCTAGTCCCATTATAATAAGTACGAGATTTGCTCTTAAGAGGTATTATTTCATCAAAAACCCTTGACAAATTAAAATGATATGGATGACTATGATTGTTATAATATATGAGGTTCAGCTCCAACACCTATGATTTGTAAGGTTTTTGCTAATTATTTTGACTTTTTTCCTTGCTGCCTAGAATCACTGCCGTCATCATCAAAACCTTATCTTGATTAAGGGTCCGCTGCCTAGAATATAAATGTAATTAGTTTCAAGTTTACTCATGTGATAGATAGACACCCCGCCTAACAAGTCAGTCCTGAACCTGTGACCTACCTATTACGGGAGAGGCTGCTTCTTCTACCATTAGGTCAGAAGGCAGTAGCACATCTTATAGTTTACCGAGATTATTCATTTACCAAGGTGGTTCATGATGGGACTAGAGTCACTACTCACTACACATTTTGTATTTATTTAGCATAGATATTAATTAGAGGGGAAGCCTTGTGCAATGATAGAGTTATCGTCATGTGACGTTGAGGTTACGAATTTGAGATGTAGAAACAACCTCTTGCAAAATGCAAGGTAAGACTGCGTACAATAGATCCTTGTAGTCTGTTCTTTCTCTGATTCTGCAAGAACTAATCTACAATTGCAGCAGCGCTGCTGCTATCAACTTTACTACACCTAAAACATAAGATCTCCATTTCTTTCTACAGGTCAAGATTACGCACAGCAAGTAGGATTAACACACTAGTATCATGTGTACTACATAAGATCTCCATTTCAGGCCCTTCTTGCAGAAGTCTAAGCAACAGCGTAATGATTCATAGAGCCCCAATCCAAACTCTTTAGGCAATATCGGGTGGAGCTGGCTGATGAACTTGCTAGAGATGGTGGACAAGCTGCCAGAATGAGGATTGAAATTTCAGAAATTGGTCGTCAAGGAACATTTCTTAGAGGATTCTTAATCTTGCAACCATGTTGATTGATTTTCTTTGGACCAATCTTGTGTATTCTGTTGCGACGCAGATCGGTTGCTTTTGGTTAATAAAATTATTTTTGTAGAAAAAAAAGCCCCTTTTTTTTTTTTTTCAAAGAACATTGATTTAAGAAATTGACTGAACACATTTGATTAGTTTTTGGACTCCTGGCATATTAGCAAGTTTCTAATGTTGATGTGCTAAAAATTGGCTGGCAGCAGTGGAAGTGCGTTGATATGTTATGATCTTAAATGGGCTCAACTTTATACGGTTAGTGATATAGTCATCCCTTGTTTTCCCCTGCAATGAGTTACAAGTCTTAATACCCGTGGCAGATAGGGCAAGGATAATAAATCATGGGATAAGGCAGGCACGTGAAAACACCGCCCTCCCCGTTGCCATCTCTATCTCCTGTTATTTTTTGGCAATTTATATGGTTTGGTTGCCCAACCAGTGTTATATATTGTACTTGAGACAAGTCCTTTAAGGCTGTAGATGGGTTGAAATACTTGCCCGCCCCATTGCCATCCCTACTTCAAGGCACATTATTGGCAACTTATACGGTTGGATTTTCCAACCACCTTACCTCTTTTAAGGCAGTTAATTGATTGTTATACATTGGTTAAAAATACTCGAGACCTGCCTTTTGTGGCTGTAGATGGGTTACATAAATGGCCTATCTAAGATGGACACCGAAAGATGAACGGCTTAGGTCAGCACATGAAAACTCTCTCTCTTTCCAACCCGAGTTCTTCAGTGCCGTGGATGCATCGAGACGTTGCTTAGCCTGTTGATGTGTGTGTATATTGGCAGTATTTTGTTTCGCCTCTTCTAGGTACTCGGCAATTTGAAAGTATAGGATTCTTCTAGCTGTTAGTTACATCCATTAAACCTCTTACTAGCTCTGAGTTATCTTTGCTTGTACTCTCCTTGGTGCTGAGAGCTGAAAGCATCTCAAGTCAGCTTACCCCATCTCAAGCACCACTACCACCAATCACCATGTAAGAAGCTGTTCCACTTAGTGGGATTGTCAAAGACTGAAAATAAACCTTAAAGTTAGTTCATGAAATAATCTGCCGTGGTTATCTTTCTCATGGTTTGGTTACCTAAATCGTACATGGGTTACATCTATATTTGGATTGGAAGTAGTTCCAAGGTTGAGAGAGAGAGAGAGAGAGAGAGAGAGAGAGAGAGAGGTGGGCCTCATGTTGGTGACATCTAAGCCATTCATCACTTAGTTACTGTCTTAGATAGACTACATGCATAAAAATAAGGTAACCGGATGATTCTTACCACTATTTTTTTGAGTTGTAAGAAATAATGTAAAGCAGCATAGGCTGATATCATCCAATGACTGTAATTTTCGTGTACAGACTATCTAAGAGTGGATCTAAATTATTAATGGCTTGGATATCCGAAAAACTAGACCCACATGTGCCTTAGTTCATCTCTCTCTCTCTCTCTCTCTCAAAACGCCCAGAGTCACCTCCACAACTCATCTAAATTACTCAACTTGGCAGTAACTTGCGTCAAATTCCAGTTTGACACACAGTATAATAAAAATTATCTAAGTTTGGTTGGTGATTTGAACATAAGACCTCCTAAAAGCAATGTCACATCTTAACGACTTAGCCTAATAACTAATTTTACATGTAAAAGTGAACTATTACATATAATTATAAATAAATAAATTTTAAAATCACATTTAAGTATTTTTAAGTCAGTATGAGTCTTTTTGAGTTAACTCGACTTGCCTATGGTTTGAGTCTAATTTAGTTTTCAAATTTCTAAACTATATATATATATATATATATATAAAGTTGTGTATGTATAAAAATACTTATACACGTCTCTTATTCTATATATATGTATACATGTTTGCCTGTCTATTTATCTAGGGTCGGCCTTCTCTTAAGAATACATTATATATATATATATATATATATGAGGAGTGTTAATTTCAACTATTTAATGCAGATATAAAGTATATGTAACATGTGATTGGTTGGAAAAAAGTAAAAAAGTAGAAAAAGGTAGAGAAAATAATTGTTTTTTACTTTTTTTCAGCCAATCATATTACCTGCACTATGCACCTCTACTGTCGTCGACTAGAAGACAAGAAAGAGATGACAACATGAGCAAACACGCCTTTGAGATAATCCAAAGAAAATGGTTCTTTTTCTTTGTTCAGACTAACTAAGGATTTTGACATCCACGTTTTCCTCGACCTTTTTTTTATATATATAATAAATTTAGTGATCAAGACAAAGTTCTCTTCCCTAATTCCATTTGGTCGGCGTGTGGGCAAAGCCAATGATCTAATAAGTCTTCATAGTTTCTATTTGATCTACAGAAACAACTCTTTATAGTTTGAGTTTAATTTCATAAAGTCATATTTAATTTGATAAATCTGCCCAAGTTGGAAATATATAAGAACTTACTGAATTATTCAGAAGATAAAAAATAATAATAATAATAATAACTTTACAGTTTTCTATTTTGAAATATTCTAGAATAAAATTTAAAAAATTAAATCTAGTTTTCCAAACATGCGCTTAGGTTGAAAAAGAGACAGTTTTCATGTGCTGATCTAAGCCGTTCAAGGTCCATCTTAGATGTGCCGTGTAAAAAAAAATTGAAAAAAAAGAGGAAAATAGCACCGGATGATCCTAACTATCAATGGCTTATCTAGAATGTTAAAAGCTATGTAGTATCGATTAATATGGAGATGAAATCGGGACCAATCTAAGATGGGTATCTGGTAGAACCCGATGAATGGTTTCGATAATCAAGCATCGATAATCTATGGTTAATTCAAGAATAGCAAGGTCTAATCAAGTTCTACAACCAAATAATGGATTTAGGTCATCTCACATCATATATCATATGTATGAGGGTGGTGGGCCCATCCAAATCTTATTGTGCTGTGATCTTGATCTCGACTTCGATTAGGGTAATTTGAAGCTACACCATGCCGGTCGTCTTAATACAATGATCTAATGACATGCTATTACCATAAGGCGGTCTTACTAACTCTCACTTATATTATAATCCAATCCGTAAGTAGAAAAATAAAAGAAATTGCATGGTTTCTTAAAGGGCTCCTGTGTCCATATCATTGCCAAGTGTTAAACTCCTGGACGGTCCAATCCAGAAAGGTTCAATCGATCACATGTGGATGGGCAGTACAGTCCGATGATATCTGCCGGCAAACTGATCGGATAGAGAAAAACCATGAAAATATTGGAATTAAGGAAGAAATCGGAAATTTTGCATTTAGATATCGAGGGTTGTGACTTGGGATTATCTTCATTTTTCCCAATTGGGTCCCTCAAAAGCTGACAAAAGTACCCTAATTAATTTTAAATGTAAATAGACCACAGCATTATCTACATTGTCTTTACTCTACTCCAGTCTTCATTGGCCCTTGACAAAATGACTAAAATCCAGGACGGCTATCATTTTCATAAGATATTATGTAGATTTTAGATAGTTTTTCTATAGATGGACAAATATTCGCTTCAGAGAGAGAGAGAGAGATGACTAAAGCATATGTGGGTGTAGTTTTTGGGAGATCTAAGCCATTAATCTTTTAAATTCACTCTGCTATACACCAAAAATCGCAATCATTGGATGATATTAGCCTATTCTGCTGCATAGTTTTCTGCTGGTCAGATCATGACTCATTGATGCCACTTCCTGTTGTTGGGATTACTTTGTTTAGGAAGCGATACAAATATATTCTTTTGGATATTTCTTCTGCCACAACAGCTTCTTCAGTCATGTTTCATGCTGCCAATTTTGCCGAGCACCTTGGCAGTTTGCCTTGTTCTTTTCTTCCTTTTTCTGTAATTGCATGTTTTGCGTTCTGTGAGAAGACTCTTTAAAAGGATAGCCCCGGTTCATGAAGCTCCTGCATATGCAAAATTCGGGAGTATACAGTTTTACCTTACATTTTTGTAAGACACTGTTTTCGCGCCTTAATCCTGGTGACCTCACTAACACACATCCCACCTTGATAGAGAAAAAAACGAAAAAAGAAAAACCAAACTTCTATCTTACCCTCTGTTCACTAAAGCAACATTGCTGGGGTAGGTATGGCATTTTAATATTGACTATCTGGTGGGCCAGTAATTGCTTAAATCAATGTCCACAGTCAAAGAATAGCTAATTTATCTACAATATTGTGGCCCACCAAAATAACATAATCTATTACTGAAAGTGACACATGTACGGTGATGATAATTTAATAGGTAAGACTTACCAACTTTCAAAATCCTAAGTCAAGTGAATTTTCTTCTCTCTTTTCTTATTGAATTTTTTGTGATATAGCAGCTGGCAAAGTTGAATGAGAAACATGCATTTTAAATGGTGCAAACCGTCCATCTTGTAAATCATTCCATGAAAACTCCTATATAGAAAAAGCTTCAGTGTGAACGAGTTTATGATGAATTTGATATTTGGGAGAGTTGGTTGGTGAGAAATTTGGAGCATTGAAGTAGTGGGTCGACCGTCTTGTACTTCTGCTGCTACTAACATCTGAGGGCTAGGATCATCCGCTGCAGCAGATTTTTGGACAAGGTCTACGTAAGATCGGGGAATATTGGAAACATATTAATAAAAGAAAATGGCGTGGAAATAACAAAAAGAGTCCGTGGCAAAGTAGAACAAATATTATTAAATTGATATAGGCCATTTACCACTCAAGCAATAGTTGGATAAGCCTTGCAGCAACCAGTCAAATCTACCTCTAGGCCTTCGATTGATTGACTTTAAAGGAAACATTTGACAACAAAACAGCAAAAAGTGTACAATCATCAAGAATTCGTCCACAAAATCAAAAGCCTATAATAATCATAAATGTTCAATCGGTGTATATTTTTCATAAGGTCATTGGAGAAGTGGGCCCCTGAAACTTTTGCCAATTGGTGAGAAGCCGACAAATGGGTAGAAAGCTGCTCCCACCAAGTAGAAGATTGTCAAAACTCAGCCTTAAAGGTATTCCATATGTAAACCAGCTATTGGTTAACATCGTTAGGTTACCTATTCCATACAATATAAAGGTCGAATGAGAAAGGCCTCCCCAGATTTGACAGAGAGAGATGGGAAAGAGCAGAGTTCTTGTTGTGGGAGGAAGTGGGTACATTGGGAGGAGGATTGTGAAGGCAAGTCTGCTTCAAGGACACCCAACTTATGTACTTTACAGGCCAGAGATTGGTGTGGACATTGATAAGCTTCAAATGCTCTTGTCATTCAAGGAACAAGGTGCCAAACTCGTTCAAGGTTCATTTTCCGATCACCAGAGCCTTGTAGATGCTTTAAAACAAGTCGATGTCGTTATTTGTACCATCTCGGGCGTTCATATCAGGAGCCATCAAATCCTTTTGCAGCTCAAGCTCGTCGATGCCATCAAAGAAGCCGGAAATATCAAGGTACCATCCAATTCCCTCTGTCACTCTTTCCAGTGATCCTAATCGTCCATGCAACAAAATTTGAACCCATCTGAGCGATGTACACCTGTGATTTTTTTCCACTCCAAAGACTTAGGATCATCCAACGGTGGTGAATTTTGTGCCCCTGTAGGGAGCTCTACTATATCAATGGCTTGGATCATTGAAACACTAAGGGTGGTTTGCTCATTTTAGCAATTGAGGAACATGACTTATGACCAGGACCGTTGATCTAGTGGGCCACCACCTCGGTAGCTTTTGTGGATGTAATGTTAGGCCCAGAACCGCTACTTAAATACAAGCTCCTATATATTGCGGGGTTAGAGGATGTGGCAGACTACAAGAGTTAATACTACACAATCTTATCTTGTATTTTGTAAGAGGCTGTTTCCACGCCTTGAACCCTTGACCGCAAGGTCACACGACAACAACTTTATTGTTGTGCCAAGGATCCCCTTCCTTCAAGTAAAATTACTACTTGTCCTAAATGCTGAAAAATCACAGGGACTTCAGCAACTTTAGTACTTTGTTTCAAATGACAAAAATGCCTTCAATTAAAATTACTGTCTTCCGGGGGACTAAGTCTCTGACTAGTCAAGATTAGGTGTAAAATTTTTTTTACCCAAGCACGATTAAAAGGGCAGCCCACTGCACAAAGCTCCAGTATATTCAAGGTCTGAGAAAGGGGTGGACCACAAAAGGTCAATAGTAGACAGCCTTACCTTGCTTTGTAATAGACTGTTTCGATGCCTTGAATGCATGACCTCAAGGTCACCTCAACTACTCTACTATTGTGCCAAGGCTCCCATTTTTAAGGTCTTGAGCAAGACTAAGGCCAATAAATCTTGGGCAAGTTAGAAGCAGGAGAAAAGTATTATAATCAGGGTTAAGGTTGGCTAAAAATCTACTCGCAGGCGACGCATTGGCATCCCTACTGCCAACTACAAGAGACCTCCCAAAAAAGGACTGTTGAAGTATTCTTTGGCTGAGTTCTCATGACTGACGAGCATTTTTGCAGCGTTTTCTGCCTTCAGAGTTTGGAACAGACCCAGCAAAGATGGCTAACGCAATGGAGCCAGGAAGAGTGACATTTGATGACAAGATGGTTGTTAGGAAAGCAATTGAGGAAGCCGGTATCCCTTACACTTACGTTTCAGCAAACTGCTTTGCTGGTTACTTTCTTGGTGGCCTGTGCCAACCAGGTCACATTACGCCTTCTATTGACAGCGTTTGCATCCTTGGAGACGGTAACGCAAAAGGTACAACAACCATTTTTTATTCCGAAATGCTAGAACAAAAAGTCATGCTTGTTGTTTTATATTCATTTCATGAAAAAAAGAAGAAGAAAGTTTTGGGGGTCACATCTGCCACATGACCGCCATCTAATACGTTAATCTGGTGACTGACTATAAGTCTGTCCCAGTACTCCTAATTCATCATCAGTGGATGATCCTAAACTCATCTACGGACTGATCCATTAATTTTGGATTGGGATCTGAGAATTACATCTTGTGAACAGGGTATCTATTTGGTCTGGTCGACTAAAGATGGCATATAAGTGTAACAGGATGGGTCAGCTGTGATTACGGTCACAAAATTCTCCGAAGAATTGAATTTTATTTAAGTAGTCCCAACTTTTGACGCCAGTTTTTTTCCATGCATTTAAGAAGTGGTTATAGTTTTTTACATTCAAAGCAGGAAGTAATTTTTAGATGTATACACACACCAATGCACAACCTGAAGCCATAGTCACCTACGCGAGAGACTCCTTGCACCACTGCAGTAAAAGCTAAGCTTTGCTGATTTATTTTCTAATTCGCACTTTGTGACCATATCTGTGATAGGCTGTCGGTAATTAGTATTGTGGCCCGAGGCTGGAAGTTTGGATAAGTTGAATTTGAACCCCAGCCCACTAAAACATACAAATGAGAGCCCAAGCAGGGCAAGCCTATGGTAGCCCATGTCTTTGATGTTATAATCAACTTGTTCTAGCAGATATCCTGTCCATTTTGCACCATGGTTTTCATTGGTCGAAGTGATGGATTCAGATGTGGAGCCCTGCAGCATTATCCGTGGCCGACGACCAACTGTTTCAACCGATGTAGCTCCATGAAGTTGTGATTTGGGTTTTGAATAGCAAGTACCCATCATTTTGCCATTCTCAAAGCTCATCCTGATGTAGGCATCTAACTGGACCTTACTCTGGAAGTCTAGCCTTAACCATTGTCTTTAGATCTAGTCGAAACTTAACTGGCCTTATAGAAAGCTCACACACACACACACACACACCCATTTACCCACAAATTCAGACTTCTGCATCTTGTAGACTAATTACCTGTAGATGCATTTTCTTCTGCAGCAATATTTGTGGAAGAGGATGACATTGCAACATACACCATAAAAACGATCGACGATCCGCGTACACTGAACAAAACACTGTACCTCAGACCACGAGAGAATATCCTCTCGCAGCGAGAGGTGGTCCGAATGTGGGAGAAACTGATCGGAAAAGAGCTCGAGAAGTCCACCATCTGTGCCGAAGAATTTCTCACCATGATAAAAGGTAAACCAGTATATTACTTTTATCATGCAGAGCCTGTTAACAGCAGAGACAGAAGTGTTAGTTAACACTGTTTTCTTGCTTTGGAAGTGTTGAGTTCAAATCACAGCAAAAACAAACAATATTAACTAGGGCTAGTTTTCTGAATCAACGCCTTTTTTTTTCTTTTTGTGTGCATATGTGTCACCCTTTCTGTTGCATTAGTAGTAGCAATGACGCACTGGAAATGTATAAACCAGAATGAGAACAATAACATGGTACGTACCATTTCCGCTTTTCCTTTTCTGCAGGCCAGGATTATGCAGAGCAAGTAGGATTAACACATTACTACCACGTGTGCTATGAGGGATGTCTAGTAAATTTCGAAATCGGGGAAGAAGGCGAAGAGGCTTCGGAGCTGTATCCGGAGGTTAACTACACGCGAGTGGATGAATATCTGAGACGGTATATGTAGATGTCTGAATAGGGACTGTTATAAGCAAACCCCCAACCAGAATGATCCTTCAACCTTGGTGGAGAGTTTGGCGTGCAGCTGCTGATAAGCTTCTGAAATATATACATTTTCTCTGTGTTTGCTTGTTGATAAGAAATAATAGTGGTTTGTGTTTGCTCAGATACATCATTCTTCATTTCTCAGTTTTCCTTCGGAAAACGTAAGCAACCCGGATGAACTCAGTGGGACCTTTCAATTCAATTATCCAAACCATCTGGTAGCATCTACAAGCTATGCAATGGTTGGATGAGCCTTGCAGCTATAATCTAACTGATCACATCTAAACCTCTGATTGGATGCCTCAGAACAGCCATTAGAAAATAAAAGAGCAAAGTGTGTATATTCATTAACAACTTATCATAATCATCAAAAGGCGTAAATTTTTTGTAGATGGCGAGTCCTAGTTAAGGCATAAATTGTTTGGATTCATTGGAAAAGTGGCCTACTTTTGCCCCTAGGTGAGATTAAAAGAGGATGAGATAAAAATACTAATAGTCAAGAGCAGCAGTCATGTGTCTACATGGTGTTAACGGTGCTTGAGATAAAGGGAGCTGGTTTGAGATGAGATAAGTCATATGATCATCAATGGTTCCTGAGCGTAGTTCCAAGGTTGAGAGGGAGAGAGGGAGAGAGAGAGACATGTGGGCCTCATTTTGGTCCGATCTAAGGCATTTATCACTTAGTTTCTGTATTACATAGGCCACAACCAGATGATTCTAACCATTAGTCTTTTGTAGTTGTAAGAAACAATTCAAAGTAGCATAGGCTAATGTCATCTAACGATTGTGATTTCTGGTATATAGCCTATCTAAGAGCAGACCCCAAATGATTAATGGCTCAGAGATCCTAAAAACTAGACCCACATGTACTTTACTCTCTCTCTCTCTCTCTCTCTCTCTCTCTCTCTCTCTCTCTCTCTCTCTCTTCTAAAATACATGAATCGCCTCGAAAACTCATACGAGTTACTTGACTTTGTAGCTTGTATTAGATTGAGTCAAATCCGAGTTGACTCGTTGTGAACAAAAAGTGGGTTGGAGTTTTGAAAATAAGACCTCGAAAGCGACATCACACCTTAAAGGCTTAGTCTAGTAGCTAATTTTACATACAAAGTGAAACATTACATATAAACCAAAATGAATTTATTCGCAAATCACCCTTATTCCCTCTGTGTTCGGCCTTTTCCTAAGAATACATTAGAATTATGTACATGTGTCAGTATATATATATGTGTGTGTGTATTTTATTTTATTTTATTCTCTCCCTCAATGGCAGGCCTTTTTGCCTCTGTCCCGAGAATATATTAGAATTTTATTCCCTCTGTGTGTGGTTGGCCTTTTCCTAAGAATACATTAGAATTATGTACATGTGTTAGCGTGTGTCTATATATATATATATATATCTGTGTGTATATGTATATGTATTTTATTTTATTCTCTCCCTCAATGGCAGGCCTTTTTGCCTTTGTCCTGAGAATATATTAGAATTCTGCGTAGATATGGGAGAAGGGGCAGACTACAAAGATTTCTTGTACGCAGCTTTACCTTAAATTTTTACAAGAAGCTGTTTTCACGTCTTGAACCCATGACTTCAAAATCATAAGACAACAACTTTACCGTTACGCCAAGGCCCCCCTTCAATATGTATGCATATATAAATTTCATCGACAGATTTATACCTGTGGGCATTTCCAATCTCTAATACTGTTGTGGACTAGAAGAAAAAGAAAGAGAACCCAATGCAGGGGATTTTGGACTACTGTTTCCTCCTTACATTGACAAACGGAACAAATATGGCTTTAAGATAATCTAAAGAAAATGGCTCATTCTTTTGCTGTTTCTTGTTCTGTTTGACTGAAGTAAGGATTTGGACATCCACGTTTTCCTTGACTTTTCTTATTTTTTTACAATAAATGTAAGAACCAAGACAAAGACCACTTCCATAGTTCCATTTGCTCGGCGTCCAGGAAAAGGGAACGGTCTAATGAGTCTTCAAACGAGAAGCAGGTGGAGGAGACTAATGTAGAGAGAGAGAGAGATGTTTGGAATTTTAGTTTTATTTATATTTTGTGAAAAGCAAGAAGGAAAAAATCACAAATGGTGATCGAGAGGATTATATTTACAAAGTTTTTAGACATGGGAATAAGTTGGCAAGGCAAAAAATGGAAATGTTTAATAACAAATCGGCCAAAAAGAATTACAAAGATAAGAATATAATTTTTTTAATTCACATTTTCTATTTTATCTATAGATATAATTGGAGAATTTAGTTAAGTTTTTAAAAATTTTGAGTTTAATTTGATAAATCTGTTCAAAGTTGGAATATGTGAGAACTTATTGAATTATCTATGAGATAAAAATGTCTAGACTTTTTCAAAAAAAAATAAAATCAATTATTCAAAGTTTTTTGTCACTGTGGAAAAGATTTTAGAAATTGCAAAGATAACTCAAAACTAGTAAGAGGTTTAATGGATGTAACTAGCAGTTAGAGGAATCTTATACTTCAAAGGTTCAAATCTCCAAGGAATTCCTGGAGGAGACAAAAGGAAAGATGATAATTAATAAAGAAAAGACTATCAATACAAACAGATCCGAAGGCTAAGCAATATGTCTTAATGCATCCACCGCACTGAAGAACTTAGTATGTGTTTGGAAAATTTGTTTTTATTATATTCTAGAATATTTCACAATAGAAACTGAATAAAAATTTAATAATTTTTTATTTTAAAATATTCTAAAATACAATAAAAACAATTAAATATAGTTTTCCAAACACATACTTGGATTGAAAAATAGATAGTTTTTATGTGCGGATCTAATCCGTTTGAGGTCGATCTCATATAGATCACGTCAAAAAAAAAAAAAACCCAAGGAAAAATTAGAAAATAGCATTGGATGATGCTAATTACCACGACCGGGTATAAATGGATAATCTAGAATATTAAAAGCTATGCAGTATCGATTAATATGGAGATGAAATCATGAACCAGAGGAATGGTTCCGAATGCTGGATATTACGTCCATATCATCGCCAAGTGTCAACCACCTGGATGATCTCATTCCGAAAGGTTCAATCGAATTATATTGCCGGCAGCCCGTGCACGACACTCTCACATATGCAAGGTTTAGGGAAGAGATGTACACAAAACTTCTACACATGCGAGGTTTAGGGAACGGGATATACCTCAAGGGTTAATAGTACTCAGCCTTATCTTGTATTCTGTAAGAGGGTATTTTCATGCCTTGACCTTTTGATCTCAAGATCACATGATGACAACTCTATCGTTACGCCAAGCCTTTCCTTCGTTGGATAAAGACAAACAATAAAAATATTAGATTTAAGTATAAATTTTGGATTAAATTAAAAATTTTGCACTTAATTATTCATGATTATGACTTAAGAGTTAGGATTATCTTAAATTTTCACCATTGGGTTCCGCAAGAGCTGACAAAAATACCCTAATTAATTTTAAACGTAATTGGTTCACAACGTTGTCTTTATTTTACAGAAATATTCATCATCCTTTGAAGAATTGACTAATATCCAGGACGGCTATCCACGTGAGCATCGGATCCATTGATCTAGCGATTGATTGTAAGTCCATCAAACTACTAATTTCGTCTCGATTGGATGATCCTAACTCATTGTTTGAAAAGGATATCCTTTTCTTCCGGTCCATTTTTTATGGTCTAGCAGTTAACGGTGGGGATCAGCCGTGATAGATTGGAAACAGGCTGTACTTAGTATTACGGCCCAAGACCGTAAGTTCAGAGATGTTATAGCTCAAGCACAAGACCGTAAGTTCAGAGATGTTATAGCTCAAGCACAGACGACTATCACCTCCGGGAAAATCCTGAAAAAAAAAGGCTGGAATGGTACGATTCCTCCGTCACCACTTTCATATTGGGGTGATCTTGCAGTTCTTGGTCTGTGAAGATAAGTTGCATCAACGTCAAGCCATCAAAAGAGAATATTTTAGAAATTGACTACGTTGCGGATTGCTCCTCGACTCACCCAAAGATAACCAGCAGCCGAAAAAGTTTACTTGTTTTGAATAATTTGTAGCGGCCCAACTGTGTTCCATGTTATGGATCTGGATCTTTCCCATTATTATTCCTCACATTGGCCCAACTGCTTTGAGCAAGGGAGATCCATGGAGTTATGAATTACGACATGGTAGGGGCGGCCCAGTACGAGGATTCTCTTCTTAAAGCTCATCATGATCGAATCATCAGCTTTTTTTTTCCAAGTAGCCTTATCAAAGCCCAGTTGAATGCCCATTTATCCACAAATGCAGACTTCCGAATTTGTTAGACTAACTGTGGGTGTTATCTAATGCAATACATGTAGAAGAGGATGACATTGCAACATAAAGGCAGCCCCTGCACCAAGCTCCTGCATGTGCAGGGTCAGGAGAAGGGCAGACTATAAGGGTCAATAGTACGCAGCCTTATCTTGTATTTTGCAAAAGACTGGTTCCACGCTTTGAACCCGTGACCTCAAGGTCACAAGACGACAACTCTACATTGCAACATGTACTGAACATAACATTATAACTCAGACTGCCAGTGAACGTCCGCTTGCAGAGAGAGGTGGTCAGAATGTGGAAGAAACACATCGGGAAAGAGCTTGAGAACGCCAAGATCTTTGCAGAAGAATTCCTCATTTCTCATGCAATGGTAATAAGCACGACAATGGCAACAGCAGTAGCAGAAGCAAGGGTTGTCACTCCAGTTACCATCTAAATTGCTGGTTCCCGTCCTGGTTGTGCTACTACTGTTGCTACTGCTGTCACTGTTACTCTTGCATTAGTAGCAGCAATGACACCCTGAGAAGAACCGATTTGCAAAGACCGCTGCTTACTTTTAGTATTACCGCTGTATGTTTAGCAAATCAGAGAAATGTATAGAACAGATAAAAACAATAACACAGTACAAACAATTTCCATTTTTCCTTGTCTGCGGGTAGAGATTATGCAGAGCAAGTAGGATTAACACAAGACCATCATGTGTTCTATGAGGGATGCCTTGCTTACTTCGCAATAGGGGAAGAGAGTGAAGAGGCTTCGGAGCTGTATACAGAGGTTAACTACACTCGAGTGGATGATTATCTCAGACGCTATTTGTAGAATTCTTAACAACAGCTTATACTAATCGTAGACAGACCTCCCACCAGAATCATTAATCTTTAACCTTGGTTGGGTGTTTGCCATGAAGCGGACTAGAACCTTGTCAAAATTTCTCTTGTGAGTTTGCTTTTGATAAGACAAAATTTGCTTCTGTTTATTGTAATCTGTTCAGCTCTTTGCCCACTTTTATCTTGGTTACAGTCCCCTTCCTTTCTCGATTTCCCTATCGGGAACAAAAGTTCTTTTGCTCAACATGCAAGACATACGAATTGCAATTACAGTAATACACAAAACCTGTAAATGAGCATGGAGAGAGAGAGAGAGATGAATAAGTCAAGTTGTTACAACATTAAGCGGGTGAGAAGGAAGTGGGGCCTGTGAGGTAAGAACATTGGAAAGAAGATATGATGGGGCATAATGTGAGAGGCAGGGGATCCAAAGGGTCAGGAACATAAGCTGCAGAGGAAGAGTATTACACTGTCAATGGATAAGCTCCGACATATTTGCCATTAATGCTGACTCCATCTTTTCCAATTCCTAGTGATCCTATCTTTTATAGCCTAGGTAATTATAGCCAATCTATAGTTATATTGACAAGGAGAAAAGTACCCATCTTTTATAGCTAATCTATAGATGAATGCAATAGGAGTGAATGAGACAGAAGCCATGCATGCAGATAATGGGAACCATGTGAAAGAACGTTAATAATTACTTAACTGTTATTGTTACAAGGGAATCTATATAAATTGTTCAAATTTGGTGGAAGTCTCTTCATGTTGAGCTTACTTTCAATCAGCTGTTTTCCTACTAAATATAAATTCTATTGGAAAGGGGAAAAAACAGAACTAAATGTTCAAGCAGTATCCTTGACAATAAATTCTAATCAGTTAGTTATCGTCTTACTGATGTATGGTATGCTCAAGTATCAAATGTAAAGAGATGGACCCTTGCTATGTGAAGTGTTGAAGCTCAAATTAGCAATTACAGGAGACTGTTAACCTCCACATACCAAAAAGTCACATGGGAGAAGTCCAATTCTGACCTGCGTCCTCGACCATCAAAAATTGATAAAGAAAGAGAAAGTGAAATTCTCTTTCCTCCATAAGGTGTGAAGATTCCTCTTGAATCAGTACTGCGTGCTTGATGGCAGTTGTTGGGCCCAAGAAAAGGGAGATTGTGTTAGTAGTCAGCACTAAAGGCTAAATCAAGATACGCTACAAAGTTGTAAGTCATTGATGATGAGAGTTACAGGAAGTTAGAACCATTTTGGAACTTTAAATCCATAGTCACAACAGGCTGCAACTGTTAGAGCTATTTTTCTAGTTTCAGGCACTAGAAGTGTGTAGCTCCCCAACCAAGCATCATCCAACTTCAACAAATATTTGGCCAATTGTCACAAGCTGTATATTGATGAGTCCATACCCATAACATTTGCAAAGTTCAAAACACAGCAATAGAAGTCAATATTTGGTGCAGACAAATTGGAATTCAGCACAAAAAGAACAGTAAAAAATCGGCACCAATTGAATAGTCAAAATTGGCAAGCTGAAACTGTGATTTGTCAAGATCTGCTGTGCTGCAGATTTTGACAATTAGATCATCTGTACCCTATAAATAGGGGAGATCCGATCTCTATTTGTATGGGTGTAAGAAATAGATCAGTTAATCTGAAAAGAGAAAAGAGTGTGAGAGAGAGTAGAGTCGAGTGAGGATCTGATTGTGACCCTCCTCCTCCATTGTATTCCTATTCAAACTAGTGAGTGTTTTTCTCTTTTCCCATTTGACATAGGCCAGATTAGGCCAAATCACGTAAATCTCTGTGTTTATGTGTGTGTGATCTCAAATTCCCAGATCTTGTGGCTAGATCTGTATAGATCGTCAGATCTGGATTGCAACAGTAACTTCTGCAACAATAATATTAGAGCTCTACACATTTCTCAACATATAATATAGAATCCGGGATTACTACCATACACATGTTTGCCCAAAGTATAAAAGCAACATCAAAGCTCAGCTTCATTATACAAATGCAGTTGTTTAGATCCTTCAAAACCTATGAGGATGAAGATCTATGATTACCATTCAATACAATCACCTTGGAGCATTACGGAGGCCTTTTGCCATGTTTTATTTGTCAAAGAGCCTCTGGACTCCTAACTGATCCTGAAAGAAGAAAATAGATATAAAAATGGGCAGCCGGATGCATGGAGCTCCCACGTATGCTGGGTTCAGGGAAGGGTTAGACCACAAGGGTATATAGTATGCAGCCTTACCTTGAATTTTTGAAAGAGGTTGTTTTCATGTCTCAAACCCATAACTTCAAGGTCACACGACGACAACTTTACTATTGCACCAAGGCTTTCCTGCAAAATAATAGATATATGAAGAGAAAAGAAACCGCATTCTATATAAGACAATCTAATTTACTCAAAATATATGCATAGAATCAATCATTATGAAAGAGGAGATTACTTTTGTCATTTTGAAAAGAAAATATGATAACTCAGCCGAACTAGGACCAAAATCTGCTATAAAGGTGCAAATATCAGTCCATATTTCCCCGGAGATAGATATTCATTTCCAGTTATGCCACAGATCATTTTTGCCATTTTTGGTTGGGGACATAAACAGCTTCTTCCCCGGACCCTACATAGGCAGGAGCTTTGTGCATGGGGGCTGCCCTTACATGACCAGCTTCTCTCATCTGCCAGCATATATCTGCTAACATCGTGTATATCTCCTCCATTTCCAAGGGTGATCGGTCCTCTACTGAAAAGACATGAACCTGACCTCTGACCTTGATCCAGCTCTGGCCAGGAGCCTTCCTCACACCCTTGTCTTTCATCAGTTCCTCAACCTCGCAACATTATCCCAGCAACCAGCCAAAGCATAGATGTTATAGAGTAAAACATGATCTGTTGAACTGGAAGGATCCAGCTTTAATATATACTTTCTGCGGCTCTCTCCAAGCTCCACATTTTCATAAATTCTACACGTAGCAAACAACATCTTCCAAACCACAATACCAGGCTCTACTGGCATTTGGTTAATAGAATTCTCAGCTTCTCTTAAGCGACCAGCAAGGGTAAGCAAGTCAACCTTGCACGAACAATGCTCCCTCGTTGGTAAAAAGCCATGTTCAGATTGCAAAATTTGTAATACTTGCATCCTTCATCCACCAAGCCAACACGACTACAAGAGGACAGAACACCACCATAAGTCACATGATTCGGCTTAACACCCAAATCTTGCATCTCCGGGAAGAGTTCCAAAGCTCCCCGCCCTACACGAACTGAGCATAGCTTAACAATTAAACTGCTTCATGAAACAATATCTGGACTATCCATAAACAACCTCTGAGCATCATCAAGACTCCTACATTTTGCGTACATATCAATCAAGCTATTTGCAACCGAAAGATCAACTTCCAGCCCATCACAGCACAATTGTAAACTTGATAAATCATTTTAAGAGTAGCCAAGATGACAGAAGCACTCAAGATGATCTGATCGGGCTCGTTTCCTGGACTGTGGATCAGCTTTATTAATCATAAACTCGTCAGCCTGATCATGCTGCAAACAAGCTGTAAGAAGAGCATTCCAAGAAGCTGAATCCTGTCTGCCATTCATCTCTTCGGAGACACCAAATTCATCAGAGAGATTTGAACTCAGCATACATAGTAAGAAAAGTGTTGCAGACGGGAACATCTATGTCAAACCCCTCTTAACTACATAGGCATGAACCTGTTGGTCTTGACACAAAGTACCATGACTTGTGCAAGCATAAAGCAAGCAGCGGACAGTGATCTGATCCGAACTGAAACCCAAAGCTCTCATCTGACAAAAGAAATACATGACTTCTTTGACACCATCACCATAAGCCATTGCAGCTACAATCGTATTCCACCAAACTAAGACAGGTGAACATCCGATGGAAGGCTCTGGTTGGAGAATCTATACTTCTACATTTAGCATTCATATGGCTAAGTGAACCAGCAGCAAAAGCATCTCTTTCTAACCCAGATTTTATGGTCATTTCCATGGCCTGTTTCCTGTATTCCAATTGTAAAAGAACACCCTGCATGCAGTAAAAATACTCCCAAATATAAACTCATTCCCATGATAAGCACCTCATTCCTTCAGGAAGGTGTAAAGCTTCCACTTCATATATCCTTGTGTATATCCAGCTATGATGGAACCCCATGATCTAATATCTTTGTCCACAATCCGGATAAAAACACCCAAACTTTGTGTGCATTGCAATAAGAGCATCCTGAACAATACGGATCACACCTGAATTGGGATTTAAGCACTTGACAATGCCTGCTGTCTCCCAAACTATGCCCCAATTACACCAGGGAGCGCTCTTATTGTACCTCAAACGCAAACAGATTGGGAACAAGATCCAGACGTACCATCTCAAATGCAATTCAATTGCTTCTCCCTCTAGGGGATTCTGCGACTATCCAGCAATCATCGAACTCAAAGAAACCAGATTTCTCCCGGACATCAGCCAACGGCTTGCATTTACCATACATATTAAGAATATGATTATTCAAAACCATATCTAGTTGAGAACCTGATTTCAGCAGATTTTCTACCACATTCTAATGATTTCACTGAATAACATGCTAGGATCAAATGGGTGCAAGTGCTGAAGTTTATCTGCAAATGGGTCTTAGTTTGGATAAAATCAAAACTCAAGTGCTCTTGCTGGTACAAGGAGATGATGTATACTCACTGCTCGACTCTTGGGCTTTGAAGGAAGAACAATGACATGTTCACGATCATCTAGAATGGATGGTTAGATTATCAAGACTGGGTCCCAGTGGCAAAAACACCAAAAATTGTAACGACGCCTGAGAGATTCGAACTCTCGCGGGGAAACCCCATGTACTTAGCAGGCACACGCCTTAACCACTCGGCCAAAGCGTCATTGTTGACAACAACCCCCACATAAATATTATTTAGACCATATACTGACACAAAAAAGGGGTAACCCATACAATGCACTGATGCAGCATTACTTGTATTTTTACAAAAAGCATGATAATTTTTACCATTGCACCAAGGCTACCTTTCTAAACCATAGGTTGACACTATGAAACTCAAAAACCAACAACTCCATTCTAAAGTGTGCCCGTAGAAAAGCCCAAATTTGGGATCATCTTACCCATTCATTTGATTCCTTCGGCTTTAAAAGTTTAAAAGCACAAAAATTGTGTGGATTGAATGATTAAAACTTGTAAATGGAGTGTGAGATAAATTGTTGGAACGAAGATCTAGTTTTTAAATTCCCAAAAGGCAAGTAATACAATCGCCACTTATTTTTAAAATTTTTTAAAATGATGGACTCGCACGCTCCTTCTGAGGAGCCTCTTTAACTTTTGGCGGGCCAAAATTATAAAAATCTGAATAATTGACAATGTTACTTAAAATTAGATGTTCTATACTCTAAAAATCTGAATTATTGTAGGGAAACCTTGGCATGTGACTTGAAGTCACGGGTTCAAAGCGTGGAAATAGTCTCTTGCATAAATGCAAGGTAAGACTATATACTATTGACACTTGTGGTCCGCCTCTATCTTGAACCCTGTATACACAAGAGCTACTAGCATGGGGGCTGCCCTTTATGCCCCAAAATTTTCATCTACTAGATAATCTTAGTCATTGTTTTCTCAAGTTATAAAATGAATGGTCAAAACTTTCACCGTCCATTTTAAAACTAAAATATAAATGGCTACGTAGGTCATGATTTGGAGAGAATTTTGGACTATGCTTGCCTAATTTTAAGGGCAACGTGATGAACAAATTGAATCTTACTAAATCTAGGCCCTACAGTTATGGCCATCTCTATTATTTAATTAGGAGTTAATGTATTAAAAAAAATAGGGAGTGGTTATATATAACTTTTTCCAAATCCATGAGACACGCCTAGCATTCCTCTTCTTTTCCTACACAATAAATCCAAGCTAAGCAGTTCCCATTGCCACACCCTGCGTGCGCACGTAAGGTGTGCTGCGAGAGTAAGATGGAGAGTGGCGCTAGCATAACAAGTATTTGACATTTTTTGAGGGTGGCGGGAATAAAACACTTGCTCCTTAGCCGTCAAAAGAGTTAAATTTGAAAATCCTACGGCTACAAACGTCTCTCTCCCTCTCTCTAGCTCTTCTTATGATCCGCTCCTTGAGCACACAATTACAATCCGCCATGAATTACTCCATTGTTTCTCCAATCACTGACTTCAATCCCCATCAACTGCCCTTCATCCTCCGTAGATTAGAATCCTGCAAATCCATGGAAGAAATCAAGCAAATCCATACAACCGTCATCAAATCCAGACATCTTCAAACCCAGCTAGTCCTCAGTAAAATCATATCTTTCTGTGCTCTTTCGCCTTTCGGAAACCTCGATTATGCTCGTTTAATTCTCTCGAGGAGTAACAACACAAACCATTACATGTACAATGCAATTATAAGAGGATTTTCGCGTAGTAAAACAAAGCCGGAGAAATCTATGTTGGTCTATGGAGACATGCTTGAGAGAGGCTTCTTTGCTGATAACTATACTCTTCCTTTTCTTTTAAAGGCTTGTGCCGAATCACGGGTTCTTAGAGAAGGAGAAGAAATTCATGTTCATGCTATCAAGACAGGATTAGAATTGGATGTTTATGTGAAGAATACTTTGATGAGAATGTATGCTATTTGTGGGGAAATTGATGCTGCACGGAAGTTGTTTGTTAAGATTCCTGAAAGGGATTTGGTTTCGTGGACTACATTGATTTCAGGGTATGCTAAATTGGGTTTTTCAAAGGAGGCGATTGAAGTGTTTTTAGAGATGAAAGCTGAGAATTTGAAAGCAGATGAAGTGACAATGGTAATTGTTCTTTCGGCTTGTGGTAAACTGGGGGATTTAGATTTGGGTAGAGAAGTACACAGGTATATTGATGAGAATGACGTGAATGTGGATGTATTTGTTGGGAATGCATTGGTGGATATGTATTTAAAGTGTGGGGATGTTGATTTTGCTTATAGCTTATTTGAGAAGATGTCAGAAAGGAATGTGGTTTCTTGGAATTCTATGATTGCAGGTCTTGCTCAACAGGGGGAGTTCAAGGAAGCACTTTCTGTATTTAGGCAGATGCAAGGGAAAGGAGTTGAACCAGATGATTTTACATTGGTTGGAGTTCTTAATTCTTCTGCTAATTTAGGGGCACTTGAGTTAGGTAAATGGGTTCATTCCTATATGGACAGGATTGGCAGAAAGCCAGATGGGTTTATGGGAAATGCATTAGTTGATATGTATGCAAAGTGTGGGAGCATTGATCAAGCACTAGGAGTATTTAGCAACATGGTTCACCGAGATGTCTATTCGTATACAGCCATGATAGATGGCTTTGCTATGAATGGGCAAGGGAAGAAGGCTTTAGATCTCTTCTCTGAGATGTCAGCTGTTGGGATAAAACCTGATGGTGTAACTTTTGTAGGTGTTCTATCAGCATGTAGCCATGTAGGATTAGTGGATGAGGGCCGGCGGCATTTCAAAGATATGTCTAAGTTGTATGGACTTACGCCTCAGATTGAGCATTATGGATGTATGGTTGATCTATTAGGTCGAGCAGGGCTTGTAGAGGAGGCAGAGGAGTTCATAAAGAGCATGCCAATCCAGCCGGATGCTTTCGTCTGGGGAGCTTTATTAGGGGCTTGCAGGCTTCATGGAAAAGTTGAGTTAGCCGAAAGCATATCAAAACATCTATTGAACTTGGAGCCCGAGAGGGAAGGGGCGTATGTACTCATGTCAAACATATATGCATCTTCAAATCGGTGGCGGGATGCAGTGAAGGTGAGAAAGGCTATGAAGCTGCACAAGTTGAAGAAGACTCCAGGGTGTAGTGTGATTGAATTGGACGGCAGTGTTCACGAATTTCGAGCTGGAGATAAATCGCATCCTAAGACCGAACAGATATACATGATGTTGGAAGAAATTCTCAGTCGTTTAAAGAATGAAGGATATGTGGCACAAACTATGAACGTTTTGCTCGATGTGGCTGAGGAGGAGAAGGAACATTCCCTGTCTGTGCATAGTGAGAGGTTAGCAATTGCCTTTGGGCTAATCGGCACAAGCCCTGGAACACCATTGAGGATTGTGAAGAACCTTCGAGTTTGTAGTGATTGCCACTCTGTAACTAAGTTCATATCCAAGGTTTTTGGTAGAGACATAGTTGTGAGAGATCGGAATCGCTTCCATCATTTTAGAGAAGGGTCTTGTTCATGTCAGGATTTTTGGTGATTGTACAAACTTCTGAGAACCAAGCCCAAAAGCTCTGCATAGTAAGGTATACTCTGTTGAAATTTTTGTCTTATAAATTGTTAAGGAGTAAAGGGGAGCCTTGGCACAACGGTAAAAAAAAAAATAAAATTGTTAAGGAGTGAAGTCATCCTTATCTGAACTGATTGTTCCACTATAGAAATCTGTTACAAGTACTACAGATCATCCAAATGAATACTGAATGGAAATAGTAGCACAAATCGCTCCAAAGCGCCACTGCTCAGTGTTTTTGCTGATGGATATCTCAAGGAGGTGTAATCGCTGCCGTTGATCTGGCGCAACAATAAAGGAAGTTGAGATGATCTTGTTATGATCCTCAGTGGGGCCAACTTGAGTATGGAATAATGAGACATAAGTGAGTCCAGCAATAGTATAGGTACTAGTTTAAAAAATTTGACTTGATGTATCCCATCGATCCTTGGTCTTTTGGTGTATTGGTTAAGTTCTTAATATTTGGTATCAGACGACCACCGGGCCAAGAAATCTAAGGTCAAGCTGTGAAAAGCTCAGAGTTTTAGCAGCCCTGATCAAGGAAATGGAGAAGACGCCGTCCATTAGTCCTAGGGATTTTGGCGTATTGGTTAAGTTCTTAATAGATCTTTTGTTAAAAATTGGGAAGTGACCAAGGAAGCTACAAGAGCAAAGCATCCAATTTCACATGAAATTCATGATTAGGTTCCAGGATTTGTTTAATTTTAAGCCATTGAAAGATCAGAATTTCTTTAATACATGAGATGAGGATCCACCAACTGATTGACCATATTATTCAACCCTAAACAAAGGTGTATTTAGCAAGTTGGGTTGGATCCTTAATGAATGGAAGGTCTAGTTGTTCATGCGTTTTCCTTTGTTAAGTAGCTTTGTAACTGTCATCTCACCTCCAAAGATCAAATGGATAGAAACTGGGACCGACCCCATAATTTCACCTTCTTGATAATCCTAACCGTTTATCTTAACACTCTCGTAAATAATGAGTCACGTCCCAAAGATCACATGCTCTGGATGAACCTACCATTGTTTTTCTTGAAATATTTGAAGTTTTAACATGGACGGTACTCAAATCAACTCAGAAAAATCAATAGTAGTAGGGTAGGGCATCATCTAAAGTATCTGGATTTTGGGGCATGGCCCATCTATGAGAAGATGATTAAGATGAATGCGTCAAATCATTGACCCATATGTACTTTTACCAAAACAACCCGAATTAAGGCGTGCCAGTAGTCCCAAAGTGCGTCGGGAGAGTATTTCCCTTTCAAGTTCCATCATTTTCCAAGCATTAATTTGGATCTATTGCAGATGATCAACAATGAGCTCATCAAGGGCTGTTATCAGAAATTGAGAGATGGACCCACCAAAACAGAGAAACTAGTATAAATTTGCCACTTGACAGACGACGTCAAACACTCTACATACCACTTTTAACTTTTTCATTATGGTGGATAGACCATTCTATCTGGTGAATAATAGAGCGAGATAAAGACGGATTTTCATAGGCGGCCACCTTTCACATGATGGGACCCATTCATCTGATTTTTGAGCTTCCGGTATAACCAAGACCCGTTTACACAAAATTTCTAATCATCCGTCTCATGTAATAAAAAATACAAGTTTTTAGATGCTAAAATCTTAATTTACATGCTTTATCAAATTAATGGATTAAATCATCCAAATGTAACTGGTGCTCATATAAGGCTCGTCCCTTATCTAATGAAAAGTTCTTTGGAAAAATATCATTATATTTTGAATTTTTTACAAAAAATTCAATAATTTTTTTGTTTGACGGATTTTCTCATTAAAATTTTGTTAGCTTTACAAAATTATCATTATATTAGTTTTCCGTCCTACTTTTTTATTAGAATTTTAAAAAATATCAGACGATGAAGTTGAAAAACTAATATAATGATAATTTTGAAAAACTTATAAAAACTTAATAACAAATTTACAAACTTAAAAAACGTTGAACTTTTTTTTTTTGTAAAAATGCCAAAAGATAATAGCATTTATAAAAAAAAACTTTAATTAAGGTAACCAGGGAAAGATAAGACAACCGAGGAAGGCCAGGCACAGAGAAAGCATCCAGTTGAAAGTTGAATGTAAAGCCAAATCAGTCTCAGGGTTAGAGTAGTATTAGTTGAAAGCAGAATGGAAAGCCTAATCACACTCACAGGGTCAGAGTAATGTAAGTCGGTGCCCACAGATGGTCCCCGGCCTTTCCCCACACCAAGGGTTTAGAATAAGGCCAAGACAAGCACCCAGATAGTGGATGCACGCCAAGCGAGACGTGACAAGGCGTATCTCGAACTCCTTCATCACCCTTATCCATGTCAGACCGCCTCATCTGCTGCCCGGCAGTGTAGCTGACCTTGTGCCACATGTGCTGGAGGGAGAACCGCTGACGCCGCAAGCATCGTCGTCGTCGGTGAACTGCTGATAGAATTGAAACGAAATTAAGGTGGAAATTTTTCCATTAAAAACAAAAGTGGGATCCCCATCCCATCATCCAGAACGTCTATTTCACCAAAACGCAGGACAGGGAATACTAACAAGTAACCAGCGACCTAGGTGCCGTCCAATTTTTTTCCACCCAAAACATGACCAAGTTATCCTAAAATTTCCCCACCATGTCATTACCGTGGCAGGAACACGTAAAGGAAAGGGGGACCGTCTCATTGATCAAACCATTACCTTCAAGGTTTTGCCCATGACCCTATGCCGGACACACGCACCAATGAGCAGCCTCAAACCCGGACCTTCCACGGGAGAGCAGAGCTCCTTCTCACACCATTGCACTAGGAGGCCTTTGCTTCAAACTTTTCACTGTACTCCTCTATTTCCCTCTATTCGTTACAGTCGAGGTGGTTTGGTCTTTCTCTAAGTCTTGAAACGCAAAGGGTGGACAAAGATTGATAATCATTTTATGTACAAGTTGTTGGAGTATTGGTCCGTCCTATAGTGAGGTCAATAAGAGTCGGGATGAGCCAACATTTGGACCAGCATTCTACTCTCTGCGGCCCATGCGCTTCCACTATCGATACTCAAGTGCACAGAAGTCAGTACACAAGTTACGTACCAGACTCTTCTACAATTTTTTCTCCAGCGGCGTAGCAGGTACACAACCATAAAAGGTGATGGTTCTTTTAGTTTAACGTTGACTATCCATAGTGCGAACCCACATTCCTAAGGCTCTAAGTATTGATGCTCATTTGTAAAATACAAACCATGAATAAAAGGCTCATAGTAGCGCCGCAAGTACATTTTGGTGCCCATAACGAGCATCGTATAAAGGCTGTAAGAGCCCTTTTCTGAACTCTTGAATGTGGATTTGATCGATGGTGGGTTTCAAGATTTGAACTGACTTTTAATTTACCATTCAATCTGATACCTTAAAGCTTGAGCACATTATAAGTAGCCCCGAAAGATATTAAATGTCTACCATGCCGGGGTTGGCACGGTGAGATTGACACTCGGTGGTGCAGGAGGCGACTTCCTAGGCGCGTGAAGGTGTAAGGCCACTAAAGGGCGTGCATGGAGCCAAGTGGCACAAGAATGAGCCTCACTTTGGGGCCGCTAACGGCGGTGATTTTCGTCAAACGCATGAACGAGTTTTCTAAAGTAACTACTGCTTTCCCAAATCCTCGCCTACCAATTTTCCAGCAAACCAAATTTCATTCAAAGTAGAAAATGAACAATGATTACATCCAGGGAGCAAGTCATGGATGTCACAGAGAGAGCCACAGCTATTAACAACCCAAAGTAAGTACATATTACAAGTATATACGATTCCTTTGAGCTAAACCCGCTCTTGCACGGAAAGGGCAGGGAGGCCAACGCTTGTAACAGTAACCCGGCCTTCCTTCCCACTACGCACAGCCTATATTTCAAGCATAATGCCGGGGCTTCTCCACGTCTTCCAATGGCCTGAACCAAGCAGTCTGCTCCAGAACCGAACCATTCGCAGGGGCAGCCTGCACTTGGTGGTCAGTAGGACCGATTTGGTCTGCGGGCCCAAACACTCCGGTCTTTGGGTTTGGGGCCCAGTACTTATCAGACTGAGCGTCGATCACATCATCTGGGACCACATTTGGACGGACTTGATCGTCTGGGTTCTTGTCATAGACAGAGAAGTGCGCGCCCCTCCTGCAACGAGACAAAAATAACCCTCACTACCAATCACAATTATTGTAATGTCACAATTTTGTCAGGGTTAAAAACCAGCTGGGTAAGAAAAATGACGGACAAAATCAGGCACATCGGACACGATGTCACCGGGAAAGAAAAAGTATTGTAGGGAACCAAATAACTAGAACACCCCTTGGAATAAGCAATTTCAAAGGTAAGTCCTTGACAAGGACCAGCACCAACAAACAAGCAGGAGGGTGAGAGAGGTGGTGGGTTAGGTGGCGCAATCACAAATGAGTAGGTTTCTGTAAATAGACTCGCGGAATAAATTACTTAAAAACGTGGAACGTGGCACCTCACACGGTTCCCTCGAAGGCCAAATTGGGATCCGCCCTTCCAAGGGCAATGCCTGGAATTAGCAGCACAACGGGGGAATGCACAAATTCCGTGGTTTTCTCCATTACTATTCTAGTTCCACCTCCAGATCCACCCACCCGCCTAGTCCGGACCCAAAATCCAAAGAAAAAACTTTATCAACCATTAATTGCAGGTGTGATTCATATAAATGGCCAAGGAAGGAATATGATAGGTAAATGGCGGTGATAAAAGGACGGCAAATCTGACGGTTCAGATTTCCAGGGTTTCAATTCCAAAACGGAACCATCAGGCGCACACTAGGAAAATGCGGTAAAGAAAAAGATCCAGATAAGAGTACATCATCCGTAGCAGAAAAGCAGGAAAAAAAAATCTCGAGAAGGCGAGTCCCTCTCGGGGACGTAGAAGGAGACACCATATCTTGTCGGAACATATCGTTAGTCCATTTCTCACTCCACTTGTGGGCGGAGAGCCAACATTATCCAAAACAGTAGCAAAGAAATGGCAAAAAAACGAAAGAAAACTGCAAATGAAAAGAAAAGAGAAATGGAAGAAAGTAACACTCTTCTGAAGAAACCTCCCAAAACAGTAGAAAATGGCAGAAAAAAGAAAGAAAGAAAGAAAAAGACCCCAAATAACAAGGAAAAGAGAGAGAAAATCAATGAAAGTTATGATTTCTACTAAATTTGTCAGGAACTTCGCATTAGCTGAAAATTAGACAGATCGTGAAAAATCAAGCGGGAAAAATGAAATGAATATTCACATGATCAACCAAGCAAAACCTCATAAGCCACAGACTTTCAGATAAGATCGCCAGCTAAAACTCTGGAAACTTAGAAGATCACAGAGTGTGCCCTCAAGAAATTCAACAACACCATAAACCAGAAATTAAGTTCGGTGGAAATGACACCAGCAGCTACAGAAGAGTCGGAAACTACAAAGAAATCAAGCCTCTAGATACATTCAAAGAACAAATTACACAAATCAACCAAAAAAAAAAGCCAGAAACTACCACACATATCATCAGAAGCTAAATCTAGAGTCATTCTACGAAGATCGCGGAAATAACACCCGCAGCTACAAAATAGATGCATAAGGGAGCAAGAATCAACTTTCTCACTTGTTTTCAGCTTATTATCATCACCTAACAACAAAAGTTAGGAAAAAAACAGCAAAAGTCAACCAAAAGCAATCAGAAATTGAAAACTTACCTTCAGCAGCTAAATTAAGCTGGCAAGAAATCAAGTATACCACATATTGTCTCAACATCATCACCAAATAACAAAACTTCGTTAAAAAAAAAAAAAAAACACAAAAAGGAAAGAAAAAATAACAAAAACGGCCAGAAACTTGAAAGCTTATCTTGAGCAGCCAAGTCTAGATTGCTTTCGTAAAGCAAGCAAGAAATTAAGTATATCACTGACTTTCCAAACAATAAAAATTTGAGGAAAATAAAGACAGTTAGAATCTACAACCTTGTCTTCAGAAGCTAAATCTAAACAAATTTTCATAAGCTAGCATGAAATAAAGCATGTAACACACTCTTTCCACCAAGTATTCTCATCAAAACATAAAATCAGTAAAATCAAGCCAAAAAAGAAAACACAAATACAAAAAGATCCAGAAACTAAAACTACATCTTCACAACGTAAATCAACACCGGTTCTAAAGAAAATCAGCCCATTCCCAAGCTAAGCTTTCAAGCTCACCTAGAGACAGACACCGGCAAGGAAGTGACCGGAGCAGGATCGAGGGAGCTAGCTAACCAGTTTCGCTGGATGAATCGCTTTCCGATGTTTGCGATTCCTCGCCTCTGCAAATTGGCTGCCATACAAGAGTAATTCCAGAGAAAACGAGTGGTTTTGTTGATCTTACCAGTAAAAGGCCAAAGAGCAAACAAGATGAAGAGAGTGTTTGTTCCCTAGTCCTCATCGCTATTTATATCCCGCCAAACGGCCTCCCTACCTACTTCATAACCGGCAGCTTTCCCGTTAATCCAACTAACGGTTTCCGTTTCATTAACGGCGTCTAACCGCGATGACACGTTTACTGGCCTGGGGATAGAGAATATGCCGTCAGAATATCCACGGCGTTTGGGGTATTCAACGGCGTTAGTAGCAGCTTAGGCGGTCGCTGGTCATAAAAGGCACATGATTTTTGGATGACGATAATACCCTTGGACACTTGTCAGCGAAAGTTGGAGGCAAGATGTTGGCATGGAGCCTTATCCGGGACCACTGACATGATGATATTGTGATCTAACCCTTCATCTGACATGCCAATTTCTCTCTTTTTCTTTAATTGATGACGATTGACAGGCATCAGGTTGGGATGGCATTATCTAGACCCATAATCTGACAACCCAGTATATTGGGGAGGTATTATCCGGACTCTCCATCTGACAACTTAATATTTTGGAGGTGACAGTTTTTGTAGATATCCAATGTCAGCGAACCAGATGGACGGGCAAGATGAATCACATGTGGTCAAAGTTGGATGCCACAAGGTAACTCACATTGAGATGCGGGCCATTAGCACGAATGAAAGTAAAATAAGGCCCCAAATCAAGCGCTTTCATGTGCTTCGAGCATCTATGGCCTACCTTTTTATTTCTTTATTAACCCCGCCTTCAACCGTTAGCCTCTCCTCCGTGCACCCCCTCTAATTGATCTTTCCTTTGTAATCACCATTAAAGGCTATGTCTCTCTTTTTCTTTAATTGATGATGATTGACAAGGCAACAGGTTGGGATGCCATTATCTAGACCCTTAATCTGACAACCCAGTATATTGGGGAGGTATTATCCAGACTCTCCATCTAACAACTTAATATTTTGGAGGTGACAGTTTTTGTAGATATCCAATGTCAGCAAACCAGATGGACGGGCAAGATGAATCACATGTGGTCCAGTTATGCAAAGTTGAATCCACAAGGTAACTCACATTGGGATGAGGGCCACTACCATGAATGGAAGTAAAATAACGCCCAAATCAAGCGCTTTATTTGCCAATCTTTTTATTTTTTTATTGGCCGAGCCTTCAACCATTAATTTCTCCCCTGTGTGCACCTTCTCAAATTAATTTTTTCTTTCATTAGTAATTTTTCTTTACTAATCACCATTAATTTTAAAGGCTATGTCAAAATCAAGGATCAGGATCCAATTGATATCCATTGCGTGGGCCCAACAGAAAGCATTTGTTCCGTGCATATGACGTTATTCGAGACTATAAATATCTGGGGCGCAGTGCTAGGCGTAATGTAGCCTGTGTAGGTAGGCATTAGCTGTTAAAACGGGGCAACCAAACATTCCTGGTCAGTCAAAAAAGTGGATTATCTAACGGCTAAGATTGGTGACAGCAACACTGTCCGTCGTAATAATGTTCAAGATAATCAACGCCAATTCGCTGTTTTGATAAACGGCCGGGATTGCTTTTCTGGTGGGGCATGTTTGCTTTCTAATTGACAGGACAGGGTCTCTCTACAGAACGATCTGCCCGATCGATCATGAAATCGAAGGGTTAAAAAGATCGCAAACCGGATATTTTTTTTAAATAAATTTACTGTTTATATCAATATGATGAAAACTAACTTAATTTTATTTGAGAAAATTTTGAGAGAGAGAGAGAGAGCCCACAATGTGCTACACGATTATGATCATAAACATCAAGTATACGTTTATCGATAGAAACATTTTGTATATCTATTGACAACAGAATGGTAACCCTGCTATTGAGAAGATAAACGGTCCAAATCATGATCCGAATAGGTATAAAATTTCTCCTCATAGTTTATCTTTCAAACTCTCGTAGCCGTCAATCTGATAGAGAAGAGTATGAGAATTTCAAGTTGTAACTTATCTAAGTCTCTGCCGACGAGATAAACGGCTCGGATCATGGATCACAGTCCAGATTAGCTGACAAAATCAGGTTTAAAATATTCCATTAGATAAAAAAATTTCAACTTTGGAGGGCGTTGTCTGTGGATGGAAAATATTTTGGGTGAATTCCGCTTGGAGAAGGTTGTTTTCATCGATCTCCATCGACGCAAGTTCGAAGATGGTTCCAAGTACTGCGTGGTTCCCTAAGATTACCCCCACTTGTTATAGAAATGAATTCCGGGTTTGACTTTGACGTTGAATTGAATTCCTGCAGGCCGTTGTAACCCGTAAAATCCGCCCTTTGCGTGCTTTTCAGGTTGGAATAGGATCTTTTACCAGCTGGGAGTGGTCATCCTAGACGGGCTAATCTCAACCATCTGATATGGTTGATCCGTCTCGCTCATAAGCGAATGGCTGAAATTTTTTACAAGTATGGTTCGCACTGAATGGCCATTTCAGATGATATGATCATCCAACTGGTGTTAGTCTTGAGTTCTTGAATATCCAAAGTCAGAGAAATCAGATGAATGGATCCGATCAACTCAAATGAAGTCTCACCATAATCAATTTGTTGGAATGTTTGACTTTTTAGATTAAAATATTATCTGCAAAAATAAATTCATTGGATGCTTTTAGCTACTAGCTTTTCAGTGAAAAATAATAAATTAACAGTCATAATTTACAAAATCAAAATGCATTACTAAAATCATCATATGGTCATAAATTTTTGTGTTTAATCAATCTAAGACAGGCTGAACAAGATGAACTGGCCAGATCATCTAAAACTGGAGTCTAGATATGTTGGGCCGGTTAACCGTTCCTGAATGTCAGACTTCTCAGTCTAGGTACGTAGCTAGCCAGCGTGATGATAAATCTCCCTCGAAGTGGACTACAATTTTTAATTATCTAGTCGAAGAAAGCGCATAACAAACGTGCTTGGCCAGTTAAACATGAACAACTAATCTAAAATATGATTTCTTATCTACATCCACCTCACTTTGACAAGATCTGCCATCGAATTTGACACAATCTGCCACTCTTTGATTCGATGCTTCATGAAATTCAAAAAAAATTCCCATTTAAAATATAATAAAAGAAGAGTCTTTTTGTCATGCACAATGAGATGGGCTTCTAAATCTAAGCCGTTCACCATTTTTGGCCCATCAAAGATAAATTAAGTTTCTCCACAATCGTGATTAGAATTTCGTTCCAAAATCAGTGAGATCTTGGATTGTGCCATTTTCAGTAGCCAAAATGGAACAGCCACCGGAATGGAATTATAACAACTAATGCTGCAAATGCCATGACCAAATTCTCTTTTGGCAAGCCACATAGACTATCATGACCATTAACAGCCACTATTTCTCTCAATTAGACTTTTTGCAAATCCTTGATCGAGGGCTCAGATCATTTGTTATGGACGAATGATTGGTACTAGGTGTATGATGCAAGCACATCTCCAGTAGAACAGCTTTATTAAAGTTGAATAGATGGTAGTTCCCCCATTATAGGTAATATTCCATTATAATATATCCTTTTTGGTGGGCCATGGGGAAGATTAAGAAATATTTTCAACTTTGATCATGGATCAATGGATGATCTGGAGTATAAACCCAATTTCTTTACAACAAATCTAATGCAATTCTCCGTGCACTTTATTCTTGACTTTCTTTTTCCCTTGTTGAAAAATATTCTCTGCTAATAAACAGGAAAATTTTAAAAATACAAAATTTCTAAATAAAAATTTGAAGACATAGTTTTAATAGGAAAATAAACTCGAACCACGCCTGAATGAGGAAAATGTTCAGATTGTGTCTATCTTCTAATTATTTTTTTAATATAATTGTCAATGAAAATTATAGTTCGATAGTTTTATAAGAAAATGAACATGAACCATGCTTGCATGAGGAAGATATTCAGAATGTGTCCCTCTTCTAATTATTTTAATGCCCTCTGGTAATAAATAGAGGAAACAAATATAACAAATGCATAAATTATAGTAGATATGTTGTCAATAATAGAAAATTGAAGCCAAATTTACAAGAAAATAGGGATGAACCATGCTTAAATTAGGAAGATATTTTTACATTTGCCTCCCTTTTGATTATGCCACTCCTTATCTAAGAGGGCTTGCTTCGTTGGGAAGAAATGCATGAACATGGATGGAAAGGGAAATCATGGTTTCCGCTGTTTGGCTTGGCATAGAAATCTAGTTCATCAAATCCTCAGTTTTGGACAAAATAAGTTCGCCTTTAAAACATGAAATCTATTTCCGCATAAATTAATTAAGAAAATTTTAGAAATGGAAAGAGCTTAGAAACCCATTTTTATTGGAGTATATATTTTTCTCTTTTTCTATACATCATAAGGTCTCCCTCGGGCTGCATTTGGTAAAGATGTTTCTGAAGTTTTGTAAATTAACACTGAAAATGGGCAGAGGGGGCAGTCCCGGTGCACAAAGCTCCCGCATTTGCAGGGTCTGAAGAAGGGGTAGACCACGTGGGTCAATAGTATGCAGTCTTACCTTGCATTTTGCAAGAGACTATTTCCCAGTCTTAAACTCGTGACTTCAAGGTCACGTGACGACAACTCTAGAATTGCCCCAAGCTCCCCTTCTAACACTAAAAATGGGTGCGGCAAAATTTTTATATTTATGTGCTTTTATAGTTTGTGGGAGGCCTTATCTGATGTTCAAAGAAGTTCAAGTTCAGAGAGGCATGGCACTGGCCTTTGTATGCGTCATCGCTTATAGATGGTAATGAGGAAGCGTGTATCCAGTTCTCAAAGTTTTCATTGTTTTCCCTTCTTTTACTGTGCTTAGAGCTACCAAGGAAGTAGTGCCCTTCTTTTCCACTGTAGCCTATAATGGTAACGAGGGAGGCTTTACCCACTAACCTAGGTCTTAATAGTGTGCACTCTCTCTCTCTCTCTCTCTCTCTCTCTCTCTCTCTCTCTCTCTCTCTCTCTCTCTCTCTCTATATATATATATATATATATATATTTATTTATTTATTTAATACATATTTGGTTAGTAGGAAAGCAATGAAAGTTGATATTCATGAGAAAAGTAATTCTCCATGGAAATTGGTTTACACTTTCAAACTAAATTAAGCTAAAGATCCAGAAAGCTTAGATGCTGTAAAATTATTAACTAAAGAAAATAGCTAGATAACATTTAGGTGGCAAGTGAGTTTCAAAGGTTCAACCCGAACCACATTTATTAACTAAAGAAGATAGTCATTACAATCGCTTATAGACTCTTTCTGCATTATCGTCATGAATAATACAATATAAATAATATTTTTAAAATTTGCAAGCTGAATTGGAAAACCGTCCGAGTTACTCGACTCAATTGCATGTCAAGTAGCTTATCGAGTCACCTCACTGCATTACAAAAACATTTTATTGCGTAAGGATTTGAACACAAGACCTGCCAAACACTACTTCTTAACCATAATGAGAAATTTCTAAATATAACTATATATTAATAAAACTCCACTTGTGTATTTTAGAATCACTCGGCTGAGTTAACTCAACTAACCTCACTTTTGAGATGCGTGCCTTATTAACAAGAGTGCGGGGAGGGAAAAGAAAGAACGCTTGTATGAAGATTCTTTCTGCAGTAAATGAGATGGAGGTTTGAGAATCCATGAAAGGACATTTAAGGCTAAGGAAGAATTCAAAAAAGTCTATTACTATGTAGTGGTGATCTCATCTCCTCTTGCTGGCTGAAAGAGAGGAAGCTCTCAAACCACTTTTTCTAGTTAGATAGCGAGCGATCACTCAGCAATGAGACTGTTGGCCAAGAATGAGTACATATCCTTTACAGGAATCGAACCCGCAGCTTAAACATGAAAAGACAATGTCCTAGCCACTAGATGAATGGGACCAAAAAGCCATTCTTCGTGTACCTCCCCTTTCTTAATAACCTCCCTTTGAAAGAAAGTCAGCTGTTCATGCAGTGTCCAACTAAAGGTCTTAGATGTGACTTATTAGAAGGGTTGTTTTCTCATAAGGACAAAGGAAGGTTTGATATTGTACAGTGGGTACCTCCACAAAAGAAAATGAGTTTGGTCCGTTTCCTTCTAACCAACCATGTAAACCTTCCGTGCCTCTAAAGTTCCATCATGCAATCAACATCCCTTCTCCTTTTTTCCTGTTTCAAGTTCCTTGTCCTTAAGCAATAAAAGGATCAAATGTATTCTTCGGATAAGTAAAGGTTGGTCTACTTTTACTTACCTGGAATCTCTTGCTCTAGCTATTTCTCCAGTCATTTTCAGGAAAATATCTAGGTTTATCTTTAATTAATCTATCAACATTTGTACGGTGATAATTTTCCAATGACTGAAAAAAAATAATATTTTATAACGAGCTAATTATTTATTGAAAGTGCACCCAAAGACTTCTAGTGCAATGGCCCAAAGAGGAGTCTAACTTTTGAAAAAAGAAAAAAATGGAAGTTGATGGGTAAGGATTATTAGTGCTTGTCATGTGAAATTCATTTCTTCAAAAGTCATTTGATTATCAAAACTTTGTTAATTTCAATGGAGTGAGATGTCATGCACGTGTAAGGGAAAATAGATTTGCCCAAACTTGATAGTTTGATCAAGCATTAGGAATCGTTGGATTAAGATTAAGCATAAAACAAAATAAACATAATTTTTAATCTAACTCTTGATTATAAACCCTACACTAGCTATTTCCTTGAAAAAATGATGAAAAAAAAAAGAACCCTAGACTAGCTATTGCTTTCAATTCCATCTTGACCTAAATTGTGTTGCACCTGGTAGCATATAAATCCTCCAAGGATTTGTGGAGTCTTTACTAAATATATTACCTTTTAATAAGGTCAATATTCCAAAATATTCTTAGTCTCAAAGTATTCCCATGGCATGTAAGTTAAATGCAAGTCTTGTTTTGCTTTTCATCCTAAGGCTATCTTTACTTTGAGTGGAATTGGATTCCTCTGAAAAGAAAAGGTGGAGCCCACGAGAATGGGACAATCTAAATTTATTGTTTGACCAACTACGGACCCACTAGAGAGTTGCATTAGATTATAGGGACAATAGGTAATGGTAATAGAGCTCCTCGGTAGGAGTCCAGCCCACGCCTTTTTGGACAGCATAGTTACAAATTTAGAGCATAAGTTTCATTCTCTTATGTGGATTTATAGCTAGATCTAGTACAAACGATAAAATTATTCATCAAGTTTGAGTCTTTTGCAGTAAATTTATTTTAATTTGCATTGAATTGACAAAACACAGTAATTGTTAAATTATTTTGGAATAAATCTGGAAATTAAAATGCCAGGACTTTTTTTATAAAAAAAAACAGTTATTCGAAGAATTTTGTAACTATTATCTCAGTCATTTATCATGTTAAAGATCAAATTTCACGTCTATTGGATGTTTCTAGTCTATATTTCTTCTCGTAAAAAATCACAAACCATTCATTTCATTTAAAATTTTTTGATATACCAAAACTAGTGATTTGGATCTTCCAAATAAATTAATTTCTTGTGAGTTATCTATTTTTGGTATTCTAAACATAAAAAATGACTTAGTCTAGGCAAAAATAAAAAATTTACCTTGTACAAAAAGAAGAAGAAGAAAAATCTAGGGTGCTTCACTCCACCGCTTCGCCTAGCAGCATGACACTTGTATTGCTCTCCCACAGCCTTGTTTTCACGGTTTAGGCTGCTCCCATTTCGCTCGCCGCTACTACAGGAATTGCTTTTGCTTTCTTTTCCTCTAACTACTAAGATGTTTCAGTTCACCAGGTTGTCTCTTGCCTGCCATGGATTCAGCGTAGACTTTTTACTCCCATCTTGACTGTGGGTTCTTTCGTGGACATTTTTTCTGTGAATTGATTAAGAGATAAGGCCTTCTATGGCCAAGAAGGGGCCTCTTTGTGGTAAGTCACCAGGCTGACATTGCTAAATGCTCTACACAAAGCAATCTCTCCTAAATATGACAGATGCCAAAGTAGCTAAAGAAGCATTGACTGAAAAGTAAAGAAAGTATTCTGAGAATTGGCAACATTGACAGTCAGGGTTCAAGGGTGCTCGTTGGTGCAACGTTCAAACATTAAATAAAAAAATAACGGTTGAATATTTGCAAACTCACTGTAGCAAAATAGCAAGAAAATAACTTAATTAACATCGTTAAGCTTAGCTAAATGATAATCTAATCACTATTATGTTTTGTTTATGCAGTTCCATCTGGGAAGGTGGGAAGCCAGTAGCACCCTGTACCTTCCCCGTGCAATATTACACTAACCCAGAAGTCGACCTTTGGTGGTTTTGATACTTCTCCTTCTGATGGAGAATCTTGACAAAGGAATCTGACCTTCCCTTATACGATAATGGCATTATCGTTTTATTAGTTACAGAAGCATGTACAACGTTTTGCCTTGCAGGTGGATACGAGGAAGCTTATATCTGCAGTGCAAGTTCTCTCTTTTATTGACAAGAGGTGAACACATTACTTTAGGCCTTTGTGGTCCACCTCTTCCCTGAATTCCACATAGGCGGGAGCTTTGTGCACCGGAACTACCCTTTTTAGGTGAACACATTTCTTTTGTTCATGTCAGGCCATCAGCTGACGATTTGGCTGATGGTCTGGCAAAAGGAACAGGACGAAATGAGGAAGATGGGCAAATTATGTTTCTAGTTATGCTCATGCTTAACTTTTCTTTTAATACACATGCAGCGCTATTAAAAAGGAAAAAGATCTCTCCTTTATAGTTATGTTATTATTGTTGCTAGAAAAACGATAAAGGAGAAGTACCCTTGCCTTCTTGAGCAAGAAGTACAAATTAACGAGTATTATGTAACACTTTTTTTCTTGGTGTTTGTATTTTATTTTATTTTTTTGGCATTTTTCTTGGAATTGGTTGAAGGAGAGCCTTCACACAGCGATAGAGTTGTTGTCGTGGGACGTTAAGGTTCAAGACGTGAAAATAGCCTCTTGCAAAATGTAAAGCAAAGCTGCATGCTATTGACCCTTGTAGTACACCCCTTCCCCGAATCTCGCATATGCAGAAGCTTTGTTAATAGGGTCTGCTCCTCTATTTTTCTTGGAACTGCTTGGAGAAAAAGAACAGTATCATGCCACTGGTTGACTTGTTCTTGTTACTCAAGCAAGCAAATACCTTGCTTGTTATTCATTCTCTTGCTTTTTTCTTACAAGCATAGAATTTATCAAATCATTCACACACCACCACATCTATTCACTGCCCAAAGAGAAAAGTAGCGATTCAAACTTGCGAGGAAGCGTATTTCAAAGGAATGACTAAATGTGCTAGGCATTTAGTAGTTCTCTTGTTGCTATAGTAATCTTTATATTGGAGAATTGCATATCCATATTGAGTCCTGGTTGGAGTAGACGTTAGCTCATGAGCATTTGAAGATGTAGATGCAGCCTTTCTTTCATTCATTGTGATAATTTTAGAGAGGAGAGACAATGTTTTTTCATCTGTTTCACCAATAAGATGAAACAGTTTGATCAGACAGGTGGGTTGCAGCCATAGTTGCAAAGGTTGAAATTGGGAAGAAGTCGGTAAATTCAGGAAAGTGTCAGAAGAAGACGACATGATTGGCCACTTTCCTTCAACCTGCGGGCTTCATCCATGCACAAGATTGGCCACTTCCCACTGAGACTCGTGAAAATTGGGTCATACCAGATGATCCTTCAGCCAGAGTGGGACTGCAAGATTTAAAGATAAATGAAGAGAAATGTGTATTCGCTGGGGGTATAGGATCCTTCGACAAGCCGTTCAATTCTGATTTGGCAGTGCAAATAAACCAGATAATTCAAGTACTAGCCTGAGACACACATGGCTTCATTCACATTCACCACGAAACCAGCCGTTAAATTAGGCAGACTGGGAGAGTTTGTTGCATGTAAGTACTTCATTGAAAAACTTTGGCTCCACGATGAGTGGTGGATCAGTGAAGAGAGGGAGACTGGTTTATCTTATGATCTGATTACTGGGGAGAAGGAAGAGCGCAGGGAGTATATTGAGGTGAAGGCCACTGAATCCGTCAAAAAGGACTGGTTTACAATATCAACAAGGGAATGGCAATTTGCTGCTGAAAGAGGTGAGTCATTCAGCGTTGCCCACGATGTTTTGGTGGACCCAACAAGTGCTAAATTCAGTGTCTTTAAGAACCCAGTTAAACTCTGCCAGCAGGATTTGCAGCATCTGGTCATTGTGATGCCAAAGTTGCTGAGAAGTCACACGCCATCGCTCAGCATGATATGTTGCCAGTTACTGGTTGGCCATGTTTTTCAGCAAGCTCAAACCTGTGAGTTTATTAGATGCTACCAGAAATTTTCAGCAAGATCAAACTGATGATGTACAGTCTTGTTGGTTATATTAAGTCACAGATAATACCAAGAGAAGTGTGATTGGCAAGAGCACCTTTGTAATAGTTTGTCTATAATTATCATTTAGAAAATATACATTATATATTTTCTCCCTGAATTTAGCACAAATTAAAGAGTTGCACTCTTGGGTTAAAATTATGTTTTCCTTTCTTAAATTTTCGTGACGATTTCTGCATTTTGATACCTGATGATTGGCTTGAATAAATGGATGACTTAGATATCTTCTATCGATTGGATTGCATACTTAAAGAGAAAAAGTAGGTCCCACTTTTTTTAGTGGGGTGCCCCACCAGTGAGAAACTCATCTTAGATCATAAATTGCCACATAATTATGTGTATTGAAAAAAAACACCTTTGTGTGTTGAGAGTGGGATTTGAACCCACGCCCTTTCGGACCAGAACCTTAATCTGACGCCTTAGACCAACTCGGCCATCTCAACTGGTTATATGAATTTTATACTGAAAAGTTGATCACTACTTAAATTTTACTATGGACAAACAATTCCTGCATGCATCCAAGGCCAAGAGTCATGCTAATGTTGCATAATTTGTTAATGACTCATCCAATGGCAGATAAGCAGCAGTTTGGATTAGACTGACTGCAGGAACCCACTTGTACTTTTTATGCTCACCAAGCACATTCGCTTCAAGTGAGATGTAGGACACCCGCCAAATAACTAGTGTTGAGTCATTCTTTTCATTGATCTATCTGATTGATCAGCCTATCCGGATATTGTGTTGTCCTCTATTTCAACCTCTACGAGACAAACAGTTTGGATTGTTAAAAGAGTAAGGCAGGCCCCACTTGCACATTCACCAGCTGCTTTCTAAGTGAAAATATGTGCAACCAACTACTAAGTACTAATGGCAGTCCCAATGCATTAAGCTCCCGCATATATAGGGTCTGAGAAGGGCGAACTATAAGGGTCTACAGTACACAACCTTATTTTGCATTTTTTACAAGAGGCTGCTGTGACCTCAAGATCACGTGACGACAATTTTATGATTACGCCAAAACTCCTCTTCTACAGACCAAAGTTCTCTAGAAAGAAAAAATAAGAGCTAATGCTTACAGGCCATGAACCTGCTTTTTGGATATCATAAGGTGTGCCCCACCCTTCCGATGCACGCAGCCAGCGGCAAGGCAAACCCATGGCTTCAACCAACCAACTCCAACAAACGAGGTGCATTAGAGTGAGCTGCAGCTGGGATTTAAACTTGGGTCTATGCAGCACAAAACTATGGCTCCAACCAATTCGCTGCACCCAATTATGCCAGAACTTACTACCTTGATTAGTACTATTTTCTTTTCAACACAAAAAATGCAAAATGAGGCTGCATATTATAAACTTTTGTAGTCTGCTTATTGCTTGGATCCCGCATAGTCGAGAACTTCATGTGCTGGGCTGCCCCTTTTTATCATACAATTAGGACATGTTCACATAAGTTTCATTTAAATTCGTTTATCAACGTCATTACCCATTATAACCCACAAAACAAAACCAGACACAGTTGACTACGTGGTCCGAAATTCATTGTGTAATAAGAATATAAGAAATAACCAGTAGTAGCATATACAAACGTATAAAGCGAGAAAATATCTGACCTATACTACAAATTGTTCTTGAAGAATGCATTCTTGCACTTGGATGAAGTCTTTGGAACCTAACTTAGAAGCACGCTTCTTGAAGATGGTTGCATCTTTGGATTCAATCGACCCAGACTTGATCTCTTAGAGAGGTGTTCAAGCATTGCAAGCTCCTTCCGAGCCTCTGCCTAACATTTTGTTACTTAAAAGTGATGAATGATGCAACGGATCTCACCTCATATTCATGAGACATTGTTAGAGGAGAGGTTTTAAAAAAGGTCTCTCTTCAGACCACAGCTTCAAATTAACTGTTCCAGTTCCTAGTGAATCAGGCACCTCAGAAACTTCGTTGACTTCAAAACAACTAACCAGGCTCCAGCATTGAAACTTATATGCCAGTATCCACTCTCCTGGAAGAAAATTGGAAATGAGAAGGGAACAAGAAGTTAATCAAAATAAACATTTGCAGAGTTAATATCACTTTCATAAATTTTCAATTGAAACAGAAGACCGTCCCCATCAAAAGATATAAGAACTCTGTTTGATTGATCCAACACCATGATTTTGGATACGGCTTGGATAAATGAAGGTGTAACTTTTTACATTGTCCACTAGTCCACATGAACCAGACAGTATCCTGGCCTGAATTTGAACAAATAATTAGTTTATTATAGCACATACTGAAATTTTCATCAGAACAACAACCAAAGTTTTGGACGCTAGGCTTCACTCAGAAGTCAAAGCAAACTTCCAACCCATATTTGTATAGTTCATTAATTAAACTCCATTTTCCCCAACAGGCACATACTTTAATTTAGAGGAACTGGGAAAATGACAAGATTTCATGAACTCATTTAATGACAGTATACTCCTCACAGCAGCTGGAAGACTGGTAATCAACTTCATTGTATTCTTCATACCAGTGTATTGCAACCCTGCTGTGAAGTAATTGAATCCCTGAAAACCATCCCACAATCAATTTTCAAGAACACCATCATAACCCAATACCTTCTATTAATGCTTGCAGTGTTCTTGTTCTTGCAGAAAACTAATTGTATATCTCGTGTTTTACTGATGCAAGTTTCAGTTTTCAAGAGCAATCAACTGAAATACCTATCATGCAGGACCTACACTGTATCCTATAGGAAGGTGCACTATCTTCCGATCATGAGATTGTGGCTCAGTCCAAGCCTAATAAGCCAACCAAACCACACACAGAAAGACATACGCTCAAGAAAATCAAAATAAGAATAGCAATATAAGACAACCATACAGAAAGACATATGGTCAATCACTGAAGGATTCTTTTCTTGTTCCTTCACTTCTAACTATTACTGCAGAAATTGTTATGCTTTTCTTCAAAAAGAAAAACTTGAGATCTTGTCATGTTTCAAGGGTCCTCTAAATCAGCATCATTGTCACATTTGCTTTCCAAATTTCTAAACATTAGGATCATTTCCCATGCCGATCCTAATAATAGTTCCATGCAGCATGTATAAGCAAGTTATGATACTGTTCACCTCAGACAACACTACAAATAGTAAAGACATTCTTAACAAAGTGATGAAGCTCCTCCAGTGAGTGCTATATGGCATAATACACCACCAAGCATGCACTTTCAAAACCATAAAACACTTAGAGACCCTGTTTACTCAAGCTATGTCCATGTATGGAAAACACATGTTGTATTATCCTCAAATTTTAACCATAAATTAGTAATAAGATAAATTAATTAAATTAAAAATTTTATGCATGGAATTTGATTTTAAAAATCACTAAAACTAGAAAGTACACGTCGATAGAAATTGAATGGCATAAAGAATATCGAAAACAGAGTCCGGATGAGTGAGATATGACCATTTTAAGTTATACGGATAAATTGGTAATTAGTCAGGGATGCGAATTAGCGGGGGGGGGGGGGGGGGCCGTGTTTTGATAACGTCACCCCTTTCCATTTCCATTGCAGCATCAATGGAGAAAGGCAGTGATCTACCTTCCCATTCGAGAAGATCGGACCTTAACTTATAAAAACTAGTTTTCTCTTCCATTCCCATTCCAAATAACCAAAGAAGAACCCTCGTTTTTTACTATGCACGTCGTGGAAACGAACCGAAGTTTGCATGCTTTATAAGACTCCGATCTCCCATCTCTGACTCTAATCAGATAAGCTATACATTATAACATGTTATTTACCTTGTTTTCTAACTTTTCCCTCATATATCCAGGCTATATCTGATTTGAATGGCCTAAGGATTCAAAAACGTAGAGCATGATTAGACCCACGTGTAAGGACACCTTAAATGAGAAATCTAAGCAATTCATTGTGATCTTTGGACCCAAAAACCTTAAGAATGGCAAAAACAGATAAAAAATCAGAGCTTCTAGGCTCCGATCAATCCAAAACAAGGTGAACAGCTCCTGTTCATCATCCCCGATGAATGGTGCTCCCAAGACACCCATCGGGATGCACAAGAGCGGACATGTGCACGGAGGCACTCCGTCGCACGCATGCGTGCTCGGGACGCTCACGTGCACTGTCTTGGACTACCGGAACACGCTGGGCGTCCTCACGTCAGTGCTACGGGTACACCCCATCCACCAATGTAAATCGGTGCAAACACCCGCCTAACTCCTATAATTTAATATATTAATTTATAAAGTTTTTTCACTAAAAGCTTTATTTTGAGAGCTACAGAGGTCCAAATCATGAACGGAAATATCTGTTGAGATCGTCTTGACGACGTAGACCTAGATTTGGCTTGAAAACTCACATTTGACCACTTTTAAATTGGTCAAATCATAAAATATTATTTAATAACTTAGATCAAGCGGAGCAATGGATAATCAGGCCTTAGAAATGAATTGCATGTGTTAAATATGAGATGTTCTAGGGGATTAGAAGATTGGATCTCTAGCAATTTTTAAGAAGAAGTGATCTTGATCATTGATTTGATCAGATGTCTTGGGAGTGCCTGATTAGAGAGCGATCTGACTCTCAAATCGATGTGTAATTACGAAGATATATGTCAATCTCTAGATAAACATGTAAATAAAGATGAATCAAATGATCTAAACTGTTGATTAAGATCAAGATCTAGATCCGGGAGATCATTATATAAATTGATATATAAATGAGTACAAATTAAGAGAAAAGTGTAGGATGAATTTTATTGAGGGACATTAAATGACGCAAAAATGGTACTATGGTATTGACAGGTGCATCAAAGCGCGTAAGTTGTGTGGATTACACTCTTGATTGGATTATTCCTTCGTCGAGGTGGGTGCCAACATTTAATGTTATGATGTAATTTCTAAAACTTTGCATTATCATAGCATGCATGGTTGATTGTGATTTATTGTCATTCATTATTTATTATGAGATTTTGTGATATTCAACTTTTTATGCTATAATCAATATTAGATTTCGAAAGCATAATGAATGGGTTTCATGATTGATTATTTTATGGGATTGATACCGCGTATCTTACGTATGATTAGTAATTATCTTTCCTTATTGTATGATCGAGATTGATTGGTTTTTATAACATTGATGGTGGAAGCTTGGTGGCTAGTCCTTTGAGAGGTTAACCTCAGGATGAGGGGTATGCCTTGGGGATTATGAGCCGTGAGTGCTCCTGGTTTTATGAGACACGAGATTTTCGTGTTTTGTGATTTATGATGGGTGCTCTCACCCAGTGAATGTCCTACTAGGAGGGAGTAGGGTCGGCCACCCACCCTCCGAAATTGGGATGTAATTGTGATATGATATATACTTGCCCACAGATGGCTTTTGGTAAGGGTTTGGTAACATAGGCAATTCATACTACCAGTCTGGGCCTTTCCATGGGGACGAACGTTAAGTCTCCTGTTATGATGTCAACGGGGAGTGAGAGTAGTTGAGATCCTGAAGGGGTTGTCATTGCGGCATGATGATCCATACTCTTATTTTGTATGCTTGCATGATGAGCATGGAGATGTTATTGTATGCCTAGGTGTGACGACACTAAGAGAATTGATATGAGTACTCATGATCTGTTAGACTAGTGTATGGGACACTCGTGGGACCCACGTACCTTGGGGTGCCCTGTTTTTTATTGTATGCTCATTGCTAGTGGATTATATCGTGTTTTACATCTATAAGATTATCATGTTTTATATCTATGAGATGCATGTTTTATCGTATATGATGTTTTAAGACAGTATTAACATTGCTTATGATACTTATATTTTTATAGAAAATTAATCTACACTTTATATCAACATTGTTATTTGACTTTATTTTCCTCGTTATTATATTAAATGTCTATGTACATACACAAGCAATAGCTTGCTGAGAGGCATTGCTTTGTTTTGCAATGCTTTAGATACCGAGAGCGATAGTAGGAAGGACAAGGCCGTGGAAGGACAGTAATAGTAGTGGGGACCACCTTATTTGACTGATAGATAGCTCAACGTGAGTGGTTAGATGGATTTCCATTTGAACCTATTTTATAGACGGATACCCTCAATAGATGGATTTGATTATGACATATATATTATGGACTTATCTTTAAGTATAGTGGATTATTATTATGGATGGACCCTGGGCCACAATATGATGTTTTTGGATATTATTGTTTTAAAAATAAAGGCGACATTGATTTTGACGTTGGATTTTATATTATTATTGTCTTAAATTTATTACTACGTACTTACATTTATCTTTTAATCATGGTCATGATGTTTTTGAGAAAAGGAGATAACACCCGGAGGTTTTTAGTAAATGTTCTAATAAAATAATTAATAAAATCTTTTGATTATGGGATCCCAACTATTATTATTATTATTATAAAAAAAAGATGTTATAAAAACCTGGGGTGTTACAGTTGATATCAGAGCCTAGTCTATTTCATCATAATCCTTATAAAGGTCCACTTATATGTAGATGATAGTCCATGAATTGTGGTTAAATAAGAACTAGGAGAGAGAAACTTACACTTAGTGATATTTGCATCTCTGACAGATGGCTCCTCGAAGAAGGACAAGGTCTACCTCTGCTACGCTAATTGCCCCACCTGTTGAGTCCTCTGATCAAGGGATCACGAAGTTGAGTCCTCTGATCAAATACCTCCGCTTCGCCGCCATTACGGTACCTCACGGTGCCTGAGACGGTGGATGGCTAACCGCATGCGTGCCTCGGTCACACGAGGGCGTGTGTCCCCTAAGGGGGAGAGATCTAGCCTTGCTGGCTCAGGCACCGTGAGGTACCGTGATGGCGGCGAAGCGGAGAAGGCCGAGGGGATGATGGTTGAGAGTTAGTCCCACATCGGTTAGGGGGAGTGATGGGCCTGAGTTATATGGGGGAATGCCTCCCTTTATAGCAACGACCAGTTTTTTCCTGGATGCAGGGGAAGAGCAAAACCCGTGGCACGTGAGTACACACAGGACAATATCATTACTGTGGGCCCGATGGGGTTGTGACAAGTGGTATCAGAGCCAAACCCCGACACCGAGGGTGGATGGCTAACCGCATGCGTGCCTCGGTCACACAAGGGCGTGTGTCCCCTAAGGGGGAGAGATCTAGCCTTGCCGGCTCAGGCACCGTGAGGTACCGTGATGGCGGCGAAGCGGAGAAGGCCGAGGGGGTGATGGTTGAGAGTTAGTCCCACATCGGCTAAAGGGGGTGATGGGCCTGAGTTATAAGGGGGAATGCCTCCTTTCACAGCAATGACCAGTTTTCCCCTAGACGCGGGGGAAGAGTAAAACCCGTGGCACATGAGTACGCACGGGACAATATTGTTGCTGTGGGCCCGACGGGGTTGTGACATTGTCGGTCACCCTTATGTTGGAATGATGTATGAGAGAGATAGATAGTGAAGTCCGAGTTGGTGGGAGAGTGTGCAGAGAAAGTTTGACTTATTCTAAAGAAATTGTTGATAGCTCACAGCTGCCCGAAGAGTTATGCTGACAAAAGGCAGAAAGACCTAGAGTTCTCCGAAGGTGAGCATGTATTCATAAAGGTTTCCCCTATAAAGGGAGTGATGAGGTTTGGGAATAAATGGAAACTTAGCCTCAAGTACATTGGGCCTTTTGAGATTTTATGCAGAGTTGGGTCCGTAGCATACCAGCTAGCCTTACCACTACAGTTGGCAAATGTACACGATGTCTTCCATGTATCTATATTGAGGAAGTACGTGCCAAACCCATCTCACGTGCTGGAGCAGATTCTAGGAGAGTTACACCCGGATATGACTTTTGAGGAGAGACCTGTGGGTATATTGGATAAGAAAGTCAAGGAGTTGAGAACTAAAACTATTTCATTAATCAAAGTCCTTTGGTAGTATCATTCACTGCAGGAGGCCACATGGGAGACAGAAGAGGAGATGAGGAAGATCCACATAGAGTTATTTACATAGAGGTATGTACTAAAATTTTGAGGACGAAATTTTTATAAGGAGGGAAAGATGTAATATCCTTAATTTTTAATCATAAATTAGTAATAAGATAAAGTAATTAAATTAAAAAATTTATGCATGAAATTTGATTTTGAAATCACTAAAACTAGAAAGTATACGTCGATAGGAATTGAACGGTATAAAGAACGTCGAAAACGGAGTTCAGATGAGTGAGATAGGACCATTTTAAGTTGTAAGGGTAAATTGGTAATTAGTCAGGGATGCGAATTAGAGGGGGTCATTTTGATAATGACACCTCTTTCCATATGCATTGTAGCTCCAATGGAGGAAGGTGGTGATCTACCTTCCCATTCGAAAAGATCGAATCTCAACCTATAAAAACTAGTTTTCCCTTCCATTCCCACTCTAAATAACTAGATAAGAACTCTCGTTTTTCCATGTGCATGCTGCGGAAATGAACAGAAGTTTGCACACTTTATAGGGCTCCTATCTCCCATCTTAGGCTTTAATCAGGTAAGCTACACATTCTAACATGTTATTTACCTTGTTTTTCAACTTTCCCCTCACAGATCCGAGTTGGATCTGATCTAAATGGCCTAGGGATTTAAAACCCTGGAGCATGGTTAGACCCATGTTAAGGACACCTCAAATGAGAAATCTAAGCCGTTCATTGTGATCTTTGGACTCAAAACCCCTATGAATGGCAAAAACAGATAAAAAATCGGAGCTTCTAGGGCTCCAATCAAGCCAAAACAAGGTGAACGGCTTGGATTCATCGTCCCCGATGGACTATGCGCCCAAGATGCCCACCAAGATGAACAAGGGCAGATGTGCACATGGGGGCGCTCCGTCGAACGCACGCGTGCGGGACGCTCACGTGCACTGTCCTGGATGATCGGAACGCACCGGGCGTCCTCACTTCAGTGCACTACAAGGACACTGGTGTAAACCATGTCCGCTAGTGTAAATTAGTACAAACATTAGCCCAACCCTTATAAATTAATATATTAATTTATAAAGTTTTTTCACTAAAAGCTTTGTTTTGAGAGCTACAAAGGTCCAAATCATGAACGGAAACATCCATTATGATGGTCTTGACGACATAGATTTAGATTTGACTTGAAAACTCAATTTGATCAATTTTAAATTGGTCAAATCATAAAATATTATTTAATAACTTAGATCAAGCTAAGCAATGGATAATCAGGCCTTAGAAATGGATTGCATGTGTCAAATATGAGATTTTCTAGGGGATTAGAAGATTGGATCTCTAGCAATTTTTAAGAAGAAGTGATCTTGACCATTAATCTAATCAAATGCCTTAGGAGTGCCTGATTAGAGAGTGATCTGACTCTCAGATCGATGTGTAATTACGAAGATATATGTCAATCTATAGATAAAAATGTAAATAAAGATGAATCAAATGATCTAAACTATTGATTCAGATCAAGATCTAGATCTGAGAGATCATTATATAAATTGATATATAAATGGGTACAAATTAAGAGAAAAGCGTAGGATGAATTTTATTGATGGATATTAAATGACGCAAAAAATGGTACTGTGGTACTGACAGATTCATTAAAGCGCGATAGTTGTATGGATTACACACTTGATTAGATTGTTCCTTCGTCGAGGTAGGTACCGACATTTAATGTTATGATGTAATTTCTAAAACTTTGCATTATCATAGCATTCATGGTTGATTGTGATTGATTGTCATTCGTTATTTATTATGAGATTTTGTGAGATTCAACTTTTTATGCTATGATCAATATTAGATTTCGAAAGCATAGTGAATGGGTTTCATGATTGATTATTTTATAGGATTGATACCCCATATCTTATGTATGATTAGTAATTATCTTTCCTTATTGCATAATTGAGATTGATTGATTTTCATAACATTAATGGTAGAGGCTTGCTGGCTAGTCCTTTGAGAGGCTAACCCCCGGATGAGGGGTATGCCTTGGGGATTGTGAGCCACAAGTGCTCTTAGTTTTAAAAGATATACGATTTTCATGTTTTGTGATTTATGACGGGTGCTCTCACCCAGTGGATATCATGCTAGGAGGGAGTAGGGCCAGCTAGCCACCCTTCGAAATTGTGATGTAATTGTGATATGATAGACACATGCCTACAAATGGCTTTCGGTAGAGATTTGGTAATATGGATAGTCCACATTACTGGTTAGCCCTTTCCATGGAGACGGACGTTAAGTCTCCTGTTATGGTGTTGACGGGGAGCGGCAGTGGTTGAGACCCTAGAGGGGTTGCCACTACGGCATGACGATCCATACTCTTGTTTTATATGCTTGCATGATGAGCATAAAGATATTATTGTATGTCTGAGTGTGATGACACTCAGAGGATTGATATAAGTACTCATAATCTGTTAGACGAGTGTATGGGACACTTGTGGGACCCACATACCTTGGGGGTGCCCTGTTTGTTATTGTATGCTCATTGATGATGGATCATATCATGTTTTACATCTACAAGATTATCATATTTTATATCCATAAGACGCATGTTTTATCGCATATGATGTTTTAAAACTATATTGACATTGCTTATGATACTTATAGTTTCATGAAAAATTGACCTATACATTATATCAACATTGTTATTTGACTTTGTTTTCCTCGTTATTACATTAAATGTCTATGTACCTACACAAGCAATAGCTTGCTGAGGCATTGCTTTGCTTTGCAATGCCTCAGATACCGAGTGCAACAGTAGAAAGGGCAAGGCCGTAGAAGAACAGTGATAGCAGTGCTGACCACCTTATTTGACCAATAGATAACTCGACGTGAGTTGTTAGATGGATTTCCGTTTGAATCTATTTTATAGACTGAATACCCTCATTAGATGGATTTGATTATGACATATATATATATATATTATGGACTTGTCTTTAAGTATAATGGATTATTATGATGGATGGACCTTAGACCACAGTATGATGTTGTTGGATATTATTGTTTTAAAAATAAAGGCGTCGTTGATTTTGACGTTGGATTTGATATTATTATTGTCTTACATTTATTGCTGCGTACTTACATTTATCTTTTAATCGTGGTCGTGATGTTTTTGGAAAAAAGGAGATAACACCAGGAGGTTTTTCAATAAATGTTCTAATAAAATAATTAATAGAATCTTTTGATTTTGGGATCCCAACTATTATTATTATTATTCTAAAAAAAAAAATGTATTATAAAAACTCGATGTGTTACACATGTTTTGAAATGTAATGGCACAACCAAGTCATTGATATGGCTTTCAGCCAAAAACTGAGCCACGACACATTCTAAGCACCTCTTTTGAAGCATGAGTAACTTTGACATCTGTGAATATATTTTGCTTCAAAATTCAGGACCTGCAGGATTCCTACTAAAGTTTTTCTCTGGGCATGTCCTAGCTGACGTTCTACAATAGTTGCAGATACAACAGTTCTGCAGTTATAAGAAGACTATCGTCTGGTACCCTGAAACTAATACTTCATTTGCTCCTCCACTCTAAAAGCCCTTACTGTTTTTGAACTCTTTAAACGACAACAAGATAACAGATATGGTAGTAAAAGTAACAGATAAATATGATCCATTTTATAAGTAGATGATGACCACTGTGTAGTGGCACTTAGAGCTATGTCAAATAGAAACTGTAGCACATATATACCCTGTTTCCAGTTATCATTAAGTGGCTTCTTTCCTCTTATTGTTTCAGGCAACCAAGTCCTATTCTGAGGTCCTGTTAATATGAAGTTCCATTGCAGTAGCTTCGTTAGCCTCATTCATTTTGCATAGTAAGTCTTATATTAGTTGGTTCATGTTTCCTCTGGAAGATTTAACCCAGTGGAAAAAGTTAGCTCCTCCCTTAAAGATGTGATGAGATTGTCTTCAGACTAGTCACAATAAACTGTCCGTGTGCAGCAAAATGCCAATAAACATTAGCTTTGGAACAAAGAAGGTGAAATGAACATCATCATTTTCATGTGGCAATGAGGTGTAATGTTAGCTTAATATCCATTGCGAAATGATAGAATCAAAGACAATCAGCTCTGTTCAAACATCCAATGGATAGGAAAAAGAAAAAGAACTAGTTTCAAGCATCTGTTCAACATAAAAGGGTGAAGATGGAAAAGTCAAAGTGAAAGCATGACTATTACCTGAAGGGAGATTCATCATAGGATCATTATAACCCCAATGCTGGAGAAATGAACCTATTTGAAGTGGCTCATTTCGTACCAGAGAAATCCATGTGGACCACTTTAACAAAGCAATTTCCACTCTTCAACTCAACAGCAGTCCTTGATAGTCTCCATCTCACCCACTCCACCCATGCGTGCTCTTCTGCATCTGGAATACGTTTTGCATTTCCTGTATGTAACAGCTTATTTGTGTACAACAATAGAAACCAACAGAACTGAGAGGTGAAATAGAATTTGGAAGATACTTGATCAAGCTTCGAAAATTTCTAAATGTCTGAGCTATGAGTGAATCAGAAGATTTATGCTGTTCTTGAAATTCTCAGTTTAGATCATCTCATAAACTGGTTTACAATCAGAGAATTTTCAAACAATGGAAATACCAAAAAGAATGCATGAATTTTTCAGCATAAAGATGCCACTGGCAGTTCGCTCTGCAAACTACAAGAACATTGCACAATGTGAATGTCAGGATATAGGGAAAATTTTTTTAAGTATGTGCTCAATCAATTCATCACAGAGTCCAATCAGAACAATAAAAGAATTCATCACAAAGTTCACTAAATCAAATGGTAAACATCATGAATGAATAGTAGATAGAACATGAAGACTTGTGGACAAAGAGAATATTGCCAAGAAGTGTTCTGAACTGGCTTTCACTTGTGGCAACTAAATTAGAAACCTCCAAGCTAAAAGCTATGGAGAAGCAAAGTGTGACTACAACTTTGTACGAGCATTATAATCTCTCAAGCATACCACGTTCATCTAAAGCCACAATGAGCAATAAATTCTGTTAGCTTTGCTTTACTAACATATTGAACAGCAAAGCCCACGGGAATAATTGATCCACCTTGCAAATAAACTGCCGGTAAATCCTGAGTTAGGCGAGAAATTGGACGAAAGCAATTAGATATCACCAGGTGGCTCCACAATAGACTTCTAAGATGAGCCAAATCTATGTGATTCGAAATATTACAGGGGGTGCATCTACAAAGTAGTGCTTCGACTGATCCAATCTCTTGTGGGGCACAGCACTGACGATCACACCAACAAGCATATCATTGCAGGGATAACAGTTTGTTTTTGAAATGGAATATAAACTAAAGTACATCAAAATGCTCACAAACACTTCCACACTTCAATTGCTTAAGGTGACTAGTATCAACTCATTAGTCTAAACCATGTCAAAGAATTATGCATTTTTTGCAGTAATTTGATGTCCAGCCTATCCAATTCACTCTTAACTCCATGAATGGATTAGATTTATTTTTATTTTTATTTTAGTTTTTCATGCATGAAAAAAATGGCGTGTACTCGTTTGCCATATATAGGATATGAGCTAAGACCTTGTAGTACAGTGGCACAAGAAGGTTCCTCTCCTAGTACTGGTCATGGGTTCAGCGTAATCTGACTTATCCCTAAGAAAGGAGCGCCAAAATCCCAAAAAGCGTTGCTCAAGAAGAGTCCACTGGCCTGGGCTCCCCGAAGTGGCCAGGACTTACTCTTTTTAATGATCCAGACCGTCGATATGCTGTAGATCATACAGATGAGCCCATCTGATTCTTGTAGGCCTCTGATTCGGCGTTTACAAGGACATGGTTAGACATAGAAAAGGAGTGTATTCGAAAACAGACCCTCCACAAGTTGGACGCTTGTGTTTTAACCGTGGATACTTTTATTGATGGTTCATCTCTAGTATAGCTTCACTGGATAAACGGTTTGGATCATTGAAATAGTTTTGCTCATATTTGGTAGTCGTCATCCCTAGTTCGTAACGGTGGGTCAGTTGATAAGATAATGAATTCTTCCACCTTTAAAAAGGAAAATATGGATTTCTCATGTGACATCTTATAAAGTTATTCAAAAATTAAAACCTTTACTAATTACAGGTTAAGGAATTTTCGTAAGGTCCTTTAGACATGTAATGAACCTTGTTGTCTTGAACCAACAAATGTCTAGCATAATTGGTCATAAACCACACAACATCTCCTGAAGTATGCCTAGTTGCAGGTACAAATTGTTGCATTCTCCACTGATAGGGAATTATATTTAGGAGTATGTGAGTGATTTGCTTTATGGCTCTTTATTTATACACATAATAATAATAATAATAATAATTATTATTATTATTATTATTATTATTATTATTATTATAACACATACTGTGCCCCAAGGAATGCTAAACTGACTGCCTATACATGTGATCTAGCAACCACATTTTGTGAGGCCCATCTTTGAATGACAGGACTCAGTTCTTTGTAGTGCTCCAGATTTGATCCGTTACAACTTAAAAAGCATGTAGTTTGAATGATTCTAGCGTGTAAAAAGCATTCAAAAGATTGTGCTTAGAAACAGATAGCTTAAAAACTACATATTTTTTAGTTCAAGTGAAATAAACAAGTTTTCACAGGACCTGCTCCTACGATTGTGAGATACGCAACGCCAGTAGGGGTCCTTGGGGCTCTGTAAATGACATACGCACTGTTTATGAGCAGTCATTCAACCCAAACCCACAAATAATTTTAGTATTCGGCATTTTTTCATAACTATGTATATGCATGTTGGAAGTCATTGACTCGACAACTAATATCATATCTTTAGTGCCATCAGTCACACGCATACCACTGTTTTGGTCTCCGGGGTTCAGAGTACAAAGCTTCACCTTGCGTTTTTTCAAGAAACTGTTTCACGCCTTAAACCTATGACCTCAGGTCACACAACAACTTTCCCATTGCACCAAGGCTCCCCTTCTTTTTTGGTCCCCTTAGCTACAGTAGAAAAACATTGCACTTACATTGTTGTCAGTGAGACAGCGGCTTGAACTGCTCGATAACCATTCCAAGACTGTTCAAAGGCGAATTTATTTCCTTGGAAAATGAAATAGCTGAAGAAATAGTTTAAACGTGCAGGTGTACCCATAAACCAAAGCAGCATAAAATATCGGCTAATTGCCTTCGAATAACGTCCATGATGCAGAAGAACAACCAGTTCAAACTTCCAAGATTTTGTTAATGGGAGCATACTTCAGAAACCGATTTTATTTTATTTTTCTGTTCTCTTATTGGGGAGAAGTTTTAAGTAATGGAAACTCTCGTGGTGCCAGCCTCCTAACATTGGATTACTAAAACAAGAACTATGCAATGGGTCTCACATCATATTCATGAGAGATTGTTAGAGGAGAGGCTTTAGAAACAGGTCTCTCTTCAGACCACAGCTCCAAATTAACTGTTCCAGTCCCCCAATGAATCAGGCATTTATATACTTGGTCAATGTTAAACCGATTAACCAGACTCAAGCCTGAGCCCTGATCGACCAGCCTCCATTCCCCTGAAAGGAAAACAACAATATGAGAAAGGAAATAAGGCACTTAATATGAATAAACTTCTAGTCATATCAGTTTAATGGATCTTCAAGCAGAGCACACATCAACTTGAACGTATGAGAACATGGTCTTTCTTTTGACTTGGATCCGTGATTTCATGCAGATCAAAGATCCATGCTAAGAGTTTATGCATTGTTTTGGACGCACTAAGTTGTAATATTTCAATTAGTCCACCATTGACCATAAATTAAAGAAGAAATCAGGTTGTGGGTTTGAAACCTCTCATTCTTTGACTAATAAATAAAGAGCAAACCTTTATCCTCCGAAATCTTATCAATCTATTTAAAAAGCACTCAAAATCCATTACAAAGTGCAAACTCCAATATTCAGAACCTTCGTTGAGATGCTATATCTCTGAACATCATCATCATCATCAAAGCCTTATCCCGATTAGGGTTGGCTACATGAATCTTGTTCCTCCATTCTCCTCTGTCAATGGTCATGACATCATTTAGTCTAAAAGTTTAAAAATCTTTTCTAACCATGTGCTTTTGGGCCTTCCCCTTGCCCTTTTAGAGCCTTCAACTTGGATCCACTCACTCCTTCTAGCCGGTGCCGTTTTCGGTCTCTATTGGACATGTTCAAATCATCTAAGTCTATCCTCTCTCATCTTGCTACCTTTTGGTGCTACTCTTAAGTTTCCTCTAATGTTCTCATTTCTAATTCTATCCTTTCTTGTCTTACCATTCATCCATCTCAACATCCTCATTTCGGCTACGGTAATCCTATTTACATGTTGTTCCTTAACTGCCCAATACTCTAATCCATAGAGCATGGCCAGCCTTACAGTCACCCTATAGAGTTTTCCTTTCACTTTGAGTGACACCCACTAATCACACAAAACTCCAAAGGGACATCGCCATTTGTTCCAACACACTTGGATTCTTTAGGTAACATCCCTCTCAATCTCTCCACTCTCATGAATTATAGATCCCAAGTATTGAAAGTGGTCTTTTTGAGGAACTTCTTGGTTATCAATCTTTACTGTTGCTTCACTCCCATCCTCTCTTTGCCAAATTGCATTTCATTTATTCTGTCTTAGTTCAGCTAATTTTAAATCCTTTAGACTCTATAACATCTCTCCACAACTCCACCTTTGTGTTTATGATCTCCCTTGTCTTATTAATCAAAACTATGTCATCTGCACGTAACATGCACCGTGGAATCTCTGAACATTCTCCATAAATATGTTTCCATTCAGTTGGCTTGACAAGTATGCATGAATTTGGTTTAAAGTTAAGATTGCAATGGCTATAGACAACTTCTGTACCTTTATCACAGAAATAGAATTGTAGAAGAGAGAAAACAGAAATTAAAATTACCATTAGGCCGGAGATCCCCCTCAAACAACTGCTCACCAGATTCAGGCCAAATTTCACGTGGAGAGCCGTCAACAGAAACAAATGAAACAAAAGATTCTGTGGGGTGCAAGAGAGTGAACATCGGGTGCACTCGTAGACAAACCAACCTTCAAAATAAGACATCAACGGGCAGAAATGTTAAATAAGAAATAGAGAATATTGTGACATATGTTCAGATGATTTAAGCTGGTATGTCTAAGTATAGCCAATTTTTTCTTGGTTCAACCCATGATTTCTATTGTACTACGACTTGCACCAATCTTCCTACCGATGCCTTATGAATGTTATAGCTAAAAGTGCCGTTGCTTTGGATGTTATATGTTAGAAAGCTATTTAAGACAATGACAAAAATGTCATTCTGAAAAATATAACCACGTTCCAATTACTGACTTCCTAACTTTAACAATTGCAAGAGTACCACTCAATAATGCTTCAGAACTTCAAATTCAAAATTTCGGGAGCAAACTTGAGTCAATAAAAACAGCTCATCTTAATAACTTGCAAAACTATTTTTATTCAATGCAACACCATTGATCTGGATGACTAACAGGTTATGAATTACCGACCTTGAAAATCCACCCGAACCAGCACCAACACTCCGTGCTATAATACCTGAGTCAAGTTTGAGAACCTTAGGGCTGTCTTTCCCTACAGATATCTGGCGTTGAAGAACTAATCCTCCACCAATATCCCCTTCTAAGGTAAGAGATTCTTCCTCTCCTGACTGCTCCAGATTACGCCTATAAATTTGCAAAAGGTTATGCCACAGTAGTCAGAACTGGAAACAGATGAAGAAAAACATGTTTATTATTTAAACATTTCCTAATATGATTAGCAGAAAATGAAGTCTATCCATATGTACAACAAAAATTTCATTCTGTAAATGATTAAATACTTAGTGGGCCAATCTCCCTCAGATAGCAATTCTGTTCTTCTGGTTAATATATCCTTCTACTTCTTAAAAACATTAAATACATTAAATGTATACACTATCGACAGTATCTTGGCTTAAAAAATGAAAAAAGAAAAAGGGTGGCCCACTGCATGAAGCTCCTGCATATGCAGGGTCCCAGGACCAGGCGGACCACGAAAAACAGTATCTTGGCTTGAATTTGAAAAATAATTGGTTTACAACAGTAGTACTGAAAATTCATTAGAACAACAAAACAAAGCTTCTGCATGCAAATTCCATCCAACAGTTATATATTTCAGTACTTAAAGCCCAGTTCCTGTGAGATGCCAAGCTATTTTATTAGGCCAAAATGGAGAAAGAGAAGATTTCATTAACTTACTTTGTGACAGTGTATTCTTCAGTGCAGCCAGCTGACCGGTATTCAACTCCACTGTATTCTTCATACCCATCTATTTCAACCCTGCTGTGAAGCCATTGAGTCCCTGAAACAAACCATCCAACGATCAGTTGCATGGAGCACCATGCATATTCCAGGACCTGTTACTGCTTACATAGCTATTGGCCAGTGTTACCTGCTTCCAGTTCTTATGAAGAGGCTGATTTCCACTATTTCTCTAAAGCAACTAAGTTATATTCTGTAATCCAGTAAATTGGTTTGTTCCCTTCAGTTACTAGCTGGTAACTTAATTAGCTTGATTATTTTCCAAAGGTAAGTTTGACATTACTTAGTTACTCTTGCTTCCTCCAAATAACTCCATCCACAGGCAGAAGTCATTTACCCATTATGATGTGAGAAGATCTTAAGATCACCTTCAACCTATAAAGTTAAATGACTGCTAAAAGCCAGAGTATCTAGCCTAGTAACGTGCCTCATCCCTAAACAAAACTTAGTAATTCCACATCCGCCCAGCCACCAAATTCAGAAACAAGGAAAACTAAACCCTTACAAGCAGCTAAGTGGCATAATGCCAAAAAATGGAAAAGAAAAGGAAAAGAACGAGTACTCATTTTCATGTCTGACAATGCGGTGCATATTTTGGTCATTATGGAGTAATTAGCAAGTTCAGAACAACAGACATGACCACAGACTCTGCTCAAACGTCCCAACAGAAATAACAGAACTTGTTCTAAGAATCAGCTTGAAGAAAAAACAGCAGAAAGAAGAAAAGGAAAAGCCACATTGAAAGCAAGAGTACTACCAGAAGGGAGATGCATCATTGAGATCATTCTGCCCCCGATCCAAGGCACCACTTTAAGAATCCAATCACTGCTTTTCAGTTCGACAGGAGTCCTTGACAGTTCCACACCTTTCTGCCCTGGACGCACCTCTACATCAGGAATACGCTGTGCATTTTCTGCATTTAACAGCTTAATTGGATGTGATAACACAAATCAACATAACTGACAGAAGAAAAATAAATTTTTGTAGGGTACTTGCTCAAGCTTCAAAAAGGTTTAAATGTCGGAATATTGAGGATATAAGAACAGTTTCACTGTTTGGGCATTCTCTAGTTATGTGCTTCAAATTTTCAATGTTTTTGGAATTCAGCAACTTAGTTCATCTCCTGAACTAACAGCCAGAGAATTTTCAGACCATATAAGAATTTCTGAACCATCAAACACCAATCCAATGGCATTCCTAGTGAAAGTACATAAAATTTCACCAGAGAGATTGTTTTTGACCATTCGCTGTGCTAGTAACAGAAACAGTGCACATTGTGAATGACGGAACAGAAGATATGAACTTTTCCTTTTTTTCTTTTTTGAAATATAAGATATGAACTTTCAGAAACCATCATTATCATCAAAACCTTATCCTGATTAAGGGTTGGTAACTTTCAGAAATCAAAAAAAAAGAAAAGAAAGAAGGATATACCGAAAAAGAACATTTTGAGTAGTAATTAATCAATTCATAATAGCCAGAAAAGCTAGCATGTTGGTAAATCGTTTTCTATAAGAAATAATCCAACCAAAACAATAAAAGAACTAGATCTCTTATTCACTAAATCTACAGATGGGGCAGCCCCAATGCACAAAGCTCCTGCCTATGCAGGGTCTGGGGAAGGGGCAGACCACAAGGGCCTAAAGTACAAAGCCTTACCTTGCATTTGCAAGAGGCTGTTTCCACGCCTTGAACCCGTGACCTCAAAGTCACATGACAACAACTTTTACCGTTGCGCCAAGGCTCCCCTTCTCACTACATCTACAGATAAGAGTCACAAATAAGTAGTAAATAAATAAGATTTGGGAATATTACCTAGAAGTGTTCTGTACTGATTTTCACTGGTGGTTACTAAGTTGGATAGTTCAGCTTCCGAAGGCATTCTGATTTGCAGTTCCTCTCCATCCATGCCTGATGCTTGAAGCTTCAAGGAAAACCAGATTTTAAAAACAAATTATAAGAAAAAAGAGCATTCCTTATATATTGAATTTCACAAAGAAGTGTATCACCTTGGCAGCTCCACCCAGCAATAAATGCACATGCAGACGACGATTCGGCCTCTTCCATGATCCTTCCGCTTTGAGAACTTTTATCGTTACAACTGATGACTGAAGGTCAGCTTCATAGAAGGTCAAGAGGTACTCCCCATGAATGAATTCATAACCATCACCTTCATCCTCAAAGAGAACACCTTCTGCTTTACCTGTATAAGAATAAAAGTTATGTTAGGAAGGCCAGTGTATGCGCCCTAAGAGTTCCATAATTTGTCACAGTCATCTAACAACAACTATAGGAAGTCATACCAGACGTTCATGAACTGAAGACGTAGAATTCTAAACTCGGGATCAGTAATGATAAAGAAGGAGATCATGCAATGGTAAGTAGTCACATGTTTGTTAGCTGGTCTACCAGTTAAATAATACAGAAGTCCGAAGAAACAAGAATATTACCACCCATCAAATTGATCCTTTAGAGATCCTGCTGATAGCTTCACCATATCGGTGTGAAAAGTTCCAAGGTTACCAAGAAACAACTTTGTTCTGTGCAAAAAAATCCCAATAACTTACCATGTTCATCTAAAGCCACGATGAGCAACAAGTCATCTGTTAGATTTGCCTGACCAACATGTTGAACAGCAGAGCCTACAGGAATAATTGATCCACCTTGCAGATATAGTGCTGGCAAATCCTGAATTATTCAGGAAAAGGGTAGAAATGTAATTAGATATCATTAGCTGTGACTTTGTGATTAACTCATACGGAAAAGCAAATTTATGTGATTGAAGATATTACAGGGTGAGCATCTCCAAAATCGAACTGCAACCAAATTCCACTAGGCAACAGATGCTGCAACTGATCCAACCCCTTATCAGGCACAGTGCTGATGACCACAGCAACAAGCATATCAATGTCAAAACATGAATATATCTGGCAATAAAGAAACAACAAACCAAAATTCAACAAAAAACGAAAACGCTTGGATATTTCAAGGTGGTCAAGTTAGGTAACTATCATCAACCAAGAAGCTAAATTTTGTGGAGCAAAGGCCTTCTAGTGCAGTGGCGCTAAGGAGCCTCTCCCATGGTAAGTCACAAGTTCAAGGCAGCTCAAATGAAGCTAAGCCAAATGTTTGATACAATTTGTAGAATACAAATGCAGATAACTTAAAGCAGTAAAATTAGCTACTGATTCCTATACCTTCCACATATCAAAAGTGGCCCCAATAGGAAGGAATTTTCAACTGTCCTCAAGCTTGGATTTTTTGGATCTGCACAAATGATAAAAGTACCCTCATTTTTCCTATCAGATGGAAATCCAGACTCCAACCAAAAACCATCATAATGCCTCTCCTATATGAACAAAACTCAAAGAAGTTCAAATGAGTACCAGCAAAAAATGTAGGAGCTGCAACAGGAGTACCCTTCATATGAGCCATATAGAAAAGAGTATATATATGTGGTATAAGCCGGTAGCGTCTCATCAATGCTAGGCGGCATACTTCTTCACACTAAAATATACAAAGGAAGCTAGTGACTTGAAAGCAAGATAGAATGTAGCAAGAAAAACAACAAAGGGTAAACCATATATCTATATGATCCTTATTCTCAGAAGACGTCCACAGCAGAAGAAAAAGGAAATAACCTTTTTTCAGAGGAGGGTCAAAATTAATGAGATAAATGACAGGATGCAACCATTATCGCCTAGCACAGACATGACACTATTGTAGCTATAAATGAAATGTGTAGTCTTCAAATGCAACCTGAGTGAACCAGCAAGAAGAGCCTAGTTCATGAAGATCATCACAATTAGCTTGAAACATTGAAGTACTTAATTGATGATACAAACCTCTTCCCCAAATGACCATGGCTCATGGGCAGCTGTGCCACTTTCTGAGTGTCCACGACAGAAAGGAAACATAGCACCCACTCCCATCCATCTTCCAAAGAGCCTAGGTGTGGCATTCCCTGCAAACCCGCCAATATCTGGACCTGACATTGGCTGACCGCTGAGGCCCTAATAGAGGAAGCACAAATAGTACTTAGAAATGGACCCCAAAGGAGAATGAAACACGATTTATGTCATTGAGGTAGCTAAATTAGGACAACCACAGTCAATTTACTTCCCCACAATGGCACAGGTTTACCCTGCCAAAAACCTAAATAGTTATTGAGTGAATTAAGACCACAAATACTATGAAACATAAAGTACATGTGTCACCCGTAGGAACATTCCAGCATTCATTTTGAGCATTAAAAGGATGGTTACTTGATGAATATTGTTAAAACTAGGAGCTAGTTAAAGGAAAGAACATCAAAGGCCCACTAACTCTCAGTCTCAGAAGTATCATTTGAGTAGATAATTATGTAAATCAGAACTCAGAAGGTCGTTAGCACTGAATCAGTAAACATGTGCAAGGATATGTGGAAACATGCATAGAAGAAGATTAATGATCACATTCTGGGCATCAGGATTTCAGGAAATATGAACATTAGACTAGATGCCAAATCTATAATGGAAGGCTCCACAGCAAAAGTTGCCAAGGCTTCCCTCCCTTGTTTCATGCTTTTAATGTCCTACCAACCAAATATCTTTCATAAATTAACAAATAAAAATCACTGACAAATGCCATGTGGCTATAACTCTGAAAAGAAGGCCAAGAGGCAATGAACAAGAGACTTCATGAACAGAAAGACCACCAGTCCCTTTGTGCTTAATAGAATAACTACAGATTCACACATCTAAGCCAACAAGACTTATTGAGAATAGGAGAACGTGAAGTGCCATTTTCGGCTTAATAAAAGCAACTCAAATCCCATAATTGAGCATCACCATTGCAAACCTATTGATTTGTGTCTCTTACTGGAAAGATCAATCCACCAATTGATGCATTAGTTTGGAGATAGACATCAGCATATCAGTGAACCCCTTGAACCATTGTCCATTATTGAATAGCAGCAACTTGACAGACGTTGAAATATCTTTAAGATCTAAAGGTTGAGACTGTTGGTAGGAAGTAGTGTTCCTAGTTTCTTTTTTTGTCAAGGTAATTTTTGCATGATAATGAGTGCACTTCTCTGCAATTAAACTGTCATTTTGCGTGCTTCATTCTATAGTGCTATTCTCTGTGGGCAGTTTGTTTCACTCCTTCCAAAGTGAAAAAATAACATAATATCCTATTACATGCACACTACAAACACAGCATTTTCATTTGAAAAGCAGGAGCTTGCAGTAACACATACCAACAACCACAATTACTTTAGCTTGTGCAGAGGAGAGGTTCATAGTGAAGTTCTAAATGAGTGAACAACAACCTAAAACTTGATTTCGATACATCAACAAAATGAATCTATATACAGGAATCAGTTGGTTGAACATTAAATAGCCAATCCTAAACAGAGACACAGCAACTTTCATGAAAGCAGGCTGCCAAGCAGCATAGAGTCTTGTTTGTCAGTAAAGGTTGAATAAACTTACCAGTTGAAGTACCATGGAGATACTCATATGTAGGTGTTCCCAGTTTGAAAGGTTGTCTCCAGTCCATGTTGCAGCATACCTTTGGCTACCAATATATCCAGCCCTGGTGAGAACAAAGGGACGTTTTTTCTCGGTAGCCATTTTCATCCCTTCATAAGTTGACCTCGCCATCAGCATGCCATATACCTGTCATACAAAGAATTAGGCAGCAGTCGCTGCATAGCACAAAAAACAGGTGTCTTTTCATGGACAGGTAGCTTACACATTAAACTCCTGGCTTGAAACCCAGGAAACTTCATACTTACATGACACACAGACTAATCATTTTCAGCGTATCATGTTGGGAACAAAATGCAGCAACAGAATTGAAAAACATTACATTGTGATAATGCGAGTGATTCTGACAACCACCCAGTTCGGCATCTCCTCTGTGGATGTTGCTCTCAGGCATTGTTTTGGTCACAACCTAAAAAAAACATCAGAACTGCTTGTAGCTACAGCACAGAGAGCATAATGCAGAAGAATAAAGAACCAATTGCATGTGGGCCACAACCGAATCAGTAGTACATACCTTAAAAATGGCAGGTTCATTCATATCATTCCAAATGCCATCAACTCCATTAGAAACAAACTCCTTAACTAACTTGGCCCACCACAAACGGGCCTTCTCTTGTGTAAAATCAGGAAAAACACAAGGTCCAGGCCATACCTCCCCTAAAAAATGGAGCACGCAAAGACTTACATGAAGATACAGTCACCAACAAGAAGGAAAGTAAAAGCACCAATAAGTATTACCAACAAAAGGTTTTCCATCAGCTTTCTGAATCCAGATATCATTTTCAGAACCACTATCATAAACAAAGTAACCATCTTCATGTTTGATCCCAGGATCAAGCATCCAGATTGCTTTGAAACCATTAGCATGGAGGTCATCCACTAAAGACTTTGGATCAGGGAAACGCTCCTGAGAAGAATAAAGTCCTTAAATTAACCATGAGAAACAATCCTGGAGTGGTTCAATATCTTGTCATAATACCATCACTGTGATAATACGAAATGGTGAAGAATGTAAGTGTTTAAAGGTATATGTGTGTGCTGGAGTGCATGAAATGGTGATGCACTTGCATTGCTATAACAACCGACAATAAGAGAAATTATAGCTTTGACATAGTATAAGGTGATCCTATCCTCAGTAGACTAGTCAACAGGACCAAATTAAATTGTTTAACTAACCCAAGCATGAGAGACTCATTTGACGCCGATCCATCAAGAATAGGATGTCTTCATTACCAACCTTACCACATTGAGCAGAAGATCCAAAATCTCAACCAGGCATATAAAAATGATCATAAAGTAGATTACAAGAATGCATATCTCAGTGAGTTGGATTTTCACTCAGAGAAGATGGGTTATATCTGAAGGGGAGCCTTGGCGCAACTGTAAAAGTTGTTGTTATGTGACCTTGAGGTCGCAGGTTCAAGGCGTAGAATCAGCTTCTTGCAAAAATGTAAGGTAAGGCAGCTTACTTTATGTCATTGTGGCCTGCCCCTTCCTTGGACCCCACATAGGGGGGAGCTTCGTGTACTGGGGCTGCCCTTTTAAGATGGGTTATATCCGGAAAGCAATTTTAAAAATATTGTTAAAGCTTCTTGGCACATATTTTAAGATGCAGAGTGGTTCGTATCCACTTGAAGAAAAGAACTTCTACACTATATCAATACATATGCAGATACCACATATAAGAAAATATATAGATATATACATAAATCCTTATAATTTATTTTTCTAAGTGGAGCCCACAGTTACCGTATATATATGATGAATTACACATCAAAACCATGATTTAAAGTAATTTGATATATTGTTGTGAGAAACCTACTAGAGTGCCACTAGGTTCGTAAAGTGAAAATTTTCCTGTTGATTAGAGCACCTGGTCAAAAGTGAAACAACGGAAACCGTCCATGTAGTCAATGTCCATCCATATGACGTCACAAGGTATGCCCTTCTCCCGGAATGTCCTGGTAATCTGTAGATGTATGGAAACAAAGCTAACTATTACAATAGATCAATGGCGAACAAGCCCAAGTGCCTTCACATCAAAGGTAAAAACATCTGCATATAACAACCTAATAACAACCTTAAGCACTTCAGCATCTGAATAGTAGCTCCAACGGCACTGATGATAACCAAGAGACCACTTTGGAGGCATAAAGACAGTACCTAAAGAGCATACACAGAGAATGTGAAATGTAACAGCAAAACACTAACAGAAAGCACAATCAAGTAGGTTATCACTATGTAACATAGCTCAAGTAGAAATTACAACCCCAAATTCCATTTATTGAACAAAAAGAGCTGGCAAAGAATTGACCAACTTCTTTAGAGCAAATTTAGACCGCATATAGATCACCATCATCAAGACCTTATCCTAATTAGGGGTCGGCTTAGACCGCATATAGATAAAGCACTAAAAATGCAAGGGGAAAGAATAACAGCTATATAAAGTATCATACACCACCACAAATGTAACAGAAATCTTACTAGGAAATTGACCCTTCAAGATGCAGTGTATGGAAATGGAATTCAAATCAGTGTATGCATGAAGATCATATTAATCAATTCAATGACAAGAAGAACAAGGTAGAGGTTTTAGCTTTTAAGGAATTACCAATTGCATGTGAGAGAGATGTTAGGACTGCTGTTGGAGACACAAATGGACCAAATGTAATGACTGGGTATGCAGAGGGAGCTGTAAACTTGATTGTTGATTCCCTACGAAAATCTACCTGTCAAAATAGATGAACATAGACTTTCAGGGTTTCAAGAAGCATAGATCACGCTAAAAGTTTGAGGTGTCATGAAACAAGGTAGATCAACTAGACCTCACAACGTCGTGTGGTATCAGCAAGAACCCCAAATGCCTCTCCATTTGAAAGAACAGCCAGGACCCAAGGATGTGACTGGTATAAGGATGTCGTTCCAGGGCCATAACCCCAAGAATCTGTGTTCCATGTAAATATCTGTGACATATAGACCAGGTTAATGGCTGGAAGAAGTGACAGTCAGAATAGCTAAAAATATACATAACATACTCTCTTTCCAGTCCTCTCAAGCTGGCCGCTGACTTCTCCCGTTCCATACAAAGATGTTCCAGCAGGAAGCTAATCCAAGAAACGAGTAACAAGTTAACAAAAGAAACGTGAAATCAAAAACTTGAAACTAAAAGAGCTAGTGCCAGAAAGCTTAATGCATTGAGTCCAGCACTAGGTGGAACTGAAGTAAAACATACCTCAATTGTTACAACTTGTTGTCCATGCAGTCGTTCAAAAGCAGGAATATAGTCAGGTACCTTGTGAATCATGATTGGTGTGTCCCTCAATTTACTATCTATAAAGGAAATACTCGGATAAGCTGCATCCCGATCAGTTGCAGAACAATCAAATCTGAACACTCCCTCCTCAAGGACAGGTTCAAAAACCATCTTTACCAAAGTGGCATCTGATGTAACTTTCTCCCTTTCATATTCAGCCATTTTACAAACCAACCTCTCACCAGCCAGTTTGTTTATATACCTCTGTCTTCTGCATGCCAAAAGTTGAATTAGGAAGTTTCTCTTCTGTCAAGTTTCCTGTTGTTTACATTTTCCAAATATTAGAAGAAGAACAAAAATCAGATCTCAGAAGAACCAAGTTGTGAGCAATTATGAGTAAGAGTACTTATCACCCTGAATTACCAATAAGTGTCATAAAAGCCCACAATAGGAAAATCAAATTACTAACATTTGATTGATTAAGCAACATACCATTAACCTACACATACAGGGAAGCTTATTATGCAACAGCAAGAATATTCCACGAATTCTTCTGAAAGACTCAGTTCTGAACAAGATGTCATATTATACTTCAAATTTGCACAAAATTGCATCCACAGTGAATTAAACGAAACTAATCATTAGAAAGTTTCTCAAACAATCATATGTTGCATGAGAAGAAATCATTACCACAGCCTACAGATATATAACTACTGTCAGGTAATATTTTGGGAATATGTAATATCCCCGTAGTTGAACTTACAAGGTATATACGTGTAATATATACGTTACACATGTCTACCTCAAATTGGTAAGGTATCAAGATAAAACAGCATACAGCAAAGCCTAAAAACAGTCTTACAAAGGTGAAACAACAAACAAGATTACATAAACCAACACTTCACGGGGTTGGAGACTATACAGAGTAAGACACCAACCATCCATAAAGCTCATGTGACTGTTACCATCACCCTGCATTACTACTTAATACAAAGCAGCCTGATACAGAAGAATCTCATAGCCATATCCAAGTCTAACATGACATAATTCTACTTTCTACATATCATACAAACTATAGCTTTTTCATTTTTTTGAAGTTGGTGATCAAGCTGACTCGATCCTGCAACCTTTGCTTGGAGAAGAGCGCACCTTATCACTAGGCTAGGTGCTGATGCTGCAGACTGCAGCTAATTCTTGAATAAAGTTAAGTCAACTCATAACAAAAATTAACACAGCTAAGAGCTAAAAGCAAAAGTCACTTGATTATTAAAATCTTTTAAACTGCACTAGACGCAATAATTAACCTTACGAACTAATTGAAAACAAAAGTAAATCAATGAGAACACAAGCTAACAATAATTCAAATAGTCAGAAGCAAATATGTAACCGGAACAGTTTGCCAATCAATCATAAGAATCATCAAAACAATGTTGCAATTTCGCATCTGGACTCAATGAAATACTTGGATGCAACATGAAACGCATCAAATTCTACAAAGTAAACAAAACAAAAGAAGAATCACTACTGCTGATCAATCATCAGGATCATCTTGTTTCCGTTCAAGAGAAGTGGAATGATGCACCATGAAAGACACGGAATTCCACAATAAAAACAAAAGAAGAGGAAGACTTGGAGTATAAGAAACCTGAAGAAGTGTGGTGAGAGTTCTGGATGGATGGAATGATGGTTGAAGGAGCTGAGTTTTCTCTGCAACTTCAATGGCGATCTCAACAATGAAGCCCTAGATGAAGTAGAGAGAGAAGCAAGCACGTGGTGAGAGAAAGCTCGATTACTTAATTCCATGGGATGGAGGTTTGTCTCTCCGGGTATTTATACCGTCCAGGCGCCCCGTAACTCACTGGAATTATATGATTTTTTTTTTCTGACTATTTCAAATTATTACAACCAGTAGTGTCCTCTCTCTCTCTTTCTTTATCCCTCAGCTTTCACTCTCCTTCTCTCTACCCGTCTGTTTCTCTTCCCTCTCTCTACCTCTGGTTTCTTATTGCCCAACTGCCAGGGGATGGATCTACTGTATAATGACTCATGACAAGGAATGCTGGTAGAAAGTGCGACACCACCCAAAAATTGGTGCAACTCCTCCATCGTTCTATGATAGGGCCTACATGCAATTGATCCAAGCCGTTCAATTGGCTTCTCTAATTTTGAATATTTAATGGCACAAAATTCATGTCAAAAGAGCACCTCTTGCATCTAAGAACTGCGCATTAATCTCCGTAGGCATGAACGGTCACAAGCTCTTCATGAGTAACGGTTTGCATTCAATAAACTCGAACATCACTTGGTGGATACCATTGATTTTATTTTGGGGTGATTTTTGGGCGTGAGATATCCTAAATTCAGAAAGTTAGATAAGACGGCGTGGATCAATGATATGTGGGCCCACCACACATAAGTAATGGGTCCGTTTCTAGCAAGATGAAATAACTATTTATTAGATGCGACAGGTGCCACCTAGCATGAATTTTTCCCCACCATTGCAATTCACTAAAAGACGAACCACAGAGAGAGCCACAGGTGGCAGAAATTTGCGCCTTTAACATGAGAAGTGCTAAAGTGCATGTGTTTTGGCCTTGCGTATCATCCGCTAATTCCTCACGAAAAGGTGCCCCCCAAAAGGTAGGGTTTTCAGCGCTATTACATTAATGCCCCACCATTGCTTTCTGGACCGTTCATCTAATTTTTAAAATCTATTCTACCGTGAAAATGACGTGGATTGAATGATTCTAGCAGCTCTTAAAAAATTTATATAAATAAAAAGATATTTTTTTACTGCAATACGAGGAACTGTCCAGTGATTATATTTTTTAACCCCACCTCTACCTGATTAAAAACTTCATCGCGTTCCTCCACCTTTATATTTCTTAAAGGTAAAAAATAATATGGTCTGAATAATTTTTAAAGGATAGTCTACTACATGAAGCTTCCACATGCGCAAATACTAGAAAAGGAGTGGACACAAAAAGATCTGTATTATAGAATCTTATCTTGTATTTTTGCAAGACATTATTTTTACACCTTAAACCTATAACCTTTGAGTTGCATGGCAACCACTCAACTAGCATTGATAATTTTAGATTCTAAAAAATAATATGTTATTTATAAAAATTTTGAGCTATGTATTTCTAAGCTCTTGATACCTAAATATTTTAGATGTTAGAATTATCTAAATTATATATTTTTTAATTTATATGACATCTAATTTCAAATAAAATAAATGAGTCATGTCATTCAAAGGCAACAAATGTGGTTCCTAGATTGCACGGTCACTTTAGCTTTCCTTGTACTCTGAAAGATTACCAAAGAAAAAAGTGGAATGGGAATTAGTGGACTGTTAAAAGGTGGGTGGCTTTTTCCTCAAGGCCCTTGCTCTCTAGCGTGCTCCAGCAATGATTACTCTGGACGTAGCGGGTTCATGTTTCTTGATTATGACTACTAAGCAAGGCATTTACTTAAGGAAGAGAACAAACTACCATTTCCTTGGATGTGCTTTCCCCACCAATTTCAAAAGAAAAAATTGGAAAAAACTATGGAGTCTCTACAAAAAGTGACGTGCACAGGCGAGTCTCTTTTTTAATTATTTCTAAGAAAATTGATAAAGAAAAATTACAAATCTCAAGAAAAAAGTGTCACGTGATATTCATTAATTTGTATGTCTCGCCAGTGTATTCTTAATTTTTGTTATTTCTTGCCAACAAAACAGGCACTTAATTGCAAGATGGAGACTAATTAGAGTACTCACAATAATTCAACCCAGAAATGGTCTTTCTATTTCTAGCCATTGATATAGATAAGTTAGGGGGATTGATCGATTGCTGCACAGCTATGCCACTCTTGCATCTATCATGCTAATGTGCAAAGCTTTAATATGAATGTAATTGAGATTAGGGGTGACAAAATATAACACGACATGATAACATGACTCGAACTTGACACAGATTTAACGGATTAGGGTTAAGTTTTATTGTATTCGTGCCCGAAAATGATACGCAAAAATCGTGTTGTATCCGGGGTTAATAAATGTCAACTCGTCATGTTGACCTGTTTGACTCGCGGCCTATTGATTTATCGTATTGATCCATCTAACTCACAACTTATTAACCAATTGTGTTAAAAATATAAGATGATTTTTTAAAACAGTCCTATATTATTATAGGAATATAGGCTTTTGCATATTCTTATAGTTTTTGAAAAACCAACCGTCCTGTATTCTCGTAGTAAAAACTGTCCTATATTAGTTATTGTATATTCTTCTAATCGTATTACACAAGTTGTGTTGTGTCAACTAATTTAATGATCGTATCATGTTCGAGTCACGGGTTCTTGATACGATTATTAATGAGGTCGTGCTCGTGTCGACCCATGTACTATAATGGGTCAGTCTCAATACAACACAAATACAACTCACAGACACGACTTGCCACCCCTAACCGTCATACCTACTAAAAAGAAATTAACATAATCTAAACACTTTACTTGGCCCCTTTCTAAAAGAAGCAAATAACTATTCAAAAGTCATTTCAAAGGGCACATCTAACATTCAAGGACTGGTACTTTCGTGGCTGGACCTTGTCGTGACCCGAGTTTTTTTCTTAACACATTTTATTTAAGAAAAATATCTATCTTTCCAAAGGTGGGACCTATCGGTAAATTTATTTTTAAAAACTAAAATGTGAGTTAATTTTTTTTTATAATGTCACTCTTTAAAATTCTAAGTGCATTCTATCCAAAATCACATATACATATATATAGTGGTAACCCACGTCCAAGCTCATATAATTGTACTTAAAGCACAAATCAATTTGAAGGATAATTGTCTGTCACAACTATATCACCATAGTATCTCAACTCTGTCATGAATGATCATAATTATATAGTTCTTTAATAAAACAAGTGAGATGTCTCCTCACTTTTTCTCTATGCCAGAGTGCTCGTTCAAGTGACAACATTTATAAGTGATGATCTACCACTCATCCAAGGTTCTATTGGAACTTATATATCGGCATCCACTCTCCTAGAAGAAAAAGGAAAAGGGAAAAAGAAGTCAATCAAAATAAGCATTTATAGAGTTAATATCGGCCTCATGAATTTTCAGTCGAAACAGAAGCCCGTCCCCGCCAAAAAATATAAGAACTCAGTTTGATTGTTCGAACACCGTGATTTTGAAGACGGCTGGGATGCATGAAGTGTAACTTTACATTGTCCACTAGTCCACATGCAACAGACAGTGTCCTGGCTTGACTTTGAACAAATAATTAGTCTATTACAGCACGTACAGAATTTTTCATCAGAGCAACAACCAAAGTTCAGGGAAGGGCGGAGTTATCGTCGTCTAACCTTCAGGTCCAGAGTTCAAGGCATAGAAATAGTCTCTTACAAAATATAAGGCAAGACTGCATACTATTAACCCTTGTGGTCTGCCCCTTCCCTGAACCTTGCATACACAGTAGCTTTATGCACCAGAACTGCCGTTTTTCACAACAACCAAAGTTCTGCATGCTATGCTTAGTTCAGTAATGAAACTCCATTCCCCCAACAAGCGCAGGCTTTTATTTAGAGGAACTGGGAAAATGAGGAGATTTCATGAACTCACTGAATGATAGTATACTTCTCACAGCAGCTGGAAGACTGGTAATCAACTTCATCGTATTCTTCATACCCTTCTACTGCAACCCTGATGTGAAGTCATTGAATCCCTGAAAACCATCCCACAATCAATTTTCAAGAATACCTTCTTGTTCTTGCAGAAAACTAACTGTATATCTCGTGTTTCACTGATGCAATTTTCAGTTTTCAAGAGCAATCAACTTAACTACCTACCATGCAGGACCTAGCCTTTATCCTATTGGAAGGTGCACTATTTCCCCATCATGAGATTGTGGCTCAGTCCAAACCTACTAAGCCAACCGAACCACACAGAAAGACATTCAATCAAGAAAATCAGAATAAACGTAGTAAATTACGATAAATACACCGAAGGACATATACGCTCAATCAGTGGATGATTCATTTCTTGTTACTTCTGTTCAAATTATTGCCGCAGAAACTATTATGCTTTCTTCAAAGATAAAAACTTGAGATCTGTCATGTTTCAAGGCTCCTCTAAAATCAGCATCATTGTCAGATTTGCTTTCCAGATTTCTGAACATTAGGATTATTTCCCATGTTGCTCCTAATGATATATAAGTTTCGATAGAACCTTGGATGAGTGGTAGATGATCACTCTTAGATGTTGTCTCTTGAATTATTTCTCTTATATACTATAGTGCATTACATTTATTAGATTTCCTATATAACTACTTATAATGTTATTCTAGACATATAATGAACCTTGCTGTCCAGAGCCAACAAATATCCAGCACAGTTGATCACAAACAACTCCACATTTCTCGTAAGTATGATCAGTTGAAGGTTTGAATCGTTGCATTCTCCATTGGTAGGGTATTAGATTTAGCAGTGTACGAGTGATTTACTTTAGTATTCTTCACTTGTACACAACATAATAATAATATTAATAAGAAGACTTGCTGTTCCCAATGAATGCTAAACTGACTGCCTGTACATATGATCTAGCAACCACATTCATCTTAGTGCTCCAGATTTAGATGTCTCATGACTCAAAATGCATGCAGTTTGAATAATTCTAGCATGTAAAAAGCATTTGAAATATTGTGCTCAGAAACAGAGAGTTTAAAACTCCATATTTTTTAGTTCTAAGTGAAATAAGCAAGTTTTCACATGACCTGCTCCTAACCAGTGTGAAATACGCAACTCCAGTATGGATCCCCCGGACTTCTAAATTACATACACACTGTTTATGAGGAATCATTCAAACCAGCCCCACAAATATTTTAGTGTTTGGCATCTTTTCATAACTACGTATATGCGAATATCATTACGGGTTCAAGGTGTAGAAACAGCCTCTTGCGAAATATAAGGTAAGGCTGATCCTTGTGGTTTGCCCCTTCCTCGGACCCTGCATATGCAGGAGCTTTGTGCACCAAGGCTGCCCTTTCAGTTATAGTAGAAAAACATTGCACCTAGATTGTTATGAGTGAGACAACGGCTTGAACTGCTCGTAACCATCCCACGACTCTTCAAAGGAGAATTTATTTCCTTGGAAAATGGAATAGCTGGAGAAATAGTTTAAACGTGCAGGCGTACCCATAAACCAAAGCATCATAAAATATCAGCCAAGTGCCTTCGAATAACATCAATGAAGCAGAAAAACAACCAGTTAAAACTTCCAAGAATATGTTCATCGGAGCAAACCGAATTTTTTTTCTGTTCTCTTACTGGTGAGAGGTTTTAATTAATGGAAACTCTCGTGGTGCCAGCCTCCCAACATTTGATTACTAAAACAAGTACTATGCAATGGGTCTCACATCATATTCATGAGAGATTGTTAGAGGAGAGGCTTTTGAAACAGGTCTCTCTGCAGACCACAGCTCCAAATTAACTGTTCCAGTCGCCCAATGAATCAGGCATTTATAAACTTGGTCAATGTTAAAACGATTAACCAGACTCAAGCCTGAGCCCTGATCGACCAGCCTCCATTCGCCTGCAAGAAAACCAACAATAAGAGAAAGGAAATAAGGCACTTAATATGAATAAACTTCTAGTCATATCAGTTTAATGAATCTTCAAGCAAGGCACACATCAACTTGAATGTATGAGAACTTGTTCTTTCTTTTGACTTGGATCCGTGAATTCGTGCAGATCAAAGATCCACGCCAAGAGTTTATGCATGTTTTGCGCACACTAAGTTGTAATATTTCAATTAGACCACCATTGACCATAAGCTAAAGAAGAAATCATGTTGTGCGTTCTAAACCTCTCATTCTTCTGCTAATAAATAAAGAGGAAACCTTTATCCTCAGGAATCTAATCAATCCATTGAAAAAGCATTCAAAATCCATTACATAGCACAAGCTCCAATATTCAAAACCTTAGTTGAGGTGCTACATCTCTAAACATCATCGTCGTCGTCATCAAAGCCTTATCTTGATTAGGGGTCGGCTACATGAATCTTATTCCTCCATTCTCCTCTGTTAAGGATCATGACATTATTTAGTCCAAAAGTTTTTAAATCTTTTCTCACACTTCCAACCATGTCCTTTTGGGGCTTCCACTTGCCCTTTTAGAGTCTTCAACTTAGTTCTACTCACTCCTAGCTGGTGCCGTTTTCGGTCTCCGTTGGACATGTCCAAACTATCTACGTCTACCCTCTATCATCTTGTTACCTATTGATGTTACTCCTAAGTTCCTCTAATGTTCTCATTTCTATTTCTATCCTCTCGTCTTGCCACTCATCCATCTCAACATCCACATTTCAGTTACGCTCATCCTATGTACATGTTGTTCCTTAACTGCCCAATACCCTGATCCATAGAGCATGGCCAACCTTATAGTCACCCTGTAAAGTTTTTCTTTCACTTTGAATGGCACCCGCCAATCACACAAAACCCTAAAGGCACATCTCCATTTGTTCCAGCCCACTTGGATTCTCTAGGTAACTTCACTCCCATCCTCTCCTTGCTAAAATTGCATTACATATATTATGTCTTAGTTCGACTAATTTTAAATCCTTTAGACTCTATAACATCTCTCCACAACTCTAGCTTTGTGTTTATGCCCTCTCTTGTCTTATCAATCAAAATTATGTCATTTGGAAATAACATGCACCATGGAATGTCTAAACACTCTCCATAAATATGTTTCCATTCAGTTGGCTTGATAAGTATGTATGAATCTGGTTTGAAGTTTAGATTGCAATGGCTATAGACAACTTATGTAACTTTATAATAGAAATACAACTGTAGAAGAGAGAAAACAGAAATTAAAATTACCATTAGGCCGGAGATCCCCCTCAAACAACTGCTCACCAGATTCAGGCCAAATTTCATGTGGAGAGCCGTCAACAGAAACAAATGAAACAAAAGATTCTGTGGGATGCAGGAGAGTGAACATCGGGTTCACTCGTAGACAAACCAACCTTCAAAATAAGACATCAACAGGCAGAAATGTTAAATAAGAAATAGAGAATATTGTGAAATATGTTCAGATGATTTAAGCTGTTATGTCTAAGTATACCCAATTTTTTCTTGGTTTAAACCATGATTTCTATTGTACTACGACTTGCACCAATCTTCCTACCAATGCCTTATGAATGTTACAGCTAAAAGTGCTGTTGCTTCAGATGTTATATGTTTGAAAGCTATTTAAGACGGTGACAAAAATGTCATTCTGAAAAATATAACCATGCTCCAATTACTGACTTCCTAACTTTAACAATAGCAAGAGTACCACTCAATAGTGCTTCAGAACTTCAAATAGAAATTTCGGGAGCAAACTTGAGTCAATAAAAACCACTCATCTTAATAACTTACAAAACTATTTTTATTCAATGCAACACCATTGATCTGGATGACTAACAGGTTATGAATTACCAACCTTGAAAATCCACCCGACCCAGCACCAACACTCCTCGCTATAATACCTGAGTCAATTTTGAGAACCTTAGGGCTGTCTTTCCCAATAGATATCTGGCGCTGAAGAACTAATCCTCCACCAATATCCCCTTCTAAGGTAATAGATTCTTCCTCTCCTGACTGCGCCAGATTACGCCTATAAATTTGCAAAAGGTTATGCCACAGTAGTCAGAACTGGAAACAGATGAAGAAAAACATGTTTATTATTTAAACATTTCCTAATATGATTAGCAGAAAATGAAGTCTATCCATATGTACAACAAAAAGCTCATTTTGTAAATGCTTAAATACTTAGTGGGGCAATCTCCCTCAGATAGTAATTCTGTTCTTCTGGTCAATATATCCTTCTACTTCTTAAAAACACTAAATACATTAAATGTATGCACTATCAACAGTATCTCGGCTTAAAAAATGAAAAAAGCAAAAGGGTGGCCCACTGCACGAAAATCCCGCATATGCAGGGTCCCACGACCAGGTGGACCACTAAAAACAGAATCTCGGCTTGAATTTGAAAAATAATTGGTTTACAACAGTAGTACTGAAAATTCATTAGAACAACAAAACAAAGCTTCTGCATGCAAATTCCATCCAACAGATATATATTTCAGTACTTAAAGTCCAGTTCCTGTGAGATGCCAAGCTATTTTATTCGGTCAAAATGGAGAAAGAGAAGATTTCGTTAACTTACTTTGTGACAGTGTACTCTTCAGTGCAGCCAGCTGACCGGTATTCAACTCCACTGTATTCTTCATACCCATCTATTTCAACCCTGCTGTGAAGCCATTGAGTCCCTGAAACAAACCATCCAACGATCAATTGCATGGAGCTCCATGCATATTCCAGGACCTGTTATTGCTTACATAGCTATTGGCCAGTGTTACCTGCTTCCAGTTCTTATGAAGAGGCTGATTTCCACTATTTCTCAAAAGCAACTAACTTATATTCTGTAATCCAGTAAATTGGTTTGTTCCATTCAGTTACTAGCTTAATTAGCTTGATTCATTTTCCAAAGGTGAGTTTGACATTGCTTAGTTACTCTTGCCTCCTCCAAATAACTCCATCCACAGGCAGAAGTCACTTACCCATTATGATGTGAGAAGATCCTAAGATCACCTTCAACCTATAAAGTTAAATGACTGCTAAAAGTCAGAGTATCTAGCCTAGTAGCTAGGTGCCTGTTCCCTAAACAAAACTTAGTAATTCCACATCCGCCCAGCCACCAAATTCAGAAACAAGAAAAACTAAACCGTTACAAGCAGCTAAGTGGCATAATGCCAAAAAATGGAAAAGAAAAGGAAAAGAACAACGAGTACTCATTTTCATGTCTGACAATGATGTGCATATTTTGGTCAATATGGAGTAATTAGCAAGTTCAGAACGACAGACATGACCACAGACTCTGCTCAAACGTCCCAACAGAAATAACAGAACTTGTTCTAAGAATCAGCTTGAAGAAAAAACAGCAGAAAGAAGAAAAGGAAAAGCCACATTGAAAGCAAGAGTACTACCAGAAGGGAGATGCATCATTGAGATCATTCTGCCCCCGATCCAAGGCACCACTTTAAGAATCCAATCACCACTTTTCAGTTCGATAGGAGTCCTTGACAGTTCCACACCTTTCTGCCCTGGAAACTCCTCTACATCGGGAATACGCTGTGTATTTTCTGCATTTAACAGCTTAATTGGTTATGATAACACAAATCAACATAACTGACAGAAGAAAAATAATTTTTTGTAGGGTACTTGCTCAAGCTTCAAAAAGGTTTAAATGTCTCGGAATATTGAGGATATAAGAACAGTTTCACTGTTTGGGCATTCTCTAGTTATGTGCTTCAAATTTTCAATGTTTTTGGAATTCAGCAGCTTAGTTCATCTCCTGAACTAACAGCCAGAGAATTTTCAGACCATATAAGAATTTCTGAGCCATCAAACAACAATCCAATGGCATTCCTAGTGGAAGTACATAAAATTTCACCAGAGAGATTGTTTTTTACCATTCGCTGTGCTAGTAACAGAAACAGTGCACATTGTGAATGACGGAATAGAAGATATGAACTTTTCCTTTTTTTCTTTTTTTGAAATATAAGATATGAACTTTCAGAAATCATCATCAACATCATCAAAACCTTATCCTGATTGGGGGTTGGTAACTTTCAGAAATAAAAAAAAGAAGAAGAAGAAAGATATACAGAAAAAGAACTTTTTGAGTAGTAATTAATCAATTCATAATAGCCAGAAAAACTAGCATGTTGCTAAATCGTTTTCTATAAGAAATAATCCAATCAAAGCAATAAAAGAACCAGATCTCTTATTCACTACATCTACAGATAAGAGTCACAAATAAGTAATAAATAAATAAGATTTGGGAATATTACCTAGAAGTGTTCTGTACTGATTTTCACTTGCGGTTACTAAGCTGGATAGTTCAGCTTCCGAGGGCATTCTGATTTGCAGTTCCTCTCCATCAATGCCTGATGCTTGAAGCTTCAAGGAAAACCAGATTTTAAAAACAAATTATAAGAAAAAAGAGCATTCCTTGTATATTCAATTTCACAAAGAAGTGTATCACCTTGGCACCTCCACCCAGCAATAAATGCACATGCAGACGACGGTTCGGCCTCTTCCATGATCCTTCTGCTTTGAGAACTTTTATCGTAACAACTGATGACTGAAGGTCAGCTTCATAGAAGCTCAAGAGGTACTCCCCATGAATGAATTCATAACCATCGCCATCATCCTCGAAGAGAACACCTTCTGCTTTACCTGTATAAGAATAAAAGTTATGTTAGGAAGGCCAGTGTATGCGCCCTAAGAGTTCCATAATTTGTCACAGTCATCTAACAACAACTATAGGAAGTGATACCAGACGTTCATGAACTGAAGACGTAGAATTCTAAACTCGGGATCAGTAATGATAAAGAAGGAGATCATGCAATGGTAAGTAGTCACATGTTTGTTAGCTGGTCTACCAGTTAAATAATACAGAAGTCCGAAGAAACAAGAATATTACCACCCATCAAATTGATCCTTTAGAGATCCTGCTGATAGCTTCACCATATCGGTGTGAAAAGTTCCAAGGTTACCAAGAAACAACTTTGTTCTGTGCAAAAAAATCCCAATAACTTACCATGTTCATCTAAAGCCACGATGAGCAACAAGTCATCTGTTAGATTTGCCTGACCAACATGTTGAACAGCAGAGCCTACAGGAATAATTGATCCACCTTGCAGATATAGTGCTGGCAAATCCTGAATTATTCAGGAAAAGGGCAGAAATGTAATTAGATATCATTAGCTGTGACTTTGTGATTAACTCATACGGAAAAGCAAATTTATGTGATTGAAGATATTACAGGGTGAGCATCTCCAAAATCGAACTGCAACCAAATTCCACTAGGCAACAGATGCTGCAACTGATCCAACCCCTTATCAGGCACAGTGCTGATGACCACAGCAACAAGCATATCAATGTCAAAACATGAATATATCTGGCAATAAAGAAACAACAAACCAAAATTCAACAAAAAAGGAAAACACTTGGACATTTCAAGGTGGTCAAGTTAGGTAACTATCAATAACCAAGAAGCTAAATTTTGTGGAGCAAAGGCCTTCTAGTGCAGTGGCGCTACGGAGCATCTCCCATGGTAAGTCACAAGTTCAAGGCAGCTCAAATGAAGCTAAGCCAAATGTTTGATACAATTTGTAGAATACAAATGCAGATAACTTAAAGCAGTAAAAATAGCTACTGATTCCTATACCTTCCACATATCAAAAGTGGCCCCAATAGGAAGGAATTTTCAACTGTCCTCAAGCTTGGATTTTTTGGATCTGCACAAATGATAAAAGTACCCTCATGTTTCCTATCAGATGGAAATCCAGACTCCAACCAAAAACCATCATAATGCCTCTCCTATATGAAAAACCTCAAAGAAGTTCAAATGAGTACCAGCAAAAAATGTAGGAGCTGCAACAGGAGTACCCTTCGTATGAGCCATATAGAAAAGAGTATATATATGTGGTATAAGCCGGTAGCGTCTCATCAATGCTAGACGGCATACTTCTTCACACTAAAAGATACAAAGGAAGCTAGTGACTTGAAAGCAAGATAGCATGTAGCAAGAAAAACAGCAAAGGGTAAACCATATATCTATATGATCCTTTTTCTCAGAGGACGTCCACAGCAGAAGAAAAAGGAAATAACCTTTTTTCAGAGGAGGTCAAAATTAATGAAATAAATGACAGGACGCAACCATTATCGCTTAGCACAGACATGACACTATTGTAGCTACAAATGAAATGTGTAGTCTTCAAATGCAACCTGAGTGAATCAGCAAGAAGAGCCTAGTTCATGAAGATCATCACAAATAGCTTGAAACATTGAACTACTTAATTGACGATACAAACCTCTTCCCCAAATGACCATGGCTCATGGGCAGCTGTGCCACTTTCTGAGTGTCCACGACAGAAAGGAAACATAGCACCCACTCCCATCCATCTTCCAAAGAGCCTAGGCGTAGCATTCCCTCCAAACCCGCCAATATCTGGACCTGACAATGGCTGACCGCTGAGGCCCTGGTAGAGGAAGCACAAATACTACTTAGAAATGGACCCCAAAGGAGAATGAAACACGATTTATGTCATTGAGGTAGCTAAATTAGGAAAACCACAGTCAATTTACTTCACCACAATGGCACAGGTATACCCTGCCAAAAACCTAAATAGTCATTGAGTGAATTAAGACCACAAATACTATGAAACATAAAGTACATGTGTCACCGGTAGGAACATTCCAGCATTCATTTTGAGCATTAAAAGGATGGTTACTTGATGAATATTGTTAAAACTAAGAGCTAGTTAAAGGAAAGAACATCAAAGGCCCACTAACTCTCAGTCTCAGAAGTATCATTCGAGTAGATAATTATGTAAATCAGAACTCAGAAAGTCGTTAGCACTGAATCAGTAAACATGTGCAAGGATATGTGGAAACATGCAAAGAAGAAGATTAATGATCACATTCTGGGCATCAGGATTTCAGGAAATATGAACATTAGACTAGATCATCATCATCATCATCAAGACCTTATCCCAATTAGGGGTTGGCCAACATTAGACTAGATGCTAAATCTATAATGGAAGGCTCCACAGCAAAAGTTGCCAAGGCTTCCCTCCCTTGTTTCATGCTTGTAATGTCCTACCAACCAAACATCTTTCATAAATTAACAAATACAAATCACTGACAAATGCCATGTGGCTATAACTCTGAAAAGAAGGCCAAGAGGCAATGAAGAAGAGACTTCATGAACAGAAAGACCACCAGTCCCTTTGTACTTAATAGAATAACTACAGATTCACACACCTAAGCCAACAAGACATAATGAGAATAGGAGAACGTGAAATGCCATTTTGGGCTTAATAAAAGCAACTCAAATCCCATAATTGAGCATCACCTATGCAAACCTATTGATTTGTGTCTCTTACTGGAAAGATCAATCCACCAATTGATGCATTAGTTTGGAGATAGACATCAGCATATCAGTGAACCCCTTGAACCATTGTCCATTATTGAATCGCAGCAATTTGACACACGTTGAAATATCTTTAAGATCTCAAGGTTGAGACTGTGGGTAGGAAGTAGTGTTCCTAGTTTCTTTTTTTGTCAAGGTAATTTTTGCATGATAATGAGTGCACTTCTCTGCAATTAAACTGTCATTTTGCGCGCTTCATTCTATAGTGCTATTCTCTGTGAGCTGCTTGTTTCACTCCTTCCAAAGTGAAAAAGTAACATAATATCCTATTACATGCACACTACAAACACAGCATTTTCTTTTGAAAAACAAGAGCTTGCAGCAACACGTACCAACAACCACAATTACTTTAGCTTGTGCAGAGGAGAGGTTCGTTAGTGACGTTCTAAATGAGTGAACAACAACCTAAAACTTGATTTCGATACATCAACAAAATGAATCTATATACAGGAATCCGTTGGTTGAACATTAAATAGCCAATCCTAAACAGAGACACAGCAACTTCCATGAAAGCAGGCTGCCAAGCAGCATAGAGTCTTGTTTGTCAGTAAAGGTTGAATAAACTTACCAGTTGAAGTACCATGGAGATACTCATATGTAGGTGTTCCCAGTTTGAAAGGTTGTCTCCAGTCCATGTTGCAGCATACCTTTGGCTACCAATATATCCAGCCCTGGTGAGAACAAAGGGACGTTTTTTCTCGGTAGCCATTTTCATCCCTTCATAAGTTGACCTCGCCATCAGCATGCCATAAACCTGTTGTACTAAGAATTAGGCAGCAGTCGCTGCATAGCACAAAAAACAGGTGTCTTTTCATGGACAGGTAGCTTACACATTAAACTCTACACATTAAACTCCTGGCTGGAAACCCAGGAAACTTCATACTTACATGACACACAGACTAATCATTTTCAGCGTATCATGTTGGGAACAAAATGCAGCAATAGAGTTGAAAAACATTACATTGTGATAATGTGAGTGATTCTGACAACCACCCAGTTCGGCATCTCCTCTGTGGATGTTGCTCTCAGGCATTGTTTTGGTCACAACCTAAAAAAAACATCAGAACTGCTTGTAGCTACAGCACAGAGAGCATAATGCAGAAGAATAAAGAACCAATTGCATGTGGGCCACAACTGAATCAGTAGTACAAACCTTAAAAATGGCAGGTTCATTCATATCATTCCAAATGCCATCAACTCCATTAGAAACAAACTCCTTAACTAACTTAGCCCACCAGAAACGGGCCTTCTCTTGTGTAAAATCAGGAAAAACACAAGGTCCGGGCCATACCTCCCCTAAAAAATGGAGCACGCAAAGACTTACATGAAGATACAGTCACCAACAAGAAGGAAAGTAAAAGCACCAATGAGTATTACCAACAAAAGGTTTTCCATCAGCTTTCTGAATCCAGATATCATTTTCAGAGCCACTATCATAAACAAAGTAACCATCTTCATGTTTGATCCCAGGATCAAGCATCCAGATTGCTTTGAAACCATTAGCATGGAGGGTATCCACTAAAGACTTTGGATCAGGGAAATGCTCCTGAGAAGAATAAAGTCCTTAAATTAACCATGAGAAACAATCCTGGAGTGGTTCAATATCTTGTCATAATACCATCACTGTGATAATACGAAATGGTGAAGAATGTAAGTGTTTAAAGGTATATGTGTGTGCTGGAGCGCATGAAATGATGATGCACTTGCATTGCTATAACAACCGACAATAAGAGAAATTATAGCTTTGACATAGTATAAGGTGATCCTATCCTCAGTAGACTGGTCAACAGGACCAAATTAAATTGTTTAACTAACCCAAGCGTGAGAGACTCATTTGGCGCCGACCCATCAAGGATAGGATGTCTTCATTACCAACCATACCACATTGAGCAGAAGATCCAAAATCCCAACCAGGCATATAAAAATGATCATAAAGTAGATTACAAGAATGCATATCTCAGTGAGTTGGATTTGCACTCAGAAGATGGGTTATATCCGCAAAGCAATTTTAAGAATATTGTTAAAGCTTCTTGGCACATATTTTAAGATGCAGAGTGGTTCGTATCCACTTGAAGAAAAGAACTTCTACACTATATCAATACATATGCAGATACCACATATAAGAAAATATATAGATATATACATAAATCCTTATAATTTATTTTTCTAAGTGGAGCCCACAGTTACCGATATATATATATATATATATATATATATATGATGAATTACACATCAAAACCATGATTTAAAGTAATTTGATATATTGTTGTGAGAAACCTACTAGAGTGCCACTAGGTTCGTAAAGTGAAAATTTTCCTGTTGATTAGAGCACCTGGTCAAAAGTGAAACAACGGAAACCGTCCATGTAGTCAATGTCCATCCATATGACGTCACAAGGTATGCCCTTCTCCCGGAATGTCCTGGTAATCTGTAGATGTATGGAAACAAAGCTAACTATTACAATAGATCAATAGCGAACAAGCCCAAGTGCCTTCGCATCAAAGGTAAAAACATCTGCATATAAACAACCTTAAGCACTTCAGCATCTGAATAGTAGCTCCAACGACACTGATGATAACCAAGAGACCACTTTGGAGGCATAAAGACAGTACCTAAAGAGCATATACAGAGAATGTGAAATGTAACAGAAAAACAGTAACAGAAAGCACAATCAAGTAGGTTATCACTATATAACATAGCTCAAGTAGAAATTACAACCCCAAATTCCATTTATTGAACAAAAAGAGCTGGCAAAGAATTGACCAACTTCTTTAGAGCAAATTTAGACTGCATATAGATCATCATCATCATCAAAACCTTATCCCAATTAGGGGTTGGCTTAGACCGCATATAGATAAAGCACTAAAAATGCAAAGGGAAAGAATAACAGCTATATAAAGTATCATACAGCACCACAAATGTAACAGAAATCTTACTAGGAAATTGACCCTTCAAGATGCAGTGTATGGAAATGGAATTCAAATCAGTGTATGCATGAAGGTCATATTAATCAATGACTAGAAGGACAAGTTAAAGGTTTTAGCTTTTAAGGAATTACCAATTGCATGTGACAGAGACGTTAGGACTGCTGTTGGAGACACAAATGGACCAAATGTAATGACTGGGTATACAGAGGGGGCTGTAAACTTGATTGTTGATTCCCTACGCAAATCTACCTGTCAAAATAGATGAACATAGACTTTCAGCGTTTCAGGAAGCATAGATCATGCTAAAAGTTTGAGGCGTCATGAAACAGGGTAGATCAACTAGACCTCACAATGTTGTGTTGTATCAGCAAGAACCCCAAATGCCTCTCCATTTGGAAGAACAGCCAAGACCCAAGGATGTGTGCCTGGTATAGGGATGTCGTTCCAGGGCCAAAGCCCCAAGAAGCTTTGTTCCATGTAAATATCTGTGACATATAGACCAGGTTAATGGCTGGAAAAAATGACAGTTAGAATAGCTAAAAATAAATATAACGTACTCTCTTTCCAGTCCTCTCAAGCTGGCCGCTGACTTCTCCTGTTCCATACAAAGATGTTCCAGCTGGAAGCAAAATCCAAGAAACGAGTAACAAGTTAAGAAAAGAAATATGAAATCAAATAAGATACAAAAACTTGAAACTAAAAGAGCTTCTGCCAGAAAGTTTAATGCATTGAGTCCAACACTAGGCGGAACTGTAGTAAAACATACCTCAATTGTTACAGCTTCTTGTCCGTGCAGGCGTTCAAACGTAGGAATATACTCAGGTACCTTGTGAATCATGATTGGTGTGTCCCTCAATTTACTATCCACAAAGGAAATACTTGGATAAGCTGCATCCCGATCAGTTGCAGAACAATCAAATCTGAACACTCCCTCCTCAAGGACAGGTTCGTAAACCATCTTCCCAGAAGTGACATCTGATGTAACTTTCTCCCTTTCGTATTCAGCCATTTTACAATCCAACCACTCACCAGCCAATTTATTTATATACCTCTGTCTTCTGCATGCCAAAAGTTGAATTAGGAAGTTTCTCCTGTCAAGTTTCCTGTTGTTTACATTTTCCAAATATTAGAAGAAGAACAAAAATCATATCTCAGAAGAACCAAGTTGCGAGCAATTATGAGTAGGAGTACTTATCGCCCTGAATTACCAATAAGTGTCATAAAAGCCCACAATAGGCAAACCAAATAATTAACATTTGATTGATTAAGCGACATACTATTAACCTACACATACAGGAAAGCTTAATACGCAACAGCAAGAATATTCCACGAATTCTTCTGAAAGCCTCAGTCCTGAACAAGATGTCAGACTATACTTCAAATTTGCACAAAAATGCATTCACAGTGAATTAAACGAAACTAATCATTAGAAAGTTTCTCAACCAACCACATGTTGCATGAGAAGAAATCATCACCACAGCCTACAAATATATAACTACTGTCAGGTAATATTTTGGCAATCTGTAATATCCCCATAGTTGAACTTACAAGGTATATACGTGAAATATATACTTTAGGCATATCTACTTCAAATTGGTAAGGTATCAAGATAAAACTGTAACTCCTGCTATTTTTAAATTCTGGAAATGTCTAATTAGGTGGAAAATTAAAATTTTGTGGAAATTTGAATATTGGGGATTTGAAAACTTTTAGAGATAAAATCACGAACTAAAACCTCAATATTTGGAATGTACACGAAAAATAGAATTCAACGACACAAGAATCCACAAATCAAAGACCAAATGAAAATTAACTAATTATTTTAATTTTTGCATTTTATAAATTTATTAAAGGTGGTAGAGCAGTAATTACACTTGTGAGACCCGCAAGAACGAGCACTAAAAACTATGAGAGTTGGCATTTATTAGGTAAGGTGATATTATCAGTCATAAATGCTGGTAATCATTTCAAAAATTATAAAAAATTAGATTTTTACATAAATTTTAAAAAAACATTAATTATAGGAGGGCTTTAAATGCACCTCCCCTCATTTATTGCCTTCTCAATTCTTTAGCCTTGCACAGCGACAACGTCGGAAATGACACATGACGCCAGCAGAGACAAGCAAGGACAGTGGCACCCGGGTTCTCCTCCCTCCAGCTATGAAAGTAGTTTTTCTGACCAGCCTAGTGAGGTAGGCCAGACTTTCCCCCCTCCCCTCTGCTATCAGTGCTGGTATTTAGTTGATTTCTATTATATTTTCACTGAAAAATTGGCAATGGATGCTGTTTTTCGATGACATTTTGGGCATTACTGTGTTTGTGGAAAATAACCCAGGAAATGGTACTAGATGGATGATCTAGACCATTCATCATGCTTATTAGGAATCCTAGAACAAACCCTTCAAATCTTGTGAAGATCCAATGGCTGAGGAAGCTGGAAAAAAAAAAATAGTAAGAAAGGGGAATTTCATAAACTTTATAAAATCGGTTAAAAACATTGAATTTAGGCAAAATTAGTTGAGGAGAGTGGCATAAAATAAAAATACATAGAAAACCGGTCAAAATGACATAAAAATCGCAAAGTTTGGATACTATAGGTGTCTCCAACAACAATCGAAGTCCAGTCATCGTCTCTGGCAATAGCGACTTTGTCAAGACACCCAAGACACAGCCCGGAGAAGTACAACACGACACGCACGTGGTGGGCAGCGCGGCGTCATCTCTAAGAGAGACGGAAAGCACATGCGTCCTGGTGACGGTGACGCACATAGGGGGGCATGTTAAGGGGGCGTCATGCACATGCGTCCCAGTGACAGTGACTCACATGGGACGAGTTTCGGATGGGCGTGCGTCCCCGTGACATCAAATTTGATTTTTAATCAGAAAATTAATTTTTGACTGTCCATTCACTAAAAACTCAATTGTGGGAGCTACAGAGGTCTAAATCCTTATTCGAGATATCCATTGTGTTCATCTCGATGACGAGGACTTTGATTTGACCACTTTTTAATTAGTTAAATCACAAAATACTAGTAAATAATCTAGATCAGGCTAATCAATGAATGATCAAACCTTAAAAACTAATTAAATGTACCGAATATGAGATGATCTAGGCGATTAGAAGAATAAATCTCATGAGATTGTTGAGAAAAGTGATCTTAACTGTTGATCTAATCAGTTGCCTTAGGACTGGCTGATCAAAGAGCAATCTAACCTTCAGATCGATGTGTAATTAAGGACATACATGTAAATCACTAATCAAACATAGAAATTTGATGAATCATGATGAAAATAATTGGAATTAATGATTAGATGTTGATTATAATGATAAAGAGCGATCCAACAGTTGAATCATCTCTAAACTTCATGAGATGAAAGAGACTAACCCTTTACTAATTAAGGGACATTAATTGAATAAATCATGACATAGATTGACGATCCAAGATGACGAATGATAATATGAATGTTAGAAAAACTAACATCTAGTTCATATTTACCCTAATGGAGGGTTAATCAGATGATATGGGCCATTAATCTAGTATTAACTGTCATATCAGGAAAGTTATCACTTGAATTTGTTTATTTTGAGATGTGAGAATACCAAGTGATTGATGACTTATTATGTGACAGGTACATCAGAGCATACGATGTGATATAGCCTACGCGCCTGATTAGAGTACCATGTTTTGAGATAGGTGATTACATTTGAGATTTTTCCATGATTTCTTAAATTATGATGTATTACTTAAGAACTTTGAAACATGGGTTTTATGTCCTACCATGTTTGCATGAGATTACTTTTCAGCATGTATTGCACAGATTATGCACAAATTTTCGATTATTAATTCATGGTTTATTGATTTATGATGGGCACTTCTACTTGGTAAGTACTATGCTATGAGGGTTGTAAGGTTGGCCACCTGCCCTCTGACTTTGTGATGATGATTATTATTATTAGACACCTACCCCAATGGGGCAAGGTACATAAGGGTGGTATCATGGATAGCCTACACTACTGGTCGTCTCCTCCCATGCGCGATGAAAGAAGTCTCTCATTTTGATGTCGACAAGGAACGGCAATGGTTGAGACCCTAGAGTAGTTTCCACTGCAACATAGTAGCCCATACTCTTATTATGTATGCTCATGTGACATGGATATATAGGGTGAAGCCTCAATGGGGGTCAAATGTGGCGGATCTATGGGCTAGCGAGCTACCTTGTGTGTAAGCTGTAGGCGAGGGACCCAGGGTTGGAATGAGTACTCATTACCATTGATACGAGTATAGTTGAGACACTCTTAGGGCTTGATTGTGCACAGTGCCCTGTTCATCATGACATGCAGTTATATTATGATGTGGATATGGATTCTTATTACTTTTGATGGATACATTTTCATGTATTGCTCATGCCTTACATGCCATGGTCATTAGTTTTGATATCAATTTGTTTAGAGTTATGATTTCTATGTGTTATTCATTATGGACGTCTGATGATTTGACGTGTCTTATACATGTTTTATCTTATGAGATTCGCCATGATATTAATATTTCGCACCACATGATTTTATTGTTCTTTTATTGAATTTGATTACCTACACAAGCAATAGCTTACTGAGACATTGTTTTGTTTTACAATGCCTCACATTTGGAGTGCGATGGCACTAAGGGAAAGCAGGTGGAGCAACGTTGATTGAGGGAGGACCTTGAGGACCATCTGTATTTTGTATTTTAGAGATAGATTTAGGGTATGTCTCTTGGATTTATATTTTAACTCTTTTGGGCCATACATGGAAGTTGTTATTTTGGATGGATTAGACCCACACTTTTAGATAGTGTACATTTACTTGCATATGCATGGATGATGTAGTGATCATGGATGAAATCCTAGGAATTTTGGACATGCTATTATTACTATCTTTTTCACGGCTGGCGTTGATTTGTCGTGGTTTAGATTGAGCATGCTCAACTTATCAACAATTTGATTTTGTTTATTGCCGTGGTTTTTTACCTTGGATGACCCTTGGGGTTTTCCTTTTAGACATTTCTCTTGAACGCTTGCGCATGCAAGTTTTCTACTCCAGGGATCCCGCCTATTTTAGGAAACGTATTATTATTATTATTATTATATGTGTTGGAAAAAGGTTTACAAAACCCAGGATGTCCCAAAACAGCATATAGAAAAGCCTAAATACAGTCGTACAAAGGCAAAACAACAAACAAGACTACATAAACCAACACTTCACGGGGTTGGAGACTATACAGAGTAAGACACCAACCATACATGAAGCTCATGTGACTGTTACCATCACCCTGCATTACTACTTAATACAAAGCAGCCTGATACAAAAGAATCTCACAGCCATATCCAAGTCTAACATGACATAATTCTACTTTCTACATATCATACAAACTATAACTTTTTCATTTTTTTGAAGTTGGTGATCAAGCTGACTCGAACCTACAACCTTTGCTTGGGGAAGACCGCACTATATCACTAGGCTAGGTGTTGATGCTGCAGGCTACAGCTAATTCTTGAATTAAGTTTAGACAACTCATAACAGAAATTAACATAGCTAAGAGGTAAAAGAAAAAGTCGCTTGATTATTAAAATCTTTTATACTGCACTAGATGCGATAATTAACCTTAAAACTTGCGAACTAATTGAAAACAAAAGTAAATCAATGAGAACACAAGCTAACAATAATTCAAATAGTCAGAAGAATATAAGTAACCGGAACAGTTTGCTAATCAATCATAAGAATCATCAAAACACTGTTGCAATCTCGACTCAATGAATTGATTGGATGCAACAGGAAACACATCAAATTCTACAAAGTAAACAAAACAAAAGAAGAATCACTACTGCTGATCAATCATCAAAATCATCTTGTTTCCGTTCAAGGGAAATCGAATAATGCACCATGAAATACACCGAATTCCACAATAAAAACAGAAGAAGAGGAGACTTGGAGTATAAGAAACCTGAACAAGTGTGGGGAGAGTTCTGGATGGATGGAATGATGGTTGAAGGAGATGAGTTTTCTCTGCAACTTCAATGGCGATCTCAACAATGAAGCCCTGGATGAAGTAGATAACTCAGTAGAATTATATGAATTTTTTTCTGATTATTTCAAAGTATTAAAATCAGTAGTTGCCGATCTCTCTCTCTCTCTCTCCCACTGTCTGTCTCTCTCCTCTCTCTCCTCTCTCTCTGCTTTCTTTTTCCGCAACTAGCGGGGGACGGGTCTACGGTGCAATGACTCGTGCTAGGAATCCTGGTAAAAAACGCGACAACACCCCAAAAATTGGTGCAACTCTAGCACTTTTGTATGATAGGGCCTACATGCAATTGATCCAAGCCGTTCAACTGACTTCCCTAACTTTTGAATATTTAATGGCGCAAAATTCATGTCAAAAGTACCTCTAGCATTTACGAAATTGTTGATTGATCTTGGTGACATCAACAGTCAGAAGCTCTTCATAAGAACGGTCTGCATTTAATAATCTAGAATATTATAGATCGTGTAAAGTTTGAAATTGTTGGTTCTTCACTATTAATAAGAATTTATAAATATTCCTTTTGTATGAAGTCTTTTTGTCAAGTGACTAAGAGTCAAGGAGAAGGGGCGGACCACAAGAGCTGACAGATGAAGGGTGATAGTAAAGTCCCTGCCAAGGCTGGAGATGGTTCTGGGAAAAAAGACATGGTCATCCAACCTGATCCTAGCAATCAGGTAGAATATAATTGGTCTTTAAGGTTGAGTATATCGTTATTTTCAGTTTGATTATGGTAATTCATACTTAGTTATGTTGATTGAGCACACACTAACCTGATAATCCATTTCCATTACCTACTCGTCAATAAGCCACAATACAATGCTGCCACTTATTAAAGTATTGTAGTCAGTTGAGTCTTCTCCGTAAAATGTAGCTAAGACTTTTTATTTTAATCATACTCTTGAAGTCAATTAATTAGATGGTGATAATTGTACTATCAATGTGATTTTTGTAATCTGGCCCTTCTGTTTGAGGGAACTCCGCCAATGCCGGTCCCAAGCCTGGAAAAAAAAGGAGGAGGGTTTTGCGTCAGGTGGGAGGCGGCAAGGGAGAAGTTGAAGATAATTTTGTTATTTGTCTTTTACAAATGAATATGCATTTGTATATTAGTTTGTGAGGAATAAATGAAAATCATCTCCAGCTTCTTAAAATATGACAACCCTTGCGTCAGGTGCCTGCCGGCAAGGGTGAAGCTGAAAATGATTTTGTTATTTCTTTTCTGCTTGCAAATGAATGTGCATTTGTATATTAGTTTGTAAGGAAGAAATTAAAATCATCTTTAGCTTCTTAAAACTATGGCAACCCTAATATGACATAAATCAAAAAATGGCATTCCCTCGGGCTAAGTCGTTCCCCATATGCAACACGCTCCATCGGATCTTGGGTGCAGTGAAAAATAGGTAAGGGTTAGTAGGGTGTTCTCCCAGAAGCAACGCTACATCGGATCCCGGGTGTAGTGAAAAATGGGCAAGGGCTGCTAGAGCATCCCCTGGGAAGCGACACGCTACATCAAAACCCAGGTGCAGTGAAAAGTGGACATGGGTTCATGCCATGGAGGTCGAGAAAGGAGATAGTAAATAGGATATCTCTAGAGCATAAGATTCGTATCGCCACATGAAATATAGGGACATTAACAGGTAAGAGTTTGGAGTTAGTAGAAGCGATGAAACGTAGGAGAGTCAACATCACTTATATCCAAGAAACTAAGTGGAAAAGGGCTAAAGCTAGAGAAATAGATGGGTATAAATTATGGTATGTAAGAAAGGATAATAAAAGAAATAGTGTAGGAATAATAGTCGATAAGGAATTAAAAGATAAAGTTGTGGATGTTAAAAGAATCAGTGATAGAATTATAATAATAAAACTTGTTTTAGAAAAGCAGATTATAAATATTATAAGTGCATACGCATCATAAGTAGGGTTACAAGATATAATCAAGGGATTGTTTTGGGAAGATATTGAGGGAGTCATGCAAGAAATTCCCAACACTGAGAGGATATTTATAGGAGTAGACTTAAATAGTCATATAAGAAAAGAAAAGGAATGATATAATAGAATATACAGAGGGTATGGTATAGGTCAATAAAATGAGACGGGGTAGAATATCCTTGATTTTGCATTGTCATATAACCTGGTCATTGTAAATACACTCTTTAAGAAGAGGGACAAACACTTAATAACCTTTAAAAGTGGACTTCATAAAAGCCAAATAGACTTTTTTCTACTTAAGAATAATGAACGATCTATGTGTAAGGATTGTAAGGTGATACTCAGTGAGAGTTTAACCTCACAACATAGGTTAATGGTTATGGATATCCATATCAAAAGATGGAAGAAAAGAAATGAACTTAATAAGTACCCACAAATTAAGTGGTGGAACTTAAAAGGAGAGAAAATAACCTCATTCACAAATAAGTTGATGGTAGCAGAAAATTAGAACTATGAAACAAAAGTAAATACCATGTGGATTAATATTGCTGAGGCTATTAAGAAAGTGGCAAAAGATGTCCTTGAAATATCTAAAGGTAAAAGGCAATTAGTAAAGGAAACATGGTGGTAGAGTGAAACAGTGCAAAAAGTTATTAAAGAAAAACGAATGTGTTTTAAAGCATGGCAAAAGACTAGAAATAATGAAAACTATGAACAATATAAGAATGCTAAAAAGGTTGCTAAGATAATAGTAAGTGAGGCTAAGCTTAAAGCATATGATGAGCTCTATAATAGACTAGGAATAAGAGAATGTGAGAAAGATGTGTTTAAACTTGCAAAAGTAAGATAACAGAAAGGTAAGGACTTAGATCATATTAAGGTGCATTAGAAGTGATGATCAAAAAGTATTAGTCAAAGATAATGAGATCAAACAAAGGTGGGAAACATACTTTCAAAATTTATTAAATGACAATAGCTCTGAGAATATAGGGATTGCTAATATTATAAATCTAAATAACATTAGATATTTTATATATAAACGTAAGATTGGAATACCTAAAGTGAAAAAGGCCTTAAAAAAGATGAAATCAGGAAAGGCCATGGTACCCGATGGTATACCAATAGAGGTTTGGAAGCATATGGGAGATATTGGGGTAGTTTAGTTAACCAAGTTGTTTAACAAGATTATAAAATTAAAGAAAATGCCTGTTGAGTAGAGGAAAAGCTCTATTATACCAATTTATAAGAATAAGGGAGACATACAGATCTGCACTAATTATTGAGAGATCAAACTTATGAGCTACATTATGAAACTTTTTGAAAGAGTGATTGAGAAGAGGCTACGGCATGAGACAAGTGTATCGAAAGTCAGTTTGGTTTCATGCCTAAAAGGTCTACCATGGAAGCTATTTTCTTATTAAGACAATTGGTAGAAAAATATAGGGAGAGGAGGAAAGACCTCTACATGGTCTTTATCGACTTAGAGAAAGCTTATGATAGAGTTCCTAGAGAGTTAATATGAATGGTGTTGGGTGAGAAAGGGGTTTTGCGGGGATATATAGACATAATTAAAGATAAGTATGAGGGAGCGGTAACAAATGTTAAGACCGCTAGTAGCGAGACCGGTGATTTTCCTGTCACTATAGGATTGCACCAAGGATTAACATTGAGTCCATATCTTTTCATGTTGGTTACGGGTGAGTTAACAAAACATCTACATGAGGAGATTCCCTTGTGCATGCTATTTGCAGATGATATAGTCTTACTTGATGAGACAAGGGAGGGTATAAACATAAAACTAGAGTTATAGAGAGAAGCATTAGAATATAAAGGATTTAAAATTAGCCGAACTAAGACAGAATATATGAAATGCAATTTTAGCAAGGAGAGGAGTAGGAGTGGAACACCAATCAAGATTGATAATCAAGAAATCACCGTAAAAGACTACTTTCGATACTTTCAATGATTCATGAGAGTGGAGAGATTAAGAGGGAGGTTACGTAGAGAATCCAAGCCGGTTGGAACAAATAGAGATGTGCATCTTGAGTTTTGTGTGATCGGTGGGTACCACTCAAACTAAAAGAAAAATTCTATAGAATGGCCATAAGGCCGACCATGTCACGCCCAGGTCCTAAATAGTATATTAAACCGTAAAAATTAAGGACATTAGACGTTAATGATGAAAAAGTCATTCATCAAATTGTGCTCGACGAGAGCTTTCCAACGACACTAAGAACGCGCGAAACGGAGATCGGGAGCGACGGACCCAGGAGTTTTACCACTGAGGCAGAGGGGGTCCAAATTGATAATGGCACCCCCCTCTAACGCGTGTAAACCATAGGGTCACGTGGGAGGAACTCGACACGCGGGAGTGGAACTCACCGCGTGGAGCTCTACTCCCACGCGTCCATCTGCATCGCTGGGAAGAGGGAGCCAAGCCGGCAACCCTCTCCCCTCTCCCCTCGTTTCCCGGCTACCCCCTCCCCTTTCACCCCATTCCCCCGATCGAGCTGCCTACTGTCTTCTCCGGCAAGCTCAACGATGGCAACCCCTTTCATCCCACACGCCTGAAAAACCCTCCCCTCTCTTCACTGTGCCTGTGCGTCACGCAAGGGCAACGCCGGCAGTGGCATTCCCTCAACTCGAACGGCTAAGCCCTAAGCTGGGCTAGCAAGGAGATCATCCTGCAGGTGGGTTCTCTCACCCATTCTCCTCTCTATCTTTCATTCCAGTTTTCTCTGGCGTTTTGCCCCTTTCCCGTCTATTTTCCGACAAGTTGGGACGGTGAGAAACCCGTCGGAATCAAGGTATCTGAGGAGAGAAATGGGATTGGATCGAAAATCCACCCGTTCACCTTGTTCCTTAGGCGTTTGAGTGAAACCCCTTTGGTTTTCATGAAGATCCGTCAGAAACGTTAGGAATCTTCAAAAACCAGCACCTAGGGTAAGTTTAAAAACCCTTGAAAAATCTGGCAAAAAGTGATAGTTCTAGCAAAAATCAAAAGAGGAAAATGTGAGAAAACAAAAATTCGGGAAATTCTAAGCATTCCCATTAAATTTGGCTGAAAAACGACGTCACATGTGTCGCCGGCGGCAGCCGAATCCGGTCATCTTCTCCGGCGACGGTGACATTTTCCGGCGACCCCTAAAAAAATGTGAAAAATGAAAATTTTCAGATATGGACGATTCGCGCGTGATCTTTTCATCCGCGAAGACGGATCGTCGATCAGAATCGATTGGTCCACGAAATTGCTTGTAGATGCATAGGGAAATTTTGGAACCTTAACATCCGACCGTTAAAAATGTGATCGGAAGGTAAATTTAGGTCAAATATAACTCCAAGTAACCATTGGTGATGAATTATCCTAGAAATGACTGACTAATTACAGATAAAGTGATGGGAGATCTTATCTGGCCGTCCAATGCTTGATCAGCGAATGTCAGAGGTCAGGAAAGGATATCAGACCATGAGTTATGGCCAAAAGCATTGAATTGTGAAATAACTTACCTAAAATATTGGAAATTGAAACTTTTAGAGGTACGCGCTTGATCTAGACTATCGATGTAAAACCAATGGCGCTGATCCAATTGGATAGCGACCAATTGGTGTGCAAATCCTTGATCTAGATATGTGAGGTTAGATTAAGGACATGGTGAATGTAAGCCCAGAAGTGATTATAGAAAATGGCATGAAATTCTATAATTTACTTAGAACTTGTATTTGTTGCAGAGGTTTGGGAACAGTGTGAACGGTTCTACCAATAGGACTTTGAATTATACGTGGAGTGCGGTGGGACCACGAACCCTTGCATTCTTTAAATTCTTGTTGTTATGTTCTCTTGAAATTAACTTTATGCATGTGTAAAATGTATATATTGCCACTTTGGTTTAATGGGTGATAGAAATTGTAATCTCTTATTAAAAAGGCATGTTATAGGGTGATTTGCTATGCTTAAGCATTTGTGATGATGCAAACTATTATAAAATGGTCAAGCCCACGAGACGGTAAGCCCTTAGGGCCTCCGTGCTATGATGACGCTTTCCAAGATGGTAATTCTGAGGGAAAGGGCTACACAGGTTGCTTGTAACTAGGTGGAGCCGCCCAAGACGGTGAATCCCGAGGATTGGGTATGCGGTATCGAGCCTCCCAAGACGGTAAACCACGAGGGAAAGGGCTGCTGGTTCTTTGGAATCATGGTGGAAGCGCGAGATGGTAAACCACGAGGGATGAGGCTGTCGGGTATTGAGCCACCCAAGATGGTAATTCTACGAGGAAAGGGCTGCACGGTCTTTTGGGACCACGGTGGAGCCGCCCAAGATGGTAAACCACGAGGGATGGTGGCATATTGAGTTACCCAAGATGGTAAACCACGAGGGAAAGGAGCTGCTGGTTGATTTCGACTAAGGTGGAGCCGCCCAAGATGGTAAACCACGAGGGAACGACTTTGGTGCTTTGCCCAAGATGGAAAATCTGAGGGTACGGCTGCCCTTGATGATGATACTCATAGTGGGCCGCCCAAGATGGTAATCCTTGGGGAAATGACTATTGAATTACGGTGTAATGCTATGCGGGGTTAATATTACGAGAAAATCATTAATGAGTATGCGGCTTTGTTTGCATGTAACTTTAGAATGAGGTCCATGGTGAGCTACTCATCTATTGAATGTCCGTGGCTGGACACGAATGGGAAATCCTTATGGGGTGTGCTTGTTTTGCATGCGATATTTGTTGTGTCATATTTGAATTTGGGGAAAGCGTAATTCGGCTGTAATAACCATAGGCCTTATTTGATAGCACATGCTAACTATGTTATATATGACTAGTTAAAATGGAAAATGCATGCTCATGTTATAGTGAATGTGTTTTTAAGCGTGGCCATTTGAGAATATTTGGATATGCATGGGTTTGGTTCTTTTCCCTTGCGGGCTTCGCATGACTCACCTTGTTATTTTGCAGGTACCAGTCAGGCAGAAGAGAAAGGTCGTTGAGTGAGTCGAAGAAAGCTTGCTTGAAGCTGTTAAATTTTGAGTTGTATATAAACACATGTATATAAGTGCTAAACGAGTTATGTCTTATTTTGACACTGATTCCTTATGCATCATGTATGTCTTGCTTTGATAGATAGTGTGGAGACTGAGTCTCCCTCCAGTAAATTATGACTGCTATGTTGTCTATCAGGTGAACCGCATAGCATGCGTTAAATGCATAACGTTCGAAAAACAGGGGAGACTCTGCCGAAATTTCGGTAGGACTCGGTTGTTATAGGAGAAAATATATATATATATATATATATATATCTAGTAAACTGTGACTTGCCCAGGACAAGAGCACCTAGCTCTCTCAACACTTCCGTTGTGATATAATTATGAAAAAAAAAAAAATAGCAAGGCCACGTAGGCCTGGCTCGCCCAATCGTTAGGCTTGATTAAGCCTAATCGCGGCCCTGGGGATTGGGGCCGTGACAGGCCATGCTCTATGGATCAGAGTGTTGGCGAGTTAAGGAACATCATGCTCATAGGATGAGTGTCGTAGAAATGAGGATGTTGATATGGATGAGTGCTAAGACAATAAAAGATAGAATTAGACATAAAAATATTAAAGGTAATTTAGGGATAGCACTAATAGGTAACAAGACGGGGGAGATTAGACTTAGATAGTTTGGACATGTTCAAAGGAGATCAACAACAGCACTGGTTAGAAGGAGTGAGGCAATACAAGTAGAAGGTTCTAAAAGGGCAAGGGGAAGAAGTGATGAGAAAAGATTTAAAAACTTTGAAACTAAATGAAGCCATGGTACGTAATAGAGAGGAATGGAGGAATAAAATTCATGTGGCCGACCCCTAATTGGGATAAGATCTTGATGATGATGACTAAGAGTCAAGGCTTGTAAGATCATGGTTTCTAAAGACCAGCAAATTATCAATCAATGAAGTCATGGTTTGTGTGATCAATATTATAGATCAACCAAGCACGTATCAAATGGTCATAATTCATGCTATCAAAGAGATAAATTGCTCAATTTTATGTCAGATGATCGTGGAACATGCTATCTAGCAATAATTTAATCAATCTTATATCAAAAGGTCATGGCTCATATGATCAAGTAAAATAATCAACCAATCCTATATCAAAAGATCATGGATCATATAAAAGATATGCATACACAAGGATCAATGGTCCTATAGCATCATATTTATGCACACAGACTCAGAATCCAAAGCCTCAGAATCCAAAGGTAGTTCAATGCACCCAGATTGAAGGTTTATTTTAATGATCTAAGTGCTTAGATTCATATTTAAGATGGTCAAATAAGTGTACATGAATCAAGGATCCATGGTGACCCTTGGATTAATGTCTCAAAATGCTAGATTTGTAGGCTTAGATCAAAGCCCAAGATGACGGATCTACGCGCATGGATCCACCTCCAAATGACGAGATCTATGCTTGCATATCAACGGTGTAAAGCCAAGTCTTGTGCGCCTATTACCTGTGTCCTAAATGGGGAACAATCATGTGCATGGATCAAGATCTGAAGGAAACAGATCCTGCGCATGGATCCAAGGTTCTACATAAAGCATTTCACATGTAAAGATTAACTATCCCATCAGCAATAGATTATATGGATAGACATAAGTGACCCAATTGATATAATTAACAAGCATGACTAATAATCCAAGTAAGACTGCAAGGGTTCAATACCCAGAAATTCATTCTCATTGACCTTGGGTTCTGTCATAGTACTCCATGCACATGGGTCATGACCCAAAAGGTTAGCTCATACACATGGATATAGCCATCAACCAAGTGAATCTATGCGCGTGGACTTCAGTCTAGATAACCCAATCCATGCATGGATCAGCGGCACACAGAAACAAAAACGAATGGATCTTGTGCGCCTAGATCAATGGTCTAGAAGGTCTGATTTATATGCAAGAAACGATGGTCAAACTACTGAGTCCATAGCACAAATCAACAGCAAGAAAAAGTGTTCTATATGGATAAATCAAGGACCCAAACTTCTAGATCTATGCATGCAGATCCTGGTTCAAATAACCAGACCCATGCGCACGTGTCTGAAGAATAAAGCCATACTGTCAACTGGATGGGAACTTGCCATTCAGTGCTCCACTTACCTAGAACCCCCTGGATCCCTAACATCATGGTTGAATTATTCTAATATCCAAAACATGTACATGTTACCTGCTGATTTAGGACTATTCTTTCAAGAGTGTTTCTTACCATCCATGTCTCTATTGTGGTTGAAGCCTTGAAAGTATATTTTTCAAAGTTCAAACTCATCTAATCTGCACTGTTTTACAAGTTGGGTACTACATGACAACCTATATTGTCCATGGTACATCAATATTGGTACAAGCGAAGAATTACAAAACAAACAACTCAAGTTCTCCTAAATCTAGTCCTTGTCTTAAGGAGAAAGTAACGACTCAAACATGCACCAAGCATATTTTATGAGAGATGGACCAATTGCTGAGTTGGGTATTTTTTCTATCAAGAAATGTACTTGCTCAAGAAAAAAGTACACTTTTAATGCCCTATCAAGGGTGAAAAGCCAACCCCATCAAAATTAATACTTTTTTGGACATTTCTAGGCCCTTCACCCTTAATACCCCTTATTTTGGTATTTTATTTGTATCATAGTGTGCTGATGAAAAATTCATCTGGCTTGGAACCAAGGTATTTGAGTTGAGTCCCTATAAGCGTACATGCTCAAGAGGAGAGGAAGGTGTACATGCCAATTTTTCTTTGCAATGTGGAACTTTTTTGGTAAATTTGAATCATTCATCATGTTCAAAATGCCAAAAATAACTCATGAGAGATCATTGTGTTTGGATGATTCTAACCACTTGTTTTGGGTTTCCTAGAAAATTAGTAAAAGTATATGGTCATAATTCTATCTAAGAAAAGATGAAAAGAAAATCCATTTAATGGACTTGAAATTTGAGTTCTATCCTATCTATGTCATTCCTAATATTTTAAACGAGTAAGATCTACAATAAAAGTTTTACTTTGCATGGAAAAATAGGTACACCTTATCTTCTCTTAAGCATGTCCACTTACCATGACTCATATGGGTTAGCTGGCAGTTATTTTGGTGAATGGTTAGTTTTCCCTGGTCAAGTGTGTTGCTTATACAAAGCTTTTAACTAGAGGAATCCAAACAATGTAAAGTACATTTTGAGGTGGTGTTGGTATCGTCATCTTTTTTGTATGGAAAGAATTACAAAGCAAACCACTCATACACTCTTACTCATGCACGCTCCTATATCTACTCTCTGGCCAATAGGAAAAGCAGGTGACTCAAACCTCCTAACAAGCTTATTTTAGAGAGAAATGCCAATTTGTCTACGACAAATTGTGATACACATTTGTTGGCAATTTGAAGTTACTTAATGTTACTTGATATCCAATGTTGGAGAATAAATTGGATTGTCCAAATCAGCCAAATATTCTAAAACCAATTATGAAAAAGTGGAGAAGCAAATGGGAACATGCCGTGTGGCCACGTTCTAAGATGGCATTCCCCATAATTCCACTTCCAGTAGTGATATATGCTTTTTCTCATGAGCCCTTACTAATGATATGGAAATGTATAACCCCAGTGGAGCCAAAAATTTTACAGGTATAAACCATTCACAATCTTATTCTTCACTTACATAGGTTATGCTACATTTGGATGATCCTAGTAGCTGCTACATTAAGTCCATTTTTCAACTCAAGAGAAAAATGATTAGGAATCATCCAATGGATGAGAATTTCAAAGCATGACCTATCTATATCAAGAGCAAGATATTGAATGGTTTGAATCTTCAAAAATATAGGCCCCTTCTCCAATTACAGCCATTTTATACCATTTAGTGAGAGGCTCACTAGGAAAAATTGTAACAGGTGGAGATCCCACAGTCACAATATTGTTTGCTTTGGAGTTAGCCGCCCATACAGATAATCTCTCACGGCTTTGCTCTTCCCGGTAGGGATAACACGTTGTGACCGTAAGAGTTTCCCGAACTCTTATAACTAGCCCAGTTTCCTATCCCCGAGTGATGTGGGACTAACCTCAGGAACCAATAGCTCGTTCAGCTTAGAAGCTTGCCAGCCCATTGCCCACCCACATCAATCCCCTCTCCCCCTTAAGGGAGCACGAGTCCCCACGTGCAGCTAACCACACACCACAAGAGGAATTGGCTCTGATGCCAACTATAACAATAAGGGGTCTCACAGTCATAATATTGTTCTCTTTGGAGCTAGCAGCCCATACAGCCAACCCTTCATGGCTCTACTCTTCCCCATAGGGAAAAAGCGTTAACCGTAAGAGTTCCCTAAACTCTTATAACTAGCCCAATTTCCTCTCCTCGGGCAATGTGGGACTAAACTCAAGAACCGGTAGCTTGCCCAGCTTAGAAGCCTGCCAGGCCATTGCCCGCCCTCATCAGGCCACCCACATCAATCCCTTAACACCCCAGGTTTTCCACAACATTAAAATAACAATTTTAAAATGTGTTGGGATCCCTATTTTTAAAACTTTGATTTTTAACATGACCAAAACAAAAACTTGAATAAAAAGCACTACTTTCAAAATCCCGAGAGTCATACAACTACAAAATTACAAATTTAACGGTGAAATGTCATTTCTATAGAAAATTTGACAGTCTTCTCTATATTTTAGACCATTGCACATCACATGTACGATACAAAACCACCTAAAAAACAATGACATGACCTGACACTTGGGAGACTCAGTCTCCATGCCCATCTAATGAAATGAAATACTATATTCAATAAAAACGTATACTCCAACAATGGATGATAAAATCAAAACATGACAACATTTCCCTAGTTCTGTTCATACATAGCCATCACATCCAACATGAATACATATTCTTACATCCATGTCACAAAATAGATCATACACACTATACAGTCAATAAGCCATAACCAAAGTGAGGTCTAACAAACCTTATAATTTCTGAATAACCTCTATATATTGTTGGAAGCTCCCATTGCCTCTGCCTGCTCTATCTGCATGTCAAATCTACTGCTACTCTCTATATCTGAGGTATTGCAAATCAAAGCAATGCCTTAGCAAGCCATTGCTTGTATAGGTGACCACATTTAATATCAATTTAAGGCATATGAAGTATGACATATAAAATTTTGAGTTTCTAATAAAGTTTATGGATATAAATCATTCATATAAAAGGATGAATCATTATATAGCAAGAATAAAATGATGCATGGATAATACATAGTCATAATCACTTACGAAAATCGATGAGAATCTGGTTTCCATGGCAAGCATAATAATGAACAATGGATGCTCATGCAAATGAGAAAGCTCATTTCAATCAAATCATTATAATAAGGCATGAATGAATATCATAACAAGTCAATCACATCTCCAGAGTGCCCCACCGCACTCTCACATCTGGTCATGAGTACCCATACCAATCCTGGGTCCCTTGCTTGTAGCATGCACACCAGGTAACTCACTTAGCCTGTAGGCCCGCTCACATCTGCCCACCCACATAGGCTTCTCCCAATGTATCCACACCACATGGGTCCCTCACCTGTAACTCACATACTTAGTAGCTCACTCAGCCTATAGGCCCGTCCACATCTGACTACCCACATGGGCTTCTCCTAATGTATTCACACCACATGGGTCCCTTACACGTGGCTCGCACAGCCCATAGGCCCGCTCACATCTAGTCACCCATAAGCACCCACCCAATATATCTATACCACATGAGCATACATAATAAGTGCATAGATAGCTATGCTGCAATGACAACCACTCCACGATCTAAACCACTGTCGTTCACCGTCGACACTGAAACAAGAGTCTACTATCTACCCATCATCAGAGCGGTGTCTATCATCCATAATACTCAGAGGGCGGGTGGCCAACCCTAAGATCCTCTTAGCATAGCATCCACAAGGCAAAAACACTCGTCATAAAATCAACGAAACCACAAATCAAGTATCGAAAATCAATGCATAACCATCCTCGATGAAATCAAATCGAGAGATTATTTTAATATATCAAAATCAGGCATCGAAATCAATGCATAACATCTTCAATTAATCCAATTGGTGCAACATAGATGTATCAAGAAACAATGCATAACCCATGCATATCAAAGGATAGTATAAACCTCAGCAATACGTGCTGAAAAGTTATTTTAAAAAATCATGGGTTTGGCATACATATCCGTACATCAAATAGTTCATATGAATAAAGTCATCAAGTAAATAATCATGATTTATAAAATTATAAGATAATAAATGTAGTCATCTACCTCAAACGAAGTACCACTCATCTGTACCTCCCAAATCAGTCGAACTCAACTCTAGTGCAGTCCTCCACAATCCCATCACCTAGATACATATTACATCCAATCACACTCAAAATTTAATTTATCTAACTTGGATTCTTATTTACACAACATCATGTTTTCATATTCCAAACTATAGTATTCAGGACAATCTAATGATTCCTAGCCTTGGAATCTCAAGGTGGGGCCTACCCAAATTGGCTAATAATTCAAATCATGCATAATTGGCCCACTCATGACCATCTGGTCCTTCTTCTTGATCATATCATTGCACATTTCAAATTACTAAACTCATCATATCAATCTCGATTAATTTATCATTTAAATAAATTAATCAGGCATTATTATATGAATCTCATGCGTAATCATATCTAATCACAATTAGATAAACCAATCAAATGATTAAGATAGTAATCTTATCTCGTAGCAGTCAATTTGAGTAACAACGAGCTGTCTGCTTGGTTAGATAGTCCACCGATTGCCTATGTGACGACTCAGATTTTTATAACATATTTTGTAATATAATTTTTTTTTTCAAAGACAGAGCCCTTAGTAGTAAAAAAAATTCTCAAAACAAAGCAACGAAAATTCTTTTCTTTAGAACTTGTTTTGTAAAACCCAATTTATCACTTCATACATAACATAAATAGAATTTTGTATAAGATAAAATTTCATTAAAGAAATATACTTTTATTAAATTACTGAATCCATCTAGTGGTTCATAGTACATAGCCCATGGTATCATTATAATACTTATCCAAATTACATAATCCAAATTTCAAAGCTCACCATATAATAAAAACTCTCAATACAATAGAATGCTCTCAAATAAAATACAAGTCTTCAAGGGATATACCCTGATCAATTATTCTTCCAAATCTTCTCAAGTCTTGAGCTCCTAATTCTCCTTCTCTATATCTGAGATATTGTAAACATTCAAATATTTACAATATCTCAGCAAGATATGCTTGGTAGGAGATTCAAGAAGCATAATAATTTGACAGTATAATCTTAATACTTCATAATCTCATTATTCATAAACATACTCATGGATCAATCTCTTTACTTTGTCATATATGTACATCCCTATACATATATACTATACATGGATAAATCCATAAAAATCATAAAAATAGTGAAATAGCATTCCCCAAACTAAGCTGATCAACTCTTTCTCCTATAGGAAATTCATATTTTAGCTAGTCATATACTAGAAATTTCCCTTCTTAGGAAATACTGGTAATATACAATTACCTAGCATTTTATCATGACAAAACATAAGGTATTTCACTATGCCTATCTCATATACATCATAGTGCAAAATAAATCAAGGACTGTCATGCTTGCAGCCTAATCCGTACAGCATGCCTAGATAACTGCTTCATGCTTCACTAATACCACAGTGGATAAATTATGTCACTGCCCATATAGGGAGATAGGACTTTCACAGTGGTGGCCTTCCCATAATTGCCCCACCCAAATTTCAGCCTCTCTTTGGGCTTGGTATCTGTCATATCATAATTTTGGGAAGCAGGTGGCCAGACCTCATAACTCCCCTAGCATAGCATCCCTAGGCTCATGCCTGTTAAAACAAAACCACAAGCCTCCATGCTTGTATGTAAAATATTTTTCATACGTATCAGACAATCTGTCTGTTTACTTAGGGCTGGAATATTTCCTATTTCCCTATTTACTTAGGATTTTTCCTTAACTCAATACTTAACCATTTCATATATATATATATATATATATATGTTCTCATCATAATGGTTGGATCATATGGATTTCAAAAGGATTTATTACAAGTATTTACATTATACTTGTCAACATTTTTAGACGTAAGATCATATATTCAACATGTATTTCTCATGTAGATGCATTCATAAAATCCTCCTACCTTCAAGTAGTGGTTCATCTCTTCAAATCTTCCATGATCTTGCTTGGCGTATGAAATCTGTAAATCCATACATACTGTCAATATTTATATAATCTGAATAATCATATATTTTTTATCTTATCTATATTCTTTGTCTAATCTTGTCTTTAGATATAAAGGATCTAAATCTTTTGTCCTATTATGATTTATCTTCCTCAGATAGTGTCTATCCTATTGATCAATAGATCTAATGGTTAGAATGATCTTCTAATTTTTCAGATCTAAATATTTTCTATTCTAAGTCTTTGTGTATTCTTTTCTTTGATCTTGATCTTTTATAGATCTTTTGATCAACAATTTATACTTGCTAATAACGATCAAGGGCTTAGATCTTCTATCATCTAGTTCTTCTTTGATCGAAGTTTAGTTATTTGATCATCCCTAAGGAAGATGATCTTGGTTTTCTTCCTTGAATCATATTTGATCAAGGGTTTGGATTCTTTATCTATATTTGTTTACAACATACATACTTAGATACATAATAAAATACAACATTAGGATTATCATTGTTCTTGATCATTCAAGATCCTATAGATCTTGTTTGATCATCCTTGTCTTACTCACAATTTTATAGGATTATATAATTTACTAACCTTTTATGCTCTTATTATTATTATTCAACCAGTTAATGTTTTACTGGTTGAAGATAACTTATTTCATTCTAAGTCTAGACTATTCTTATTTTCAATTAGCTAGGCCTACTAACTAAATGGTTAAACACAAAGTGGTTACTTCAATCCTCATGTAAATAAGCGTTTAGACCTCACAAACGTCAATAAAAGGTAGGGAAAGAGCGAGGCTCTATTAGAGAACCTCCTTAACCACCATGTTCAGCATTCACTAGAGTGACCTTAGCTCAACCTTTCATAAGATTCCTATGCGCATTTTAACCATAAGTACTTTTTCTAATTGATTTTAATCAATCCATAAATATTTAAAATGTTATTCATAGGATTTATTATTCTCCTAGTTTTGGCCAAGGATTTGATAATTCTTATATTATCCTACTAACTATAGCCTTATTAGGATTATACGCCATGATGTATATGTATTTAGTGAAGTTCATTTACATGTCATCAATTACCTCTTTTAAGGTATTTTCCATAATTCTACGATTAAAATAAATTACACCAATAATTCTAATGAATTTAAAGACAATCATGCTAAAATTGAAAGTATTGACCTGAATTTAAATTTGCTATTTAAAAGAAATTAACTAATAATATTACAACATCTTATTCTAGAAAATTAAAGATAATTACATTAAAATTGGAAAATAGACATGGATCATAATTAAATCAAATTTACTATAAAAGATAATTAATTAAGCATGTGATCAAGCTGTCCTTAGATCCAACCATCCAACTTAGTCCATCTTTTAGATCTAGTGTTGATATTCTTTTAAAAATGAAACCCTAAATCCAACATCATAATAACATGATCATAACCTTAGAGCATTCAATTTATAAGTCCAATTGTCCTAATCATTCTTGATCCATCTGATCAAGGAGATCCATTGAGATTTTCCATGATCATTTTCTCATTTAAGGGCCTACACCTTGATTTATTTCAATCAATCCAATCCAACCATCTCCATGCTATTTTATCATCATTAGATCCTTTGTGGATCTAGATCTTCAATTCTGATCACCCTAGATCTACTTGATCAAGGTGTAAGTAAGAGTATTTTTAATTAACAGAAATGTTTGATGATTAAAATCTTTTTTTTATGGGTTCAGTACGTTTTCCTCATCAAGATTGAAAATCGAACTTAAATCGAGTGAGTAATTGCATTTTTAAAATTTTGGCCGTTTTCAACGGCTGATTTTAGTCTGTACCATTTTTTATCAAATAAACCTATATAGAGGATTAGAAATCCTACTATGATCATCAATCTTAGGGTTTTGACACCTTCTAGATTCATCCATAGTATTATATTTTCAATTTGACATCATTTTGATCAAGATCCATTATTATTGGAACGAATTTTAGTGATTATCATACGTAAATACAATTAAAAACACAAATATAACATCTCCATTGGATTCTACACACCACTATAAATTCATAGCAACTTTCCTATCTAAAATTGGAGCTAAAATGAGCTCTCAATTGAAGAAAAAAGATTTTAGTTAAAAAAAATCAACGGCCCAGATTTGATTTGGCCATTAGAACGTGTTTTAAACAATCTGGAACATGGTAAGATGAACTGGAATGTAACTAGACAATTCTAGAATATGGATAAATGATCTGACCAGGGTCAGTCTCTATTAAGTGTTCAATTTTGGTCAAAATTTCTCTAATTTAGCGTTCAATTAGATCATCTAACCGTTCAAATTTGCAAAACTTAGCTTGATTTTGAATTTAACTTCAATTGACCATCCAAACCTTAATTTGTCAAAATCAATGGTCAGATGATCATTAGAGCTCATTAAATGACTAATGTACGGTTCAAATAATTCTAATTTAGTCTTTTCTTTTGCAGATCAACCAAAGGATGCACGGATGACTAAGATCAAAAGTTAACGGTGCAGATCATCTTAAAGAGGATTGGATGAACCAGATCACCCATGAAGGTGGATGGAATAGTTTCCTAAACAATAATGGAGTTTAATTGGGAATCATGAACAAAAGGGAAATAACATGGAGAAGGCAATTTACAATTGTGGAAGAGTTTCCAAAGTCCAAGGAGGGGACCCAATTTAGCATTCCCTTAATCCCTCTTTCCCTACTTCTCTCTTTCCTATTCTTCCTTCTCTACCTATCTTCCTATTCCACTCTCTTTCCCCACTTCTCTCTTTTCCTTTTTCTCTTTTTCCTTTATTTTTCTTTCCTTTCCCACTCCCTCTTTCCTTTCTTTTCTCTTTCCCTCCTTATTTTTCTCCATTTTTCTTCTCTCTTTTTCCCTTCCTCATTCTCACGTTCTTCCTCTTCTCTCCCCCTCTTCCCATTATCTTCCTCTCCTCTCTCCATTCTCACCACCTTCCTCTTCCCCACTATCTCTCTCACGTCTTTCCCATTCTTTTCTTTTTCTCATTACCTCTCTTCTCGTTTCTCTTCTCTCTCCCTCTTCTCTTCTCTTCCCATTCTCTTCTTCTTCTTCTTCTCTAATTTCTTTCCCACCTTCCTCTTCCTTCTCTCTCTCACGTTCCCAATTTTCTTCCTATCTTCACTTTCTCTTCTCCCCTTCCTTCTCACCGTCCCCCTCTACTTCCAGACCCAGACGGCATTTTTTCCCTCGTCCCATCTATTTCTTTCTCTAATGCTCCTTCTTCTTCTATCTCACCACCTTCCTCCTCTCCACTCTCTTTTAACCCTCCTTGAATAAACCGTAGGAGGTAGGCAAGACCGCACCGGCCCCTCTTTTCTCCCTCTCTCTCCCTCTTCCCATCCTCTCACACGTACCCACCTTATTCTCCTCTCCCTCCTTCTTCTTCTCTCTCTCCTTCTCTACTCTCTTTTCCACAGCTCACTGCCCTCTCTCCCACATTCTTCTCTTTTTGTCCAGGACTCTCCCACCATCTCCGTTCTTTCTCACAACTTCCTCACTTCCCTCTCTCTCTGCACTATCTCTCCCGTACCTACCTCCCTCTATCCCTTCTATCTCTCACTTTCCCTCTCTTACTCGCATCTCCATCTACCTAACTTCTCCCCAAATTCTCAAACACCACATCACCACCAACACACCTCTTCTCCCCATCTGACCAAACCGTCACTCAATCTCCCTCTATATCACTGCTCCAGCACTACCCAGAGTCCCAGCACTCTTCTTTCATAGCGACGTCTGCCCCATTCCGAACCAGCCCCATCACAGATCTTTCCCGGATTCTCTCTCTCTCTCTCTCTCTCTCTCTCTCTCTCTCTCTCTCTCTCTCTCTCTCTCTCTCTCTCTCTCTCTCTCTCTCTCTCTCTCTCTCTCTCTCTCTCTCTCGTCGTTAACACCGTCCCAGGATCTAGAAGTCGGACGGCCCAGGACTACCTCCTCAACCACTGCCCAAGAAAGCCCAAGCGTCTTCCCCTCCTTCTCACGATCACTTCACAACCGTTCTCACACCCTCTGCTCTCCTCTTTTCCTCATCTTCGGCCCAGGGAGATTAGGGTTTTCTCTCATCTCTTCTCCCCTCCTCTTTTCTCTTTTCCTTCTTCCCCTTCTTCTCTCCTCCTCTCCTCTTCCTTTTCCCTCCTCCCTCATCTGTTTCTCTCTTTCTTCGTCTGGTTTTTTCTTAAAAACCAGATTTTCATGAAATTTCAGTTTTGCCCCTCCTCTTTAAAAGAAATTGCATTTCTGTTCTTTTCCGTTAATTCCATCTGTATCTTCAGTTTAATTACGTCTGTGTCCCATTTTATTCCCATTCTATTTTATCCATATTCTGCTATCCAGGAACTATCCAATCTAAATTAGATCATTTAAGGCTTAACCCATCAACGGGTTAGCCTTAATTAACCAAGAATCCCAAAGTTCTCCTTTGTTTCTCAACGGATTTCAAATAAATTTTACAGAGTCATTCTTAGGACATCCCTAAACATAATCAACGTTTCTGATGTTATATCTGAAATTAAGAAATCAATCTGAACCGTCCAAATCTTGAAATTACAATTTAGCCCATATCTCTTTGATTTTGAAGAATCTGTCAAATCCGACCAGTGGATCACTAATCAAGAACGTGTTGAAGATATCTGTAAAGGAAGATCAGTTTTTAGAAGACCAAAAGTAAATATTTTGATAAAGATTGATCTAGGAAAGTAGTTTTTTCTTGTTATTTGATTTTATTTGTTTTATTTTGAAACTGAAAATTCTGTATTTTTGAGACGTTGATTAGATCTGAACATTGATTCTCATTTCAATAATTTTAGTATTTTTGAGTGATTTCTTTTTAATTTTACATAATTAAAATTTATTGAAACTCCTACTTTTTAAATCAAGTCCTCGTGGGATCGACCCGTACTTGCATAAGCTACACTACAATAGCCCGTGCACTTGTGGTTAAACAATCAATAGTCTCAAATCAATGATTAATCTGGGAGTTTAGTTGAGACAGTCTGATTTGGACCTTCAGATCAACCCTTCTTTAGATTTCCCAAATCTAAAACATCCAAAGGCTAATATTTCTTACCCTAGGGTTTGGACCATTTTGGATCGATTGGATGGCTCGGATTTTACATATAAGCCCTCCATCATCTAGAAATGAAGGGGGCTTATCCTTAATTGATTTTTATAATTTTTAACGTAAAACTAATTTTAGAAAAATAAAATTTACATAAAGTAACATGAAATCAGTATAAGAAGTGTTTTCACCTGCCTTATTGGATAAAAACTTAGATTTTACAGCCCAATTTAAAGAATTATCCTCTTTATGATAAGATAACTCGATATCGGCTTGCTTTGTGATTTTCTATTGATTGCACCATTGGATCTTGAAATTGATTTTTGGGTTCTGTAAATAAGATAGTACAGGACAATATGAATGGTGGATCTGTGAGATTTAATTTGGAACAGAGTGCCTAATTGAATTAGGTCTCTTGTTCCAATTTAGAGAGAGGAGAGAGAAAGTGAAAGAAGAGAGATTTTTGGGAGTTTTGAGAATTTCAGAATGAATCTAGATCTAGTTTTTCAGGAGAAGCAAGATAATTTCATGAGAAATTAAATAAATATTTTTGGAGGATTTTTGTGGGTGTAGTTATAGATGTTTTTGAATTTTTCATAATTACTTGTAATAATTATGTTTCAATTCGTTTGAATATTAAATTAACATTGGATCCTCCACTATCACTTCTTCTCCACTAGCAACTAGTAGTGGTTGATCACTCATTACATGTTTTCTGGCCCTTGCAATTCATTTGTAGGCCCCTTGTGGGTTCCATCGGGGTGTGAAAGGACGATTTTGCCTTTTATGGAAAAAATTCCGTTTTATTTTCCCAAACTCGAAATTGAGCGTACTTAGTGGTATTGGAATTGTATTTCTGATTATATTCTAAATATTGATGTCTTAGATCTTGGTTATGGGTAAAATTATCATTTTATCCTTTTATTAATAAAAATTAAAAAAAAACATTTTAACTCAGAATTAAATGTACTTTGTGTCATTTTAATTAATTTTTAGAGTACATTCATAATTTTTAAGTTTTAAATTATATTTTAATTTCTATAAAAAGAGAATTTTTAATAACCTAATATTTCAACTCAAAATTTTTAAAATTCAAACTAAATTTATTTTCTCAATCAATTTACAAAAATTAGGACTATTACAACTCAGTTATGCCCGATCATCAGATATCCATGCTGATCTCATCAAAATTCTTTACCTGATCGCCTCAGATCATATAACAATTTAGTAATTATAACCAATTAATTCAAATAAGAATTCTGGGTGGTTCAGATCATCAAATTAGATCTAATTTCATACCTAAATTTTCAGTTGATCTTAGTCTTTGATCTAGATCAGCTAAATTATCTCCATAAATGTTTCAGACCCAACATTCTTATATAAATCCATGATCTACATTTCATGAAGATCACTACAAACTACTTGGATCAAAAAAACAAAGTCATCATCACAGATCAGATGATCTAACCTCCGATCAAAGGTCTAGTAAAATCCATAGTTAATCTTCATTGATCATGAAATGAGAAGATGAGTTTGTTTCTCGTGTTTTCAAGATCCTAGGGGTGATCATTCCTGAATTGTCTAGAATAGAGAATGGGGCGTAATAGGTCAACTTAGCTCCCAAACGAGTTAAGGATGAATTGACTGGTCGAGTCAACCCACCCTAACTCGCAAGGCTTAAGGGGGAAATGATGGAAGAGGGGATGGCTGCTGGCGACGTCACTGCCTGATCCTCATCTCCAAGGGAAAAGCAGGGGAAGAAGGGTCCTAGCTGGCCAGCCCTTCCATGGCCTGGCTAAGCTGGTGACAGGAAAGCAAGGGAGGGGAAAGAGAAGCCGATGCGGCCGGCCCGTGCGCACACTGGCGTACCGGCTGGCTGTGCTTCTGGAACCCGACCGGAGAGGGAAAGAGGGGAGGGAGATGGATGAAGAGGGCTCCTGCCCTAGTGCATCCGCCTGCAAGGCTGTTGATGGTGCCGGAGGAGGAGGGACCGGGGGAGGGTTTCCTCGGGGTGCCTGCTCAGGCGATCCATTCGCACCGAAGAAAGGGAGATAGGCGGCAGGGGAGGCCTGCTCCGGTGGGCGCGCAAGCCAGGGAGGGGAAATGGGCTGCTTGCCGGTGAAACTCTGATCTGGGTTTCTTTTTGCTGCCGTTAAAAGGAGGAAGACGAGGGAAAAAAAACCGATCGGGTGGCCGGTGACCATCTACTCATCATCGGTCTGAACCCGACAGAGAGAGAGACGGAGGGTTTTCAGTTGCTCTCCTCACCAGCACCTGACCTAACAAAAATCATCACCGGAGGAAGGGCATTTGCCCGGGGAAGGTTTAGGTCGCCGGAATGTTACCGGTGTCAGGAAAGAGGGATATAGGATGGGGGGGCAGATGCCGGGTTTTCTCCCTTCTTCCCCGGCAGCCTCCTGTAAAGATCCTGCCCCAACCGCAGCCCATCACCGAGAAGACGGGCCGACGCGTGGCGACTGACAGTTTTTTCAGTCAAAAATCAAACTGCACTTTTTATTAATTTTTTCAAAGACCCAATAAGTTGTTTGGAACGTCCAATTACTTTGATTTCTCGTGGATTCCCTATTTCTTGTGTGCGGAATACGATGAACGGCTCATCTCATGCATGAGAAAAAATGAGCATGGTACCCATTATGTTAAGGACCCAAAAATGGACATCTAGGAAGTCACAAGAACTAGCCTCAAGTCCTTTACTCAAGCGGTTAGAAAGGGTTCGCCTGGACAAATTATTTTAAGATTGCATGATCTTTAGATTGGGTTCTCCGGATGAAGGCCCTTGATCGTTCTACAACTGGGTCCTTCTCGTTCCTATTCACTCCACTGAGTTCATAGAAGTGAAAAATAAATAGCTATCCTTTCAAGTACATGCACAGGCACCCTTGGGCGGGTACAAGCACAAACTACATGTCCCTTGCAGCCTCAAGGGAGAACTTTCACACGTACATATCCTCTTCCTAAAGCTAGTTTATTGACAATTAACAGGAATGGGCGGGGTAATTGAATCTGATACACTTGCACTTCACTGTTCTTTCCAGATTCGACCTGTGACTCGCAGCTTCAGCTCCTGTCGGTTGCCACCTGAGAAAAAGAGTGCCATATTCCGGTGAATGACCAGTCCATCGTAGCTATCTCGAACCTTCCTGTGACTGTCTCTGATGCTCCTTGGTATACCCTGCCATATCAGTTTCCGGCCATTGCCACCCACTTCAAGACTGTAACTGAAGTTCTTGGCTTCATTATCGTCGCCCATGAATCTTAAGAATGCCATGTAAACAGGAGCCATTCCCAGTAGGAAGGCCTCAAAATGAAGGCAGAAGTGCTGCCCAAAACAATTGAAAACCTGCAGAAAAGATTCAAACAGAATTAGAAGGAATGATCTGTATCAGGATAGCAAAAGTTTCATTGATGGTGCAAGAAAAGTATGGTATATGTATGCGAGCACTAACATCCACTACACTTTTCTCTGCCATTTCTAATCCTGTTAGAATAAGTTCATATATCTGAATAAACCATACCTTGGACACAACATTCATCTACATTGCAGGTTTAAGCCCTTAGGCTTCAGAACCAGATTCATGTGGAAAATGTGAAGCTGTTCATCCATTTTCTTAGACCGAACTCATCAATGAAGATACATTAGATGACTAGTCACATACTTCACTGTTTTCCTAGAAGCCATTTGATATTCATTCAAGACAGGTTTGTCTAAGAAGTTAGTAACCCATTTATGGTGCTCGTACAGCATTCTTGATTATGCTTGCCAGATGCAAATTTAATGGGAAGGACGCCTCCATATGCCATGCAGGACTCTCAAGGAAACCAATTTCATCAAGCAAGGCTAATGAAGAAGCATTATATTCTTCTTTATCCTATGTAAATCTAACCTTTGTCACAAGTATAGCAAACAATCTTGAGGGAAGATTCAGAGTGGACCTAGAGGGCCACTAGATACCCTGTTTTCAGATAAAAAGAGCTGCGACCTTGCCATTTGGATATTTAACCTCCATTGACTATGGATAAGTAAACTACGTTCTCTTTTATCATACAGAAGTATGCTAGCTTCACATGGAATATTGCATAATTAAGGGCAGATTCAAAGTCGAAAATTGGATCCTGCTCTCCATTGACATCCAAATAAGAGCTGTCTGGAATAAGGTCTTATCCTGGTTTAGAGAATAGCTAAGTGTTTCTGATGTTTTTGGAAGCCTCTACATCTCAGGGATCTTGGGACCTCAAGTAAGATTTTGCTGTTGATCCATTGCAGTGGTCTGTTTCCAGTTGGAGTGGAAGAACATGAGGATCTTGGAGGAAAAAGGCTTCCATCACTGACTGGGCTCCAACTGGTAAGAATTTTGGGGTCATTTAGATCTGAATTAATGAGAATGGAAAGGTTTTCTCTGAGGTAAAATCATCAGGGAAGGTGGCCCTGGAAGGACTTCGACGGTGGCTAATGCAAAATAATTATATTCATCAGGGTGCTATTTCTTTCAGTAACCCAATGCAACAGACTCCAGAAGAAATTTTAGGGTAAAAAGAGTAAGACAATCGACTGTCACTCCAGCTTGTGTATATTAAAGATCTTACTAAAGTCTGAATTCCATGTTTGGTTAATGAGGCAACAAATTTTAAAGAGGGGGCCATTCGTAGATTGCTGATTGAAGGTGGCTGGGAAATGTTTTCTCAGGACCTACAGGCCCTTGAAGGCTGGGTTCTTCATTGGCGGAATCTATGACAGTTTGTTAGGAGGTTAAAGCACCTTCTTTGGTTCTACAACATCTCCAGGTGTACGGACTGCTCAATACAAGAAGGCTTAGGAACCACTAAGGAGTAGGGTAATCTCTTGCCTTTTTTTTTTTTTTTTTGTAATCCTAATAAATCAGTAACCTTCTTAATGAAAAGAAGAAGGGCCACAATTGAGTATTTGAGTGGAGGCACTATTAATCAAATAACAAAGGGAAAGCAACAGCAGATAATAGATTGTAAACTAACTCTCAAGTTTGGTTTTTCATGATTTGATTCCAAAAAGATATTTGACTCCAAAAAGATACAACCAATATAGTGATCAAGCCTCAGCACAAACAGAGTGCAAAAAAGAAAAAGGAAGCAGCTGTTCACAAAAAGGGGGAGAAAGCAAGTACAGAGAGAAAGATATAAGACTGGATCTTGAAGTTTCTCGTATTGAGTAAATGTTGAAAAAATATCAAAGCAGTCAATAAAAAAGAGAGTTTCCTTGATCAGTGAAATAGGTGTTCCAGATTTCATATTCCATAACATATAGGCATCAGAACATTAAACATTTTAAAATCTCTATTCCCTTGCAACCTTTTATCTTCTCAAGCAAAAAGTAGACAGCAAATCACAAAACGAACAAGTCAGAGACAAAGAAATGACAGCAGAACATTGCACGTATACAGAAGCAGGCGGGAATTCAAAGGCAGCAAAATACCCCGAAAGTACAAGGGGTAAGCACATAAAACTTCAGCTACCTCTACCAGTGGAAAAGTGGCTCCTGCTGCAGCAATTATCACACTTCCACCAATGGTATATTTTCTAAATATTTTATACACCTCTGATCATTTTGATCTTTTGCATAAGGTCCTGGACTTGCCAGATACAGTCCTCTTTGCCTTCGTGGATTGTAATTACCAACTTCACAAACAGAAGGAGCATTTTCTTCAAGTTGACATCCACTAACTTCTCATATGAAACCTTTTTACCTGACTATATCATATATTTGAGTGCCTCTGTGAGTAGTACTGAAATATGTAGTATAAATAGCATACACAAGAGGCAGCCACATGAATTTTATCTGAAATCAAGGTGCATAGTTCTACCCTATTCACCAATTCATGTGTATACAATGTACTTGTGTTTGATCTTAGCAACAAACATAGGGAATAGTCTGGAATACTCAAGGAAAAGAAAAACAAAACAAAAATAAAAACCACTGTGAGAAGTCAAAGGACACAAAGTAGCAAATTGTAAGACTTGTTAACAGCTTCTGCTAAATGCAGGAAAATTTTAAGCTTAAGATCCAAGAAGCAATGGTCCTATACTACTTTTTGCTAATTTACTGATACATGGCAGCAAAGAAAAATGATAATAGGTGGCTTACTGTGAGCATCCATGTTGCATTCTCAACCTCTTGTGGATTGGATTTGACGTATCGATGATTAAACGTGCATCCGTCATGCATGTCCACCTTGTGGTCATTTCTCAGATGGGCTACAAGTGTCGGAATATCACCAGTGACCAGGCATTCTGAACCTGCATAAGGGCAGTTATAGGGCCTGAACCTGCACTGTTGCTCATGTTTCAATTTGCTATAGTATGGAAAAATGTCAGGGCATCCATGGTTCTGATATCTACAAGGAAGTTCGAGGGACTCAGCAACTTTTTCAAGAGCTAAGCATCTTATATTACCAAGTTCATATCGGCAAGTAGGACAGTGATTGTGTACTCTGAGCTTGCAATTTGAGCAAAGAGTGTGACCATTCGGGCACTGCAAATGGAAACAAAGAAATTTTTTGATTTAGCAAAAATAAAAAAGAATACATGCTTCACATTTAATAGGATGAAAAAGAAAAATATGACAGAAAACATGTTTCATACTAGCACCGAAGCCTTCTAGTGTAGTGGCACTAGGAAGAGTCTCTCACTTGGGAGATCAGTGTTCAAGGCCACTAGGAAGAGTCTCTCACTTGGGAGATCAGGGTTCAAGGCCGTGCATGTGTGGTGTCCTACTTTCAAAAGAACAAACATGTTTCATTCTTCTACTTGCAACTTCCATTTATTAAAAGAAATATATCCCTCAAATGCAATGGAAAGAACATAAAAAAGATGCCCCCATATACACACACACACCGACATAATATGAGAAGATGGGTTCAGAAACTTAGAAAGACTGATGGTCCACAAATTAATGACATAGCATAAACAAAAAGTAGAAGAGACTAAGAATGAAACCTGATGGATTGGAGGATACATTGAATTTGTGCAAACTGGACACTCAAGAAGTTCATGGACACCATTGGTGGAGGATACACCTGCTTTCAAGGAAGAAGCCATAGAAGGCTTGCATAGCTGATAATTTTCCAACTCCTCACTTGTAGTGCATAATTCATGATCCGTGGTGTGAGATTCTGGAACTTCCTTGTAAATACTGCTCCCCGGAGTCATAATTGTTCGGTCAGTTCCTCAAAACCAACGAGGCTAATAATTGATGCTACAATTCAATGTCCCCACTTCTTCCAGGAATGCACCTATTTGATTCATATATCTAAGAAAATCTTCAGTTCTGCACGACATATATTACATGACTGTTAACTGTAACTTGCAATTGTGATGTTGACCACTCGGCAACTTCTGATGCTTGTTCCGCTTAGCAAGGAGAGGAAAGCTTCAAGTTTCTGATTTTAGACTACCTGCACAAACAAACCCCTGGCTTAGGCTTCTGAGAAAAGGAGCTGATAAAATAGAACTGTCTAATATACACTAACTCCAAATGTTAGCTGGAAAAGCATACAGAAGGCAGGAAGTTTTAATTTTAAACCATATCGGTATGACTACAGGAGAGGATCCCCTGATTTCGGAGACAAAACCAAGTTATTTAGAACCTTTATCGCCATTTAGTTGTGTACTACCACCATTTGAACCAAAGGTAGACTTGTGGTTGAAAGTCAATAAATAAGCAATGAAACATAAGAAACATCTGAACAAGCACAAAAGGATTGTGTTATGTATAACAAGTAATTGTTTGGACAAGATTGAGAACTCATATAATAGAAGTTCATCTAGAAATCAAAATAACATCCACTCATTAGACCTTGTTGACGTTTATGTGTCTGCACATGTTTCTTTGTGTCTATAAATAGAGTTATACTGCAATGTATTAGCAAAACATCCCATCCAATAGACTATAAAATAGATCGAATCACTCCCAAACTATAATCAGTCAAGTTGAATCACAAGTATGCAGTCAACCAGAAGGACCGCATGCGCATATACTCTGAGATTTATATGGTAATTTTTTATTTTCATACATCAATTCAGCAAAAGTACTCCGCTTTCTTTTTCATGATTCTCACATTAAACGTCTCAAAGACACCAGATCTCACAAAAAATGGAGATAAGGGCTGCTCACATTCCAGAATTTCAGAGAACAACAAAATGGTGACCAAATTCAAATACCCAACAATGAACTAGCAAACCATCTCAGGTAAGCAAAAATCCTAGAAGAACTTGCTAAAATGCAACTGTTTCCCTGTCCTAAAATCAGATTCTAATTATTCCGTATCCTAAATCCAGCATAAGACTACAATGATCACAAATTTTGAAAGGAATGGCCAAAAGTAGATATCCAAACTTCCACTTCTAAAGAGAAGGCAAAAAAAATGTAAAATCAACAAACTTGCCCAAGCCTTTCAAATTCAACATAAACGATTTCTTTCACTTGCAGATTGGATATCTGCATTCACCAAAGAAACGTTAATTTGTAACCACACTCTAAAGTTCACAGCTCCAGCAAAAGCAGAATTCCAATTAACAAATCCACATGCACATCAAATGAAACTCCAAGAAAATCCAAACCGGAGCTCATTTCTAACTAATCCCAGAAAAAAAATTCCATTTTCCCTCGTCTTTTCCATAGAAAAGCAAAAACCCATGACAACAAACAAAGAAATCAGATAAATTTCACCTTCTCTTACCTCTGTATGCCATTCTCAAGCCCCAAGCAGCACCTGATCCAAACTCAGAAACCAATCACAATTGCCTCCAAATGGAACAAGAGAAATAAGATCAGGAAGTAGATAGAAATGGAATCTGTTCTACAACCACCTTCTGATTACCAGACAAACGAAAAAGACAGGAGAATCAAAGAGAAGATGATAAAGCGGTGCCGACTCATCGCCTCGGAAATCGACGAGGAGAAAATCCAAGAACCCAAAATTCTCGCCCAGCCACGATTGGCCATCGAAATCTCAATCTAGGGTTTCATGGAGCTGCCAGGCAGGAAAATCTCTCTGAAAATGTTGTAGATTTGGTAATCAAGTCCAACTTACTGAAAGAGAGAAACAGATGGCGGAGAAAGAAAGGAGGGACACAAATATATAGGCGAAATTGATATTGCCACCTCTTTTTAAATGTAACAGCCTTGACTTCATCTGAACCGTCTGATCTCCACCGTTGAAGGGTGCAAGTGATACGAGCCGTAGGTATTCTAATAGTGAATTTGGTTATTGTCGAGGATTAGAATAAGATGCAGCGATCGATGGCTATGTGGAAGCTGACAAAAAGGAGAAAATTTATTGGTCTGCATGGTTTAGTGGTATTAATGCAATGTGGGCCACGTCAACTTGTCTTCAAGTATAGATTTAAAATATATGGGTGGTGGAATGGTGCAGTGTAACGCGCGTCTCCATCGTAAGTTACCGTGGGGCATCCTACATTGACATAATGGGACCATTTATAGTTGATCCAAACCGTTTATCTGATCATTCCTATCGGACGATTCTAACAATCGAAAAATCGTGCGTTTTGGCTGAATCCATGATTGCTCATGCCAAGTTTCTATCACTCTGTGTCTACTGATCAAATTCATTTCCAATGTACATGATTTTTGAACTCCTATATTAGTCAGATCATCCGCAAATAGGATCCATTGGAGCTTCAGATATCAGCTGATATTGGTCTATGGTCCTCCTTTTAAGCAACTATAGAAACCAATAACAGCCATTGGTGCAGGATAAAAAAAAACAAAGGCATCCCGGTGGATGAAGCTCTCGTGTATCTGAGATTTGAGGAAGGGACGGATCATAAAGCTCTATTGTACACAGTCTTACTTGCATTTTAGAAGAGAATGTTTCCATACCTCGAAGTCAGTCAACAACAATTCTATCGTTGCACTAAGGCATGAGTTTGCGAGCCATATCCAGGGATGCATCAAAATGTATTCTTTGGCCTATGATCGCCACCATTATTAGTAGTAAAAGTCCTAATTACAAAGAACCCCCTTTTATTCTTTGTTTAAAAGTTGGTCTTTTTTCATGAGCCCTTTCAAACTTTCAATAAAAGTCATCTTTGTGGATTTGTTTTCATTTTTTGTTCAAAACTCATTTTCTAAAAGAAGAAAAATCTGATCCTTACTTCATCTTTTTCTTCCCACATCTCATTTTCAAAGTTTTCTTCTACATTTTAACCCTAACTTCAAATTTGTACATAATAATATAATTTCTATCTAGTATATGATATTTAATTTTATTTATAATAACAGAACTTTATGCTTAAAATGTCACTAAATAGGTTGCTATTATTTTTTTTATAATTTTTTTAAAATTTGCCATCTTTTTCCTAAATTTTTCTTGAGTTTTCCAAAATTTTCAACATTTTTCCCTCGCCAACTTTTTCCTCACTCCAAACTTTGCAGGAATGACCCTAACTTTTTATTTTTGGCGAAACTAAATATGAATTTTACAGATAAACTCAGATTTGAAGAAAAATTCATCAAATTCTTAAATATTATTTATAGACCTAATAAAATGTTTTTCTAATTTTATCATTTTTGGCTTGCCAACTTATTCGAAATATGAATTTTGTAACTATGCTCATACATCATTTTTGTGTACAAGACAAATCCAGCCACTATTTGAGTGGAAAAAAAAAAAAGAAGAATTAATAAAGTTAAAAATGAGAAAGGGGCGCCCCTATCAATAAAGGGTCGACAAGTCACTTCAGAAATAAATATCTCTTGTATGGATCAGGCATAACCAACTTGACCCAGTATAGAGCATGGTCCACCACCTCTGCAGTGGGGGCCACATCAAATTTGTAGCTTCCTTGCAACATTTCTTAATTGTATGGGGAATTATACAATAGTGCCAGCCCCCCACGACCACATCTTAGGCAAGCTATATAATTCCAAGTTACCCTGGATTCCCAATAATCGATACCGTTTGCTATTTTATCCAAACTTTGATGAATATGTTCCGAAAATCTCATCCGTTGGATAATTCCATTCAATATTTCTTTAATTGTAAAATGGATGGTAAACAACTCTATTGTATACTAGACAGTAAAGTCACCATGCCCCTTATGCCACGGGCGACACACACATTACAATGACTAGGACAAAGGGCCACGATCCAGTAAGGGTGAGCTAACCCCAGAAACTCATCCTCAATTTAGATTGCAGGATGAGCATGAAACCTATGCTTGCGCATTTGTCGATAGGTCAAATCCAATATGTAATTATAGAAATAATTATTGGAGACTCAAATGATGAATATGCAAGCACGATAACTTATATGATGTTCTCTATGTCCTTAATTTTAGGAACTTCTGCTCATATATTTTAATTTGATCTATCTACGAAAACTGATAACATTCAAGATTATGCAGTATTATGTAAGAAAGATTCTTTTTTGGCTCTCTTTTTAGCACTACATGTCTTGTCACTAAGAGGTCTTCCTCCACCAACAGGTTTTCAAAAGACTTCATTTATTCTTGTAATGGCCAATATTGTGAATGGTTTAGATAATTTAGAATCAAAAGGTATGATACTACATCAATCAAAGATATAATAGAGGAGTGCTAAGGGAACGCGCCTCGTAAATTAGCTTTATTGAAAGCACCTAACTTTTGCACGAAGGGTTTCACCTTTGGATGATTGATTGATCCATTCATCTAATTGCTCGAACTTTAGGTATCTAGTAAAAGGAAATTTATTTATTTTATATGTTGTATATTACAAAAGCTAGAATCATCCAATCCCCCACACTTTTCCAACTACTAAACATCAAGAGCTAGAGAAATCAAATGAACCGGTGGGATCATTCCATCATGCAAAAGTAGTAGGACCCTTTCATTTGGCATCTCTCCTAGTGACTCCTGAAATAATAAGCCTAGTGTGATGTCAAGGCCTAGTTCCACAATAAGAGAAATTAGATGAACAGGTCTAATAAATATTATTTAAGAATTAGTAGTCATCCACAATAAGAGAAATCAGATGAACAAAGAAATGCCAATTTTCTCGAGTAATGATTGAGAAGCTCAAGGAGTTTGATTGTATAAATACATTAATAGTAGATGAATGCTAAAAGAGCCACACTTTTGCATCAAGGTGGACCACTTTCTGATGATCTGACTTATTCATCTAATTGCTTCGCTTTAAATGGCTAGTAGTTCAAAACCCGTGCAGATTATTAAATCATTTTAGCATTCAAAAAATTAGTTTATTATAAGAAAGAACATTTCTACATTAAACCTCCAAAAATGCAGTTTTTCGATAAAATGTGATTACATGGATGGATCGAATCATCCAAAGATTGGGCTTTTTCATCCAAAAGTGTGGTTGGGTACTCTAGGAGCAGAAGGGTCTCAGTTTTAGATGAGCTATTTGGCAAATTAGGTTGATTATAATATATCTAGATTCTAATTGAATCCTGCCCATAGAACATAACATTATCAAACCGACTAAAAAATGTGACTACAAAATTGTCCTCGCTTGAATTTTCACAAATATTTAATTTCGTCCAAATGGATCTAAGTGGGCCATCTATGAATCATCCAAATCTTCAATCAAATGCAACATGGTTTAGGTTTACTATTTTGGGTTCACCAAGAGATTCTCAGGTTATATTTAAATGGTGCAAAAGACAAGACTTTCCTAGTATTATAGTGAAAGAACTCACTAATTAGAGGGTATTAAGGTCAGCAACTATTTACTTGTTAGGCTTTGGTTAGGGGTCACATCCATTTACAGGATCAGTTACGTTATTAGAATCTCCTTATAAAGTGGATTAATTATTGCCCTAACAACAAAAGTCTCTTAAGATTCTTCTTTTTGACTAGTGATAATTCTTTTTAAAAAAAGAGAACTAGTAAATTGGATATGTATGAAATGGAGAAAAAGTCATCCTTTACCAATATTAACTATAAAAAGGTGCATTTATTATCTATACTTTAAGTTAAGAAATATAGAAGGAAGTTGTAGTGCAATAGTAGAGTTGATACAAGGTAAAGATATGTACTATAGACTCTTGTGGTCCTCTGCTTCTTTAGACTCTGCATATGCAGGAGCTTTGTGTATCAGACTATCCTTTACTTTACTTTAGGTTAGGAAATAATATTCAGCTCCCATAAAATATGGTGGGTAGAAGTACAAGGAGGGCCACTGGCTCAATGATTCAAACAGTTTGTGTGGTGGACCTAATGTGACTACTCTACACTACCAAAATCCATCCAATTGGACAGTTCTAAGCCTCCCATTTGTGGCCCTTAAATAATTTGAATAAAATGATGAAAGAAAAGCCTGTATTTATTGGGACTGCAGTGAGGGCTCCAAATGTCACACATTTTGGTGGGGCCGACTCTCGAGGCATAACTCATCCACAAGAGGACTAGTTAAAAATGAACTTAGTCACTTAATTTTTCCTTGATCACATGGATCATAGGACAAGATGTAGATGCTGAAAACTATATAATTTCTCTCCCTCTCTCTCTAGACACCGTGTACTTTGCAACCACAAAAGGCATATGGAGGGTTAGAGGTCTTGATTATTTAGATGATTCGGGAGTGGAAGATTAGGGTGAGCAGCCTGGTGCACGAAACTCCCGCTTATTTGCGGTCTGGGGAAGAAGCGTACCACAAGAGTCTTTAGTAGACAGCCTTATCTTATATTTTTGTAAGAGGTTATTTCCGCACCTTAAATTCATGACCTCAAGGTCATGTGATGACAACTTTTACTATTTGACATGAGATTTGATACCTGGGCCATCTGAACAAAGCCGAATTAAATGAGCATCTCAGATCTATGAGTGCATTTAGACTGAACCCAAACAAACATTTTGAATCATCAAGAAATACAAAAGGTGGGCCTTCTTTCCTCCTATTTGGTACTATCTATTATTCATGGAAGCACCGAATACTCTCTCTCTCTCATCTATTTGCAGCCACACGACACTGAAGGGGAGAAGGCTTTAGAGGTATCCAGTAGATGAGATTTTGACAATGAAGCCATCGACTTGAGGGCGAATCAGATGAAGATTAGCCAGCAGCTAGTTTTTCTTATTCCCTTTCTTATTCCATGCACGCTGGTATCTATGAAAGCAACGAATACCGTCTGTATGTGTATATACCGTCTGTATGTGTATACTTGAGTGCATTTAGAGAAAAATCCAACTTCAGAGGCAACTGGCTTGAGCAATGGACTTGCTTGAGTGTTAATGGGTTAGGAGCAAAGGTGTCCACACTTTACTTTTTATCGACATGGCTAACTAGCCCACCTTTGCGAAGATCCAAATCATTTCACAATCTTGCTCACCGTAGATAATCCATGCACTGAAAATCTCATCCATTAGATAATTCTAACATATTTTCCCTTACTATGGAAAAATGGACGGTGAAGATGTTTACCATCCATTTTAAAAGTAAAGGAAAGATAGCTATGATCATCCAGTCGATAAGACTTCAGTTCATAGCCCATATTCGGGGCCCAGATGATGAAAATGATCTCAATCATTGAAAACATGGGCCCCATTTATACTTTAGCTGGTAGAGTAGATTGTACCTTTTAGTCGGACGACTGGCGCATAACTACCCATAAGCCGCAGACGTACCCGCATTTCAAATACAGAGCGGGTTCGTTCCGAGTTTGAATCTCAGAAATCGTTTCGTTTCTCGAAAGGAACGCTTTCTTCCGAATCAGGGCAAATTCAAGCATTGCAGGTCAGATTAGAAGCTTAATGATCGAAAAATGGATTCAGAATATCTGGGTTTCCCTTTCTTTTCTTTTCTTTTCTTTTTTGCTTAAAATCCTCCCAAATCTAGGGTTCTTCCAGGCCTTTTCTCTAACCCTGAATTACTCTCTTAGTTTCTTTCCACAGTTCGCAGAAAGAGAGTTCTTCTACGTATTTGAAATCCTCCAACGTGGTTCTCTAGTACATTCTCTATCGTTTGATTGTTGATTTTATCCATAGAGAATGGATAATGCAAACACAACCCAAATTCCTTCTGGTGTGAGACAGTCGAATCTAAACAAGTCGTTCAAGCGGGCGATTCGATCGATGTTAACTGCGTGTCCCAAAGAGGTAACTTTTGCTATGTCACCCACCTTAAATTTGGGTCAGTTACTCAGTTTAGCGCAGTTTATGGGTTTAAAGTGTAAACTTTGACATGAACTAGGAAAATTGCAATCTGGGCTTGTAAGCTTACAAAAATTCATTTTGGAAAACGATCTGAACAAACCCGTATAGCAATTTGTGTCTCTCTTGTTTGCTTGGGTAAATAAGAGTTGTTTCTGTACACTCAAACTAGATTCGGGTCTGTTTAGATCAATTTATGGGTGTAAACTTCAATATTTATAAAGAAACTGCTTTCTGAGTTTGTGAGAGCGCTAAAAATCAGCTCGTGGAACACAGAACGAAATCTAAAGAGAACCATATGACAATCTGAGTCTTTCTAGTTTGCAGCTTCTTCTTCTTTTATGTAAACATGGATTATTTTTATCGCTTTTGCTACATTGGTTGAGAAGTTAAGAGTTGTTTGCTGTGTTCCACTTTGAATTTCGGTCTTTTAAAATCTGTTTATGTATGTAAACTTTGATATGAATTGCGAAAATTGCAGTCTGGATTTGTAAGCATAACATAAAATGAGATCCATAGAGGTTAATATAGCAATTGAGTCTTTCTAGGTTGCGGTTATGCCTTCTTAAGCCTGAACTAGGGATTCTTCTACTGGGATAAAAGCCCTTTATACCCTCAAGTGATATGTTTGTTTTAATATGTACATTGATGAGAATTCTAGTCTAAGAGGTAATTTTATCCTTTTCTTTACTGCATTGGTTGAGAATTTACATTTTGTTTGTTGTATAGCCACCTTCAATTGGGGTCTATTGATTCAGTTTTTGCGTCTAAACTTCAACATGTTTGTAGAGTTACCAAAATTCAGTTTACAAACACAAAATGAGATCTGAAAAGGCCTGTATGGAAGTTTGGGTGTTTATACTTTTTAGTTAGTTTTTGTTAAGCATTAAATATACATATGAGTGTGATATGTTTGTTTGATATGTATATGGATAGGAATTCTGTAACATGTTTTCAACATTTGGCCCTGCCATGCAAGGAGATCTGTATCGGCTTTTTATCCAGGTTGGCTTTTCTTATAGACTGTTTGTCATACTTTACTTGCTTTCTTTATGCCTTATGAATGATGAGAAACCACTCTCTAGGTAATTATTGTTCTTCAAACTGTTTTGTACATACTAACTGATACAAGACTCTCATTTTTTCCACATAATTTAGTTTGGTTCTGGATTCAGGAAGGCAAATCAGAAAAATTATAGCCTGTTCATTGGCTGATTTAGTTATTTCCTTAAATTGTCCCAGCTGCTAAGCTTATGTTTGTTCTATCTCATGTTGCAGGTCATAACTTCATTGCATGGAAACATAGAGGTAAGCTTTTTATATTCTTGATTGCAATCCCTTTCTTGGCTTCTTAGGATAACTTCATCATCATCATCACGACCTTATCTTGATAAGGGCTCGGCCACATGAATCTTGTTTCTCCATTCCCCTTTATTAAGTGTCATGGCTTCATTTAGTCCCAAAGTTTTTAAATCATTTCTCACCACTTCTATCCACGTTCTTTTGGGCCTTCCCCTTGCCCTTCTAGAACTTTCAACTTAGATTGTCTCACTCCTAACCATTGCCATTTTCGGTATTCATTGGACACGTCAAAACCATCTAAGTGTCATCTCACTCCTAACTGGTGCTGTTTTTGGTCTTCGTTGGACATGTCTAAATCATCTAAGTCTAATCTCCATCATCTTGTTACCTATTAGTGCTACTCTTAAGTTTCCTATAGCAATTCATTTCTAATTCTATCCTTTCTTGTCTTGCCACTCATCCATCTCAACATCCTCATTTCAGAGACACTTATCCTATGTACATGTTATTCCTTAACTGCCCAACACTCTAATCCATAATGCATGTCCAGCCTTACAACCATCTTATAGAATTTTTCTTTCAGTTTGAATGGCACTCACCGATCACACAAAACTCCAGAGGCGCATCTCCATTTGTTTCAACCCCCTTGGATTCTCTGGGTAACCTCCCTCTTAATCTGTCCACTCTCATGAATTACCGATCCCAAGTATAGGAAGTATTCTTTTAAGGGGATTTCTTTGTTATCAATCTTTACTGATGCTCCACCCCCCGCTCCTCTCCTTGCTAAAATTGCATTCCATATACGTGTCCTAGTTCTACTAATTTTAAATCCTTTAGATTCTAATGCATCTCTCCATAACTCTAGCTTTGTGTTTACACCCTCCCTTGTCTTATCAGTCAAAACTATATCATCTACAAATAACATGTATTATGGAATCTACTCGTGCAGATGTTTTGTTAACTCATCCATAACCAATGTCAAAATATACGAGCTCAATGCCAATCCTTGGTGCAATCCTATAGTGATAGGTAAATCACCAGTCTCTCCACTAGTAGTCCTAACGTTTGTTATTGCTCCCTTATACATATCCTTAATTATGCCTATATACCTCCATGAAACCCCTTTCTTTCCCAACACCCATCATATTAACTCTCTAAGGATCCTATCATAAGCTTTTTTTAAGTCAATAAAGACTATGTGGAGGTCCTTCCTCACGTCCTTATATTTCTATATTAAATGTCTAAGCAGGAAAATAGCTTCCATGGTAGACCTCCTAGGCATGAAACCAAACTGGTTCTCCAATACACTTGTCTCATGCCTAAGCCTCTTCTCTATCACTCTTTCAAAAAGTTTGATGTCATATGATTTTATGAAATGTACTTTGAGGCCCTTGTGAGAAATGATTTTTTGTTGCTTTGATGTTTTGACATGGTACCAATGTTTAGCTGATGCCATTGGCTACCTAAGCAAGTCTTAGCCCTAGAGAACTGAATTGTTTGTATTAGTTAGCTAGCATAGTCAATAGTAGTCACCCATTAGCATTTCAATTAAATGTGCCACGCATTCTATATTTTGGCTTCTAAACTATTTCCTTTCTATTTCACAGGATGAGTTCGATTCCATATGTCAGGAAACACAGGTGCCTGTGTCTACATTCTATTTGCGACATATATGGTATACATGTGCATCGTGGAGCACAAAAGACTAGGAAGACACGTCAGCAATTCCTAGTTCACTTAAAACATATTCCCAAGTCATAGCAGATATAATTTATTAATTTCAACAATTTCATCTGATCTTAGATGTCTCATTTTAATGTATTTCTAGATTCAGGATGATTGTTAAAGGAATTCAACAAAATATGGAACTTGCACAGCTTAGCAATATATGGGGACAGTGCAGAATTATTTCAAAGATTAACTGGCCAAATCACAAGTAGACACGATGATTTCTCTCTTTGCAAGTTACGACATTACAATTTTCTAATTACCATTTCCAGTTTTATTATTGCAGGTTGGTACTACTCTTGATGCTGTTGAGCAGCTTGTGGAAGAGCATAGTCTTGACATACTATCTGCAGATAAGTAAGTGCAAGTACAAGAATTTCTTGATTCAGCTAATGAAAACATTGTTACAATGATGGTGCAAAAAATTGATTGAGGATAGCAGATATCTGGATTCTTGAAGGCACTTTTTGTTCTATTTGTTTAATAGGTAGTTCGTAAATAATTCAATTAGAATTCAAAAGAAGTTCCAGTCTAAATGTTGGAATGCAAAGTGAATAAAGAGCATAGGAAAGAAATTCATATACCTAAACTCTTGTATTCACCCTGGGTTTCCTATTAACATGTATAAGATGTGCTAGAGAACATTAATTTATCTTTCTTACATTTTTATCTATGTTTTGGCTAGTTGTTTCTAAATAATTACAGTAGATAAAATTCTTAATTATCAGTAAGAAAAGGAAAGCATTTGAAGCAATCGTGGGTTGGGAAGTATCATTCAGCACTTTTTTTGAGAGCCAAGGTTTTCCTTGACTAATATAATGTCCGAACTGCAGGACAAATATAGCAGATGTCAAAGAAGAGGTGTTACGTGTGAAGAAGAATGAAATCCATTACTTGACAATTATATTGGACAAGGTGAGAGTTGATGCATCAATACCGTCATGGTTATCACTTCTGTACGGTTGAGTTAGTTTCTGTTATAGTTAAATAATCAGATCAACCGACCTTCATTATAATTGCCCTTCAACGAGGGGATCAGCATTCTGGGTTTAATGGATTTGGGAGCTTTTGCTCATTAAGAACTTGTGTTCTGACAAGAAACCAACCAAATTTAGTAGACTTGGTAAGACCAAAACAACGTGATTTAGGTTACTTAGTGATCTGACTTTTGGAGGTCTTTAGACTGTTCCAGAGTATTAAGTGTTCAAATTAGTTTAATCGGTGATACTTCTGTGTGACTCTGGGAATTTTTTGGTTTTTGTAATATGATCTTCAAGCTTCCTTTAATATAATAATTTGTTTTAGTTTGTATGATCAAAGGAGTTTATATTCCATGATCTTTTGAATGAAGTGTTCCAGTAGGAGTCGGATGCTCTTTAGTGTCCAAAGGCTTTATCTCATAATCAGATGCTGCTCATTAACTATCTTTGCTATATCCAACTACTACCAACATGCAACCTTGAGTTTCAGGTTCTGGAGCAAAACAATCTTGTTCGGGCCCGTATTGAGTCCCTGAAGAAGGCAAGAGAGGATTTTTCAGCCGTTTCAGATTCTGTAGAGAAGGTGCTGCTTTTGTCTTCCTTGTTCTCCATATTTCTCTCTCAATGGAATAGATAGTTTAGGGAACTTACAGAAATTTGACTCGCAGGAATCTAAAATATTGCGTTCTTTCTGAAAATTTGCAGTTGAGAAGTTGGAACTTGGATTATGGGAAGAGCCAATTGCAGCCGAAGATACCATAGCAAGGGAATCCACCATTACTTGTATTTATAAGTTGCTTCTGTAACAGTTGTATGTTAAGATTTTCAGATTAGTACATGGGTGGTTCTCGCTATAAAAGGGCAGCCGCGGTGCACGAAGCTCCCACCTATGTAGGGTCCAGGGAAAGGGCGGGCCACAATGGCCTAAAGTAGGCAGCCTTACCTTGCATTTTTGCAAGAGGCTGATTCCATGCCTTGAACCCGTGACCTCAAGGTCACATGACGACAACTTTTACCATTGCGCCATGGGTAGTTCTCGCTATCAATTTGTTAATAACATCAAGGGTAATATAGTTTGTAATCGACAAAACATATAATCCAGGCACGTGTATGTGTATCATATAATCCTATTCTAACTTCATACCTCGTCATGGTTCTGATGTAGTGATATACATTTATTTAAGCATACGCTCAAGTTTGCTCACATGGAGGCTTCATTTTTCTGTCGCTGAATTTCGTTTTCTTGTTGTATGTAACTGTGCTTCTTCTTTTCCCTCGTGCTTGGATCAACATAGTTCCATGTTTGGGGAGAGGAGAGGTGGTGGTAGATTTCATCATTGCCCACCTTTGAATGTAAGGTGCTCAGAATACCTCAATCTGATTAATTGTAAGTTGCTTTCTTTCTTAATGAAAAACCCAACATTCCACAACTAAGGTGAGTAATCTCAAGGATTTAAAATTGACAATTATATTTTCCCCTTTTCCTTTTAACTGAATTACAGTAATTAATACTAGAAACTCTTTTACGCGCATGTATAAGTGTAGCACGGCAGAACAAGGCGGAGCCTCAATCGTGAAGGTATGTGTTCCATGGCCTAATATTATCTATCTTGAGATCCTCCAATTTGTCCCTTTGTGAAGGGTCGCCTTGGGGCAACTGTTGAGTAGTCACTATGTAACCAGGTCACGGATTCAACACGTGGAAACAACCTCTTGCAAAATGAAAGGCAGCATACAGGCCCTTTGTGGTACGCCCATTCCATGGTCCTTGCACTAGCTGTGCTACTTAGACCATCCAATTTGTGGAAGTAAAATTGTCGTACGCTGTTTATAACTAACTAACCAAATGCAATTTGTAGTCATTAGATGTGAATTTGGTATCAAAACCCAAGTTTTATGTTCCCATTGAAATCAATCTCGTGGATACAATTTCAATCCAAGTAAATTGTTCCAGACATCCCCTTCTACTTTCTTGGTTAACGGACCTAGTTTCAGCAGCTCGATAGACAATCTGCAGAAATGATCTGTCAATAGAATAAACAGAATAATTAGGCATGAATTGAAACGACGTGGGCTCTGCATCCGCACATCCATTTAGAAGAATGAACTTCTGGGTTTAGTGCCAGCAACTTTTTGCCATAGATGATCTTGTTTGGAATCTCTTTTAGATGTTCAAATTAAATCATGAATGTGGATTTTTACCAAGTGAACTAGACTGTTTCACTAAGTTAAGGAAAAATGGTAAGCCCTGAAAAAGTAGATGTTTTTCAAAATGATTTCAATTATTCAGTAACTACTGTAACATGAACTAAACCTGTGCTTCATGGATTAGGGCCAGAAAACGACAGTTGTTTCAATCAGATGTAACTAGGTCCCACCTAACAGATCAACACAGGTCCAACCTATTTCCATTTGCCTTAACTTGACCCAATGTTTCCAGAGAATTTAATCTGATAATACATGCATATGATCCCAGCAAGGGGAAGTTTAAAGACTTGTCTGAACCACCATCGCAGAGATGAAATGTCCTTTCCGCACATCACCAGTACCATATAAAAGCACCAGTTCGCTAGAATCTTCGTAATACCCCATCATTGAAATAACATGGAAATGAACACGCAAAGAAGAATATATTGAACTCTTTCCAGATCAAATAGCCTGGAGACATGAATATAGAATGGCTAGGAGATAAAAAATTGTATTTGATAGTTACAGCACAAGGCAGCTCCAGCAACAAGGGAAAAATAGATAAAGAATGGTCCTGAATGAATGACAACGGTTAATCATGACTCAATCACAGGGGTATCATCTACTTCCACAACCCGTTGAAGATGCTGTGGAAATTTCCTCGGGAGTGTCATCAATGGCTGGGCATTGCCAAGGCCCTGGCTTGCAAATCCCAAAGCATATCCTAGAGCCTGAGCAACAGGTACCGCAACTGCATTTCCAACTTGTTTGTACCTAAATGCAATTATAACATAATTAGATAAAGTCATTTTGATATTGTATGCAGTGTACGGTTGATTTAAACTTGCACATATCTGAAGTGAATGCTTGAACTAGTATCTGAGAGATCTTTTCACTAGAAAAGAGTGGCAATGGACAAACAAACCACATAGCCATAGACAGTCTTAGCTGCAATTTAGATAGTAGGCCATTTTTTTGAACAGACGCTCATTCTTTTTTCAGATAGTGAATGCTAAGAAGTAGAATAAAAAACAGTATCCGAGAGTGAATGCTTGAACCAGTATCTGAGAGATCTACTCACTAGAAAAGAAAGTGGCAATGGACAAACAACAAATTGCATAGCCATGGACGGTCTTAGCTGCAATTTAGATAGTAGTGGGAACAGTCTGATCTAGTAGGCCATTTTTTGGAACAGGTGCTCATTTTTTCTTTTAGATAGTGAATGCTAAGAAGTAGAATAAAAAACAGGCAAAAAGAAATGAAAACTAGAAGTGAAGCAAGCATAGTAAATTCAGTTGTAGAAAACCACCTCAGTCTACAATTTCATATAAGCAGCTCATTTTTTATTTTTTCTCAAAAGATTCTACAGAAACAAGTGTGAAGGAAAAAAAAAAGATAAGATAAAAAATTCAACTTACATACGTGTACAATTAGCTACTATGTCTCTCTGATTTCAAAGTACAAATAGTTGACAGTACAAGCACAGAATTTCTATTTGAATATAACAAGAGAGAGCACAGACACAAAGCTAAGAGTAAAGACTAATAAAGCAATAGGCTGTCACATGCCAAATTATGAACCAAAGCCAACACTTTGAATTCTAATATTACTGTCCCTCACAGAAGGGCTAGAAGGATAGGAGTTCTCATGTCGTTTGCTAATAGCTACTTTTCAGAGGTTGTGAATCGGCTAATCTAACAACTACAAGCATGTCCAATTGTTTCATACCTTAGGAATTTATCTTGTGGATGGATATCATTTGACATTGGAGCACCAAGTATGTGTCTCACCAACCTGATGGTATATAATTCCAACCACAAAGAAGCGGGAGCCTTGGCACAACAGTAGAGTTGTCATTTTGTAACCTAGAAGTCACAAGTTCAAGGCATGAAAACAACCTCATGCAAAAATGCAAGGTAAGGCTGAGTGAAGTAGATTATTTATATATTGGTATATATTGCTTCTTGAGTTATTCCTAAAGATGAAACATAAATATGTAGAATGGTATCAAATTTGTTATATTAGTCAGCATCCCCTTTCATCAGGGACAACAATTTATAGCCGGCCATTTTGGAAGCTGTTTTGGCTGGAGGAACTATTGCATATGAGGATCAACAGTGACACCTAAGAACTATGGCAAACAAACATTTTGAAGGGAAAGGACTACATAATATCTGGGAAATATTTATTGTAAAGAGAAGTTATCCCTTGCTCATATTTCAGTGGTTGCACCAATGTGTCAAGAACTGTACAGCTACACCGTCAGCTTTTGTATCTATATTCTTTAAATCTTGATCCAAGACCACCTCTCATGATTATCAACAGGATTCTTTACGCACCTATCCAGAGATGAAAGATGCATTCAATATTAAGCTCTAAAAATATAGTAAGTTGATAGAAGCAGGCCTAGAAATGGCATTGCACAGCGCAACAGGTACCAATCAGCATAAAATTCTTTGGCAAATCATTAGCACTAGGGCATTCCTTATAAGTAATGCACTGCATTGAAGCTCAGCTGCGGTGGAAATGAGCAAGGCTTGCTAGGGCATCCACCCATAAGCAACTCACTTCATCAGATCCCAAATGCAGTGGAAAGTAGCCAGAGGTTCTAGCGCCAATCTAGATGTACACAGTTAAAATGACTAACTTAGAAAAATAAGATTCATATTGCCACATAGAATATAAACACATTGACAAGTATGGAGTTAGCATATATGATGAAACGTAGGGATTCAACATAACTTATGTCCAAGAAACCAAGTGGAAAGGGCTAAAAATAGAGAAATTGATGGGTATAAGCTGTGGTATGTGAGAAAGGACAATAATAGTAATGACTTAGGAATAATGGTAAATAAAGAATTAAAGGATATAGTTGTAGACATTAGAAGAATTAGTGATAGAATTTTACTAATAAAACTTGTCTTAAAAGTACACCCCACAAGCAAGGTTAGAAGATAAAATTAAGGGATGTTTTGAGAAGATATGGAAGGAGTAACACAAGAAATTCCCGACACTAACACTATTTATACGAGCAGACTTAAATGGTTATATTGGAAAAGAAAAGGAAGGACATGATAGGGTACGTTTTGAGTATGATATTGGAGAAAGAAATGAGAAGGGAAAAGCTATTCTCGATTTTGCTTTGGCATATAACTTAGTTCTAGTAAACATATACTTTAAGAAGAGGGATGAATACTTACCAACCTCTAGAAGTGGATCATACAAAAGCCAAATAGCCTTCTTTCTACTTAGGAATACTGAAAGATCAATATACAAGGATTGCACAGTAATACTTGGTGAAAGTTTAACAACACAACATAGGTTAATGGTTATGGATATTTACATTAAGAGATGGAAGAAAGGAACGAACTTAATATGTGTCTAAAAACTAAATGGTGGAACTTCAAAAGAGAGAAAACAACCTCATTCACAAACAATTTGATGGCAAAAGGAAAGTGAAACAATGATGCAATAGTAAACATCATGTGGACTAATATGGCCGAGTCCATTAAGAAAGTTGCAAAATATTCTAGGACTATCTAAAGATAAAAGGCAACCAGCAAAGGAAACTTAGTGGAGTGAAAAATTGTAAAAAGTTACTAAAGAGAAATGTGTGTCTTAAAACATGGCAAGGGACTAAAAATACAAAAAACTTTGAGTAATATAAGAATGTAATACAAAAGACATCATGTGGACTAATATGGCCGAGTCCATTAAGAAAGTTGCAAAATATTCTAGGACTATCTAAAGATAAAAGGCAGCCAGCAAAGGAAACTTAGTAGAGTGAAAAATTGTAAAAAGTTACTAAAGAGAAATGTGTGTCTTAAAACATGGCAAGGGACTAAAAATACAAAAAACTTTGAGTAATATAGGGCAGCCCCAGTGCACAAAGCTCCCGCCTATGCGGGGTCCGGGGAAGGGGCGGGCCACAATGGCCTAAAGTAGGCAGCCTTACCTTGCGTTTTTGCAAGAGGCTGATTCCACGCCTTGAACCCGTGACCTCAAGGTCACATGACGACAACTTTTACCGTTGCGCCAAGGCAACCTATTTAACATTCTTATATTACTCAAAGTTTTTTGGACTAAAAATACAAAAAACTTTGAGTAATATAAGAATGTTAAATAGGTTGCTAAAACAGTAGTGAATGAGGCTAAACTCAAGGTGTACAATGATCTCTATAATAATTAGGGCCATGAGAAAGTGAGAAAGATGTATTCAAAATTGCAAGTGTGTGTGTGTATTATAGGATTAGGATAACCAAAGTTAAAAAGGCATTGAAAAAGATGAAATCAGGAAAAGCCTTGGGGTGCGATGGTATGCAAGTAGAGGTTTGAAAATATATGGGAGATACTATAGTAGTTTGGCTGACAAAATTGTTTAATAAGAATATAGAACCAATCAAATTACGACATGAATGAAAGAAAAGCTCTATCATACCAATTTATAAGGATAAAAGAGACAGAGAGTTGCACTAATTATCATAGGATCAAACTAATAAGCCACATCATGAAACTATGGTAGAGTAATTGAGAGGAGGCTACGACATGAGAGGAGTGTATTAAAAAAACCAATTTGGTTTCATACCTAGGAGGTCCATCATGGAAGTTATTTTCCTACCTAGACAATTAATAGAAACGTATAGGGAGAGGACTTCCATATGGTCTTTATTGACTTTGACAAAGCTTATAATAGGGTTTATAGAGAGTTAATATGGTGGGTGTTGGGTTTATAGAGAGGGGATATTTATAGGAGCAGACTTAAATGGCGATGTAGGAAAAGATAAGGAAGGATATGATAGAATACATGGAGAGTATGGTATAGGTGAACGAAACGAGATGGGGGAGAATATCCTCAATTTTGCTTTGTCATATAACCTATCCATTGCAAATACACTCTTTAAGAAGAGGGATGAACACTTAATAACCTTTAAAAGTGGACTTCATAAAAGCCAAATAGACTTTTTTCTACTTAGGAATAATGAACGATCTATATGTAAGGATTGTAAGGTGATACCTGGTGTGAGTTTAACCACACAACATAGGTTAATGGTTATGGATATTCATATCAAAAGACGGAGTAAAAGAATTGAACTTAATACACATCCAAAAACTAAGTGGTGGAACTTAAAAGGAGAGAAAATAACCTCATTCAAAAATAAGTTGATGGTAGAAGAAAATTGAAACTATGAAACAGAAGTAAATACCATGTGGACTAATATGGCTAAGTCCATTAAGAACGTGGCAAAAGATGTCTTAAAAGTATCTAAAGGTAAAAGGCTATTAATAAAGGAAACATGGTGGTGGAATGAAAGAGTGCAAAAAGCTCTATTGTACCAATCTATAAGAATAAAGGAGACATTCAGAGTTGCACTAATTATCGAGAGATCAAACTTATGAGCCACACCATGAAACTTTTTGAAAGAATGATTGAGAAGAGGCTACAACATGACACTAGTGTATCAGAAAATCAGTTTAGTTTCATGCCTGCGAGGTCTACCATGGAAGCCATTTTCTTACTAAGACAATTAGTAGAGAAATATAAGAAAAGGAGAAAAGACCTACACATGGTCTTTATTGACTTAGAGAAAGCTTATGATAGAATCCCTAAAGAGTTAATATGGAGGGTGTTGGGTGTTAAAGGGGTTTCTCAGGGTTATATAGACATAATTAAATATATGTATGAGGGAGCAGTAACAAATGTTAAGACCACTAGTGGCGTGACTGGTGATTTTCCTGTCACTATAGGATTGCACCAAGGATTGGCATTGAGTCCATACCTTTTCACATTAGTTATGGATGAGTTAACAAAACATCTACATGAGGAGATTCCCTGGTGCATGCTATTTGCAGACGATATAGTCCTATTTGATGAGACAAGGGAAGGTGTAAACATAAAGCTAGAGTTATTAAGAGAAGCATTAGAATCGGAAAGATTTAAAATTAGCCGAACTAAGACAGAATATATAGAATGTAATTTTAGCAAGAAGAGTGGAGCACCAGTCAAGATTGATAACCAAGAGGTCCCCATGAGAGACCACTTCCGATACTTAGGATCATTGATCCATGAGAGTGGAGAGATTGAGAGGGAGGTTACCCAGAGAATCCAAGCGGGTTGGAACAAATGGAGATGTGCATCGGGTGTTTTATGTGATCGGCAGGTGCCACTCAAACTAAAGGGAAAATTCTATAAGATGGCTATAAGGCCAGCCATGCTCTATGGATCAAAGTGTTGGGCAATTAAGGAACATCATACTCATAGGCTGAGTGTCGTAGAAATGAGGATGTTGAGATGGATGAGTGGTAAGACAAGAAAGGATCGAATTAGAAATGAAAATATTAGAGGAAATTTAAGGATAACACCAATAGGTAACAAGATGAGGGAGATTAGACTTAGATGGTTTGGACATGTTCAAAGGAGGCCAACAACGGCACCAGTTAGAAGGAATGAGGCAATACAAGTTGAAGGCTCTAAAAGGGCAAGGGGAAGGCCCAAAAGAACGTGGATAGAAGTGGTGAGAAAAGATTTAAAAACTTTGGGACTAAATGAAGCCATGGTATTTAATAGAGTAGAATGAAGGAATAAGATTCATGTGGCCAACCCCTAATTGGGATAAGGTCTTGATGATGATGGGTGAAAAAGAGGTTTCACAAAGGTATATAGACATAATTAAGGATATGTATGAGTAAGCAATTACAAACTTTAGGATGCTAGCAGAGAGACTGATGATTTCCCTATCACTATAGGATTGCACCAAAGGATCAACATTGAGCCCATACCTTTTTACGTCAGTTATGGATGAGTTCACAAAACATCCACACGAGAAGATTCTTTGGTGGATGTTATTGACAGATGACATAGTTTGAATTGATAAGACAAGGGAGGGCTTAAACACAAGGCTAGAGTTGTGGAGAGATGATATAGAGTCTAAAGAATTTAAAATTAATCAAACTAAGACTGAACATATGGAATGAAATTTTAGCAAGAAGAGTGGGAGTGAGGCACCCCTAAAGATTGATGACCAAGAAGTTTTCCAAAAAGTCTACTTTCAATGCTTGAGATTGATAATTCATAAGAACAAAGAGAATGAGAGTAATGTTACCCAGAGAATCCAAGTGGACTGAAACAAATAGAGATGCACCTTTTTGTTTTTTGTGTTATCCACGAGTGCCACTTAAAGTGAAAGGAAAATTCTAAAATATGGTTGTAAGACCAATAATGCTCTATGGATCAGGGTGTTGGGCAGTTAAGAGACAACATGTATATGGGATGAGTGTAGCTGACATGAGGATATTGAGATGGATGAGTGGGAGGACAAGAAAGAATAGAATTAGAAATAAAACATTAGAGGAAACATAAGAATGACATCAATAGGCAACACGATGAGGGAGGGTAGACTTGAATGGTTTTAACATGTCTAACAGAGACCAAAAAGGGCACAAGTTAAGAGTGAGTCAATCCAAGTTGAAGGCTCTAAAAGGGCAAGGGGAAGGCCCAGAAATACAATGATAGAAGTGGTGAGAAAAGAATTAAAAAAAACTTTTGGACTAAATGAGGCCATGACCCCATGATAGAGGAGAATGGAGGTACAAGATTCATGTAGCCAACCCCTAATTGGTATAAGGCTTTGATGATAATGATGATGATGACAACAAGAAATTTTGGAGAAGTAGCAGACTTCCTTTAGAACTGAAACATATGATTTTCATGGATATTGTGCAAGTGGAAGATTAGAACGAAGAACATACCATTTTTCCTCATACCACATCAAGTTAAACTTTGCCACTAGTTGCAATAGTAAATGTAGGCTGACTAATTCTAAGTTTATATTATACAGACATGTTTTATGATTTTTGCTTTATTTCTACCTAATCAACTGATAATTCCTTAAAGTATTTCTAGCCCTTTGAAGCCCAATCACAACAATTATAGGTAACTCTTGTTGAATGCATGAATAGAAGATAGAAATTAAACAAAAGACTGATGAGAGTAGCAAGTTTTGGGCACATGAGACCTTGTCGCATGTATTATGTGCAAAGTTTAGGACTTAGAAAACATGGGATGAATTCTTCTAGAATTCTGTGATAAATTGGAATCAAATCTTGGGTGAAAATAGAGTAAAGATTTGGATGTCCTTAACAAAAATTATTTAGAAAGTTGAATCTAAACAACCAAGTATCAATAGATTTGGATGTTTACAACAAATATCAAATGAAACCTCCACAAGTTTATCCAACTGGTCTGCAAAAAATATTTTTAAAACGAAAAAAAAAAAAAAAAAAAAAAAAAAAAAAAAAAAAAAGGTGAAAGAAATGGAAATAGGACTACATATGAAACTTGTGATTTGCTACATAGTTGTAAAACTTCTGGAAACATTCCCATCAGCTCTCTAAACTAAACAAACAAACTATCATAGTTTGGAAGCATCGGCAATTAAGAGAAATCTAAGACCCATATAAATCTGAGCCATATTTTCAGCATTCTTATATATCTTTGGCAATATTCTTTTTTTTTTTAGCCATATATGTTCCACCTATGTTGTTCCTTTTCTTCTTTTTGGGTGAATAAAATCATGTTTTTGTGTTGAGAACCCACAGCCAAGGTTCTCTTTGGAATCCCATGTTAGAAGGTTAATTTTCCCCTTTCCCATGCACAACATTATTTGGAAATTGAAGAATCAAAGGCAAGCAAAGGAGCAGATTGCAAACATAAATATATGAATGACAAACCAAAATATACCTTTCCTTAACAGGTCCACAAAGTTTATAATAATCAGGAAAACCCTGTAATCTTGCATTCTCACGAATTGATAGGACTCTATCTTGGACTGGGTGCAAAATGGCCTACAACAAATTCTCCAAAAGTTAAAAAGTGACCAACAAATAGACCTTGGAACTATAAATAAAACAAATACAAGAGAAAACCTGATTATGGGGCTCTGCCCTAGTCACCACAGTTGGTACAATCTCATCCCACCATAGACGACCAAAAGGCCTAAACCCAATTCAACAAATGTAAGAAGAGAGTAGAATTGAGTCAATAGGCGAACTTCCATTTTAAAGTGATGGGCACTTACTTAGAAGACCTTCCTTTAACGAAACTCATTGCATAATCAGGGACCTGAAGTAAAATAAAAAAATCATAATAAGCAAAAACTAATAATAAGAAACCTTATAAATTAAATTATCTGCATAAAAAAAATATTACCAAAGGCTTCCCAGAAGGCAAATATATTCTTTCAACAGTTGGGTCCCATTCAACAACGTTATTTGGACCAACCAAGACACCCGAAAGATCCCTAAAGTTCGCGCCCTACGACAAATGGTTCAAGAAATTTGGTATAATGCATTGAATGGCTTGCGAGAGCTTCTAACAATTTCGCAAGAAATATCCAATCAACAAGTACCTTTTTCTTGGGAATGTGGCAAACTCTTTGGTGATCATCCTCATTACATTTATAAGGCCGATGATCAAACAATGTGCCTTCCTGTGCTATCTTTTGCCTACAGCCAACCGAACCCACCAACTCTACAAATTGCAAACAGATAATGTAATCCAATGTGGGCATTAGCATCCATACTTATGAAAATTTGAACATTTTGCAATTGGAAAGTGATGGATACTACAAATGTAGTAAGTGCTCTACTATATGCCTTTTACAAGTTTGTCTTTTTGTTTCATTTATTTGTCGGTAATATGCATACAAGAGACACACGCGGAAGCTTCGTGCATTGGGCTGCCCTTTTTTGTGTATACAAGGGACATCGCAAACTTTACCAATAAAAAGAGGACGTTACAACTGCCATATCTAGACAATAATGGCAAACATCCAATCAATGTTGCAAACTATGTGTTGTTTTCTAATGTGAAGGCAATAGGTTATGGAACATTACAAGAGGTGAAACACTAAATGTTGCCCTATAGAATTAAGTAAGCCAAATTGGAAGATAAGAAAGATTAATGAACTTTTCATCAGATAAATGAAAAGGTTATGCACTGCTACATATAATTCTATTTGGTTAATCTAAAGTTAACGTGGTGCCTTTCAAGAGAATAATATTGGTAAATAATAACGCACCAGCTTTGGATGACCTTATGTACTTCTGAAAATCTGTTTTTGGTGATCTCTCATGGGGCATTTCATCTCTGGACTCATCATTTGTAATCTGAGAAATATCAACTAATACATTATACAATGCTTATAATGTCATATGGAGCCTAATAACCATAAAGGGTTGCTTAGCTTACAGGTGGAAGGTCTGAAATTGCATCCCCTAGCAATAATGCCTTTTCCAAGTGCCGAGGCTGATCCTCATCAAAGGCAACTACATTCCGCTGTATAGGTAGCAAAATCATTAACATGAAGTTCTAATAAAAGTATTTAACAGAAACAACAGCCACAAAAGCACCTATGTAATGACTAAGTTTGTCTACTCTTCTATAAAACACACATGCAAGAGAGATAGAGAAAGAGAGATTATTGCCAATTAGCATCAAATATTTTCTGCAATTGAGATGGTTACATAATGCAAGCATCTACATTGTGAACTGGTGCCACTAATGGTGGATCAAGTCACCTTGTAAATTTTCCTTGTTTCTTCTTTTATTCATAAAAGAAATGATGATTCATAAATCTATGATATTAACCACCAATTGACTGAGCACACTTCAACATTTCTGTATATTATCATATTACATGAACATATATTCCAACTCAATTGAAGATTTTGGTTATACCTCAAATTCTTGGGGGATGACCCCTCGCACAACAACATCGTGAGTTGGTAGAGGGAACTGAGGTAATTTCTGCGAAAGTGAAGCATATCAAGAGTTTAAAGTGCCTTTTTGTAACTTGCAAATATCTTTCAACACCCAAAAGAAAATAATGTATTGGTTCTCTATGTGAATTTACCACTGTTGGCCTTGCTCCCCACAAGAACACCCGCATGCGGAATTGGGGAAGGCCATAACAACCTGCAGCCATCATTCCCAATCTTGCTTGATAGTTCTTAGCAACTATACGACTTAATGCGTATCGCCCAAGATAACCACCAGCAAACTTCAACATATCCACGACATTTTCCATCAGAACATACTTTGGCTTAAGATAGTCAACGATGTCCATAAAAACAACTAGCTGATGATTCTTCTTATCTTCCAATGGAGCCTTTGGGTTCCTAAATCGATTAAACCCACTTATGCCTTGACAAGGAGGTCCCCCACATATAACGTCAACATCACCCTAACAGGAAACCAAGAAACAAAGCATTGAGATGCATTTTGGCAAAATGGAATTAACAAGACCAACTATGTCATTGTGGCACTACAACCAAATTATAAAAATCTATTAATTGTGATGTAGCAAGTTAGAATAACTTACAGGAAGTGGTAGAATGTTCGACTTATATGCATTGATAACAAAATCTTTAATTCTTTCTCCACATTTGCTGAAAAATAAATGCAGTTGATCAGGCAATACTGTAAAGCAGGAAAGGGCTAGTATTATACACTACATCTTGCTTGCATATTGGCACAAACAAGGGAAACTCGCAACCACCAAAACTTGTCCAGACCAGTGCCAGAAATGCTGAAAAACTGAGAGAACAAAGTCCAGCATGGGACACCCATCTGATGGCATCAAGCAAGTGGCTTCCAACGCATGACATGTGCTACAGCCTTGTCAGCTAAGAAGGGATAAAGCTCCATGTTGTCGGGTTTTTAGTTGAAAAAGTTGTTTCTGGAGTATTACGGTTAGTAGATCATTCTAATCTGATTCTATTTCAGGGAACCTCCGGGGGAGCATTTGCATGTTGTCATCAGCCATCCGCTGCATTTTTTTATTCTTCTAGACGATTGCATTATGTCAGACCTGGAGCATAGCATTAAATTCATTGGCTCCTAAACAGCAGATTGAGAAGAGCACAAACAAGGTGGATATCTTCACTCAACAGTCAGGGTTGAGTTATGGTTCTACAACATCAAAGATGCAAGAATTCACCCACCAAGCATACGGAAATCTCAACAGCATCATTAAGAATAGATTGACTGAATGATAATAAGCCCCTATTTAATAATGCTGGAAGAGATAACTAGAGAAGCTGCAACTCTTCTTGTTTGTGCAAAATTTGAAAACAAATTTGTTCTAGATATGATGGCCTGAATACTTGGGCAACCAACAAATGATTCCAAACATAAATAAGAAGCCATCAAAAGGCTTACAAGTAGAGCATTTTATGACAAAAACCAATTCATTGGCATCTTTGTAAATCACAAATTCCAGTAGCATTTTGCACTTGTGGGGTCCTTTGGTTAATGATGTCATATCTTAAAAAGTCATCGTCATCCTTCAAAGATTTCCTTTTGCCGCACACTCGTTTTTTTAGTGGGCACTAATCAAGACAAGATTAACTAGCCCTTATTGCTTACTATAGCAGTTCCAATAGTTGCCTTCTTTCTATCATTCATTGTCATGAACTTCCAAGCATACCAATATCATAAATAAATCCAAAGATCTGCCTCACATACACAATTATGTGACAACCACGACTAGTATTTGTCAAATACAAGAGATAGTAAAATTAAGCTATGAAGACAATGTCTACAAAAAACTGCCTTTTTTACTTTTGATTGTCCCTTCTTATGGTTAAAAAGGGCAGCACGGTGCACAAAGCTCTGACGCATGCAGGGTTCAAGGAAGGTTTGGACCATAAGGGTTTATAGTATGCAGCCTTACCTTTTATTTTTGCAAGAGGCTATTTCCATGCCATAAACCCATGACCTCAAGGTTACACGACGACAATTCTACCGTTGCACCAAGGCTTCCCTTCTAAGGGCAGCCCGATGCACAAAGCTCCCACCCATGTGGGGTCCGGGGAAGGGGCAAACCACAAGGGTCTATTACTACACAGCCTCTTGTCCCTTCTTATGGTTGCAGCTAATAATTTAATATACTATCATCATCAAAGCCTTGTCCGATTAGGGATCGACTACACTTGTTCCTTCATTCTCCTCTATCAAGTGTCATGGCCTCATTTAGTCCAAAACTTTTTAAATCTTTTCTCACCACTTCTATCCACATCCCTTTGGGCCTTCTCCTTGCCCTTTTAGAGCCTTAGATTTCTATTGACTTGCTCCTAATAGATGTCATTCTCAGCCTCCTTAGGCATGTCCAAACTATCTACGTCTACCCTCTATCATCTTGTTACCTACTGGAACTACTAAGTTTCTTTTAATATTTTCCTTTCTTGTCTTGCCACAAATCTATCTTAACCTCCTCATTTCAACTAAGCCCATCTTATGTATATGTTGTTCCTTAATTGCCCAACACTACGATCCATACAGCATGGCCAACCTTTAAATTGTCCTATAGAATTTTCCTTTCAATTCGAGTGGCATCAACCAACCACACAAAACTCCAAAGGCACATCTCCATTTGTTCCAAACCACCTAAATTCTTTGAATAACATTCCTCTCAATCTCTCATGAATTTTCAATCCCAAATATCGAAAGTGGTCTTTTCAAGGTACTTCTTGGTTATCAATCTTTAATGGTTCTTCCCTCTCACTCTTTTTCTTGCAAAATATATATCCCATATACTATGTCTTAGTTCGGCTTAGTTTTAAAACTTTAAACTCGATAGCATCTCACCACAAGTCTACAAATAACATGCGTCGCAAAATCTTCTCATGCAGATGCATCGTTAACTCATCTATAACCAACATAAAGAAGTACGAGCTCAATGCCTATCCTTGTTGCAATCATATGGAGATGGGGAAATCACCAATCTCTTTACTAATGGTCCTAACATTTGTTACCACAACATCATGCATATCCTTAATTATACCAATGTATTCCCATAAAACACCTTTCTCACTGAACACCCAACATATTAACTCTCTAGGAATCCCATTATAAGCTTTTTCAAAGTCAATAAAGATCATATTGAGGTCCTTCCTTCACTCCCTATATTTATCTATCAATTCTCTAAGGAGGAAGATAACTTCCATGGTAGACCTCCCTATTAAAGATTTGCCAAATAATTTTGCACTGGTTGGCACTTGACGCAATCCTCCTTTTATGCGGGCTTGGGATATGCTACAAGATCATAAAACAATATAGAACTAAAAACATGTAGGTGAGTGTAATTTGATATGCTATCAAATAAATTTTTTCAAGAACAAGAAAAAATCCCTTGACTTTCTTTCAAAAGATAGTTAGGAATAATGGTTTTAAAGCTCATGGCATGTCTTGCAAAACATCTGTTGCAATATTTATCTCATGCTTCAAGTACTATCTTTTCATTGCTTTCTATTACATCTATGGGGAATGCCCAAGAACAAAGAGAAGAGTATTTGAAATTTTTTTAAGGCTCAAAAGGGCAGATATAAAGTGAATGAATAAATTTTTAAAGCAAGGAATGATTTAATGTCAACATCTAAACCCTAATTTGTAATATACTCTAGGACTATACAAACAAAGACCATTTTTGCTTATCAGAGAACAACCACTCCATTAAATAAGTTTTTCAAAATCAATATTTTCCCAACGAAACAAATCTTCTTGATCTGAAAGTACCAAGAATAAACTAAGAAATGACTTTAAAGAAACATTTCTCAACTTAGCAAAATAGAAAATTAAAGAACCTTGCATAGTCACAGTCTTATGTCAAAAATTCTTTTCTCAAAATTAAAGATTAGTGCAAAAAATTTGAAACTCAAAAGCAAATACCATCAATAATTGCAAGCCAACAAAGACTAAATAAAGGTCTCTAGAAACGAAACAAACAAGGGTGCTCCATCCCCCCAACCATCAGACCTTTTTTGTTGGCCCTTTAATATTAGTTAGACATACCCATACAAATTTACAAATTGAATGCTGCAAATGTCTTCATACATTGAGAGAGAGAGCATACCTCAATCCTTCCACTGGCTCCCAAGTGTCCTCATTGGGACCATATCCTTTCCACCTCACCTAAATCACAACCAAAATTTTACAAGAAATAATGTTACAACAAACATGATTAATGCAGCTGATGAAACTTTGCAAAGTCAAGCAGCATTGCGTACCCATCACTAATCAAGACTCAAGGTCCCATAGAGAAGATATATATAATCAACAGAGAGAAAAAGAAGAAATGGGGAATAATGCAACAACTAAACAGTAATAAGAGCCCCTAAAATAATTGACACTAGATAAAACTTGCAAACTTGCTAAAAGATTAACTTGACATAACTCATTCTTACACAACTATACCTTGAACATCAAGCCACGTTTATCGAAATTGTTTGGATCTCCATAGCAGATCCCAATAATCTTTCCCACTTCAAACTCCCCTTTAGGAACCGATGAGCCATCCTCCACATCTTCATTATTTTCTTTATTAAATGTTATTGAGTTTTTGTGATGGGACTTTTTTGTTCCAACTAAGGAATAGCTTTGACAAAGCTTTTTCCACTCCTTTAACAAATCCAGAAAGTCATCTGCAGATTCATTCCTCACCTGAAAGATAGGATCAGTTAGAATACTCCTAAAAAAGGCAGCCTGGTGCACAAAGTTCCCAAGTATGTGGGGTTCGGAGAAGAGGCATGGACCACAAGGGTCTATAGTATGCAGCCTCACCTTGCTTTTTGCAAGAGGCTGCTTTCACACCTTGAACTCAGTGTGAAGTATCGGTTAGAATACTTCTGCATTACTTAAATTCTTTCTATGCAACCTTGTTAGTTCTTGTTGTTGCCTATAAGCAGACAAAACCAGAAGTTTTTGCAGTTATACCTCTGTTTCTGGATGATTATATTTTAGGCTTTCACATGCATATTCATTTACATCAAGAGCCCACCTCTGCAAAGACAGTATCCTAGTCAGTTAAGGATACAGACAGAGGCAAACGAATTAAAATCAAAGCATTGCACTAACCGTAACAAGGTTTACACCAGAGAGATTTGCTCCGAGACATAAGCCGGTGGACATACCACCACAACCAGAGTACAAATCCAAAAGGGTCATTTCAGATCTTTGAGATTCCTGCCCTGAGGAAGAATCCTCAGTATCAGACCTTATGTCACCATTAGCACAAGCAACAGCAGCATCATTTGAAACTGTGGAGGAAGCATCGCTACCAGCTGGGGATGTTTCTGCACATTCATAAACTACATCAGTGTAGTTTTTCGGTTTCTGACAATTACTGTTGAAAAAGGATAAGCAAATAGTAAAATAAAAGGGCAGCTCAGTGCATGAAGCTCCCTCATATGCGGGGTTTGAGAAGGGGCAGACCACAAGGGTCAATAGTACGCAGCCTGACCTTGCATTTTGCAAGAGGCTGTTTCCACACCTCGAAACCGTGACCTCAAGGTCACACGACAACAACTCTATCATTGCTCGAAAGCTCCCCTTCAAGCAAATAGTAAAATAAATAAATAAATGTTGGCCATCAAAAATTTTCAGGGTATTGTATACAAAGAATATGAGTGTAAATGCATCTTTATTGAGCAACGGAAAGAGATTACAAAATTGTATATCTAATTGTCTATCCATCTCAAACAAGACACTGAGGAAAAAGTCATAAAGCTGTAAAGAGAGCCTTTGTTGTGTATAAAGACTTCTCTATAAGCCCAATAAGTTGCATATCTTATTGTTACTAAATAAAAAATTAAGATTAGGTTCACTAAATCCGTATCACATTGTACAATGGTGCCCAGAAGTACCAGCAAACCATCCCCCGGTTTGCTGTCTGCTCAAATGCAAATTGCATCACTTAACTTCTCTGTATCAGACATGACTATTGAAGACATGGTCCACTTTCCTCTTTACTGATAGAGGTACTCCGGGATCTAGCTTGACACCTTGGTTCCAATAACAGATTTTAAGTTAATGAGAAAGTGTAGTTGCACATAGCCAGATATGCAGTTGGGAGTATGTTAACAAAGCCTTTCAGGGTTTGAATTGCAGGTAGTTGACAATGTATTGCTAGAACACTGTTTTCAGACATCTTGACAAGGAAAGAGTATGGTTAAGTAGGAAAGCATATCTAAAGATGTTGATGTTAACTGTTGGTGGGTAAAGCTTGTAAATCAGGGATCAGGGAAATTGATCATCTTGGATCAATATATTAGGAGAGACTCTGCATTTGCCCAAGAAACCTACAAAGCCCCAGACTTAAGCAAGGAGCACTGTTTTCAGCCATCTTGACAAGGAAAGAGTATGGTTAAGTAGGAAAGCATATCTAAAGATGTTGAAGTTAACTGTTGGTGGCTAAAGCTTGTAAATCGGGGATCAGGGAAATTGATCATCTTGGATCAATATATTAGGAGAGACTCTGCATTTGCCCAAGAAACCTACATAGCTCCAGACTTAAGCAAGGAGATACTTGCCTTAAGCCAAGGCATGACAATACTGATAGAGAATACGACGACTCAGCTTAAAAAAGGGCAGCACGGTGCATGAAGCTCCAACATATGCAGGGTCTAGGGACGGGGTGAACCACAAGGGTCTATAGTATGCAGTCTTCCCTTGCATTGCAAGAGGCTGTTTCCACACCTTGAACCCATGACCTCAAGGTCACACAACAACAATTCTACCATTGCGCCAAGGCTCCCCTTCGATTTGACAACTCAGCTAGTCTAGTTAAACTGTTCCTTAATTGAGTTGTGTACTGTCAAGGTTAGAATATTATTTTCAAGTGGCCCTTGGCGCCATTTCATTAACAGAATTTACACAATGTGCATAATGTGAAAAAAGTTCTGATCCTTGCTATAAATTTTATGGGGAGCCTTGTTGCCTGTACAGAATTTTCTTTCTTCTACTCTTTCAACAAATTATGAACTTTCACTTTTTCTGTATTATGGCGTAGGTCTCTAATTTATGAACATCTCAATAAACTCAATTTTCATTGGTCATACATATAAGGCAGGATCTTACATCCACCAGGTATTGTATGGGTTGCACTACTCTATGAACTATTATAGAAGGTCTTCTAGGAGAGATTTACATTATGAAACAAGAAAGACTATTAATATTATGAGCAAAAAGAAGAAAACAATCTCCATGTAATATCATCACAAATTCTTTTGATAATCAGAATTCTCGGAGTATTGATGCACTAATGATCTTTGCTGAGAGAGAGAGACACACACACAGTAAGAAAGCATAAAGCAGATTACCAGGTTGCAAGTTTACAAAGGTTGAATAAGATAATGAGTACACCATATCATAGTAAAAATCGCATTGTGGAATTGACTTCTCTTTTGCATCCAAATCCACCTACCAGCAAATTATGATCATAAAGCAAAACAGTAAGATTCAAACATAGATCAAATATAGGAAATTGACATAGTTCAACAAAAAAAAATTATGCCTTGTATTGCCATAACATAAACATTGGAAAAAGAAAGAGGACATACATTTGGAGCTACTCGTACAATGTTAATTTTTGAAACGATGCATTCAAGTGGATTAACATTCTTGACCTCAGAAAGAAAAACACGTCTTTGATCATGGATATCAGCATGAAATTGAATTACCTGAGAAAATAGAGCATTTGCAAATTATGATTCAATGCAAAAAATGGAAAATTTAGAAAAAAGAACAAAATTCAGGCTATCTTACAGTATCTTCAGGTTTATAAAACCATTGTGCTGTAAAATAAAGCTTGCTGTCAGTAGCCTCAAAAAATTCCACAATCCGTCCAATATAATTAGGGTTCCCCTCCGCAGCCTGAAAACAAAATTGTATGTGTGACTACATTAGCTTTGACTCCACATATTCTAGTGCACATGATTACTTGATCATGTGAGATATTTATAAGTAATTGATGCAAACTTCCATCCAAATACATATAACCATTGATCATGTGATGATACTTATAAGTAATTGATGCAAACTTCCATTCAAATACATATAAACATCTGGGAATACAACAATAAAGTTAAATTTCTCCACACATACGTTCATTAAAGTACCATACTAAAAATCTAATAGTTCCATCCAAGTACATCCAGAGGTAGTTTGAGCTAATTATTTCAATATCTTCTTTCCATGTTAATCCATGTGCAGTCATCTTTATCTCATATGAGAAGTTCGCCCTTGAAAGCTTGCAGTTAACGCTACAGGCTGTAAATATCTCTCTTCATGACCATAATGAAAACTCATACTTTTACCACAAACGAAAATGAGATAATTATTCATATTGGTACTGATGGATGAAACTTTCAGAAATATGACACAATGCAGTTTGTTGCCAATAATTCAGTTCGGATTTCAAATAGTTACTGCTGAAGGCTGCAGTCATCTTTATCTCATATAACAAGTTCGCCCTTGAAAGCTTGCAGTTAACGCTACAGGCTGTAAATATCTCTCTTCATGACCACAATGAAAACTCATACTTTCACCACAAACGAAAATGAGATAATTATTCATATTGGTACTGATGGACGAAACTTTCAGAAATATGACACAATGCAGTTTGTTGCCAATAATTCAGTTCGGATTTCAAATAGTTACTGCCGAAGGCTGTATGCATGTGAGGGTGTTACATCAATAATAGGCAGCCGTTGGAACCAATTTAGTAGATGCTCTCCTTTTTGACACATAGCAATAACTTTTAATGAGATCCAACCCATCCATCATCTTCATATGCCACAACCCAAAATTCACGCATATTAAATGATCTCAGCCTCTTTACCTTTGTGTTGAAAAACCATGACCATTGATTCTTTTATAACATCAAAGCAAGTGGTTGGATTCACCGATTCTTGTGTATGTTTGGTTGGTATGTACCCTAATTTTGTAACCGAACATAATGAACAGCTTAGATCTAGCACCTATTAAGCAGGCCCTCCATGAGCGCCTACTATCATACAAAACAAACCAAGATCATTGATTCTTTTACAACATCACAGCAAGAGGTTGGAATCATCTGATTATTGTGATGTTAAGTATGGTCGCCTAATTTTGGAACACCTAACATGATGAACAGATTAGATTTCCTAAGAAATGCATGGGGTTGCACCTATTAGGTAGGCCCACCGTGTGCGCTTACTATCATACAAAAATACCAAGATGAACACACATTTAGTAGATGCTCTCCTTTTTGACACATAGCAATAACTTTTAATGAGATCCAACCCATCCATCATCTTCATATGCCACAACCCAAAATTCACGCATATTAAATGATCTCAGCCTCTTTACCTTTGTGTTGAAAAACCATGACCATTGATTCTTTTATAACATCAAAGCAAGTGGTTGGATTCACCGATTCTTGTGTATGTTTGGTTGGTATGTACCCTAATTTTGTAACCGAACATAATGAACAGCTTAGATCTAGCACCTATTAAGCAGGCCCTCCATGAGCGCCTACTATCATACAAAACAAACCAAGATCATTGATTCTTTTACAACATCACAGCAAGAGGTTGGAATCATCTGATTATTGTGATGTTAAGTATGGTCGCCTAATTTTGGAACACCTAACATGATGAACAGATTAGATTTCCTAAGAAATGCATGGGGTTGCACCTATTAGGTAGGCCCACCGTGTGCGCTTACTATCATACAAAAATACCAAGATGAACACACATTTTCTCTGTGTACAAGGAATGTTTATGTTTAAGACTAATGAATATTCTAAATATTTGCCCATCTATACATAAAGAAGCGTTATAGCAGTGGGCAACACAATAGTATACGTTATGGACAATTGATTGTGAGAAAATTTGAAAACTAAACACTACATCAATGAAAACAAATTAATGGAAATAACAACCAGTTTCTCTATATTTTCCATAAGCATTAGTGCAATACATTTGATGGTTAGGGTTTTCAGCTGCAGGCTGATGATTCAGTGTGGTGCATCTACTTAGAAAGAACTCATTATTAGGAATGGTAAGATTACATGTAAAATCATGATCGAGAACATACAAGAAACTCTACTGCGAGTCTTACCTACCAGACTTAATATGAGCAATAGAGTGTTAAACATATCTTCCCTTTACTATGAGTTCCCCTGGTACAAGCGCACATATGCAAAAGATCCAAACCAAAAGAATAGTACGTCTAACCAGGAGTCATTCATTGGGCATTTTCTCTTTTCTATTTGCTAAAACATCAAGCTGCAGTCCTCAAAACTGCTCTAGTCATGCGGGTAAGACCCTCTGATCAGTAATTCTGGACAATGTTCTTAGAAATGGATGCACCAATGAACCTCCTGAAGAGATTAAATATTTGCTAGATTTATTTCGGCTTTTCTCTGGTGTTTTATTACAGGATTGCCAAAAAAACAAAGGAAAAGAAAAAGAAGTGTTTCCACGCGATATACCTCCGAAACTGCAAACTTTAAATATAGCCCATGACAATAATTACAGTGGGCATTTTCTCAATTCAAAAAAATAAATAAATAAATAAAGGCAATGAACAATTTTGAATATGCCCTAAGAAGAGCCATAAACATTAATGAATTGACTTTCAAACAAAAAACCTTTTAAGTTCTAAAATATGGAAATAACTCCCCTCAAATCTTACCAAATCAATAACTGAAGTCTATCAAAGATCCCAAATGCATATCAAATCCCAGTTAAGATCTTATATGAAACGTAAATTTCCAACTTACTTTGACATATACGTCATCATAGAGATCATAAGTAAACTCGTCAATTTCGGCTTGTGCATGATGGCATCTAGCTCTCAGAACCTCTTCCTCTCTGCATTGAACACAGCCAAACAGCACAAAAACCACTTCGATTATAAGAAGAATCATACCATCAACGACTATGAGTAACTAATAAGTTGCTGACAAGTACTCACGTTTCAGTGTTAGCATTCTTCTTCGACTTCTGAATGAGGAAAAATCAAAAGAAATCGAACTAAGAACCCTGCAAACCGGAGAAAAAAACAAAAAGAGCAAATACAAAGTGTTTGTTTAACCTTGTTGTATCTCTCAGGCCACTTTTTCCTAGCTTCTTCCTCTGGAATTGGTTCTCCTAAGAAACGACAGTCAGTATCCCCCACTATTTTCTTCGACTTCTTTGCAGGAGAAGCTGTCTGCTTCAAAGGGGCAGCTTTCGCCTCCGGTTTCTTTCTTTTTCCCTTAGAAGAAGCATTTCCACTCTCTGTTTCTTTCGTGGGAGCTTTGTTCGCTCTTTTGGAAGAAATTTCAGCTTCAGCCTCCATTCCTACATCAAAATGTTGTTCTTCCGTCAACTCAACCTCAGTTTTCTCAGAAGAAGAAGAAACAGACTCCGATGTATTCCTTTTTCCTGAGCATGACCTGTCCATCTCCATTTTCATCGTCTTCCTTGATGCAGGAGATTCAGAGTCGATTTTCTTCGCTGTTTTGGCAGAAATTGCTGGTTTCGACTCCATTCTTCCCTCTCCATTCAGCAAACGACCTTCTACCTCCCTCATTTCCACCTTGGTTTCGAGAGCCTTACGAAGCCTCTGAGATCGTCTTTCGGATGACATTTCGGGGGAAGACGGGAATTTTGGGAGAGAGACAGAGAGGGAAAGTTGGGGGTGAAATTTTTTTGCGGAAATCGACGCCGCGTTTTAGATGACGTGACCAAACGAACGAGGGCGGGAAACTGAAATTTTACGATTTTATTAAGTCGATTTAAACATGGGTTCACGTCCGTGGCAGTAACGGTCGAAAGTGGGCTGAGAATATATTCTTTTTTTTTGTAAAATAAAAATCCACGGTAACGGTTCCGGGCGGACGAGGGCGGAAAACTGAAATTTAGTGCGGACGAAGGCGGAAAACCGAAATATTTCGATTTTATTAAGTCGATTTAAGCACTGGTTCACGTCCGCAGCTGTAACGGTCGAAAGTCGGCTGAGAGTATCTGTAATTCCTTTCTTTTCGTAAATATAAAATATATGCTATTTTTTGGGTAAAAATAAAATACATGGTAATTGCGATTTAGTTTTGGATTCATCCTCTCGTTCCAATTATGAAAGAAATGCTTGGAAAAGAAAATTTAGGTAAAACTAATACATCGTTTTATATTTAACTTCTATCTATAGCAGATCGAGAGAACTTATTCAAAACATGGGTTTTGTAATCTCATTGTTTAACTACAGCTTCCTTAATTATTCCTCTTTTATCATAAAATCTCAATCTTTAGCCAACAAAATATCTAGTGCAATTGATCACAAACAAGTTAGAGTCCTAACCTACCCCTCTAGGCGGGGATTCATTTAGTGTGTAAATCATTTCATGGTCAAAACCTTATCCAATTAGGGGTCCATTTGCATGTGACTCATTTGTTCTACAAGAATCGCAACCTATACTATAAGATCATCGTTGTCATCGTCATCATCCAGACCTTATCTCAATTAAAGGTCAGCCACGTAAATCTTATTCCTCTATTCCCCCCTATTAAGTACCATAACTTATTTAGTCCTAAAGTTTTATAAATCTTTTCTTACCACTTCTTTTCACACTTTTTTTAGCCTTCCTCTAACCTTTTTAGAATCTTCTACTTGCAGTGCCTCACTCATTCTAATTGGTACCATTTTCATTCTTTGTTTGACATGTCCAAACCATTCAAGTCTAATCTCCTTTATCTTGTTACCTATTTGTGCTACCCCTAAATTTCCTTTGATGTTTTCAATCCTAATTCTATCATTTCTTGTCTTGCCAATCATCCATCTCAACATCCTCATTTTTGCTATGCTCATCCTATGATTACGATGTTCTTTAATTGCCCAATACTCTAACTCATAGAGCATAGCTGGCCTTATAGCATTCTATAGAAATTTTCCTTTAGTTTGAGTGTTACACTCTGATCACACAAAACTCCAGAGATGCATTTTCATTTGTTCCAACCCGCTTAGATTCTCTGGATAACCTCCCTCTCAACCTCTTCACTATCGTGAATCATCGATCCTAAGTACCTAAAGTGGCCTTTTATGGGGACTTCTTGGTTATCAATCTTTATTAGTGTTACCTTCTGGCTCTTCTTCTTGTTAAAATTATGTTCTATATACTCTGTCTTAGTTTGACTAATTTTAAATTCTTTAAGTTCTAATGCTTCTCTTCATAACTTTAGCTGTGTATTTACGCCCTCACTGGTCTTATCAATTAAAATTATATCACCTACAAATAGCATGCACAATGGAATCTACTAGTGCAAATGTTTTGTTAACTCGTTCATAATCAATGTGAAAAGGTATTGGCTCAATGCCAATCCTTGGTGCAATCTTAAAGTGATGGAAAAATCACTGGTTTCTTTGTTACCGTTCTCTCTCTCTCACACACACACGCGCGCGCGTGCGCACATACCCCTATGAAACCCATTTTCTCGTCCAACACAACACCCTCCATATTAAGCTTCCTCCTCTCCCTATTTTTCTTTGTTAATTGTTTAGTAAGAAAATAACTCTCACGGTAGGCCTCCTATGTATGAAATCAAACTAGTTTTTTGATACACTTGTATCATACTGTAGCATCTTTTCAATCACTCTTTCAAAATGTCTTATAGTATGGCTCATAAGTTTGATCTCCCAATAATTAGTGTAGCTTTGTATGTTTCATTTATTCTTATAAATTGGTACAACATAACTCTTCCTTTATTCATTCATCACATTCTTTGATTTTATAATCTTGTTAAATAACTTGGATAACCAAACTACTCACGTATTTCCCATGTGCTTTTATGCCTCTATTGGTATACCATCGGGGGCCAAGGGCCTTTCATGATCTCATATTTTTCAAAGCATCTTTCACTTCAAGTATTCTAATCTTATTGTCGTATCTATAATGCCTAATGTTATTTATGTTTATAGTACTTTTATCTCTACATTCTCAGGGCAATTATCATTTAGTAAATTTTTAAAGTAAGTTTCCCACCTTTGTTTGATCTTATCGTCTTTGACTAGTATTCTTTGATCATCACTTCTAATATATTTAACATGATCTAAATCCTTACCCTTTTGTTTTCTTATTTTTATAACTTTAAACACATGTTTCTTACATTCTTTTGATCCTAGCTTATTATAGAGATCATTATATACCTTGAGTTTAACCTCACTTACTATTCTTTTAGCAACCATTTTAGCATTCGTATACTATCCATAGTTTCCACTATTTATATTCTTCAATTATGGTTTAAAACATACTCATTTTTCTTTAATAACTTTTTATATTGTTTCACTCCACCATCAAGTTTCTTTTACTCATTGCCTTTTACCTTTAAATATTTTTATAACATCTTTTGACACTTTCTTAATGGACTCAACCATATTAATTCATATGATATTTACTTATGTTTCATTGTTCTAGTTTCATTCTACAATCAACTTACACATTGATCTTTCGGTATGCCCAAGTTAAAAAAGTCAATTTGGCTTTTATGAAGTCGACTTTTAAAGCTTGTTAAGTATTCATCCTTCTTAAAGAATGCATTTGCAAGGGCATATGCCAAAGCAAAATTGAGGATAACTTTCCTCATCATTTCGTCTTTCGATACTATACTCTCACTATATTTGATCATATCCTTCATTTTCTTTTCATATATGATTATTTAAGTCTACTCCTATAAATATCCCCTATTTGTTAAGAATTTCTTGCACAAAGTCTGCCACATTTTCTCAAAATTGTCTCTCAATTATATCTTTTAACCTTACTCGTAGTATATATGCACATAACATTTATGATATACTCTCCTAAAACAAGTTTTATTATTATAATTATATCATTGGTTCTTTTAATGTCTACAACTTTATTTTTAATTCTTTATCCACTATTTTTACTATGCCATTTCTGTTATTATCCTTTTTTACACACCAAAGCTTGTACTCATTGATTTATCTAGTTTTAGCCCATTTTCACTTAGTTTCTTAGATACAAGTGGTGTTGACTCCATAATATTTTATTGTATCTACTAACTTTAGACTCTTCTTATCTATCAATGTCTCTATATTCTATGTGGCAATACAAATATTATGGTCTTGAGATAGCCTATTTACCCACGAACTTCTCAACTCCCGTGACATGAACCTATGCCTACTTTCCATTGTACCTAGGTTTTGATATAGTATGTTGCTTTTAAAAGGATGATCTGGTAGCCTTTGCCCATTTGCTGCTACACTAGGGATCCAATGTAGTGCATCAATTTTAGGAGAATGTCCTAACAATCCTTGCCATTTTTTCACTGCACGTGGGATCTGATACAGTGCGTTGCTAACATATGATGCCTTAGCTTGAGGAAATGTAAGTGCTTGACTCATGTACTTTGAAGAAGTTGAAGAATATTTTTATTATCTTATCTTCTTACTTGCAAACTAATATACATTTGCATATTCATTGCAAGCAAGAAGAAAAAATAACAAAATCAACTTCAACTTCTTCAAAAAGGTTTTAGTTGTTGGATGGCAACTGACCAAAAACCCTCTTTTTTTATTTAGACTTGGTACCAGCATTGATAAAGTCTGTATATGATGGTTTTGCCTTGCTCCTGTTGCTACGCAAGGAAACCCTAGATGGATGTAACAAAGATGGGCTCATGGCACACCTAACCAAGGTCCAACAGATGAGCGATTTGTTTCACAGAAACCTGGCTCCACTTGTACCTCTTATCGGGAGCTGTTACAGATACCAAGCTTGGTGTCCAACGATTCGTGGCAGAGGAATGCTATGGCGAAAGTGAGCAATTTATCTGAAGAAGAAGATTCTACGGAAAAGGAATGGTATTGTTTCTTGTTCAAGTTCCGAGGAAGAGGAATGCTATGGCAAAAGAGAGCAATGCGTCCAAAGAAGGGGAAATTCTCTTGTATTTTGAAACCATCAACCAATGCCCCTTCATGCAAAAGTGAACAGCCAAACTAATCCAGTTTCTACCGGCCACAATTAGAGGTAATTTCATTGTCCACACCGAAGTCTATTTGAAGAAGATTCGAGTATGGATACGTTAATACTTTAAAGAGTAAATCTGCAGGGTAAACAAACTTCGGAAGTGGTAAGAATCAAGTGGAAACAAGAAAACCAAAGGCAGGCTTCTGTGAGATTCTTTCAAGAACCTTTATATCATTACATGGTAGGATGGATAATTATTCTTTGAGTCACATACTGATAAGTTTATCTGAAAATGTAATGTAACAACTCTTCCCAAGCTGCAGTCAATAGTTTTTCTGTATACGAATTTGCAGGAGTTGCCTCTTCGGCAGATTCTATATCTGAAACATGAAAGTGAAAAGAAGTCCTACTCCTGGATCTCCTATATGACTTATGATCAGCTCATAAAGTTTCCTTCTCTATTCATCTAAAAGACTAGACCAAAGCAACATCCATAAGTTGCAGCAAGTACTTTACAAGAGTTGGCCAGCCTAGCAGTCCAAAGATATGGCTTGATGTTTAGACGAAGCCAAAGGGCCTAGACTCTGCTATAAGGCGATGCACTCACAAGGAATCTGCATGAGTACCCACCCACCTAAATTCCTCACCCTCCAAAAGCAATTTGAATAAGATTACACATAACACCTATGCAGAATAAACTTTACATTAGTTGATCAGAGGATTGGGAGCATGATCAACAGCTTCAACAACTCTCTGGCTACTCATTTTCTCTGAGAGGTTGGTATGTCGGAATCACCCAATAGAAAAGTGAGACTCACCTTTCCTGTCTCAAAAAATCAGGAGCAACTCCACTGAATCTCCAAAGCTTGGTACCAAGATGCTTCTGTGAGGTGCCGGTGAAGGGGTGGGGGAAGAGAATATCAGTCCCTCAAGATATCTTCGCCTGCTATGGTTTTCTTACTCCAGAACTAGTTGTCAAAATCCACTGAGTCACTGCTTTGATGGCAGCCTGCCAACTGCTTCTAGTATCCTACTGAATACCAGATTCACAGGGACACATGCTATTGAAGATGCGGCCACATCTAGTTTGGTACACCCATCCAAGTCACCATTCTTGATTGCAGATTTAAAGTCAGCGTTCTTGCCACTGCCTCTCTGCTCGGTCGCAATTGATGACAGTGTTCTAGTTTTCTGGCTGGACAAGCTTACTTTCTTCAATAGCTTCTTTGGGAACTTCTTACCTGCCGGAGGTCGGTGAGTTTGAGAGAAGCTTTTCTTCATCAACCTGATCTTATGATTGAAATGACCACCGTATAGGCTGTTGAATGGAGGTTCGCTTTCAAGATCTGGATATTGTGGATCGGCCTCCTCGCCCTCCAATGTCGATGATGGATGGGGACGCGGGATACGCTGCATGGCAGTCCTTCTACCAGTTCGCCAAACTGGTGGCAGAGCTGCATTCCCATCATCGTCTGCAGCTTCCTCACCAAAATTGTTGGTAGAAAGAAGAACATCAGAGGCACCATCTTCCATCACTTCTACTTGAATTGGATGCCCTATTATTGCTTTCCCGTTCAATCTGCTCATCAGAGAAACCAGAGGAACACGTTCTCCTTGATAACTTGCTTGGACCTTCAAATCAACATCTACCAACAACGTTTTCATACCATTACCATGATGGCTGACGTAGGGGTCGAAGCAGTCATCTGTCTCTTCCCAGTATCCCCTGACAACTGCTTTAGATTGCCTATCAGCATCCCAAACAGATGGGGAAATACCAAGTGAATCCTCATCAGAGTCTGTGACATTATTGTTGTTCGTACCTTTTTCTCTGGAAGATGTTTTTAGTGCTAATGGGTATCTTCTATTGCGAAATCTTGCCACAGGAGTTTGCCTCAGATCATTATCCGTCAAATCCTCCTCTTCATCATCGTCATCATAAGAATAGTCAAAGTCCTCACTTCTATGGTAAGGAGCTCGGCGAGATGCCCTTTGACTAGGTAGCCGTAATCTTGCTGTCCTTCCAATGTTCTGCTTGCCTTCATATACCGTTCCATGGACCAATTCGTTGGCCTTATCAGCTTCAGGAATTCTGCCATCCAATACATCCAGAGGCCTCTTCGTTAAATTGCGAATATTACGTTTTCCTTTCAGTTGCCACTTGGACCCACCCATATCAGCAGAAATCCCTGAAGTCTGCTCATGAGGATGATTTGGTGACATGCCACCAGAAAGTTCAGACCCATCAAGCTCATCATTGCTCATACTTCCTGGTTGTCCTACTGAGTTTCTTGGTCCTTGCATCTCTGGTACATGAGTAGGATCTGAAAAAAAAAAATGCAACAGAATTCAGTTGGCAAAAGGAAGAGATCGATGGACCCACCTCTGAAACACTCGAGAACTACCTTAAAAGAGATAACAGCAGAAATATGCAATCGGCAGCATATATGACACAACATAGAGCACATACCAACAAGGAAAAACAATGATGCTGTACCTGGATAATAGGGAAAACAGATGAACAAACATCATAATGAGAAAATTACATAGGATTTATTTATCAAATGGAAAGGCTAATCAAACTTGGGACTTTAGATTCACATCAATAATTTCAAGACCGCAGATACAACACATGCACTTGAAGGGGAGCCTTGGCGCAACGGTAAAAGTTGTTGTCATGTGACCTTGAGGTCACGGGTTCAAGGCATGGAATCAGCCTCTAGCAAAAATGCAAGGTAAGGCTACCTATTTTAGGCTATTGTGGCCCGCCCCTTCCCTGGACCCGGCATAGGCAGGAACTTTGTGCACTAGGGCTGTCCCCTTCAAATACAACACATGCACTTGAATCTCAAAAAAATCCAAGGAGAATTCCTTCTTAATATTAGTCAGAGTCTGTAATATCATGGTTAAACTGTTCAAATCACTGCAAAAGACAAAACAAATAAATATCCATATTATTTGAGAATCTGAACCAATAATGTTGATGCAGATGAGATTCAACAGCCTTAGAAGATGAGAATGTCCGGTGCTGTTGCATGATCTAATGTTCAACTGATCCATAAATTACCTAAGGGAACTGTTGAACTGGTCTTCATGCACTAGTTCCTGAGTTTGTGTTTCAGCAAGCAGTTTTGTCTTTTTTTAAATCGATATTTACTTTATATGTCACGCATTTTTTAGCAGTTGGTCATTGATTGGGGGTTCAAACTTATAAGTCATACCATGAAAATTTTTGAAAGAATAATTGAGAAGAGGGTATAGCATGAGACTAGTGTATTGGATAACCAGTTTAGTTTCATACTTGGGAAGTCTACAATGGAAATTATTTTCCTGCTTAGAAAATTGATAGAGAAATATAGGTATGAGAAAGGACCTCCACATGGTCTTTATTGACTTAGAAAATGCTTATGACAGGGTTCCCAAAGAGTTAATATAGTGGGTGTTGGGCAAGAAAGGGGTTTCATAGGGGTATATAGACATAATTAAGGATATGGAGAGACCGGTGACTTTTTTATCACTACACAATTGCACTAAGGACCAGAATTGAGCCTGTACCTTTTCACGTTGGTTAAGGATGAGTTAGCTAAACATCTGCACGAGAAGATTTCATGGTGCATGTTATTTACAGATGATATAGTTTAAATTGATAAGACAAGAGAAGGCGTAAACACAAAGTTAGAGTTATAGAGAGATGTATTAGAATCTAAATTATTTAAATTTGCCGAATTAAAATAGAGGATATGGAATGTGATTTTGGCAAGGAGAGGAGCGAGAGTGAAGCACTAGTAAAGATTGATAAATAAGAAGTCCCCCAAAAGAACACTTCCGATAGTTGGGATTGATAATTTATGAGAGTCGAGAGATTGAGAGGGAGGTTACGTAGAGAATCCAAGTGAGTTGAAACAAATGAACATGTGCATATGGAATTTTGGGTAATAGGCGGGTGCCACTCAAATTGAAAGGAAAATTCTATGCGATGGCTGCAAGGCCGACCATGCTCTAAGAATTAGAGTGTTTGGCAGTAAAGAAACAACATGTACATAGGATGAGCATAGCCGAAATGTGGATGTTGAGATGGATGAGTGGCAAGATAAGAAAGGACAAAATTAGAAATGAAAACATTAGATGAAAGTTAAGAGTAACACCAATAGGTAACAAGATGTGAGAGATTAGACTTACATGGTTTGGACACGTCCAACAGAGGCCTAAAACAGCACCAGTTAGGAGTGAGGTGATCAAGTCAAAAGTTCTAAAAGGGCAATGAAAAGGCCCAAAAAAACATGGATAGACGTGGTGAGAAAAAATTTAAAAACTTTGAGACTAACTAAAGTCATGACACTTAATAGAGGGGTATGGATGAATAGGATTCTTTTGATTGACCCCTAATCGGGATAAGGTCTTGATGATGATGGTCATTGATCTACAATTTTAAAATGATAATAGAGGCTTTATAAACATTTGGAAAGTCTCATTAGTAAAATTTGATGATTTTCAGAAATTGCAGGGCGTATCATACCCTCATAAAGGATGCCAAGAGAAAAGCAAATGACTGATCACGCAACATGACATGAATTAAAAACTGACATTCCCTCAAGCTAGGGTCTTTCCCCATAAGCGATGCACTGCATTAAATCCAGGGTGCGGTGAAAAATGAGCAAAGGTTTTTAGGGTGTTCCCCCAGAAGCGATGCACTACATCGGATCCTGAGCATAGTGGAAAATGGGCAAGGGCTGCTAAAGTATGACACCCCGGGTTTTATCAACTGTTTTCCCATATTTATACTCAAATAAAGCGTCCCCTCGGAAGCAACGCGCTACATCAAAACCCAGATGTAGTGAAAAGTGGGCATGGGTTCATGCCACTGAGGTTGAGAAGTGCGTGGGGAAACAGGATACCTCAAGAGCATAAGATTCATATCATCACATGGAATATAGGGACATTGACAGGTAAGAGTTTGGAGTTAGTAGATACGATGAAACCAAGTGAAAAGGGGCTAAAACTAGAGAAATCGATCGGTATAAACTCTGGTACGTAGGAAAGGATAAGAACAGAAATGAAGTAGGAATAATAGTGGATAAAGAAATAAAGGATAAAGTTGTAGACGTTAAAAGAATTAATGATAGAATTATAATAATAAAACTTGTTCTAGAAGAGTAGATCATAAATGTTATAAGTGCATACGCATCACAAGAAGAAATTCCAAACACTTAAGGGGATATTTATAGGAGTATACTTAAGTAGCCATGTAGGAAAAGAAAAGGAAGGATATGATAGGGTATATAGAGGATATGGTATAGGAGAACGATATGAGATGGGGAAAACTATCCTTGATTTTGCTTTGTCATATAACCTGGCCATTGCAAATACATTCTTTAAGAAAGGGATAAAAACTTAGTAACCTTTAAAAGTGAACTTCATAAAAGCCAAATAGACTTTTTTCTACTTAGGAATATTGAAAGATTAGTGTGTAAGGATTGTAAGGTGATACTCAGTGAGAGTTTAACCTCACAACATAAGTTAATGGTTGTGGATATCTATATTAAAAGTTGGAAGAAAGGAAATGAACTTAATAAGTATCCAAAAACTAAGTAGTGGAACTTAAAAGCAGAGAAAATAACCTCATTCACAAATAAGTTGATAGTAGAAGGAAACTGGAACTATGAAACAAAAGTAAAACACGTGGACTAATATGGCCGAGTTTATTAAGAAAATGGCAAAAGATGTCTTAGGAGTACCTAAAGGTAAAAGCCAATTAGTAAAGGAAACATGGTGGTGGAGTAAAACGGTGCAAATAGTTACTAAAGAAAAATGGATGTGTTTTAAAGCATGGCAGAAGCTTAGAAATAATGAAAACTATGATTAGTATAAGAATGCTAAAAAGGTTGCTAAGAAAATACTAAGTGTGGCTAAACTTAAGGTATATGATGACCTCTATAATAGACTAGGAACAAGATATGGTGAGAAAAATGTGTTTAAACTTGCAAAAATACGAGAATAGAAGGGTAAGGACTTAGATCATGTTAGATGCATTAAAAATGAGGATCAAAGGGTACTAGTCAAGAAAGACGAGATCAAACAAAGGTGGGAAACTTGCTTTCAAAATTTTTTAAATAACAATGACTCTAAGAATATAGGGATTAAAAATATTGTAAACCTAAATAACATTGGACATTAGAGATATGAACGTAGGATTAGAATACCTGAATTGAAAGAGGCTTGAAAAAGATGAAATTAGGAGAGAGCATGGGGCCCAATGGTATACCAATAGAGGGTTGGAAACATATGAGAGATATTGGAGTAGTTTGGTTGACAAAGTTGTTTAACAAGATTATAAAATCAAAGAAAATGCCAAATGACTAGAGGAAAAGTTCTATTGTATCAATTTATAAAAATAAAGGAGACATACATAGTTGCACTAATTATCGAAGTATCAAATTTATGAGCCACACTATAAAACTTTTTGAATGAATGATTAAGAAAAGGATACGGCATGAGATGTGTATCGAAGAACCAGTTTGGTTTCATGCTTGGGATGTCTACCATGAAAGCTATTTTCTTACTAAGACAAATTAGCAGAGAAATATAGGGAGAGGAAGAAAGATTTCCACATGGCCTTTAACAACTTAGAGAAAGCTTATGATTGATCCCTAGAGAGTTAATATGGAGGGGGTTGCGCGAGAATGGGGTTTTATGAGGGTATATAGACATAATTAAAGATATATATGAGGGAACGGTAACAAATGTTAAGACCACTAGTGGTGAGACCGATGATTTTTCTGTCACTGTAGAATTGCATCAAGAATCGGCATTGAGCCCATACCTTTTCACGTTGGTTATGGATGAATTAACGAAACATCTAGATGAGGAGATTCCATGGTGCATGCTATTTGTAGATGATATAGTCCTACTTGATGAGACAAGAGAGGGCGTAAGCATAAAGCTAGAGTTATGGAGAGATTATAATCTTAAGGATTTAAAATCAGCCAAACTAAAACAGAATATACGAATGCAATTTTAGCAAGGAGAGAAGTAGGAGTGGAACACCAGTTAAGATTGATAACCAAGAAGTCCCCATAAAAGACCACTTTTGATACTTAAGATCAATGGTTCATGAGAGTGGAGAGATTAAGAGAGCGGTTACCCAAAACATCCAAGCAGGTTAGAACAAATGGAAATGTGCATCTGGAGTTTTGTGTGATAGGTGGGTGCCACTCAAACTAAAAGGAAAATTCTATGAGATGGCCACAAGGTCGATCATGCTCTATGGATCAGAGTGTTGGGCAGTTAAGGAACATCATGTTCATAGAATGATCGCCAAGAAATGAGGATGTTGAGATGGATGAGTGACAAGATAAAAAAGAATAAAATTAGGAATGAAAACATTAGAGGAAACTTAGGGGTAACACCAATTGGTAATAAGATGAGAGAGATTAGACTTCAATGGTTTGAGCATGTCCAAAAGAGATTGAAAACAACACCGGTTAAAAGGAGTGAGGCAATGCAAGTAGAAGGTTCCATAAGGGCAAGGGGGAGGCCCAAAAGAATGTGGATAGAAGTTGTGAGAAAAGATTTAAAAACTTTGGGACTAAATGAAGCCATAGTACTTAATATAGAGGAATGGAGGAATAAGATTCATGTCGCTGACCCCTAATTAGGATAAGGTCTTGATGATGATAATGATGGAGTCTAAATATCTTCTAAAGTTCCAACTCCTATCCCATTAAGATTAAAAGGTGATTTGCTTAATGAACAGGTGGAAGCCAAATTTTATTGTATTACACCAGCATCCAGCTTGAGACTCTTGACCTTTGCTTGTTAAGGTTGGACTATTCCGTGTCAATTAACATGCAGAGAGAGAATAACTAATCTCTTGCAAAGAGGGGCGCTTTTGCTGTGCATTAAGGTTTCTCTAGAAGTCAGATGGAGACACCGTCCACCTTCTTGCCACTAGGGTACGTCCTTTGAAAGCTGGTTTGGCATATTATAGATCGAAGAACAGATTTTTGTTAATGACAGAATAATAGCACTTGCTGAAAAAATCTCTCCAAAGATCTTAAGCTGGCCTTAAGTTAACACAAACTTACACGATTTGAGTTGCAGGTAGTTGACAATATATATTTTCTTTTTGGAGTCTAACAAGGAAGATTAAGGGTATGTAGGAAGCCTCTTCTAAAGAATTTGAAGCTAAAGGTTGAAGACTAACACTTGTAAATCCAAGCCCAGTGTTGAGGATTCAGGATACCATACATTTGGCTTCTATGAATGTGGAGTCCAGAATCTTGCAAGGAGATACTTGCTTTAAGCCAAGGCAAGAAATTTACTGATGGAGATCCAAGATGAGCTAATGTAGTGAAATTGTTTCTTAATTATGCTATGATCTAATATAGTTAGAATATTGTAATCATCTGGCTATTGCCTTATCAGTAGTGTTTAATTATGCAGTGGGGACTCTTATTGCCTTTACAAGATTTGGTCTCCTCTGCTCAATCAGTATATAACGAACCACAACTTTTTGTTTTATGTAGGACTTTCTCTGTGAACATCTCAGTAAACAGAGTTTCTATTTCCTTTATGTATACGAGAGGAGACAGAGCTTAGTACCTTACATCCATTGGATGTGGAATGGGTTTCACTCTCCATGTGAACTACATATTCAAGAAGGAATTCATTTGAGATATGAGAGATTTATTGGAAGACACACGAAACAAAACTGACATAATAATATTCACAGTTAAAAAGTGTTTGTTTTTTGTTTTTACTTAGCCTGAACATAAAAAGGCTCCAAATGATGATAAATGATATTCAAATTACATGTCAGCAACTAGCCAAGAATAGAAATGCAGAACTCAGGTAAAGCAGTCTGGTGAGATGATAAGAAACTAATAGAAAAAAATGAATACTGACTCTTGAGGAATGTTAAATGTTAACCTGAAAGCACAGCATTGTCTTCTTTGATTTCAGGGTCCAAGGAATCTGTCTCTGAGGAATCAGACTCCTCATCCTGCAGTCCTGAGCAGGTGTTTTTTTCTGTCAAAGGAACAGGGCCGCAACAATTTTCCATTCCCAAACGGGGTGGTGACATCTGCATCTGGTCCGAAGGGAATCCGTCTAAACAATCATTTGACTCAACTGGCAGATAGACACATCTGCTCCTTTTTGCTCTGCATATGGCACCCATCTGCTCCTCTCCTTGCATAGAGATAGAAACAGCATCACTATCAGGCCGCAATGACTGGCAAGCTGGGAGTTTTGCACTACTCTGTAATACTTGAACAAGAGGCCGACGCCTATCTCGTTTCCTAACAAGGGACTCTTCAGCTAGACCACCATGTGATCTTTTCCTTTTGAAAGTCAGAGAATTCTTATCGCCACTAACATGATTTGAACCTTTTATGCTATGGCCTCCACTAGAAAGGACTTGGTCACAGTTATCAACTGAAACAGTTCTCCCAGAACTCTCACAAGCTACTGTTGTAGAAAGCTTTCTCTTTGATGGAGCAATCCGAAGCCCAAAGTCCTGCAAACGTCTCATGCGAGGTATGGCTTCAGAATTATCATCTTCCCAGCCAGATTGCTTTGTGTGTTTTCCCTTTAGAGAGTACAAGGAATTTTCCATCTTCTCTTCCTCAACAGATGAGTCTATCCTCTTGGAAAGTGGGTGCGATTTATTGTTCATAAATTTGACATCCCTTAACTCAAAGCTCTCTAAGTGATTTTCTGGAGGACATATGTCCAACTCTTTCCTCGAAGTGCCGGGCATTTTACTCCTCATAAAGTTTGAAGTAATGCCTAATTTCTGCTGTTTCTTTGCAAGTAGCTGCTTCTCAAGGTCAAGTGCATGAAGAATAGCATCCTCCCGACGAGCATATTTCTCTCTTTTCTTTATAGGATTACCTTGAGAAGACTCAGCTCTTTCAATACAATCATCAAACTCGCCACAACGAAATGCCTTTACACGCTTGGATTTCTCTAAATTGTACCAATCCCTGAAAAGATAAGAGCAAGACCAGTGCACAAGCAAACATTTATTAACACTACATCAAAGGAAGGAATACATGTTTAGGCAAGAAAAGTGAAATAAGCTACACAAGTTCTTCGAAGTCTAAAACAAGAAAGTGCTTTCCTACTGTGATGGCCAGAACTGATTCGTGGGCAAGCTGGGATCCGGACATGATCACTAGAATGCTACAAACAACAGCCTTTCAACATGTTTCAATTCTTGAAACAAATAGAAAGACTAGCTACAATACAGGACCAAGCTCAGCGACAAAGAAATATAGATGGGTCTGCCTACATATAACAGGAGCCTGTAAACCAATTGGATTTAGCATGCATAGAAATCCTACTAAGAATGTAATGAGTTATATATCCATCCAGTAGAAGTCAAAAAATAGCAATTCATTTTTTTAACAGGATCCCATCATGAACATAAAAGTGAAATGGATTAGAGTTCCCATCAAACTGAAACCACTCTAGACATTGCAAGACAATAGTTCTAAAATTGATTATTAACTTTGGTCAAGATAATAGACATCTAAATGTGAATCTCATTTTACGACAGTTTAAATATGTGAAGGTAAACTCAACTATGCTAAAGTTTTCGATGTAGAATGGTTTCAAGGGAATATATAAAAGATTTATCTTAAATATAACATGTGCCCAATCTGCCAAGAACTACTAGATTGAGAGCTATTAGAAGTATCATAACTGTACCTCTAACCTAAGCATAAAAACACAAAACTTTTTGTGAAGGACGTGCCAAGGCCCTTTGGAATTGAAATAACCAATTGCCTGAGCTACATATATAATTAATATGCAGCACCTAGTCTTCCATATAAGGGTATCATTAAGGCAGAGTCAACTTTATTATGCCAGTGTCTAACTAAAAGGTTCTACAAGTGTATCTTCTAGAAAAAACTTGAAATAAAAAACGGAGAGGAGAAACTGCTTGATGTAAACGTTCACTGCTTTCAACCTTTTAGAATTTATAGAAACCATCACCCAAGACCGTAAAAATTGTAGTCGTGTGACCTTGAGGTCACGGGTTCAAGGTGTGGAAACAGCCTCTTGCAAAATGCAAGGCAAGGCTGTGTACCATAGGACTTGTGCTCCACCCTTCCCCAGACCCCGCACAGGTGGGAGCTTAGTGCACCAGGGCTGCCCATCACCCAAGACCGTGTTGGGAAACCTACAACAGAAGCTATTAGCCCCCATGAAATAGATCTCCACCATTCATACTTGTTCAATGCTCAACCATTGTGTAAGAGCAGGATTGACTTTATCCTCCATGCGCACAAAAGGTGTATCAAAATGTGGAATTTCTGAAAAGCGGTGGATGTGGGATAAAACTAGTTACAGGGGAAACTTTCTAGGTTTTCCATTTTTCAATTTTAAAGAGCATATACAGGCAGAAGATTTTCACTGGCATAAGCTTTATTCTTTTCCAAAATGCAGACAAACTTGGTATATGTGGGAGATGTCAAAACGCATAATGTGGTGGCGCATTTTGACACCCTTGTACAGAAATCATCATACCTATTTTCATGCCTTCTCCACTATGAAGAAATTAGTGATGGCATACGCCAACCTCTTGTCTTGGAAGGTAAGCAGCCAGGGATGCAAGAATAAGAAAAGGAATGGTTAGGAGCTGATCTCATTTGTCCTTGCAAAGATTTCCCTTATTGATATGATATAAATGCATTTCATTTGTATTACTGATTATGGCAAGAAGAAAGGAGCTGATTTTTGTGAGCCACAGATACTGGCATTATTTAGGTTGTAGTAAAGCCCCCACTTTGAAGCATATATGTCAAAATATGGCATGGAGAAGGCACACAACCTGGCATTTCATATACAAAAAATGAATAATATAGAGGAGGCTTTGTTATTATTTTTCTTATATACTGAGACTTGTTAGAGCAAAGCTACTCTATCTTTCCAACTTGGTTTTCTGGATGCTGTTTGCACTTCTTTTTTCTTTTCTTTTAAATTTTCTTCTCTCTTCTACACTGCATTATTTGGTCACAAACCCAATTTAGTTGGGAATATCACTTGCCCTAGAAGAGCAGAAAATTTTCTACCAACCAGCAGGGCAATATGTGAAAAATGTTTCAAGTTTGAAACAATTGATTGGGAAACTTTGCTATTGATTGCAGCAAGCAGGAACCTATAAGACCAATCCTGCTGCCAAAAGGAGTACAATGGCCTCAAATTCATGCACCACGGATAGCAGCTTGATGAAGGGGAGCCTTGGCACAACGATAGAGTTGTCATCATGTGGCCTTGAGGTCACGGGTTCAAGGCATAGAAACAGCCTCTTGCAAAATGCAAGGTAAGGTTGCGTAGTATTGACCCTTGTGGTCCACCCCTTTCCCAGACCCCGCATATGCAGGAGCTTCATGCACCAGGGCTACCCTTTACAGATAGCAGCTTGATGATTGGAACTATCTGGGTTTTATGCAAGGAGAAGCAAAAACTAGTTACAGAGGGCCTGTTAGATGACTGGGACTCAAAAGAAGAATGGAACCCTCACATTCATGAGATGATTTTGTGGAAAGGACTCTGAGTATTTGGGATGTATGAAACAAAGGTGGTGCAGCTCGTGTCTATGGAGGTAAACTTTTATGCATCTGCAAATCCATTTGAACTAGAAAAGATGACGACTTGAATGAACCAGAAGGGTTTCCAACCAACAACATTCAGTGACAACAAAATAAAAAACTTAAATGAGGAAACACTACAATCAGAGCATACACCAACTGTTGTTATTGCCTTAAGTCTCATGTACAACTCCAAAAAAATGAAGAACAGCTGTATCACGGCTACATTGGTTTGCAAATCCCCAGTAAAAATCTCAAGGAATTGCATTGATATTGAGCTACTTCTTAACTCTTGTTCACAATCGTCTAAATGTTTTTTGGGATTCTGCAACTCACAAGGGAAGCACATGTATGAGATCAAAGGTGTAGTATGCAGCAGTACTAGGCCATTGACAAAACCCACAAAAATGTATGACACGTCAAGGAGGAAGGTCAACCAACAGTAGCATCTCCATGATCCAATTGCATTCTGCTTTACAGTAACAGCAATTTGATTATTCCCACTGTGGGGACCCTCCATAATTTGCCATGTTGTCGAAAGCTAAAGAAGAGAAGGACGAGAATCCCACCATAGCTATGACAAGCAAAAAGAAGGGCTGACAAGGAAGTCTATGAGGGAGATTGCAAAGGGAAGAGCAGATATCCTACAAAGATACCCAGGTCTGCTCCTGGTCTATGACTTCATCACACTCACTCAAATTGACAAAAGGCTAACAAAGTAGAAAACATTTTCAATGCCTCCCACAAGCAGCTATGTCCAAAGTGACTATTGAGGCTTGACGAAATGTTTTGCCAGAAAAAGAGGGTTGCAAGTGTCAAAGAGATAGGACAGTAGCTGTACACTATTTCTGATTTGCATTTTTCTGTTTGAACTGCAAAACAGTTATATTGGTTTGCCAAGAAGCATAAACTACAGGCAACCACTAAATCATCTCCAAGGGAGAACCCAAAACTATTTGAATATGCAACACTAAAGAAAGGTCAGCCAGGTGCACTAAGCTCCCATGTACTCAGGGGCAGGGGAAGGGGCGGACCACAAGGGTCTATAGTACGCAGCTTACCTTGCATTGAAAGAGGCTATTTCCACGCCTCAAACCAGTGACCTTAAAGTCTCAGACAACAACTCTACTGTTGTGCCAAGGCTCCCCTTCTATTTGAATATGCAACACTAAACAGACAATTAATAGCGGAAACCTGAACTGGCTCCACAAGACCATTGATTACCGGCAGAAAAGTGCTGGCTACAAAAGAAACTTAAATCCATTTTTCCCACAATTTTATGATCAAAACAGAAAAAAATTAATGATCAAATCTATTACAATTATGCAAAAACCCCCAGAAAAAGTGGGAGATCACTGACAATTTACATATATAATCAAGTATAAAAAACATAATTAGGACTGTAACAGGCTCCATTCAGTTCCATTAACAGAAGCATATAACAGTCCAGACACAAATTTACAACCAAATAAACAGAATCAAAAGACTACCAATTCATGCAAACAAGTAATAGTCACAGAACAAACATGACATGAAAACTATAAAACAGAAAAAATCTGAATAAAAAAAAAAACACTTACACACTGGCATCTTCCCTGCCAAGGAGCTTCACAGGAGTTCCAGACCTTGGAGACATCAAATGAGAGGCAGAAAGTTCATCCGTTCCCAGAATCCTTCCAGGCCACCAAGACCCGTTCCTCCTTCGAACCCATACAATTGTTCCAACACTAGAATCAGCCTCCAATCCCTCAGAAATACCCATTACTATCTAAAACGAAACCCTAAGAGCAAAAACAACAAAACCTAACCCTAGAATCGCGATTTTCTGTCATCTGGCTATGTGATCGAGGTGGTTAACCTCCATCAAATGAAAGAATGAAAACGTAATGCCACCAGATGATCAGGGAAGTTCCCCTTCTGGTTGATCTGATTGGTTTTTGGGGATTCTCGGTTGGGGTTTCCATTCAGATAGAGGAGAATGTCATTTCTAGGGTTTTGTCGGTGCTTCATCGTTTTGGTTGAAAGGGGATTTTTAGAGTTGGAGACATGGATCCGTAAGACTTCTCGATTTCTAGAGAGAGAAAATCTATGTTCTTCTTTCTCTCTCTAGGTGTGTTTGGTTTCCTTTTTTTCCGGTTTTGATACTGTAGCACACAAAAAAAAGACTAATGGACGCGGGATTTGCAGAGGAAGCCTACCTGTTTCTCTCACCTCTCTCTACCTGTTTCTCTCTCCTCTCTCTACCTCTCCTTTTTCGCTCCTCTCACTGTATTTTTTTTGGTAACCAAAAGGAGTTGCAAACACACCGGCTTGGTTTTGAATGAACCGGGAGTGTCTCGACGAGTTGAGTTCAATTTATCGCGATATTTATATCAAGACGTACAATTTGGGGCTCACATTTTGAATGATCTCGGCCGTTTATCTCATCCATCTTGCACAGGTGGGCCATGTCCACAAAGATCATATACTTTGAAGAGAAATGATATTAGTGCTGTAGTGCGCCCCTGTTTCAGCCATAGGCCCTACCTACACTTAATCGGATTCATCCATCTGACTTCTCCCATTTGGATGACTACTGCTGTAAAAATAGCAAAGAAAGGAAAAAAAAAATCTAAAAACATATACTTCTGATCGCAGCTAATGGACGGTTTGAGATGTTCAAACCATCTAATCCCCTTGATATTTTGTACACGGGCTCTTGCTGTCTCCCTCAAACGGGGCCTTTAAACTCAATTTTGATGCGGCGGGTTTTGAAATTCAGAAGCATTTAAAATAGTGAAATATTGTCCAACTATGCAGGGCCTATCGGCTGGAGTAATTCACGTGAAGCCGAACTATTATTTGTTGCTGCCGTTTTAAGCATTAGGAAGCAATCCAACGTCTCTCCTTTAATTGTTGAAGGAGACTCGACTATGTTGGATGGCTGAAATCTTGCAATGGCCCATCCTGGCACTTCTGGCATATTGTCGATCGGATTACATCTGATATTTTAGATGGTGATATTTCCTCCCATCGTATCAAGCCGATGAATTAGCTAGAGAGGCACTATCTTAGAAGATCTATGGAATAGAAGATTTGAGGATACCTTGTCAAGCCATTGAAGGGAGCCTTACCGTATCAGTAGAGTTGTCATCATGTAATGTTGAAGTCACCGATTCGAGATATGAAAACAGCCTCTTATAAAAGTATAAGGTAAAATTATATAATATAAACCCTTGTGGTTAGCCCCTTTTCTAGACCACCACGCATAAGTCAGAGCTTTGCGCACGGATGGTCTTTTTCTCTCAAGCCATTGATATTCACTCACGAGATGGTGAATCAAGTCTTTCACTTCTTTACATGTTCATGTCGAGCATGAAAATCTCTTTCTTACCACGATAACTTGACTTTTAGGACAGGACTCATCTATTGCTAGAAGATTGAGTTGAACGGTTCAGATCACTTGAATATATAGGACCTACTTGTCCCTTCACCGTAGGACTCTTTGTAATTGCCAACAATTTCCATTTTATAACTTAAGACAGTTCATAAAAACAATGGTAAGATCAACCATAGAAACTGATTTTGGGAACTGAGCTCATCTATGGGTGGGAGATTGAGTTAAACGGCTCGGATCATTCAAAGATGAGAGCGAAGAATAGTACAAAATAGGCGTGAGAATATCGGTTTCCGTTCCATGTACAGTAAACCGATATTCTCTCGATAAACTAAACGTACTGAAAACGGAAAAACCGGGTTTTACCTTTCGGAAGGTACCATTTTTGTCCTCGCCAAACATGAGCCTCCTATTGTCAAGTGTCTTACGTGGGGGTCGGCAGAGTCCTCGCGTGCTGGTGCGCGGGTAGAGCAGTGCATATGTTTAACGAGCTAGAAGCCACGTGGCCCACTTATACGGTAACCTGAACCCCTCGTCTTCCTTCTCATGAGTGCTTACGTAACCGCTCATCTTCACAAGTAAACAGTTAGCCTTTCGTCCAATGGAACACGGCCTTGGGTTATAGCATATTTAAGATGTGGGTCTAAAGATAAAACAGTTTGGATCCCCGCAATATGGCCCCCTTTCTACCTTTTAGCAAGAAAAAACGCATGCATTGATCTACACGCCCAAACTGCGGGTTGTTGGTGGACCTAGTTTGTTGATGGCTAGAACCTTCTTCCTTTCCCTTCAGCCTTGCATTCGTCTTATTGCTATTACGGTACAAGCAAAGCAAAGAATTACAAAGCCAAACACTCACACACTCTTTATAAATATAATACCCAATCAAAGGAAAAAGAGAAGACTTGAATACAAAGCATAACTTAAGGGAGACGTGGAGTTATCCGCAGCCAATTGCACTAGACAATATTGGCAAGGTTGATCTGTGTTGATCACGGTGTTAGAGGGCTTGAAATCAGCTAATTTGACTTAAGATGTGATGATATGGGTCATATCATTGTTAGCGGTGCATGACCTTAGATGAGATGAAGTAATATCACTTCATATCACTCTTGGCAGCACTTTTATTTCATCATTATCATCAAGACCTTACCCCAATTAGGGGTTGGCAGCACTTCTATTTGGCCCCTGTAAATCCTTAGTTAGCTTATACAAGTAAGGATGGTGAATTAGTTGGCATACCCAGCTCAATTATAGGTTGCGAGAAATATAACTATTGTTAGCCCACTTCCTATTAAATTAAGGATTTTGGTTAAATGATAATCTAACGTGATATTAAAGCCTTGGCAATTAAGGTGGTAAGTTTGAATTCTAAAACCCCTCATATTTATGATTCACGTTCCTCAAAAAGTAATCCAACATGGTATTATTGCATTACCGACGAAGGTGCGAGTTCAAATTCTGGAACCACACACGCCAATGATCTTGGGACCCTGCATACCAATGATCCATGAGCCTTGTTCTAGTGATTCAAGAGGCCTATTAACTTAAACTTTTAGTTGAATGGTAATCCACTAGAGGCTACACTGATCAATTTATTGACCAGAACTTGTGACTTGAGCTTGAAGGTGAGTCTTGGCGCAATGGTATAAGTTGTTGTCATGTGATCTTGAGGTCACTGGTTCAAGACATGGAAAGTCCCTTGTAAAAATGCAAGGTAAGGTTACGTACTATAGGCCCTTGTGTTCTACCCCTTTCCCGAATCCCACATAGGCAGGAGCTTTGTTCATAGGGGCTGTCCTTTGTTAACTTGTGACTTGAGCCTTTGGAACCGTTTATATTACCAAATAATGGGCTTTCATTTATAAGTTCAAGAATTGTACTTAGCCCATGGGCAATTAACTTAGTTCCAAGTCCCAACTTAAAATTTATACTTGTTAATAAATATAGAACAAGAAGGGGAGCTTCAGTGTAATGGTGAAGTTGTTGTCGTGTGACCTTGAGGTCACGGGTTCAAAGCATGCAAATAACCTCTTGCATAAATGCAAGGTAAGGTTACGTACTATAGACCATTGTATATGCGAGAGCTTCGTGCACTAGGGCTACCCTTTTTTGAAGGGGAGCCTTGGCGCAACAGTAAAAGTTGTCATCATGTAACTTTAAGGTCATGGGTTCAAGGCATAAAAATAGTCTCTTGCAAAAAAGCAAAGTAAGACTGTGTACTATAAACCCTTGTGGCCTACCCCTTTTCCAAACCCAGTATAAGGGAGAACTTCGTGCACCAATGCTACCCTTTTTAATAAAGATAGAACATGAATAGCAAAGTATTGCCTTTAGAATAGGAGCTGCTCATGTTCTTTTCGAAGCCATTTTTGTAGGACCCAGTGCAAACTAACCCCAATTTGACTTCATTTGATCAATGGTCTTTTCACATCAAAGTAAAAGAAATTTGATTTTCCTTTGTTTTGACTTCTCTCTCTCTCTCTCTCTCTCTCTCTCTCTCTCTCTCTCTCTCTCTCTCTCTCTCTCTCTCTCTCTCTCTCTGTGTAAACTGATGAGTCATGTACGATGCCTTATTTGCTTGCTTTGTAGTATTTTCAGTCAGGACGTGGAAAACACTTTCATACGTCCTCGGAAGCCTAACTTGTGCTCTGGGCTCCACTTTAATTTGTCTTTTGAGCTTTTTTTCCTCAATGAAACCAAGTTTTTTCATGACGAGGTACATTTTTTAATTGAATCCAGGCCATCTATTTGGGTGGTCTGTATCGTGATTCTCTGTTGATCAATCAAATTGATCCAGTTAGGGACTACCCAATGGGAAGCGTTGATCCGCAGCAATGTCTTTTGCCAAGTGACCCACTTGGAAACAACTCGCCCTTGTGTCAGGGTAGTAACATAATACAAAATAGCAGCATCAATCCTCATAGGTGGAGTCAAAGCCTTGATAAAACCAGTCATATTGCGGTTTATATTAGTCGGAGCTCTCACGCAATGGTGAAAGTTGTTGTTGTGTGACTTTGAGGTCACAGGTTCAAGGTGTGGAATAGTCTCTTATAAAAAATACAAGGTAAGGCTGTGTACTATAGGCCCATGTGATCTGCCCCTTCCCTAAACCCCACATAGGCAGGAGCTTTGTACACTAGTATTGCTCGTAACAGGTATTTCTGCCAACGTATTGCCAAAAATATCATATCGGTATTATAACCCTAAAAAATGAAATAAAAGGCCAAGAGGGAGCAATTGAGATTTTGTCTCTCAGCATTCCTAATCACACAAGAAGAAGGGATGATTCCTCTTAAGTAGTTTTTGTCTCTACATCTAGAGTGATTAAGTGTTATACACGCATATGGTGTCAAGATGAAAGAAGACATTCTACACCGTCTCTAAGATAGACACATAGGGAGGGTAACAAAGTTGTAGATACATTAGCTAATGCCTCAGATAATCAAGATATTTTGCTTGGTTTGATAACCATACGAAGGGGAACCTTGGTGCAACAACAAAGTTTTCGTTGTGTGATCTTAAGGTCAATGGTTCAAAGTGTGGAAATAGCCTCTTGCAAAATGCAAAGTAAAGCTGCATATTGTAGACCCTTGTGGTTCGCCCTTTTCCAGAGCTTTGTGCACCTGTGCTGCCCTTTTTTTTTTGGCTTATGTGTCAAGACTGATGTAGACTTTTTTATTAAGTACTAATTTAATACTAGTAATACATGCTAAATTAAAAAGAAATTGGTAATTTTTCAAAATAAACTAAAAAAAAAGAGCAAAAGGGGGTTGATATTCTCAATACTCCTTTGTTACTAATGCCACACCTTCTCTTGCAGTTTTATTGTAGTTTTTATTTATTAACTGTCCATCTCAACAATTTTGCAGTAGTTGAGGTTTAACCCAAAAAATGTAGATCATGATACTATTGTTTTTTTTTAGTTCTAAAATCAATGATAGAAAAATTAATGACATTAAAAACAACTAAAAAATTAATGTTTGGGTTGTTTAAAATATGTGATTTTTGAAATATGGCCATCTATAGCAAGCTGCTTAAGAAGAATAATTTAATTACTCAAAAAAATAGACTACATATATACTTTTACCATAAAACTCCAAAAGAGGGTGTTTCATTACTACAAAGAGGTGAGGGAATATCGGCTCCCTAGAAAAATGTGAACAAGTAAAAGTACAAGTGAGACATACCTACCAACAAATGTCTAGATTAATAGTGATCATAGACAACGTGGCATGTGACGACCCTGGTTTTTAAAACACCTGTTCATAAATATTTGCAAAGGTATGACCCTGATTTTGAAAATTTTTAAAATACAAACAGCAAAAACATATTTTCTTTGAAATTGATTTGTCAAAAACCCGAGTGCCACCTCAAATTACATATCATATATAGGTTTGTATAAAATAATTTTTTTATTAAATATCAATAGAAATACTTTTATTAAAATCAGGATCAATTCAGTGGTTCACATACACAGCCCTGGTAGTCCTTGCATACTTTGTCCAAATATTACAATCTAAATTACAATACAATATTCTTCAAAGTAAATATTCTAAGTAACAGTTTGGTGATGATTATTCTCAAATCTTAAGCTTTCAATATTTGTTAACTGTATCTGAGATACTGTAAACATTCAAACATTTATAATATCTCAGCAAGCTATGCTTGGTAGGGGATTTAAGAAATATAATAAATATATCTCAAAATCAACAGTTCTTTATATCTATGATATAAATCAATTTATACAAGTGGATAACCATTTCATCTTTTACTCATCATATGAATTATATGTATATATTACATATAAATAAAACCATTAAAAATTGTGAATATAGTCAATATCATCAATAATATACTATTTCCAAACTGATTTTAATATTAACACTAAGTGTTAATATATATTCATACCGTATTGGGAATCATCCCCAAATACAACATCGGCAATAACTTTACCGGGCATCTCATCACACCATAATTAATTGCATCATAATGCAAAATAATCTCAAAGACTACCATGCTTGCAGTCTCAATCCGTATAGCGTTGGGATAATTGCTCAATACTCCACTGATACCACGATGAAAAATATAGATCCATATTTGTATAGGGAAAACCATGGTTGTTACAGTGGCAGCCTTCCCATAATTACCCCACCTGGCATTGACATCCCCAAGCATAAGCCTATCTTAAAATAAAATCACAAGCCTCCATGCTTGTATGGAAAATAATATTTCATACTTACAGACTATGTGTCTGGTTATAATAGGACATGCCTATAACTTCTTTCCTTAAGATTTTGGGGTCCAACTTATGTAGTTCAAATCTTCTCATTCTACCCATGAAGTAATTTCATAATTACTTAATCAATTACTTTGTATTCATTTCATCATCATTTGTTGATTAATAAACAATTCTAAAGTAATTATAATCAATATATAGTTATCAGGATAAGATTATGTGTAAAATACATGCATATTATATATTGAATATATTCTTAAGGTCTACCTACCTTTACTTTTAACAATCCATCTTCTCATTGATCTTAATCATCACATCCTTCATGTATCTGTTAGAGAACCCCCTTAACTACTATGTTCAGTATTCACTGGAGTGACCTTAGCTTAACCTTTTATAAGATTCATATGAGCATTAAATCCTAAGTACTCTTGCTATTTGATTTTAGTTAAATCCACGAACATTTAAAATGTCATTATGGGGTTTATTATTCTCCTAATTTTGGCCAAGGAAATGATATTCCTTATATTGTCCTACTAATTATAAACCCTACTATCATTAAGTCAATGTCCATATTCATTGTAAATGTTCATCGATATCTATTTTCATTTAATTACATTTTTCATGTAATTTACATAATATGAAGAATTAAAGTGTAAATAAATGAATGTAACAATTAAATCTACTAAGCAAATAAAAGAACATTTACAATACAATATAATAATTCACATGCTCATTTGAATATATCATATTTATTTATTTTGATCAAATGATCATATTTTGATCGCTTTTTATCCCATTAAGGGTTTTGATATTGATCTTTCATTTTTATTCAGATCTATCACATTATCTTAATGTGATATCATTACTAGATCATTGATGCATCTCATCATATGATATGATCTTTCTTGTTCCAATTGATCAATAAGATCTTTAGTCATTTTATCAAAATCAAGGGCATATATCTCAATCTATTTTAAATTAGCCAAATCAAGCCATTCATTTCTCATGATCTTATCAATAGATCACCATTCATATGGATTCATAGTTTTTGATCATGCCTGATTAGTCACATTAAGTAAATACATGATCATTTTTAAGATTTCTCTTCTATTAAGGTTAAATTTATTAATTCATCCCAGATCAGTCACATCAACTCTTGATTTCATGTTTCCTCATCACTAGGTCACTAATGGATCATAAATGCAAGTTTTGCTCATGCCAAATTTGACTGATTTTGAAAATTAGTACCACTTTTTGTGATTTATAAAAATTTACAATGAATAAAACTTAAAATTTATGTTTCCATTAGATTCTACTTTTCATAAAAAATTCATAGCTTCTTTCCAATCTTAATTTAGAGTTAAAATGAGCTATGAATTGAGAATTGAAATTTCATATCAGTTTTGACGGTCTAGATTTGGTCTGGATTGTCATAATGCGACAAAACAAGGTGGCCGTCGTCTCCGTCTCTGGGACGCAGGAGGCATCTTAGGCAAAGACCACCCGTGTTGCACGTGTGGTGCGCGCCCAGAGACGCTCCCGCAAGGAACATTCATGCTCTACGTCCCGGTCCACATCTTCAATGCAGATCGGTGGCTTCCTACCCCATCAGTCAATCTAGACCGTATGGTTCCTTTTAGTCTAGATCTATGTTTAAGATGGAATAAAATTTCACTGTGATTACCTATTTGGGGGTTTTGGGACCCTCTAAATCCATCCAACGGTTCAGAATCCCCAAAAATCATGTTTTACTGGTGTTTTTAACTTAGGTTATCGATACTAGATTCACTAGAAAAATCTCATTGAAAAATCCAATCTAGTGATCTTTATTCATATAAAATTACCAGAATAGCTAGAGGGAGATGAGGAGTACCTACCTGTAGCGTCCAAAATCAAAGAATATCACTAGAAAATTAAGATCCACGCCAAAAAATATAGGGTCAATGGACTTACTGTTTTACGATGATTTGACCAGCGAATATATCCCTGATCATTGTGAAATCATAGGGCTTTTGAAGCTTGGAATGATCCGAACACAATGCATGGTTCAGATCTTGATTTTGACGGCTAAAATCATATGCCTAATTGAAAAACAATACCAGGGTGAAACCCTGGGTCCGTCAGGGACAATGCATCCGTGGACGTGCCTAATAGATTTAGGGGAATATTCCCCTTGGGTGAGAGAAAAGAAAGAAAAAGAAAGAAAAAGAAAGAAAGAGGAGGAGAAAGAGGACGAAAGAGAGAGGGAGAGAGTGGGAAGGAGTGGCAACTTAGGAATTTTGTGTGAATGTTAGGGGAGGTATTTATAGGCTTATTTTTTAATTATTTTGTTTTATTTTGAATTATTTTAATTTTAAATAAATTTTTTACTTTTCTTATTAAATTCAAAAGAGATTCCTCATCATGTTTATATATCATCATTGATATTTCCTGAGTTGACTGTTGACCAGCTCACCTTACTTTTGTAGACCCTACACAAAAGTGAATTGACCATTTTACCCCTACAGTAAATATAAATTCACAAAAATTATGAAAAATAGGATTTTTCACCTGAGCTCATATTTTAGCGTGCTTACAGTCATTCTAACTGGTTTCTCATGAATGATTCCAAATATCTACGTTTCAAGACTTGATTCTTTTAAAAAAAATAATATTATATTGAATATAATATTCCACCTCGATTTTTGTAAAAATTCTAATTAATTCCAGCAAAATTGGAGTTTTCACATGGCATCTCCTATGGAGCACATTGGTTAGAGGCTTGAGTTGCTACTTTTTCATTTGGTTGGGGATCAAATTTAGGAGTGTGTATGAGTGTTTGAGAGATTTGCTTTGTAATTCCTCACTTGTAAAAAAGCAAAAGAAGAAGAAGAAGAAGAAGAGAGATCTACCTCTTGTAGTGACCTTGATCCATGTATATGCTTGGTCATGTCATGGGCGAGGACAACACCAACTTGCAATGCCATTGGATAATTCTAAGTCAGGACGGTTAGGAATAAAGAAGCAATATGCTACATTGATCACCAAACCGTTTAAAAATCAAAGGCTCAAATCCTTCGACAAGAGAGAATTACTTGTCCATATCTGGGCCTAACAAATAGAAAGTATAGAGGATTAAAGAAGCTTTGCCTGTATATTAACCAAATTAGATCATGTTCTTCAAACTTCTACCAACAAAGACAGCTATATTTATCCATTCTATTTACTTGATTTCTAGAATTACGTGAACTTCAATAGGGATTAGAAGTAAACTACTTTGGACTTGTTTCATCCAAGGATATATGAGCAAAGCTAGCCCATAGACATGGAGTAGACAAAACTAGGATAACTTCTATTGTATATGAATCACAGTGCTAAGATTGTGAAGGTTTAGATCCCTAGGAAAGCTTCCACAATCAACAACATGAATTTTCTATGCATCATTTATATGCATGCCAACGAAGACACATATTTTTATAGATATTTTTGTTGATACATCCTGATCATAGTATTTAATTCTCAATTATGAATGCCTATTTTCAAAATTATTTATCTTGTAAGTCCCTAAAGTGGACTTGTTTAACTTTGTTAATATCTCTCTTAAATTCTCACTTTTACCCCTATAATAAATAATCAAGCTATTTAAATAAAGAAATAAATATGTTTGCATGTGGTTAGTGCATTATTTCTAAAACAAAGAAAAAAAAAGGAAGAAGAAAACTCCCTACTATTAACTCATTCTACTTCATTTAGAAATGAAAAGATTAGAGAAAGGAAGGATGCTTTCTATTGAAGATTTTGTTTTCCAAGAGTTGGTTTTTCTCTCCTTACATAAAATCCTCCTCCACTGTCAAGTGAATTACTATATTCAAAGAGTTGTGGAGATGATAAAGTGATATTTGTCTGCTCTTCATGCTCCAATGAGCAAAATCCTCCTCCATATCAAACACTGATATTGTTCAGGGAAAATTTATATTTCATAGTTTCAAGGGTTGCTCTAGTTCACAGTTTCAAGGGTTTGATTTAATATGTGTATTTATCTAAATATAAATCTTTGTTAATTTTATTGCTTTGTATGCTTTTTGTTTTTGTTTCTTGTATATGGGGAGGTGAAGGTCAGTGGAAGAGAGAGAGATATGGGGACTTATGTTGCAAATAATTTTAAAAATAGACACTTATTGAACATTTTGAGTTAGCCAGTGTCTAATTGAGTTTTAAATGCCAAAATAAGAATGTGTAACCAAAAATATCAATATCGCTCTCTTTGTGCAAACATATATAGGTCCGGGTAAATAGAAGTGTAAGGAGTACAACTACTTTTCTTTGTATGTATGTCATTTTTTCATTAGATTGAAGTTGACATTTGGACAATGCTAACCCCTTGTCATGTTTAGAATACCAAAAAAGGGTAGCCCATGAGAAATCAATGCATTTGGACAATCATAACCCTTTGTTTTGGGTTTTTGAAAAAATTAATAAAATGGATGTTTATAGTATTTTATTTAAAGGAACATAAGCTAAAATAATCCAATGGGCATAAAATTTGTTATGGAGCCTACCAAAGTCATTTTTAACGTGATGAATGGATTACATTCACAAAAATTGTTTTATAATGCCTAAAAAAGGAGCCTATACCCTCACACTCCTCTGAAACGGATACTCTTACTGGGATGCTATATGCATAGATATATACATCCATACCCCATGTATGTATTCATCAGCATCTTATCATTCAAAAAGAATAAAAAGAAAAGGACCTATCAATTACTGTACGAGTATGACTAAAGCAAGGCACTGCTTAAGTGGGAAAATGAGCTCTAGATAGCATTTTTTAGTGGAATTTCTGTTTTTTTCCCCTAAAAAGATAGTTCCAAGAAATTTTTTAGAGAAAAACTCAATCCTCAAGAGGGCACTCATTGATTTATACTTCTTCTTTAAGCAAGCACACTTCTCTTTATCATTCTTCTATCTTTAAACGTTTTAGTGCCTTACTAATTGCACTATGATAATGTCTATGAGCCAACATGTTTGTAAAGGTAATTGAAATCAAATCATAAGGGCTTAGTATGAAAGTAAAACCAGCATATTGATATTTTTAAATCCTTGGACTTCAAAATGGAAATAAAAGCATTAAACCCAAGCCAGACACTATCTTAAACCCTAAATATATGATACGTAAGGCTATGAAATCTAAGAGATTACCTTCCACAAAGCTATTTCCTAAATCATTCCATCAACTCTCTCCTTTATAAATTAAACATTCAAACAAGGACATAAAAGCCATCCTCTAAATTCACCCCTCATAGAACCTTAAAACTATTAGCAAATGGTTGCGGATATTGTCTATCAAGAACTTCAATAAGCTTCTTGGCTATGGCACTGGCATACACAGATGAACCTTCTCCTATCTGCAAGGAAATAAAAGAAAAACAAGAAACCATATTAGCGAAAAAATCAAATAATTAAGGGATAATATACTTGATAGTTAGATATAGATGAGTATATAACCTTAGTATTGAAAATGAAGATGTAATGTTCTCCCATGTTTCCTCCAGCAACATGAATGAGTTCTAGATGAAGTTCATGAAGAATTTTTGCCACCAAGAGCAAGCAATTTATCTTCTTTCGCTTATGCTGTGCAAGCTTGATAGTTACTTCGTCGTGGATAATACGCACATCTACATCAGTCTCCTTGGATTTCCTGACGAGCCATGAGCTCCTCAAGGACCCGTTAATTGACTGCTCTCTATCAGTAACTGCGCTGAGAGGTTTCATTGAAGAGCTCTCCATGTCGGTTGCTGCCTCATGCTCCATCTTAAGTTTCTTGCTCCTTTCCCTTCCACATCTCTTCTTATCAACTAAGTCTTTGAGCTCATCAACTGTTCTCAGGAGCTCTTTGATGTGTTCGGTTGCATCCCCAACTATAGAAGCTCTGTCCGTCTACATGAAAGAGACAAAAGGATACAGTCACCGAGGTAACCGAAGGAGGAATGAGAGAGAGAGAGAGAGAGAGAGAGAGAGAGAGAGAGAGAGAGAGAGAGAGAGAGAGAGAGAGAGCAATGTACTTGCAAGTGTTTACATGAGTAACAAAGGAAAAGTCTACATAAATCAACAATAATAGGATATATAAATTTATCACCAAATCCTTTAAAAATCAAAGAAATTTCTTGTATATTTACGACCATTAGATAAGTAAGAACTTATTTGTACAGTGTATCCATATCAAGGCTTAAAAGATAAATGGTTTAGATTTATGGAACAGTGAACCCCCCTCCTACTTGGTGCACATGTACCATGGTATAGCAACTCCCATCTACCAGGTGACAGGCTTTGGCGTTTAAACTGTTCCACTGAGTTCACCACATTGGCAGATTAACCAGTGGGAGTATGTCAGGAATGGATGACAAACTAATGAATATGTTTCTTGCATAGTTTGACGTAGTCCCACTAGACATGCTAAAAAGTTTGGGACCTGTCAATATAAATTCATATTATATTGTCCTCTAATCTTGGATGGAACACTTTCATATAGACCCACAAAGATAACAACACTGGCAGCCTAACTAGTGACAGTATGGCAGGATTGGTTAACAAACTTAGAATTTATTTATTTTTTACTTTTTGCCGTAGACTTAACCATAAAGTATAAATTTAATATTATTTAGTTCATTCGTGTCGGAATAAAGAGTCTGCTTATCAGTGGTCTGCAGAAGTATTCTCATAGTTCCCAACAAATAGGAATAGAAGTTTAGGCTTCTATAAGTTGCGTTTTATGTTGTGATAGAACTGCATTTCATGAAATATTATCTACTCTGTTTCTTCCTTCAAAGTTTTCCTAACAAGTCTATAAATGAAAGCAAAGAGACAATACATAAGGCTGAAACCAATCAAAGGAGGAACATGAGAGAGAGAGAGAGAGAGAGAGAGAGAGAGAGAGAGAGAGAGAGAACCTTTGTTGGGTTTGGAATCAGGGACCTGAGTGCATCAAATTTCTCATTCATCTGCTGTCTCCTTTGTCTCTCAGTAGGAAAGTGGTTGGTTCCTTTTGTTTCCCCTTTCCCAAAAGCTGGAATTTCTCTCCTGAAGTCCAATACTGAGTTCTCACCCTCTTGGAAAATACCCACATTTGCCTCTCTATCATCTAACCCACCAAAATAAGGAACTCCCCTTGAGCCTGGCAAGTCATAGTTATGAGGTAGTGAGTTGTAGATATCCCTCAAAACAGGAGGTTGGGGAGGGAAGTTCAATTGAAGTGGTGGGTCATAAAAAACTGTGGAGGCCGAGGTGCTTTCTGTTGTTGGAAGTTCGCCGAAAATGTCCAAGGAAGGATTGAAATTTGTGGGTTTTTTGTATGGGCCGTTAACAGAAATTGATGTAGTGTTAGGGAGAATTGAAGCTACTGGACATCTTGGCAAGTGTAGCAGGTTAAGAAGGTCTGGCGGGGCACAAGGGGTGTTTGTGTATGGATCTGAATTGAGGCACTGAAGGTTATGATCAATACCAATCTGCTGATTTTCATACTGATGTTGCTGATACTGGTGTTGTTCATCCCAATTGGGATGTTCAACTGGAGGTGGATGGTTTTCTATGATAATATCTTGCATTATTTGGCTGTTATATTCCTGTTCCAAATCGAAACCAATTTGCTGTTCAAGGTCTATCCCCATGGCTGCCACTGTGCCGCCTTCATCGGAGTGATTATGGTGGGATAACTCTTCAAGGGAGAAACTTGAGAGCCTGAGATTTTCCTCCAAGCTGTTGTTACTGCTAGTAGCCATGGCTGCTACTAGGTCTGAGCAGTTTGTGGCAGTTTGAGAAGTACCATTAATTGGCCCTTGTACGGTATGCGGTTCATGCTGATCAAAGAAATCAGACTCGGCATACATTTTCGGGACCTTTTATCTGGATATGGTATTCCCGATTCGTGGGTCTTTGTCTGCATAGATTAATAACGATAGGGTAGTGAATCCATGATTCTCACATATGGTGTAAACACATGAAAGAAATGAACAAAGCACCTTAAAGCCTAAATTGCTTATCCTCAAAGCGCTAAGCTTCACAATTACTAACCTGTGAGAGGATAGCAAAACTCCCAAGGCCTGCAGAAAGAACCAGTTGAGCTAAAGAAGCAACCAGATAATACAGCGAAGGAATGGGAATTCAGGTAAATTCAACACCTCGGGAACCAAAAACAGCTAAAAATGAATCAAAGATAAGGCAGAAAAAGAGAGAACAAAGAAGAAAAGAATTGCTATTCGGGGGAACTTATCAGCTTTCTGACTGCCCACCTTCACAGTGGTGCTAATACTGAAAGAAGAAGAGGAAAGTTAAACACCCCAAGAACCAAAACAGCTCAAAAGTGGATCAGAAAGAAGCAAAAAAGGAGAGGAGAATGAAGAAACCTGACAGTATCAAGCAACTGGGAGACTGCCCACCATTTACAGTGGTTCATTTAATGAAAAATGGAAGTCCCAAAGTCTGATGGAGAGATAAAGAGGAAGAACAAAAGGGACTTTTGGGCTTTGCTTTTTTTTGTTGTTTATAGGACAAGGGGTTGCAGGAAGGAAGGGTGTATTGCAGTTTGTGTTAGAGAAAGAGGGAACTGAAATGCAGAAACCGAAGTCTTCCAATCGCTGTTGCCTAGCTCAGAGGTTGTTACTGAGATTCCTCTCTCCTTTGGGTCCCATGTCAATCTTCCGTATTCTGATCCTCCGCGTGATATACGTTGCTCATTTCAAAGGTTTCATTAGGTGCAGTTTTAAAACATCCTGCTATATTCGTTGGGACGCCCCCCCCCAAGTCATGGTGGCTAGCGAAAATGACCAAAATACCCTTATATTAGTTGAATTGTATTAGAATTGTGGAACAAATACCTCAATCAAGTGTTATGCTCTCTTAAAAGAAACACCTCAATCAAATCCGTTGATCTTCCAGATGATTGGAAGTCAGCCCCACTGAGGTTGACTTCATCTTGATCGTATGATCCTAGACCCTTTATTTATGAAGCCTTGTTTAGAGCTTTGCTAGTCTGTTGATTGGACAAATGATCAGAATCTATCCCACTGTAGTGGATTCCATCTGGATGGAGTGATCCTATACCCTTAATGTAGGAAGTCTTGTTTAGAGTTCCGGAAGCAACATTTGAACCATTGATTTCTGTGGAAGAATATGTTAGATATATAGGCTGTCTGCTCAATGGGGCCAAAAACATGTGAGTTGCCTCTTGATGATCTATTAGTCTAATGTCATGGATGAACATATAGCTTTTTCAGCTTAGAGGGTTTTCCTATTGAACTCATAGCTTAATTGGAGGGGTATTTTGGTCAGTTTAGGAAGCTAATGGTAGATTACTAATATCACCAAATAAAACCATCATGGGCATTTCTGTCAACTAATTTGCTGCTGGAATAATCAACTAATTAAGTGGAACCCACCAGTTCATATTGCATGCACGCAAACGGCAACTCAAACTAACCTAACCAAGTGGTTTTGTTACCACCTCTGAGGGTGAAAGAATAAAAGAGGAAACATGGGAGAGTCTGTTTTGATTGGGAGAGTTCACGTAGAGGGAATGGGAAAGCAGAAATTATTATTTAAACATAGTCTTGCAGTGTCTGTTAAGCTTGGTTTTGACTAATCAAGGCTTGTATTTATCGTTTAAATTTGGTCAAATATAAGCAGAGAATATCACATGGTTTTTAAACTTGCACCAACTACAGCCATCTCCCCTCTCATGCTCTTTTTATTCTCTTTGTTGCTGTTATTTCTCCCTTGGGGAAGTTGGGAAATGCCAACCATGCCTCTCACCATCCTTGCATTTATTATTCAGTGATAATAAGGTATATTTTGAAAATAATAAACAGATGTAGATAAAATAAGAATCTATTGAGTAAACATCAGCCAATGAATTGCCATTCTATGTACCCCTCCCCCACACAAAAAAAAAAAAAAGAAGAAGAAGAAAAAAGAAAGAAAGAGAACGATATATGGTTCTAGAAATATTTTCCCTGAAAGAGAAGGTTTGGTGAAGAGTTGGGAAGAAATGCATGGTTAGAACTCGAATATAATTTTAAACATGCTTTTTAATGGATTTATAAATAATATTTGAAAAATTGACAAAGTATATTCATATTTTTGAAGGTTAAATTATTCATGTAAATTTTCTCTAATTTGGTAAGTTTATGTTTTCATTTACTTTAGGCCACACTAACACGTACCCGTGCATGCCCAGAACCCTAGTCACCCAAGTGGTAGACTCCATGGTTAGTGCTGGGGATTTTTGTTTTTATTTTTTCAAAGCTTTTGATTATTTAGAGGCTTTCAGGACTATTCTAATGCTCGCGAGTCAATTTGGGAAACTCATTTATAATTTGTCGAGTTGACTTGCTACATAACAATCGTTTGTGTTTTTTTATTTTTTATTTGAACACAGATCTCTAAAATAACAATACTACATTGTAACCAACTCACCCACCAACGATATGTATTTCTAAAATTAAAAATTTTAGATATAACTATAAATAAATAAAATCCTATTAAAATTTAGTTTGACTTGAGTATTTTCACATTATCTATAAGTTGCTTCGAATTAATTAAATTCGCTCTACTTTTGAGTCGAGTTGAGTTTTTAAACTATGTTCAAATATATAATTATTGCTACCTAAATAGAACTCATAGTAGTAATTTAGAGGTGTTGTGAGCTTGGGATGACCAAGACCATACCTGTATTTGTAGTAAGCAGTTTGGCAATTGCAATATTGAGTTCATATATTTCTAGAGTAGGTAACTGTTTGGTTTGTAATGGCAAGCAAAAGATTACTTGTTTGAATTAGCAAGGAAAGATGAGTACAGACCAGGTGTATAAGCAATCAATGCAACCTTGCTAGAGGCTGGATATGGGCATTTAACCGTAAAAAGGGCAGTCCCGGTGCATGAAGCTCCCGCCTATGCGGGGTCCGGAGAAGGAGTATTTAACCGTATGGGACAGAAAAATATAGAGATGATGGAAACAAAAGGAATTGGTAATCAGAAAGCCCCACGTTTGAGTTTGAGTGTGTGTATCAATTACGTTTTTAGGAATCTCTTTGAGGGCATATTGGTATCTCAAGAAATAAAAGGCTAGGATCATCTGATGGAAGATGCTTTGCAGAGATCATGAACTTAGGATTTGAATAGTTTGGATCATCCAGAAACTGGGTTCCACCTGTATCTTTTACCATTTCTGGCATGTATTGAAGAAAAAGGGGGATACCGGTGCAGGCCAACTTTCTAGTATTTTTCATGGATCCTAGACATTCATGTGCCTCAATTAGATGTCCTTGGCATTATAAAGTTTGAACTTAGGGGAAAATGATAATGAAGAAGTAAAAAAAAAAAAAAAAAAGGAATTTTTTAAAAAAGAGATGGAGAAAATGACAAATTTAAAACTAAAACTCCTAAAGAGGAATGCTAAATCAATGCACTTCTGGTAAAAAAGCTGATTTATTTTTTTTGCATGACGTGGTCTACTTATAGATGATTAATTAGTTCATCTAATTTCTTTGGGATTGGATGCATTCTAGTCTAAAAACTCATGTAGGTTGGTTTTAACATCAATCGAAATCGTCTTTCCGTGGATGGCTTGAAACATTCTAAATAGCGATCTATATTCAGAAAATGAAACACGATCGTGCAAAGCCAATTTACATGATTCTTGGACTAGGAGATATCTAAAGCCAAAGGAAGTAAATGAACTAGATAAATAATCTGTAAGTGGACCTTGTCATGCCAAAAAGTAGGAGCGCATTGACATAAAACGCTTTGATTTGGCATTCCCTTTTTTTTTTAAAGAGAGGAAAATAGCAACTTATTTAACAACTTCTTAAATATATAGTTACATTATTTTAGACGAATAAACATCGTATCTTAGACAATGAATATATTCTTAAGTCCTAAAAAAGAAAAAGTCATAAAATTCAATGCATGTGTACGTGTCTTTTTCTAAAAAGAGATGGGTTTGTATAGAAAAACTTCAAAAGAACGTGGATTTTAAAGTTCGATATATTGCAGACCAAAAGATGCAATTTTTTAAACAAAAAAAGGTAAAAAATTTCTGTTTGTAGCCATGGTCTATGTACCAAAACTTATATAGTGACAATCTTTAAATTGAAAGGCATAGCCACTTTTTTTAGCATTTTCTTAACCATATAAGATATTCACCTAATTTTTTTTTATCTTAGAGTACCAAATCTTATATATGCTCGACGACACTAGGTTCTCTATTTTTGGACCTTTTGAAGCGAAAAAATAAACAGTGTAACACAGCAAAGCTCCACAACATTTATAATTCACCTGTATTTTGGCTTCAAAAGGTTCAAAAGTCGAGGATCTTGAGATATCCAATAGACATAAGATTTGGTAGCTATATCGTTTAAAATGAGATAAATTAGATGAACATCTTAGATTGCTGAAAAACCTAAAAAAAGCAAGCTCATTTTTTCAATTTCTTGAACGCCTAGCTATCGAATCTTATGCTCATTGGATGTCTCTAGGTCCATCCATTTTTTGACTTTTTAAACCGAAAAAAAATAGACTGTGTGCCACAATAAAGCTCCAAAATACATAACACTATTTTTATTTTTTGCCTCATAAGGTAAAAAAATAGAGAATCTAAAGTCGTCAACATAAAATTTGGTAGCTAGGCAATCTTACTTGAGGTAAATTAGACGAACGTCTGAAATTACTGAAAAAAATATAAAAAAAAGTGGGTGTGAGAAGAGCTAAATTGTTTATGAGCATGGCATGTGAAAGACACTAGGCAAACATGTACTATGGCCTATCTTATGATAAAATGAGCCCAAATAAATTCTTAATTTGAAGAATAATGGTAAAACATCGATATCGAGCGTCAAATTTTGACTCTTTTTTGCTGAATTTGGATGATCGTCTAATGTCTTCGGTCATCTGATATTGATTGATAGTGATGAGATGGTGAGAGACTGCACCAAATGGACAATTTTGATGTCACCTGCGATAGCACCCATCATGTTAGAGGTGGGACCACAAGCCATGAGATTGTCTTTTTCTCAGGCTGAATTTGGTAAACCGTTCTCCAAATTTCAATTCCTTCCACTTCCAAATGAAATTCCATGACTTCACAATCTCCTTCCATCAGTTTTAGATTAAAAATGTAAGCTGATGGCACCACCATTATCTGGTTAAACTTCGATAAATTAATGTGACATGGGTGCTTGTGATTTGTATTCCTTTAACTCAATATTGCCTGAATATGCCTGCAAATGTCTAGTGCAGTTAACGGTAAGCAATTCCGAGTCTTTTTTGAAAAATACTTAGTTGCAGGTTTCAGTCGCTACTTTTCCTTTTGATTGAATATCAGAGTATAAGTGAGAGTGTGTGTGTTTGATTTGGGATTATAAGCAAGAGACATAGTCTGTGTTTGATTTGCTTTGTAATTTTTGCATGTAAAAAAGAAAAAAAAGAGCGAAACAATGTGGGCAGCTTTTTAAAATATATTTATGTATTTTTTTTTACTTTTGGGTAAGATAAAATAGAGCTACCATTAAATAAAAAGAATAAAGTGGAGCTAATTTGGGATATTTTTTGAGTGGTAAATTTAAAAAGGCTGCAAAATTCAGGTCTTTTGAGGGACTTGTACGTGGAAACACTGAAGGAGTTGTGGTGAGTTTCCGTGAAGGGAAATATGTGGGGGGACACGGAGGATTTTTTGGATCAAATTGAAATCATCAAAATCAGTTCTCAAGATTGATGGGTCCATAAAATTGTATCCAGCGGCTAAGAGAAAGAGAGAGGGAGAGGGAGAGAGGGGTATGTTTTGTTTTTAGTGGGCCATTATCTTATTTCTTAGATGCTGATCTCCACATCTACATTGCATCGTATGCCGTTGGATCGTCATTATATGAAAGATTAAGAAAATGTTGAGATCAATGATCCTTCGATTGGAATACATTAATTTCAAGGAATTTTATATGGTCGTAATGAAGGGGAGCTTTAGCGCAACTGTAGAGTTGTCATTGTGTGTCTTTAAGGTTAGGGTTTCGATGCGTGAAAACAGCCTCTTGCAAAATACAAGGTAAGACTGCATACTCTTGAACCTTGTGGTTGGTCTGTCCCTTCTCCGGAATCCTGCATACATGGAAGTTTCGTGCACCGGGCTGCCCTTATATATATGGTCGGTGAATGTATCACAAAAATTATTGGGGTTTAAAAAATTTCATGTCTCTGCAATAGGAGACACGTCTCCTAATTAGGAAATTTAACCTTTGTTAATGAGTCTGTTGAGGATCCTTCGGCTTTATTGGTTATGCTCTAATGATGATAAATAAGTTTATTAATTCATGAAACAAACACACTTGTAATAGAGATCTCTAGTCAAGGCAGATGTATAATTAAAGTCGTCTTTACTTTAGCCAACAGATTGTGCGAAGAAGAAGAGTTTTGGCACAATGGAAAAAGTTATCATCATATGACCTTGAGGTCATGGTTCAAGGCATGAAAACAGTCTCTTATAAAAATACAAAATAAGGCTGCTACTATAGGCTCTTGTGGTCATCACCTTCCCTGAACTCTGCCTACACATAGGCACGAGCTTTTGTGCACGGGCTTTAGATTAAGTGCAAAGATAGCCATGCCTCATTTCTCATGCATGATAAGACTTTTTGTACACCCAAGCTACGTCATGTTTTGAATGACTAAAATAAGCTAAAGATTAAATGTTTACCACAAAAACAAGAGCAACAATTTATTTTTATCGAATTTTCAAAGACCCAAAATAAGTGGTTAGGATCATCCAAATGCAGTTAATTTCTCATGAATTACATATTTATTGATGCAACGGTGAACATGTTGAACATTGTAGGGTTGTTGCGTAGACTTCTTTGCACGCTCTTAAGCCCGGATTGCACTCCCGATTGACCCGTAAGGGACAAGGTTAGGAGCAGATTCGGCTAAAGTTGGGTTAGGATTATTGATGAAAAACATGGTTATACGAGCAGGAGCTAAACCGTAACTCATCGATTCATCTCACTTTGGAGCAGGAGCTAATCCATCACAAGCAGCTTTGATCAATGGTGAGATGAGAGGATTGATGGGACCAAGCATCTTGGGCCAGCATTTGTCGCCAATCTCATTAATAGCCTTGCAACATGTAGGCCCCCCCAGCTTGAACTGGTGGTTAATCAAACCGGCGTAGATCTCCTCGACGCAGTCTGGAACATTGCTGAGAGATGACCAACAGGCTTGGATCTGCGGATCCGCGGCTGCTAGTAGCAAGAACCAAGGTCATGGGAACGATTGCCGTTCGAGTTGAAAGGCCTGATCATCCGCTAGCCCCTGTGGGAGCGCCACCGCGATGCATACCAAGATCAAAAGCATGGATGTGATCTCTCTAATTGCTTCCCTCATTCTGGCAACACTTCTTCTCCTAATTCCTCCGATCTTGCTTGGGTAGACTGGGATTGTGAGGCGTGGGCCGTGGGTTTATGTAGGCGGACCCTGTAACATTTTTCTTGTTCAGTTTTCATGGTCCTATATAATTTAAGTCTCTGAGTTAGTGGATCCAATTTGGAGTTGGGCTCGTTACTGGTTATTTATGGTTTTGGTAACAGTAAAACGGAATAGATGCTAGTCAAGATCAAAATGTGAACGGAAGAGCTTTACCTAGTTTGCTAGATCACCTAATCTGGCGGTGTGAGTTGATCATATGTACACGTGGCATTATCTAAATCGTTCATCCTTTTGTATGCATTAATGCTGGCGTGTACGTCCTAAGATTTAGATTGATTGGATGGTCTTATTGTCTTGTGTTATTGAAGGACTTAAGGATCATAAATTGATAGCTCATAAATTGACAGGTTAGGATATTCTGTCAGGATGAAAACGGAAGCTGTCTATCAGGGGGTCCAAGCTTGGACTCATTGTCAGCTAGCCCTTATCATGTTTGAAGGAGACTCAACAAAGCATTGTCACTTGCTTAATTTTACAAAGGATCCTCCTTGGAGGTTTATGGAAAAAATTTACACAATCAGGGAATGGGTTAAGGATAAGCAGGTTTCATTTCAGCACACCCCAAGGTCAGCCAACCGGGAAGTTGACAAGCTGACTAGAGAAGGTGCCAGGGATCAAAGAACTCATATCAGTCGTCATCTTATCCGGTGAGTGCATTGAATTGATTGAAGCTCAGTCCTGCTTCTGTAATCACCAACGAGGGGTCCGATGCTGCCCTTCACTATTTTGAGTTAGCCTTAGTCATCGTTGTGTAACCTTGACGTTACGAGTTCAAAGTGTGAAAATAGCCTCTTGCAGACATGCAAAATAAGACCCATACTATAGACCCTTGTGGTCTGCCCCTTTCCTAGATCTTGCATATGCAAGAGCTTTGTTGACTAGGGCTACCTCTAGTGATGGTTGTGTCTATGGCAACTGGGCTTTCTTTTGGTGTTAGAAGGTACTTGGGTATGTCATTTCATTGTGGCCCCTGAATATCCATGTTTCACTTGCCCCCTGAATTAATTACCTCTTTTCATACTGAACTCGTTATTCCTAAGAAAAGAAAAGAAAAGATCATCCTAAACAACGGCCTATATTAAAAAATAAAAAGCATAATCTTGTAATATGCCAGTTTAAATGAATTTTAGACTAGGACCCAAAGCCAAAACAATAAGATGAATTACATAGATTAATTATAAGAAGATTTAGCATTCTTCTATGGATTTTGTTTATGCTTTTTCCAAGCTTGGAAAAAGTTGAAAAAATGGGCTCACTTTTTTTTTTTTTCTTTAGTTTATTTAAAAAAAACTCTTAAAATTCAAATCATATCAAATAAACCTAAAAGGGTAGCCTGGTACACGAAGCTCCTGCATATGTAAAATCCGAGGAAGGGGCAGACCACAAGAGTCAATAGTGAAAAAAAGCAAAAAGCAACCCAAAGGTGAAATTACTGGATTCTAAAGACAAACCATGTCGAGCCGATCGAATCTGTCAAGGTTCTTGTGCTTTCGATTTTGTCACACCCATGCCCTGGATAGTGGATTAAAATGTAAATTGGCACACTAATTTTCACAAATACGGTAAAACAAGACAAACAATGAAAAATGTATAAAAATTCAAGTAATTTAAAAGTAAAAATCAAGAGTATTGAAAAATTAATGATGAAAGGTTGTCCATTAAACTCTACTCGAAGAGAGCTTTCCAATGATACTAAGAACACGTGAAATGGAGATCGAGAGCAAAAGATCAAAGAGTTTTACCATCGATATGGAGGGGTCTAAATTGATAATGGCACCCCCTAGTGAGCGTGACCCAGAGAGCCATGTGGGAATGACTCTACACGCAGGAGTGGAACTCACTGAGTGGAGCTCTGCTCCCACGCGCCTGAAATCAGGAATGGAGGAAAGTCGGCAAACCCACTTTCACTCCTCCATTCTTGACAATCCTCCCGTTCCCCATTTCCCTGATTCTCCCCTTCTTCCGATCAAGCCCCACCTACATTGGAACCATGCAATTCCTATTTCTTAGGCAAAACAGAACCACCTCACCTACAACTTTTCTTTCTCTGCCAAATCTCCACTCCATCGACAATGTCTTACGCCAACGGAGGTCGCGGGTAAGTCCTCTCCTCCACTCTCCTTCTCCTCTTGTTCCTTTCTCCATTTCCTTTCTAGGCTTGTGCCTGTTTTCTTACGAACGTCGGATATGATGAGAAACTGTCGGATTTAGGGAATGCAGTGAGGGGAATGGTATTGGATCGAAAATCCAAACCGTTCATATTGTTCGTTGAGTATTTCTGAGTGAAACCCCTTTGGTTTCATGAAGATCTGTCAAGTAACAGTGCTACAATATGCAAAAACCAGCAACTAGGGTAAGTTAAAAAAAGAAGAGAAAGAACTATTGAAAAATCCGGCAAAAATTGATAGTTTGAGTGGAAATCAAAGGGGGGAAACATGGGAAAACAAAAATTCAGCAAATTTCAAACATTTCTGTAAAAAAATAGATAAAAAACAAGGTTGCCTGTGTCGTTGGCGACGACAGAAATTCGTTCACCTTCTCTGGCGATTGCGATATTTTTCGGCGACCCCTAAAAAATGTGAAAAGTGAAAAATTTTCACATATGGACAAATCATGCATGATCTTTTCATCTTCACAGATGAAAAGTCAATCAGGAATCAATTGGTCCACAAAATTGTGATCGAAAGCTTGTTTGTTCATAGGAAAAATTTGAGATCTTAACATCCGACTGTTAAAAATGTGATCAGAAGTAAATCTAAGTCAAATGTAACTCCAATTACTCATCAGTAATGAATTATCACAAAATTGACTAATTAATTATGGATAAACTGATGGGCAATCCTATATAACCGTCCAATACTCGATTAACGAATATCAAAAGTCAAGAAAGGAGATCAGACCATAAATTATGGCTAAAAGCATTGAATTGTGGAATAACTTGCTTAAAATATTGGAAATTGATACTTCTAAATGTATGCACTCGATCTAGGCTATCGATGTAAGACCAATGGTGCCGATCTAATTGGATAGCGACCAATTGGTGTACAAATCCTTGATTTTGATATATAAGGTTAGATCATGAACATTGTGAATAAAGAGATAGGAGTGATTATAGAAAAATTGCATGGATTTCTAAAATTTGCTTAGGATTTCTATTCGTTGCAGAGGTTTGAGAGTAGTGTGAACGTTCTGCTAGTTAAACTTTGAGTTGTACCTTGAGAGCAGGTAAGGACCCTAAACCCTTATTGTTGATTTATTCTCTTGAAATTAACATTATAAATGTGTAGAATGAATATGCTATTACCTTGGTTGAATAGATGATAGAAATTACAATTATTTATTGAAATTGTCATGTAATAGTCTGATTTACTACGCTTAACTATTATGATAATGCAAACTATTATACAATGGTCAATCCCAAGATAGTCAGCCCTGAGGGCCGCCCAGTAAGCTATGATGACGCCTTCCAAGATGGTAAACCCTGAGGGAAAGGACTACCAGGTTGATTGCAAATAAGGTGAAGCTGCCCAAGATGGTAAATCCTGAGGAATGGATTGTCAGGTATTGAGCCTCCCAAGATGGTAAACCCTGAGGGAAATGGCTGCTTGGTTCCTTGGAATCATGGTAGAGCTGCCCAAGATGGTAAACTTGGAGGGATGAGTTGTAATATTCCCTATTTTTAAAAAAATGAGAAAATAACTAAATAACTAAATATAAGAATATAATATAATATAATATAAACATATAATAAGGTAAGGTAAGAGAAGAGAGAGAGTGCTCAAAACGTACTCTCCTCTCTCTCAAATTTTCTCTGCCATCACGTGACAGTGACGCACCGTGGAGACGGATTTCTCTACCCTTAAACAGCCGGGAACGAGGTAGGATCACTCCACCCTTCCCTTTTGCATTAAATTTTAAGATTCTTAACTTGTAAAAGCCGGAAAACAGCATGAACATGTAGATTTAAAAAAATATATATTTGTACTTACGGTTTTGCACAAAAAAAATTGGATGAGATGGTGTCAGATTTAGATTTGGACCGTTCACATTATGTATGATGAGGAGAGGAAAGGACCCACAAAATTTCGTGATGATCGGATGGCTATGGACGGCAAAAAACACAAAAAACTATAGTATGAGAGTTTTTAAAAACGTGAAAAAACGATAGATTTAGGAGAGATTTGTGAAAATGGAATGTACGTGAAAAACCGGACTCAGGAGTGTAAAAATCACAAAAAACGGAGCATCTGGGGTTGCCGGCGACCGAAACAGGAGGAAACGCACAGATGAAGGCGCGGCACGCGGAGAGGTTGGAACGCACGCCACACGCGTTGTTCCGTCCTCCACGCACATAGCGCGTCCACAGAAGTGCCCGCTACCCTGAGCAGGTTATGACGCGAAGCGTATCCACATATGCGGCCGACACGCGCCACGCGTGAGGAGGGCCCCATTTATGGATTTTAGGTCTTTTTTGATCCTTTATTCCTTTAAACCTTTTTTGACCTTTTAGATGATTCAAATCAAGCTGATCAATAAATGATCAAGCTTTAGATTTTGGTTATATGCGTTAACCATGACATGATTTATGGCATGACAGGTACATCAGGGCATAACCCTTGATATTGGTTACGTACTTGTTTGAGGATAGTATGGTATTGAGGTAGGTGATTTCATTCACAATTTTCCCATGATTCTCAAATGGTGATTTAGTGATTTGAGTTTTTGAGGCATGTGATTTATGCCTTACCATATGCATGAGATTGATTTTAGCATGTAGCTTCTCATGTGCGTGCTATCTTTCTGGTGGTTATTACATGCACTGTTTTTTATATCTTTCGTGATATTCACTTGATTGTTAGTCTTCTTGACATGTGGGAGTCGCTCTGACTTGATATTTGAGATTATTGATCCTGTGGTAGGATGCAATTTTTCACCCCGTGAGTGCCTGTGAGGGTGAAAAGGTGAAAGCAAAAGTAGTGCACGTAGTTTCCGTAAGTGCCTGAGTGCCCGTGAGAGTGCAAGGGTGAAAGGGTGAAAGCGGATGGTACAGACAGCTGACCCCACATTGCCGTAAGTGTATGTGAGATACTCACAGGGCATGACTGTGTATAATGTTGATACTTTTGACATGCATTCATATGTTTTTAGATTTTCTCGGATTGTGCATGTCCTGATATCATGGTTGATGATATCTTATTTTTTGCAAGGACTTGGTACGTCCTTCATCATGTGATTTAAGGCTTTATCTATATTGTTGTTGATCATCTTTCGATCTTTATGCCTTACACCATGTGATTTGTTTTTATTGAGATTACTTTGAATGTATATCACCTGCACAAGCATGACTTGTTGATGCATTGCTTTGTTTTGCAATGCCTCAGAATCAGAGCGCGACAGTCAGAAAGGGAAGAAGGTGGACTAGCGTGGAGTTGAACGGGGGCTTGAGGATAGAGATTGTCAGATACCGACAAAGTGGTGTACTTTTGTTAGACTGGTATTGACTTTTTGACATTCTCCTTAGTCGTTGTATATATTGACAGATTCGACCCATATTACTGTATAGTGGTTATATGTTTATACATAGATGACGTGGTGATCTTGGACAGACCCTGGAGTTTTGGAACTTTCACTATTACGTATCTTTGCAGTTGCGAAAATGTCACCGTGGTTTTAATTTGTGAGCATGCTCAAAATGTTTACTTTTGGTTCTATTCTTCAGTGTGGTTTTGAGGTTAAATGACCCTCCGGGTTTTTTGAAATGGTATTTTTCTTGATGCTGCAAAAAGTTTTAAATCATGAGTTTTAAGTTCTGGAATCCCATCTATTTTCTATCAATAAACTATTACTATTTTCGTATAAAGATGGAAAAAAACCCGGGGTGTCACATGAGCTGTCAGGTATTGAGCCTCCAAAGATAGTAAATCCTAAGGGAATGGCTACTTGGTCTTTTGGGATCACGGTGGAGCCACCCAAGATAGTAAACCCTGATGGATGAGTTGGCATATTTGAGTAACCCACGATGGTAAACCTTGAGGGAAAGGGTTGCATGGTTGATTTCAATTAAGTTAGAGCCGCCCAAGACGTAAATCCTGAGGGAACCTCACTTTGGCACTGCTCAAGATGATAAACCGTGAGGGTCTGGCTACCTTGTTGATGATACCTATAATGGGCCCCCTAAGATGGTAAACCTTGCGGGAGATGACTACTGGATCATTATAGTAATGTCATGCCTGTTTAATACTGCTAAGGAAACCATTAAACAAGTATGCAGCTTTGCTAAATGTTATGCTTATGGTCTGCATTTTAACTTTAAAATGAAGTCCTGGGTTTGGACATGAATGTGGAATTGTTATGGGATGTGCTTGTCTGCATACTATGTTTATTGCATCATATCTGAAGTTGGAATAAACTGCAATTTTGTTCTAATACCCATAGGCGTTACTTGACAGTACATGCTAACTACTTTGTAGATGATCAGTTAAAATGAAAATGAATGCTCTAGTGTTAGATTTGAATGTGCTTTTGCGCATAACTCAACACAAATGGTAGGAAATGCATGGGTTTAGTTCTTTTCCCTTACAGGGCTTCGCAGCTCACCCTTTTATTTTGCAGGTGCCAGTCAAGCTGAGAAGAGGAAGGTTGTTGAATGAGATGAAGCAAGTTGGATTGAAAATGTAAAATTTTGTATTGTATATATATATATATGTAACGCCGAGTATGAGTTATATCTCATGTTTTGACAGTTAGCCTTATGCATCCTATATGTTTTATTTTGATAGAGCATGTAAACTCACTTGAACTCCTAGTTATCAAGCAAGTGTTAATGATGTGTTGTGATGAATAGTATGGGGACTGAGTCTCCTTTAAGGTTTTATAACTGTAATATTGTTTATCACATAAACCGTCCTACATGCGTTAAATGCATTAGTCCGAAAAATAGAGGAGACTCTACCAAAATTTCGGTAGAACTCAGTATTTAAAAGAGAAGAAAATTTTATTAGTTAAACGCATAAGTGCAAAAGATAAGAGCACTATGCTCTCTCAATACTTCTGCTGTGATATATATTATGAAAAAAGAAAAGAAAAAAAGGAGAAGTAAGGCCACATAGGCCTTGCTCAGCCCAATCACTATGCGTGATTATGTCAAATTGTGGCCTCGGGAATTGGGGTTGTGACAGATTTTGCCTGCATTAATGATCTGGAACGTTGATCCACTATGATTCATCCACAGCATTATTGTGTTTCTACTATTACGTGCTCTCTAAGGGATTATAACAACGCTTAAACATCCAGCGAATCTATTTGCAGAGCCCATTCTTCTACTTTACAAGGTTGCACCCCAGTTCGGCAAAGTGGACAAGTCGGGTGGGAACCCAACCACTCGGTAAGGCATGGATCATGGAACTTGTGTCTGCAATATGGTAGAAGTATAACCATCTGATTCTCCTCAAAGTCATCAAAACAAATCACACACAGAGCCGATGAATCACCGCTGTTATGGTGGACGATCTTCGGCAATGACTGCGTGATAGAAAGCCCGATCGCCGTGGTGGATTGCTGATTTGGCATCCTTTGCGTCCACTGATATTGGCTCCAAGAAACGTAGATGATGAACAAGATGATCATGGTGCCTATTGTTAGGCATCCGAAGAAAGCAATGAAGTAGTTTCGTTGCATGGTAATGCTGAAATTGACGGCCAAAGGGTCCTGGCTGGAGTCCCTTTGTTTTGTGGTGAGATGGTACATTTCAACAGTGAGTTGGAAACTGAGTCCGGGTGAAAGTTGAAGTCCTGGGAACAGAAGTTCAATCTTTCCGGTTTATTATGTTTATCGGATGGGTAGCTAGAGTCCTAAATGGATGCAGATATTCTTTTTTTTTAAACCTCAACCATTTTGAACGGTTGAGATCAATTAATAATTTTACTTCTTTGTTTCTTTTTTATTTAACTTCTTTGTAAAAGGAAGCGAATCGGTTATTGAGTTATGTAGAACTAATGAAGAATAGATTCTTCTTTTTAAGTTTTGAAGAACATCTACTTTGAAACCTAGAAGAGTTCCAATGTATTTTGGAAGAGCACCTCAACTATTGCTTGTTCATTAGTATTAGGAATGGCAATGGGGTCGGTTGGGTTTGCGTCGCTCTTCCTTCCCATGATTTATTTTTTTTGCTGCATTCTACCACGGGTCACTAAGATTTACAATTCATTGTGGGGTGGAGTAGATTGTGAAGAACCCACCATGACCTAACCCTGCTCCATCAATTGTTATGCACGGGTTGTGTTAGGTCAATATCACCACTTTTGTAATGAGAATTGAGAATTGAAGAGATAAAATAAAAAAATGAAACTATGGTTAAAAGTTTCTGGATCTGATTTTATAAAAATGCACTTCTTTTATAAATAAAGCATACTAATAAATCATGGACACTTTTGGCATATGAGTATTTGTAAATAATGCAGATGGAATTTCCTAGCTAACTTGTCTCAACCCGTGACCCACCTTGAGTCAGAGAGGCTCTATGCAGTAAGAGGAGAACGAGGAATGTATTTGCGAAGATAAAACCCTTGCTTTGCTTGACCCGACCCTCAACCCCTTGAGCACAATAAAAAAAAGAGGGGCCTTTTTAGCTTACTGTTTCAACTATGACCTTCCCCACTGGGCTAATGATATTGCTCCAACCCATGTCAAAAAGGCGGAGCGTGGGGTGGGTTACGATTTAACCCGCCCCATTGCTATCTCTAATTATTATTTTGTTGCGCCGGCTTGGTATGAAAGCCTAAGATAGCTACGTACGGCCCAGAGTAGAGGAGGGTGTGCCAGTCAAATTGAAGAGGTTATCTGTAAAAAAGGCAGCCATTAAAGGCATATGTCTGAGCTCAGGAAGCGCGTACTCAGTAATGAGAAATAAAATTTCTTCCTGTGAAATCACATATTTGGTGCAGCAACTGGAAGTTATGAGGCAAAGAGTAGGTGGCATACGTGAGGTTGAATATGATAGGAATGACGAGAACCAGGAAAACAATAATTGTGATTGTGTATTTTCTGTCAAGATAGAAGCGAAGGAAGATCTTATTGCTGCTATTAGTGGGGGTTGTCCAAATGCATTTGAAGTGTTTGATGTTAGTGCTGCATCAAATATGCACTAAATGGGTGGCCGGAACTATGATATTGGACCTGTTTATGACAAAGTACCTAGAGGAGAATGATTTATTGGGTATTTTTTGTTTGAGGAAGACAGCTATGTCAATGATAGAAATTTGGCAATGGTATTGATCCTGCGTATGATGGGTTCTTCGAAGAGGATGCTCAGGGTAATGCCTTATGTTGAGGGGTGATAGAGCTCGCAAACCATTGCATGCGTTGTCCAACATTTCATGATCCAGACGAGTCTAAAATAATGATACAAATTTATGGCTCAACCTTTCCTGAAACTTTTTGCATGATTGGAAAGGAGTTACATAATGCTTGCATACAATGAGATTATCTTTCATAGTGCTACACATTCATTCATATCCTTTTATATGATTGAATTAATAGTGGTTAATAAATGAGTGACGTATACAATGACCCATTTATTATATGTTTACCATCCAGGAGAGAATCAATTTCATATCCAATTAGCATTTGAGACATTGCATCTACAATGTTTGCCTTTCATGTATTAGTAGTATATGGAGAAAGATATGGAGAGAGTCATGCAAGAAATTCTCAACACTAAGGGGATATTTATGGGAACATACTTAAATGGTCATGTAGGAAAAGCATACATAGAGGGTATGGTATAGGTGAATGAAATAAGATGAGAGAAACTATCTTTGATTTTGCTTTGTTATATAACTTAGTCATTGCAAATGTACTCTTTAAAAAGAGAGATGAACACTTAATAACCTTTAAAGTGAACTTCATAAAAGCTAAATAGACTTCTTTCTATTTAGGATATTGAATAATCAATGCGTAAGGATTGTAAGGTAATACCTGGTGAGAGTTTAATCTCATAACATAGGTTAATAGTTATGGATATCCATATCAAAAGATGGAGGAAAAGAAATAAACTTAATAGGTGTACAAAAACTAAGTAGTTGAACTTAAAAGGAGAGAAAATAACCTCATTCAAAAATAAGTTGATGATAGAAGGAGACTGAAACTATGAAATAGAAGTAAATACAATGTGGATTAATATTGATGGGACCATTAAGAAAGTGGCAAAAAATGTCTTAAGAGTATCTAAAGGTAAAAGGCAATTTAGTAAAAGAAACATGGTAGTGGAGTGAAACAGTGCAAAAAGTTATTAAAGAAAAATAGATGTGTTTTGAAGCATAATAGAAGACTAAAAATAATAAAAAATTATGAACAATATAAGAATGCTAAAAAGGTTGATAAAGAATAGTAAATGAGGCTAAACTTAAGGCATATGATGAGCTATATAATAGATTAGGAACAAGAGAAGATGAGAAATATGTGATTAAATTTGCAAAAGTAAGAGAACAAAAAGGTAAGGACTTAGATTATGTTAGATGCATTAGAAGTGATGATCAAAGAGTATTAGTCAAAGATAATGAGATTAAACAAATGTGGGAGATGTACTTTCAAAAATTGCTAAATGACAATGACTTTGAGAATATAGGGATTGAAAATACTATAAACCTAAATAACATTGGATGTTATAGATATTAACATAGGACTAGAATACTTGAAGTGAAAGAGGCCTTAAAAAAGATGAAATTCAGAAAGGCCATAAGGCTTGATGGTATACCAATAGAAATTTGGAAGCATAGAGGAGATATTGGGGTAGTTTGGTTGACTAAGTTATTTAACAATATTATAAAATCAAAGAAAATGCCGGATGAGCGACAGAAAAGCTCTATTGTACCTATTTATGAGAATAAAGGAGACATAGAGAGCTACACTAATTATCAAGGGATCAAACTTATGAGCCATACTATGAAACTTTTTGAAAGAGTGATTGAGAAGAGGCTACGACATGAGATAAGTGTATTGGAGAATCAGTTTGGTTTCATACCTCCATATGGTCTTTATTGACTTAGAGAAAGCTTATGTTAGAGTCTCTAGAGAGTTAATATGGAGGGTGTTGGGTGAGAAAGGGTTTTATGTATAGTTAAAGATATGTATGAGGGAGTGGTAACAAATGTTAAGACCGCTAGTCACGAGATTGGTGATTTTCCTATCACTATAGAATTGCACCAAGAAATGGCATTGAGTCCATACCTTTTCATGTTGGTTATTGAGGAGTTAACAAAAAATCTGCACAAAAGAGATTCCCTAGAGCATGCTATCTACAAATGATATAGTATTAATTGATGAGACAATGGAGGGTATAAACACAAAGCTAAAGTTATGAAGAGAAGCATTAGAATTTAAAGGGTTTAAAATTAACATAACTAAGATAGAATATATGGAATACAATTTTAGCAAGGAGAGTAGGAGTCGAACACCAATCAAGCTTGATAGCCAAGTTCCCCTAAAATACCACTTTTGGTACTTATGATCAATGATTCATGAGAGAGGAGAGATTGAGAGGGAGGCTATCCAGAGAATCCAAGTAGGTCGGAACAAATGAAGATGTGCATCTAGAGTTTTGTGTGATCAATGGGTGCTTTTCAAACTAAAAGAAATTTTTTATAGGATGGTCATAAGGCTAGCTATGATCTATGGATCAGCGTGTTGGGCAGTTAAGGAACATCATGCCCATAGGATAAGCATCGTAGAAATGAGAATGTTGAGATGGATCAGTGATAAGATAAAAAAGGATAGAATTAGGAATGAAAATATTAGAGAAAATCTAGGGATAACTCCAATAGGTAACAAGATGATGGAGACTAGACTTAGTGGTTTGGACATGTCCAAAGGAGACCAGAAATAACACCGATTAAAAGAAGCAAGGCAATGCAAGTAGAAGGTTTTAGAAGGCCCAAAAGAACATGGATAGAAGTAGAGAGGAAAGATTTAATAACTTTGAGATTAAATGAAACCATGGTATTTAATAGAGAGGAATGAAGGAATAAGATTCATGTGGTCGACCCCATAATTGGGATAAGGTCTTGATGACGACGACGATGATATGTATAGATTACCCAAGCATCTTTTATAACTAAATGGAGTGACATGAGATCCTCCGTATGCAGCGTCAGTGAAACTTAACAATCCATTGTCAACACCTCAAATACCCATCAATTGCCTATAGCAATGTTAGAGCAAAATAAGATATTATCTAGGGATAGGACAATAACAGAAGGCTTAAGGGCAATGCATTCATATAATGGGGTTCTCTGTGCATGGAGCTCACAATTCCTTCCTATATAATCCTGTTATTGGAGTGAGCGGCAGTCACACTGAGTGAAAAGTATAGCACCCATTTGATCAGCATATAAGGAAGTAGGGATATCATGTTTACACTCTTGTAGAGTTTATGGAGGGATAAAGGGGCATGGATCACCAAGAATACATTTTGGCAAATGTTATCCCAAAGCGCTCAAACAAAGTGCCACTGTTTGATTTAAGGGGCCTTTTTTAGTGCTTTGATCTGGCACTTTGGTTTAATATTCCCCTTATTATTTTACCGGTGGATTATCTTATTGTATTCTCTGGACTGTTTCTTATATTAGTATAGACGGTTTATTTTTTTGGTTAAAAAAAAGGTAATGCTTATTGGATAGGAGGAAAAAAGCCCTCGTTTGTGGCATTAAACACAAGCATAGTATTGGTAGGGATTACATTAGATAGAGAGAATCTAAGACTAAACCCATGACTATGCAAACACCTGTTAGGATATTCTTTATGGTTTCCTCTTACATCTCAAGTGCTGAAGCCTAGAAGCGCACAAAAAACAACTTGGTGTCTTAGAGTGAAGAGAAAAAGTGTTTAACCAAGTGAAACATATAACTTAGAGAATTAGTTTGCTCTGGAAAATCAAGACCAGCTGCATAAAGATCTTGTCCATGCCCTCTTAGCCTTGAAATTTAGGAGGATTGAATACACAGTAAGTGAAAAAGGGTTGCTAAAGAAGAAAGGCGCTGTCCTTCTCCCTTTGACAAACATCCTTTTCCTGTTTTGATGCCCAATGAAAATGTGGCCATAATCAAAATCTGTTGATTTGATAGCGTCTGAATTCATTGTATTTAATGGATGATCCTAGATCACTGATCCTCCAAAAGCGTATTCAGGGTTACTGTTATTTGTTGATCTGTATTCGACAAATTTAACTGTATGCATCAACAAAAAAAGGTTTTTATTTTTATTTTAAATATATATATGGATTTATGGGCTCATAAATTTTACTACCCTAGATGGTGATAATGACTTTCTCCACTGTAGATCTTAACTTAGAATACTGGGCTTAACTCATAATAAAACTCAAGAAATGGTAAATTGAGGCATGCAGAGAGCCCAATTTAGATAAATTTTCTGGAAGATTTATGCCATTCATCTTGTTTACCCATCCTTAGATGTAGCCACTTGAAAAAAAAGAAAAAAAGAAAGCTCATTGGATGATCATATCCTGTATTAGTTCTGATGCAAAGTCCCAGCCATTAATTCTAAAAACAGAAAAAATATCAGTTAGAATCATTTGATACGTGTGATTTTTCACTGGTAGACTAAATAAAAGAGTTCGAAGAAAACAAAGGGCATAGATCATCTAGAAAAACTGCCTACTCTCCAACTTGTTTGAGTTTAAACAACAAACCCTAGAAACAAAAAGAAACGATGCCACATACAAATAAACCCTTAATTCCTAATAAACTATTAATTGTTAGGTCCACTGTATGACGTGACCGCGATTGGATCCATCAATCTGAGTCTGTTACACCTTGATTTAGATTGACGAAGGCTGTTTATAGCTTTAATTACCATCAAAATCTTCTCCATGAATCATCCACAACTTCATCATCTTTTATGAGATAGAGATCATTATGAAACAACTAGCAGATCTATCGGCGGTGCGGAGGGGGCCGCGACCGGGGATTCTTCTACTGGATGAGGGTTAGCCCTAGATTGGCAAATTGGACAGGCCGAGTGGGACTGGGACTCCAACCACTCGTCAAGGCATGCAATATGGACCTGGTGCGTGCAGTCTGGTATCGGAACCATCTGATTCTGTTCAGTGTTGACGAAGCAAATCACACATCGATCAGCCCGTGAATCATCTCGTGGGCTGTTAACGACGATGATCGATGGCGCCATTCTTGAGACGGAAGGGTCGATTCCCGTTGTCGATGGCTCGCTTGGCCGCCCTTGTTGATTACGGTAGCAGCACCACCCCATGATGAACAGGACGGGAATAACTACGATTGGTAGAAGAATGCTGAGGCAGAAGTAGCAGCTTAGGTACATGTTGATCCTGAGATTCAAGGGAAAGGCATTCTTCTACCTTAAGTAGGGCTGGAATCCTTTTACATTTGGTAACGTACTATCATGGTCGAAGAACAGTCCTAAGGATAATAGAAGTCTTTCAAAAAAAGAAACCCAGCCTCTGTTGTATATCAAGCCCTCCTTGTGGCTTCAGTGTCCTTGCAAACTGAGAAGCCAAGAGTGAGAAAATCTAGGGCGTCATATAAACACCGCAAAAAGAAAAAGAAAAAAGAGAGGGGATAGTTACTAACGTTTTAAATAAATTAGCTAAGACTGAGGAGAACAGCCTTAGATTTGATAAATTAGCCACCTACCAATGTTTTGAATTTCAATAAGTATATCTCCTTTTTTTATTATCCAAGTAGTTCAGAATTTTGTCTTTGATACGTTGGTTATGGTAGTCATGATGTGACCTTGAGGTTACGGGTTCAAGGCGTAGAAATAGCCTCTTACAAAATGTAGGGTAAGACTGAGTACTATTGATCCTTATGGTTTACTGCTTCTCCGGACCTTGCATATACAGGAGCTTCGTGCATTAGGGCTGCCCTTGTTATATATAGGTTATGGTCATCAACTCTTATGAATTGGATGATCCTAATTGTCATTGTTTTAGTCTTAAAATGAGTGGTTAAAATTTTGACCATTCATTTTGAAGCACTAGCCTACATTGAGTCTGTACATAAATTAACTACAATATGGTTGTAAATTTATTACTAGAGTCACCTTCAACAGAAAGATCCGTGGTAGCTAGCCATTATGGATGCTGAGTGATCATATTTCCACAAGGGTATATGAAGTTAACCACATTGGCAGCCTAACCAGTGCGAGTGTCACAAATGGATAACAAAATAACCATGTTTTAGATTAGCATAGTAATTGGAGGACTACCCAAATACAAGTCAGCCTCTCTCTTCTTCTTCTTCTTCTTCTTCTTTTCGTATTTGTTAGTTGGGGTAGAGGGTTAGAAGCCAGGTATTACAAATAGCAATCACTCAAAGAGTCTCCCACAGGGGTGGGTGGTGGGGTACATGCCAAAGTATTGCAAACAGTAATCACTCTACGATTTTCTTAGATCTATCTGTCCTGTAAAGGGATAGAGGGTGCAGACCTCGAACTGACAAGCTGGCATGAACATGATAGGCGTCTCTTTTCACCAAACCATTGGGCTACTTAAAGTTTTTAGCTAATCGAGCGGCTTGAACATTCAAAATGGACTACTAATGGAATTTACCAGCCAAAAAGCTCTTTTCTTGAACTTGGAATAACTCGACGAGTCCAAGGAGTAAAAATGTGGAAAATCTATAGCCACATAAACTAGACTAAGTTCTGCACTAACTCGGTGAGCCAAACCTGTTACATGAGCGATATCTAAAGCCACGTAGGCTATGCGCAACATCAGAACCATTAAATTTTTCGAGCTAAAAAAATTTACGGTTATGATTTAACACATTAAACGCATTGTTTAAAATCCAATGGTTATATGTGTTTGCTGATGGGCTATAGTACAGTGTAATTCATTGTTGGATGTGTATTTTGGCTCCTGTCCAGTGTAACGGTATATGTAGTTGCTATTGTCTGCTTGCTTTGTCATTGTGGGAACTTGGATGGGTTATTTTAACGTAGCATCCAAGTCCTTGGATGGGTTCGTTTTGTTTCTCATACCATTAAAGGTGTATTTTTTCATACTTGACTAACCTATCCAAATAAGAATTTGAGGCCTCGTCTAGTTACAATTGTGGGGGGTGGTTTGTTAATAGTGGATGGAGATAGGAGCGGCTGGTTTGGCTTGAGCGACATGAATTTTGATGGTCGAGAGAAAGATGCCAAAGGTCCAGCTATCCTTGATCTCCTCGTATAAGACTTTGAATGCTGCTTGAGTTGTCAGAACAAATGATGTTTAAAACCGCAAAATTGGCATTTTAGTGCATTCTCAATCTCTTGGGGCTGTTAATGTTTTGATTATGTTATTTTAGTAGGTCTTTCTAAGACTTAATTTGTCGAGAGGCTGGTGAAAATCTTGATCATGCAGTTCTGACACCTTTATTTCTCATGCTCTCATCATTTGATATATAGTTTCGAAAATTAAAAGTTAAGTTTTTGATGCATCTAATACATTGATTGACAACCATTTCAATTCCTAGCTTCTTAATGGAATCTCATACAATGAGAACATTCTTGTGTGATGTTCAAGTCTTCTCATGCTCACATCATTTGATATATAGTTTCTAAAATTACAAGTTAAATTTTTGATGCTTCTAATACATTGATTGATAGCCATTTCAATTCATGGCTTCTTAATGGAATCTCATACAACGAGAACATTCTTGTGTGACGTTCAAGTCTTCATTTGCCCATTAAAATCAATTCCATTTAAACCTACTCCAATCTCACAAATTCCCCTTCATGGTTTATGGAATCTTTCTAATTTCTACATGCAAATAATGAGATCATGATTATAAAAGCAAATATGCTTTCAGATTTATGGGTACTCAAGATACATAACTTACATATCTTTTGTTGTCGAATGAAAATTGATTGTTAGTCAATTTATTTGTAGCACATAGCTTCCTATGTTAATTTTCCTTTCACTATTGATTTTGATATTTTTCCTTTTTGTTTCATCTTTATTCTTCCAATTAGATTCCAGATTATGCCATAAATCTTCTCAAAGCAAAGTCTCTAAAGTAAGTTTAGTTTTTTAAGATTTCTGTCAAATATTGCATTTCCAAATGTTATGAGGGCATGTGAAGAAAGAAGAGAAGAAATGTATAAGACAATAGAGACTAGTGAAGCAAAGAATTGTAAGAAAAGTTGCTATTTTTGTAGAAGAGAAAATACAAATTTTCCATTGGGAAAACTGTTAGGGGGGATTGGTGGGATTGCTCTAGTTCCTCATGATCATCTCTATTTAATAGGGATTTTGGTAGCTTAATTTCCAACAAAAAAAAAACTGTATAAAGGTCTTCATATTGTAGTGCATTTGTTGACAATGGTGGCCGAAGTCAACGATCACAACAGTTGAAGATGGTGGCCAACAAATGGGATTGGACCTTGACAAATCTCCCCCTCTAAGGTCATTAAATGAAGGAGCTTTTTTCATATATGGACTTCTAGCAGAAGCTCATTCTAGTTAGTTCTCTGTAAAACTAGAACTTACTTCAAGGTAATGATTTTGTCATCATGTCCTAACTATTATCGTCAATATGAATCTAATTAAGCTCTTATGACTTTGAGTCCAAAATACCCCGTATCCAATGATATCAAACACCAATATGATTCAACTTTCCATTAAAAGTAGAATTCTTGTTAAGGTTATAACACTTTGATTATCATAGAATAAAGCATATCTCTTCTGTATAAAGGGAAGTTTATTCACAAACTTCTTCATCCACAGTAAATCTTTACAAGCCTCTACCACTGCAATAAACTTGGCCTCCGTTGTAGACAAGGCAACACACTTCTGTAACTTTGACTGGCATAACACAACTACCCTGCAAAGGTAATCAAGTAGTAGACTTGCTCATGTCAAAATCACCAACCATATCTAAGTTAGTGTAGCCTTTAAGCATGAGCTTGCTAGTGCCAAATCCCAAACTCAACCCAAAAGTACCACGTAGATATCTCAGTATCCACTTCACTGCATTCCAATACTCTTTTCCAAGATTAGATAGAGAACGACTCACTGTACCAACTGCATATGCAATGTTTTGTTTGGTGCTCACTATGACATTCATAAGGCTGCCAATACCTAAAGCATAAGGAACATTTTGCATGTACTCCTTGTCAGCATCACTCAAGAGGACTTGCTTCTTAATAAACTTAAATTGAGTAGCAAGTCTGTTTTGTGAGTTCCAAGTCTTTCATAGCAAAGACTTTGTTCAGCTCCTTCTTTAAATGACTGATCTTTGAAGAGCTGCATCTAATAATAAGCATATCGTCAACATAGAGTAGCAACATGACAAATTCATCTTCTGAGAATCTCTGCACAAATATACATTGATTTGAAGTAGTGTTTTTATAACCCCGTTAGGCCATAAACTGTTCAAACTTTTTGTACCACTGCTTGGGAGCTTGTTTCAAGCCATATAGGCTCTTCTTCAACTTGCAGACATAGTTCTCTTTACCTTTGGCAGAAAACCCTTTTGGCTACTCCATATATATCTCCCCTCTAAGTCACCATAGATGAATGTTGTCTTTACATCTATCTGCTCAACCTCTAAATCAAGATTGGTAGTCAAACCCAATACAACTTAGATTGAAGACATTTGTACCACTCGAGAAAATATCTCCCCAAAATCAACTCCTTTTCTTTGACCAAAGCCTTTCACCACAAGTCTAACTTTGTATCGTGGACATGAAGTGTTACACTTATGCTTCACCCTATAAACCCATCGATTCTTCAAAGCTTTTCTGTCCTTAGGCAATCTCATAAGCTCAAATGTATGGTTGTCCTACAAGGATTTCATCTCATCCTTCATAGCTATAATCCACTCTGAATTTTGTTCACTTTTAACTACTTCTGTGTTGCTCTCATACTCTCCCCCGTCAGTGACGAGCACAAACTCATCAAGTCAATACCAAGTAGAGGGTCGATGGTATCTCGTACTCCATCTCAATGAAACTATTGGCTCTTCAGTAGGAACCTCTTACTAAACATCATCAGCCTATAGCGAAACATCTGTGTCATCATCAGCTTCATGCTCACCCTAGACCTGATTGTTTTGAGCATCAGCTGGTGCACCACCATGGTCATTAGTGCCATCTACACTTAGTGTATGTGAAATAAGAACTGGATCCAAATTAGTAAAAATATCAAAGCTCCATTTTTTTTACCTTTCAACTTTGTCAATGTGTTCAATGATTTGATCTTTCATAAAGACATCGCAGCTTCTAACAAGGTTCTTTGTAATAGAATCATATAGCCTGTAGCCAAACTTATCCTGCCCGTAGCCAATGAAAATACATTGTTTGGTCTTGACGTCTAACTTGGACCTCTCATCTTTGGGTATATAGTGATCATATGAGACATCTTTTCCATACCACAGCTGTAATGACTCGGACTTTTTACACTATTTTGGCATCACTTTTACTAAATTGATGGAAATTGATCAATTTGGAAATTTATATAAAGAATTAACTATATTAAATGTTCTATTTTAATGAAAATATGAAACGAAGAAATTTGTAAGAAAAATTACCACCATTAGATTCTATACTGATTCTACACTCAAAATAGAATCTAATGCTTAGAAGAACGCCGCAAACGAAGTTCGTACGACCAAGTTAGGGGCATTTGTGTAATTTGGACTTAAAAATGAAAAAGACCCAAATACGTAGGGGTTGTTTTGATAACGACACCCCCACACGTCATCATCTTCTTCCCCCAACTAGGCAGTGCACAACACCACCATTGCCAATGGGGGCACAGCCATGGGCAGCACCGCCTTCGCAGGGCTATAAAAAGCCCTCTTCCCTCCCACTCCAATCACCGTTTCTCCTCCACCTTCTCTGGCTATTCAAAGTAAGGTTTCCGGCAGCTAGGGTTTTAGCGTGGAGAAACCACACCCTCTAGTGATGGGCACCCTCCAGACTGCCCAGGCAAGCCCCTCACACCTCCTCAAGTTTTCCCCTTCTTCCCTGCCTAGATCTGCACCAGATCTGGGTGTTTTTCAGCTGAAAAACCCAGGCAAAATCCCAGGCACGATGGGTCTCCTGACCCATCAAACCAGGCTGGTGTGCGTCTCATGCAGCGCAGTCCTGGCTTAACCGGGACGGGCGGGGCATCCTAGATCCGAGACGCACCCTGCCCTTGTCGAAGACGCATCTGCGTGACGCCGTCCAGGATGCACACTGTAGTGCATCACTCGGGCAGGCGACCACGGTCGTGGCTTGACCGAGATGCACACGTGTCCTTGGAACCCTGACACGCGGACGATCCTAGTTCATCCGTTGAGGCACGACACAATAATTGCATTTACAGAGGCTATATAACTCCGATTGGCAATCCGAAAGAACTGTTGCGTCTATAATTTTGACACGAACCTAATTATATAATAACATTTAGGATCAAGAGACTAATTAGGGAAAATATATCCTAAAAACCATAGAGATCTTATGAATCCACAAGATTAACTATGGCTAGACCTCAAGAATAGATCTAATAGAGGCCTTAGGACATTCTTAGTCCACGATTGAACCAAGATTTACGAAACTCAACTCCTAGAAAACCCAAAATCATATAGAACTAGCTGTTAATAGGTGAATCTAGAAATCATGATTGGATTTTATGTTTGAATGACGTACAGGACCCCATAAAGGTACTCTAGGACTCAAATTAAAGAAAAACACGAGCTAAGTGACGACAATCGATGTAGGTAGTCTGAAACTACTAAGTTTTTAAATGCATCATAAACTCTAAATGATTTACTTGCTGTTATTATCGTATTTAGTATCCTTTTTGAGATATGATGTTCTTAGCGAAATTGTTATGGACTTGAATGTGATTACTGGTTTGAAGGATTTATACGCATTGTTGCATGTTCTGAAAATCCTTGCACAAATTGCATAATTTACGATATTTTAGATATTGCTCGCATGTTTTGAAAATGATTGCATAAATTGTCTGATCTACGATGAGTGAGATTAAAGATTTTCATGTCATATAAATTGTCTCATAATACCATCACATGATGCATAACCTTGAGGGTTACCAAAATATGTTGGAGTGCCAAAAAAATGCTAGTTAGGCAATTGTGAGGGCCAGGTAGTGTGAGGGACCCAACGAGGACATTTTTTTTATATATTTTTTAGGCTGATGAGCCTGGTGGGCATTATGCTGAGAGGTTGTACGGGGTTGGCCTCCCAGCCTCTACCACTACAGGTGGATGGTATCAGTGCCAAATAGGCATTGTCCCTTCCCTAACTGCTGTGGTAAATAGGGACGACCACTGGAGGTGTTCACGACACCCTTTCGGGGACATATTCATAGTCGCCGTGGAGGGCTATGGTGGGTGGTCTCTAGATACCCAAGACACACGATTCAGAGGTGTTCTAGTCGTGATCATAGTTTGCCCTATGATTTCAGTGGTATTGATATGCATATAACATTGAGGTGGTCGTAAACGAGTACTCATGACCATTCGGCATGATGTGTCCACTAAGAGACCCGTGTGCATGATACTTATAGTGATGCCAACATCTGCTTGTGTGACGACTATTTTAAGAGTTTCATGATTATTATATTTGACTCATTGATTTGATGTGTTTGCTGAGATCTTCTTACATGGATCTATGAATTTCTACTTTATGATTTTAGTCATATTTATATCGTTGAATACTAGATTTCGATTCCATGATTGACATTACATCAATGAGCTTACATTTTTATGCATAAATATGCATGTTTACACAAAAAGGAATCATTGATGTTTTACATGGAAAGCTCCTTGACTTATGCATGTTGCATGCTATGTTTTTAAAATAGTAGTATCAGATCACCTACTGAGTATGAGTAATACTCACCCAAATATATCATTTTTACAAATTAGCTACACAGGATTAAAAGAAGCATAAGAAAATGTTAGTGCTATGATTAAGCAACTAAAGAAGAGATAAGTATGAATGTAAGTAAACTATCTATCTTTTGGATATGTATCTGTACTTATTATAGTTCGGCTGTGAGCTGTGACTGGATAGACCTAGGAAGAAATTTATGATTAATGAAATTTTCAAAACTACTTTGTTCGTCTTGAAAGCAAATGACACTCGGGGTTTTCAAAATGAATTTAAAATAAAAGATTTTTCCGTTGCAATGCATTGTTTTTTTATAAAATAGTTTTCAAATATGGATCGATCCCGCCTTAGGAATTAGTTTTGCATTTAAAAATGCATGTGAAAACCTGGGTCGTCACAACAGCTTATCAGGAACATTCGTATTCAAGGAAAAAGTTGGAGATAGTAGGTTAATAACATAAGTGGTTGTGTATAATACCTCACCCCAGAAAGAATCGGGTAGCTTAGCATTAGAAAGCAAGCATTTGAGCCTCTCTATCAATGTCTTGTTCATCATCTTTGCTATACCATTTAGCTAAGAGTCTTTAGAGGAGTCCTTTGATGTCGAATCCTATAATATCTACTATTTTTTATTCTAGAAATGCTTAAATTTGTGAAATTATGAAAATTTAAAAATTTGGAGATGGAATCTTAAGTTAAAACCTTAATACTTAAAATGTACTTGAGAAATAGAATTCAAATCCATTAAGAATGCAAAAATTATAGATTGGAGGAAGAATAGCTAATTATTTTAATATTTTATTTAATTGAAATTAACACGAGAGGTAAAACAGTCATTTCATCTGTAGGGCCCACAAAATCAACACAGAAATCTATGTTATTGATAGAATAAAATAGGTATGGGGGGGTAATCATTTCAACTATAAATAAAAAGTAGATTTTATTTAATTTAAAAACATACTAATAATGTGTGTGTTGGGGGGGGAGGGGGAGGGAGCTTCAAAGGAAGGCGCTAGCACCTTCCTTTTCAGCTGCTTGCATCTTGTTCAATGTCAGTAGAAGGAGAAGGGCTTTGGTTTGGGGGGGCTTTAAATATGCCTCTCCCACCATAACTCCTCCCACGTGTCATTGGCGACTACTTTTCATCTATGAAGATGTTATTTTTGTTTTCTTCTCCCCCTGTGCATGCACGCGTGACAAAAACCACCACATATTGCTGGCTTGACTGAGGTAGGCCTTTCCCCTCCACATTCTGGTTTATTTTTGTTGTTTTTTATGCCAGAAAATGGCATGGATTGCCGTTTTGGGTAGTGCCATACTTCTTATTGCTCTCTGTGGAATAAGCAAATGAAATAGTCTTGATGGATGATCTAAACTATTCATCTTGTGTATGATAAAACAAAGAACAAACCCATGAATTTTCATGGTGATATGATGACAAGGACACTAAAAAACTCAAAATACAGTAATAGGGAGATTTTTATGAATGTGGTGAAAATTGAGTAAAAACATGAGATAATGACAAAATATATTAATAGGAAGGTTTAAAATGTAATGTACAAGAAAAACTAAACAAAACGGTGCAAAAATTGCAAAAAATGGACACATGAGGATCATAGACATCATCCTTGACGACGACAAAATAGAATCCAAGCTAGGATGTAAGCTGGGAAGCGCCATGCATAACCTACACATATGAGCAACACACATGTCGTCTTCAAGTGTATTGGACGGGTGCTCGTCCTGGGCACGGTGACGCACACGGCGGTGCGCTACGACACGCATCACATGTTCATGTGTCCTGGTGATGGAGATGTACGCGGGACATGCGTGCATCTTGGTGATGCTGCCCTATTTATATATGCATATATATTATTTTTGGATGAAATTGGGTTGTCATTTACTAAAAATGTGATTTTAGGAGCTACAAAGGTCCAAATTATGATTCGAAAGATCTGTTGCGACCGTCTTAACGAAACAGACCTAGATTTAAAATGAAAACCTAGATTTGAACACCTTTTAAATAATTAAATCACTAAATACCATTACATAACCTAGATCAAGCTGATGAATAGATTATTAGACATTAGAACTTGATTATATGCACCAAATATGAGATGATCTAGTGAATTAGTAGAGTAGATCTTATGTGATAGTCAAGAAAAGTGATCTTTGCCACTAATCTAATCGGGTACCTTGGGATCGGTTGATCAGAGAGTGATCTGAATGTCAAATCGACATATAACTAGGAAGACATGTATAAATAACTAAATAAACATTGAAATTAGAAGGATCATGACAAGCATGATTATAAGTAATAATCAAATGTCAATTATGAGTATTATGAAGTAATCTAATGGTCGAATCATCTCCAAACTTCACGAGATGTTAGGGTCTGACCCACATAATTTAAGTGGATCATGACATAAATTGATGATCAAAGACTATGAATGTTTGTCTAGATGTTAGAAAAACCTACATCTAGTACACGATTAATCCAATAGAGGGTTAATTAGATGATATGGGCCGTTGATCTAAGATTAACTGCTATATTTATGAACTTATCACTTGGATTTGTTTACATTGAGATGTGAGAACACCAAATGATAGATGACTTATGATGTGACAGATATGTCAGAGCGCACAACATAACATTGCCTATGCACCTGATTGGAGTACCATTGTTAAGTGTTTAATTTTGCATAAAATAACCCTTAAGCTAGCATTTGATTAGATCATCTAATTAGGTAAATATGTAATTTTAAAACAATTTTGGCCCTAATAATTCATCCAACTATTAAATTAACTATTTAACGGTTGGATGACCATTAAAGTTAATTATATGTATAAATTAATGCTTAGACAATTCTAAAATAGTAAGTTGTTTTGCAAATCAACCAATACAACCGTGGATGATGCAAATTGAGAGGTTATGATCATGAGCCCAGTAATCTATGGTGTAGATGCATTGAAGATCTTAAACACATGGCACATCATGAGCAGCTGGCACACTGCATGGGCAGATGGCACGAAGGCATGGCAAGCTGAAAGTCATGATGGGAGTAACATGGGGCAAGCCAATAAAAAAAGGATTAAATTTTGTGACAAAAGGGTGTGTCGTTGGGTAAGGGTGGAGGGATGCCTACTCTTCCATTGAATGAGAGAGAGGAATCCTTACTCTCTAGTCTCTCTCGTTCTCTCCTTCCATCCTCTCTTCTTCAAGTTTTCTTAGCCACAACGAGAGAGAGAAAGGACTCTTCCTTTCTAGTCTCTCTCATGCTCTTCTCCTCCTCTATTCTCACCTATCCACCATGCACAAACCTCCCATCAATGGCTACTGCTCCATACTCCTCTTTCATGCTCCACCTCAACTCCTAACCTTTGCTTTCGCTCTATCCCAACACTAACTCGACCCATGTTTCCTCTTTAGACTGCACGCCTCTTCCTCCTTGTTTTCTTTGCCTAGTTCGTCCCACACAGACAGACCAATCACTGGCCCTATCCACCGCTCCACCCTGTTCTACTTTATCATCATCACCTGGACCACTGGTCAGTCATTAGTGAGTGATACAATAGTATAGACAGACCTCCCCTCTTCTTTCCCTTCTCTATCTGCACACATCATGCTCCATTCCTATAACCAGCATAGGTTAGCCTGACCTAGCTCCTATGCTTTCTCTACCGCTCTTCCTTTTCCTTTGCTTACCCATAGTCCAAATCACACCACACTCTCCTCTCTCTCTCTCTCTCTCTCTCTCTCTCTCTCTCTCTCTCTCTCTCTCTCTCTCTCTCTCTCTCTCTCTCTCTCTCTCTCTCTCTCTCTCTCTCTCTCTCTCTCCTAGACCAACCCGACCTGCCTATTCCACCCACGCACTAACCATCTTCACCATCTCCCTCCTCTGTCCTCACTTACATGACATATGCAACGCAGACATACCACACCTCAAAGGCCTAGTCGGTGTCCTCTCATTTACTCTCTCCCTTTCACCTTCTCCCTTCTCTCTTCTCTGCTCTCTCGCCACCATTTGTCACTGTTAAGTATTCAATTTTGGTCAAAATACCCCTAATTTAGTATTCAATTAGAGCATCCAAGCCATCAATTTCAAGGTTTTTGCATAAAATAGTTTAATTTATCTTTAATTGGCCATCCAACCATTAAATTACAAAATTAACGGTCAGATGATCATCAAAGCTAATTAGATGAATAATAAATGGTTTGGATGATTCTAATTGGGTCTTGTGCATTGTAGATCAATTGACTCAAGCGTGGACGATCCAGATCAAATCATGAAGATCAAATGAGGATAATGAAGCTGCATGGAAAAAGAAGACTTTGAAGAGTCATAGGACAGGACAAAATTGAAGACTTGCAGAGTTCTAGCAAGTCTAGACTTCCAGTAGACCCCACTCTCCCTCTTATCTCTCTTTTCCCTTTCTCTTATTTTTTTCCACTTATCTCTCTCCTCTCTTTTTTCCCTCTCTCCTACACGTTTCTCCCTCCATCTCCCACTCTCTCACATCTCTCTCTATCAATTTTCTTCACATACCCCCTCTTCTCTCGAGACCTCGTTGTTCTTCAACCCCAGGTATGACTGGCTGGGCTGTTCCCTTCCCTTCTTCCCTCTCCTCTCCAAGCTTTCATCCTTCTCCTCTATAGCACCAACTGTAGGATCAAACCATCTCATTTGCTCTCTTTCTATTTCCCCCTCTCCTTCTCATACCAACACCACTGGCTGGCCTAGATGCGTGACACACCAAGAGGCCTAGCCTTTCCTCCCTCCTTTCTGCCTTTCTCCCTTACTTCTCCCTTCTCCCTTTCTCATTCCCTCTCCCTCTCCTGCATCTCTCTTGTTCTTCTCTTCTCTTCCCATTACCGCTCTTTAGTTTCTCTCTTTCTTGCTTGACCCACTTCCCTTCTCTGCTTACCATAGCACACTGGCCCCTGCATCCATCCCTCATTACTCCACCACACAACTCAGGCGTGTCTTCACTCAAACCAGCACTGGATTTCCACCGCACCCATCACCTACCCCTAATCTTTATCTTTGGCGTCGTCATTTGCCTGAAGCAAACCTGCCGAGGAAAAACCCAGATTGGGGTTTTCCCACTTTCTTCTTTCTCCTCTTCTCCTGTTTCCCCACGTTCCTTTTCTCACTCCTATTTCTCCCTCGTTTTTATCCAGTCCAGTCGACCATAGAGAGAAAACCTAGATCGGGCTTTCTCCCATTTTCTCACCATATTCTCCTATCCCTGTCCTTCTCTCCTCCCTCTCCTCCTTCCTCTTCTCCTTCTTCCTTCTTCCCCCTTACTCCTATGGTTTTCCCTCATCACCGTTTTCCTAGTTTTCGTTTAAAACTAGAAACCTGAAAAGTTACAAGTCTGCCCCTGGCAGATCTCAGTAATTCCACTTATGTCCTTTGTCTGAAATACCATTTGGGTCCCCAATTTAATTCCATCTGAGTCCCTAATTTAATACCAACTGTGTCCCTGTGCTATTCCGATTTTAACTTATCCACATCCTGACTATCTAAGGATAGTGTTATCCAAGACGGCTTTTAGTTTTATTTTCTGTTTTCTTTTAAATAAATAATTCTGTACACTGCAGCAGTTGAATAAATTGAGAGGATTTAGTTTATTGTTAGTTTAATTCTAGCATATTATTTATTTTTATTCTTTTATTAATTAAATTTTATTGAAAACTCTATCATTTTAAATCAAGTCTCTGTGGGATCGACTCGTACTTACAAAAGCTATACTGCAATAGCCTGTGCACTTGTAGAAAATATCAACAGTCACCAATAGCATCTCCCTTATCTAGCACCAGCGACTCCACCTTCTTCTTCTATTCAAAAGAAAACCTAATCCAGGTTTTCCTGATTTTCCCTTTTTTTCCTTCTTCTTCTCCCATACCTTCCATTTCTAGCCACCATTCTTCCTCATTCCATTTTGGTCTGCCATTTTTCCTTACCACACACCTTTGGCGAGCTTAACCAGAGAAAACTGACTTAGGTTTTCTCCATTTCCTCTAGTTGCTCCAATCTGCCCTCTTCCATTTGCTCCATCTATGTCCCTATGCTCTCTCTCCATCTCACCTATGTTTTCCCTCTTCCACAAGAAGAAAACAATGAAGAGGAGAAGAAGATAAAATTTTGTAACAAAATTCTAGATATGACCATTGGACTTTAATTATAATTACATCTGTGTCATGTTTTGTCTTTTAGCCTATTTCGTCGTTTTCTTAATCCATGTTTTACTTAATTCTTACTTTATCTTGTTCTCAAATTAGTTGTTAACTTTTGTATTTTTAGTCCCTGTTTGTTATGTGACACAATGATCAAGACAGGGAAGTTGTGTTCATATTGTATTGTATTTAATTCCATTTAAATTCAGAACAATAGACTCATGGGTTAATCAATTTAAATGTTATTTTTATTAATTTATAATTAAAATTTGTGTAAACTCCACCCATTTAAGTCGAGTCCCCTAGAATCGACCTGAACTTGCACTAGTTAGATTACAACAGTTGTGCACTTGCGAAAAAACTAAAAAACTGCATTTATCAAGGTAGGTGATTCCATTCATAATTTCTTTGTGATTTTAGTGATTATGACTTGTTCTCTAAGTTCTTGAGGCATGTGTTTTATGTCTTACCATATTTACATAAATATGTTCCCTACTTTTTATTGATAGTATGACATTCAATTTTACGAATAACCATGTTTTACATGTGATGGACTGTATTTATCATGGGCTTTGATAGTACATATTGAGGTTATTTTACATATTTTTTTCCATGATTTATGGCATGTTGTTGATTTATGACGGGTGCTTCCACCTGGTTGGTACTATGCTAGGAGGGTAGTAGGGTTAGCCATGCGCCCTCTGACTTTGTGATCATGATGATTAGACACCACCCTTGAGAGAGCCATGTATGTAGGTAAAGGTATCATGGGTAGTCCACCCTACAGGTCTGTCCCCCCTAATGGACAGAGAAAGTCTCCTGTTATGGTGTTAACGAGGAGTGGCAGTGGTTGAGATTCTTGAGTGGTTGCCATTGTAGCGTTGTAGCCCATAAACTTATTCTATATGCTCATGTGGTATTGATGTGTGGGTGAATCGGGGTAAGCTATGCCTAGGTGTGAGTGAGTTTGAGGGCTAATGCTTGTTGCATGGGAGGGACCTAGGGGTTAGTATGAGTACTCATTACCAGTGATTGAGTATCGTGGGATACTCTTAGAGCTTTTTTTTTTTTTTTTTTGTATGATGCCTTATTTATCATGACATGCTTTCATATTATTCTGTGAATATGGACTCGTGTTGTTTTGATGGATGCATATCCATGTTTTGAGCATGGTTTGCATGTCATGATGGTTTGACTTGATATCAATTTGTGCAAACTTATGATTTTCATATGTTATTTTCTTATGGGCATTCGATTATTTGATGTGCCTTGTATATGTTTTATTTTATGACATTCACTATGACATTGTATTTCGTACCACATGATTTTATTAAGCTTTTATTGAATGTGATCACTTACACAAGCATAGCTTGTTGAGGCATTGCTTTGTTTTGCAATGCCTCATATTTAGAGCATGATAGTTGAAAGGGAAAGCAGGTGGAGTAGTATTGATTTAGGCAAGGACTTGAGGACCATCTGCCCTTTTGTATTCAGAGACTGATCAGTGTATGTCTCTTAGACTTTGTTAGACCTTTTTAGGACTGTACTTGGATGTTATACATATTTTGATAGATTGGATTACATTTACTTACACTTGAATGATGTGGTAATCATGGATGGAACCTGGGGCTTTTGGACTTGTATTATTATTATTATTGTCTTTTCACAGATGGTGTAATTTATTGTGGTTTTGAATTAAGAATGCTCTAAGTATTTGGATTTGATTTTGTTCATTATCACAGTTTTTAGGATATGGTTGACCCTCAGGATTTTCTTTTGGATAATTATTTTTAACGCTATGCGAAATTGATAAATCTTCAATGTTCATTTTCAGGGATCTTGTCCATTTTAGAAAACTTATTATTATTATTATTTATGACTTTGGGAAAAAGGCTTAGAAAATGTAAGGTGTCACAAATCCCCTGTTGCTTGAAATAAGCATAAAATGGTCCACAGTACTCACCACCGTTGTCAGTGTAAACACATTTCAGCTTTTTCCCTTGTTTGACATTCAATATAAGCTTGAAACTCTTTGAACTTGTCAACCACCTGATCATTGATTTCAAACCATAGACCCATAGTTTTCTAGAATAATCATTAATAAAGGTGACAAAATATAGTGCACCACCATGTGTTTGTACCTTTTTAAGACCGCACACATCTAAATATAATAATTCAAGTATGCTTAACTTCCTAGAAAGAGCATGGTTCTTGAAGGAAACTTGTAGCTTCTTCCTGGTAAGACAATATCACACTTACTCAACTTAGCAGCTTTGAGCCTTGAAAGTAACTTCTTCTTGACTGGACAACCTAGTCCCTTCTCACTCATGTGACTGAGCCACTTATGCCACAACTCTAAAGAACTAGCAACATCAACTACATTCATAGAGTTAGTAGGAATCGAAGCTTGCATCACATACAAGCTAGATGATTTCTTCTCTTAAGCAACCACAAGTGCTCCCTTAAAGAGCTTCCACTGACCATCACAAAATGTACTTTAGTGCCCATTATCATTAAACTTTTTGGCTGATATAAAGTGCAATTGGATATCTGGTACATGTCTGACTTCCTTGAGAATAAGCTTCGTCCTATTGTTGGTGTCCAAACAAATGAACCTAATAACAACAACCTTTGATAGCCCCTCGTTGTCCATCTTTAACACTCCAAAGTCACCTGAGTGTATGAGGTGAAAAGCTCTCTCTTGAATGTAATGTGGAGAGAAGTACTACTATTAATGATCAATCCAATCTCACTAGAACATAGGTTGATCTCATTCTCATCACAAACTACAACAAGGTTTGAAGGGGTGGTGGCTATAGGATCATTCCCGTCATCATTTCTTCTCTCATTTTTGGCATTCTTAGCCTTGTTCTCAACTTCTCACTTATAATAAAGCTTTTTGATGTGACCCTTCTTGCCACAATGATGGTACTCCAAATTCTAGGATTGTAAAGTGGTGGCAACTTGAGCTCGTCGCCTTAATTTTTTATTTAAAACTGTGCTTCTTGTAGATTCCCAAGTTACATCGCTCCTGGGAGTAGAATTGGCTAGAGAAATACAAAAAAAAATAAAAAATCATGCGTCAAGAAAAGTATTTAAAAGCCATAATCTCATGATATCATCGTCAAATGTGACGCCAACATTAGATAACTGCTGAAAGCATCTAGTTAATTCATTCAAGTGCTCGAAAATAGAACTCCATTCATTGTGTCTTAGGTGCATCGCTTGAATAAGCGAGAATAATTTATTATTATCAGTTCTTTATGCATATAAGTTTTCCAACTTGAACTATAAAGTTCTAGCATGTGTCTTGTTTTGAATATGGTTCAAAACATTATCTTCAACCCATTATTAAGTGAAACACATACTAGTTCATGTTCGAAAACCCATTCATCGTTGGACTTATCTTCTAATTTTTGGATATAAAAGACAGGTAGATGCAATTTCTTTACAAAAAGAAGATATTTCATCTTTCCCTTCCATTAGTGATGGTTCGTGCCATTTAAGTAAATTGTTTTGCTCATATTTGGCTTCATAGCTGAAGATATAGTACTTTACAATAATTGTGGAAGAGAATCTTACAAACCTGAGAGCACCACTGCATCTAGAATGCTTGATTTAGGTAGGAACTAGTCTATCCCCCTTAAAAACCGGTCAAAGTAGGCCTAGTTTAGTTTGGTCCATTGTTGAATAGGATATTGTTTCAACTATATCATTGTTGCAACTATGTCACTGTTGCAACTCGTACTGTTGTAACTCACTATTGTTACACACTCAGTCAAATGTAGCAATCATTGCATTCAACATAATGATTTTGCTTTTATACTATAGCAGACATAATGATGTTGCTTTCACTGTAGCTTTAAGAGTTCTCCCCTTTCTTTCTCGCCTCTTCGATCTACAGGCACCACCATTGCTTGTTTTACTCCGTCAACAATGAATAAGTGCGACAGCCCACTCCCCCTTCTCCACCATGATACCAGTTGTTAGGGTGGGATTGGTGGGATTGCTCTAACTCCTCATGATCATCCCTATTTATAGGGATTTTGGAGGCATAATTAAAAAAAAAAAAAAAAAACGAATTTGTACAAAGGTCTTCAAACATTGCTGCATTTGTTGATGACAATGCCCAAAGTTGGGGGCCACAATAGTTGATGTTTCAATAGTTGAAGATGGCAATTGACAAATGGGACTGGACCCTGACAAAAACATTTGATTTTAAAGAACTCCAATGTTTGTGAGAATGTAAGATTCCAAGGCTTTCTCTATTGTTACAAATTTTGTAGACCAATCAAGGAGAGGTACTCTATTTGTTTCTTCGTTTGTTATATTTTAATCTTTTGACTCACCATGGTGATATCTTTTAGTTCTAGCCACACCATCTATTTGGGACTTAACCATTAATTTTTATGATTATTGATGGCACTGTGCTGTTATTTGATTGATATTTTACTTGTCATTTTCATCATTGAGGAATATTTTCAACTCATGATCTTTAGAGAGTTTGTTTTTGAGATTTACTCATGTACCCTACTACCTTTGTTTAATCTCTTATTGGCTGTCCTACAAATTGGAAACCTTCTTAGTGAAGGTCTGTTTGACAAGAAAGAATTGTTAACAACTGGTGACGAGGAAGAGACCGGTTCAAAATAATAGGGGCCGGTGACAGTGAAGGGGACTGAAACTAGAAGCAGAATTTGAACCATGATTGGAACTAGAACTAGAACTAGAGCTATTGTTTGTTACAGAAACTTGGATCTCGAACCAGGCTACACATGGATTTGGATTTAGGGCTATGCTCGGATTTGGGGATTGAATTTTACAGGAACTGTGACAAACAATATAGTTTTTTTGGATTGGACAATGCTAGATTGTACAGGAACTGTAACTATTCCTGATTGAAACATTGAAACTTGCAACCTTGCTATAACTCTTCTGATTGAAGCAAACAACTGCGTAGAGTCTGAAAACAAGTTAGCTAGCGTAGTAAAATATGCTAAATCCAAGTGAAAAAATCCAGTAGTTATTGAAAATCAAATGTTTTCACTTAAGAAAACTTGTGGTTTCTCTTCTACAGAAATCACAGCTTTTCTTACAATTCTTTGCTTCACAAGTCGTTATTTTCTTGTAGATTTCTTCTCTTCTTTCTTTCATATGCCCTGGTAACATTTGGATGATGCAGTCTTTGATAGAAATCTTGGATTGTTTCGTCTTTATATCATGTTGGGTTGATGTTTCTACATCACAAGTGTGACATTAAGAGATTCTAACAGCTGCTAATGAAACCACCATAAACATCAACTTAGCCGAAAATAAGTTGCAGTGATGTACTGTAATCATGGAGAACTTATCTGTTCTTGTTTCTCTATAAGTGCTAGCTTGAAGAAATATGTCAAATTGGCAACGCTGGTCCGTGTCAGTGGCACAGGCTTTAGGATACACATTAGCGATAGCAATGCAGAGGCTGGGCAGCGATCAGCCACTTAGGACTCTCCCTTCCAAGTTCTTCCTCCTGCCAGGCAACTATACTAATGCAGCCGTCTTCTTCTTCTGATGAAGCACAATGATTCTAAATCTCACTTCGCTCTCCATTAATCTGATCTAACTTATTGTACTAATAGTCCCTTTCAAAGCAAAGGGTGTTGGACTTACAGTTGTCATTCTCTGAGGCAGTCTTGGTGCACGCGAAGCTCCTCTATACGGGTATTTCCAGGCCTTGAACCAGTGACTTCAAAGTCACGCGATGACGATTTTACCGTTGCAGCAAGGGTCCCCTTCAGTTGTCATTCTCCGAGGGCATTGTTAAAGATACCGAATGTAGACTATTCCGTTGAGATAAACCTGAAAGAAACAGAGTTGTATTCATTTACATTTAAAATTTTTACTGTTGGTCTACTCAATTTCCTTCTCTCTTTTGTGATCTGGAAATCTAGCTCCCAAGTGGAAATGAATTCCAGGAAAACACCTCTTTGTTATGCTAAAGTAAAAGCTAGTGAGAATCCAAGTTGAAACAACCCAACTAAACAGTGAAAGTGAGGTGAGACTTATTTCTTGTCCAATGAGAAGTGTTTTAGTTATCAGGTGGAATTTCATTCCACTGCGGGTATTTCAATTTCACCTGATGTGGGGATTAAATTCCAAGTAAGAACACAGCCACTGCAATCCCATTTTGAAGAATTCAATTCCTATGTAGGAAATAGATTCTCATTGCAGAAACAAATTATCTGCCTGGCAATCACTTGTCACTTACAAAATCGACTGTTTCTAACAACGACAGCCTGTTCACGGCAGTAATTTGGGTCCCCTAGATAATATCATGGCGGTATCTCATGGTCATCTTCTGATCATGATCTGACTCAAATGGCGATCTTAACCGTTTGATTAGAGTCTACAAAGACTCTTAGTGGGCCCACATTACTGGTCTAAGATTCCAGTTTGGAATAAAAGTCGAAGCGCGTCGTTTTGTCTAACGCTAAGCGTCTTGTACGCTTGATGAAACGCACCAGATGGTAGGATGTCCGGCAAAAACGTCAAACTCTTTTTCAGAATGACTATAATATTCCAGGTCTAGGAGACATAATCGTGACTCGGTTCATCAAATAGCGCGTTTTCCTGGACGTCTTGAAGATGCGTCCTTTTTTTTATCAGCTTCTTGTTTCTTTCGTCTTGCTTTACACGACAGCGTCTCCCGCAAAAAGAGAAAAAGGAAATAAATATTCAAATAAATATTCTGCTTTGGTTTTCTTCTTACTTCTTCAAGTAGAAAGCCCTAGAAATCTCTTTCCAGGGAAGCTCTCTCTCTCTCTCTCTCTCTCTCTCTCTCTCCGAGGAAGAGGAATCTGCTATTAAGTAAGTTCTTGATCACCAATTATCACCGATTTGGTCAACGCAAGAGATTCAAAAGTTCATCTTTTGCTGTATTTTAGTAGGAATTTGGAGTTAATTCTGTGAAAACTTGGTTGTGGGATTTCTTCTTTTTTTCTGTGATCTATGTCTGGAGCTTGAAAAATCTTGTCTTTGTGGTATTAGCTGTAATAGTTGGCTGGTGTATAAAAGTCCCTTCTTTTTGGGTTTTAGTTTCTTGATTCACGAGCATGGGCTTTAATGTTTGGGGGCAATAGTCAGTTTTGTCATCAAATCTTTCCCCCCAAAAATAAAAAGTCAGTATCAATAATTCCCAAATTGAATGTAAGCTTGGGTGATGTCTATGTATATGATTTTCAGCTGATTTGGTGAGTTCTCGTTGTTTCTCAGTTGTTTTTATTTGAATGATAATTGGTAAATTAGATATTAGCTGTATAAGCGAATTCTGAATTGCTAACAAAGGCTCTTCGTTGTGACCTGGGTTCTCCTTTGAAAAGAAAATAAATCAGAAGTTGTCATGCATTTAATGGAGTGACCAAAAGAAATATGCACTTTTCGCTATATATGTTATATTGTCTTTGAACAAAAAAAATTAAAATAAAATGAAAATTATGAATAATATAGTGATGGGGCGACTATGCTTTTCTTTTGTTTCCCAATTATTGTCTCTCCCATATATTTATGCTTTTTTCTTTTTCCTTTTTTTCTGTGTTTGGAGGTTTTCATAAAAATTATGGACAATTAGCCTAGTTTAAACACAGTAATTTGAATTCATATGCAGGGTTTTCACATATTTTATGAGGGTATCATACATGCAACTGAAATGATTTAGTTAGAAAGTTAATTTCAAAGGTAATGACATGATTTCTAGTTGCTTTTCTTAGTCATTTTCTATGTGCTTTCAGTTTTTGTGGAGGGGAGAAAACAGAATGGAGAAAGGTCCGAAGTTGAGGTGCCAGAGAATTGGCTGTGACGCTATGTTCACAAAGGATGACAATCCTGAGGATTCCTGCAGATACCATGACTCTGTAAGTTCCAAGCCTTTGGCTGCAGTATTCTTCTTCTTTTCTTTGATGCTCTTTAAAAGTTATGATGAAAATATTTCTTACTGCAATAATCTTCTCTATCCAACCCTCGTGTCTACTTGTGGATAATCAACCTTGTGCTTTTCATCTTTCCATTTATAAATGTTAGTGCTTTGAACTTGTCCGATAGTACTTTATCATCCCTAATATGTTAACTAGTATACAAGAAAATTGACTTTTAAAGGAGTCTACATGGTGTACCATTCCATGATTTGTTAGAGGACCTCCTGTAATTTCATCTAAGCAGAGAAAAGTTTAATTTACTATGAGTTTATTTATTTTATATAGCTTAATCTAATAGAAGAGATTCACTAGAAGTGTTGTATACTAGTATCCCTGACAGGAAGAGGGCATCTTTAGGGGCAAATATACATTGCAGTGGAAAGATATACATTATATATAAATCTTTTGAATAATAGGAGAATAATGTATTTGGCATGGGGGTGAGGATGGATAAATAATGTGAAATCAAAAATTAGTGAGTCCCTGACAGGCCAAAACAGTCAAGGACAGCAGTTGTAAGATACAATAGTTAGTGGGGATTCAGTCAAGGTGATGAGAAAGACAAAGCTCATTCGTGAACTTGTATAAATATAAATTTGCCATTGTGCAGCAGTACTTTTATTCCGATTCATGCTGCCTGTTGCGGATGTTTGTGTAACAGCTAGATAACTTTGTAGGAGGAAAGATACTGCATCTCAAATCCAAGGTAGTTAGCGGTTCCACATCAACTAGAACACAGTTACTATGTGTTATAAATTGATTGTCTATGCCAAATAAAATCACTGCAAAGTTTGTTCCTTTCTTTGCAGTTAAATTTCTAAAATATGATTGAGTGGTAATGCTTCTCAAATATCTATGTCAACAAAATGATCAGTGAAGAAAACCCAGTTATTTAATGCTGTATTTTTTACTGTGCTTGCTGAGGCTTAGTTGAATCATTGGATGCATATGCAGACATGAAATAGATAGTTGATAAGAACCATCAGCAACATCAATATGAAGGCCCATGATCATACCCTGTTCCTATAGCTATTTTCAAATAACAAATAGCCAACTTGGTTTGAGGGTACTAACCCCCACCCCCCTTTGATCTATCCTTTTCAACCAGTGAACAGTCTAGGCAAAAACCTATGCGAAATGGAATGAGAAGAAAGATAAATGTAGGATCTTCATTACGATTACTGGCAGCTACAGAGTCTGGCCAATAACATTAGAACAGAGAGCCACACCAGAGATAAAATTAAGCACTGGCAGCTGCTTCCTCCAGGAGCTCTTTTACTTTGGTGATGTAATCGCTCATTGCCTCCTCGGATGTTTTCCCTGTTCAGAAAGTATTTTGTTATGCAGTCAGTTAATGAAGATCATCTGAGGAAGCACTAAAATTTGAAGTTAAGGGGTTCTTCCAGACTTTCGACAGCCTTCCATGCATCCCACTTCGCTCTGTCCCTAGGATTGAACATCCCAGGACGGCCTGCACCGGGAATCTAGATGATCAAGCAGTGCACCAACTAACGGCAGAGTAAATGAACAACAAATCTTAGTGCCGTAAGAATGGTTGATGCAAATATCTGGGTTTCGTGGTGTATCCACAAACTATTGTAGTAGAATAGAATCACTAGATGTGCAGCTTGTTGACAACGACATATTCAACTAATTCATCATGGGAAGAAATACGTACTGGTGTTCACTGGCCCAACTGTTGCTTGCTTGTAAAGGTCATAGAGAATGAGTTTGTTCTCGTTGGTGGTGCTTTCAGGTAAGGCCTTAGCTTTCTCAGCATACTCCTCGAATTCCTCCTGCAAAACATATTCATTGCATGTAAAACATTACATTGTTGATTAATCATCTGAAACATCATTCAATCCAATAAATGAACATCAGAAGATAAAACTATTTGTGGAAGTGACCTCATGGGACTAGTGACATCCCATAACTGGGAATAAAATCTCTGAAACACTTGAAGACAACATTCAAACTTGAGTTTCTGACATCTTGAAACTGCCACTAGCTTCACTTCTTCTACGAGACTTTCATCAAAGATAAAATGCCTCCAATAAAAAGCTTAACTGCACCAACAATGCCCGCTCTATTGACCATTTCATTACATTAGAAGGAATAATCTTCAATTAAGAGAAAATGAGATGAAGTTTATGACAACGCACAATAATTTTTTTTTATGGGAAGTAAGTAGAATGTTGAGCTTGTTAAGCCAGACCTATACTTGCATTTCCCTAGCTCTAGTTGTCAAGTTTCTAGGGTCAAAGGTTTATATATTTCACATATTTGTTTAGAAACAGAGTAGCAATCATATATGATGGACTCAAGAGAAGCACTACAAAGACAGGTGAGCATCCACCACAATATCTCATGTCTGACAAGCATGACAACTGTGTTTTCAACACTAAAAAAATGATTGCATCGATGCAAGCATTGTCTATCCAAATGTGTACGCTAACTGATTGTGTGATACTTGTTTCACCAATATATTTCAATTTCATAAGAGTAAGTAGGAACTGGAGAAGTGCACTGCAAATAACTGCTCTCCATGGATTCAAATCATCAGTCAGTACTTTTGTACTTTGGGACATTCATACTTTCATGTCCACTTCCATTTTCAGTCTCAATTCTCAATGCAAAAGATAAAACAATTCCTTGCAGCCCTTACACCCATCAGATAAACACAATGTCTATCTCCATGGAAAACTAAAATATCCCTTTCTAAAGCTTTGAACAACCAACTACCATGACCACCTAAAAGATTTCGAACTCCAGCTTCTGAGTACAAGTATATCTGTTGCTGACCTCTCTTCACTCAGATTTTATGCATGATCCACCTATGTATATGGATATAACCATCCCATCCTTCTTTTCATATATTTCCATACAACAAGTAGATAACACAAGGCCGATTTACTAATAATAGTACAATATCTCCGCTTCTGAAAATCGACAACATAAATCTAACCATTTAGAATAACGTATTGACCAGATCTTCATCATTCAAAAACATGAACTTCGATCAGATTTTCCACATCTAATTATCAGATCTAAATATATCTACATTACTCCCAAATTAGATTCAAACCTAGAAAGAAACTTCCTCTCAGTTCAACAATTGCTTCGTCTTTGCTGATAATATCTTTTCTGTCCCAAAATCAAAGAGAAAAGAATTCCTGAAAATGGAAAGTGAATTCTGAGATCAAAGAACAAAAGTTCCAATCTGAACTCTGTGTGTTCATGTAGTTGCAGATCTACAGGAAATCAGGTGCATGATAGAATTACTGATTGGACTTCTCAAGATCTGACACCTGGCTGCTAAATCAACTAGAAGTTTCAATTTTTCACATCGTAAAGTATAAATTGTGTGGAATTTTCTCATTAACAGATCGAAATGGATAGCTCAAACCACAGAACACATCACAGAGAAAGAAAGTATGCAAACATGGATGAAATTATGGAAGTAAAAAAACTTGATTTGGACAAGAAAAAACAAGAAATTGGAGAGGAAAAAAGCAGAAAATCCACGCACCTACAATCCCATCTTCTCCTTTTGTCTTTTGCTAGGAGAAACTGAGGCGATATTAGTCGCATATAAAGACATCCCTTGTAGTAAATAACGCTAGCTTTGAATTAAATTACTAAATTGCCATTGTGCATTTCGCTTCCCCTTTCTTACCTAGGGTAAGATCGTTTTCCTCTTTCAAGCGACCAAAATATTCCTTTTCATTTTTCATTTTTTCATTTTTCAGATGAGTCCCTGTAGCGGTTGTATGCCTCTCTCTCTCTCTCTCTCTCTCTCTCTCTCTCTCTCTCTCTCTCTCTCTCTCTCTCTTTTATGTATAGTGAAATGAGATTCTAGATTTTAATTAAGCTAAAAAATTAATGCATTTAAATCATCTGAACCGCTTGTCTTTAACATCTAAAAAAATTAATAAAAATGAATAGTGATAATTTGCAATTACAAGCATTTAATCAGCATGCAATTTTGTCTCTAGGCTAATGGCTTAGATCTCCAGCCCTATTCCACTGGACATTAGAAAAAGGAGTCGACTTCATCTTAAATTGCTTACAACCGTTGACTTCTGCTAGAACTGTTTTAGATTGATTAAGAGGAGAGGAACATGCGTATGATCTCAGATGGTTGTGATCCAAACTGCTCATTTTGTGTGTCATACTATTGATGATTGATATGTTGAAGTTATTTTTTATTGGATGATTTTAGGAGTAGATCTATTAGGTTTGACGAGTATTAGTTTCTGAATATTTTGAATAATCCATTCTTTGCCAAGAATCATGTCGATACAATGAGAAGATTAGTCCTACGTAACGAATCAAAGATGAAGGGTAGAAAATGAGCAGTTTGGTCACCAAAACTTTCAACCCTACATGTAAATTCCTATACTGGTTTACACATGCAAACACCACACAACACGACGGTCTTAGGTGGGCCTTATTGAATGCAAATTTTTTTTTTTGGAATAAAAGTCTATCAACTTAATAGCCTCGGGATCATAAACATTGATTATTCTTATATAGTTATGAATTTATCAGTCAAACTTTTGCTAACAATAATCTAGCACTTGTTGCACACAACTCTGCATCTTTTTAAATTAATGTCTCTCTCTGTGTTCTCTCTTTTTCCTTTCACTGTGAACTAAATAGGTCAGTGCTAATTTGCTTTGTAATTTCTTAATTGTCAAAAAAGGAAAGTTTTAGTGTAAAAGTAAAGTTGTCGTGTGACCTGAAGTTATAGGTTTGAGGGGTAAAACAGCCTATTGTAAAATGCAAGATAAGGCTGCATACTATTACTCATTGTGGTTTGCCCTTTCTTTGGACCCTCTTCGTATGTAGGAACTTCATGCACCCAGCTATCCTTTTTAATTTCTTAATTGTAAAAAGAAAAAAGAAAAAGAAAAACACTTGTAATAAAAATATTATGAAGATTATGAATAAAGTATTTTAAACCTGAGGCTATTTTAGTTACTGTAAAAGTAAGGAAGAGAAAGTACATAATGGAGGCATGCATTCAGAAGGGATTCCTCTCGCTTAATGGCCTGCTCAGCATGAGATTATTGGCGTGGTGGTCCATATCCTGTATCGGGTATCAAAGATGCATGGTCCTAAACAGCCACCCAAATGTCAGGAGAATTTGTTATGCCAACATGAAGAGAAGGGGAGCCTTGGCGCAACGGTAAAAGTTGTCATCATGTGACTTTGAGGTCACGGGTTCAAGGCGTAGAAACAGCCTCTTGCAAATGCAAGGTAAGGCTGTGTATTTTAGGCCTTTGTGGTCTGCCCCTTCCCTAGACCCTGCATAGGTTGGAGCTTCGTGCACTGGGGCTGCCCTTTTTTCAACATGAAGAGAAGATGGTACGGTCGGTTGTTGAACTGCCACACTTGTCCTCTTCTTTTCTTTTTTTCATTAACTAGGATGTTGCAGTCCTTCTCCAGAGAAGATTATGAAATTGAGATTTGAAATTTTTGTGATTTTCTAGTGATACTTGATGGAGATTTTAAGATTTGAGATCATTTTCCAAAGCAACATGATGTTTGCTTTTTCTATATTTTATTAAATTTAACAGTTATTTAAGGGTATGATATTCCCATGAGCCTTTGGTATTAATGCCATTCTCTTTCAAAGTTTTATCATACTTTTATTTAAGGAAATCTAATAATTTTAATTTTTCGTCTTAGTTTTTACATTGAATAATGATACTATTGCTTTTTTGAGTTTTAAAATGAAGGGTAGAAAATTTTATGGTACTAAAAATAGCTAAAAGAAAAACAATATTTGGATTCTTTAAGATATGTGATTTTTGAGACAGTCTATCTATAGTAAAATGCTTAAGACGAAGAGTTTGATTACTCATAAAAACTGGATCGTATATATTTTTGTACCATAAAAACCCAAAAGAGGTGTGACATTAGTACCAAAAAGGCATGATAATATTAGTTCTATTATTTATTGTATTTTAATTAAAATTTTAAGGGGAATAATTAGCTGATTAGTTGGCAACAAATAAAAAAGAGGAATAGATTGAGATTAATCAATGCAGGTCTCAAATGTAATATACTTGGTCCCAAATATCTAACTTTGCATCACATATATAATATACTTAGCTGCAAGTTTGAGTTTGCTTTTGTTTTTGTATAGGGTGTTGATTTGGGAGAGTGTGGGTAGGAGTGTGCATGGTTTGGTCTTCAATTGTTAACTCCAATATATATATCAGTTTTGAAAAGGAAATTACACTAAAAATTAATTGTGAGGCGTTTTACTATATTGTAATTCTTGGGCCCCAAGCGGGGCATATGGACCTGATCAATGTGTTGATCTAATGGCCATCCAGGCCATTGATCTAATTGTCGCTGAATTTTAGCCTCTTGATTCATCAATTCTCATCTAAGATTTTTTTCCATTTTTTAAAGGATATTTCCTTTCCTTTTTTCTTTTTTCTTGTAGAGGGATTTGGGGGGAGCTATTCTCTAGAAGATCTTTAGAGTCAAACATTCACTTTCAGACAGTAATTACATTAATTTTAGTAGTAGTCATTGGTGAAGGAAGGAATTTGATTCTTAATTGACCATCTTTTTCCTAAAAAGTTCTCTTTAAGTTAGGTGAACCTACAATTAAAAGAAATCATTATCATCATCATCAAGACCTTATCCCAATTAGGGGTCGGCCATATGAATCTTATTCCTCTATTCTACTCTATTAAATACCATAATTTCATTTAGTCCTAAAGTTTTTAAATCTTTCCACACCACTTCTATCCACGTTCTTTTGGGCCTTCCCCTTGCCCTTTTAGAACCTTCAACTTGTATTGCCTCACTCCTTCTAACTGGTGCCGTTGGTGGCCTCCTGTGAACATGTCAAAACCATCTAAGTCTAATGTCTCTCATCTTGTTACTTATTTGTGCTATCCCTAAATTTCCTCTAATATTTTCATTTCTAATTCTATCATTTCTTGTCTTACCATTCATCCATCTCAACATCCTCATTTCTGCGACACTCAGCCTATGAGTATGATGTTCATAAACTGCCCAATACTCTGATCCATAGAGCATGGCCGGCCTAATAGCCATCCTATAGAATTTTCCCTAAAGTTTGAGTGGCACCCGCTGATCACATAAAACACCCGATGCACATCTCCATTTGTTCCAACCCGCTTGGATTCTCAGGGTAACCTCCCTCTCAATCTCTCCACTCTCATGGATCAATGATCCTAAGTATCGGAAGTGGTCTCTCATGGGGACCTCTTGGTTATCAATCTTAACTGGTGCTCCACTCCTACTCTCCTTACTAAAATTACATTCCATATATTCTATTTTAGTTCGGCTACTTTAAAATTTTTCCGATTCTAATGCTTCTCTCCATAACTCTAGCTTTATGTTTACACCCTCCCTTGTCTCGTCAAGTAGGACTATATCGTCTGCAAATAGCATGCACCAGGGAATCTCCTCATGCAGATGTTTTGTTAACTCATCCATAACTAATGTGAAAAGGTATGGACTCAATGCTGATCCTTGGTGCAATCCAACAGTGACAGGAAAATCACCAGTCACGCCACTAATGGTCTTAACATTTGTTATTGCTCCCTCATACATATCTTTAATTATGTCTATATACCCTTGAGAAACCCCTTTAACACCCAACACCCTCCATATTAACTCTCTAGGTACTCTATCATAAGCTTTCTCTAAGTCAATAAAGATCATGTGTAGGTCTTTTCTCTTCTCCCTATATTTCTCTACTAATTGTCTTAGTAAGAAAATAGCTTCCATGGAAGACCTCGCAGGCATGAAACCAAACTGATTTTCCGATACACTTGTTTCATGTCGTAGCCTCTTTTCAATCACTTTTTCAAAAAGTTTCATGGTGTGGCTCATAAGTTTGATCCCTCGATAATTAGTGTAGCTTTGAATGTCTATTTTATTCTTATAGATTGGTACAATAGAGCTTTTCCTCCACTCATCAGGCATTTTCTTTGATTTTATAATCTTGTTAAACAACTTGGTTAACCAAACTACCCCACTATCTCCCATATGCTTCCAAACCTCTATTGGTATACCATCAGGCCCCATGGCCTTTCCTGATTTCATCTTTCTCAAGGCCTCTTTTACTTCAAGCATTCTAATCCTACGTTCATATCTATAATAGCCAGTGTTATTTAGATTTATAGTATTTTCAATCCCTATATTCTCAGGGCCCTACAATTAAAAGAAATGATTGGATAAAAAGGATAGCCCGATGCACGAAGCTCTTGCCTTGTAGGGCTTGGGGAAGGAGAGGACTACAAGGGCATATAGTAGGTAATCTTACGTTGTATTTTGCAAGAGATTGATTCCACACCTTAAATCTGTGACCTCAAAGTCACATGACCACAATTTTTATTGTTACGCCAAGGCTTCCCTCCAAGCACTTAATTGGATACATAATGAATATTAATCTTACGGGTCAGTGACAAGCAACGCCATTAGTCTTGGGTCCTTGCCGCAGAAATAATGTGGCCCACTAGCTAGATCCAACTCCATAATTAGTTGAAAACTTTTAGAACAATTTGTCAAACAAAAGGGGCCAGCTGTCCTACCCATACCCCTTCACATGTACCCACATGTACAATGGTTCGGAAGGCTCAGAACGGTCCTCATTTATGAAGAAAATGACACTCAAATTATTATCTCGTAATTTTAGTTGCCTTTTTTTATATTTGACAGAAAAGAAACAATGACTCTTCCTTTTCACTTATTTTTCCCATAAGCTGTTTTTGGGCTGCTAGGAGCACTAAATAAGTAGGATGGCAATGGGTTGAGTCTGGGTAGATTTGTGGCCAACCCTGACTTTGGTGCTTTTCTGTCTCCTAAATCTTAATTTGTACAAGTCAAACTTGTTGATTCCTAGTTGGCCCAGTGTCATGGAGTTACATTACAAGGCTTGTGACTAAGGCCTACTGACTTGTTCTTTACAAAAGACTTGCGCACAAGTGCTACACTAGTTTAGTAGCGACGAAACTGCAATCCCATAATACTAGGCAATTAGTGTATATTTTTTATATCTGATTTGGCTCAAGTGAGAAGTGATCTAATGGCTAGCTATGTCCGTATGAATCTTTGATACTACTTTCACATTTTAGATATGCTCGATCGTTAATTAATATCTTTCAAGGAAAAACAAAGTTTGCAAACATTAATTTTATTTGAAAGTATTTCTACTATTTGAAACGCAGAATATAAGTTTGCTCTTAGTCTTTTCTTTGACAATGTTAACCTGACCTTAGCCCTGACTCGCACATCAAAGTTATGAACCCATAACTGCCCCCATGAATGAGTTGACCCATTGTTATTCCTACTCAAAAAGCTGTCCAAGAATAATAATGTATTCAGCGACACTACATAGCTTTGTCTGGCTTTGCCCACCTTTTTTTTTGGCTTCAATTGCCTTATATCCAAACATCAACGCCACGAGATAATTTTAATATTCAAAAACTTGCTTCTTATGAATTTGAAGAGGAGCCTCGGCATAAGGTAAAAGTTGTCATCATGTGACCTTGAGGTCACGGGTTCAGTGTGTGGAATCAGCCTCTTGCAAAATGCAAGGTTAAGGCTGCCTACTATAGGTCCTTGTAGTCCGCTCCTTCCCCGAACCCCACATAGGCAGGAGCTTTGTGCACCGGGGCTGCCCTTCTTTAAACAGATTCCATGCTCATCCAATTGGGAGTGTTTCTAGAATAGCAATCATCAACAGTTAAATAGATGGGTCCGATCAATCAAAAGTGGGCTAATATTAGTGTCACGCACCGCACTATTATTATTTAAAACTGCCTTCCGCCATGTCCCAAAGTATATCTATGAAGTTAAAAAGGACATCGTCAGGAAAATGATTGCAAATCTTAATTTCCAGTTAAACTAAAAATGATTATTGTTAATGTGCTTTCTTTACTACGAAACATATTGTACAGATTGATTATATATATCTTGACATCAAACCAAGAATTAAGCTCAGTGGGGACTTTGCCCTCGTCCTATGTAAGTTCCACAAAAACCTCTTGGAGAAAAATGGCGTGTCTATATCTCTTTGATATCCTATGAAGTTGCAATGATATAGGCCAAGAAATGTCTTGCTTAATTCATCGCAAATAACTCGCCATCTCTGGTTTATGAGTACGGTGCAATGACCCAAGAGTAAGCTTTCCATGGTGAAGGTCACGAGATCAAGGCTCTTCAGAGGGAGAGGGTGTGAGTCCATCATTTCCAAAAAAAAGAAAAGCTTGATGTCTCTCCTAGAATATGCTTGGTTGCAAGTTGCTTTCTTATTTTGCCGGGAATTAGATTTAAGAGTGTATATGTGTCGCTTTGTAACTTTAAAAAAAAGAAAAAAAAGGAGGTTATGGTGATGAAAAGAATATTAGCACTGCCCTTGTACAAATTAAGAAAATGGTGTAACTATATTGGAGATGGAAGGGATTCCATAACAAATTGTTGGTGATGAACGGATGTACAACATATCGGAAGCGGACGAAGTAGCAGATCTTGTAGCGACTTTGAGCAGTGACCATAAGAATATCAGCAAATTGTTTGTGAAATACTTGGAGGACTCTTCGAAGTTTCGGAAACAAGATCTTTCAAAACACATGCCCAGAATGAGTCTCCCTCCAACAGTTCGTCCTTTCTCTCGTAACTTCGTCTTGTAAAGAGTTTTCTTCACCAAGAAATCAAGGGAAAGGAAATATCTAGAGGAAAGAACAAGGCTGATGATTATTATGTGAATAGGCTAAAACGAGGGTATTTTGCTTTATAATAATACAAGAATCAAATTACCGGTGGTTTATTCCATGCATAAAAAGATAATCCTAATGAGAATGGAGATGAGATTAAGGCTACGTTAAAGGGAGAGTTGTGACAAAATTGACAACTAAGAAACTCTCTCTCTCTCTCTCTCTCACACACACACACACACACACACACACACACATGGTACACAATCTAGAATTTATGATAACAAGAAAACCGTTAAAGGGAAAATTTTGGATTTATATAGTGCCTATTTGGGAAACCTTTTTTATCTTGAATTTTTCTCTGTTCTAAAATTGCAAAAATTAATAAAAAAACAAAAAGTCAGTCTCGCAAACAGGCCCATAACACCCAAGTTCTTCTTTTGTCAAATGCTCCATAGAAGAATGAAAACTAATTTTGAATGGGATCATAGAAAGAAAGAAGATTTAATAGTCTATTGTCATGAGGCCCAATTTCACTGCACAACCAACAAGCCCGCGACACAGTTGCCATAGTCCACAAAGGGGTTCTTGCCCAGCCCACTATGAAAAGTCGAAGTCCAAGTTCTAGAAAAGGGCATCTCTAGAAGTCCTCTAGAATATTCCTTATTCAAGAGAATGGTAGAAGAGTGTAGAACAATGTAGACTAATCCAACATTGTTGGATAAGCAACACTTGTATATAATCTAAACTGTGCTTGTACCTCCCTAAGTCTATAAAAGGGGGAGAGTTTCTCATTTGTAACATAGAGTGGAAGCTATCAAAGTTGTAATACAAGTTCTCTTCAAGCTAGTCCCTTTGATTTTTCTTTAGTTCTCTCATTGCTTCTAAGGGTGAGTGAGTGTAGCCCTAGCAAGTGAGGGTAGGAAGGCTGACATGTGTTTTATTGAGGAATTGTGCACGTGCTGCACGGGTTTAGCAAAGGTGAAATTGTGACCCCGTGACAATTGGTATCAGAGTAAGTTGGTACCAAGTGTTGGTATCAAATTGACGGTTTGAGTTGGGAACTACTTGTGGAGATTCGGTAAATCTCACCATAGCATCATGGTAAGCGAGTCTAGAGTGAGCAATGTCCCTGTGGAAGCCCAGCACAGGTCAAGGAGAGAGAAGTCCAGAGATCCATCAAAAGAATTGGCTTTGGATGCTCGCCTCACTACGTTGGAAGAAAGATTTGGTAAGTTCGAGCAAACACTTTTTGATTGCTTGAACAAATCTAGTGCCTATGTGAATGCTTTACATAGTCTTCAAGATGATATACGAAGCATCTTTGAAGTGGTCAAGGCTATGGATTCCAAGACCATAGAAAAGGTGAAAAACATGTCAGATTGCCTTGAGATTATAGAGGGAGAAGTAGCCGGCTTATATGATGAAGTAGTCGAGTTAAAAGATATTAAGATTCGATTGGCTTTAATAGAAAGGGTTGTGGCTAGTGGGGGAAGATTTAGACCAAACGAGTTTACTCCTAAGGTCAAGATCCCAAAACCAACTTGTTATAAAGGAACTCATAATGTTAGGGATCTAGAAAATTTCCTATGGTAAGTGGAATAATATTTTAAAGATGCCAATATTTCAAAAGAGTCCCTAAAGATGGACACTGCCACCATGTATCTTACTAATTATGAGATGCGATGGTGGAGACAAAGGTACAATGGCATGATGGAAGGCCGCTGTGCAATAACCACCTAGGAAGATTTTAAGAAAGAAATCAAGACCCAATTCTTCCCAAAAAATGTGGAGTACTTGGCCCAAAAGAATTTAAAGCGGCTAAAGCATATGAGGTCAATTCGGGAATACACGAACCAATTCATGGCGTTGCTTCTAAACATCTCGAAGATGGCGGAGAAGGACAAGTTGTTCTTCTTCATGGCTGGATTGCAACCTTGGGCGGAGCAAGAGTTGCAAAGGAGAGGAGTGCAAGACTTAGCTATTGCACTCTTGACAGAGGAAAAATTGGTGGAGTTCACCTAGAAGGCAGAAGGCGGAAGGCACGAGTAAGGATTGAAAGGCAAAGTCAATCAAGGCAAAGGTAGAGGAGACAAATTTAAAAGCCACAAGGAGGAAAACAAGAAGACCAGTTACAATCCTAAAGCCAAACGTAAGTTTGTTCCTCGCTGTTCTGATTGCTTTATATGTGATGGGGACCATAGGGCATTTGAATGCCCAAAGAAGAAGGCCCTCAATGCATTATTGGTTGATAGCAAGACCCCTCAAGAGGAGCCTATGATGGGGGCACTTAGACTCTGCAATGTTATGAAGAAGCAGAATTTCGTGGCTAAACTTGTTGCACAGACAGTAAAAGAATTGATGTTTGTAAAAGTGTGCCTCAATGAAAAAGGCACACAAGCCATGATCGATACTAGAGCCACTCATAACTTTATCTCAGGAGAAGAAGCTAAAAGGCTAAATCTCAAGTTGAAGAAAGATACAAGTAGGATGAAGGCAGTAAACTCTGAAGCAAAACCAGTACTTGGAGTTGCCAAAGGCCTACCAATTAAAGATGGAGAGTGGGAAGGTACTATCAATTTGACTGCGGTACCTATGGATGACTTTAAGGTCATCCTTGGAATGGACTTCCTTAGTTCAGTGAAAGCCATTCAAATGCCATACCTTAGGGTACTAAGCTTCTTTGATGAGAAGGCACCATGCGTGATCCCAATGTTGAAGGATGGAAAGAAGCAAGGGAAACTCTTATCATCTATGCAGTTAATAAAAGGTCTAAAGAAAGGAGAAGATACGTTCTTGACCACTTTAACCGAAGAAAGAAATGAAGGTGATGTGCATAAGCTGAAAGAGGTTGAGGAGGTCATTAACGAGTTTAAGGATGTGATGCCACCTAAGCTACCTAAGAGATTACCACCAAGAAGGGAAGTTGACCACCAAATTGAGTTGAAGCCTAGAGCAAAACCTTTGGCATTGGCCCTTATCAAATATCACCACCATAACTGGAGGACTTACGAAGACAACTAAGGGAGTTATTGGATGCTGGTTTCATTCGACCATCAAAAGCCTCTTACGGAGCCCTGGTGCTATTCCAAAAGAAGCACAATAGAACTCTCAGGGCGTGCATTTACCATAGAGCACTCAACAAGGTAACTATAAAAACAAGTATCCAATTCCCCTTATTGCTGACTTATATGATTGCCTGACAGAAGTAAGGTACTTCAACGAACTCAACTTGAGATCGGGATACTACCAAGTACTTATTGCTGAGGGAGATGAACCTAAGACCACTTGTGTCAGTAGGTACGGTGCTTACGAGTTCTTAGTCATGCCCTTTGGCCTGACTAATGCCCCTGCCACCTTTTGCACTTTGATGAATAAGATATTTCGCCCTTACTTGGATTAGTTCGTAGTAGTCTATTTAGATGATATTGTGGTCTATGGTCAGACGTTGGAGGAACACTTAGACCACCTATGAGTTGTATTCCAAGTATTGATAGAAAACTCTCTCTATGTCAAGAGAGAAAAGTGTTCCTTTGCCCTACAAGAGGTATCATTCCTTGGGCATTGGATTGGAGGAGGACGGATATGGATGGATAAGGCCAAGATTCAAGCTATAGCAGAGTGGGAAATACCCACGAAAGTTACTGAGTTGCATAGCTTTTTGGGCCTTGTTAACTATTATTAGAGGTTCATAGCTGGGGGTACCCCCAACGAGTTGCTCCACTAACAAATTTGCTAAGGAAGAATAACCCTTGGCAGTGGACTGAATGATGCAAAGAGGCCTTTGAGGAACTCAAAGAGGCAGTGATAGCATAACCAGTTCTTAGGTTGGCGTATCACATGAAACCTTTTGAGGTACACACTGATGCTTTTGATTTTGCAATTGGAGGAGTCTTAGAACAGGAAGGCCACCCTATTGCCTATGAAAGCAGAAAGCTAAATGAGATAGAAAGAAAGTATACGGTCTAGGAGAAAGAAATGATAGCACTTAAGAACATGAAGGCATTTTCTTGGATCACGATTTATAGTTAAAACAGATAATGTTGCCACCAATTATTTTCAAATTCAAAAGAAGTTAAGTGCCAAGTAGGCTCGTGGCAAGACTTCTTGGCTAAGTTTGATATGGTCCTGGAGTACAAGCTTGGAAGGATCAATCAAGTTGCTAATGCACTAAGTTGAAAAGCCAAGCTTGTAGCATTGAAGATGAATCACCTTGTAGCATTAAGCAAATTAAAGGAGACGTTACCTGACTGTATATGTGAAGGACTTAGCAAGGATGATGTAGTCAGAGGAATCATCCAAGCTATTAAGGATGGGAAGACAAGGAAATTTTGGCAAGAGGAGGGACTTATATACACCAAGGGGAATTGCCTTTATGTACCAATATGGGGAGCCTTGCGGACAGAACTAATAAGGGAATGCCACGACACACTATGGGCAAGTCATCCAGGGCATAGACGAAACATTGCCTTATTGAAAACTAGATACTATTGGCCTCAAATGACAGATGACATAGATGAAGATGTCAAAACTTGTCTAATATGTCAACGAGACAAGGTGGAACATCGAAAGCCGGGTGGGGCTTGAACCATTGCCTCTGCCTCAGAGGTTGTGGGAAAGTATTTCAATGGACTTTATATCAGCATTACCAAAGGTAGAAGGAATGAGGTCTATCTTAGTGGTGGTAGACCGCTTCTCTAAATATGCAACATTCATTGCTGCCCCAACATATTGCCCCATAGGTGAAGCTACTTGACTGATCTTCAAGAATGTGATAAAATATTGGGGAGTTCATAAGATGATCATAAGTGATCGGGACCCTCGATTTACAAGAAAGTTTTAGATGGAGATGTTTAAACTCTTAGGGATGGATCTTTTCTTCTCCACCAGTTTTCACCCACAAATAGATGGGCAGATAGAACGCACCCATGCATTGCTAGAAGAGTACCTTCGGCATTTTGTAAGTGCAAACCAAAAGGATTGGGTAAGGCTATTGGATGTGGCTCAATTCTGCTACAACTTATAGAGGAGTGAGTCAACAGGCCATAGCCCCTTTAAGTTGGCTACGGGTTAGCAACCCTTGACCCAGCTAATAGTAGGAGCAAGCTATGAGGGAAAGAGCCCAGCAGCCTATTAATTTGCCAAAATTTGGCTTGAACAAGCTGACATCTCCAAATCCTATTTACATAAGGCCGCTAAAAGAATGAGGAAACATATTGATGAAAAGAGGCGACCACTGAAATTCAAGGTGGGAGATTTTGTCATGATTAAGCTACCCTCTCAACAATTCAAGGCGTTATGAGGCAAACATACGGGACTGATAAGGAGGTATGAAGGACCCTATCCAATCACCAAACGAGTTGGCAAGGTTTCCTACTAAGTCCAACTCCCACCATTCCTCAAGATCCATCCTGTCTTCCATTCAAGCATCTTGAAGCCCTATCATGTAGACAAGTAGGACCCATCACGTGGGATTAGCAAATGAGTACCACCACTGATGACTTCATCTTTTGACAAGAAAATAGAGTACATCATCAGTGACCATGTGAAAAGACGGAGAGGGGTTCAACCTAAGGCAGAATACTTGGTGAAATGGCAAGGGTTGCTGGAAAATGAGGTTACATGGGAAGAAGCTGAAACACTATGGCAATTCGAGGAATAGATTGCCAAATATAAGGAACACGACGAGGATGTCGTGTGATTTAGGTGGGGGAGAATGTCATGAGGCCCAATTTCACTGCACACCCAACAAGCATGCGACATAGTTGCCATAATCCACAAAGGGGTTCTTGCTCAACCCACGTTGAAAAGCCGAAGTCTAAGTTCTAGAAAAGGGCATCTCTAGAAGTTTTCTAGAATATTCTTTATTCAAGAGGATGATAGAAGATTCTAGAATAATGTAGACTAATCCAACACCGTTGGATAAGCAACACTTGTACATAATCTAAAACGTTGCTTGTACCTCCCCAAGCCTATAAAAGGGGGAGATTTTCTCATTTGTAACACATAGTGGAAGCTATCAGAGTTGTAATACAAGTTCTCTACAAGCTAGTCCCTTTGATTTCTCTTGAGTTCTCTCATTGCTTCTAAGGGTGAGTGAGTGTAGCCCTAGCAAGTGACAGTGGGGAGGCTAACTTGTGTTCTATTGGGGAATTGTGCACAAGTGCCACATGGATTTGGCAAAGGTGAAATTGCAACCCTTTGACACCATGCTCTTAAAGTGTGGAAGGAGTCCACACCACTTGCTGGGCTCCACTTCTTGATTTTTTAGTGATATAATTCATTCATTAGATTCATAGCTTCTCAAGATGAATGAGCACCAAAAAGCTCATTGAATGGAAACTTCTCTAATGGGCTTCTTGAACTAAAAATAGACTTTATTAAGGATAAACACATTACCATCCAAATTTCAAGACGAAGAATGTACCAAAAGATGCATCTGTTATATGAGATTTTTGGTGCTCACCCATCTTGAGGGGTTTTGAATATGATGAACAGGTTGAATCCATTTAAAAAATTAAGGAGTGGTGCTCAACAAGTGGTGTGGACTGTTTCCACTCTTTTTAGGGTGTGGATTGCAGCTGGGAGAAAGAAAAAAAATAAAAAATCCTCTCTTGAATCTTGATGGTATTATTGGCGTTGGAATTCCTATATAATGCGGGAGAATTCTAAAAGAGTTTAGAGACCCCTATGTGCACAGCAAATGGCTCTCCTAGAACAACTAGATGAACTAACCAATGTTTTTGGTAATTATCATTCCCATTGATCAACTCGGTCTTGGGATGGGTAGATTATGGATGTGGAAGTAGCCTAGCCTTGTGGCTACTCACGTCATCTGGACTGGACCATTGACACGGGCCCAGGGTCCTATTGCCCTTGAATTTATGAGCCTGGGCTTGGCTTGGATCTAATTGATTTAGCCTTTAGCATCCCCAATCAAAATAAAAGGAAAAAAAAAAAATGGTCTTGCACTGTATTTATGTTCGAACAACTCTTTAAGATGGAGTTGAATTCAGGTACAAGGCTTATCTACGCAGAGCCTATAAGATTAAAATTTTAAATCATCAAACAAGTAGGCTCCACCTTTGATATTTTTTTATAGGAGAATCTGTGGCATTCATAGCACCTAACGAGCAATTAAATTATGGATTCCTACTCTTTATATGAGCCATACCATCAAACTTGTAGAGGACTTGATGAGAATCTAAACTGTTCATCTTCTGCATTCCATCTCATGTTGGCCTTGCAGCAAATATGCTGGTCTTTGATGATGCTAACCTCCAATGACCATTCAAAAAGGGAAAAACATGCTAGCCATATGATCTTCTCAACTTTTTCTACCATTTAAATTTGGAACACTTGGGCTTTATATTAACTTAGAATAACAAATGATATGATCATCCAATGGGCGAGATTTATGGAGGATGATCTATCCAAGGTGCAGCCTTGGAGATGAATGTTTTGGATCATTGTTAGGAATTTAACCAATACACTAAAAGTCCCATGATTGATGGAACACATCAATTCAATTTTATAAACTAATGTCATGTATTATTCGTAGCCCCCTTATGTCCCATTCTACAAGTTGGCCCCATTTAAGATCATAACATACTATCATGCTTCTGCGCCCAATGACCACTACAACCTGCTCTAGGCAGGTCAAACTCCAAAACAGGCAGCCCTCTCCACTTTTTTGTAGTAGCTTTTATTCTGTCACCAGGCAACCCATTTACACATCACTGGAGCAAATCCTAAACCTGATGGTTGCTTTAATACCAATTGTTAAGAACTTAATCAATACACCAAAAGTCTGAAAATTGATGGAGCGCATCAATTTAATTTCTTAAAACCAATGTCCCACACCATTAATGGACTCCCTTATTTTCTACACTACTTATTTTCCGCACTAAAAGTTGGCCGCACTAAGAATCATAACATACTTGGTGCCATTTGGGGAAAGATAAGTTTCAATACATCAATTACGTTCCTCAATTTGGCCATCCGTTTTGAAGAATAGGTGGTGCTCATGCAATGTTGAGTCAAGATAAATAAGAAGGTTTTGGTAATCTTCCCAATAACCATGCATCTCAGACCGGTGAAGACGTTATTGGATGGACAGGGCCTAAGGCTGTGCCATTATACAAGGACTTTGCCATGTATGTTAGCGATGAGCTGGTGACGATGAGTACGTGGGGGTGGCCCTGTAGAACAAGGTGTTCATAAGTTTCGGACAAAAACTGAGTTGCTTTATGAACATTTGGCAAGTGGCCGACTCCTAATTAAGATAAGATCTTGATGATGATTAACTGCTGTGAAAAAAATAATGAAACAAACTTGTCTATAACTACATAGCTCATGTGGCACTCCGAGGGTCACTGGTAGAAGAAACTGGTTTCATTCAGCTTTGTAGGTTTTCTCTTTCTCGGGGACAAAGGGGAAAGTGAAGGCTAACTAGCTATCCCTTTCAAAACCAGTAAGGTAAAGGTTAGAGTTTCTAATTTTTCTTGCCAACTTGACAGTCTGTGCCAAGTCATTCCAAGTCAGCATGCTTTCTCACTTAATAGAGTCAGCCAATCTGATAATTATTTTGAGCAGAAAGTTAAAAAGGGCAGCCCCAAAAGACAAAACTGTCCTGATAGAAACCAATCTTCTGTCTTCCGACATAGCAGTCAATAGGACTCTAAAATGGGATGAAATTAATTTCCCTTAGTCATGGCAGTTAACCGAGGCCATTTCTCTGAGACAAATAACTAATCAGAATCTAGATCAGATAATACAAACAGAAGATGGAGACGTCGATATTCGTTTTGATAATAGATGTTCTTTTAAACTTCCAAGAATCACTTCCTGTTCTTCTAGTTCATCTAGATTTTCTGTTGAAAACAGACAGGAATCAACTAATTCAGTTGAAGAATTAAAATTTTCTGAAAATAATATAGTTAATTCAATTTAGAAAACTACTTCTCAGGATAATACTCCTACTCCATCAGAGATGGCTTTTAATATTTAATTTTATGGATTTTAGCCCCGGAAGCATACTAAGGAAGGTAATAAGTGAAGAGTTTCAACTTGATAAACATCAAGCCTTTAGGCAATGGTATTTCAAAACGTTTAATAAAAACGAGTTGCAAGCTTATAAAAATCAATTTTATGAACATCTAAATAAAAACATAGAAAGTCGAATGTTTTGTTCCTTGGTTTTTAAAAACCTATGTTCAGAACAAAATTAATGTTATAAAAATCTGGACTACTTCACAAGGAGAAAAATATTGTTTGAATATCCTCCCCCTAATCCCTTAACGCTTCCAATAGAAGGAAGTAATTTAAACACCGTTGCTTATCTTGACTCAGAGTCAAAACTAAATGATGTTAATAGTCTAATAAAACAAAACAATTACACTAATTTATATATTCAAACCTTAGGAGAAAAGGTTGATAAAATTGAAAATGGGATCCGACAGATACTAGATTATATTAATGGAATAAAGGCTAAAAAACAAGAAAAGGTAGATTCACAAAAAATTGAACCTTCAATAAAACCACCTCCTGAAATTAAAAGATTTAACATGGGAAGCACCAGTGAAGAAATCCTTGAAATACTTAAGTAAAAAATGTCAGATCTTAATCTTAGTACATTGTCGGTTCAAGAATCAGAAGTCGAACTAGACCTAGAGAACATGTCTCAGTCTGAAAACTTAGAAGAAATAAGCAAACCTGAAATCCTTCATATTCAAAATCAATTCTCTCAGATTAATAAGATAGAAAGAGAGCCTAGGAATTTAAGTAGGTCTTATTACAAACGACCTACTCCTGTAGATGTTTTAATTGAAGAAAATGATATTTATCTACAGAATGAATATAGAGCCAATTCCATCTATGAATGGAACATAGATGGTATGACTGAGAACCAAATATATCAGATAGTACATAGATTCCTTATGTACTCTATTGTCTGTAAAGCTCGAGGAAATACCGATAGGCAAATTGCCCAAATGATTACAGCCGGATTCACAGGTAATCTTAAAGGTTGGTGGGATAATGTAATGACTTCTTCTTAGAAGGAAGAAATTCTAAACACTGTGAAAATTGAGCCTAATACTAGTCAGCCTAGAGAAGACGCAGTATATACACTCGTCTGTACAATAATACAACACTTCATAGGAAGTATTCAATCTCAGTTTGAAAATTCAAGGGCATTACTACAGAATCTTCAATGTCCTTCTCTCACTCATTTCTGCTGGTACAAGGATGTGTTCCTCGCTATAGTTCTTTGTCTGCATGATGCAGGTCAAACTTACTGGAAGCAGAAATTCATAGAAGGTCTTCTGTATTTGTTTGCTACTAGGGTCAAGAATTACTTAAAAAACCCAAAACAACGAGGAAATCCCCTATGAATCTTTGTCATATGGACAATTAGTTCATTCCTATGTCAATGAAGGAATTTCTCTTTGTAATGAAATTAAGTTACGAAATCAGTTAAAAAGAGAAAGAATAACAGAGAAAAAACAGTTAGGAGAATTCTGTCAACAGTTTGCAATTAACATGCCCAAAATTAAAACTCCCAAAAAAGAAAAGAAACAATATGTTCCTCATAGGAAAAGAAATTTTTCTAAAAAACATAACGAAAAATTTAAACAAATAAAAAATCCAAAAACTGGAAAAATTTCCTACGAAAAAGATAAATCTAAAATAAAATGCTATAAATGTGGAAAAATGGGTCATTGCGCTAATAGATGCTGGACTCAAAGAAAAATTTCGGAACTACAAATAGATGAAGAAATAAAACAACTGTATAAGATTATTCTTAATTCTTCTGAATTTGAGTCATTTGATAATATTGAATTTGAATCCTCATCTTCTGACTCAGAAAATGAAGCATGTTGTAATCAGTGTAATACACTCAATAAAGATGTTGATTACTGGAAAAACATTGTTGAAATGAATAATTTGTCGATAAATGTTTTATCTCTACCTCAATCTGAACTCCTTGATGTAATAACTAAAATAGAAGATCAGGAACTCAAAAAATTACTCTTATGAAAAGGATAAAACTGAAAAAATAATTGATACTGACAATGTTTATAAAATGTTAGAAGTCACTAAAAGACTAGGTAAAAAACCTGTTATTACTTCAAATGTGTCAATACAAGACTTAAAGCACAAGATTAATAGCCTCAAAACAGAAATTGTTCTGTTAAAAAATGAAAATAATCATTTAGATAGAAGAATAACTAAGTTAGAAAACCAATCAAGCCAATAATAGGTGAAACATCCAACATCGATGCTTTCGATCTAGAACCCAAATATTTAGAACTAATAAGACAAGTCACTTCCCAGAAATGGTATATTAATATCACAATCTCTGTTGGTGGAGAATGGTATCGATCTGACTTGATAGCACTGGTTGATAGTGGAGCAGACATAAGCTGCATTCAAGAAGGTTTAGTCCTGACTAAATATTTTGAAAAAACCTTACAAAGTCTTACTTTAGCCAGTAATAATAAGCTGAAAAGTAATTTTAAACTAAACAACGCTGTTGTTTGTAATGATAATAATTGTATCCCAACTCCCTTTTTGCTTGTCAAGGACTTGCATCATCATGTAATACTAGGAACTCCTTTCTCACATAATATAATACCAATAGACAAAATTGATACTACTGGTATATATTTTACCAAAGAAGATAGACAATTTTCCTTTAAATTTATAACTGATCCAAAAACACATCTACTTAATGAAGCACGAAGAATTCTTTTAAAAGAACAACAAACTAACTTCATTAAAGAAGAAATATCTCATCAAGGTGTCCAAAATAATATTCAGGATAAAATATTTAAACAAAAGGTTCAAAATCTCTTTAAAACTTTCCTAGAAAATCTCTGTAATGATCTTCCTAATGCTTTCTGGAACCGTAAAACTCATTGTGTTTCTCTTCCTTATATACAAGATTTTTTTGAAGATAATATTCCTACAAAAGCTAGACCAGCCCAAATGAACTATGAATATATAGAGTTATGCAAAAATGAAATCAAAGATCTTACAAACAAGAAATTAATTCGTAACTCATCCTCACCATGGAGTTGTACTGCTTTTTACGTTAATAACGCTGCAGAAAAAGATAGAGGTAAACCTAGATTGATTATCAATTATAAGCCTCTTAATAAGGTGCTAAAATGGATTAGATATCCAATCCCAAATAAACGTGATCTTCTGAATAGATTACAAGGATCAGTAATATTCTCTAAGTTTGATCTGAAATCAGGTTACTGGAAAATCCAGATCCATGAATCCGATAGGTATAAAACTACGTTTACTGTTTCTTTTGGACAGTATGAGTGGAATGTTATGCCTTCTGAATTAAAAAATGCTCCTTCTGAATTTCAAAGGATTATGAATGAAATATTCAATCAATATAGTCAATTTATCATATCCTATATTGATGACGTTTTAATCTTTTCCAAATCAGTGGATCAACATTTTAAACACCTTTAAGTTTTTCGATGGTTGATTCAAAAAAATGGTTTAGTTCTGTCAGCCCCGAAAATGATACTGTTTCAACCTGAAGTTAGGTTTCTTGGACACTATTTTTCAGGGACGAATTGTTCCTATATAGAGAAGCATCGAATTTGCTTCCAAAATTCCAAATGAAATTACTGATAATAAACAGTTGCAAAGATTTTTAGGATCTTTAAATTATATTTCTGACTATTATCAGAATCTTGCAGCTGATATAGCAATACTGTTCAATAGACTTAGAAAAAATGCCAAACCATGGTCTGAAGAGCACACCAGAATGGTAAGAAAAATTAAATCTAGGGTAAAATCTCTTCCCTGTTTAAATCTTGCAAATTTTGAATGGTTTAAAATTGTTGAAACTGATGCTTCAGATATAGGTTTTGGAGGTATTTTAAAATAGGTTAATCCTTCTTCTAATAAAGAAGAATTGGTAAGATTCACATCAGGAAAATGGAATGATACTCAAAAGAAATATTCTACGATCAAGAAAGAAATTCTTTCTATTGTAAAATGTATTTCAAAGTTTTAAGATGATTTACTTAATCAAAAGTTTTTGCTTAGAATAGATTGTAGCGCAGCAAAACAAATTATTGAAAAAGATGTAAAAAATATTGTTTCAAAACAAATCTTTGCAGGATGGCAAGCCCAATTATCCGGTTTTGACTTTGACATTGAAAATATTAAGGGAGAATATAACTCTCTCCCAGATTTCTTAACTCGTGAATTTTTGTAGGGATCATGACTGATCCAGATGATTGGTTTACCCCAGGTAATACCTGTGGACGGGGTAGAGGACGAGGTCGTGGTAATACCCAAGACCTGAAAGGAAGGCAGAGCCAATGGCTAGCGCTTCAAGGTGAGGCTAATATGCCTAAGTTAATAACTTTGGGTAATATCCCTCAGTCAAGTAATACTCCACCAATATCACCCAATGATGATGACCTGCTTAGACAACCCCTTACTCCACAGAAATCTGCAAAAGAAATTCTTACAATGACTACAGAACAATACCTTCTCCGAGAACATCAAGATATAATACTCCATCTTGATCAATCGCAAATGTTGTGAGGATATGACCCTCAAAATCCTTGGGATATAGCCTACAAACATTGGCAAAATACTAATTATCCGCTGCATGTTGGGCGTAGCCAATTTCTTATGGAGAAATTTCTCCAAGAAATCAAAGTAGTGGAAATAAGCCACTTTTATAATCATGACAAATCCGTCATTAATTTCAGCAAAATCCTTATAAATAAGGTCCTGTGTCCCTATGAATGGGACATTAATCCAGGTCAATATAAATGGATTGAGGCCAAGGGCACCCGCTATCCATATAATTGGTGGGATTATGTTGACTCAAAGAGTTATGTAATGTACCTCGAAAATAGTTTGAGGAAACACTCATGGTTCATCAAAATAAACCTCGAAATAATAAAAAGGAGACCTCTCTCCTTGGTTTTACCATTGGTGGAGGCGTTTTGGACCAACTCTGGCAATATTACTATAAAAGTTTAAGGAGCTATTTAATAGATGGGTGGAATATGCACCTGAAGTCAACAACATTCCTCCAGACCAGTTAATAACAGGTCAATGTGAGGCAATATTTTTTATCAAGTTTGATATTCCATGGATATGGAAATGGTCAATGACTATTGGTAATGACGAGCTTAATATTCAGGCTCTTAAAAGAATTTTTTTTGTCAAATGGTGGACGAAATTTGATACAGAGGGCAAGGCCCGTGAGATTGAAAAAATTATACAACACAATAAAGCTGTTTGGGAGAATGCTCCCAATTATCAATCCTCAGCCTCCATTGAAGAGATCAAGAAAATGTTGCAGCGCAAATATCCTGTTGATACCGAAGGATAAATTCTCGTCAAATCTATAGATTATATGAAGAATCAAGTCATGCAGTCTTTCAATATATCTCCTGCTGAATCATCATCGATAAAATTTCAAGACGCCATGTCCGAGGATAATATCCTTCAAGACAGCCAAGATCCTAACGAAGAAGGCAATTTTGAAGACTATTGGGATGCATCCATGACCATATTATCTCAATTTTGGCAAGGCAGAAGCGACAAGAGAAATCTCAAAAATTATCCCCCTAGGGAAATTCCTCCTGCAAATATTCAGTTCCAACAACAAATTGACCAATACGAAAAGGACATGAAACTCAAAGAAATCCAAAAGGATGAGGAAGAAGATCTCCAATAATGCATAATGACGAAGGGCCCCACGATATCACCAGCATAGTCCCACCATTCAGTCAAAGGAATCTCCTTTTCAAATGCACCTCAAATTATTGAGGAATCTTCTTTATATATATATATATATATATATATGTTTCTATTTGAAACAACCTCATTATCACCCTAGTTTCAATTTTCCTTGATTCAACTAGAACTGAAAGAAAGATCATGGAACTACTTGCAAAAATTTCAATATGCAGTGGTTATAAACCACCGAGGAAATTCCTTAAATTGGATAAGTGCTGCTTTATGCATCAAAATACCATCCTGAGCAGATTATGTGTGAAGAATAGTGTTTTGCATGTGCCTGTTGACCATATAGTCAAGTTGATTTGGACATGTTTTCTTTGAATAGGTAGATTATTTTATTGCTTACAATATTTACTTAAAAGCTTTTTAATTGGTGCAGCGAGAGGAGGAAGATCTTGAAAGGAAAAAGAAGAAGGAAGAAAAGGTTTGTAGAACACTTCCTTTTGTTGCCTACTTACCTGCTCATGATGCATCTAGAATTACATTTGACATAAATTATATAATTTACAGATGTGATATTTTTGTGAATTTTCTTTTCCTTGGGAATGAGGTTAAATAAGTCAGTCCATATTCAGAATGAAAATATTTTACATTACAATTTTCCATATTCAGAATGAAAATATTTTACATTACAATTTTTTAAGTGGAAGCTTGATAATATGTTCATGCATGCTGGGTGAATAAAGTTTGACATGTAGAAAAAATCAGATCATGGAATGTAGATGAAATATATAATGGAGATTGCAAGTTTTTCTGGAAATGGTTGATCAGGTATTTGCATATAAGATAAATGTATAAATACAATAAACAAACAAATATGTGTGTGTTTGTGTGTGTGTGCGTGCATGCGTGTGTGCTAGGTACTCATGGATTTGTACACACCTGATTGATGTACAGCAATATGTTTCCACACAAGAAAGTTTCAGTTGTTGAACCTTGATTGCTCTGATGTAGTGAAATGCACTGTTTGGTATGCCTATGAGAGTGTGAGTGATGGAAGAAAAAAGGCCTCTGTGTGAACATTGACATGCCAAATTGCAAGATATCATCTCTTGGTAGCTGTATAAGTAGGATAAACTGTTCTCCTCTACCATCTCTTGTAAGTTGTGACTAAAATATGAAATATTGAAGAAGAGAAATTTCATACTTGAATTATTTTTTGTGCTACGAGACAAGAAACTAATGGTGAATAAAAAAGGATATGTAAACCATTTTAGTTCAGCAACCCAGACACTGAATGTTGGAGGATAAACTTGATTTGGACCATTGGGCTAAGAGAATCAATTTGTTGGTTCAAGCCCCTGGTCTATTTCTAGAAGACTTAGAAATTTTAGAAATATTACAAATATATAGTAAAAAATATCTAAGATATCTAGAAGATGATGATGTCAATGATTTAAGAAATATTTAGAAAAGATGATGTAAAGAATGATGTAATATGTAGGATATTTTTCAAGAGTTTTCTAGAAAGTCATTTATAACCATTAGATTAGAAGTGTGTTGGCACAATCCTAGCCATGGTTAAGATGTGCCACTAGTATAAATAGAGATGGTTCCTCATACTTTTGTATTAAGTCAAAACTTGTGAATCAATACAAGCTCTCTCCTCCATTCAAGCCTTCAAGTCCCTTCTTCCTTTCTAAATACTTTTTAGCCTCAAAAAACCTTCTTTAAAGTTTTTTAAATACCTCCCTCTTCTAACAAAGTGGTATCAAAGCCAGGTTCATTTTTGTTGTGGAGAAATAAGATGGCAAGTGGAATGGTTCCCTTCCAATTTCCTTGACTCAGCAAAGATAACTATGGAAGTTGGAGTCTTTGCATGAAGGCATTACTGGGTTCTCAATAGGCATAGGAGATTGTCGAGAAAGGTTATGAAGAACCTCAAAATGAGGCTTCTTTAACTCCTACCCAAAGAGAGGCTATGCAAAAGGCTAAGAAGAAAGATCAACAAGCTCTTATACTCTCATTTATCAATGCCTTGATGAAGGTATGTTCGAGAAGGTTGCAAATGCGACCACCTCCAAGCATGCATGGGAGATTCTTCACAATGCGTATAAGGGAATCGACAAGGTAAAAATGGTACGTCTTCAAACTCTAAGAATTGAGTTTGAAAAATTATATATGGAGAAATTCGAATCAATTTCTGATTATTTTTCTAGAGTTTTGACTATTGTTAATGAAATGAAAAGAAATGGAGAGAGATTAAATGATACAGGGGTGATTGAGAAAATTCTTCGTTCATTAACATCAAATTTTGAGTATATTGTTGTTGCTATAGAAGAGTCTAAAGACATAGACTCCATGATTATTGATCAACTCATGGGTTCACTACAAGCCCATGAAGAAAGGTTAAAAAAGAAGAAGACCCAAGAGCCATTGGAGCAGGCACCTTATTCAAAACTCTCTTTCAAAGAAAGAGAAGAAAGGTTTGAAAATGACAAAAATCGAGGATGTGGTCATGGTTATGCTCGAGGTCGAGGCCGAGGTGATAAAAGCAGCTATAATCAATCTAACATTGAGGAAAGGCTGCAAAGCTATCAACCTTCAAGAGGTCTTGGGGGAGGAAACAATAATCAAAGGTATGACAAATCACAAGTTAGATGTCATAATTGTCATAAATTTGGACATTATGCTTTCGAATATAGAACCACTAATCATGTGAATGAGACAGCCAATCTCATGGAGATGAAAGATGAAGTAGGGCTCACCTTACTAATGGCTAACCACAAAAAAGAATTAGAGGAGAAAAGTATGTGGTACTTAGACATTGGGGCAAGCATTTACATGAGTGCAGATAAGAACATGCTTGTGGAGATGGATCAAGTAAATGGGCATGTCACTTTTGGAGATTAATCTAAGGTATCAATAAAAGGGAAAGGTAAAATACTTATACTCTCTAAAGATGGGAGCCACCAATTTATTTTTGACGTATATTATGTGCCGAACCTCAAAAATAATATTTTGAGTTTGGGGCAACTTCTTGAGAAAGATTACGATGTTCACTTGAAAAATCTCAGTCTTTCTTTGAGCAATCATAAAGGAAGATTAGTTACAAAAGTCCCAATAACAATAAATAGAATGCTTTTGCTAGAAATCAAACATGATAAGGCCAAGTGCCTAAAAGCATGCTTAAAAGATGACTCTTGGCTTTGGCACTTAAGGTTTGGATACTTAAATTTTGGTATCTTGAAATCAATATTTGCAAAAGGCATGGTGAATGGATTACCTCCCATTGATCATCCAAATCAACCATGTGAAGGTTGTCTTTTAGGAAAGCATTCAAGAAAGGCTTTCCTAAGAGAGTCAACATCAAGAGCTAAGGAGCCATTGCAACTTGTCCATACTAACTTGTGTAGACCCATTACTCCAAGATCTCATGGTAAGAATAATTACTTGCTCTTTATTGATGATTTTTCTCGAAAAACTTGGGTATATTTTTTGAAGGAAAAACCAGAAGCATTTGATGCCTTCAAAAAATTCAAACCCATGGTTGAAAAAGAAAGTGGGTATGAAACTAAAGCCATAAGATCCGATAGAGGAGGCAAATTTACCTCAAAAGAATTTAATAAATTTTGTGAAGTAAATGTGATTCGCCGTCCTTTAACGATTCCTTACTCACTATAACAAAGTTGAGTTGCAGAAAGGAAGAATAGAACCATTTTAAATATAGTTCATAGTATGCTAAAGATCAAGAAGATGCTTAAAGAATTTTGGGCCAAAGTGGTAGATTGTCTAGTTTACCTTGCAAATCGTTGCCCCACTAAAGGTGTTGACGACAAGACTCCACAAAAAGTATGAAATAGGAGAAAGCCAACCATTACTCACTTGCGGGTGTTCAGGAGCATCGCCCATGTCCATGTATTGGATCAAAAGAGAACGAAGCTTGATGCCAAGAGTGAGAAGCATGTCTTCATTGGCTATGATAATCATTCAAAAGGATACAAGCTTTACAACCCAATCACCTAAAAGATTGTCATTAGTCAAGATGTAGAGTTCTATAAAGAAGGCACATGGGACTGGAACGTGAAGAACAATGAAGACTATAACTTCTTACCCATTTTTTAAGACGAAGAAGAAGAAGGAACTCAAAGAAGAGATGAAGTTCAAGAATCGACAAGCCCAACTACATCGTCATCGTCATCCTCCCTTCAAGAACTCATCTCCAAGTTTAAGTGAAAAAACACCACGAACTAGAAGCCTATAAGAAATTTATGAGGTAACGGAGAATTTAAATGAGCTAACCCTCTGTTGTCTATTTGTTAATTGTGAACCTATAGGCTTCAAGGAAGCGATACAAAGCAACAAATGGACGGAAGCTATGGATGAAGAAATCAAGTTCATTCAAAGAAATGATACTTGGGAGCTAACAACTCTTCCAAAAGGCAATTGGAGGAAAGTGTGTTTACAAAACAAAGAAGAATGCAAAAAGAGAGGTTGAAAGGTACACAGCAAGATTAATAGCCAAAGGCTATAAGCAAAGGTATGGAATAGACTATGAAGAGGTATTTGATCCTGTTGCTCGCTTAGAGACTATAAGATTGATTATTTCTTTAACTGCACAAAATAATTGAAAAATACATGAAATGGATGTGAAGTTCGCATTATTAAATAGCCTCCTTGAGGGGGAAGTTTATGTGGAGCAACCCATGGGGTATGTGATTAAAGGAGAAGAAGATAAAGTTTTTAGATTAAAAAAGGCTTTATATGGCTTAAAACAAGCTCAAAGAGCATGAAATAGTAGAATTGACAAATATTTTATGAAAAATGGCTTTATAAAATGTCCAAGTGAGCATGCTCTCTATATAAAGATCTATAAAAATAAAGATGTTTTGCTTGTATGCTTGTACGTGGATGATCTCATTTTTACAGAAAATAGTCCAAGTGTATTTGAATACTTTAAGAAAGCGATGGACCAAGAATTTGAGATGACCGATATTGGTCTCATGTTCGACTATCTTGGAATAGAGGTAAAGCAAATGAATGATGGAATCTTCATTTCTTAAGAAAATCACGCGAAGGAAGTTCTCAAGAAATTTGGTATGGAGCACTGCAAGCCTATAAGCACTCACGTGGAATGTGGAGTAAAGCTTATCGTTGTGTGACCTTGAGGTCGCGAGTTCAAAGGCTGTGTACTTTAGGCCCTTGTGGTCCCCCACTTCCCCGGACCTCGCTTCGGCGGGAGCTTCATGCACGGGGGCTGCCCTTTTAACCCAAACACTGAAGTTTTAGTGTATGCTTGGGTCTATGCTGCCTATTAGGTGTGAATAGGTAGTATGGGTATATTAGAATGCCATTTCTTCTGTGTTTCACTGAACAACTTGTTCTAAGGGAAAGCTATGTGAATCCGGATATCACCTAATGCTTGGTTTCCTAAGACTCAAAAAATGATTGTGTACTGGAATTTTTATACGTTCCCTTCTAGTTAAGGCAGCTATCTTCATGGTTGTTACTTACAAATCTGGCATTTTCCAGAATTTCCTTGTGCTTCATTGATTGTTAAGGATACAATTAGTGCCTTTGGTGGTTCGATAGGACAATATTCAAGGTTCCACTTCTCTTGGAATTCTGTGCAGCTGCTCAAGTTGCTAACGTTTTATTTAACTAACATTAAACTTGTTTTATGCCACTGCCTTGGCATTTTACATTTCTGTTTCTGGTATAATTGTCACTCTAAATTAGTTCTGAGCCTAGTATACTTAGTCTCTGTACACACCTGGTACATATGTTTTGGAAACTGGCCACAGGATGATACAACTATGCCTTAAGATATTTGCATAGGTTTGATGGCATGTTTATTTTGATTTCAACTTACGATTTTCCAAATTGCAAAAGAAGGGGAGCCTTTGCACAACAGTTGAGCTGTCGCCGTGTGACCTGGTGGTCATGAGTTTGAGGCATGGAAACAGCCTCTTGCAAAAATGCAAGGTAAGGCTGTCTACTATAGACCCTTTGTGGTCCGCCCCTTCCCCAGACCCTGCATAAGGGGGAGCTTCGTGCACTGGGCTGCCCAAATTGGATAAGTAGGAAAAAAACCCAGAATCCCTCAGGGTTATCCTGTGGTTGGAAAGAAACGTGGGAACATCGGCTTGATCAACATGAACTGTTAGATTTAAACCTTATAAGTTGCTGTTAGATACAATTTCAGTTTAATTGCAAAGTGACAATAATACTTCTTTGCGTGTTAGGCAAAGGAGAAGGAGTTGAAGAAGTTGAAGGCTGCACAAAAGGCAGAAGCTGCCAAACTTCAGGTAATGTGAATGGAGTTGGTCTTTGTGGTAGGTTGAGCTTTCTATATATTTTTTCATGAGTTTTTGCAGCATGTGAATCTAAATATAGAAATCAAAATTTTCATTCCTTTTTATGAGTTTAACAACAGAAGTTGCATATTTTTTTCTCTCTCCCTTTGAGTGATATCCAGGCTCAAAAAGCATCTAATGCACCAAAGAAAAGTGAACGTAAGAATAGGAAAGATGCTGAAGAGGAAAATGCAGAGGATTATGTTGACCCAGAAACTCCTGCTGGTGAGAAGAAATGTCTTTCTCACCAAATGGCAAAGCAATATAGTCCAAGCGCAGTGGAAAAAGCGTAAGCATTGTTTTTTCCCACCTACACTTTAGTGCCAAAATCACTATGCTTCTAACTTTTGTCTTGTTCCAGATGGTATGCATGGTGGGAGAAATCGGGTTTCTTTGTAGCTGATGCTAGCAGCTCAAAACCTCCATTTGTAATTGTAAGTGCCTTCCTAGGTTTCAAATTGACAACTGTATATATTTCCATCCCATCTGCTGCTAATAAGACCGAAATATAGTGTCCTTACATTTATGGATTTTATGCTCTTGGTTTTATGTGGAACTGTACTTTTCTTTTACCAACTAGAAAGAGGGATCCATGTTCTTGAATACCAATATACTCGTAGGCTTTCTCAAATTTGTTTTACAGGTATGTGAAACATCTTACTTCACATTCAAAATCAGGATTTTATCTTGATAATCATTTATATATACTAGTACTCCCAACTATTGTCTTGACCTCTTTGCTGTTCTTATTCATGTTCTGAATATCATGCAGTATCCTGGAGGCATTCCTTTAAATAAATACTAACCTGGAAAAAGGTTTCTGCTGAACAGTGAGGACCTTAAAACCCAGTCCCCACCTTCTTGTAATAATCCTTGCCAGCTGAAATCTGGTTAATCAGTGCACATTTGAGTACAAATTACACTGGCTAAAAGTTGCTTCTGTTTTCTTTTCTGGGACGTTTCTGTTTCCTTATTTTAGTGAGTTAATTTTTCTACTAAAAGAGGGAATCTGCTGGCGAACTTCACTTCTACCTTGGCCCCTGCAATAAATCTGCTGCCTCTTGGAAGCTTGATAACGGTGCCACAGTCCAATTTAAACATCCTACTCTAAATGTCTTAACTAATTACTTTTACCTAAAGAGAGTTCTTGTTCCCCGGAATCCTCAACCATATTTACAAGGAAGCATACTTTACCATTGATGTTGACCATTTCTGTATGAGCATTTCTTTCAACTGATCAAAGTTCCACTAAATTGCTTTGCCTCCCTATCCCACACGAAATCCCTTCCTTTCTGATCTTTTTGCTACATTTCTGGAATTTTATAAGGAAATTTACCTTAGATGAAATGTCATTATTATGCACGAATTAGTTGTTGCTATAACATATCTTTGGCTTTTGGAACTTGTTATCCTCCCTTGTTTGCTTTGTACTGGCATTGGAAAGCATTTTGAACCTTTCGACATACTAACCTTGCCAGAAGTCTCTATCAATGACTTCCAAGAATCTTTGGGAGAGAGTAAATAATGTTAAATGTTTTCTTAGACATGATTTCATGAATGCTGATGACTTTTGGGATTACAGATATCTTATCCAATTTCTGCTGCAGGTTCTTCCTCCTCCTAATGTGACTGGGGCCCTGCATATAGGTCATGGCCTTACTACAGCCATACAGGTGGCATCGTAATTCTTTTTCCACAGCTCAATTGTTCAGGTCCTTGTTTTCTTCTTACACCCTAGACTTTTATTCTTGTCATATGCAGGATACAATTATCCGGTGGAGGAGGATGTCGGGTTACAATACCCTATGGGTCCCAGGAATGGATCATGCTGGTATAGCAACACAGGTTTGAAGCACTTCTTTAAGTATGCTTAGACTCTATTCAAGATGGTTTAACCTGATTGGTCGACCTTATAAAATTTACTCAGCAGATGAAAATAGATCAAGAATGCTTCTTCTATATTGATCTACCTTTCCAGAGAACTCATGCTCTTGGAAACCAACCTATGGCGTTACGCTTTTATTGAAATGAGCCTCATAGCCCTATCAGTAAGTTGAGTTGGATGCATGTTTGGGTGAAGCAATTGGTGCTGTTTCATCTTTGGGCTACTGTATTCTAGGGAACATGCTGTGCTAATAGCTCCAAATATAGATGATTTATCAAGTTTGACTTGGAAAGATTACAACATTAGTCAACTTCTGGGCAAGACTGCACATTTTCAGTTACCTGGTTTTCTTGGCATGCCTCCGAGTCCCAGACTTTGAAGCACACTGGTTTCCTGTTTAGTTCATTGTGTTAAATCAACCAGTGGTTAGATTCCTGCCTCTGTCACTACTTTGTATTCTTCATTGGAACTTGGGATTTAATCTCCTTGTAATTGATGTAATTTCTTAATTTCTATGGATGCTTACCATTTGTTGAGTGTGAGTAACTGAAGATTTACTATTGTTTTCATTAATATTTTGATTTCCAGCTAACTATTAAATGATGAAATATACACCACTTTGATAGTTAATTTCTTTGTTATAAAGTATGTTACTCAGAAATTCTGACTGTAATGGTGTCAAAAACATGAATCGTATGATCTTGTGATGTTAGATGACTGAATATATCATATACTATTTAAACAACCAAACTGAACTGGATTGTTGAAGCTAACCATCCAAGTGTACCAATTAGTCATACCCAACCTGATTCCAGTGAGTGGTTGTGGTTTTGATTTTAGAAATTGAACACTAACCCTGCAAATATGACTGAAGATTTTGCAGGATTCCTGTTTTTGTAAGGCTTCAATTATACATCACCTTTTTCCTTCTCTTTGGTTATTAGAGAAGTGGGATTCTGTTGTGTTTATGTCTCTGAAGCCAACTTATATTCCAAGATGCAATTCCTTAGGTTGTTGTCGAGAAAAAGTTAATGCGTGAGAGAAAATTAACCAGGCATGATATTGGTCGTGAGGAGTTTGTATCACAAGTGAGTTCTAAACCTTGATCCTATGATTTTCAGTTTTGTTAATTTTTCTGTTTTCAGCCATTTTCTCTTGCGAACATTTTTAATTCCATCCAAACTTTAAAATCATTTGGGTTATTGTAATCTTGTCCTAAACAGGTCTGGAAATGGAAAGATGAATATGGAGGCACTATACTGAAACAGGAGCGCCGGCTTGGTGCATCTCTTGACTGGTCTCGTGAGGTTTGGATTGTCTACTTATAAATGTTTGATAATGGCATGCATATGCTTTCAGCCTGGGAAGTTATAATGTTTTGCAATGGAGTTGTCACACATACTTGTCTTGGCAAAAGTGTCTTATGTTATTATCATTCCCTTTTCTTTTCTTGTCTTCCAGTGCTTCACTATGGATAATGAAAGATCAAATGCTGTAACTGAGGCTTTTGTTAGACTTTACAGAGAAGGTCTTATTTACAGGTATCTCAACCTGCAGATTCTCTTCTGATCATTCTTGATTGTATTACTTGTACATGCTAATCTTTTAGTAAATTATGGTCACTAAAAGTTCTGAGCAGTGTCCACTTGGCATGCTTCTTCTTTCAAATGGTCCTGTTGTCTTTTATATGGAAGCTCTTTGTTGAGACTTTCCAATTGGATAGAACCTGCCTCAACTGCTTAATACAAAAGTAAATGGCTCCAAAGTGCATATGCTAGGTTAACTAGTCTGCCAAAAGGAAAATTTGTAGTGCCTGGTCTATTAACTCTGAGAGATGAATGGTGGCTGCTTATTGGAAGACATGTTCTTTCTCTGTATTTCCTCTCTCTGTTTCAATAAAATGGGCTTTCCATTCATCATCATCATCATCATCATCATCATCATCATCATCAAGACCTTATCCCAATTAGGGGTCGGCCACATGAATCTTATTCCTCCATTCCACTCTATTAAATACCATGGTTTCATTTAGTCCCAAAGTTTTTAAATCTTTCCTCACCACTTCTATCCACGTTCTTTTGGGCCTTCCCCTTGCCCTTTTAGAACCTTCAACTTGTATTGCCTCACTCCTTCTAACTGGTGCCGTTGGTGGCCTCCCTTGAACATGTCCAAACCATCTAAGTCTAATCTCCCTCATCTTGTTACCTATTGGTGCTACCTCTAAATTTCCTCTAATATTTTCATTTCTAATTCTATCATTTCTTGTCTTACCACTCATCCATCTCAACATCCTCATTTCTGCAACGCTCATCCTATGAATATGATGTTCCTTAACTGCCCAACACTATGATCCATAGAGCATAACCGGCCTTATAGTCATCCTATAGAATTTTCCCTAAAGTTTGAGTGGCACCTGGCGATCACATAAAATACCCGATGCACATCTCCATTTGTTCCAACCTGCTTGGATTCTTTGGGTAACCTCCCTCTTAATCTCTCCACTCTTATAGATCAATGATCCTAAATATCGAAAGTGGTCTTTCACGGGGACATCTTGGTTATCAATCTTGAATGGTGCTCCACTCCTACTCTTCTTGCTAAAATTATATTCCATATATTCTGTTTTAGTTCGGCTAATTTTAAATCCTTCAGATTCTAATGCTTCTCTTCATAACTCTAGCTTTATGTTTACACCCTCCCTTGTCTTATCAAGTAAGATTATATCATCTGCAAATAGCATGCACCAAGGAATCTCCTCGTGCAAATGTTTTGTTAACTCATCCATAACCAATGTGAAAAGGTATGGACTCAATGCCGATCCTTGGTGCAATCCTATAGTGACAGGAAAATCACCAGTCACACCACTAGTGGTCTTAACATTTGTTACTATTCCCTCGTACATATATTTAATTATGTCTATATACCCTTGCGAAACTCATTTGCCACCCAACACTCTCCATATTAACTCTCTAGGGACTATCATAAGCTTTCTCTAAGTCGAAAAAGACCATGTGGAGGTCTTTTCTTCTCTTCCTATATTTCTCTACTAATTGTTTTAGTAAGAAAATAGCTTCCATGGTAGACCTCCCTAGCATGAAACCAAACTGATTTTCTGATACACTTGTTTCATGTCACAACCTCTTCTCAATCACTCTTTCAAAAAGTTTCAGTGTGGCTCATAAGTTTGATCCCTCGATAATTAGTGCAGCTTTGTATGTCTCCTTTATTCTTATAGATTGGTACAATAGAGCTTTTCCTCCACTCATCAGGCATTTTCTTTGATTTTATAATCTTGTTAGCCAGATAAACTGACTTTATTGAAGAGGCCTGTTACCAAAATGCTGATAAAGGCCTGATGCCAAGACTGCAAATGGATGGTCCTGATCCACTGGTTCCTGCCATTCAATGCAGTAGGTCCTGCCATTCACTGTTGTCCGACCTTCTGAACCAGGACAGCCATTTAGCAGTCCTGGATGTTGATGTATTTTTCATTGTCTGTTTAGCATTTTCTGTTGTTGATTAAGAGGTTCTTCAGATCCAAAATTATGATCAGGAATTTTCATTACCCAAGTACATCACGCGCATGACATAATTTTTGCTGATGTTGTGAAATTTCAGTTGCCAGGCTATTTGATCTAAGCAAGGCAAATGATTTTGTAGACATGTACAAGGCTAGGCCTGTAGTACCTGACACATTTGGCCCTCTGAATGGAGCCTGTTTCAAGTGCATGTCATTTCAGATTATGTTTTTCACTGCATTATCTGGCTTGTTTTTGTTCTATTTAGTTTTCACTCCAGATGTTCTTTCTAAAGCTTTTGATTTTTTTCCTGTTTGTCTGACAGGGATCACCGGCTTGTGAATTGGGACTGCATCTTACGGACGGCTATCTCTGACATTGAGGTGTCTTGGATCTCAATGATAAATTTTAAGGACTTGGTGTAAAGATGTGCTCTAGTATTTATCTGTTTGTGTGATGTTTGTAGGTAGACTATAAGGACATCAAAGAGCGAACACTGTTAAAAGTTCCTGGATACGAAAGTCCTGTGGAGTTTGGTGTTCTTACATCATTTGCTTATCCTCTTGAGGGAGGTCTTGGTGAGATTGTTGTAGCCACAACTAGGGTAGAAACTATGCTTGGTGATACAGCTATTGCTGTCCATCCAGAAGACAAGAGATATAATCATCTGCATGGAAAATTTGCTGTCCATCCATTTAATGGAAGAAAAATTCCTATAATTTGTGATGCAAAATTGGTTGACCCGGAATTTGGGACTGGTGCTGTTAAGGTGAAATTGTTCCATCTGAACCTCACTTTGTGAGTATGGCTTGAGTGTCTTCTTTCAAACATACCTAAACCTTTTCTGCCATTGTTTCACCAGATTACTCCAGCCCATGATCCAAATGATTTTGATGTTGGGAAGCGTCATAGTCTTGAATTCATCAATGTATTTACTGATGATGGGAAGATAAACAGCAATGGTGGATCAGACTTTGAAGGGATGCCTCGATTTAAAGCCCGTTTAGCAGTGGCTGAAGCATTGCAGAACAAGGTACAATTATAAGATGCTGTGTGATGGAAAATTCTTGACCTATTTGCTGATTAAGTTGTCTATGCAGCATCACATGTGAGATCATTGTATTTATAATTTGATTGTACATATTTAAATCCAAGTCGCGTGGCTATGTTACTAACTACGGATCCACATTTTACAAGTATCAATCAATTAGTTGATTCAGATAGTGCGGACAGCAATATCCAAGTAGTGGGACTGCCCAGAGGACGTGAAAGTAGTTCATGCATCATTATTGCTGCCTAAATTATGCTACCTGTTAGCAAGATTATACATCTATCTTTCTGGCCAGGAAAATTTGCAATTCTGTCTGGTTTATGTAGCCGGTATTTTGTGATGTTCTAACTACATTTTCTTGATCCATTGAATTATATTATAATTACCTTGTGACTGCTGCTTGCAGAAAAATAGTTTGAAGACTAGGGATTAATATTAATGCAACCACATATCACTTTGCCCAAAGTATTGCTGGAGAGAAATCTCTTTTGCTTTCATATCTTTGTTTCAAACAATTTCCCTTTAACTCATTGCAATATTTAAAAAGGTTTTCCTGATGAAATTTTTTTCTGGATTTAGGGACTCTATAGAGGTTCTCAAAATAATGAAATGCGCCTTGGTGTTTGTTCAAGAACCAATGATGTTGTGGAACCAATGATAAAACCACAATGGTTTGTTAACTGCAATGACATGGCAAAGCAAGCTCTAGATGCTGTTATGGGTGATAACCATAAGAAAATTGAGATCATTCCCAAACAGTATGCAGCCGAATGGAAGAGGTTTTCTGACAACTGCTCTTACCCTGATATATAAGAACTTCTATATTTATTTCTTTGTAGTTGATACATTACTTATGTGTGGGTTTGTGAATATTCCAGGTGGCTGGAGAATATTCGTGATTGGTGCATCTCAAGGCAGCTTTGGTGGGGGCACCGTATTCCAGCATGGTATGTCACTTTGGAGGATGACCAGCTTAAAGAATTTGGGGCATACAATGACCATTGGGTGGTCGGAAGAAATGAGGAGGAAGCCCTTTCAGAGGCAAAAATTTTTTTTGGCAGGACGAGGTTTCAGATTGCACAAGATCCAGATGTTTTAGATACATGGTTTTCTTCTGGCCTCTTTCCGTTATCTGTGCTTGGTTGGCCAGATGATACAGCAGATTTTAAGGCATTCTACCCAACATCTGTTCTTGAAACTGGACATGACATTCTCTTCTTTTGGGTTGCCCGAATGGTAATGCTAGGAATGAAATTGGGAGGTGATGTACCATTCAGAAAGGTAATGTATTCTTTGTGGATGCTATATGCTGTCCTTTATCCACATGTTACTCATTATGCATGTCATGGGCATGGAGATAGATACCTTCAAATGGATGAAATATTAAAACATATTAAGTACCCTTTCAAAAAGTTGGGATTTTAAAGTGTCAAGTGAAATCTAAAGAGATGAACTTTTGAGTAATCTATGTTGCATTTGATTGATTATGTTCTTCAGAATTAGATGTTGTTACTGCCCGCAGAGTTTTTGACCTGCAGCCCTTTAGCCTTATATTGGTCACTTATTTAAGTGAACTGTAAGACATAGGGTTTGCAGAATCAGCAGCAAGTCTTCATCAATTTTAAGAGTTCAGTACTTTTACAGTACAGCATGCTATACAGTTTATATATAGGAATCCTCTATAGGTAAGGTGAATGTAGTTCACATGCTATGCTCTTTTGCTAAATTTTCATAGAAATAAATCTTTTAAGTGTCCTGCTCAATCCATGGATTGTCAGAATCTGTGACTCATCATACTCACAGACTTCACCAGTTAAGAAAATCCACATAATATGCTTGATAACCAAGCCATTTGCTGATCCTATGTGCTTTTCTGAGTGCTGCATTCATGCCAGCACAACATGGCATGAATGTTGGGCTCCAAAGAAGCATCCAATCGTACAGATAAAATAGAAGGCGCAGTTCTTAATCTGAATAATGTTTCAAGTTGTATATATGTGTCCATTTTTTTTACTTCATGCAGGTTTACTTGCACCCTATGATTCGTGATGCACATGGGCGTAAAATGTCCAAGTCATTGGGCAATGTTGTTGATCCACTGGAAGTAATCAACGGAATATCTCTGGAAGGTCTACACAAAAGGCTGGAGGAGGGTAACTTGGATCCAAATGAGATTGCTGTTGCTAAAGAAGGACAGAGAAAAGACTTCCCAAATGGAATCCATGAATGTGGGGCAGATGCTCTCCGGTTTGCCCTTGTTTCATACACAGCTCAGGTTCCGTGCTGTCTGAGATTTAATTGATTTTCAGCTTTGTCTTTTTAAGCCTGAATCGACTAAGTTGTCTCTTTATTGCAGTCGGATAAGATAAACTTGGATATTCAGAGGGTTGTTGGATATCGCCAATGGTGCAACAAACTGTGGAATGCCATACGGTTTGCTATGAGCAAATTAGGAGATGATTATGCCCCTCCTCCAAAGCTAGTTCTGGAATCGTTGCCCTTCAGCTGCAAGTGGATACTATCAGTTTTGAACAAAGCCATATCCAAAACCGTCTCATCTCTTGAAGCATATGAATTCTCTGATGCCGCTACTGCAGTATATTCGTGGTGGCAATTCCAATTGTGCGATGTATTTATAGAAGTAATTAAGCCATACTTTTCTGCTGACTCAAAGTTTGAGTCCCCAAGAGGAGCTGCCAGAGACACTCTCTGGGTTTGTCTTGACAATGGCTTGCGCTTGCTCCATCCATTTATGCCATTTATTACAGAAGAACTTTGGCAGCGACTTCCTCAACCAACAGGAAGTTGTGATAGGAAAGTATCCATAATGATATCTGGCTACCCATCAGTTGTAGAGGTTAGAAATATTGCTATTATTGGCAATCATCTGACTAAATTGTAAGTGATTTCCTGAACTTGTGCTTTCTTTTTCTTTTTCTTTTCCCAGGAATGGACAAACGAAAAGATTGAATATGAGATGGATATCATAGAATCTGCAGTGAAATCAATTAGATCACTCCGTCCGCTATTGCCTCCAAACGAACGCAATGACAGGTACTTACATGAAGCTTTCATGCACTTCTGTGTGGAAGGAGTGTGTATTCTTCTGTAGTATCTGAGTTTTTGTTGTTTGGGAATTATGTTCATCGTGTTTGTGCTTCCACTCTGAAGGAAAATATCTTTCTTTGCACCCTTCAGGCGACCAGCATATGTGCTTTGCCGGGGAGATGCTGTCACTAACATCGTTAAAGGCCAAGAATTAGAGATCTCAACTCTTGCTTCCTTATCATCTTTAAAGGTTCGTTTCTATTGGACTCTGTTGATATAGAATTGCTCATGGGCCATGTTTATGAGCTTAAATAATTTGTTATTTTGATTAACATATTAACTGTACTCTTCTTGGATCAAAACACTGTTTGTGCATCTTTTATATTGTTTTAGGTAATTATGACGGAAGCAGATATTGCCCAGCAAACTTTTCATCCTCAGCCGACTGTTGGCAAGGGGTGTCCACTGGGTTGTTTCCCGGTCAAAGCATGTGAAAAAGAAAACTGATAGCAAGAGACAATGTCTTCAGTTTCAACAATATACGGAGTAAAACTTTCTTAATCGTGATATAGTTATGTTTTGGGAGAAAAATGGTGCCCGCTTGCATGTTTTGAGTTTTGTTTGCTAAAACTTGGGTTCACACTTATGATGACCTGAAGCAATTCACCTTCTGGGACCTGAAAAAGATGGGCCATAAACTTGGGTTCTACATGCAATAAATGTGACCTTGTGATCTATGGAAAATTTGTAACATTGTGCTGTACTTCTACAACCCTATGAGGCTAGTTGTCAGGATCGTCCACATTGCTATCGACTGTGTGAACCAATCGATTATTTGGATGAAAAAGTGGCAATAGCTGATACTTTGAGCCAACATTATTTTCTTTTGGAAAATGAGCCAAGCACCAAGTATTTCGTCTAGATCTAGGCTGAACCACAAGAACTTTATCCTAAACTGCAGTTTAAATCTGTTACTTGTAAAGACCAGAAATAACAAAAGCTGAAAAGATGGACATTAAATGCCAGCTATAATAGAAACATGAATTAACCCTTCGCTGAAGAAAGTGAAAGTTTCATGTTGCATGCCTTTCTGTTGTTTATAATAAATTTTGACAGCAGAGTCCGGTGAATTTTGCAGGTCCTGCATGAGAATGATGCAGTTCCACCTGGTTGTGCTGTTTGTATTGTAAATGAAAACCTTTCCGTCTATCTGCAACTACAAGGCACAGTCAGTGCTGAAGCTGAACGTGAAAAGCTCAGGAAAAAGAGAGACGAGATACAAAAGTGAGTTACCAAAATAGACCTTTTCTCCATTTTCTGACCCATTTGTTTTCTTACTGTAGAATAATTGAAGTATTGACGAGTAGAAACTTGAGTTGTGGTCTGAAGAGCCAAAAGCTTACACTTACACTTACATTTGATATTTGTTACTGAACACTTGTTTTACAAATAATAATAGTTTCGTCAATCTTGCTTAGATCTCTTTGGTTGTCCTCTTTAAACCGAATTCTTGTTGTTATGCTCCTCTCTACCCTCAATTGCAAATATTTAGTTGGATGTAGTATTAGGTGAAGACTAATAAGATTGACATTTTAAGAAAAATTTACTGTGATTTGTAAGCTGTGTGCCAGTAAGCAAAGAATTTGTACATCAATCGGAACGGGTCTGACTAAATTCTGTTTTCTCACTGAATATTTTTCTTTGCCTTTTGGAGTAATTATGGTGTTGCAACTAGAACGAGGTTGGATTTTGTGGACTATAAACATTTTAGGTGTGCATGGATATTCCAGGATGAGTAAGCACACTAACTTTGCAATATTAAAGCTTCTTTACAGTGTCGTCAACATAAATTTGCTTCGCCCTTCTACAGTAGGAGTCCTGATAGGCATACATGCTCAAGCGTGAGAAGTTCACGCCCTACTTTTTTCATACATACTTATTTCTTTTTGTTTATCTAAGCTGTTCATCATTTTCTCATGCCAAAAATATGTAACTCTACAGAAATCAATGTATTTGAATGATCCTAGGTATTTGTTTTGGGCCCTTGAAAATTTAATAAGAATGAATTATCATTATTTTTTGCTAATGAAAACATAGGCTAAAAGCATCCAATGAATATGAAATGTGATATCCAACCTATCTCAGACATTTTAAACACAATAAACAGATTAGGTCTACAGAACAAAGTTTCGCCCTTCATGAAAAACAGTGCATGGACTTCTTCTCATGCTAAAGACCACGTATAGTATCCATATGCAGTCTCTATGTTGATTCTAATAACTGCATTTGATGATTTAATCATGTTGCTGGTTTTGCTTACTGTGTTTTTTCCCAATTACCATTGCAGGCAACAGGAGAACTTGAAGCAGAAAATGAATTCATCGGGTTATAAAGAGAAAGTTCCAATTCACATCCAAGAGGACAATATTTCCAAGCTGAATAAGCTTCTTCAAGAGCTAGAGATCATTGATGAAGCAGACCGGAACTTGGATAGTGCTAGGGCTGGAGGGATTTGAGAGGAAGAAATTGCAAGTCATGCTTCCACGCATTAGTGGACGAAAAACACACATGGAAAAGGAGAAATCTAAATTTTAATTGAATATTTGGGTTGTGCCACTTTGCAATGGCTGTCCCAAACTTTCAAATGGATAGATTTTGTTCCTAAAATATCATTGTTGTTTTGTTCAAAATGCTTAATTTATATCAAACATTAGGTCAATGTTCGCTTGACAATCAGGTTTATCAGATGAACGACTGAGATATGAATCAGTTCAAGAGTTATATCCAAAATTGCCGTGTTAATTATTTCTGCTATTTTTAGTTTTAAGGGAATTTGCAATGAATTTTAGGTATTTTCTTAGTTTTAATTTTTTTATAATTATATGTCTATTTCTTCATTTTAATCTTTCATTTTATTTATGTTTATGTGCTCCCTGCCCGCCTTTCTCTGATTCGTACTCTTATTTTCTCTTTATTTATTTGCAATGAATTATATGTCCATTTCTTCATTTTAATCTTTCTTTTTATTTATGTTTATGTCCCCGGTCCGGAAACCATCACACTTAATCTTTTGGACCGATGGACGATAGTGCCCCTCTCATTCCTCTTTTGGTTTGGTTCAGAGCCTATTACTTTATTTTGGCTCTTGGACTGAGGGGATATCATGAGTTGCTGGTGATGCTCCTAATTCTGAACGAAATACTTTTATTGATTCTGCACTGTGATTCTTAGACTGGATGTTTTGTACCTATCAGGCAGCAGGAATTCCTAAGAAGCTTGCCCCAACAATTGGTATTTCAGTAGATCATCGCCGCAAGAACCGTCCCTTGGAGGGCCTCCAAGCGAATGTTCAGAGGCTGAAGACCTACAAGGCTAAGTTAGTTGTCTTCCCCAGACGCACCCGCAAATTCAAGGTAAACTTGTTTCTTACGTAGTTAAGAAGTTTTATGCTGTCAGTACCCTCTGTTATAGGAACTCCGTTGCTTATGCTCTTCTTGCTGCAGGCTGGTGATTCAAGTCCCGAAGAGCTTGCAACTGCTACTCAAGTTCAAGGTTCTTACATGCCGATTACTCGTGAGGCACCATCCGTTGAGCTTGTGAAGGTTACAGATGAGATGAGATCATTCAAGGCCTATAACAAGCTCCGTCTTGAGCGGATGAATAAGAAACACATGGGTGCCAGGATGAAAAAGGCTGCCGAGGCCGAAAAGGATGATAAGAAGTAGGATGATATTCAAATCTTAGGATATCGATACGAGCAGCTTCGTCTTGTGACTTCTCTTGCCACAGGGTCTGGGTCTGAGTCTAGCTGAGTTTTTTTGTCGAACAACTGCAAACTTAAGGTGATTTAAATTTATGAATTTCGGATTTATTCACAGAGATCTCCATTCAATTGATCTTGGTGGAGACACTGTCCGATGGCTTTATTTTTACGTTAGTCATCGATCCAACTGCATGGATGCAGGGACTCACAGTGGTTAGCATTCTTAGTTACTGAACACAAGAACCAATCTTGTTAGCTTTGTCTGATGCAGATTGGTTTGGAGCTATACTGTAGAAAGTCCTTTCATTGAGGATGTACATCCACTTTCAGATCCCTGGCGTCCATCTTAAAGAGTTTTGCTTTCTGTATGGATGGTGGAAAACCGAGTGTACTTTTGTGGATGGAAACACGTGTTTTTTCAACAAAAGACCAATTCGATTGTCATGGTTTTCAAGCATGGGCGATCCAACCAGGTTTTAATTTCCAAGTTATATATTTGAAATCTTGGAGAATTTGGAGCATGGTTTATGCAGAGGATTCCAACAGACGAAGACGACCTAATGATCTAAAATCCGTCAGCCTAATTTAAGTGATATCTTCAGTGTTCTTGCTCCATCTTATGTTAAATTTTAGTCATCTTACCTTGCTCAAATCATCTCTAGCCGTATCTTATCTCTATCTTATCTGAGTGCCAATATATATCGAATAACTATTATGTATAAATTAGCTTGAAGTTGCTAATTGAGGCTTTAGAGCTTTCTTTGTCTTACAAATGACAAGTGTTATTTTAACATGGCTTAAATCATCTCTGGCCAAATTTTAGGCCTTGCTCTGTCATACAACAACGAGAATAATGCGACGAATGATAGATAAATTGATAGGGGTTCTAGAGACGCCACAATTCTCGGACAACTCTTAGAATGACAGGAAGTTTAGGGATATTAGATTTCTCAGTCGACCAAAAGTCCTATGATCTAAAATTTATAAAATGACAGAAAGTCCGGAGGTATTAGAGGTTGAAGATGGTGAGAAGTCTTGAATCAAAGTGTTCTTGAACAGCTGAAATTCAAGAGATGTTGGCGTTATTGGATGATTAAACTCTTAAAAAATACGAGTCCTTGAGCAGCTGGAATTTTGGAGTCTTTAGAGTCCTCAGATGATTAAGAATCTTAAGATCTGCCAGTCTTCGAATGACTGAAATTCTGAAGGCTTTAGAGTCTTAACCAACTGCACGTTTTGAGATCTAAGAGACCCAATCAAATAAAAACTATTGTGATTTTAGAGTCTTAAGACAAGTAAAAATCTGATGACCTAGGAGTCCTTGACAATAGGATTCGAGCTAAACGCGTCTTGTAACTCAGAGCCTAAATCAAGAATTCTAACCAAATAGGCCTAATAGCTCCAAAAGTCCTTCACATAGATTACAATTGTAGGAAAGCCTTACACTTGAAGAGTCCCAGAAATTAAGGACTCTAAAGTCTACATGATGCTTTAGAAGATACGTTTACATTAGTTGTTGACTACTTCATGTCATAAAATTGAGTTAACAACCTAAACATATTGAAAAACCAATTTGAATTAGCATTTGAAGACAATTGAAGCCACAAATCATTGGTTATACTCAATCTCTAATTAAGGGTGATTTCTTGTGTCATGTAATCAATAAGTCATATGTACCTAGTCATAGGTTATGTATATGTATTCAGTCTTCAAATAAATATAACTGATGGCGGCTGATAACTGCTACGCAATTCCAACACTTAATGCAGTGGGAGACATGCTTCAGTGAACGTCATGAAACAGGGAGAGAATATGAAAAATCTGAATATCTAATTGGAATTTTGGCCAGCAGTGGTCCATGGAGGACTAGATGATGTTCTATCAGAGATAGAACTTAGCATTTCATTCAAGGCCCTCCTCATTGTACTGTATTAAAGCGAGAACCTAAGGACTAGATGAATAGCTTAAAATATGCATCCTTGGATGATCTCAACCGTTGGATCAAAAGCTTATAATTTAATCAATGGCTTTTGAGTTTTGACTACATAATCTACAAGGTGGACTCCCTGAATGGATGATCCAGATCAATACAAGGGATAGGCTGGCTCCACATTTGTAGGAAATATTAGTCATTAAAATCAAAGAGTCTGGGATGTTAAGGTAATTATGTTTTACTTCCCCTTCAAAACATACTCATTTGCAGTTCTTCTAGTTTGCCGTTTCTAGTGAGCTACAACATGGCTACATGTTCTAAAAACTATTATTGGGTGATGTAAATCATCTGATGGAGGGCGGCCAAGAAGATCGACGGATTTTGGGGGCCACCTCATGATAAGCCTCGCAATATAGTTTTGTTGTTTCAAGCATATGCACCATTCTGCAGAATTAGACACTGTAACAACGTGGTAGTACATTTTCGTTGAAGCAATACACAGAGGAACTGCCACTGCCAATTTAGCCATTTTCTCGCTTGGCTCGACCCAAATGCCTGGTCTCATCTGATTATCAGGCCTGATCTGATAAGGTAATGTGGTTCATATGATATTGGTGGATCTTGATAAGTGTAACTTTTGCGCTGTGATCGAATGGTTGGGATCTTTTGTTCAACATCCAATCACCTTGTAGTTACTGTCTGGTAATTGCGACTGTTAAGTCTGATGGATACCATTCGATGATATATGATTGAAATGAACAAAAAGTTCAAGTATTTACAGTCACTCAATTAGCAAGACCTGCTGCCATTGATTGTCCTGTACATTCCTCGTAAGCAAAGCAGGTTTACTGGAACCAGGAAAAGCACTGAAAAAATATGCACCAGCAGGAAATCGACCCTGGGTCTATATGCACTGTGGCAGGGTACTATTCTACAACAAAACCATTTGTGCCCTTGATGAAAACTTCTGAAAATGATTCTCCACCAAGTGGAAGCCCTCTATTGAACCAAAGACCGTAAGGCATGAAAAAAGGAGCATGCACCAGCCGGGAATCGAACCCGGGTCTGTACCGTGGCAGGGTACTATTCTACCACTAGACCACTGGTGCTGTTGTGAAATGCAAATGCACATAAATTTATATGTATAAATTAGATTTGGTGGATGAGTCAACAAAAGAGCAAGATTCTTTAGATTTCATCTGGCAATTGATCAAGAAACATATAGTGATTGGGAAGTGCTAATAAACCCATAAAATCCCTGCTGCATTCAATCACTCCATTGCAACTTATCACAGATTTTAACACTAAGTTAAACACTACCATGCACATCAAAGCTCCCCCAATGTGGCGAACTAACAGACCTAACTAAGTAATAGAATTTTATCAACTTACTTCTCGTTAAAGGGTGAAAATAGATTGAGTACCTCCATGCAAACAATTTTTCAATCTCATAAATAACATGTATTAGTCTTGCAGGACAGGGGCTCCCTTCTGCCTAAACATTCTGAGACTACTTCTAAAGAACGCGATCGTCTTCTTCCTTACAAGCCAAGAATGACAATGCAAATCATTCGCTCCTAAATCTAAAGCCAGGCCAAAGGAGAAAATGGCGATTCATTCCTCTGATCAGCATGTTCAAAGCAATGGCACGTATACCGAAATGAACTGCGTTGCTGCGCACACATCTCATGGCATGCTTACGACTAAGGATCGTGGGTTGATGATGGCCTCAAAAGTCCGAAAAACAACGCCGAAGGGCATGCCGATTGCGGCGTCTTGTGCAGATATTGATGCAACAAGACCAGTCCTTGATTCGCTGTCTTTTGCTCCTACTTATGGACTTGGTCCTGTTACTCGCCATTTTCCTCGTGCTTTCTCAACGCAATTCTTTGCATCTTCCCAACGATCCTACTCTCTCTCTCTCTCTCTCATGCACCTCCATGCAATGTTGTCACGTCCCCATTCATTGCGTAACAATTAATAATTTTATTCTAAATAGTCTCTAATTCTAGTGATTTAGAATGTCTTCTATTTGTGCTTGTGTTCCATGTCTTGACCTTCACAAAATTGATAGGTAAGGAATAGGTATTAACCTTGCTTCAGTCGTCTAAGCACTTTTGGGGCCCCATGTATCATGTTTGAATGACCCAATCCATTAACCAGATCATGACAAGCCTGTCCCAAAGAAGCTGACCTTCTCTCGAAGGAATGCAGGTGGACCCCTCATCCAGGAGGCCTTACTTAGGGGAGTTTTAGAAAAATGTAGGCCATTGATTTTTGTTGGTGGAGTATCTATTTGACATTGCATAGGGACAAAACGTGGTCTGAACCTTAAAAAGGACAAAACTTTCATACAACAGCCAGGAATCCAACCCGGGTCTGTACCGTGGTAGGATTCTAGACTACCACTAGGTGACTGGTGCCATTAATGCCTACACTTGAGACATATTTTTAACAATTATTTGGTACCTAGCGCCCATCACTTTTTTCAACAAGTCTTGTTTTCTCTTGCTATTAGAAGCTCGCCGTGACAAAGGACCAGACCAGGAAGGAGATAAGTTGAATCGTGGACCAGCTAAAACTTATTACACAACTTGACTGCTCAACTCCATCCCATGACTAGAACAACCACAACTACCACCTGAGGCTGCTGCATCGACGGCTTTGACATCGATGTCCAAAAGAATCTTTATTGCATACTATCCAACTTTAAGGCTAAGGCCCAGTACTGATTGGTAAAGATTTTTTGTACTCCTCGTCTTAAGATAGTGAGAATCTGGATGAACCGAATGGATCACTCCAAAACTGGAAAGCAGGGATCAGCACGACCACTCCAAAATTGGGAAAACAGAGATCACCACGCCCCGTTTCTATTTTCCCGGGAATATTATGCGCCTCCACTATATGGGAACTCCTAAAATGATACCAGCCATTCTCAATATTGGAGCGCATATCTAAATTGGGACTGCATGGCAGTAGAACCAATCTCTAGATGCTTCACCCTTATGTATAAACCTAATCATCTACGTTCAGCTATCTCTCTTGTGGGCAAAAGCATAGTTCTAGTAAATGTGAAGTATCACACTGTATAATCTCACCCACTTCACCTGGAAAGTGTGCAGTATGAATGGTTCTAGTTAATATAACCAGAAAGACATGGCTGTCCTCTTCCCTCTGATTCGTTGGTACTTCATATCGTGAAGTTAGGTGCTTCTGCGGTATCCACGGGCGGAACTGACCGAAAACGGTTGACCACAGTATCATTTTTCAATTTATAAGAGAAACAAAAGGAAACCCCGGCCGATCAATAGTCTTAAATTAAACACATCGAAATAATTCTGAAAGAACCAAAACTGCTGGAGAATCAGCATGACACAATGTTCTGCTATATTTCATTACTGATCAATCTTAAGCTATTTGTAGTTAACAAATAAAACATCATAAAACTAACTCATATTGGCTCTCTTTGGCGAATATAGAAAATCCATTTTTGAAGCAATGATCCACGAACTGTTGCTTACTGAGGGACTTCGATTTCGTGGGCTACCAAAGGCCTAATGAACTCTTCTTCCTCCTTAGGGGTGTGAATGGTAACAAGATCAGGCAATGGAGTTGTTGGTCCCTGCTTGCCTTTAGGGTCCCAATCCAACATGATCTTCACTTTGATTCCAAGAACTCCCTGTCATAATGGGTTAATTCAGTTTAAAAACTTGAAACATTTCCAGCAGTCAACGCAATCGAATATATCAGTGTCCTGATTATATTTCTCTACTGTCAAGAGCCTAAGCTGAAACTAAAATGAACGTAAGCCCCGATACTAGTTGCAAAGAATTGACCATCGTTGATAGCTATTGCGAGTTTTCCTGAGATGCGCGATATGAAACATCCAATTTAGTAAGCGGTAAAGTTAAGGAAACATCCTTGAGTATCTAGATTTCCAGCCAACTGCATAGGTCACAACACGCTTTTGATTTTTCCATGACTAATGAGCTCTTTTTTTTGTCTTTCTCAGTAATCATCGTTATTCATCATCTAAGGGGTTCATTGTACTGTTGTACATCCACATGATGTCCCTCTTTGACTATCATCCTGGCTGATCAGTTGCGGCGAGATTACCAAAAAGGAACATTTATGTTAGTTTGATAAATTAAAAGACTTTGCTTTTGCAATATCCACAGAAAGAGATTAGATCATTTTGCTAAACTATCAAAGACAACCCTCTAAAATTATTGTACTGCATCTCAAAATGAAGAATATCAAATGCTACTAGCCTCAACATAAAACCATACAGATATACCAACATAGATACATAAGAATACAAATTTTGTTGTTGCAAATAAGGTAATCAAAAGTTCCTAGTTGATAGTAGCCAGCCATGTAATTAGACCTAAGATCTTTCAGTCTTTTGAAATCCACGTGTCTAAACATTTAGAACACTGTATTTATTGCAATAGTTAATATGAAGTACTACATCATAAAAAATAGAGAGAAAAGCAGATTATCGCATGCAGTGCAGTAAATTGATGAAACTTATATGTAAAACCCAATTGAGCAGCACATTATTATAATAAACCTCATAAGTATTCCGCAGTTCAGCTTTAAAAGAATAATGGAAAATAAAATATATGGACGAATTAAGCACCATGGTAAAGCTTCTAACCTGTCTCAGCAAAACATGTCTTACTGCCGAATCTATGTATTCCTTAACTGGCTGGCCAGAAGAAATCATGTATCCATCCTTGAATTTCATTGATTTAGCACGCTGAGCCCTGAGCTTCCCACTCACAATAACCTGCAAGGTAAAAGTTTGCTTGTAAAAGAGAGCTAAGCTTAAAGTTCTTAAAAGAATTTGATGTGAATGAACTTACCTCGCAACCTTTAGCACCGCTCTCCATGATGAAACGCAAGACACCATAACAAGCCCTGAAGTAATACAAGTTGGAAGTCACCTCGATGAGATTTTTTCTTACTATCAAAAGCTAATAGTTTTATTCAATATCTTCAAAATTTTGACATCTTATAATATCTTGACAATATGTGACATGATATTTATCACGAGATTTCATCATTTAGCTCCATTTTCTATATTTTGCATAAATAATGAACCAATGTAAATATCAAAATCTGAAAATGACTTGAGAAGGGTTTTTTTTTTTTTTCTTCCCCCCTCTTTTTGAAAGTTAGACACACCCACACACATACAGCCACTAATATGACTCGAGAAGTTCCTGATAAAGATACGGTTAATTGAACATACGTAGTGCCAGAAGGGCAGCCCCGGTACACGAAGCTCCTGCCTATGCGGGGTCCAAGGAAGGAGCGGACCAAGGGCCTATAGTAGGCAGCCTTACCTTGCATTTTGCAAGAGACTGATTCCACGCCTTGAACCCGTGACCTCAAGGTCACATGAGGACAACTTTTACCGTTGTGCTACGAAAGGATGTAAAATGCCAGAACTTCTAAAATAAACTGCTGCAGAGGTTATGCTAAGTGATGCAGAACTCCATAACCAGGGATGCAAAAGAACAGTATTTGTCAGCAATCCGTTATCTGCAAAATTTTATGTTCAAATATGCTGCTTTATATTATAATTGTATGAAAAGCAAGATGCAATATGAGATGGAATCAGTGGGCAAGCAGTACTCAAAACCATTCACCCGTGGATCCATCTCTACGGTTGTCTGACCGCTGATGACAGAACAGCTTTCTTTTATGCACAATAGCTCAAGGCCGCACCATCAGAAGTAGAAAGGCCATGTTACAAATGCAATCGGAAAATGGAATGCACCCAGAAATTTATACATATAAATTGACATTATCATATTGCATATTCAATCTAAATGATGCAGGTAGGTGATAAGTTCTCTCATTTGTGCTTTAAATATTATTATCTTCTTTGGCAATACAAGATGAAATGTGAGCTGAAACCAGTACAGAAATGGCAGTTACAGCCATTTCCTCTGCTGATAGACAAACTGTGCTTGAACAGCTTATCCTTTCTGCACCTAGCAAAAAGGACTAACTAACACAATTAGAGAGTCCCTGATACAAGTGCAAGGTAGACATGCATGGAAAACAAGCAGGAAATATTTTGACATACTCAAACAAATGGTTAGTAAATATCTTCTCCTTGTTAGTAATTATAACTTATGGCATATTTTTGGCAAACAAAATAAATAAGAGAAAATGAATTTGATATCAAAATGTGAGCTGAAGGAGTACAGAAATGGAATCTAAAGTTCAAAACCATTCTCTATGCAGTTAATATAACTCTGCTAGATCAGCTATCCTTTATGCACCCTAGCTTACTTGAGTTAGAGAGTCCCTGATACAAATGCAAGGAATAATATCCACGTGTTTAAACAAAATGAATCATGTAATTATCTAAGCATGCTTTGAAAGAGAAACTGACTTGTGATGGTGCATCATTCTTAATTCTTGTATCTTAATGATCATTGTGCATGTCATAAACATAATTTACATAACTCTTCTAGCAAAAATAAGTGTGAGAAAGTAAATTTTAGATGAAAATGTGAGGTCAATGCAGTATGGAAATGGAATCTAGAACCATTCCCCTCTGCGGTTACTTGAAATCATCTAGGACAGCTTATCCTTTATGCACCCTAGCTCAAAGGACTGACCACCAGAACTAGAGTCCCTGATACGAGTGCAAGGTAAACATGTGTAAAATACAAGCGTGCAAGCATATCTAGATGCCCAAATTCAACTAGTTAAGCATGACTCAGAAATACCAAACTGACATAGAATGGTGTACCTTCTTGTACATGAAATTAAGTACAAGTGCACAAATAATTGAAGTTTGACATGTAAATGACGTCCAGCATAACAGTACTATGCAGCAGAAGATGAACATGTCAGTGATGTCTTTTCTAAGAAGAAACGCAAACAAGAGGCTACTATTCAAACATGATTGACAATCAGCACAAACCAGTGGAAATACATGATGCATGTTAATGATGTCTTCTTTCAGGCATCGAAATGGTAAATGGTAGTATCCAAACTTTCCATTTCTTCTAACCCACTGGGTAAATGAAAATCATAAACAAGACGTAGAATTGGTCTTTCTCCCAGAAAACTAAAGCCCTTGCTGTTAGTAATAATTAAAGCATGAGATTCCAGTTCTCAATGCAATAAAACTGAGTAAACGTGACATACTTACCAAACAGATCCTCAAACACCTAGTTACTATTTAATATCACATCAAGACTACATAGTCTGTTATCTCTTTAACGTGAGACAGTTGCCTCCATCCCTCCAAACATAACAAGGTAAAGAGACAACCATTTATGCAAAGACACTCTTTATCTGCTATGCAAAGTACAATGGCAATACAAATAAGGGAAGATGAAAAAATACGCAGACACAAAATACAGAACCACTATGATAAACTCACACAATAATACTTAACAAAGAAGAACGTGCTGATCCTTTGAGGAACAAGGAAAGTCGCTAATTTTCGCCTACGTCTTCATCAACATAACAACGTTGTAGCACTATGTGGTCAGCAAGCATAAGTTGGCGTCTCACAAAACCCAACCAACTTAGAATAACACAACAATGAGCTCCAGAAATACACAAATAACATCATCCTCTGCAGTTACAAACCAGAAATAGTGCAAATATATATATATATATATATATATATATATATATATATATTTATTTATATATATATTTGAGAGAGAGAGAGAGAGAGAGATTTAATACCTCCGAACGGCAAGACCACCCAGTAGCTTGTACCGGAGGGACTCCGCCTGAGCAATGGCACAAAGCCCTCTGTTATTAACCTTTTCCGCATACAGTTCCACGCTATTCTCCGGAAAGTTAAATCTCTTCTGTACAACAGAAGTCAATTCCCTGATTCTCCTCCCCTTCTCACCTACCAATTAAATCCTCTCATTTACTTCCTCTCATTCCATTCAGTCCAAAACCAAAACTACTAAATTTTTTTTCTTTTCCTGCCTCCAATCATACAGAAACATCAAAGAAGATCCAGATCTATCCTAAGAAAACCTTACCGAGAACATTCTGAGTTCTGGTAGCTCGGATGATAATCTCAGTTCGCATCGGCGTGACTCGAACCTCAACACCGGAGTATCCATCTTCTGCAAGCTCTCTCGTGAGGACTTCATTGAGTTCGGCGAAGAAAACCCCGTCTGCGACGAACTGGAAGCAGAGTAAACATAAAAAAAATCAACAAATCCATCTACTCGATGAGCTCAAGTAGGATGATTAAAATATCAGTCTTAAGTGTGCTTGTAGTAGAACTTAGGGTTTTGAACGGGGAGATTAGGGTTTACGGACTTTTCGTTTCTTGCTCATCTGAGTCGCCATGGTTGGATGAAGTCAAGCGCTCCAAAACCCTAGAAACCAGCGAGAGGAGGAGAGGAACGCAAGAGGATACAGACGCTAGGGAGAAATATATTTATCGTGGAATTAAATGGGTCTCGCAAGAGTACTAGAAACACACAGTGAGGCCCACATTTGGCTGATCAGAACCGTCGAAATATTTTGCTTTTCGTAGATGGACATTTACCAAAACTCTGATGACTGGATCATGCTAACAATTTTTATCATTATAAACGACATTAAATGATCCAATGGATAGATTCAATGGATATATCACAGCCACAAGTATAATCTGTTACACAAGTGTAGTATAGTGGAATTGGGATCCGATTCTAAGAAGATAAAGATGTCATTCATAGTGAGAGCACTCAATCTCATACGATCATCTGTTACAACCATCTACGCTGCTTTAAATCCATTAATTTTACAGAAGCAAGAGCACAAGATCTGATAACTTCATACAATAGGGGCACTAAATCAAAACCATAAAATAAGGCCCATTCCAACCAATGTATACATGAGCTTCAATTCAAAGGCCCAAATTCATGGATATACTTTATTATATCCACAGTGGGACATGCCTATTTTTGTTGGTTATTGTTTATTCTTATTATTAAAAAGGCTTCACAAAAAATTCCATCACATAACCAAGACCACTTGAATAAACATGGTTTAACCACAACATGACAAAGAGAATAGCAGAATAATCGTCCAATAATCCTAATTAACCAAGGTTAAGTTATCTCCCAATATCACAAACCATTAAATCCACGTTAGTTATTTTACAGACTTATTAGACGAGTTTCACATAGGTTTTACCTTATTTTAAAAATAGTTTCTTATTAACATATTTGGTAAACCTAGACTATAAAATAAGTAAAAAAAAGAAGAAGAAGAAAAGTGATAGGAGTTGTAGACAATAGGAATATCTAAACATCTAGCATAATTGGCCATAGCAAATAACTCAACATTTCTCTCAGAGTATAATTGGGCATAGCATGAAGTCACATGATATCTCCTCAACCCAAGGATTAGACTTAAGAGTGTGTGTGAATGACTTGCTTTGTAATTCTTTACTTGTGCATAAGAAGTAGTTTCAGAAACTTCTAAGAAGAAACATGGTATTTTTGAGGTTGATTGAGAGACAGTGGAGTTCAATAGAATCATTAGAGTTTTCAGTAAAAAAATAAGATCTGACTTGAGATGTGCACTTTTCCCTCAAGTCAAGGATTAGATTTAAGAGTATGTGAGAACGATTTGCTTTCTAATTCTTGTACAAAATTGATACTTTCGCAAAGGTTTGGGAGGAAACTTGGTGTTCTTTAGGGTGACTTAGACGGAGTTGAGTTCACAAGAATATTTAGATTTCCAATAAGAAATAAGATTTTATTTAACAAAATGGTAGGGGTGAGATTGGACGAGTAGAGTACTGAAAAAATCTTGTCTCGTCTCGAAAAAACAAAGATATAAAATTCTATACCAAATAAGGTCCATGTCTTGTCTTCTTCCAAACTTAGTATTTCAAATAGTTTGCTATTGTTTTTACATGGTACTTAATACACAAGAAAAAATAACATTTATGTGAAATTTAAACTGCTAATATGAAAAAATATAAATAATATCATGTAAAAACTAATATAAAACAAAGTATATAATAGTTTTAGTAATAACATTTAGGGACATAATATTCCCTTTCCTTGTAATGACCTTACTTCCCCTTTTTTACATTTTTACTTTTACAAAGCTATAAAACCAACTGTAAATGAACAAAAATCCAATAAGAAGGTGGGAATAAGGTTACCACAAGGAGTGGATCATTTTCTCTCTCAATTTATATTAGCGATCAATGCATTTTGCGAAGACTAAAAGTCACCTATTCTCTCTCTAGTAATAAATATATGGATATATTCTTTTCTAATATTTTTATGGTTATTAAATATTAAAAACCGCATAGACCTAAAAAGGCACTGATTAAAATGAGTGAGATAATAAGTTTATTAATTCACGTAACAAGCACACTTGTAATAGAGATCTCTAGTCAAGGCAGTTGTATAATCAAAGTCGTCTTTAATTTAACCAACAGATTGTGCGAAGAAGAAGAGTCTTGGCGCAATGGTAAAAATTATTATCATGTGACTATGAGGTTATGGGTTCAAGGCATTGAAACAGCTTATTGTAAAAATACAAAATAAGGTTGCCTGTTATAGGCTCTTGTGGTCTGTACCTTTTACAGACCCTGCATATATAGGAGCTTCTTGTACAAGGGCTGCCTCCTTAGATTAAGTGCAAGGAAGGCCAAGCCTCATTTCTCGTGCATGATAGGACTTTTTGTACACCCAAGCTACGTCGTGTTTTGAATGACTAAAATAAGCTAGAGATTAAATGTTCTCTGCATAAACAAGCAAAAAACTAAAATAAATAGTTAGGATCATCCAAATGCAATTAATTTCTCATAAATTACTTAATTATTGATGCAACGGTGAACGTATTGAACGTCATACGGTTGTTGCGTAGACTTCTTTGCACATTCTTAAGCCCAGATTGCACTCCCGACTGACCCGCAAGGGACAAGGTTAGGAGCAGAATGGGCTAAAGTTGGGTTAGGATTATTGATGAAAAACATGGTTAATACGAACAGGAGCTAAACCCTAACTCATCGATTCATCTCACTTTGGAGGAGCTAATCCATCACAAGCAGCCTTGATCGATGGTGAGATGAGAGGATTGATGGGACCAAGCATTTGTCACCAATCTCATTAATAGCCTTGCAACATTTAGGCCCCCCAGCTTGAACTGTTGGTTAATCAAGCCGGCGTAGATTTCCTCGCCGCAGTCTGGAACATTACTGAGAGATGACCAACAGGCTTGGATCTGCGGATCCGCGGCAGGTAGTGGCAAGAACCAAGGTCATGGGAACGTTTGTCGTTCGAGTTGAGGGGCCTGATCATCCGCTAGCCCTTGTGGGACCGCCACCGCGATGCATACTAAGATCAAAAGCATGGATGTGATCTCTCTAATTGCTTCCCTCATTCTGGCAACACTTCTTCTCCTAATTCCTCCGATCTTGCTTGGGTAGACTAGGACTGTGAGGCGTGGGCTGTGGGCTTGTGTAGGCGGACCTTCAGTTTTCATGGTCCTAGATAATTAAGTCTCTGAGTTAGTGGATCCAATTTGGAGTTGGGCTCGTTACTGATTATTTATGGTTTTGGTAACAGTAAAAGGGAATAGATGCTACTCAAGATCAAAATGTGAACGGAAATCCTTTACCTAGTTTGCTAGATCACCTAATCCGGCGGTGTGAGTTGATCATATGTATACGTGGCATTATCTAAATCGTTCATCCTTTTGCAGGTATTAATGCTGGTGTGTACGTCCTAAGATTTAGATTGATTGGATGGTCTTAATTGTCTTATGATATTGAAGGACTTAAGGATCATAAATTGATAACTCCTAAACTGACAGGTTAGGATATTTTGTAAGGATGAAAACGGAAGCTGTCTATCAGGGGGTCCAAGCTTGGACTCATTGTCAGCTAGCCCTTAGCATGTTTGAAGGAGACTCAACAAAGCATTGTCACTTGTTTAAATTTACAAAGGATCCTCCTTGGAGGTTTATGGAAAAAATTTACACACTCAGGGAATGGGTTAAGGATAAGCAGATTTCATTTCAGCACACCCCAAGGTCAGCCAACCAGAAGTTGACAAGCTGACTAGAGGGTGCCAGGGACCAAAGAACTCATATCACTCGTCATCTTATCCTGTAAGTGCATTGAATTGATTGAAGCTCAGTCCTGCTTCTGCAATCACTAATGAGGCGTCTTATGCTGCCCTTCACTATTTTGACTTAGCCCTTGTTGTGTGACTTTGAGGCGACGAGTTCAAGGTGTAGAAATAGCCTCTTGCAGACATTAAAGTAAAACTATATACTATAGACCCTTGTGGTCTACTCCTTTCCTAGATTTTGCACATGCAAGAGCTTTGTTGACTGGGGCTACCTCTAATGATGGTAATGGTTGTGTCTACGGCAACTGGGCCTTCTTTTGGTGTTAGAAGGTGCTTAGGCATGTCATTTCACTGCAGCCCCTGAATGGATATGTTTCACTTGCCCCCTGAATTAATTTCCTCTTTTGATACTGAACTCGTTATTCTTAAAAATTCAGAAAAGAAAAGATCATTCTAAGCAACGGTCTATATTAAAAAGTAAAAAGCATAATCTTGTAATATGCCAATTTAAATTATTTTTAGACTAGGACCCAAAACCGAAACAATCAAATGAATTACATAGATTAATTATAAGAAGATTTAGCACTCTTCTGTAGATTTTGCATATGCTTTTTCCAAGCTCAGAGAAAGTTGAAAAAATGATCTCACTTTTTTTCTTTCTTTAGTTTACTTTAAAAAAAAACTCTTAAAATTCAAATCATATCAAATAAACCTAGAAAGGCAGCCTGGTACACGAAACTCCTGCATATGTGAGATTGGAGAAAGGGGCAGACCACAAGGGTCAATAGTAAAAAAAGCAAAAAGCAATCTAAAGAGCAAACTACTGGATTCTAAAGAAAAACCATGTCGAGCGGATCGAATCCGTCAATCTGACTAGGTTCTCGTGCTTTCGATTTTGCCTTCTCTAAGGATCTGGAACGTTGATCCACTATGAATCATCCACAGCATTATTGTGTTTCTACTATTACGTGCTCTCTAAGGGATTATAACAACGCTTAAACATCCAGCGAATCTATTTGCAGAGCCCATTCTTCTACTTTACAAGGTTGCACCCCCAGTTCGGCAAAGTGGACAAGTCGGGTGGGAACCCAACCACTCGGTAAAGCAAGGATCATGGAACTTGTGTCTGCAATATGGTAGAAGTATAACCATCTGGTTCTCCTCAAAGTTATCAAAACAAATCACACACAGAGCCGATGAATCACCGCTGTTATGGTGGACGATCTTCGGCAATGACTGCGTGATAGAAAGCCCGATCGCCGTGGTGGATTGCTGATTTGGCATCCTTTGCGTCCACTGATATTGGCTCCAAGAAACGTAGATGGTGAACAAGATGATCATGGTGCCTATTGTTAGGCATCCGAAGAAAGCAATGAAGTAGTTTCGTTGCATGGTGATGCTGAAATTGACGGCCAAAGGGTCCCGGCTGGAGTCCCTTTGTTTTGTGGTGAGATGGTACATTTCAACAATGAGTTGGAAACCGAGTCCTTGTGAACAGTAGGAACAGAAGTTCAATCTTTCCGGTCTATTTGGTTTATCGGATGGGTAGCTAGAGTCCTAAATGGATGCACATATTCTTTTTTATTAAACCTCAACCATTTTGAACGGTTGAGATCAATTAATAATTTTACTTCTTTGTTTCTTTTTTATTTAACTTCTTTGTAAAAGGAAGAGAATCGGTTATTACAGAGACTTGGATCTCGGACCAGGCTACATGGATTTGGATTTAGGGCTATGCTCGGATTTGGGGATTGAATTTTACAGGAACTGTGACAAACAATATAGTTTTTTTGGATTGGACAATGCTAGATTGTACAGGAACTGTAACTATTCCTGATTGAAACATTGAAACTTGCAACCTTGCTATAGCTCTCCTAATTGAAGCAAACAACTACGTAGAGTCTGAAAACATGTTAGCTAGTGTAGTAAAATATGTTAAATCCAAGTGAAAAAATCCAGTAGTTGTTGAAATTCAAATGTTTTCCCTTAAGAAAACTTGCGGTTTCTCTTCTACAGAAATCACAGCTTTTCTTACAATTCTCTGCTTCACTAGTGGTTATTTTCTTGTAGATTTCTTCTCTTCTTTCTTTCATATGCCCTGGTAACATTTGGATGATGCCGTCTTTGATAGAAATCTTGGATTGTTTGCTGGGTTGATGTTCCTACATCACAAGTGTGACATTAAGAGATTCTAACAGCTGCTAATGAAACCACCATAAACATCAACTTAGCCCAAAATAAGTTGCAGTGATGTACTGTAATCATGGAGAACTTATCTTTTCTTGTTTCTCTATAAGTGCGAGCTTGAAGAAATATGTCAAATTGGCAACGCTGGTCTGTGCCAGCGGCACAGGCTTTAGGATGCACATTAGGGATAGCAAGGCAGATGCTAGGCAGCGATCAACCACTTAGGACTCTCCCTTCCAAGTTCTTCCGCCTGCCAGGCAACTACACTAATGCAGCCGTCTTCTTCTTCTGATGTAGCACAATGATTGTAAATCTCACTTCGCCCTCCATTAATCTGATCTAACTTATTGTACTAATAGTCTCTTTCAAATCAAAGGGTGTTGGATTTATAGTTGTCATTCTCTGAGGCAGTCCCAGTGCACGAAGCTCCCGCCTATATGGGTATTTCCAGGCCTTGAACCAGTGACTTCAAAGTCACGCGATGACGGCTTTACCTTTGCAGCAAGGGTCCCCTTCAGTTGTCATTCTCTGAGGGCATTGTTAAAGATACCGAATGTAGACTATTCCGTTGAGATAAACCTGAAAGAAACAGAGTTGTATTCATTTACATTTAAAATTTTTACTGTTGGTCTACTCAATTTCCTTCTCTCTTTTGTGATCTGGAAATCTAGCTCCCAAGTGGAAATGAATTCCAGGAAAACACCTCTTGTTATCCTAAAGTAAAAGCTAGTGAGAATCCAAGTTGAAACAACCCAACTAAACAGTGAAAGTGAGGTGAGACTTATTTCTTGTCCAATGAGAAGTGTTTTAGTTATCAGATGGAATTTCATTCCACTGCGGGTATTTCAATTTCACCTGATGTGGGGATTAAATTCCAAGTAAGAACACAACCACTGCAATCCTATTTTGAAGAATTCAATTCCAATGTAGGAAATAGATTCTCATTGCAGAAACAAATTATCTGCCTGGCAATCACTTGTCACTTACAAAATCGACTGTTTCTAACAACGACAGCCTGTTCAAGGCAGTAATTTGGGTCCCCTAGATAATATCATGGCGGTATCTCATGGTCATCTTCTGATCATGATCTGACTCAAATGGCCATCTTAACCGTTTGATTAAAGTCTACAAAGACTCTTAGTTGGGCCCACATTACTGGTCTAAGATTCCAGTTTGGAATAAAAGTCGAAGTGCGTCGTTTTGTCTAACGCTAACCGTCTTGTACGCTTGATGAAACGCAACAGATGGTAGGATGTCCGACAAAAACGTCAAACTCTTTTTCAGAATGACTACAATATCCCAGTTCTAAGAGACAAAATCGTGACTCGGTTCATCAGATAGTGCGCTTTCCTGGACGTATTGAAAGTGCGTCCTCTTTATCAGTTTCCTTGTTTCTTTCCGTATTGCTTTACACCGACAGCGTCTCCCGCAAAAAGAGAAAAAGGAAATAAATATTCTGCTTTGGATTTCTTCTTTCTTCTTTCTTCTTCAAATAGAAGGCCCTAGAAATCTCTTTGCAGGGAAGCTCGCTCCCTCTCCCTCTCTCCCTCTCCGAGGAAGAGGAATCTGCTATTAAGTTCGTTCTTGATCACCAATTAACACCGATTTGGTCAACGTAAGAGATTCAAAAGTTCATCTTTTGCTGTATTTTAGTAGGAATTTGGAGTTAATTCTGTGAAAACTTGGTTGTGGGATTTCTTCTTTTTTTCTGTGATCTATGTCTGGAGCTTGAAAAATCTTGTCTTTGTGGTATTAGCTGTAATAGTTGGCTGGTGTGTAAAAGTCCCTTCTTTTTGGGTTTTAGTTTCTTGATTCACGAGCATGGGCTTTAATGTTTGGGGGCAATAGTCAGTTTTGTCATCAAATCTTTCCCCCCAAAAATAAAAAGTCAGTATCAATAATTCCCAAATTGAATGTAAGCATGGGTGATGTCTATGTATATGATTTTCAGCTGATTTGGTGAGTTCTCGTTGCTTCTCAGTTGTTTTTATTTGAATGATAATTGGTAAATTAGATATTAGCTGTATAAGCGAATTCTGAATTGCTAACAAAGGCTCTTCGTTGTGACCTGGGTTCTCCTTTGAAAAGAAAATAAATCAGAATTTGTCATGCATTTAATGGAGTGACCAAAAGAAATATGCACTTTTCGCTATATATGTTATATTGTCTTTGAACAAAAAAAGAAAAGAAAATTATGAATAATGTAGTGATGCGGCCACTATGCTTTGCTTTTGTTTCCCAATTATTGCCTCTCCCATATATTTATGCTTCTTTTTTTTTTTCCTTCTTTCTGTGTTTGGAGGTTTTCATAAATCAAAATTATGGACAATTAGCCTAGTTTAAACACAGTAATTTGATTTCATATGCAGGGTTTTCACATATTTTACGAGGGTCTCATACATGCAACTGAAATGATTTAGTTAGAAAGTTAATTTCAAAGGTAATGACATGATTTCTAGTTGCTTCTCTTAGTCATTTTCTATCTGCTTTCAGTTTTTGTGGATGGGAGAAAACAGAATGGAGAAAGGTCTGAAGTTGCGGTGCCAGAGAATTGGCTGTGACGCTATGTTCACAGAGGATGACAATCCTGAGGATTCCTGCAGATACCATGACTCTGTAAGTCCCATGGATTTGGCTGCAGTATTCCTCTTTTTTTCTTTGATGCTCTTTAAAAGTTACGATGAAAATATTTCTTACTGCAATAATCTTCTCTATCCAACCCTCTTGTGTCTACTTATGTGGATAATCAACCTTGTGCTTTTCATCTTTCCGTTTATAAATGTTAGTGCTTTGAACTTGTCCGATAGTACTTGATCATCCTTAAAATGTTAACTAGTATACAAGAAAATTGGCTTTTAAAGGAGTCTACATGGTGTACGATTCCACGATTTGTTAGAGGACCTCCTGTAATTTCATGTAAGAAGAGAAAAGTTCAATTTACTATGAGTTTATTTCGTTTATATAGCTTAACCTAATAGAAGAGATTCACCAGAAGTGTTGTATACTAGTATCCCTGACAGGAAGAGGGCATCTTTAGGGGCAAATATACATTGCAGTGGAAAGATATACATTATCTATAATCTTTTGAATAATAGGAGAATAATGTATTTGGCACGAGGGTGTGGATGGATAAATAATGTGAAATCAACAATTAGTGAGTCCATGACAGGCCAAAACAGTCAAGGTCAACAGTTGTAAGATACAATAGTTAGTGGGGATTCAGTCAAGGTGGTGAGAAATACAAAGCTCATTCATGAAGTTGTATAAATATGAATTTGCCATTGTGCAGCAGTTCTTGTATTCCGATTCAAGCTGCCTGTTGCTGATGTGTGTGTAACAACTAGATAACTTGTAGGAGGAAAGATACTGCATCTCAAATCCAAGGTACTATGTGTTATAAATTGATTGTCTATGCCAAATAAAATCACTGCAAAGTTTGTTACCTTCTTTACAGTTAAATTTCTAAAATATGATTGAGGAGTGATAATGCTTCTCAAATATCTATGTTAACAAAATGATCAGTGAAGAAAACCCAGTTATTTAATGTTGTATTTTTTACTGTGTTTGCTGAGGCTTGGGTATGATCTTCATATGGGTATGTTTATTCCTAAAATCTGAATGGTATTCTGTCATAATTGAGAAAATCTACAACATGTTCACTTAAAAAATTATGGATAACAACTTAAACATCATAAACACTTAAAGATGCAAACTTTTTATGTCATAGGTCTCCAAGTTAAGATCTGCCTGTGCTTATATATAGTACTGATGTTGACTTTTCTTTTTCATGTTTCATGTTGGACCAACGTATTTTCATTTCTTCAGGGGGTAAGCCAAAATCTTTCTCTTTGTAATAGTGGAAATGAATTCCAATAATTTATTACACAAGCTCCAATGTTTATGGACCGTTTGGCAAGGCTTACATTGTCCCCATTTATGTGATTATAACAGACTTTCCATATAACTGTATATGGAATAATCTGGTAGAATACTATGATCACATAATGCAGATTATATAATCCTTGCCAATTGGGCCATTCGTAGGATAGATTCTAATCTAACATGGTTTTGTTTCCTTGCCAGCCTATATTTCATGATGGTATGAAAGAATGGAGCTGTTGCAAGCAAAGAAGTCATGATTTCAGCTTGTTTTTGGAGATTCCAGGGTATGATGTTTCTTGAACTTTGTCCTGAGGATTGATATTGATTTTTAGAAAGTAAGACTTTTCTCTTTTAGTTGCAAAATTTTCTAGTATGTACACTTTCTCAAATTTGTTTTTAGCTGTTAGGAACTTGCATACTTCATAGTTATTAGAACATAAGATTGAGGGCATAGAGGAAGAGGAATGCTTACTGAGGTGGCTGACTGATGACCTCAGATCTTTCGTGGTTTTTGCTTGTTATTGGTTATCCATTGAAAGCTACTTGTCAGCAGCACTGTAAATGGATCTTCCTTTCTCATGGTTGAAGGCAGAATAAATTGCTCAAGGTAAGAACATTGTTAAGATTTATACGAAGAACATAATTATAGATGGAGAGAAGATTTGGTTGAAACTAGATTAGAATGAAAGAGAGCTGGTAAGAGAAGCAAGATGAAATCCAGTTTCTTATGTTCAGTAATTTTGTGGCACTGACAAAATGATTGTGCTTTCTATCTTTTTCTGTTTGCTTAGAAATGCCGTGAAAGTGATTAGCAACTATCCTTAATAGAAAATTTATAGTAGTGTAAATTCCTGAGCAGTTTCTGCTGTCACAAGTACACAAACCATGCACGTCAACTGAGATATGGTGGCAAGTTACTTGTTGAACCCACTTGCCCATTATAAGTACATCGTAGTTAAATCAATGTGTGGACCTACTTCTTTATGATACAAGTTGCTCAACTCCTTCCATATTTAATGAAGATGTAAGACAGGTAAACATACAACTGAGAAACCAGTGACTACAGCAGTGAAAAAACCAGTTCCACCTCCAGTTACGGCTAACAACGAGGCTGATGCATCAAAACAGAATTGTTCGAGGTGTAGACAAGGCTTCTTTTGCTCTGATCATGGTATTCTCTCCACCCTCTCTCATCCTTTTTCTCTTTGATGGATAAACCATAAAAGTAAAATGTCTCTCATGTTTTCCAATTTGTTAAAATGATCCTAAGCAACAAAGGGCCTTAACTGGCCCTTGAATGTGTTCAGGTTCAAATCCTGTAGTGAATCCAAGGCCTGCTGTGCGACCTTCCGAAACCCCCAAAGATGTGGAAAAATCTCCTGCTCCTGTCAAGAAGATAATTGGTCTGAACGAGCCTCAAACTTGCAGAAATAAAGGATGTGGTAAAACCTTCAAAGAAAAGGATAACCATGAAACTGCATGCGAATACCATCCTGGCCCTGCTATTTTCCATGACAGAATTCGAGGGGTAAGAGTAGGACATGCATTTTTGGTCCATCAATATATTTCTGTAGGTGTCTCTAGCTCCCTAACATCCGGTTCCTGTGATTTGCAGTGGAAATGCTGCGATATTCATGTGAAAGAATTTGACGAGTTCATGAGCATTCCACCGTGCACCAGGGGATGGCACAATGCAGATCCAGTATCCTGAGTTACTCTTATGGGGTGAGGAACTCGTCTGAATTTTGAGTTCACAACTGGACATGGCTAAATTTTGGAAAGAGAGAAAGAAACATGTACTTTGGTTGAAAACTTGCATCATTTTGGCGTCAGAATGTTCTACCATGACTGTCTTCACTATATAGATTATGCTGGAACTGTTGATAGCTATGATGCTACTTACCATTCATAGATCAAATAACCTGGGGGATTTCTGTTTTCTTTTCTTTCCTTAAGCAAAGAATTGCAAAGGAAATCACTCTCACACTCACCTAGATCCGTGCACACTGTAATGGATGGATTGCCGCCTGCAATCTAGCGTCAAAGGGAAGGACCTCTTTTTTGCCTAACCATCGGCCGACTAGGCCTTCTGGCTCTACTGGAGGCCTTGAGTACATTTCATGAACTAATGAAATTTCCCTGGATTGTGAAGTAAATGGTAAAACCTTACATTAGCATGAGAGATAAGGGAGGTTGATATTTTAACCACTAGAATTATATCAATACCTTCTGAATTGCGATGAAGATGGTAGGACCTGGTATTAGTAAGAGAGATCTGGGTTTTTGTTTGGTTGGCACGAAATGGGTGGAAATAAATTTTTGCGGGAAAATTCTCCTCGGAAAGTGTTTTATAGCTTGAAGTTTAATTCTATCAAACTTCCAAAGGCTCCAAAATCTTTTATGCCGTAATTTTTTTTTATCTTTGTCCTACCTCAATATGAAGCCGTTAAATACTTTTTCATGAAGAATTTCTTGTGGAAATCAATTTCCATCCATTTCTTGCCAACCATACGGGCATTGAGCTCTGGCAAATTACAGCGTGCCGGTGAAATAACCGTTTTTTAAGGGGACCAAAGCTCTTTCGGTCAGCCTTTCGTGGCCTGTAAGTTTAATGTTACAGCCTTTCATGGCCTGTAAGCTCTTTCGGGAAAGTGTTTCTTTCTTGGGAGCGGGACTTACTCCTGAAACTGAGTTCTGCCGCCCTTGCTGGTACAACCATTGCCCAGGAAATTGAGGATTGTGCTACGAATCTACGATATCTATGAGCAATTTAAGACGAAATATCACCCGATATGGGCGTTGTGGGCAATAAAGTATGCCGATATAAAGGTTTTAGATCCGGCTGTTACAAAGGATCGATACTGTTTCGGAACTTCTGACTTTTATCACAGGAATCCGGTTCCCTGCGCCTAACCCACGAAAAGCAACTTAACAGGATGAAACAATGTGGTGATTTGGTGGTGGATCATCAATGTTTGACCATTGTCCGATGGAATGGAGGATAAATCTGTCTTAAACTGAAATAGTACATTCATTCGGGAGACTTACTTCACATTATGGAGGATGATATAAGATAATCCGGTTTATGCGATAATGTCGGATTATTCCATAAATTTTATGAGGCTTGACAATCCGGTTTATGCGATTACCTTGGATTATTCGAATTGGTTGCATAAACCGAATTACATGCCAATTGAGAACACATACAAAATGGTAAAGAATCTACTGGTTCACACTCTGCAGATTAATAGTCTTCAGGTGTAGTGAGATATTTGAGATCTAAATAGCTCATCTCTTTCCTTGTTTGAACCTCGCCATTAAAATTAAAATTATGAGATTCTAAGGTGCTGCTAAATAGAAGAATCTTATTAATGTCTATGAATGAAAAATCATAGATCAAACTGCCGAATCGGAAAAATTCGGTTTGAGCCTCTTAGATGGGCCATGCACAGAAAATCGATGGCTGTGAATGTTTATTGAGAAAGGTGGATAAATCCGATGGTTAAAATCATCTGAGGGAAAGATTTTTTTAGCATCTGATACCTCTGTGGTAGCGAACTATTTGGATACTAAACAAACGGGCCCAGACTATTAAGACCATGTAATTTCTCAATGAACTCGAAATAGGCTTTCTTGTTCTATTACCCTAATTGGAATGTGGGCTCTACTGTTTTGATTATCTGAAGCGTTCATCTTAATTGCCTTGCCGAAGATGAGTGTTATGCCAAAAATTACATACTTTGGATGATCCTAAGATATTTTAAGTTCTAAATGGACGGTAACAGCTCAAAAAAATTAATCAACGAATGGATAATCGCTGAGAATACATACTTTGGATGATCCTAAGATATTTTAAGTTCTAAATGGACGGTAACAGCTCAAAAAAAATAATCAACGAATGGATAATCGCTGAGAACATCGCTCATCGATGACATAGATAATAGATGAACGGTTTAGATCATTCAAAAAGGTCACCTGTCCTAGCCGTACTTATTACCACAAAACCCCAATGAGGCAATAATCATTTCCCATGATGAAATCAAAGAGAATTTTCCTATTTTGGACTTCTATTGCCGGTGTTTATCATGACAATCATCCATTAAGACTACAAAATGGACGGTTGCGATCAAAGAAACGGGGCCCACTTCCCGTCTCCCTCGTTCCCCTCTCGTTTGTCCAGTTTGTATACGTATAAGAAGCATCCCCGTCCATCACTATCCAGGAACTCATTCATGTTTCAAAAATCTCTCCCATTGCCACTGCTTTCATTTCCTCCACTTCGGAATCCTGAAAATCTACTTCGAACGAAGAACCGCCTCCATTTTTAGTTCAATTCCGGTAATTTTTGTCGTCAAATCCACAATTCAGGTGCGTTTCCTCCATCTTCCTTCCGTTTCTGTTGCCGTTCTTTCTCTGTATTGAGCAGCAGTTGCGCAGTGAATGATGTTTTCTAGGGTTTCATTCACATTTAGTTTGTCGAGAAACAACTTCTTTGAACTTTTACGGATTATTTGATGTTGAAGCTTAGGATTTCTGCTTATACTGTAAATTGTGACAATTTAATCTAAGAATCTGTTAGAATTTTCAGAATTCGAGTTTTTTTCCTTTTTTTGTTTATTAAAATGCTTGTTATTTGTAGTCTATTGGTGGTTGTTGTACAGCATTGTACTGATTTTTGTAGGTATAGAATCCCTTTTGTGATTCGTATGTACTTATCGGAGAAGATATGCTTGATGGAATTTACAAATTTATTGAGGTTGAAGGTGAGGATACCTGTCTATACAGTAAATAGAGGCAATCTGATCCCATAATCGATTAGAATTTTCTGAATTTGAGGTTTAAATGCTTCTTATTTGTTAAATTGTAGACTTGTAGTCTTCTGGCGCTTGTTGTACAGCATTTTGTTGATTTCTGTAGGTTTGGAATCTGTATATTGGAGAAGAATGCTTGACATAAGAGCTAGCTGTGGAAATTTAGTTATCTTTTGATTAGGTTGTGGAAACTAGAGCTGGATTTTGGATAACTCGTTGTTCCATGGAAATCTTACTTCTAACTTATGCTGCATTGACTTTTTCATATTGATGAAGTATTCGAGGTCGAGACTATCTTTGTAGATTTTTTTGAATGTTATAGGTTGTGCATGACTTTCTTTTGTGTCCCCCCTCCGTCCTTCCCCCCTGGCCCTTTATATTCCATGTGTCTTTACATTCTTTTAGCATGATTTTTGGAATAAAGGTGCATGACATCTTCCTGATCTTTCCTTAACTATGGAAAAAAACAATAGTGTTATGATGGAGAAACTGAATTTTTTTGTAAGCATGACTGTGATGGTTGCCTTTGATTTTTTTCCTTTGTGTCCCTCTTATTAAATGCCTATCCCTTGCACGACACTTTATCTGGTAGGATGTCACGCTTGCTGGCATATCTTGAACCATTCGAAGGTAAGATGTTCTTAGTTTCTAATGTAGGATTCCTTTTGCCTATATTTTCTCAGTAGTTTGTTCTTTCTTGGTCCTATCCAACTATCAGCATTCATAGGACTTCACGTTTGGTAAACTTGAATGTAGACCAGGATTTGGATTCACTGAGTTTTTGGATATGGCTAGTTCATAGTTGCTTTCTGTTGTATTGTCTGTGTAGCTTCATACATGGTGAAAATTGTATGTTCATTTCTGATGTCATCTCTTTGCATCTAAAGCTTCCACCTAAAGCAATCACGCAGCAGCTTCCAAGTTTCTTTAGATTCAGGTTGAGCTGGTAATTTCTTTAACAAATCATACTTATTTCTTAGTGATTTTTTATTTAAAGATATTTACAATCTTTTATCACTTAATTAATCTCAATAGATGTTCATTAATCTGGAGACTTGGGCCTGGACAGGCCTCTTTTAACACCGGAAAAATCCTTTTATAAGTCACTTGCTATTTTTGTCTTAATTCCTCCGTTTGAAAACTCTATCTAGAGTGGAATATTTGCCATCAATTCAATTCCTCATCAAGTTTGCCTAACATCTTGCATATTCTACCGTTTTGGGCTGTCAGTTACCTGCAGTCCTGTTTTACCATATGCTTGTTAGTACTAAGTAACTAAGGCAACTGGGACCATCATTGTTTCTGGTGTTTGTTTCACAATATTGTTCTTCTTTTTTGATACATGAAGCACGACTTTTTGTTCATGCAGGTGCTGTCAGATTGTGTTCTTTTGTTTAGATGAAGTGGATAAAGCAGTGGTCTCTCTTGCCCAGGCATACTAGATTCTCCAGTGATATCTCTAAACTGGGTTTAAGGTTCCAAACCACGGATAAGTACCAATATGATATTTATAATGGTGAAAAGTGTGTGGACCATAAATATTATGATAAACAAATTCAATCAAGGCTTTCTCTTCTGCCATCACCTCAATTTGGTATAGCGGGAGGGAATTTAAGATTTCGGGAAGGGCCACTCTTAGTGAATAAAGCTTTGAAGGGATCTGAATTGCTGTCTCACATCAGAGGGGAGATGCTAGAACAGGTTCCGTTGACTATACTTCGTCATTTTGGGCAAGCTGCTAAGAGAGAACCTGCCTTGAGCAGAGATAGGCTTGTGCAGCTTTGGCTTGCGGAAAAGAAAAGAAAACATCCCAGGCGCACAGCAAAAAGAATAAGCTTTCAACATGTCCAGAATAGGAATACTGGACTTGGCAATCTGTCTTCTTTTCAGATGCCATACAGTAGGAGAAGCTTTATACGTGGGCCAGCTCAAGAAAAGATATCTGCTAATGTTGCAAAACCACCTTTGGAGCAACCACCACTTAGCCAATCTGCCACAGGCTCTCTGAAGCCAACATCCCCCGAAGAGGTGAGTAAATTAGTCTCCTTATTCTTTTCTAATTATTTCATATCTTATCTGGTAAACACCTTTGTTTTTATATGCAATTATGATGAACGTCAGTTTGGTTTCTTTTTCTATAGAATTTTGAATGACAATTGGGAAAAACAGAGTTGTTGGCTTTGACAAATATTGTATTGGTTCTTCAGCAAGTATTTCCACAAGTTTGGTTTCCTATTTATTAAAGGGTTGGCCTAGTTGTTTGGTAATTCAAACTAGATAGGATCTTTCTTATCAGGAGAGTTTGACGAATCACATTGTTTGTTTGACAATTGTTAGTCAATAATATTAAAAGATTTTTCATTGCTGATGAGATATGGATATTTATTCTGGGATAGTTGCAAATAGATAGATAACAAGCATGAGTAAGAAATTTTTAAATGATATTTATGTTTTCCCTTATTCTCAATGGTAAAATATTTCTGTTTGGAGGATCCAAAAACCATATTCTCCTGTTTATATAAGGTGTTAATAATGCAGCTAGACCAAATTAGTTTGTTTGACAATTGTTAGTCAATAATATTGAAAGATTTTTCATTGTTGATGAGATATGGATATTTATTCAGAGATAGTTGCAAATAGATGGATAACAAGCATGAGTAAGAAATTTTTAAATGATATTTATGTTTTCCCTTATTCTTAATGGCAAATATTTCTGTTTGGAGATCCAGAAACCATATTCTTCTGTTTCTATGGGGTCTGAATAATACAGGTAGACCAAATTAGTTAGTGTGATTGGATGCTGTTACTTGAGCTTGATTCTATCTGACACTGGTCAGTTTGATTTTTGTTAATTGTAGCTAATTTTCACTTGTGTATCTCGTCACCCAGGGAAAGAATTGCGGCTGAAATGATTTAAAAGTCTGCATATGGGGAAAGTGACTTCTTAAATGATTAGATTATTAATTCTTTTCACCATTTGTGCATGTGTATTAAATGTTAAATATTAGTGTTTGGGTTTACTGATTCTCAAAGTAATCACTGATTGCTAAAGATACCATGTTTTAGAGGTGACCTGTGACAATCTTTCTTTGCATGCCAGGTCAGGATAGCGCCTCTTCTTTGTAGGTCCAATTTGCTCATAACTAGAGACATAGAGTGGGTAAATCTTATGCTGGGTTTTGAGCAGGTGATCGATCTAATCTTTTGTTAGTTTATTTCTATATATACACAAATAAAGATATGTTCTTACTATGACATGGAAGTATTGTTAAGATTCAGAGATTTTATGTTGTGAATTTGCAAAGTTCTTTCATCTTGGGTATTAGTCTGTACTTTGTCTCTGTAAAATATTTTCTTGAATGGTGATTGCTAGGAAAATAGTTCTCTAGATGAAGCTTAAATCCTTTGTGATATACAAGTGCAGGTTAAACATGAACCTGCCTTAGTTTGTCCTTAATTGCGTAGCTTGTTTTTGGTTCATTGCATATAATAAGTCTTCTCTCTTCTTCTAGTTCTTGAATCTGTATTGCGTCCTCCTTGTGAATTTTATCCAACTGCAGAACTTCTTTCACGACTTGTGCAGGAATGACTAATAAATACTGATTATGAATGGTTGATAGCGGGTATAATTAAGGATCCATCTTGGATTTACCTAGGTGTTTAATGTCCTTTTACTTTTGACATGCAAACGATAGTGGTTGCATTAACTACAGAATCATGTACTTTGTCGAGATTTTAAGCTCCTCATTCTCACTGTCATCATCTCAGTTCTGTCTGTTTTGAGCTGATTCTTTTGGAGCAATACACAATTCATTGCTCGAGGGTTAAGATGATCGTAACATACTGTAATTATGATTCTGACAATTAGATTAACATCTTGAGCTTGTCTCTTTCTTGCACTGGGCGGTTAGTCATGTTCAGACTTCATCCTTACCCTCCTGAGAATAACAGTACTTTCTTTTAACTGTTTAGATATTCCTTGAGCATTCATCTCAGCCTTAACTTCCAGATAATACTGTTGCTGATTATATTGGTTAAAATTGCAGGAGAACAGGTATGCTATAGTAGATGCTGCCTATCCTCAGTCAGTATGTAACCACCCCATATATAACCTCTTAATGTTTGAGTTTCTATATTAGCAGTAAAATATTAAAACATCTGCAGTGTTCTCTTTGAGATCCTGGAAAATTTATGACATTGACTTTGGGTGTCTCATTCCAGCCTGTGGGTTTTATCCGTGAGCAAAGTAACTTCATCTATAGGCAGGTATGCACATGACCTACTCTTTCTCAGTTCCTATGTTCTAGTATCCAATTGCAGTCACATTTGGAGTTATCTTGATAGTTAAGAGTGCTTAGGAAGAAAGATTAAATATAGGTTGATTTGGAATGCTGATTCTTACACCTTGTGTATGTTGAATTGTCTCTCTACCAATTCCAGCCTGTGGGTGACAAGTAATCAAGATGTAACCTATTCTCTAGATGAAATTTCCATGAACTGATTTAATTTGGTTCATATAAATCAAAATGCTAGAATGCTGAAATGCTGTTTGTTTTATTAAAATTGTGTGGGATGGGTTGATGGTTAATAAATCCTTATACTAGGTTGCATCCTCTACTTTTTCCTTCTTGTTGGAGCTTGTCACCTGTGTTAATATTCTTTCAGCTACTCCGTACAAGGCGGCCTTTTATTGCTTACATAACCGATGCCACGGGCAGTGAACTCTTTAGGGTGAGTATTACATACCACTAGTAATTGGACTGCTTTGTGAATCCATTATCTTTTCTAGTATTGACTTTTTAGTATATTCTTTTGCCACTTCACTCCTAATTTATTATAATGTTTAGATTCGCAGGCCAGTTTGGTTTATAAACAGCACAATTTATGCAGAGGTAGATGGTAAGGTATGCTAGGTTAATTGACAGTAACATGATTAACTTATAATTGACTTTGGCATAAGCAATTACAAATATTACCAATGTTTGTTCTTTTCAAGGAAATTGGTGTTGTTCATAGACGCTGGCATCTTTGGAGGAGGGTGTATGATTTGTATCTGGGGTAATATATCTTTGTTGCCTCTCTCTGTAGTCTAGTAACAGGATTCACCTTTAATGTATCCACACTCCTTTTATCATGAAATTTGGTTCCTAAAGTTAAATAGCTGGTTTTGTCATCTTGTGAAAGATACTGGCTTACTCTCCATGAGTTGGAGCTATGGGAAGCAGAAAAAGGTCTTGAATTGGTTTTCACAATAATAACTTCAATTTGTTCCCTATGAACTTAAACTTGCGGAAAAGTTCTGCATTTGGCTTTCGATAGTGCAGGGTGGACATTATTTCTTGCATTTCTTATCTGTTGCATCAGTATGATTAACTAGTCTGTCTGTTTATGCATGTTGAGGAACACATTATCAGAGCCCATGGGAACGTCCCTGGGTTTCTTTCCTTTTTCTGTATTGCAACTTAACGAACAGATTTTATTGTGTTTTATTTTTTTGGTGAAAATGAAGAGGAAATCTTGTAGACCAGCAAGAGGTTGAAAGAATGTTTTAATCAAACTCAGGAAATCCTGGAGAAATACAATGCAAGGTGTGAAGGATACACAGAATTAAGAAATGCCATGTCATATCCTCTTATGGGGTTTATGGTGAAAATGATTAGCCCTGGATACCCAACTGTGTTTTGCTGTAAAGGATTTTGCCACTCCATGTTGTTTTGGTAAGAGCCAATCCAATCTCCTTAAGTTGACACACGTAGGCATTAGTGAGATCCTACATGTTACCTGAGATGGTATTATTTTGGGCATACTGAGTTTGAGCTCTCATTGTTGTGGAATCCATTCTAATGAAGCAAAGCTTATTGCATTACTAACTTATTGCATGTAATCCATACTGATGGGACAAAACAACACCAACTTTGGCATGGGAATAATCTTCTTTTTCCTTTTTATAGACACCCATGAAATTTGAAACCATGACTTTGATGCTGTAGTTCTAGTGTAATAAACTTCACAGAAACATCCACACTTGATTGGAACAGTTTTGCAGTCTGCTGGTGTCATAGGTCTATGCCAGTTCACCCATAGCTCCAGTACTTGCGAGCATTATGGAGTTTATTCTTCATATTCTCCTTCTAGCAGTTAATCTCTCTTGGAGAAATAAGAAATTTTATTGAATGTCAGGAAAAACTTTTAATTAATATGGTATCATCTATTGGGCCTCTGATATAATACAACTGTTTGGACTATATGAAGAGGTATGAGCATCAAATCTGATGGGGTCACGAGCTTGCTTGGAACATAAATATTCATTTGTGCATGTCATCTGTGTTTTTGTGCATGGCATTCTACATACTTATAATACAACAAATGAAGGAGAATTTGATATTTGACTGTCCCCTTCTTTGGTTGTTTGGTTTCTTCTTTCTTCTCCACCTATCAGATTCTGTTACACTATGGGATATGGGCTGTTCTTATCAGACTCCATGTTGTTACAAACAATTTTTGGGCGTCCTTGAAGGGAGATGTCTCCTTAGATGTTAGTACTTGGAAGAAAAAAATATGAGCTTGAGTTCTTGCGAGGCTTGGTAATAATGTGAGGAAACAAACTGTTCTCTCTCACCATGTCTTAGAAAATGTTAGGATTCAGTTGACTCATCTGTAACTAGTAGGATGGAGGCGCTCTTTTTGTCATTTGTGCTGTTTCTAAAATTACTCTTTTTATTTTCTTCATAGAACTTTTCCTTTTTCCAGAAAGAAATTGGGCATATGATATAACCATCTGCTCACTGTTGTTTCAGTACCTGTCTATTGTCCATATTATACAGTTTTTGATCAAGAAAGACTTTTACCTGTTAGAGCCTTTGCATATCTTTTAAGTTTTGCATGCTGAAAATACTTCTGATATTTTGTTATTTTTTGTTACACTACACAGTTTTGAATGCTGGACAGATTTACAAGTAAAGTGTACCACATGCATGCAGATTTGCCTTCTAACCAATGAAGACATAGGTACTTAGGATCAATGATTCATGAGAGTGGAGAGATTGAGAGGGAGGTTACCCAGAGAATCCAAGTGGGTTGGAACAAATGGAGATGTGCATCTAGAGTTTTGTGTGATCTACGATTGCCCCTCAAGCTAAAAGGAAAATTCTATAGGATGGCTATATGGTCGCCCATGCTGTATGGATTGGCGTTGGGCGTTAAAGAACATCATGTTCATAGGATGAGCGTAGTAAAAATGAGGTGGTTGAGATGGATGAGTGGCAAGACAAGAAATGATAGAATTAGGAATGAAAAAATTAGAGGAAACTTAGGAGTAGCACCAATAGGTAACAAGATGAAGGAGATTAGACTTAGATGGTTTGGACATGTCCAACGATGACTGAAAATGGCACCAACTAGAATGAGTGAAGCAATGCAAGTAAAAGGTTCTAAAAGGGCAAGTGGAAGGCCCAAAAGAACATAGATAGAAGTGGTGAGAAAAGATTTAAAAACTTTGGGACTAAATGAAGCCATGGTACTTAATAGAGGGGAATAGAGAAACAAGATTCATGTGGCTGACCCCTTATTGGGATAAGGTCTTGATGATGATCACCAATGAAGACATAGAAACACTTCCTTAGACTATGAAAAACAACTGGAGCAAAAATGATAGGAAAAAGCTTTGAAATGGGAGATCACAGTAATTTTTGCATAATTTCATATGAAAATGATACTCTTGTGGCAGATTCTGATAATCCAGTTTCCCTTATTCTACACTTTGAGTATTTCTTTTCTTGAAATCACCATTTCAGTTTGTTGTTGTTGGTTTGGCAACTTTGATAATTCTTAAAATATGTCTCATACAAGAGGCCACTTTATGGCATGAGATGGGTTTTAGGTGTAGGAAGGTTGAGTATAACTGTCTATCTCTGATGTACAGATTTCTGTTCTCTCTCTCTCTCTCTCTCTCTCTCTCTCTCTCTCTCTCTCTCTCTCTCTCTCTCTCTCTCTCTCTCTCTCTCTCTCTCTCTCTCTCTCTCTCTCTTGTCTAGTATAACCTGTGGATTCTGCATGTTTCTATTCAGTTGTGTGATACAGACGTTATCATGTGAAGAAGGCTACTTCGCTCTATGTTTGTATCACTTTTCATTAACATTCAAATTATTCACGAAAATAAATGTTCTAACTGATTTGATGGAATTCTTGACTGATACACAGCATTTTCCAAAAAAAGATTCATGCATATAATATCAATCTTGAGTTTCAGATCCTGGATGAAAGCAATTTATCATTGACTACTGAATATTTATCCTTGGTACAACCTTATTTACAGGAAGAAGCAGTTTGCAGTGGTTGAAAACCCTGGTTTCTGGAACTGGACATTTACTCTAAAGGATAATGATGGGAATGTTCTAGCTGAGATTAATCGTGACTGGAGGGGTATTGGCTTTGAGGTTGTCTCTAATTCTTCTTAGTGGATAGTCTTTGTCACACAAGTTAATTTGTTTTCAATTCATTCATATCTAGTGTTGTTTCTAGATGGAATCTTGTAAGTTTATTTACATTTTGTGCTCCAGGATTAAAGGGCAGCCCTGGTGCACGAAGCTCCCGCCTATGCGGGGTCCGGGGAAGGGGCGGACCACAAGGGCTTATTAGAGAACTGATATTCTGAGATGTCTTAACCTCGTCTTGGATTGAGGCACTATTTTTGTCCTCCACGTGTCCCATTTAACCCACGTGATAGTTACTTCATTTGATCAAGCAAAATAAATAAAGCAGGTAATTTGAATCCTGTCAAAAAATAATAAAAAATTATTATTTTCCAAGAAAAAGAAAGGGAAGAAAAGAGGGAATCATCATTTTTTTCCTCCTCTACCGACCTGGGTTTTGTTACAGTGAGAACTGCATTTTTGGCAAACTGGGTTTTACATCGAGAAAAGGGGGTGCTGGTATCGAACTGCAGCAGTTTCGGTCTAACTCTTGCAACCTGTGCAAAACAACATCACCAGCTGCTACTCCATAATAAGAAATTTAAAGGCCAAGGTTCCACAACTTAGAAGATTGTTTTTCAAATATCTTTGTTAAACTTCAGAAACCCTCTTATTTGATCTAAAAGCAATTCTTCCAAGTCAATGCTTCCGCATCTTCTGCCACAGTAGCACCTGCATAGCAAGGTGATGCAATGCTATTGCTTTGATGGGACCAGGCATCTTTTCTCACCAAAATCCTCACCTTTCTGCAGCATTTTCTGCCTTCGGCAATCCAATTCCCTGGTTATCACCAAAATCCTCACCAGCTTTTCAGAGATTTCATTAGGGAACAAGTCAGTTTTCAATTTTGCTGGGCAGAAGAAGATGATGAAATCTCAGGAATGGGTGAAAGAACTTGGGTTTTTGGATTTATTTTTAACCTAGACTTAAAAGACAATTTTTAATATTTTTGGGTGAAAGGGAAGTACAGGAGATGCCATGTAGGTTTAAGGGGGACGGTGCCTAATTCTGAGGTGCGGTTAAGGCTTCTCAGAATATCAGTTCTCCCAGGATTATCATGTCGCTTACTGTGTTTTTCTTGGAAAAAAATTGGTTTCTTACTATATTCTGAATGCTCTCTCATTGCATAGAATTTGCAGAAAACATAATAGCTTATCAGATGAAGGGGGGCCTTGGCACAACGGTAGAGTTGTGGTCGTGTGACCTTGAGGTCACAGGTTCAGGGCATGGAAACAGCCTCTTGCAAAATGCAAGGTAAGGCTGCATACTATTGACCCTTGTGGTCCTCCCCTTCCCCGGACCCTGCATACACGGCAGCTTCGTGCATTAGGGCTGCCCCCTTTATAATAGCTTATCAGATGTAGTTTATGATAATGTAACTGCTCTCATGGTTGAAGGAGTCAATACAGGCAGTAGGTTGTTACCGGACTTAGGTCCAATATTCTGAAAATTCTGACTGTTTCATATTTCAGTCATAGCATGCCAATATCTATGGTGCTGTGTGAGTTTCAATTGAGGTCGTGTACGGACGAAATTGGCATGATTTTGAAAATTTTGAAGATAGTTCCGCAATTAAAGTAGGTGTTTCTTCAAATTGTTAAATAAATTTAAGGATCAAAATTAGGAATGTCTTGAAATAATTATATCGATTTGACTGTTCTAGTTTTGTTCTTTCCCTTAATAACCTGAAAGTTCTTTTGTGATGTTTCATGCAACTCGTATTTGGTTGGCATAGAATATGCTTTACCATAATATCAACTGCAATCACAAAGGTAATATCTCACTTTTATTTTGGTATTGAAATCCTCTATTTTCTACTTGTGTGCTGGCTGTTGATAGCTCTTAGAGAGCTGTAACATCCAATGAGATTAGTGCAAAATGCAACTCTGCCCGACCACGACGAATCCAATCCCCCCGCCCTCCTTTCTTTCATTGGACCACTGCTCGGGACATCTCTATTAATTCAATGATTAAGAGCCCCGGGAGGAAACTTTGGAAAGAAAGCCTACAGGTTTGGTTGGTCGGGTTGTCCCCCTGGTGGTGGCCGGGTGGGCCCCGGTTCAATCTTGCCGATTATAGATTTTGAGGCAGCATATATATAAACATCTTATGACGTTTATATTTGATAACGGGATTAACTTAGCAACGAATACCTTTTTCAATCTGTGGCTTCCATTACTTCCATTTTTCATATCCTAATACCATGACTTTTCCCTTTGAACTGAACTGAAGTGTAAGTGTATCTGATGACTGATTCTTCTGCCTATTTGTGTTTCTATGTCACCCCGAAATAGCCTGCACTTCAATCACGTAGTTGCAAGGTTGCTGTAAACTTTATAACAAACTAATGTGCTATTGCTTTGTGTTGGTGCACTATCTTAAAATTGCTTCAGTTAATCTATTAATGCTATGTCTCCTTGCTTCTTTTTTAAGCTAGAACTGAGAAGTCTATACCATGTTGGAATTTCAGTACATCGCCTAAAAAAATCTAATTTTTATTCATACTTTTCCTTGCAGCTGCTAACTGATGCAGGCCAATATGTGATACGGTTTGGTGATGTTGATCACCATTCTAAGACTGGGCTGGCTGGCGCAGTAAGTATCAGTGTCAATTACCTGAATATCACCATTATTTCAGTCAACTTTACATGACCATTCTTGTGCTCAATGTGTTTCAGATTCAAGAACTAGCGATTAGCCGCCCGTTGACTTTATCGGAGCGAGCCGTTGCTGTTGCTCTTGCCGTGTCACTGGATAACGACTACTTCTCTACTCATGGGGGATGGTACTGGTAAGCTTTCTTCAACTTATATGCAGATCCTTCTAGTCTATAACTTCACTATCAGCAGATCTTTGGTAATTTTCAAGTGTTAAGCTTGTAATTTCTTTGATGTTCCTTTATTCACTCTGTTTGGATATTGGTAATCTTGGATAGGTTCACCTTTCCAAGAAGTGTTCTTCTCTTTTTCCTGAGAATCCCCCACTTTGTTCTGTATTAACTTAGTAGTTGCAGTGCAGTACTAGTTCCTAGTCCATGTCGTCACAGATTCTTTGGCACGGCTAAACTAATACGTGTTCATTGAAAACTTACCTCGGATTCCAAAGATACTCCCTTACATGAATCTCGTTTCCAAAATTCTAAGAAATTCGTTTCCTCATGTAAGGAAATGAGTTTCAGATTCAGGAGACGTGTATTTACAACTGTTAGGGTTGAATTTGGGAAAAAGCGTTTCCCAACCTGGGGATGTTTCTTTCAACTAAGGGAAGATACCATGTTTACTGCAACAAATTATCTTCCATTCATTTAAAAATGTCATTTTGCATTTTTATATTAAGGATTAATACTAATCTTCCTCCATCATTTTCTCAGGGGAGTCCCATTTATTGCCGTGGGTGAATAATTACAGGCTGGTGAATCGGAATATGGGTTGTGTTCCCTTCTCTATGGGCGTTCTTTCGTTGCTATGAGAGTTGTTTCGTTGCAGATTCCTCTGCTACTTTCCAAGCTTAATACTGTAAGATGCCATCAGAGCGTGTTCTGATGTATGAATCTCTTAGACAAATATTTCTTCTCATACCAGGTTGATAAAAACCTACCAGACTTGATACGGAGGTGCCATTTCTCATCTTGGGCCTTCTCTTACTTGCTCCAACAGGAGGTAGCAAGATTAATGGAAGGAAACTCATTCAATATACTGTATAAAGAGGCACATTTTACGCGGACAATGAAATCTCTGTTCATGCAATCTATTGTTCTCTCTGCCTGATGAGGGAAAGGGGACCTATCCGTGCCCTTTTTTTGCTGATGGCACTCTGCCAATTTCTCTACTCTTAACCCTTCCCTTCCCCTATTTTCATACTTATGGTACCACATAGATCATGCCCTTAATTTTTCAACAATGGATGATCCTAACCGCTGTGATCTGGACCATCAAATGGATGACTTGAAATTTCGGAAATAACTATGATAACATCTTAGTCAATGTAGGGGCTAGGATTTTTTTATGTATCAAAATTTCTGATTATGCACCTTCTGCTTAGCATATAAACATTTCTTATTTTATTTTTTGTTTTTGTTTTGGGTAGAAGCGAAGGATTATAAAGGGAAACCACTCCCATACTTTTCTAGATCCATCATCCCGTAACGGGATTGAGGGGAATCTTCAACTGGCAATCTAGTGTCAACAGGAAAGGTGCCTCTCTTGCCACTGCATTTGGTTCAACCATGGCAAACGATCATATATTTCGCTACTCCAGTGATGGCCATTCCGAGCAAGGGTGCCTTTTACCTACTTGTCTGATTTGTTTGTGCCTTCACTGTCCCAGGGATTGGAGGTCAGGTATTTCCCTGATAAATAACTAATTCGCATTACCTTATCGGCTTATTTGTAAGGATAATCCCGGTACAACTGATAGTATTTGCCTTGCAAATTGGCCCTTGGATTGTCACAAATGTCTAGCACGGTTGGACGTTGACAACACGTGTTAGTTGTGGACAACTTGGCATCTCTCTTGGAATATGTTTGGTTGCAGGTTTGAGTTGTTGCTTTCCCTTTTGGCTGGTAATTAGATCTCAGAGTGTGCATGAGTAATTTGTAATTCTTAGCTTCTAGTAAAAATTTGCGGGGCTAATGGAACAGCCGTAGCCAACCATCGGCAGAGTTATTAACAGATAGTGATCTAATTCCCTGCTATTGAAACCTAAAGTTATCTAAACATAGATGAAACCTCCTAAACTATAGATTTGTTCTAAAATAATTTCAATAATGTTTTTGAGGATGCTGACATTAAACCACCCATTCTTTGTCATTTCCTTGCTAGACAGCTGCTCAAGGTGTTTAGAAATAGCCTGACAACCTTTCTTTTAATACTTGTCCATTTTCAATCAGGCATTCTACAAGTGGTAAAACCAATTGTGCTTCTCCCCATGTTCTCTTAGGGCCCGTCAGTCAAGATGAAGTGAAATCGAATGCACACTTGAACTCACCCATAAGGGAAATCCACAAAATCACATTATCATCATGGATCCTGCTTGGGATTTGAATCTTTGTTAATTGGCTATCCAGGGTGGATTCTAACTGGTCTCCGCAGAGATGAATTTTGGATTCTAGCTATCTTGGATCATACACCAAATTGATTTGCCGCTAGTTTGTCAAGTGAATTGAACTCTATGGTATATTTTGGGCCTTCCACACTTCCGTCGAAAGTACTGTGGAATTCAGAGTAAATGAAATCCACAAAATTGATTTCTACCTGTCATGGATTCTATTTGAAATTTGAATCTTTGTTATTCCACTTTCCAGGGTTGATTTTAATTTGTGTCAGCTGAGAAGAAATTGTATTCTACCTATCTCGGATATACACTAAAGTGATTGGCACCAGTTAGTCAATATGGAATTGAATTCTATGGTGTATTCCGGGCCTTCTACCATTATATTAAAAGCACTTTGAAATTCACCAGTAAATGTAATCCACAACATTGGATTCTACCTGTCACGGATTCTATTTGGAATTTGAATCCTTGTTAATTGGCTTTCCTAGGTGAATTTTAACTGGGATCAGTCGAGATGATATTGAATTCTACCAGTCACAGATTCTAGTGGGAATTGAATCCAACTAGACGAACAACTCCATAGCGTTCCCCAAGCCCACTCATGTTTCCAATTCCAACTTTAAACCCCTAGCGAACTCCAATTACCGGTCAATAACCGTTAGGGTAATTTCGTAATTCAATAATCAAGTCGCAAATCAGCTTCTAAACTCTTTCACAGTGTAAAACCCCTAGGGTTTAAGCTCTGCAGCTTCCATTTCGTTTCTCCGCAAAGAAATCATGGCCGCAATGCTCTTCGTTTCAAGAACTGCAGTCAGAACCTTAAATCGCTTCTTCCAACAATCTCCAACTGATCCTCTCTCATGTTCTCCGTTCGCAATCTCTCAATCGCTACGAACCCTTCACTCATTTGTTTTCCGGCGGTTCCATCTCAATAGCCATGAGAGTATTCATCCCTGCAATTCTAGGGGAATGGTAAGTTCCTCATTTCCCAGACATTATGCTGCAGAAGAGGTTTCTACTGCTCTTGATATCAATGATAATCGAGTCCCTGCAACGGTGATCACTGGTTTTCTGGGTTCTGGAAAGGTATGATTTCTATTTGGAAATCGTTCATTATGTTCGTCCTTTCATCTATAGTTCCTGTTTATTACAGTCTCTTAGTTATGAAATTTGATTCGAAATGTTGATTTTGCTAATTTGTGGTTTCTGTTTATCTTTGCTATATAGATTTCACCAATCTAATGCCAGCTGTTTCGATATGATGCCGACAATAATCTGGAATTCAATACTACTTGTAATTTGATTTGGGCTTTTTTCTATCCGTTACGTTCAAAGAATGAGCTGAATCTTCCTTTGTGGAAGCTCTTTAGTGTGAACTGGAAATTTTTGCGCTAAAAATGTTATCAATCTGCATCTCTTTCTGGAAAATGGGTACTGGAATCCCCATTTTATGATAAGGGATTAAATGTTAGATGAAGTATGTTATTCATACAATCCCAGTTTCTATCCTAAGGCGAACTTGTAAACCACGGACTTCCTTCGTAAGTTGATCAGCTATGAAATATTATAATAATTTTGGGAAATTTTTTTCGTAAGTACGTCTTATTTCTTCTATGATTACTGAGATTTTGATGACGGATAGGACTAGGCATTGAAAATTAAGCATCGTAACATCACATCACATCACGACTATTATGTTTTGTTGTGAATTGGTGATATGTGATGCTTGAATGGGTTCTAGCCCTAGCGAGCGTTTTGTTACTACAAGTTTCACAATATTGCTGTTGCTTTTGCTCCGAAGTTATGTAGTTGCCTGTTTTATGTTAGTTTTGACTTGCCAAGCATTATGATTTATACTCGGTCAACTTGTATAGTTGTTTTTATCTGTTCATCCTCTGGCTTATCAACTGAGGGTTAGCTCTCTGATCCTCCTTTTTTATGAGTATAATTTTGTTCCTGTTCCTGTTTTATCTTTCTTTTTCATTCCAGTACGTTTGCACACCTAAAAAGCACATAGGTTATTGACTTGATTATCTGTGGCAGACAACTCTCCTGAACCACATTTTGACATCTCAACATGGAAAGCGGATTGCTGTAATTGAGAATGAGGTAAATAAGTCTCCCAGGCTCCCAGCTTCATTCCCAATATTGCTTTGAAATATGATGAATTCTTTTTCTTGTATACTTGATAGCATATTTCATATTTGAATCATCTGCATAACTGGGAGATGTACTGTGCCAGTAATGTCATACTTGAGAAAAATGTTAGTTTTCTTCTACTTTTTATTAGTCTTCTTTGCAGTTCATTGGAGGGTATTTTTCAACTGGGCTATTCATCTGTCTGCTACTAACTAAAAAGTGAAATCATGAAAAAGTAAAGTGTAAAAAGGACTATATTATCTTGTGTTAATAAGATATTTTCTTCCTTTTCTTTGGCTTTAGACTAGGAGCACTGATGAGGTTTAATCTTTGTATAATATAAATCAGTGAGAGATAGAACTTTGTAGTTTGCTGTGGAGGGTTTGGATAATAATATTACCCAACCACACAAACATAGATGTTGATTTTCAACAATCACGTTGAACTATGTTCAAAGGGCAGATTTTCCTGCAAAAGTAAGCCAATTTTGATAAGATCAGAAGACTGGGTTAGTTATCAGGTTCTTCATGGCGAATTAGTTCTCTTCCTTTATTTGAATAAATTTTTTATTGACCAGAAAAAGAACTCAAACTCTGTAATTCTGCCTCTGTTCCTCAGTAGTTGAGAATTCTCATGCAGCAGGCTGTTCTTGCTTCTTCAACGAATGATTTGTTAGTTACTTTGTTTATTAATATTGCAGTTTGGAGAAGTGGATATAGATGGTTCACTGGTTGCTAGCCACTCTTCTGTTTCTGAGGATATTATTATGGTTAACAATGGCTGTCTATGCTGTACTGTAAGAGGGGATCTAGTCAAAATGCTTTTAAAGTTGGCCAAGACGAAAAGGGACCAGATTGATCACATTGTTATAGAAACAACAGGTATAGCTCTTCGTGCACTGAGAGCTAGGTAGATACGATAAACAAGTAATCTCTTATTTCTTTGTCATAAACCCTAAAATAAGCAAGGTGTTATTTAACTTCTTTGCAGGTCTTGCAAAGCCATCTCCTGTCATTGAGACATTCTCTACTGATGATCTTGTTGCCAAATATGTGAAACTTGATGGTGTTGTTACTTTGGTCGACTGTAAGCATGCTATGCAACATCTGAATGAAGTGAAACCTCGATGGGTGGTAAATGAAGCTGTAGAACAAGTGGCATATGCAGACCGTATCATATTAAACAAGGTAAACATAATTATATCTGGTAGATTGACATCTTCCTTCTGTCTACGTCCTCTGGAATTGTGAGGCTGGTACTATGGTTCCTTTTTTTGTGTTTAGCTGCCATGTTATTCTCTTTTACATATTTCCATCCACTGTTTGACAGATAGATTTGGTGAGTGAGGCTGAGTTGGAAGCTATGACAAAGAGAATTAAGGTTGGGACTCTGTTTAGGTGGAGGTTTAACCTATTATATGTTAAACTAAAGGGTGTTTTTCTCTCCTGATCCTGTTCTTGATATCACTTTTTTATTTCAGCATATCAATGCAATGGCGCAAATTAAACAAGCTAAATTTGGAGCTGTTGACATGGACTTTGTTTTAGGAGTGGGTGGATATGATCTTGACAGGTCACTGACTCATTTCTGTTGGTACTTCTGTTAATTGTGTGACATGTCCTTAGCAAATAAGTCTTGTCTTATATATCCAGTATAGCTGTATGAACTTCAACTGCTCAAAAACATGCCAAATCTATTGGTTTTGCAGAATTGAGTCTGAAGTTCAGGTGGATGTGGCCCATGGTACGACTTGTCATGGCAAGGATGGTCATGGTAATGATGTATCGTATTTTAGATCTTTTAATCCATCAGCTCCATGACTTCAATGGTAGTAGTTCTTTCTGATCAGTATGTATGTTCCATCCAAGTCAATTTTCCTGATTTTCTTTAGTTGGATGGTTTTTCTGCCAGAACACCATGGAGGACATCATCATGACCATGAGCATGATTCTGCAGTATCCAGTGTTAGTATAGTTTCTGAGGGTACTCTCGATTTGGATGAGGTTGTTATTCACACTATTACTGTCCCAACAATGCCTTTGATCTTTTGTTGTTCCCTGTTGCCATCTGAAATATAATGCCTTAAATTCGTATTTTGCAGCTTAAACTGTATAATTGTCTCTGATGTTTTCTTCGAGGTCCTCAATGTTGGTACTCCAACTAATCAAGCTTTGTTGCTTGCCTTGTAGCTTAACGACTGGCTGGAGAGACTGGTTGATGAGAAAGGAGAAGATTTGTACAGAATGAAGGGTGTTTTGTCTGTAGAAGGTTATGATCAGCGTTATGTTTTTCAGGTATTCCTTTGCCTTTACTCCTGTCATTGTTTCTTCACAAAATTAAATTGTACCGCATGCATAGTTGGTTTAGCATCATGATGTTATGCTGTTCTCCAGGGCGTACATTCCACCCTTGATGGCTGCCCATCTAAAGCATGGGGTCCGGATGAGAAACGGATAAACAAACTTGTGTTCATAGGAAGAAACTTAGATGAAGCTACCTTGAGAAAAGGTTTCAAGGGTTGTTTGGTATAAATGCTCATGTCAGATGCTGCGGATAGGAAGAGTGAAATGCAATACTAGGTTGTGTTAAAGCTTCCATCAACATCTACACTTCCCTTGAGGGAATTTAGAGGAACTGGACCAAGAACTTATACATAGTCATACAACATTATTTCAAGTGTAAAGATGAGTTCCTAGGATCTCATCATCTGTTGGGGTCTTCTGTGTAGCAGCATGTAATGACTCGGCCGTTGGCAATTGATTCCAGGATGATGATATATGGCAAGGGACGATTTCTTTCTTGCATTTGATAGGGTAAACATGAAAAATACGATCATTTGTGGCGTGGATTTTTCACTAGATAAACACACAAACCTCTCTCTCTTATTGTATTCCGCGTTTAAAACTTACCCTTTTGTCTTTTCATTGTTATTTTGAGGGTTAAAAGCTGATCCAAGGATAAAAGGCAGCATCAAGCTTCCACTTATGTGGGGTCCGAAGCAGGGCTGACCACAAATGGTCTACAGTATGCAGCCTCACCTTGCATTTTTGTCAGGCAGAAAAAGAGGTGAGGTTAAAATACGTAAGGATGCTACCGTAGAAAAACGAAGTTGCACTGATAGATCAATATATTAAACAATGAGAGTTTGCAAGCAATGTCAATGGGCTTCGACCAGGACTTATCTGTGATATGTTAGTGAATGTTTCTGGTTAGCAGTAAATGGGCAGCAACTGATTTCCATGGAAAAAGGATTTCTCTGTGAAAAGTCTTTTACACCTTAATCACCAAAGACCCAAAACATTTTCACGGAGTAAATTTTTTAGGCATTTTTCGTTCTTCATTTTCTAAAATACTTTCCAAGGATAATTTCTTTTTTCGCGGAAATCAATTTCCTGCCAACCTAACAGGCCTGAGAACTGGGTTAATAATCTGTATCAGTTATAAGAAACTATGTAACATCTGCTCTTGTGAATGATTAAAACTTTGTGCAAAGCTTTTCTAACTTCTTTACCTGTCAGAAGTAGGCCAAGATTATCCAATCAAGAAGATCTTGGGTGCCAATCTAAGATTGGTCTGTCAGATAAGTGATTTGAATAGCCTAATAGATGGACCCGAAATGTACTTAATGATTTTGGAGGACATTGGAATGGAACCTGTTAAGAGATTGTTTGACGAGTTCAAGGAACCATGATATCAAAGAGAGTTGCACTAGAAAGAATCATTCTTACATTTTAGTAAATTTAGGCAAAAATTTTGTAAGATCAAACCCATACCTACGTGCAAAAAATACTCTCATCGAATACTTGTACCCTATTTTTTTTTCTGCTCAGGGATATTTATAATTAAAAAAACAGAGATTAGAAACATCAGATGAGTGTGGTTTTCTTTGTAAAAGAGGACAGCCTTGGTGCACGAAGCACCTGCATATAAAGGGTCTGGAAAAAGGGCAGACTATAAGGGTCAATAATATACAGCCTTATCTTATTTTTGGCAAGAGACTGTTTCTACGGCTTGAACCTGTGACTTCTGTTTTAGTGTGGTTTTCTTTGTATAAAATAAATATGAGAAGCTGAACAAGATACACGACTTCGATAAAGAAATAGTCTAGGTCTACAATTATCAAGACATCTTATTTATGTATTTTCTTTGTTTTTATCCATTTGGATGCAGACCAATGAGCAACCTGTGGCCGATCAGTTGAGAGGCTCTCTGCATCACGGTGGTAGAGTGCCTTTGCTCATTCTTATATGTTTTAAGGCTGCCAGTAGCAAAGGAAAACTCACAATCCAGGAATAACTTAATTCCTGGTTTATTACCTTCGTGCTAAATGAAAGGTGAAGACGTGCTGTATTTGTTTTTATTGAATTTTCTCCATTACGGAAACACAAATGGACTGACGTTTCAATGATCCAGACCATTTATCTGTTAGATCCTGCCATTGATGGATCATATATAAAATATTGTAGAGGATCTATTATTGAATACACACATTTACAAGTCGATTTCTAACCGTGATTTCCGAATTGTGATTATACATATTAGTGCTATTACTGCTAGTAATTCACGGTAAATCATTAATCATCAACTAGATAGGTCCACAAGATCAACTAATAATGTCCTTAAAATTGGAGATCGTCGCGATGATATTTGTATTTCTTTCGTTTATTACTTGTATAACTAAGGGTAGCTCGGTGCACAAAGCTTCTGCATATACAAGGTTCCGAGAAGTAGACAGTTTTACCTTGTATTTTGCAATAGGTTATTTTCAAGTGGCGACAACTCAACCATTGCGCGAAGGCTCTCCTTCTGATCATTTTTTCTCCAAACCAAGGAGGATAAGAAATTTTAGTCCTAAAAAACAAGTGAATATAGCAGCTACCAAACTAGCAACAAGTACGAACGAAATCTTAAATGGTGCACCAGCTGATTTTGCCGGAGGGGAAGCTGGTCCTTCTAAAGAAACCGGTGGACTGCTTGGAGCTAAGTGGTGTGAATATATCGGCGTCGGAGCCGGAACCGGCGAAGGTATCTCTACGACTTTTGCATCGGCGACGGAAATGCAGATGCAATTCTACAGGCGCTTATAGGAGCGGTAGAAACTCCACATGCTCATGGAAGGCTAAAAGCCTAGTCAATTTCATTTTAGATCCAAAATCATTAGTACCCTGAAAACAAGGGCAAGATAACTGGGGCGTAATTTTCTTAAAATATTTCATACCGTAAATTTTTTTTGAGTTTTATCCGTAATTCAATTTCAAGGCCTAAAACATTTTCTACGACCTATTTCTTTTTCCGGATAAATTAACTTCCGTCTAAATATGCACTAATAGAAAATATTTTCCTATTAGTTAACCTAATCTGGAATTTGTTTCTTTTTAGGAGTGCAAGTAAGACTTGGATTCTGCGCTTGTAAAAAAATAATAAAATAGTATAGTAATTGATTGTTCCACAAACAGGAAAAACAAAGGAAATCTGTAATGGGTCCAGAAATATGATCCCACTCTTCTGACCGATCCAAGCCATTGATCTTGGAGATCATGTTATGGATAAGCCATATATGCACCAAATGTCTAACTCATCTAATAACTGGCCTCTAGTTTTGGCCTTCAAATTAATGAACTTAGGAGACCAATGCAAACGTGTACTGATGATCAAAACTGGGCCCAACTAATATATGATCCACCAGATCAACGATCAAGGGTTGTAAACATAAGGCCTTCGGGTGCTCACCTTCTGCCTGAGTTGGAATTGCATAATAGGACAAAGTGATTCGATTGAATTGACCAAATAAATCTGACTAAATACAGTTTCTTATCACTCGCCCACCTTCTTGGATGTTGAAGCAGAGCATTTCTGCTGTCAAATTTCTCTGAAATCTTCATAGGCTTCATCTGCAATTGAAGGACAAGCCTTCTGTGATTCTGTCCATGGCTTCTGATCCCAAAGGTAAGCGTTTGAATTCTCCTTATTGTCTCTCCTCCATGAAAATTCTTTTCCTTTTTCCTTCTCTATCAAGTTGATTTCTCTTTTCTGCACTAAAACAAATGCTGCAGTTGGATTTATCTTCAGATGCAATCTGGGCTTTGTCACTTGTTTTCATTTGAATTTGTATTCATGTCATCTTCATGTCTCGGAATTTCTTATCAGATTTACGATTTTTAAAAGGAAATTTCACGGATTCTGGTTTCCAGCTACGTTAACCAAATTTATTCCTAGAGTTAAGGTGCCCAGAATGATTCATGCAGTCCATTTTCTGGTCTCAGTAACTCTGGGGCCACAAAAATGGACGAATTGGAGTCCTCCAATTGGTGGGTTCTGGACCATGGTCCAATAAGTGGAGTCCAAATGAGGATCAGACCTGAAACAATTTCTTCTAAGCTTCTTCCATTTGATTATCTGTTTCTTTCTTGACTGATTTTCCATTTTTATTACTTGTCTGAATTTTCAGGATTAGCTATTGTTGTCATGGGAGTTAGTGGCTCTGGCAAATCGTGAGTCCTTTATCCCCATCAATGACTTGAATTTTCACTAATGGAAGTGGATGCTTGTGCTTTTCTGATTTTGTTTAATTTTTCGTCAGCATTATCTGTTCTTATCTATTTCCTTGGATTCCTGGTGAATTCGGCTACCCAAATGCCAAATTTGAGTATTTCTCACGTAATTTACAACTTGGGTAGTTTTGTACTTGGTTGAAGTAGGCTTCAGGGTGCTTTAACACTCAGTATTTTTGCATGGACTACCTTAATCCACTATCTTAGTGAGTTATTTCCTGTTTCGACTTTCGAACTTTCTGCTAATTCAATGGTTCCAACGGCAATATAATTTGTTTAGTTCACTCCTTATTTCACCAATATTTATTTAGTTGTTTTATGTAGTTCAATTGCATTTCTAATCTTCTGAAAAAGATTGTCTTCGAGTACTGTTTTCGGTATGTACTTCTCTAATATGCTATACAATTCTTAACTTGAATTGCTAATTGCAGTACTGACTGCTAGTTTTTGTCGTATAATGTATCTTCATTAGCAGATATATGTATGGAGAGAATGTCTCTGTTTATTTTGCTAAGCTTTCTATTTCTGCCAGTTAAAAGTTAAGCACATGATCTGGTATAAAACTTAACTGCAGACTCTTGCATGTATCTTGAAGTGATGCTCCAGAAAGGATGTTGTTAGATATTTTTTTTAAAGTTATATTGTGATATAGTAATGCTTCAACAGCATTCATTTTTGCCTTGTCTTTTCCCATCTTGATGTTATTATGATCTTAATGTCTCCTAATGTCTCCCGCTGTTTAAGTGAAGTGGTCACTGTAGGATTACCATTCAACCCAAAAGCTTAAGTTGATAGGAAGTGGACCAATAAAATTTATATGTCTAACACACTCCCTCATGTGGAAGGCCCCTTTTTGGTCTGTTGCATGTGAACCATTAATACAGGTGGTCTCAAGATTCAAACTCACAACCTCTTGGCTAGTAAAGATCTGATACCGTGTTGGATTACCACTCATCCGGAAATCTTAAGCCAATGGGAGGTGGACCAACAAAATTTATATGTCTAAGAAACACCTTTTGCTTCTGTATTTTTGTTGGCATTGAAAGTGACTATTGAATTTTTCTCTTGTTTAGGCCTGAATGACTTGGTGTGTTGTCGTGGTTGATTGAAGACATGCTTAACCTAACTTGATTGTTGAATGAGCTAAGCTTATCATTACCATCTAACCTTTTGTAACATGGGGTTGTACCCAATAAATTTAGTTTTGGTGTTTTGTACAGCCAACCACTAGACCAATGGCTTATGCCACTGGAGGTCCTTTCAAAGCTTCAAAGAGCATAAACTGCATGGAAATTTTGTTGCTTCTTTCCTGTATCCACTACCAAAATGCACTTATGAAGTTGTTGCAAGCAGCTCCTCTTCCTTGATTCTTCATTATTACAATTTCATGATATTCATACAGTACATGTGAGAGATTCCGTTCAGTATATGTTCCTCTATAGGTTGCTGGTTTAGAAACTACTGTTACTCTGTTTAACAGAAAAGTGTTGCTTATGCCTTGAATTAGGGGAAAAACTCAAAAGAATTGCTCTCTCTATTGCTGGGTTTTTCTCTCATGCATTCTGGTTCTTTCGAACTTCCGTGCTCTTTCTGTGAGCTTTTCTCTAATGCATTCAAATTCTAAAAGATTTCAAGCACGGTGCATCTTCATTTTGTGCAAGCCCTTGTCATTTGGGCTGAATCCTATAATAAGGCAAAATGTCCATCTTTCATGAGAATTACCATTGAGTGCTGAACTGTCAATAGCTTTTCACTCTCCAAAGTTTCTTTCCTATGAAGAAAGTATGCCTAGTACTTAATTATTTTGGCTAATTCTCGGCAATCTGTTGTGCAAATACAGAATGGCTGCTTTTTCTGTTGTGTCCGCTGTATTCTAAAATGAGAAGAGTAGACTTTTGTTTCCTATTTGGTTTTCTTTCTTCAGTAACTTTTTTTAAGTTTATAACATGCAAGATGATCTATTACGGTTGCTGAAGCATTCATGCCTGATATCTGTGACTACTGCAGACCGTTAAGTACCCATCTGCTTTTAGCTTGCTTGATATCTTCAAGTTCTCTGACATTGTCTGGATCTAACAGGACAATTGGTGAGATGCTTGCGAAGGCCACTGGTGGTAGATTTATTGATGCTGATGATTTCCATCCACAAGCAAATAAAGGTCATCTATAAACTAATGCTGCTCTATCTTTAGAAACCATTATCTTCAAAATATGATAATATTTGGGCTTAGTCTAAAAATTTGAAATGCACGTCTTCCTACACAAAAATTATTTTGCATATACAAAGATTACTAAAGATATTTTACCTCAATGTTCACAAAGGCCAAATGACTCGGACTAGGTCTTCCAATGAATATTGAAGTGATGGGTCAATAAAAAGGTATCCAACATCATTGGAAGCCAGTCGAGCTTCTCTCACTCAGACTTAACTTGAGTGTGTGTTCAGTCTAGGAGAGAGCCAAACCATTTGAACTTGTTTAAGTACTTGGTTCATGCAGAACTCCTTTAGCAATTAAGTGAACTCGACATTAGTCAGATGTCCTTTCAATTTCTTTCTTCCACTTTTGGTCTTACAGAAACATATATACTGGTCAGGTATGGCAACTTGCAACTTCTGCCACCTCAAACTGAACAACGTGAGAGACCACCAACCTAGCAAGTTGTCATTCAAGGTCACAGGGTCTTATGTGCAGTAATTTAAGTGACTTAACAAATCACGCATGTCCTGCTTTGAAGCCCCTAGTCTGCTTAGAGTGAATCCCATTATTCCCTGAACACCTTCCATCCTTACAGATTGTTAACAAACAAATCTTGGGTAATTGTCTTGCCCAATGTCACTTGTTGCTTACTGGTTGCCCGAGGTTGCTAATCATTGCTATTGGGTTTACTCTGACTGAACTGTCTAAATCCATAACTTGCCTCTAGAACTCCCAAGCCAGGAACCATGAAGCATGCCAAAGTATCTTATCTATACTTCCACTGTTTTAATACAATGTGCTATGCCGATCAAAGCGAGACATCTTTCTTAATTTGTCACTCATCGACGGAGCTGTGTTGTGTATCCTAACAACCATTTCATCTTATTCTGATACTGAACTCCTTGATGATTTTTTTTGCTATATTAACTTCCATTTTCTTTGTTCTTCCAAATACAGCAAAGATGAACAAAGGAATTCCCCTAACCGATGAAGACCGAAGACCATGGCTCGAGACACTACGTGACACTATCAGAATAAATATGGGTGGTAGCAAAACTGTGATTCTAGCTTGTTCAGCTCTGCGGAAGAAATACAGAGAGATTCTCAGAACAGCAGACATGGATTATCAGTCAGGGAACTACACTTGTGGGGTAAAATTCATTTTGTTGGAGGCTCCAGCTGAAGTGATTGCAGCTAGGCTCAAGAGAAGGGCAGATGAAGGAAAGCATTTCATGCCAGCCACCTTACTGCAATCTCAGTTAGACTTGCTTCAAATCGACGATGCTGAAGGGATAATCAAAGTCGATGCAACTCTCACTCCTCAGACAATTGTAGATAGAATATGTTCTCGGATTTTCTAATTCATGCCATGGGAACTATTCTTACAAAGGATTTCTGAACTCTTATTACAATACCTCATGTATTTAAGCCGTCTACAAAGAATCCTGCCCACCTTCTTCTAGGAATTACGCTTTAAGGTGGTCATACTTGTAGGCCATGGTAGACACAGGCCCAAGGGGGTCAATGGACCTTTTCGCCCATGACTATCATTGTTAGTGACAAGGGAATGTACGATTATGGTGCCAAGTTGATTGACTTTAAAAATGTTTCACTGAAATACTATGAGAATTTAAACAAAACAAGCTCATACTTGTGGGTCCTAATTTTTGCCTGTGTGTATATGATCTGGGCAATCTGGCATTGAAGCCACTTCTGATCGAACAATACTTCTTCATCGATCCATTATCTTTTTGGTTTATCTATCAAATCTCGTTTTTGGCTCACATTTTCACAAGATAATCTCATAATCGTGACTTTTGCTGGTAATCGATACATCAGTCTTTAATAACTTGATTAAGGAGTATAAGTATCAAAGGTGTTGATGATATCTAATCATAATATCAAAGGAAGATGTGATACATTGGACGCTAACCATCTACTTGCTATGAATTATCTATTTTCTTTTGTTCTCTCTGCAGCCTTCTGAACAGCCCATTTTCCATTTCATATAAATAGCGACTAGGATAATCGATCGAGGCATTTTTTTTGTGCATTGGCCCACTTAAGATGCGGCTGAAAAAGATGATTGATTCCGATCACTAATATACTTGCCCCATGTGTACTTATTGACGCTTACAAGTCCATATACTAATCTACACGCGCAAACACCATTAAACTCATTATATAAAGTCTCACATGGAATTAGTGTGATATAGTAACTAACGACACTTATGGGAAGATCAAGTTGTGGTATTACTCCTTTGCAGTGAACGATTAAGATCTATCAGCTTCACATTCATAGACGGTTTTCATACGTCGATTAGTGGGACCCATTGCATTTCCCGGACTTGGTAAGAGCCCGACAAACCCAAAGAAGTCCAACGGCTAGTTTTTGAAAAAAATAGGGTTCCAGGGAACATAGCCGTTGCCGTACATATTGTAACACTAGAAGCTTAGGAAGAAGCATCTTCATATAAATCACCGAGTACCCAAACAGTCTCATTTATCAAAAAGCGATACGAAATTCTCTCTTAATTTCTCTCAGAGAGATCTCCCAAAAGCTCTCAATTTTCCCTCCCTAAACTCTCTCTCTCTCTCTCTCTCTCTCTCTCTCTCTCTCTCTCTCTCTCTCTCTCTCTGGCTTTTTCTTTTGATCATATTCTGTTCTGGTTCACTTTCGGTTTTTGGTTTTCTTTCTTCTTCTTCTTCTTTTTTCCCTTTTTTTTTTCTTTCTTTTGCTAACATAATGGATGCAGGGTCATTGTCTTCTTCAATGTCTTCTAACAAGACACAGTCCAGGCTTCCTCTTCAAGAACACATCTTCCCGAAGCACCCACTTAATCGTACATATGTAAGTTGATCGATTTCAGAAAAGGGTTTCTTTTTTGTGTACATTGGGATGATTTTCTCTGATGTCTGTTATGTGGATCTGTTCTGGTTCATTTTGTTTGGATGGTGAGAATGGAGCACTAGGGTTAGGGTTTTGATTGTAAAAAAATGAATTCGATTGATGCGTTTGATTGGAAAGATATGATTAGAGTAATTTCTATTGTGTGGGGATCGGTTCTATTTCACTGAAATTTCTTTTTCGTTTTTTATTGGAAGAAATGGAGAATTGGGGTTAGGGTTTTGATTGGAAGACAATGATTTGATCAAGAGTTTTGATTGGAAAGAAATGATTAGGATAATTTATCTTATATCTTCTATATGGATCTCTATCTTCCTGCAATTTCCTTTTATCTGTGTTTCCAAAATATGTATGTTTTTTTCTTCCTTGAATCTGCTTATTCTTAGTCAGAAGCATGGACTTTTGTTTCAGAGAACTCCTTCCCATCATTCATGAGACCTTTTTTGTTGTTAACTTGACTCTTTGCTTTAAAGTTATGTTCGTTTGGTAACTAGACTTCTTAATTTTGGCTCATGAGACTAATTGGTATTAATTCTAGTTATTTCCAACAATCTGACTAGGTTAATAGGTTCCTCGTCTTTTATTTGCTATTTTGATTTATTTGATCCTCTCTACCATATCAGTTATGTTTTCCATTCCTGATCATTGTCTTTGAAAATGTGCAGACTGACAGATTTATCCCAGATAGATCTGCAATGGATTTTGACCTGGCCCACTACTTGTTAATGGAAGCAAAGAGAGGAGAAAAAGAAAACAAATCAATTGGCTCTCCTGCTAGGGAGGCTTACAGAAAGCAGCTGGCAGAAACAATGAATATGAACAGAACCAGAATCCTTGCTTTCAGTAGCAAACCTCCTTCCTCAGAAAGCATTTTCAAGGAATCCTACTCAGATTATGTTCCCCCTCATCAAACAAAATCGAAACCCAGGAGGTACATTCCACAATCTGCAGAGAGGACATTAGATGCTCCAGAGATTGTAGATGACTACTATTTAAATTTACTGGATTGGAGCAGCAGTAACATACTAGCAATTGCTCTGGGAAATACAGTCTACCTGTGGGATGCTTCAAATGGGTCTACTTCAGAACTTGTAACTGTGAACGATGATAATGGTCCAGTCACTAGTATTAGTTGGGCTCCTGACGGACAGCATATTGCTGTAGGCCTGAATACTTCTGAGGTTCAGCTCTGGGATTCAACTGCCAATCGAAAGGTATATGTTCGAGTCCTTGATAGTTTTTCATACGATAAAACATTTTCTTGATGATCAATATACTGATTTTGTTAATCCTTTTCGTTTCTTACAGTTGAGAACTCTGCAAGGTGGGCACCGAGGTCGAGTTGGGTCTCTCTGTTGGAACAACCACATTTTAACCACAGGAGGAATGGATGGCTTGATTATCAACAATGATGTCAGAATAAGAAATCATATTGTTGAAACATACAGAGGGCACGAGCAAGAGGTTTGTGGGCTAAAGTGGTCGGCATCGGGCCAACAATTAGCAAGTGGAGGAAATGATAATCTCCTACACATTTGGGACAGATCTCTGGCCTCTTCTAACTCTCCAACTCAATGGCTTCACAGACTTGAAGACCACCTGGCTGCTGTAAAAGCTCTCGCCTGGTGTCCCTTTCAGAGTAATCTACTTGCTTCTGGTGGGGGTACTGGTGATAGGTGCATTAAGTTCTGGAACACCCACACTGGCGCTTGTTTGAATTCTGTTGATACTGGCTCACAAGTCTGCTCTTTGTTATGGAGCAAGCATGAAAGGGAGCTGCTGAGCTCTCATGGGTTCACTGAGAATCAACTCACTTTGTGGAAGTACCCTTCTATGGTTAAGATGACAGAACTTACTGGTCACACTTCCAGAGTCCTCTTCATGGCTCAGGTATACCTCTATTTGTTTTATCTTTAATAGAATCTTAAGTTATCAGCAATTGGTTTTCTTGTGCTCTTTTGTTCTGGTTTTGTTGTTTTTCTGACGTCTTCTGTTGAATTGTTTCCAGAGCCCAGATGGATATACAGTAGCCTCTGCAGCTGGAGATGAGACATTGAGATTTTGGAATGTCTTTGGAGCCCCTGAAGTCGCCACAAGGCCGGTGGCCAAAACTACAAATAATGTGCCATTTGCAAACTTCAATCACATCAGGTAAGATGTTTGTGAGATGAATGGGGTTCAGTTTTTGTTGTGTGGAAAAGTCGTCTCATGGTATATGTTTTTTAAATCAAATGCACAGTTGGGTTATATAATTACTGTAATTATTGTTTCCACAACTTATGAAATTAATTATAATGGAAATAATTATATAAGACTCATGGGGCATGTGAATGCCTAATGCAGGTGATGCCTGAACCAAATGTGCACGCGCCGAATCCTCCTTGTGGAATGGGTTTGAGTCTTCTAACTCATTAAATGAAAATAATTTCCCTCCGAACTATCTTTTCTGCCTTCTTTTTCTTACCCTTTTTAGTTGTTTTCTCTTTGTAAATCAAAACGATTTTTACTATTTAGAACGTCGTCATATCGATCTTTTTGAAATCATGGTTTCCTAAAGTTCTTCTTCATAAATTTTTTCAAATATTTCGCTATTTACTAAAAGGAATTTTGCAAACAACTAGCAACTTTTTTCAAGAAAACTATTTGCCAACTGGATCTATATTATATACTAACAATTTGGTAAAATCTGGCTCCACCAAATCCAACATATATTATTGTCAATAAATCAACTCTACTTGGCTTCTTGCCACAATTCTTTCTGCCGATGGAGGGACGAACGAACCAAGATGGAGCTGCGGACGAGGTGGACATACTGTTATGCTGTAAATACAATTTTGTAAACAATTGTTGGTGATCATATATGGTGTATCTTTCTTTTGATCAATTGTGGATCAGATTTTGCCCGTGGTTTTTTTCCCTTCATCTCGAAGGGTTTTTTTGCCACGTAAAAGATTTGGTGTATTTCTCTCCCTTCATCTTCTTGTTTTTCCATTCAGAGTCCCAGAATGAAAAATCCAACAATAATCATGTAGACATCACCTCATCCAGAGCAGATTGATCAAACAACTACTATCATTGACCAATATGTAGATTAAACTTAATCGAAGTAGAATGAGACTAAACGAGCCATCCGATTCCAACAACCAAAGTAGCTTCAAAATTTTGTTTGCCAAGTTCCTGCTCAACTTGTTCACGTCTTTGGCACCACGACGAAATGGATTTCAGTCCGCAATGGGGATAGACTTGTGGATTTGTGCTTCAGTCTCGAATGAGCTCAAGCTTCCCAGTAATCTCTACATGATCAAGTTTTCAGTTCCACCATGGTCGCTTAGTGTGAGGCTGTCGGACCATTAGAAAACCAAGAGCAGCAAGGGAAGGATTTTAAGTCTAACAAGCCTAAACAATTCAGAATCAAGTAGGATTGATCAAGTTTCTAATCCAATATTTTGCTTAAAAGATTGTAAAAATTTCACTTAAGCTTAGCACTTGTTTACTAAACTTACTGATCAAGAGGCTAATCATCTTAAAACCTTACCAAAAGTTGGTCACAGATCATGGTACCTCTTCTAATTACGCTTGAGGTTTTAGTTAAATTTCTCTTTTATTGTGGAAGATCTCAAGTAGATTTAAGAGTTTGATTATGCTTCTAAAAAATTTGCTTCATTACACTTTTCTCTAGAAAAGGGACAAAATAAAACAAAATTGTAATACCTTTTATGGGCCACATTAAGAGTCAACCCACATACTTTTTATGGGCCAGAAGTAAACAGTTCAAAACAAGGAAATTACTCCGACCAAGGTGATACGAGCAAAGATGCCAAACTGTTAGAAAGCACATACAAGATTTTCGTTAATGGCTGGTAAACTTTTGTTTTAGCCCCTGCAATTTCTTTACAAACTCCGAGAAGACTACACAGCAACACCAATCAGCAATTCCGCACTATTCACTCCTTACTGAGAAAATAATTTAGTACATCCACACTCCCTGTCATTGCTAAACACCACATTCTACTGACGTGTAACATCTCTCTTAAGTTTCCAACTACAGAAAAAGTCCAACTGATCTCTCATGATCACCAGATGATACAGAAGCAAAGATGAAGAAGAAAAGCTCGAGTGATTTCTTAAGGTTGAAGTGTTTTGTGTATGCTATACAGATTCCATGGCCATACTCAAAAAGTATTACCAAATACGCAAATTGTAGATTTTACTCCAGAGACGTAAATCGCTAAGGGAATTGCCGCCTGTTGTATGTATCTTCAGGCACAAAAACTGGTTGAGTGCCATTCGGGGGCTGTGGGGGGTACTGGGGGTGTGCCATTGCAATACCTTGGGTGTTCTGAGGACCCCAGGGATTTGCTTTCTCAGCTGAAAGCAAAGTCAGGTAATAAATGATCCCCAGAGAAACACTAGCAAGTGACAACAGTGATCCTCCAGAGAAAACTCCAGCCTTGACCACGAAACAGTAGTTGCCAAAGTACATCCGCTCTTCGCCACGTTGATCGTTCAGTGCAGCTCCAGTCAGCAACAGGAGAAATGCTATTATGAAAGTAACCCTGCGTGACAGTAACATCCACAAGCATCATGTATTGGAAATAATGATTCATAAAGCAGTTCCAGTTATAACCAAGTGAACGCACTGTTCCACTATTTTCTTGGAGACAAACAGTGGTTCAACAAGAGAAGCACGAGATGTAAAATATCCTACATTCTAATGCCAGAATGCTGAACAGCAATCCCTTCATAACATAAGAAAAAGAAGGTCATGAATCCTTGTATCAATGCAGGTTAGCCATTAAGGAGAAACCACAATCTGCAAATGGATAAGAAAGGGTTCGTAAAAGGAGAAACATATAGAGAACAAAAAGATTCACATGATCAAGAAGCAACCATTAATTTGCATATAATATTATAATCATCCGTCACATTTAAACTTTAACTTTTACTTAAAGTTTTGGACCACTCTAAGAATTTCCAGTGAAATAAGAAATGCAAATATCATTTGCCTGACATGACAAAGGACCAAGCTGCAATGCCTGACATGCAGGCATTCAAACTTTAAGAAAGTCTACTCAACACCCATGTGAAAGTTCCTCCAGTTATTCCCATCTGTCACTCGAATTCAGAGATATACTTTTACTATTTCTTAACATGATGATTGGGAATTCATTTAGTTTCTCATGAGATTTATGTATAACATGATCAAACTGCTTCTATAATTTAGCATGCTGTAAGATGCTACAGAGGTTTATTTTGGAGAATAGAACCTAAAGCAACACTGTTCCAGTTCTTTCAGAGATCACATCCAGAGGATACTCCTTTAGATGCAAATACTGCCACCTAAATGTCAAGAAAGTAGTGCATGAAACGGAACAATCCCATGTAAATGTCACATCTTCTTACTAATTTAATATTATGGATAAGACTTGCTCATTATTGCTGAGTGCAATCACACTAGAAGGTGAAATACATTTTCTATGAAAGGGAACCAATTTTCAGCATTCTAAAATTTCTATGTAGCAAGTTTGATGAGATCAGACTATATAAATAGCGGTAGTATACAGACTGCTTGCACATAGAAATCACTTAGTTCCAAAAGTCTTTTTTGTGTTAGCTGTTAGTACCTGAAATTTCCAAAGAAGTCTGAAAATTGGACACAAACAAAGGTCAACAAGTAATACAAAGCTCAATTTCCCAATGCATTTCATTACTGCAAATTTAGAAGAATAATGTACTGTTCACTAAAACATGAGAAGCGGTGGATATGACAGAAATCCTGACTATCTTGTCCAGTCTTCGATGCTTCATGCATGCATAAATGCAGGTTAACATGATGCATGTGCATATTTTTTCAAAATAAGGTGAGGTGCATGGCAAACAATACTATTTATTTGATAGGCACTTCTCTGGATGGCCACATGGTAAAATTGTCCCTACTTTTGCGAAGTCCTTTTCCGGGTGGAGGCTTTGCCAATGAAAATGGACTAGTGGCTTTATATTTTCCTAATCATTCATTGAAAGGGTTATATAAAATGGGGCTGATTTGGATGAATAGATTGTTCAATGGAGTTATTCAATTTTATGTATGCGTTTTGTAGGCTTAAACAAATCCTCATCTCCTACCAACAATTAGGCATGGTGTAAGAGAAAAAGAGGGGGGGGGGGGGGGGGGTGTGTTTGGGTGTGTGCACGAGAAGAAGGAAACAGAAAACCAATGTACGATGGGCACTTCACAGAAAGCGAGAAACGAAAAAGCAAATGAGATTATCAAGTTGTATACACAAGAAATAAGATTCACATTCCAGTTCTAGTCTAAATGAAACTTACCAGGATACCACAAAGCAGACCAATGCTATCATCCAATTGGAACTTGAAGGATGTGGATGTTGTTTGCAACAAATGCACCCAGCTGCCGTGTTAATGACAATTTGGGCCACCATAAGAGCCACTCCTGCAGTTAATCCCAGAGCTAAGGCTGGGCTTCTTGGGTATGTACAATTACCATTAGTCAATTGAACATCAGAAACCTGCAGGATTAAAACACAATATTAACTCAAGCAAGATAGTTGATAACACCAAATTTCAGAAATATGAGCTTGCCAATGAAAATTTTACAATACAGCAGGAACGAAGCCGCATAAAAAAGCATAACATGAAAATCATAATATCTGAAACAGATAAAACTTTCAAGTTATAACTGAATAAGTCAGAGGTTTCAAAAAATGTTTTAAGACTTAAATTAGAAACATTCACTTAGGCGGTGAAATGTGTAATCAATGTAAAGAGTCAGTTATTGAATCATTACCTGTGGCGAAGCTAAAGAAACTTTTGCTGCCCAAGTGAATGTAAGTCTAAACTGATCCAGATTTTGAATTTTTTTATTTACTCATATGTAAAGATCAGCTTGTCAGTTCAATGATTAGCCAACCAGTTATTAGTGCCAGTTTTGGTATTTGATCTATTCAATATGTAAATCACCTAAAACCTGGTGGCCATGTCTAAGATGGTTTTTTTATCACGTGTAAACAGCTTCCCTTTAGTAGTGTCATCACACAAAGCGATTAACTGCATCACACATGTGCAAGCATTTGGCAAATAACGATCTAAATTCTACTCTTGGAAGCATAAGTGGTATGTGTTCTTGCAAGTTTTGAAAGATAACAGAATGAATGCTGCATCTATTCTGTTTTGTTAGATGATTTGATGGCCAATTACAAGTTGTGACCAATAATTACAAAAGATAAAATTGCTTTTATCTCCTTGCTCTTTGCAATCCTTTAGTGATCTCAATAGACTGCAGAGAAGGAAGAGCTAGAAAACCCGTCTGCCATCAGAACACCACCAGAATCACAGTGAATCTACAATGACTCAATACAGTATCTGCAATACATAATTCGCATAGTATATATACTGCCCTACACATGCCATGTGATGGACAAATTCTTCAATGTAAATCTATAATTTGGCTTATAAAGGTACAAGAAAGTTATCTATCTATAACTAGGTTAAAGAAACATGACAGTATTGATAATGACTTGCTACCATGGTTGCATCAAAGAACTGGATGAATTTCAATCTGCTGCATATTATTCCCTGCTTGAGAGAAAGGACTAAGAGGCCAGCACCAGCAAGATGGGAGCTAGCTTCAGCTTGGTGAGAGATCTGATCATGCAGTTGGTTGTTTACTTCCAGCAAGGAATGAATCTAAGCATGCTATTAAATGGACATCACATGTGCTTACATTTTTATCCATCTGTTGTGACTAATTCACATCTTGCTATAAGGTGGGCATTCCCTTTTACTAAATTGTATCTTCCCTCTTGTCTCTTTCATCTCAAGAGGTTACAGAGGAGTTATGATAAATAGCAAGTAGCACAAGCAGTAAGACTATGTGGTGAGATGAGGAAACCAACAAACTGAAAATAAGAAGCTAAGAAACTCTATGGCTGCACTGAAACTACATTTCTGCTAGTAAGTGCAAGAATCATGCTAGTTTCACTTGCTGCCACCAAAACAAGGACTGAATGCATGCAAAATGGCACCAATTGAGGGAGAATGTTCAAGAAGCTTCCACCAAAAGGAAAAAAAAAAGGGAAGAAAGAAATCCAAGAAGTTTTCACACAACATGATGCCTATGAATTTTCCCCTTGCATTTGATGAGTTGAAAGCATTTGGAATAAGGATACAAGCCAAACACAACACTAGAATGGAGATAGATATCAACATTTTTAGATTTCTGAACAGAGATAGACAATACAACTTTCTATCATGAGATACTACACTGCAGAAGACACATCTAAATCCATTAGAAACTTCAACGGATTCTCCTTAAAAAGGAAGGCAGCAATAAGTGTGCAATATCAACGACCAAGAAGTACTACATGTTTCTCAATTGAATTTTGGAAAAAAGGCATTTAATTGGACAAGAATGTAAGTATCCTATTTGTTCTTTTCTTTTCGCCTTTGCTTTCGTCTCCTTGAGTGGTAAGAATGCCATATAGTTGACGCATGGTAGATAACTGATAACCAAATGTATCCATGTTAACCACCTACCAATATCAATATTGTATCACATGGAAAACACTCAAAAGATTTATTAGGTATTCACGATCACGCCTTCAATTTGCACTTTTAATGAAGATCTCGAGTAGCCTAGCTTTAAGCTAATAACACAACTTAAAACATCCAGGAAGGATCTTTACATCCTTGGTAAATGGAATAGATCTTTTCTTAATTTGAAAATCAGAAAGAAAATCCCCCAACTAAACCTCACAAGCTATCAAAGTAAAAGGAAATAGGTATAAAAAACCCTCCCCATGCATCAGAAGGAAAACATTTGGACCTGAGCATGGAATGCTGACTGAAGATGGCAAAGACATTTATGAAAGAATATACTATGAGATAGACATGTACCCAAGTCAGAAACCAGGAGTTAACCAGGGAAAAACAGAAAAGCATATACATATATACATATGTACATATGTATATGTGTGTGTACATAATATGCATGTGTGCATGTATGCATATATACCCAAAACTTAAGCTTTGTAAGTCAGCAGAAATAGGTAAAGAAACCAGCAACACAACAAACTTCAGCGGCTCAATGCCAAGCAAATATACAACCTACAGCGCTTTACAGCAGAGAAAGAGTGAAGAAACAACCTTACATCTTACATATACAGTAGAGGAAGTGTTATAAGTGTTCTAGAAAACTCCTGTCATTTTTCTGAGATCCTTTCCTGGAACATTCCAATCACCTACTGAGGCTTAATCAAATAGCCACCAACAAAAGGTCATAATGTTAAATTGAAGAGGATTGTTGCCTAATACACAAAACTGTCAGAGTAACTGTGACATCTCAAATTAGGATAAGAAACAACATAGCTGATATATTAACCTGAAGCAGGAAGAAGAATGAATGGATAACAAAATCTCGGTTAGAATGCTTAAGCGTAGCTTAAGCTACAACGTTGAATTCCCACTTCTGTTGGAGAAACTTACAGCTGATATCCTATGAAGTAGGCGATCCTACAATAAAACAGCCTATTGACTAAACCCAATGGGATTCTATAAGCATCAAGAACCTGATAAACCTTAAGCTTTGCAATAAACATCCCAGCGTCTAAAGTTTCAAAACATAACCCTTAATATTTTTTGAGAAGCCAACAAGATATTATTGACATAGAAGAAGAGAAAAAGGCTTTCTCTAATATCTTACATACGCCTAAACCCTAATATTGTCATCCAGAAACTACCCATATTAGCATGAATCAATTTGGGCCACATCAATTCATTTTTTAATACCACTTACATAATATTACAATCCCAAAAGTCATAAATGACTCACAAAACAGCTTCAATCAAATTAGTCCAGTTAAGAAGCCCCAAAAGGCCACCGGTTTTCACAAATGACTAATAATACGATATGCAAAGCACTTAACCATAAAACTCTGGACAGAACGAGCAACTGAAAATATCAGCTATTCAAGAAACCACAAAACGAAGCCCACCTGCACCTAAATGCATCAGAACAAAAAAAGGAAACCATATATGCAACGAATGTGCAAACACCAAACTCGATACCAAATGGCCCCATAACTGCATCTCAAAACTTTAAGTGCACGAAAGGTTAAAGCTTGATAAATCAACAAAAGATTCCACGCAGTAATCATCCGCAATCATTTACTCGACAAAAAAAAGGTAAATGCCACCAAAGGTGCTTAAGACCAAGAAGACATTCTTCAGAAAGGCCAAATGACTTAACCATCAGTAACCCAGAAACAGAAATTTACAGAGGAATCTTCAGAAACAGTACTCTTAACAAGGACCCATTGAAACATACGTGCTGAATGCTTAATCCCATATCCCGTATAGCCAAAAGTAAAGGAACCTTAAGCAGGGGAAGGGACATATATAACGAAACTCATTCAAGAAAATAACTCTTGGGTTGTTATCAAACTGAACAGAAATTCACGGGAGTGCTAAAAGGTGACGTTTGATCACCTTGATTCTTGTGGCCTCTGCAGCAAAACCCAAAGCAGCAACCAAAATCCCAAGAAACCCCACAAAAACACAGACCAGAAGAACCTTCTTCTCCATCTCTCTCTCTCTCTCTCTGTCTCTCTATAGCAGAAGATATTTCTCTCTCTAGCTCACTTTCTCTCCCCTTCTCTTTTACTTGGAGTGCAGTAGAAGAAGGTAACCAACCGACTACTTGTTCGAAATGTGTTGTTGAAAGGTCGAAGTGGCAAATCAAACACAGTAGGATAAAGAAAAAGCAAGAACGAAAGGTAAGACTACCACTTCAGGTGAACCACCCAAAGCATGCTTGGTAGTTCCCAGTAGGCTCACCATACTCATTATCCCTTAATGGTAATTAGAAGTAAAGAAGGACTAATTGCATGGTTGGGGTGCACCAAAAATTAGAAACTCATATGATTTCATCTCAGTGAAACTTACATTTAGGCACCGATGATTGGTGATCCAAACCGTCTATCTTCTTGAGTACATTCTAAATAGGTGTATCCCAAAAATTATCATTTACTTGAGCTATTTTAAGCTGTCTATCTCTCACTTTAAGATTTTTAGTGCATTGCCTCATATAAGACGTGATCCAACATATGGGGTGCTTGGATTGCCAAAAAAATTAGGACAATTATAAGCTATTAGATCTACTAATGATTTTATTTTTATTTTATTAGAAACGTCTAAGGAGTTAGAAATTGCTTCTATTATAGTCGCGCTAAAAGGGCTTCTCTTGTGCTCAGACCACAAGTTCAAGGCACTATTTTATGTTAATCGGGCAGTTTTTTGTCATGGTTTCTAGACAAAACAACTGGTATAGGGTGCAATCACGCCAGCACTAAATAAAACACATAATGTAAAGGAAAAGATAAAACTAATATTCTTCTAATCACTTGATTTGCATGCAAATTTTAATAAAAGATTCAAAATTGGAGGATGATGATTATTTAAATCAAAAGAAGCTCTCATGATTTCTATAAGATTCTTTGACCCACACTTGACAGCCAATGCCATTTAAGTTTAGGCAGCTCGCGGAAATTAGTAGTGCTCACCAGCGACGAGCAGCGAAAGGAGAACTGTCCGTAGGGAAAACTGCAAATCTCCTAAATGCTGTAACTTGAAAATTGAATTACATGGCAACACCGCCTGATAGTTTAATTCCAAAAAGCGGAATGATAGTATAGTTCGCGCACTACAGTAGGTTGCTGTGGTGGGCCATTTTTGCATAATGAGCCCTACTTATGTTTCATCGGACATGTCCATCTGATTTTGCTACCTTTGGATCACTGTTACTAAAAAAACAGCAAGGATTGGAGAATCTGAAAAAATATACCTCTGATCACAAGTAATGGACGGTTAGATCTTTGTTTAAACAATTGGTCGCTAAGTACTGTTTTAGATGTTAAAATCGTTTAATCACAATGATATTCAGAATATAAAATGTAGAAATTATATGAACAGGTCTGATCAACAATGGGTAGAACCATCACGCCAACAGTGGGCGCACTGCATCAACTTACTACAGTGTGGTGCACTATACTATTTTTTCCCCACCAAAAATCCACATTTAATGCAATGGAACAAAATGGTATAATTTGGGACCCACAAAAGTCGGCACACAGTTATTTGTCCTAATCTGGGACCTTCTTTTCTCCTCGTCTTAAGTCAGATGGCCCCATCTGACCACATAGTACCTTCCTGCTAGAAGAAAGTATTCTTCATCTTGAAGGTTCGTGGCTGGCGTGTCATTGCACAAGTGCTGCATGTCATAAAGCAAAAGTACAGCAAATGTGACTACACAATTAGAACTAGAATTTGGAATACCAAAATTTAAGCTAGTAATATTAGCACCATAATGGGCTGTTAAACTCTTTATTAACAGAGATTTTATGGGGCCCACGTGTGCCATTTGTTTTTTCCTATCGAATCCGCTAATCTGATGGGCGATCTAAATGTGTTGCAAGATCGTTGATTTTACCTTGATCAGGTGACAATAGACACTCGATCCATGATTTGTGGCTTAGGATTCTACCAAAAAAGGTAAACATTTCGTTTTGCAATTGAGGCAAGAGCCATGTGCTTGGCCTGTTGATGTACTAGAATTTGGAAGGGTTCAATGATTCAATCATGCATGTATTGTCAACCCCGAAAAGAAAAGGAAAAGAAGAACCGTGCATATAGTGTTAGCATACGCAGCCACTTACCCTTCTTGCAAAACTTGCCTTCCTAATAGCCACATTTTAGTGCCATGGGAGCCCTTTGAGGGTTAAGATCTATTGACTCTGCCGTGGACTGAAATTGCTGGCCAGCTAGGTCAGATTAGAGCAACATTATATGAAACATATTACCCATCTTCGAGGACAAGAGGTAGAACGACCTCTTGATCTTTATAGTGGAGGGGTTGGGAAGAGAAATCCCGGTTAAAGAGCAAATCAAACCTCATGATTCGGTGATTGAAAGGACACAGAAGTTGCTTGGTCACAACATGTGGTTATGGGAGTTGCCCGTGTTGGAATATAATGCTTGGCTGGCAAAGTAGGTAAGTCATCGTTCCCTATAGTTCCCACAACCAAAATGTTATTTCTATAAGAACTCATTTTCTGGCATATCAGGCACCTCAACGAGTTGTCCCAGCAAAAGTATTAGTAGGGCCAATTTTTCTTAACGATCCAAACCATCTATCTTCGAAGATACATTTCGCCTCCTATTTTCTTGATTCATTAGCCTCTTACTAAATGTTAAGATGGCAATGACTTTAAGTAGGCTCTTACAAACCAGTCTACAATGTTTTCCTTAACTATGATGGTGATGTTTAAAAATCTAATCCATTGAATGATTCTAGCACATTGCTACCTTCAGTTATAAAATAGATGGTGAAACTTTTGAATGTTTATTTTACAATTTAAAAAAACAGTGACTAAGATCATCCAGAGCGGAGGTGAATTTTAAAGCGTGGACAATCTAAATGGAGGATAACGTTGTGAACAATCCATATTAAAGTTGAAGGGGAATTCTCTTATTGGGAAATTTCAGTGTTATAATATTAAAATTGAAAGGAATGTCAAGGTTGTAATTAATTGCTTTTTTTTTTTTTTGGTTTTCTTTAGATCTACGACGTTGATATTGTTGGGGCCTCTGTTTTTAGCCTGTCCAAGACAAATCATGTTAGTCGGATCATCCTAACTTCTGTTTTCATTTTATTTTAATTTTAATAATTGTGATTCAAAGCACATAATCTAACATGTTCGTATCGTTTGGGCCTCTTTGTTTAATTTGCCCATAAGAAATCATGTCAATCGGATGATCCTAACCTTATTTGCTATTTGATTTTTTATTATAATGATGGTGATTCAAAGTAGATAGAAAAAAGAGGCAGCAAGCATCCCATACAAGTAATATTGGTGTAGAAGTAATCTAAGAGATTTTGAATAATATAAATGGGTTAAATCTTTCACAAATCTACTTAAAATCATAAAAGAGGTGAAGTCTGAAAATAAGATGCTGTCAAGATAAAGATAGTGGAACACTTGAATTGAGAATCCCAATTGGTCCTCACCAAGATTTGATTCTTTCTTTGGTGAAATAGCTCATTTGCTGGTACGTAGATCGTGGATTGCCTCTCATGTTTTAAGGTCAGCTAATCTACAAGCTGACAATTTGGCTGAGCAGGGCGTCGATGATGAAGGTCTGTCCATTATTCAGCTCTGAGGCAATACCCTGGCTGTGGAAAGTGTCCATGCAGAACTTCTGAGTTAAAGTTAATACTGATGGGCTAGGGAGCGAGACACTTGAAGGTGTTTAAAGACACTGTTGCATGGGAGCAGTGCGGCGGCTAGCGCAGCGGTGCCCTGTCAGGCATGGAACGAGCTTTAGCTTGCCAAATCTAATTTGTGCTGCAACTAGTGTTGAGCTCAGTCCTGCCGGCTTCACCTAATCCGACAATTGTCTTGGTAAAAACATTGCCAAGGACTTAATGTCTGCCGCCTCCTATGGGATTGGCTCAACCTCACAGCCCAAAGAACAATGCCCACCAAAGATGCTGTAGGCACATACTTTTGGGGGCCTGAAAAAAAGGACCCTGCCGAAAAGCAGCATTAGTTGTATCAAGCCATATCTTGGTGTCCTATATTTATTTGTCCTGACTCCTATTTGCTCCGATGTCTCTGTGACTTGGTGTGTTCTAGCTGCCGTCGGCTGTGTCCATTGGACACGCTGAGCATTTCTTGATTGAGTTTCATGTTGGCATGATTGAGTTGAACTGCATCATCACCTTTTAATAAAATATTTACCTTCCAAAAGGGAAGTGGTGAACGATTTCGGATTTTAAGAAATATGGCCCTCTTAAATTTGTAGCATTAGTTAGGGGCTAATAAATAAAATATAAGGAGCGGTTAAATTACTTTCCATTTATGACCAATCTTGCAGGGGAAATGATTTTTGGATGCACAAAAGTATGCGGAAAGAAAAGCCTTAGAGCAACGATAAAGTTGTGTCATGTGATCTTGAAGTAACTTGAAAACAGCTCTCGCAAAATGCAAGATAAGACTGTACTGGATTCAACAAATTCATGTGCATAAAACTTAAAAAGGTAATGATATTCGCAACAACCAGGGTCATTTAGAAGGAAATGAACGGTAGAACCTCAAAAGTAAGTTCTGACTCGAGACAACTAAATATCTTCTCCAAAATCAAGTGGATGGTGGCCTCTTGGGGTCATCAAAAGAACTTAAAAATTAACCTTCTCATGTAGTAGATTCTTAGCACCTTATTTTCTATCACTATAGACATATAAATATTATTTGCCAAATTCCTATCAACTCTTGCTCTCAAAGGCATATCCCTCTTTCTCGTGTAATTTACTAGATCGGGCGACTTGGGTACGTTTTCTTCTTTATTGAAACATCAGTATTTCGAACGTCTCATTCTGGTTAGTTTTCTTCTTTTATTGTTGATGTCCATGATGACAAAAGTTTTAGCGAAACTTATAGAGGTATCTGAATGATTTACTATTAGTATTTTTTTAAAGTTCCGACTTCCTTTTGAATTATTTAGAAGTTCCAACACTTTTTGAACTCAATGCAAATTTATAAGAATTAAATTCATAAATTTTTATTAAATGAAACTTGAATTTTAAATAACTTGTCAAATTCTCAAATATTTCTTATAAATCTATCTACAAATCCAGTTAAAATTGATCTTTCAATGACAAAAACATAGTGGTCATAAATACTGTTTAAAGAATGATCCAAAGGAACAACTTGAAAGCACATTTTCTTGACATGAAGATCATCCAATCTTTACATAAGATATCAAGAATTAAAGAAACTAGATGAACGGGTTTGATCATCCAACTAAGTTGGGTTGACGTACTAGACTATGAGTGTAGGTTTCTTGCTAATTACTGATAATTTCTGCAGTTATTAATCCCTCCACTTACCAAGAAGCTGTCTACCTTGTCCCGCGCTTAGTCATTCCTCATCTCCTGCAAGTATCACAATTGACCAGAGTTTTCTAGTGTAGGCGTGGCTGGCAGGTGAACTTGTTTCCATGATCTTGGGGAACTTGAACTAAAAGCCACATCAAGAGATGAGACTCGCGTTAGTTGTTGAGGAGAAATTGGAAACCCTTCTAGCATGTTCAGAGCAATCCAAGCCTTGCTCAATGATGCAGAGAGCCAAGAAGTAAAGGAAGAATCCATAAAAACCTGGTTGCAAAAGCTCAAAGATGTAGTTGTGTAAATGTTAGAAGAGATTAAAGATGAAAAGGATCAATTGTGTTTCTTAGAAGATATGGTGGCTGTGGCAATGGACAAAGTAGATGACTTGAGCAGAGTTCTTCAATGTAGGATATCTTGGAATGCAGCATGCCTCTACTCAGTGCAGCGTGACTAAATTAGATTCAAAGAATTCAGTTTGTGCAAGTTAAATATTTTTCAACATATCAATGGTACAATATCATTGAATACACTGATCACCGGGTTTTCTCATAATGATTATGGAGTAATTACACTGGATGTTGGTTCAAATGAGAGAAGATGGGATTCGACATAATGGGCATACTTTTCCAAGGGTACTAACTACTTGTTTAGGTCTGAGAAGTCTGAAACATGGAAAGAAAGTCCATGCGTGGACACTAAAAGAATGTTTGAGCTTGATTTCCTTCATAAGCAGTGGCTTTGCATTGCTTTGAGGCTTTGTTTGGGATTCACATGCCCTTTGCGACCGCTTGCACAGGCAAGACTTGTCTGCAAAGGACCTTGGGACCGCGTACTCCAATAGAGATTACAACTTCGCGGTAAATTATTAACTACAAACTCCTATGGTCCGGCTTTTCCCCGAACCCCGCATGGGCGGAAGCTTCGTGCACCAGGGCTATCCTTTTCAACCACCTAAAAAAATCTCTAGTTTTAGCCAATGACAGAGAAAACCTTGAGCTGCTTCTATTCCGTACAATTATGTGACAACGACAACTTTTAGTATTTTTGTCACAACTTCCGAAGAAAAATGAAGAACGTACACACGATAATTGTGCCACTTATCTTCACAAGGTAGAAATCCAAGCCCACGATCCAACTATTTTTAGACCGATCGCACTACTGCAACTGGTGATGGCTCTACTTTGCTCCACAAATGATAGATTCGGGCCCACCTTTGACCACTCTTACACCGACACATGGTTGTCCTTCTTCCTGATGGACGATTAAGTTTGACTTGTCAATTAATTACGCGAGACTCACCAACTATTCGTGCCTCCACCTTCCAAGAAGTAGCTAGTGTATCCTTGGCCGCCCTAAAGGTTAGTTTCCTCGTGTCCTGCGAGCATCACAACTGACCAGAGCTTTCTACGGGAAGTAAATATGGCGGGTGAACTAGTTTCCATGATCTTGGGGAACTTGAACTCAAAGATCCACCAAGAGATGAGCCTCGTGTTAGGTGTCAAGGATGAAATTGCAAAGCTTTCAAGCATGTTCAGAGCCATTCAAGCCGTGCTCAATGATGCAGAGAATCGAGAAGTGAAAGAAGAATCCATAAAAATATGGTTGCAAAAGCTCAAAGATGTAGCTTACCACATGGACAATGTATTGGATGAATGGCACGCCGAGTGTCTTAAAGCGCAAATTGAAGCATCGATCGCTAGCGAGTACTCTTACATAAGCAAGAAGGTACGTGATCTTTTGTTCTCGCTTCGTTCTGGTTTTAGCGATGTTCAGTTTCGTAATAAAATTGCACATAAGATAAAAGATATTGCGGAAAGGTTAGAAGAGATTAAAGATGAAAAGGATCATTTTGGTTTCCTAGAAGATATGGTAGCTGTGACACAGGATGGAGTAGATGACTGGAGCACGAGTTCCTTGATAGATGAATCGAATATTTTCGGTAGAGGTCCTGATAAAGAGCGAATTATGAAGTGGTTGTTATCAAATAATGATGTCGTAGAGAATCCCCTGGTCATTTCCATTGTTGGCATGGCAGGAATTGGGAAGAGCACTCTCGCACAGCTAGTTTATAATGATGACAGAGTAAAAGATCATTTCGGTCTATGTATGTGGATCAATGTGTCTGTTCAATTTGATGTAAGTAAGATTTGTGAAGAGATTATTGAAGCTAATGACGGACGCACAAATAAAATCCATGGATGGAATTTGTTACATAATCGTGCGAAGCAAATGCTGAAAGGAAAGCGTTTTCTACTCGTGCTAGATGATGTGTGGAATGATAGTGAAAGAAGGTGGGAGCAAATAAAGCTAGCTGTTGGAGGTGGTTCAGCTGGCAGTAGAATTTTAGTTACAACTCGGAATGAGATTGTTGCCAAGATGATGTCCTCAACTAATGTTCACAACTTGGAGCAATTGTTTGAGCAAGATTGCTGGTCATTATTTAGTTCAAGAGCTCAATTAGAAAGAAGGCCACCAGATGAGCGTTTGGAGTTGGAAGCAGTGGGTGGAGAAATTGTAAGGAAGTGCGGAGGAGTGCCCCTGGCTATAAAGGTCATCGGAAGTGCATTACGTTCCAAGAGAGAAAAATGGGAATGGGAGCGTGTCTTGGAAAGTGACACATGGAACTCGCCTGAATTTGTGCAAGGTGTCTTACCAGCTCTCGTGTTGAGCTACTATAATATGCCTTCGCATTTGAAGCAATGCTTTGCCTTTCTTTCTGTATTTCCCAAGCATTATCTAATTGAGAAGGATCAGCTAATCAAGTTGTGGATGGCCCAAGGATTCATTCCTTGCAAAGGAAAAGAAGAGATGGAGACAACAGGGCAGCAATACTTCGACGATTTGATGGGACGATCACTGTTGGACGAAATTGTCACAGATATTGATGGATACATAACTCATTGCCGGATGCATGGATTTTTTCACGACTTGTTCCAATCTGTTGCAAGTGATTATTTTATTGATAAGTGGCCTTCGTGTGCTCATTCTCGGCGCGCAATGGATAAACTTGGGAACGCCCGGCATTGCTGGCTGGAATTGGTAACTTCTACTGAGTTACTAAAGGCAAGTCACTTGAGAACTCTCATCATCCTTGCACGGTCACGTATTATTATACTTCCTAGTAATGCTTTTCTCAGTTTGGGGTGCCTCAGAGCACTAGATCTTAGTGGAAGTATGATTAGCACATTACCTGATTCCATGGGGGACTTAAAGCATATGAGGTATCTCAACCTGTCTGCTACTAACATAGAGGTAGTGCCTGAATTAGTTACTAATTTCTGTCAGTTACAGACACTGAAACTCAACGAGTGTAAGAGACTAATGAGACTTCCACTGGAGATAAGGAAAATGGTTAGCCTGAGGCATCTTGAGATTGATGGTACTCCTAACCTGCAGCATATTCCAAATGGAATAGGGAGACTAAAGTCCCTTAGAACCATGTCTAAGCTTGTTGTGGGGGATTGGACTGGATGCAAGATTGGAGAATTGGAAGATCTGAACCTCCTCGAAGGAAATCTGACAATAACGTGCTTGAGAAGAGTGCAGAGTAGAGATGAATCGAGGAAGGCAAAACTTGAGAAGAAGAAGGGCCTTCGAGCTTTAACTTTAACATTTTGGGAAAGCGCATCTGAGATTCCAATAGTGGGAAGTCAAGAGGAAACGGAGAGGTTGGAGAATGTGTATGAAGATCTACGACCGCCACATACAAATTTAAGAGAGTTGGAATTAGTCTATTTCCCAGGAGCCAAGCTCCCAAGTTGGTTAGGAGATTCAATATACTCCAATCTAGTTAAGGTGGTTTTACGCAGTTTTATTAAGTGCCGACAATTGCCACCACTGGGGAGACTACCATCCCTCAAAATCCTTACTCTAGATGGCATGAATGGGGTCGAGTTCATTGGCTGTGAGTTTCATGAGGATAGTTGTGCCAGCAATGGTGATGGTAGTTCAAAGGAAGTTTTCCCAAAGTTGGAAGTCTTGACATTCACGAACATGAACAAATGGAAGAGTTGGGAGTCAAGATTTCCGCCACGTCTCCTTGAATTGGAGATTGCGTCATGTATAGAACTCCAGATGCTTCCTCGCCGTTTACCTTCCACACTTAGGAAGCTGACAGTAAGTGACTGTCCCAATCTGACTTTCCCACGGTCACTTCCACCAGAGCTAGAGGAGTTGAAGATTGATAATTCACGGATGCTTAGCTCAAACATATGGGGACAACTCCGAGGACTGCGAACTCTACATATCTCATCCTGTCACGAGTGGAGCCGTCTACCTGACGAGATCCAGCACTTCACCAACCTTCTTGAACTAAGGATCAACACTTGCCCATATTTAGAAGCAAGGTGCCACAAGGTGATCGGAAAAGACTGGCCCAAGATAGCACACATCCGTAGTGTCTATGTCAACGGCACTAGAAAATCCTAAGTACGTCAGGACAGAGACAGGTGAGCTCTCTCTCTCTCAAACACACACACACACACATCCTTTTGCATTTGTCCATGTTAACGGCACTATACCTACCTGTTTTTTGCATTTTTTCATGGATCCAAATTGTTTATCCGATTCTGCCTCACTTAAGATCGGCTAGATTTCAAATCTCACATCCTCTAAATGCATATGGGATTTCAAACTCTAGCCATCTTTAGGTTCGTATAATGAATGGTGTGTAACAGCAAAACCCTCGTTCATCAAAATTGTCCATTTTATAGCCCAAAGATGCTTAAAAATGAAGGCCCTACATGCATTTCAAAATGTGAGAGTTAGTGCCTAGGCCATCCGAGTGAGGCTGAATCAGATGAACATTTTGGATCTCTGCTTCAAATATCTTTCTGCAACTCTGTGCTTCCCAATACCTACGAAAGCATCGAAGCCTGTTCTCTCTCTCTCTCTCTCTCTCTCTCTCTCTCTCTCTCTCTCTCTCTCTCTCTCTAGAATTCTTGTATGGTGCATCCAAGTATTTTCACTTGGAAAATAGTAGCAAACAGAGTATTAGTAGAATAGAGCTTGCTTTGGATGAGTCATACATACAAGTTCTCCACGTGGGATGATTAAAAGCCTCTTATCTATGACGGGCTCGTTGCCAAATTCCATACAATAAAAATTCAGGGGCTTACAATGTTCAGATAGCTTTGAACTGTGGTGATTGATCATCCATCTCTGGGCCTACAATTTTCATCGTTGAAAGAGCACGAACCGCTTCTACTCTTTGTGCTCCTATGTTCCAAGTTAAAGTATGCGCATCCACCTTATAAGAACTCCACTGTATCTGCTACATAGTAACAATCATAACCATTGGATGGTTCTAATCAATAATTTGTCTCTGCTTCAGGATTAACAAGCAGATTGGCGCCATGCTCCAGGACAGATAGGGTAAGATCGATCTACTTTGGTATATGCGTAATTGAATCCTTTGAGTTTGTCTCATTTGTATGCATATTTCCAAATACTATCTTTCTCACGATTAAGATGAGTTTTTGTGAATGTTCTTTCGAAAATAATTTACTTCTTGAAACAATGTACTGTTCCATTGAGTTGGCTGTTTGCTTTTAGAGGAATGCTGTACTAGAGAGGAAGAATACCACAACTTGTGTTGTTGTCACCCAACTCTGTATTAGTCTATCCTCCAAACTCAAATTGTACACCAAACAGTTTCATATCAAGGTGTAAAATTCAAAATGCTGATTTCGCAAAAACATGTAATGCAGTGGAGAACTTGACTACTTGAGATAAAGCAGAAAATGCAAAAAAGGGGCAGCGTAGTGCACAGAGCTCCTGCATATGTGGAGTCTGGGGAAGTGCTGGACCATAAAGGATCTATGGTATAGAGCCTTGTCTTGCATTTTCGCAAGAGGCTATTTCCACACTCAAACCCATAACCTTGAGGTTATGCACAAACAACTCTACCACTGCACCAAGGCTCCCTTTTAATGCAGAAATACAATTTAGTATTACAGATAAGCTCATAAATATTTGCTGGTAAGGTTTTTTCATATTACCAGCAGACCCCATAGACTCCAAGTTCTGGCATTTTGATGCTATGTGTCATATTGTCGTCCTACCAGCTTATTAAAGTCTACTAAGGGACTTTTTCTTCTTTAGCATCATCTCCAAAATACTAATAAGTCGTCCACATAGACAAAAAGTATGGTTATATCTCTATCTGTGTGCCTGACAAACATAGATGAGTCCACACTGCACTGCTAAGAGACCTAAGGGGTTGCTTTCCAAGGTTATCCTAACTCTGTAGCTTGTTTTTTCTAAGAAAAAGCATATACTTGAAGAGCCACTACTCCAAAGACATGGATCTCATCCTATCTTCCAAGAGAAAGTAAAGGATATCATTATTATCAAGACCTTATCTCAATTAGGGGTCAACCACATGAATCTTATTCTTTCATTCCTCTCTATTAAGTATCATGACTTTATTAAGTTCCAAAGTTTTTAAATATTTTCTCACCACCTCTATCTACGTTCTTTTGAGCCTTCCCCTTGCCCTTTTAGAACCTTCTACCTGCATTGCCTTACTCCTTCTAACTGGTGCCATTTTCAGTCTCCTTTGGACATATCTAAGTCATTTAAGTCTAATCTCCCTCGTCTTGTTACCTATTGGTGCTACCTATAAGTCTTCTCTAATGTTTTCATTCTTAATTCTATCCTTTCTTATGTTGCCACTCATCCATCTCAGTATCTTCATTTCTGCAATAAAATGAAGGATATGATTTATAAAATTTTTTTTGGTGGTTTCTTTCCAAACCAAAAGGTGATCCAATCTCATTAATTCATTTATAGTCATTGAAAGTCTTAGGTTTTGCTTCCAATAGCTACTAATCTTAATATCTTAAGAGGATAAGTTGTTAATTCCACTTTTCAAATAATTCATCTGCAATATGCAAATGAGTTTCTTATCTTTGCTCAAGTTGATAGAAATCAAGCTCTCAGGTTGAAGGCTTTATTCCAGCGGTTTCGAGCTCTCCCTACCCAGAAGATTACTCCAAGGAATTACTCCAATCAATTGACCCCTTAGTTGTCATAAATACTTTTGGTCATGCACCGGTCTATGGGACAGGCTGGTATATTGGCCAGTATTTGATATTGAAAATTAATTAGAATATGTTTTTTTAAATAGGTCGTATAAGTATATCAGTTGGCATGGCCAGTATTTCTATTTAGAATAATATCAAAACATAGGAAATTCATTCTAGAATTAGAAATTTCTTAAAAATCCTAGAAACTTGTGGAAACCTTTTTCATTTCTACTCTAATTGGACTTACCCTAATGAGACTATTGTTAACTATAACATCCCAAATTTTTAAATCCTAGATTGAGTAAACTTTGGAAAATGTTAAATTGGGATAAAAAGAATATATTGAATTTCTATATTTTGAGTTTTATAAGTGAAAGACTAGATATGCATCTAATCTAGCATGGAGATCTCTATAATTGGATAGTACTCGAAAAGACGATTCAAATGAGACCAAGTTTGCAGAAATCGGAGTTCAAATGTAGGAGATATGGATGTTTGAATATGTGAGGCATTTTGGTAAAAATAAGATAAAAAAATGAAATTAATTTAAACAGGGGGGCCATACCCTGCCCCGTTTAAATGAAATGAGAACAGAGTCTGTTCTCGAACCCAACAAACAGAAGAACTTGACAAGAGAGAGTGAAGAGGAAAGGGAAAAGGGCAAAAGGAGAAGGGGAAAGAGAGAAGGAGGAGGAAAAGAGGGAGAAGAGAGAGGGATGAGAGGAACCCAGCTCGATGAAGATCTCTGCCATGCCGGTGAGCAAGGAAAAACAATGTTTTTGGGTGGCCGGAGTTGCAAGTTATTGGGATATCTGAAGGGATCTTGACCGTCAATCGAAGGGGAGCAGTGTGTGTGACATTGATCGGAGGGTTTCATTAGAAATGGGAGGCAATCCGACTCATCCAAGGGTGGAAAACACACGAAAATACAACCAAAAGGTAAGATCAACAAAACCCAACTCGTTATTTGAGGTATTTTACAAAACCCGCAATGTTTATGCTAACTCTAGGTTTTGTGAATGATCTAGCTATCTATTTTCAAATCAAGGCTTAGGGATAGGTAATTTAGGGCATGATGTAGCTCAAATCACACTAAACTTTCATATCTAGGTTGAAAACCGATCGAACAATCTCAGCCGTCCGATCGGGTACTGTTCACACAATAATTTTGTGATGTCTGATTGACGATCAAAAACCATAGATGAGTTCCTTGTCTTTAAAAATGATAGGATGACTAGAATTATATGAATTTGAAGTGAAACAGATTAGATGATTTATGCAGTCCGATCTATCACTATTCAAATAGAGACCTTATGATGTCGGATAAATGATAAGATGCCAAGGATAGACTCCTAAACCTTGAATTAGCTTGGATATAATATAAATTGAAAAATATGAATAAACATCTATAAAAAAATGGGTGATATGAGCTATTCACGATGCTCATTATATCAATCTGATTTAAGAATATAATTATAGGTTGCATTGAAGATTGTAGCATAGAAAATAACACCTAGCTCCAACCCAAGAGTTGATCTAGATAGGAATCAAGGGTTAAGACCATTGAACAGTGAAAGTGACTTGCAATCACTTAAGAAGGGTAGTGGATAGCCAATCCAAGACCAATGGCGTGGATTGGAAATCCAGTAACTGTTTGTCATTAAATTAGCTATCAATCAATAGCTAATGAAACACCTTTAGCACAGTAATAAGCACTGTCACTTTACATTGTGCCAAATAGTGCTATGAGAAGTCCTAGAATTGTATAACTGAATGTGTTTGTATTATTACAGAGGCATGATTGATTGGGAGTGCGTACGCAAACTAATTAAAGTATTCGCGTTAATGAACTAGAAGAGCACCAGTTGAGGTAAGTGGAATTAAGATTGCTAAGACTTTCGCTATATATGCATGTGCATATGACTTTCAAGCATTGGAATGAATTTTTCCAGTTTATATGAAAGATAAGATGAATGTGCATGCTGAAATTGAATCATAATTAAACTGTTTATGCATAAGCTATGTATTATGATGAATCACATAAGAAAATATAAGATTGATACTTGGAACAATGCCTTAAGGTATGTCTTTGGGTTTAACCCACTTCGCTAACTCACTGCGCCAAAATAAGTTAATCATGAACAATGCCTTGAGGTGTGGCTCTGGGTTTGTTGTGTCTTTGGGTTTAACCCATTGCACCAACTCACTGCGCCAAAATAGGTTAATCATGAACAATGCCTTGAGGTGTGCCTTTGGGTTCAGCCCACTACGCCAACTCACTATTCCAAAAAAGGTTAATCAGGAACAATGTCTTGAGGTGTGTCTTTAGGTTTAACCCCCTGCCCTAACTCATTGCACCAAGAGGATAAAATTTGGTTGCTATGTACTTGATACACATAGCAACACATTGGTATTTGGAAATGTGAAATGACTCGTAATAACAAAGACTAGTATCAGGAAATGTAAATGACTTGTGACTTTGACATGCGATTGTATACTTGACATTTCAAAGAAAGTGTTTTAGTACTGATGCATCGATATTTCTTCAATTGTGGCATGAATTCATGATTTTGATAAATGTTGAACTATTTCAAGTTAAATGATAACTGAATTGTTGTTTGTATGATTTAGCATGGACAAATTGATTTACATTGAATTATCATGATTTTGTTTATATAAAATTGCGTCTTAATCCATCCACACAAGCGATTGCTTGCTGAGGCATTGCTTTAGTTTGTTGACATTATTTCAAAACAGTGAGCTGCATATCGACGGAGTGTGCCAACGGAAGCTTTGGGAAAAAAAAAAGACAGGTAAGAATTAGTTTTTTTTTCCACTAAAGTAATGCTATCCGATGAGAAAAAGACTGCATTGTATGTAATTAAGGGAGTTTTGATAACTTATGTGACTGAGTTATGACATGGAGGTTCTAGGTGTATTTTGTTTAAGTAATTTGTTTTTATTCTGTTGGATGTATGAAAAGGAGACAGAGTCTCTAAATTGTGTTTTAAAATTGTCAATGTATGTTTATCAAGTACTTCGCAATGATATGCGTTAAATGTCAGATATCTGAAAACAGAGGAAACTCTGCCTGATTTTCAGTAGAAATGAGCGCTCATTTCATTGAGAATTCTTGTTTGGAGAAAAGAAAATTGACACTCGGGGTTTTTCAAAGTGAATTTTGAAAGAAAAGATTCTTCCACTATTGTTTACTCTTCAAAAATAATTTTTATTAGAGATCTATCTCATTATGTAAAGGTCTTTTGTATTTAAAAGTGTCATGAAAACCCGTGTCATCATATTAACACTTGTGAGCTTGTGCATTATTATTATTATTATTACTATTATTTGATATTGGTACACACTTGGAATCCTAGTTTCCTAGGTGAGAGACAACTCCTAAGAGGTTAGATTGGAAACTTTTTATCATTGATTCATGTCATGTTAGGATTGTCATACTTTTAAGAAGCTAGAGATGATTTTCATTTTTTACTTACAAACTAATATACAAATGCATATTCATTTGCAAGTAGGAAAAAAATAAAAAATAAAATCATCTTCAACTTCTTCCTTGGTGGCTGACATCTGACACAAGATCTTCCTCCTTTTTTATCCGAACTGGGGACTGGCATTGGCAGAGTAATCCAAGTATTAAGGGTAAAGTAAGAACATAACTTTCCTTGCAAACAGAAAATTTCTTAATCAGAAGAGATATTCATGGAAACTGAATTGCAAAAACATTGAAAATTCAATTTCCAGGAAAAGTCCAACAGCCTGGTTAGGATCAATTTCGAGGAATCTCAGGTTAAGTGGTTGATGTTTTCATTCTGGGAATCAACCACTTAGGATCTGAAAACATCAAAACCATCCACGTTTTCTAGGAATCTCAGTGCAAAAACATCAATTTCCCAAAGCAGTTCTATTTTCTCCCAGCTAAATTTTGTATGTCAAAGTTTTAACTATAGAAAAGTCCAACTGCCAGCCCTAGCCCTAAAAAGGTGCATAAAGCTCTCACCTATGTGGGGTCCGGAGAAGGGGCGGATCACAAAGGTTTATAGTACGCAGTCTTACCTTGTATTTTTTTTTCAAGAGGTCATTTCCATGCCTTGAACCCATGACCTCAAGGTCACATGATGACAACGTGTAAATTGAACAAGTAGTGGAACCTGCTAAATAACTAGCAAACTTACAAAAGAAATTGCTCCAAAGCGTTGGGACCGTGAACCTCACGCAGATATCCGCCAGCAACTAAAATAAGTAGAGTAATATCAAAAAGAGAGTGAGATACAAATGAATTTCTACTTTCTGTTTTCTATTCATTCTTGGTCATGGGCTCTTCCATTCCCTGCAAAGCATCAGCTTGAGCTCTCTGTGTTGAGCCCGTTGATGTTCTAGGGTTGCCAGAAAGAACGAAAGAGACAGGATATTTTGCCCTATTTTTGTTTGAAAGAAAAGAAAAAAGGGAAGTGATACACCGAGGGCAAGGACTCGTGGATGTTACGTAGGACATTCTCCTAACTCTTGAGGGCAAGGACTACTCATTCGGACACATCCTTCCATCAGCCAACCAAGAGGCAGATAACTCGGCTGAAATTGGAGTCGAATCCGCCACCTCGTAGTAAATAAGACTCACACCATGTTGGATTAATTCAAAAGCTTAAGCCTATAGAAAATGGACCAACAATAATTATATACATGTAATAAGTTGGAGTGTAATATGATGGATTTCAATTATAGGTGAATTCAGCAATGCCTTCCAACCAAAGTTGAAAACCGAGGAATTCAATTCCATCTTGACCATGCCTCCTTTTCTTCTTAGATCCATGTGGTTGTTCGAAGTATTCAATTATTGCATGGTAACCAGAAAAGCTAGATTTCCGGCAGGAATTCAACGATGAAACTCCATGACCAGATAAAACTAGCTGGACCATGTTGCATCAGTGTCTATGCTTGGGTCACATGCATAGACACACTGATCAGGTGGGCGAGCATGGATGGACGTGACGGTGCATGGATGGAGAATCATATGGACCATGATTTCTGTTTGTTCTTCTGAAAGTTGGTGCACTTTGGACTCATTTGGCTTTGTGGGCAGGTTTAGCAGCAGCTCATATTGGTCATCTTGTATAACTCTATCTTTATATGCTGAGCTCTACATATGTTTGATCCATGACGTTCATCTTACTCCCCTACCTTTGGATATCTATGGCTAAAAATGTCATGGCAAAGGACACCTCTAGTATTCCAAAAATAGTGCTTTTATGTTGCTAGACCCAATTCATCAGAAGTTCTACATAAACAACAGGTTACTTTCAACAAATCAGACACCATTTTTGGCATGATTTTAGGCCAGTAGACATCCAAAACTATATAAGTCAGATGGACGGTATGGATCAATAGTATATGGGCCCACCACACTGAAACAGAGGAGTTGCATGGCTGTTGAGGTCTTGTCTCACTCTACACCAGCATCACCCATAAATTATATTGGTTGAGTAATGCTAAATTAAAGCATAAAAGCGCCATTCTGCATGATCGACCTTTGGATGATGGGACCCATTCAAAAAACCACGACAATTGCATAATTATAAAATCCGAAAGTATTTCCAGTAGTTGGATTTATGCTGTGTTTATGCAGGGCTTCTAAATAGTCCATTTTCTTTAATCAAGTCTTTTTATCCATTTGTTTTTTGACTACTAGACTCCTAAATCCAGTCCAATCGATTAGGGACTGATCAGATCCATGGGTCGGATCATTAAAACAGGCAAAATATGAGGTGGCTTGTTTCCAAGAGCCTTATAGGGCGCTTAGGTTTAGCATCCCTCCTACTTATGTAGGTAGCCCTCATGCAAGAAGCTCCTGCATATGTTAGGTCCTAAGAATGGGTGGACTATAAGAGTCTATAGTACACAGTCTTACCTTGTATTTTTACAAGAGGCTGTTTTACATACCTTAACCAGTAACCTCAACGTCACACCCTCATGCTCATGTAGACGGCCAGTATTTTCTAGTGATCTATTAGCCGTTTGGCAACTGAATGGCCTCCGTCCGAGAGATTAAGACTACTACAGCCATTTGTAAGCTATATCCCAACCGTCCATTGTTCAGCCAGAACCACAATTCTCGGCGAAATTGATGTAGTATTTGTGGGGCATGTCATACTGAGATGGGACCTACAAATTGGTCGTCTGAGATCATCTAACAGACTCTCTTTGATGTGTAGATGAAGACTCTGGCTGAAGGGCTTAGACTCCACGCCCACATCATAAAAAACGGTCTTCTCCCAGCCGTTTTCATATCCAACAAGCTCATTGAAATCTACTCCAAAAATGGCCTTCTACTCCAAGCTCGCCACCTTTTTGAAAGAATGCCTGAAAGAAACGTATTCACCTGGAATGCCATTATCCATGGCCACATCAATAACCAGAACTTTGCCGAGGCTCAGCGTTTCTTCGATTTGGCACCAGAAAAAGACTCTGTCAGTTACAACTCGATGATTTCTGGCTATGGGGGCGGCGGATATGACCAACAAGCACTTGAACTCTTTATGGAAATGCACCGTAATGGAACCCGCATTGATGAATTCACTCTTACAACAATGCTGAATTTAGGGGCGAAGTTACTGGTGCTAGAATATGGAAAACAGATTCATGCTCACACGGTGAAAACGGGCAATGATTTGAACTGTTTTGGGATAAGTTCTTTGATAGATATGTACTCGAAATGTGGGTGTTTTTCGGATGCGTTTCAAGCATTTAATGGAACAAGCGAGAAGGACTCAGTTTCTAAGAATGCAATGGTTGCTGCTTGTTGCAGAGAAGGAGAAATGACGTTGGCTTTTGATCTGTTTCGGAATGTTCCAGGAATCAATGACACGATATCATGGAATACACTGATTGCTGGTTTTTCTCAGAACGGTTACGGATTGATGGCACTGGAACTGTTTATTCAAATGAGGAAAGATGGGATTAGACAGAATGAGCATACTTTTGCAAGCGTACTGACTGCTTGTTCGGGTCTGAAGAGTCTGAAACATGGAAAAGAAGTCCATGCTTGCATAGTGAAAAATGGTTTGAGCTCAAATTCATTCATAAGCAGTGGCATTGTGGATGTCTACTGTAAATGTCATAATTTACGGTATGCAGAGTCCGTTCATGCTGCGATGCAGACGGAGAATGTGTTTGCTACCACTTTGATGATCACAGCATATTCCTGTCAAGGGGACATGATGAAAGCTAGGAGGCTTTTTGATTCATTATCCAAAAGAAACTTGGTTGTTTGGACAGCTTTATTCTCTGGGTACATCAGATTCAGGCAGAGTGATGCTGTTTTTGACCTCTTCAGGGAGTTCAGAAGGAAAGAAAAGGCGGTCCCTGATGCTTTGATCCTTATTTGCATGCTTGGTGCATGTGCAATACAAGCAACATTAGAGCATGGAAAGCAGATTCATGGTTATATAGTAAGAATGGGGATTGAAATGGAAAAAAAAATGACCAGTGCTATGGTCGACATGTATGCAAAATGTGGTGATATGAAGTATTCAGAAAAAATATTCCGGCAGGTTGCAAGCAGAGATCGGGTTATCTACAATGCCCTGATGGCTGGATATGCACATAATGATGGTAAAAATGAAGCTATTCAGCTTTTTGAAGAAATGTTACAGCAGAAAATGAAGCCTGACGAAGTCACCTTCATTGCTCTTCTCTCTGCATGTCGACATGCTGGACTAGTAGAAACAGGGGAGAAATACTTTAGCTCTATGGAAGAATGTCATAGTATAACACCTGAAATTGATCATTATTCCTGCATGGTCGATCTTTTTGGAAGGGCAAACTGCTTGGACAAGGCACTATCTTTGATTGAAATGATGCCACTGAAACCTGATGCTATTATCTGGGGGACATTTCTGAATGCTTGCAGGATGCATGGGAATCTAGATTTGGCAAGGAAAGCTGAGGAGAAGCTGCTAGCAATTGAAGCAGATAATGGGGCCAGGTATGTGCAGTTAGCCAATGCTTATGCTGCAGAAGGAGAGTGGAGTGAGATGAGAAGGATCAGAATGAAAATGAGAGGAAAGGAGGCCAAGAAACTTGCTGGTTGCAGCTGGATCTACGTGGGGAATAAAGTAAACATATTCACTTCTGGTGATAGGTCTCATTTGGAAGCCGAGGCTATATATACTATGTTGGCGAGTTTGAATTCAGAAATGATGGGGAGCATGGCACCAGCATAGTGAGCTTAGTGAAATCAGAGAAAATGATAGAACTAGTCTCCACACCCATCGAGACTTGTCAAGGTACTAAAGCAGAGGTTTCTTCATGTCCCATCGTGGAAGGCCAAGTACCAAGTATTATAGCTGTTGAAGTAATGGTTCATTGACGAACAGAAAGCAAGGGATGGTCAGCAGATCAACTATATTTTCAACTGCTGTACACGATCGTGAAAGCCTTTATCATATAGGGATCTGGTCAGCAAAGAACTTCCCACAATTTTGGCAACAAATGAGATACCATTTATGGCCACAAATCAGTGGGCCACGGAAGTACATAGCATATAAGTTTTTTCCTTGAAGAAGGTGTCTAGAGGTTTGTTTAGAATCAATCCACGCACAATGATAATTAGCCACAAACAGATAAACAGTTGCTCTTAAAAGCATGGGTTTCTATGTACTTGCTATATATTTAGGGGGAGAATTTACAGATTCTAAGATAAAATTGCAAGAGGCAATTTTCAAACTCTGAATGAAATTCATTTCTGCTCAGATTCCTTATATTTGTCAGCAAGGTCTCTCCTTTTTTCGGGACCCAATATGATTTATATTTTTTGGCACCAATGACATGATTATTATATTGGCAAATTTCTAACCCCTACTTTGCATCTATCCAAGGACATATTACCTCCAGTTCCGTACCGAGTCCACCCTATGAGGAACAATAAGAACCTAGAGCTAAATTTATATGACCTTTCCTAATGTATCAAGAAACATGCCCCTCAGGGCAGTTGTCCCAGCGTATCCCAACTGATACTGCAGTACAATTAGCTTGAGGATGAATGCTAAACGAGAAATGATGTTAGCCTTAGCAAGGTGACTCCAATTTAAGGACACAGAAGGGAATTCATAGGAACACTCATTTCAAATAGCCGGAACACACAATTGATGCCTTTTGTTGCTTCAAAAAGCATCAAATGGCACCTATTTGTGTGTTTGGGCTATTTGAAATGTGTTCCTCTCAATTCCCCACAAAGAACAGTACTATGGTACAGAATAAAAAAGAGTGATCTCAGTATAAAAAGCCCAATAATGTGCAGTTGACAATGACTATCCATAGACAATGACATGGCCAAGGAGAAAAAACAGCACCAGTACCTGCTACAAGGACTAGTCAATTGTTTTAATTCAGCGAACTCCTACTCAATAGCATCCTGTAAGATCGAATTAGCTAAGCTGAAAGATGAAACACCTGTAATAACTCTATGACACCATAAGCTACGCCACCAAAATACTCACTAAAGCCTTTGGAAGAAAAAGACTACCAAAATGCTAAGCATGCCTAAACATATGGCACAACTGAAAAATTATCCTTGAGACACACAGGCAAATGTTAAACACATTGAACAAGTGCATACAGCATATCGAGCATGGTGAATGATCATCTATAATATTTAAGTAAATCCACTTGCCCCAAACAAAAAGAAATGAGATCGTAATGCAGGTCCAAAGTGTTGATAACCACCCCAAGAACACAAATAGTTTACATGTATTGCATTGTAGTCTGTTTGCTTCACCATTGCAGTCAATTTAGCTTCCACTTCCATTAAGGTATTAGGATGCAAGGAAAAAAGGATCCATCTACATGCAAAAAGCTACTAATATATTTTAATGTGCAAAGTTACTCCAACCATTGGATGAAAATAAGTAGTTCAGTTAGAAAGTCAAAAGAAACGATTACATCATGCTAACTGATAAGAAATGCAGAAGATTAGGTATAGAAAAAGACCAGATCTGCTTCAATTTCATTATGATGCATTCTCATAAAACTGAATTACAGACATTGCAGGGTAGTGTGAGGATGAACAAAACAAATAGGCCATATTTATCAGAACTTGAAGCACTCTAGTTTATGTAGTGAGGCCCATACAAACTCTAATTGCCCAAAGGCTAATCAATATTATCCTCTACAACCTGACTGTTGGAGAATAGAGGCTCCCTCCTTTTAGGGTAACCTATCTCGAGATTCTGCCCTCTATATTTCAACTCAGAAGGTGATCTGAAGTTGGGATCAGCAGAACCTGGCCTAAAAGAAGTGGCTGCTCCCCCAGGATACCGAGGAGGAGATGGATACCTTCTTGATGGACCTCTAAGTGCAGCTGCTCTCAGGTCCCTAAGATCAGGACCCCTTGAAGAATCTGCATAAGTTCTGTCTCCTGAGCCAGCTCCTAATGAAACCCCAGTTGCCCCAGATGTGGCGCTGAAAGGGTCATCTGGACCCCATGAAGTAAGCGACTCTCTCTTTTTGCCAAAAAACTGCCATATACCAATCAGGAACAGAATGCAAATCACCACGGGAGTGCTCCAGAGGACAGTATTGAACTCTGCTTTGAAGACTGGGAGATTTGACCGATAGAGTCCAATGTACCCATTACCAAAACCAAGAACCACAAGCCTTTCACGATCAGTGGAGATCAATGGCTTTCTAATTGAAGAACTATCAAGCGGAGAATGGGAATTTAGAAATGAAGATTTTATTTCATCCACTGTCACGAAGAAAAGTGGTCTCGGGCCACCAATCCTAATGTAATGCGGGGAAGAAACATTGTATACGAACACCTTCTCCTGACTAACAATAAATAGATATCCTTTAATTGCATGAACTGCAAGAGGGCCTTCCATCTCTGATTTTCTCTTAGATCTAACCATGCATTTGAAATTCATTATATCACCCAGAAGCACCACGTGAATTAAATCGCCTTCTGAGGAAACTCCATATGCCTTTGATCGCTCTGACGCATCAAAAACATAATTCTTTGCAAGAGAACCATTCATCCCTTCACATTCAGATTCCCTAACGGTCATGCTCCTTAAATCCAATGATCCTGCTCCATTCTCCGTCAGAAACAAAAGTCTCTGCTTCAAGAAGATGAGCGGCCTACTTAGTGATGTCGCTGAACCATGAAGAGTACCATTCTCCAAGAAAACCTTGATCCTCCCATTAATATCCGAACAGACGATGTATCTCATCCTTCCCAATTGATGCACTTCCAAAACCATCACTGACAAATCCTCCTCACTTTTTTCCGGCGGAACAAGCACACGTGAATTTCCCATAGAAAGAGAATGCCAATCCTCTCCATTAGCCGCCTCCCAAACCCGATGAACCAAAATAGCCCCATCTTTGTGACCAGTGACCAACACAGTTTCATTCTTCCCAACAGACATATAAGAAAGCATGGAGGTAACAGGCGAATCCCACAATGTACCAAACTCAACCAAAACATCACCATTCGACAAGAAGATATAGACTCTTCCTTGCTCATCACCTACTGCAACATACTTACTAAACCCCTCAAAATCCTCATATGGCAACACATTAATACAAGTCGCTTCTGATTCGAGCTTAACCGCCGATAGAAACTGAAATCTCTCCGCCCACGCCGGTTTATACTTTGTAACTGTAATTCCCCTTCTCCTTTCAGACTCTCGAACCTTCCCTTCAACAGTTCCATCCTTTAACCCTTCCAATGATCTACCACTACCGAAATCAATTGAATCAACCTTTTCCGTGTTCACATCAACACGATGCCGCTCTTTCTCTATGGATCCGAGCTTACGATAATCGGACAAAGAAGTTTCCAACCTAGCAACTGCTTCAGTTAGGTTTTCAACCAAATTCTCAAGCTTTTTCAACTGAACTTCTTGCCGATCAGAGAGATTCAAGTTTTCAACCAAATTCTCATCTGGGTATTCGGGCTTCTCAATTTCGTGCACGTTGTCAAGTTCGATTTCGGAACAGAAAATATATAAAGAGCTGAAATGAGACGAAGTAGCTAAAATGAACACCAGTAGAAGCAGAAAAGCCTTGCCTTTCAGGAAAACCGCCATTTTTTTTGAGGAATTTCTGTTCAGAGATTAGGCATTGTTGAAGGTGGAGCTTCCAACGGTTCGTGCTACCGATCTTTATGCTCGAGTTGTGTAAATCGAAAGAGAACAGGGAATATGGATCTTTTTCTGGCGATTTTGACCGAAAAATTTGTTCTTGAGTTTAGGGATTTCAAATGATGCTTCGGATGCTTAGGGTTTTCAAAAGTTTTCCTTTTCCTGAGCTAGGGCAGAAAGAATACTGGAGAAAATTGGGACATATATTTTGCTGAAATCTGATATTCTGGGAGAAACCAATTCTTCCCAGGGAAAGGAAAGCAGGAAATCAATTCTGGGTGTTCTCGAGAGAGAAGGAGAGTTCAGAGCAAATGCAGTACAGACAGCGCGAGAGAGAGGGAGTAAACGCAGAGCGGCTTGGGACAAATTTAGTAGGAGATTTTCGTAAGATGGGCTGGCTGTCTGAAGCGGGTATTGTAATAATTTCAGTAAAGAATAGTGGTATTTTTTAATTGGAAAAGAAAACCACTGTCATGATCTTTCCTAACAGACAATTTTCAAGGTCACGCTCGCACGATCATATCCGTTAATCTAACAGCTGATCCACTTGCGTTGAGCTACTAATACTTTCGTCTTGATCAGATTATCCTCGATCCACAAATCCCCGTTTAGGGTTCCCATGATCAAAGTTATTAGTTTGACAGCTGAGCACAATCTCGTAAGTTGCCGATGATCTTACATCCTTGATCCATGAAACCTTGTTTAGGATTGAATTTCTTTTAACTATATGTTGTGGATGGGGATTCACCACATCAGTCAACCCTTGATGGTCTACAAGTTTAACGGTATGGATCAACACAGATTCTCGTAAGGATCAAGAACAAATGAATGTTCATTCTCTTTCTATCAAACAAAGAGATAGTTCTGACCTTTTAGTAACTAATGATCGATTGAGACACAAATTGTTTAATTCGGACAGGGGAGGATTCTTGATAATTTTGAACCTATTCAAAGATGTTTTTACCAGTATTGACCCTGATTTGGGTGTGGGCTCGAAAGTTCAGGGTTACCTTCGATCCTCACAGGCATTGTGTGTGAATCCGTCTCATTTCCAAAAACTTTAAGTCGCCATATTATGTGAAGAAAATCGTTATTAAGAGTCTTAACATACTTCTTACTTTGTCTAATGGGAAGATGCAAAGAAGGTAAGACTTCGACTAAGCATTGACTAAACAAAGGGAACAACTTCCATTTGAAGAAAAGTTTGAGGATTTTGAACTACTAAATGCATTGGTCTAACCATGGACATGAGTCAAAGGGCATTTGACCCCCTTAAATTTTAAAAATGCTAAATGCTCTTAAGTATTCTAATTACTTTAGAGCATTTTATTTGATAATCTGAGCCGTTCATCATGCAAAAACTTGAAAGCAATCATCGCATCTGGACAATTCTAGACATTTAGTTTGGGCATTTGAAAAAAAGAATAGAGATCAAGAGTCATTGATTTCTAACCAAAAGAAACATGGGCGTAAAGCATTCAATAGTTAAAATTTTTTAGTTGTAGCCTATCTGATCCACTTTAAACATAGTGAATGGCTTAGATCTACAAAATATAATCACCATCATTAACCCAATCAAAACTCAATCAAATAATTTTTACAAGCCTTATTTTGAAGAGTAGAAGCAAGTCTACACACTATTTTTTTCTTCTTTTTCTTCGGAATTATAAATTTGCACATATGCATAGTATCAAACCACACAAGTGAGAGACTCCTTTTTCATACATGATTATTTTTTTTAGATCTAAACTGTTCGTTATGTTCTCCATATAAAATAGGGAACCCAATGTAAATCCATATACATTCAAATAATCCAAGCTAGTAGTTTTGAGCTTTTGAAATAATTAACAAAAATGGATGGTCACTATTTTATGCTCATGCAACACATTCTAAAAGCATCCAATGAATATAAAATCTGATTTCTAACATTATCTAAGCCATTGTGAAAATGATGAGCAGTTCAGATATATAGAACAAAATTTTACCACTAATGAAAAATAGGAAGTAAACTTCTTCTCATGCTCAAAAGTTTGTACGCACCTACTAGGATGATTCCATTTATTGCTAAGATAAAAAATTTGAAATGATGATAAGGTGGTTCAAAACTTTGAACATTGAATCATTACCTGTATCTTTTTTCTATTTATTTTATTTTTTCTTTTAAACAAAGCCATTATACACTTGTAGCCATGACTTTAAAAAAAGAGAGTATTATTAGGAGCTGTATATTTTTATCATGCACAGGACATTAGATGGGTTCTTGTATCTTTATCTTGGTTTAGGTGCATGAAAGCGCCTATAATGACTAAAGGGGCTTAAAGAGGAATTATTGTATAGAGGAAAGTTGAAGCTTATACGACCCTTACTCTCCACATGTCGTCCCCCTTGACTCAAAATCCTGGCTTTCTCCAGTCTACTGTTTTTGAAATTCTTTATGGTGGTTGAACATAGATTTGTCCATGGATTTACATGCTCTCATTCACTTGATCCAAAGGGTATCTCTTCTAGGTAAGGGGTCATTTAGATAAATCTTGCCCATTGAAGATGCTAATTGCTCTTTTTACATTCTGAGCTTCCTATTCTCTGGTGTCAGAATCATCTGATGGAGATTCTCGTGGATCGCTTATTCTAAGTTGTGTGGTCTAAGATGATGAGCAGTTCGGATCATTGCCAAACATCTAGCCCTGACTTCTGAAACTTGTTTGGATGTGCATTGATCTACACATGCAACGCCATATTAGTACTCTTCGGAAGTTTTGGTTCATCCCACCCGCATAGTAGGCCATGTGTTTGAGTGTTTGAGTCTCTAATGGTTCCCAATTCGAGCACGAAATTGGATAGCCTTGGGCAGATACATAGGATTGGTAATTGAATGTGGACTAGTTAAGTCAGTTCTCGGCTGCCCATTTCCTAAAGAAAAAACCTCAACAGAGGCTCCTAAGCCTGTTTTCCACAAGCTTTAGGTTATTTATCCTGTTCACTAATCCTTGAATAGGCTACCTCCAAAAAGCCGTGCTTATTGGGTGATCATATCCTATGTTACTTATGATAAAAAAAATTATGGCCGTTGATTTTTAAAACGATAGAAGCATCTGGCAGGAGTCATTTGATTGGCATGATATTTCACACTAGGCTAAATACAGTAAGGACAACAAGATAAATGACATGGATCATCCTACAGAAAAGGGCCCAGATAGGAACCTCCCATCCAAGCTCCTAGAATGGAGCATTCATTTATCATTTCTCACTACTGCTAACGTGGAGTTTGCCTTCGCCACTTCTCCACGAAGGGATCAGCCTTCACCTAGTTATTCTGGCCTTGGTTGTCTAGTAGTCCAAATCATATTTGAAATGGATGATTCTAGTATCTGCAAAGTTGAACTTTTGATCACAGGAACAAACGGCTGGATCTAGACGCTAGAGTCATTCTTGGACGAGCAAGATCATCCAATGGTGAGCAGCTTCATGCAAAAGTGGACAAGTGCAATAAGCTAAGTTGGCTGCCTCATTGATGGAGACAATTCGAGGAAATTGTTGGGCATTATCAATTGTGACCCTCGGATTACGTGAAGAGATTTGTGGTTAAGAGTCTTGAGACACTTTTTTAGTCCAGTGGGAAGGTGCAAGGAAACCGATGACTGCCGTGGAGGAAGGTCTCTTGTTTTGACTACACAAAACAAACGAGAAACACTTGGCCGATCTACCGGTCTGGTTATTTGGAAGCATGCTCAAATGAGAAGCTATATGATTGGCAGAAGTTTATATCATACAGGTGAGTAGTTCGGCCATGATCCAAACCGTCCATCAGGTTGGTCCTGTCCTGGGTAGGTCATCACCCAAAAATCTCATTCATCGGATGATTCTAGCCCTTGAATTTTCATTTCTAATGCGGACGTAAACCATGAATAACTTTTGTAAAAACTCTTACGCCTGCACGTTCCTCTTTGCTTTCTTTAGTTTCTCTGACTAATTAAACCATCCTTGCATCATTCAGTGCTTCAAATTTTTGGGACATAATCCGGTCTATGATTTCTCCCCGCTTTAAGATCAAAAGGAAGGAAAATGGAAGGAAGATACTTCTTTGGATGCACCTTATAACAAAGGTCGCATTGGGGACACTAGGAAGCAACTGGGTGCCTTAGGTTTGACAAATTGCCACCTAAAGCAAGGTACATGAGAATTCGGGATCAAGCAAGTGAAAGTCAGGCGAAAGATAAGATATTTGTGGTGCTTGAGAGGAAGTGAGCTGAATTGAGATGGGCCGTATCATTGTTAATAGTGCTTGAGCTAGTTAAGATAGAGTAATATCTCCTCCTCTCAGTGTTAGTGATGCTTGAGATGAAAATCATCTGAACTCAAGTGAGAGTTCCAATCATTTTACTTGATCTCGTGCCAAATATGAGTCATGTCAGCCTACTTTAGGTAATTTCAAGCCAAGTCTCATCTTATCTCAAGCATCACTAACACTGTAAAACAGTTTCTTAGAACATAAAAAAGTTTGAAAGAGAGAAGGGGGTGGAAATTATTCTGTGCTTCCTTGGGTACCTATGGGGAGGCACAGAATGGAGGAAAGAAACATGGGGTGTGAGCCCACTTTTTTAGATTTTTTCATAGATGTAAAACATTCATTTGATTCAGCCTTTTCAAATGGCTTAGAAATCAAATCTGGTAGCAAAGGGAGACATCCAAAGTCTTCAGTTATATGCTTCTTTGGATTGTAAAATAAAAATGAAAGAACCTCTCCATTGCTACAGATCATCCATTTGACGATCAAAGACTAAGAAATGAAGCCCCTCTAGATCTCCGTTAGATGAAAGATTTGACACATTAGACCATCCGAATCAGATACGTTTTGGATTTATGAAAATAAAATAAAATGAAGAAGTAAGCCTGCACCGCATGTTATTCTACTTTAATTAATTAATAGGCCGCCATCACTGTCTAATAATTTGATCGAAGGACAGATTTAGCATAGTCTCCGGTTTGCGTGAAGCGATTTGTGATTAAGACTTAAGACACTTTTAAGTCAGGTAGGAAAGGGGAAGATGCATAGAAGAGGTAGGTCTCTTGTTTTGACTAACGAAGCAAACGAGAAACACGTCTATCCATGTATCTGGTTTGTATCCGGTTCCTTGGAAGAATGCTCAAATCAGAATCTTTCAATTCTTATCATATACGCCAACAAATGTTTAGCATAATTTGGTTGCAAATAAAATCCGGCATCTTACTGAAATGCGTTAGGTTGAAGATTCAAATCTTTGCTTTTGGCTTTGGCTAGAGATTAGATCTAGGAGTGTATGCGAGTAATTTGCATTGTAATTTTTTTTGTACCAAAAATAAATATATGAAAGGAGGAGAGTCTTGCACTAGGTGCCATCCAGCAAGAGAGAAGTTGAAGATGATTTTGTTATTTATTTTTTACAAATGAATATGCATCTGTATATTAGTTTCTGATGAAGAAATAAAAATCATCTACAGCTTCTTAAAATATGGCAACCCTTGCGTCAGGTGCCAGTTGGCAAGGATGAAGCTGGAGATGAATTTATTATTTCTTTTCTGCTTGCAAATGAATATGCAATTGTATATTAGTTTGTAAGGAAGAAATGAAAATCATCTCCGGCTTCTTAAAACTATGGCAACCCTAATATGACATGAATCGAAAACTGACATTCCCTCAAGCTAAGGCGTTCCCCATAAGCGACGCCCTGCATCGGATCCCAGGTGCGGTGAAAAATAGGCAAGGGTTGCTAGGGTGTTCTCCCAGAAGCGACGCCTACATCAAATCTTGGGTATAGTGAAAAATGGGCAAGGGCTGCTAGAGCGTCTCCTTAGAAGCGACGTGCTGCATCAGAACCCAAGTGCAGTGAAAGGTGAACATGGGTTCATGCCATGGAGGTTGAGAAGGCAATAGTAAATAGGATATCTCCAGACCATAGATTCGTATCGCCACATAGAATATAAGGACATTGACAGGTAAGAGTTTGGACTTTGTATACACTATGAAACGTAGGAAAGTCAATATCGCTTGTATCCAAGAAACTAAGTGGAAATAGGCTAAAGCTAGAGAAATCGATGGGTATAAATTATGGTATATAGGATAGGATAATAATAGAAACGACGTAGAAATAATAGTGAATAAGGAATTAAAGGATAAAGTTGTAGATGTTAAAAGAATCAGTGATAGAATTATAATAATAAAACTTGTTCTAGAAAAGCAGATTATAAATGTTATAAGTACATACGCATCACAAGTAGGGTTATAAAATATAATCAAGAGATAATTTTGGGAAGATAAGGAGAGAGTCATGCATGAAATTCCCAATACTGAGGGGATATTTATAGGAGCAAATTTAAATGGCCATGTAAGAAAAGAAAAAGAAGAATATGATAGAATACACAAAGAGTATGGTATAGGTAAAGAAAATGAGATGGATGAGACTATCCTTGATTTTGCTTTGTCATATAACTTAACCATTGCAAATACACTCTTTAAGAAGAGGGATGAACACTTAAGAACTTTTAAAAATGGACTTCATAAAAGTCAAAGACTTTTTTCTACTTAGGAATACTAAATGATCTATGTGTAAAGATTGTAAGGTGATACCCGATAAGAGTTTAACCTCGCAACATAGGTTAATAGTTATGGATACCCATATCAAAAGATAGAAGAAAGAAAATGAACTTAATAGGTATTAAAAAATAAAGTGGTGGAACTTAAAGGGAGAGAAAATAACCTCATTTACAAATAAGTTGATGGTAGATAGAAATTGGAACTATGAAACAGAAGTAAATACCATGTGGATTAATATTGTTAAGTCCATTAAGAAAGCGGCAAACGATATCTTAGCAGTACATAAAGGTAAAAGGCAATTAGTAAATGAAATATGGTGGTAGAGTGAAACAGTGCAACAAGTTATTAAAGAAAAATGGATGTGTTTTAAAGCATGGCAGAAGACTAAAAATAATGAAAATTATGAACAATATAAGAATGCTAAAAAGGTTCATAAGAGAATAGTAAGTGAGGCTAAACTTAAAGCATATGATGAGCTTTATAATAGACTAGGAACAAGAAAAGGTAAGAAAGATGTGTTTAAACTTGCAAAAGTAAGATAACAGAAGGGTAAGGACTTAGATCATATTAGTGCATTAGAAGCGATGATCAAAGAGTATTAGTCAAAGAAAATGAGATCAAACAAAGGTGAGAAACATACTTTCAAAAATTGTTAAATGACAATGGATTTGAGAATATAGAGATTGAAAATACTATAAATCTAAATAACATTGGATATTATAAATATGAATGTAAGATTAGAATACTTGAAGTGAAAGAGGCCTTGAAAAAGATGAGATTAGGAAAAGCCATGTGGCCTGACGGTATACCAATAAAGGTTTGGAAGCATATGGGAGATATAGGGGTAGTTTGGTTAACCAAGTTGTTTAACAAGATTATAAAATCAAAGAAAATGCCTGATGAGTAAAGGAAAAGCTCTATTGTACCAAATTATAAGAATAAAGGAGACATACAGAGTTACACTAATTATCTAGGGATCAAATTTATGAGTCACACTATGAAACTTTTTGAAAGAGCAATTGAGAAGAGGCTACGACATGAAACAAGTGTATCAGATAATCAGTTTGGTTTCATGCCTAAAAATTCTACCATGGAAGATATTTTCTTACTAAGACAACTAGTAGAGAAATATAGGGGGATGAGGAAAGATGTGAAAACCCCAATTTTTCTAAAATTATTTAAAATTAATTAGAATTTTCTCAAAATTTGAGATAAATTATTATATTCAATATAATATTAATTTTTTAAAAAAGAATCATGTCTTGAAACATAGATATTTAGAATTATTCATAGAAAAACCAGTCAAAATGATGAAAGTATACTGAAATTTGAGCTCGGGTGAAAAATTTAATTTATCATAATTTTTGTGAATTTACATTTACTCATAAGGGTAAAATGGTCATTTCACTTTTGTGTAGGGTTCACAAAAGTTGGGTGAGCCGGTGGACAGCCAGCTCAGAGAATATTAATGATGAAGAATAAACATGATAAGAAATATGCTTTTAATTTTATAAAAAAAAAAAGAGTAAAAAATATTTATAATTAAAATTTTAATTAAAATAATGCAAAACTAGCCCTATAAATACCCCTCCCACCATTGCACGAAATTGCACAAACTCCCTGGACTCTCCCTCTTCCTCTCTTTTTTCCTCTTTTTCCCTTTTTCTTTTTCTTTTTCTCGCTTTCCTTTATAGCCGTAGAGTGCATCTATGGACGCACCAGAGGAAATATTCCCTCACAGGCTATTGGGTGCGTCCACAGATGTGTCATCCCTAACAGAACCAAGGTTTGACCTTGGTACTGTTTTTTTAATTAGGCATTTGATTTTAGTCGTTGAAATCAAGATCTAAACCATTCATCTTGTTTGGAATTTCACCATCTTCAAAAGCTCTAAGATTTCACGATGATCAAAGGCATATTCATGGGTAAATCACCAAAAAATAGTAAGTCTGGCGACCTATATTTCTCTAGTGTGGATCTCTTTTCTGGCCATATTTTCCAACTCTGGATACTACAAGTAGGTTTCTCATCTTCCCGTCTAGCTATTTCAACAGTTTTCTAAGCCTAAGGATCACCGTAATGGATTTTTCAATGAATCTAGCACCAATGAACTAGGTGAAAAATACATATAAAATGCAAATTTTTGAGAATTCTGAATTATTGGATGGATTTAGAGGGTCCCAAAACTCCAAGGGATGAAATATGGGATGTCGGATTGTTTAGATCTGGGAGATCTGGGGAAGAGCTAATCTGACGGTCCGAATCAGACCATCTTGGCTATCCCAGTCACTCTCCCCGTACCACTAGCTATCACCAGTGGAAGGGGAGAGGGCGGGCTGTTGATCAACCTATCGATTTGTGGACCCAAATTGAATCTGGACTCTTATTTTGATCTGAAATCTTAAAAGTGCAATTTAGAGCTCATTTTAACTCCAAATCAAGATCGAAAAAAGCTTTAGATTTTTGGTGAAGAGTAGAATCTAATGGAAATATAAAAATTATATTTTATTCACTATAAAATCTTTAAATTACAAAAAGAGGTACTAATTCCCAAGATTAGTCAAATCTGACATGATCAGACCTTGGATTTCTAATCCATCTTTGATCTAGTAATGAGGGAATATAGAATCAAGAATTAGATGAGACTAATCTTGGATGAATTAAGAAATTTAACCTTAATGGAAGAGAAATCTTAAAAATAATTATAGATTTACTTGATATGATTAATCTAGCATGATTAGAAACTATAAAACAATATGGATGATGATCAATTAATGAGATCATGAGAAATGAATGGCCTGATGTGGCTAATTTGGGATAGATTGAAATCTATACCCTGGATTTGGATAAATTGACTTAAGATCTTCTTCATCAGTTAGATCAAGAAAGATCAAATTGTATGATGAGATGCATCAATGATCTAGTGATGATATCACATTAAGAGAATGTGATAGATCTAAATAAAAATGAAAAATCAAGATCAAAACCCTTAATGGGATGAAAAATGAATAGAAATCAAAATATGATCATTTGATCAAAATGATGTATTCAAATGAGCATGTAAATTATTAAATTATATTGTAAATGTTCTTTTATTTGCTTAGTAGATTTAATTATTAGATTTATTTATTTACGCTTTAATTGTTCATGTTATGTAAATTACATGAAAAATGTAATTAAATAAAAATAGATATTGATAAATATTTACAATGAATATGTACATAGACTTAATGATAGTAAGGGCTATGTTAGTATGACATATAAGGAATATCATTTTCTTGGCCCAAATTAGGAGAATAATAAACCCCATGAATGACATTTTAATGTTCATGGATTTAATTAAAATCAAATAGCAAGAGTACTTAGGGTTTAATGCTCATAGGAACCTTATAAAGGCTGAGCTAAGGTTATCTTAGTAAATGCTGAACATAGTGGTTAAGGGGGTTCTTTAATAGAGCCTCGCTCTTCCCCTACCTTCTAGCGACGTTTATGAGGTCTAAATGCCTTCTTACATAATGATTGAATTAACCACTCTGTGAGTAGCTTTTAACTGGTAAGCCTTAGTCAATATTAAAATAAAGAAGAGCTGTTTAGTATTAGGAAAGAAATAAACTATCTTCAACTAGTAAGACATTAACTGGTTGAATAATAATAAGATCATAAAAGGATAGTAAACTATCTAATCCTAATAAAAATGGTAATTAACATAATCAAAGATCAAATAAGATCTATAGAAAAATCTTGAATGATCAAGAATACTAATAATTATAATATTGTATGTATGTTTGGAAGTAGTATCAATATTAGATTTAAAGGTAGATCAATAAATTAGATCTTTGATCAATATGATCCAAGGAACAAGATCCAAATCATCCTATGTAAGGATGATCAAAAGAACAATTAGGAAGTATAAACGAGTTGAGGAATGAATGTATATATGTGATTTGATATATACATGAAAGATATGATGATCAAGATCAATGGGATGATGGGATTTTGAAAGTAAAGGTAAGTGGACCTTAAGGATATTAGTGATGATATTAACTATTATTGATGATATTGACTATATTCACGACTTTCAGTAGTTTTATTTATATATAATATATACATATAATTCATATGATTAAAGGATAAAGTGATTATCCAATTCTATGAATTGATTTATATCATGGATAAATGAACTGTTGCTTTTGAGATATATTGAATATATTTATCAAATCCCCTACCAAGTATAGCTTGCTGAGATATTGCAAATGTTTGAATGTTTACAATATTTCAGATACAATTAAGGAAGATTGAAAGCTCAAGACTTGTGGATAATCATCACCTAACTACGGCTCAGGGTATTTACTCTGAGGAAGATTGTATTTGATTGTTTTGTAATTTGGACTATAATATTTAGACAAGGTATGTAATGACTACCTGGGCTGTGTATGTGAACCACTGGATCGATCCTAATTTTAATAAAATATTTCTATTGATATTCAATGAAAATTTTCTTTTATACAAAAATCTATGTATGATAAGTAATATGAGGTGACACTCAGGTTTTTGACAAATCAATTTTAAAGAAAATATGTTTCTGCTGTTTGTGTTTTAAAAATTTTCAAAATCAGGGCCCTACCTTTGCAAATATTTATGAAAATGTGTTTTAAAAAACCAGGTCGTCACAAAAGACCTTTACATGGTCTTTATCGACTTAGAGAAAGCTTATGATAGAGTCTCCAGAGAGTTAATATGGAGGATGTTGGGCGATAAACGAGTTTCGTATGGGTATATAGACATAATTAAAGATATATATGAATGAGTGGTAACAAATGTTAAGACCACTAGTAGCAAGACTGGTGATTTTTCTATCACTGTAGGATTGCACCAAGAATCGGCATTGAGCCTATACCTTTTCATATTAGTTATGAAGAGTTAACAAAACATATGCACGAGGAGATTCCCTGATGCATGCTATTTGCAGATGATATATTCTTACTTGATGAAACAAGGGAGGGTGTAATCATAAAACTAGAGTTATGAGGAGAAGCATTAGAATCTAAAGGATTTGAAATTAACTCAATTAAGACAGAATATATGGAATATAATTTAGCAAAGAGAGGAGTATGAGTGGAACACCAGTCGAGCTTGATAACCAAGAAGTCCTCGTAAAAGACCATTTTCGGTACTTAAGATCAATGATTCATGAGAATAAAGAGATTGAGAGGGAGGTCACCCAGAGAATCCAAGCGGGTTAGAATAAATGGAGATGTGCATCTAGAGTTTTATGTGTTCGACAGGTGCTACTCAAATTAAAAGAAAAATTCTTTAGGATGGCCATAAGGCCGGCTACGCTTTTATGGATTAGAGTGTTGGGCAGTTAAAGAACATCATGCTCATAGGATGAGTGTCGCAGAAATGAGGATGTTGCGATGGATGAGTGGTAAGACAAGAAAGGATATAATTAGAAATAAAAATATTAAAGGAAATTTAGGAGTAGCACCAATAGGTAACAAAATACAAGGTAAGGCTATGTACTTTAGACCCTTGGCGTAATAGTAAAAGTTGTCATCGTGTAACCTTGAGGTCATGGGTTCAAGGCATGGAAACACCCTCTTACAAAATATAAGGTAAGGCAGTGTACTTTCAGCCCTTGTGGCTCGCCCCTTCTTCGGACCACGCATAGGCGGGAGCTTCGTGCACTGGGGCTGTCCTTTTTTACCAATAGGTAACAAGATGATGGATATTAGACTTAGATGGTTTGGACATGTTTAAAGGAGACTAATAACGGCACCGGTTTGAGGGAGTGAGGGAATACAAGTAGAAGGTTCTCAAAAGGCAAGGGAAAGGCTCAAAAGAACGTGGATAGAAGTGGTGAGGAAAAATTTAAAAATTTTGGGAGTAAATGAAGCCATGATACTTAATAGAGCGGAATGCAGGAATAAAATTCACGTGGCGGACCCCTAATTGGGATAATGTCTTAATGATGATGATGATATATAGGATGTGTTAATTTCAATTGTTTAATACAGGTGCAAGTAATAAGTGACATTTTATTGTTTGGAAAATGGTAGCCACAACCAAAACTTTCATCCATTCAATGATCTAGAGAAATGCTTTAGGTCGTGCATCTCGAATCTATGACCTGGGACCTAGCACCCGAAACCCATCTTTTCTAGTGTAATAATTTTTTATGGTATTTTAATGCCAGAAAATTTGCTTTAAAAAACTTGAATATATATATATATATATATATATATATATATTTGTGCTAACATTTTTACACTAAATTTCAAAAAAAAAAAATCTAATATGTTCTCAATTTAAGAAGTGTTTAACAATAATACCAAACTACCAAACGATGTTAGTAACCGTTGAAGTAGACAACATCCGGCAGATTCTCCTCTTTTTGGCCTCTTTCTCGATCTCTGTTCACTCCGCAGATCATCTTCGCTACTGGAATCTCTAGGAAAGGGAACCGATTATGCTGCCTAGATCTTTTTTTACTTTTAATCTCTGCTTGTCACACTTGTAGCGTGTTTATAACTCACTAATAGTATATTGCTAGGTCACCAGGTGATTAATTAATTGACGCTGATTATAGATCGAAAATATGTTAATAACTAGGCCCAAAGAAAAAAAGAAACAATAAAAAAAGAAGAGAAAACCCTGAAATTTGAAATTTTTGACATACACGGTGTGGGCCTCGGCCATCTACTCCTATAGCTCGATTCAGATATCCCCCATCAGATGGTGGTCAATTGATTTAATAATCTCTCGGAGATGGATATTTTAAATTCGATTTAGATGGTCCTGCAATGCGCATCGAAAGCTAGAAATTAATTGATTAACATCATCCGAGGTGGGAGATTTCTGGTACACAGATATACACATACAGTGGGCTGGTTGACAAGCATATTGTTGGGCCACCACATGGTGAATTTGTGCAATTGAAGCATCTGTCTGCGAGAGACAATTAAATAATTAGGCTACCGTTGGATTTAACAGACCCCATTGGGTCCCTTTCAATGGATGCCCCCCCCACCTTGTAAATCTTAAAATGTGAGTCCAGATTTTATTTTTTCCTGTTTTTTAGAAAGTCATTACAAAATTTCAAGCGATTATTAGCACAAATTCATGACATGGTGGACTAGTGATATGCTAGTTATCAAAATGCCTGCCTTAGTTCATGTCGTCAACAAAACAGATACGAATCCGCAAAAATCCGTTTATCCATTTTTATGATGAATAAGAATATATTTTATTAAAACAGATCGAGGAGATAGAAAGTTACAAGTTAAGATTGCAAGTCACCCTGGGGCCAAGAACCAGAAAGAATCCGCGCATATCCGTTTATCTATTTTGGATCGGCAAAATATTATATCCGTTTAGAAAATAGGTCCAACCACTCATCTTTTATATTTGTGATCCGTACAGATTTAACCACGGACACATGCGGATGTCCGTTTAAAAGGGTATAAATTGGAATTAAAATTTGAGGAAAACATTATAGTTTGAGGTTAAGAGATCCAAGCTGCTCATTATGCTTGAAATGTCTTGGTCAGGCTATAAACCATTTTTCATGCCCTTTGGATGATATTAGCTTATGCTTTCTTGAGTTCAAAATCAAAACTATTGTTTTTCTAAAGACTCAAAATAAGTAGTTTGACGCCTTAAAGGATCTATAGCACGCAGCTTTACCTTGAATATTTGAAAGAGGCTATTTTGATGCCTTAAACCTGTGACCTCAAGGTCACACGACGACAACTCTACTATTGCACTAAAGCTCTCCTTCATTATTCTTCAACAACCCATTGCCTAAAATCCGATTCCAAGAAAGATCAAGCTGCTGGAGGCAAAGACTTAATGGAAAGATGCCACCAGGAACTGAATTGCTAGACAAGTTAAGCGAGATTAGACCCAGACATGGGGAGAGAATACCTAATTTTGCTAATGCATGCCAATACTAACACCAGAATTATACAGGGCAAAGACAACTATTGAGCAGCTGGTGGTAATATAACTAGAAGTAAATAAAATATTTAAAAAAATTTATTTTAGTATTTTTTGAATAATTAAAAGAATTATAATTTGGCATTTTTGAATTATTTAGGCTGGCATGGAGTTAACTCAACCAGCTTCACTTTCTAGTTTTTAAACTATGAATAAAAATGCACAACATATAGGCAAACAGTACAGCGAAAGTCCTAATGGATAAGACTCCAAGTGAGCAAAAACCCACCTTGAGTGCCCTCCAACTTTTTCCTTGCCCAAATTAAGGCTACTGCATCACACTCGCACACCCAATGAGAAAAGGATTGGTTGGTAGAGCTACCTGAGAAAGTGAAAATTTTAGATTTCATTGTTTTATACCTGAGAAAATGATATAATGGACTATTTGTTAGATAAAAAAAAGGCAGCCCCAGTGCGCAAAACTCCCACCTATGGACTATTTGTTAGATAAATATTCAAAAACACATTTGAGGGACTTGAATTTGTGACGTGCACCTTTGAGACCCCTTCTTGTGCCACAGCACTACAATTTGGCATTGACTAGATATTTTGTTTAATTGTCAGAGATCAACGTTAAAAGGAGATTATTATTAAATAGAGGAATGTTTAGGATATTGCACCACAGCTGCTTGCTATGTTGCAGCTCATTTTTGCACGATAGTCTCTACAAATTGTTGATCAGACCCATTTATCTGATTTCTACATCTGTGGATCACACATCCAAAACAAATTTCTTCTTATTTGTTGAATATGGATTATTCTTTAGAGAAGTTTTCGACCATCCATATTTTATGATCAAAAGAACATTTGTTTAAATTATAAACTCATCCAATCCTTACTTTTTTCAAAAAAATAATAATTTATAGGCACAGAAATCAGATAAACGAATTTGATCAATAATCTGTGAGGCCATCATGCAAAAGTGGGCGCACACTCACTACCCCAGCATTCCTCTGTTAAGTAAGTACATATCAAAGAGACATGGACAAGTAATAAAGATGCTTGTGGGTGCTTGGACATTTCTCTGAAGCTTTTAGACCTCACATTTTTGTGAATTTTACTGAAAACTTCTGCGGATTTTTTTGAGTCACCGTCAATTCACTCTGAGTTAACTCGATTCCCCAACTTTTAAGTTGAGTTTTTGAGATTTTAAACGTCTACAAGACACCACTTTGAAAAATAACATAATTTCCACCCAGATTTTTTTCTCATTAAAATGGATGAGTGGGATGACCAGAATTGGAGGTAGACCTAGATTTTTGAAGATCCAAATCGTTCGTGATGTTTGTTCTTTCAAAATTTTCGTCCATTTGATGATCTTAACAACTGAAAATGAATGATGAAATTTTTTACCTTTCATTTTATAACTCAAGAAAACAGTGGGTAGAGCATTCAATGAATAAAAGCTTCTGCGTATGGCCATTCAAGTGAAAAAACAAACCTAGGCATGTTTTTTAGAAGTTCATCTTCTTGTCCTTTGCATTGTTTAATCTACCTGGGAAAAATAATGTCAATTGATTTATTCAATTTCTTCTTCTTTTTTCCCTTAGTTTTAGAATCAATAGTGGTGATTTTCATCAAAAGTAACATCAGTTAGGATCATCCTACCGACATGGTTTTATGGCAGTAGTCTATCAATAAGAAGGGAAACAAAATAAATGGCATGGATCTTTCAGAAAACATGACTAAACTGATGCTTTAGATCAAGGCATACCTCAGTTTATCATTTCTTGAAACTGTAAGGGCATAGCCGAACTAGGATAGGGCTTGAAATTGTTGGTTCAAATCAAATGAATGCAAGCTCCCACTCGTCCATACAGCTTGTTTATGGACGCTCAATCCACTGTAAGCATATTTTAGAAGGGGAGCCTTGTCGCAATGGTAAAAGTTGTTATCGTGTGACCTTAAGGTCACGCGTTCAAGTCGTGGAAACAGCCTCTTGCAAATGCAAGGTAAGGCTGTGTACTTTAGGCCTTTGTGGTCCGCCCCTTCCCTAGACCCTGCATAGACAGGGGCTTCAGGGGCTGTCTTTTTTTATTCTAGTGACCCAAACTATTCATAAAAAACTATTTTCTGCATCTGGTTGATCCTAACTATTTCTTTTATGACCGTGAAAAGCTCGACAAACAGTTCGACTGTCCATCTTACTAGTGGAGAAATACAGCAGCTAAGATGATCTTGTTACGATTTTAAAGGCACAGCCCATCTATGATGGTGCCTTCCAATCAATGGTTTGGATCACAAGGACTGAACTCGCGCTTTTTACACGAGAAATGCTCTCTGAACAGGCATTCTTAATTGACACCGTATCCTACCTAGGTCAGACCTACATTTGGATGATCTAACTCATCTATCTAGTTTAAATTCTCTCAGATTGGCTAGATAATGAAATTCACGATGCTCAATTATTTTAGCTACGCTATTTTGAGTTTTTAAATCATGAAAATAAAAATTTTAATTGAAAAAACTAATAGCTAAAATCATCTATTAGATATAATTTTTTTATAAATTACGTAATAATAGAGGCTGAACAAGATGATTAAGTCAGATCATCAAATCATGGAATGCTAGATAACTAGAGTCCCAGAGTCAATCTGAAAACTCAGGTGGGAGCTCCTTGTTTGGCACTTTAATTATATAGACAAGTCCTAAATGGACGATCCGTCTTGCAACGGGGAGAAGCAATGTCTAGATCATCTCACTGAGATCTTAAGATCACACCTAATGTCGGAATAAGAGTTGAAAGTAACGGCTAAAATCACTCGAAGTGGGTACCACTCGTATCCTCATTTGAACAACTTCCAGAAACAGACAAATTCAAAAGTGAAAATGAGGGAGCAAGAGGCAGGTAGACAATCACGCCATCCGCCCCGGCGAATATTCTCGCCTCACCTCAACTTCCGTCCATTCCGCTCATCCAGAAACGTGTCCCAATCGGGGCCCACCACGAGGTAGATCCGCCGGATCTCCTGCCGACGTGGCACATGTTGGCCAAATATTCTCCCGCCGTATTGCCGGCGAATATTTCACGCTGGCATCTCTCTCTCCCTCTCTCTCTCTCTCTCTCTCCTGGGATACAAGGGGCATGCATATGTTCTTCTGTCTTACACCTTTTTATTTCCTTCTAAAGGTCATCCCTAAATTCATCTCCTCTTCTTCAAGCTTCCAAGATCTGCTGCTTTGTAAGTTGCTTCCGCTTGATGTTCAATAGAATTTCTGCTTTTCCTATTATTTTCTTTTTAATTTCATTTCTCAAGAAATAATATGCATTTTTTCCAGCTAAAATTTGATAATTTCCGGCAGTTTTGTTCAGATTCCACTGATCGATTGAAATCTTAGCTCGAAGATTTTCTCCGATGCAGAAATCTCTGCTTCTTGATCAGTAGTTTCTATTGTTTCTCATCCGAGTTCGAGAAGGATCTATCTCTCTTTAAAAGCTGAATTCTGGTCGCTGAAGATTGCATATGCTTTTAGGAGCTTCTTAAGCACAAAATATCTTCTCCCAGCAAACTAGGTCGAGTATTCTTTTTGTCTGTTCCAAACCTGAGAAACTTCGGCGATTCAGAGGCGGAATTGAATTCCGTGGAACTTTCGGCCTTCTTTCTTTTGATCTGTGGATAGATATGGAGAAGAATGGGAATCGGAATCCCCGGCTATTGGCTGTGGTAGCACGAAACTAAGAAGACAGTTCTTGCTTTTGCTTTTCGACATTCTCGATCGAATCTTCTGATAAAGAGAAGTGAGAATTGCCAGGAGGAGTTAAGGAAAGTAGGGAAAAGTGGAAAAAAAGGTAAAAGAAGGAGAACCTGAATATGCTTCCGAGAGCGATTCCAAGGTGAAATTCTCAAGTTCTAGATTGCTGGAACTAATGTTTTTGAAGGTTGTGTAGAGAGAGAGAGAGAGAGAGAGAGAGAGAGAGAGAGAGAGAGAGGATGTTGGGGCAGATGGAGAGAGAATGTGGGAACTATCCATTGGAGAATGGAGTAGTGCTATCAAGGGATCCGAAGCCTCGACTCAGGTGGACACCCGACCTACATGACCGATTCGTGGACGCGGTCGCTAAACTCGGTGGACCTGAGAGTAAGTACCCACTGCTTATGTTAGTATCTAGCGGTTTTCTTCTGCTAACATACACAGTTTGCACATAGAACTCTATGCATAGTTGACTAGTTTTTGGACCCTTTTTTGCGTCCCATTTGGAAGTCCAAAATTTCTTTTCAATACTGTTTCCAAAATTTTACCAATTTAACGTGAAATTTACGAATAAATTCAATCCGAAATTTGCGAGCAATTAATCAATTCTCAAATATTGTTTGGTAATCTCAGTCATACGAATTGGAAATGCAAAATTGGCGGATCAATCATTGCCATTTCCGATTTTTCACCGAGTTTTTGTTGAAGTTTTCCCGAGCTTCTTTATTATTTGCGTTGCGAATAATTCATCAAATTCCCAAATGTTGTGGGTTGATCTTATTCATACGATTTGGAGATAATGAATTGTGACTCAATGGTGTCGATGATTTCCAAAGTTTTTCGAACATTTGCATTAGCATAGCAAAAATTGGATCAACAGTGTAAATGGCATAAATCTGATCTGATTTGTTGGGCATCCTAGTATCTCCAGATCATGGTGATTAGTCTCACACATACTATAATAACCTCATTTCACGACAATGAAATTGAGTTGGTTAAGGACAGTTTAGTCAGTTCCCAGCTTACTTAACGACGCAATTAGAGTTACTATATCGGTCTTCTATACGTCGCAGAAGCTACGCCAAAGTCGGTTCTGAGGGAGATGGGTCTTAAAGGATTGACATTGTACCATTTGAAGAGCCATTTGCAGGTTTGGTTTCTTCTTCTCTCTTTCGTAAAGTATAGTGGGTTCTATTTTCCGGAGATTCAAGACGTTCAACTTGTATTCCTTCCACACAACCCACCCCCCACCCAGATTGCTTAGAAACCAAAAATCATGCCGATTGGATGATCTTAGTTTATGCTCTCTAATTTTTAATTCACGACTCGTAATGTATTGGCTAGATTCATCCGATCGGCCTGATTTTTTAATGTATGCTAAAGACGGTGGGGCCGGACAAGTTGAATGGCTTAGATCATAATGAAAGATGGGGACGCTTGAACGTAGATACTTGCAGGATTGCCATTTAGCTATGGTGTGGAAGGTCTTTATGTTTCTCTTCTCACTGTTGTGCTCACTGAATGGGTGTAGAAGTATAGATTGGGAAAGCATGCGAAGAGAGAAAGTAGCCAAGAAGAGAACAAAGAAGGTGAGAGATCAATGCTTTAGGTATGATTTTTCTTTGGACAAAAATGCAAGCTGGCAGGTTTTGTACCGAATGAAACATGGGACTTTGAAAGTAGACAAAAGATGCAATATCTAAACATCATTTGGGGCAAACAAGCCAGCTCAGAGTAGTTCCTTTTTCTTTTCCTAATCTTTTTCTATTTGACTCGCTAGTGGACTCACCGAGTCACCTGGTTAAGATGGAATTTCCCAAATAAAGAAAAAAAACTTTCTTCCTTTTTTTAGAAAGCCTAGTAACTGTGCCCTGTTTTTCCTCACGAGCCCCTAAATCAAAATTATAACTTCATGTGAATCCAGACTTCTGAAGGTACAGACCCGTTTACAGTGTTGTCCTTAGTTTAGATGGATCATGTTTTAAAATTCTAATTCATTAGGCAATTTTTGCAACGGCTACTTTTAAGATCATTCGATGAATGAGAATTTTGGATCATAATCCATCTAAGCCAAGGAAAATATTGTCTCATGTAGACTCACATAAAATTATAGCTGTTAATACCATTTATTGAGGAGTTCATGAGAAAAAACAAGGGGCGGATGTATCAATGCCAAAAGAAAGGGTGTGGATTTATGATCTCCCTTTCTAAAGTGAATTAGACCACACTTTTGAAGGACACGGGTGGATTCTCTCTCTCTCTCTCTCTCTCTCTCTCTCTCTCTCTCTCTCTTCAAATAATATTGGGAGGCAAGTGAGTTTTTTTCGGAAATTTTGAAATCATCTTTTTATTCATATAAATGGAAAAAATTACATTCTAATACACTCTAGTAGTATTGCTTAAGTACTCAAAAGTTAATTTGGTAGAGAAGAAAGAGTGGCCATTGGACCGTTCAAAAGGACTACTCTTTTGAAGGATAGAGTTGGAGTAGCTTGTTTGTATTTCCTTTCATTTGTGTACCATTTCATCGTTACAGGAATTTCAGAGGGACACAGCCACCAGAGTCATTCCTCAGTAACCAGTGGCAATGTCTCCATTGAGAGCCATAAGGGGTATTCTTCTCCTTCTCTCATTCTTAGTATTATCACATTTTTCTCCAATAATCTACTCCAAAATTCAAGTGAAGCCTATTCCGGCCCTACTGCGTGAGACTAGCTTGATAAAAAACACGTTCATCTGGTAGGCGATGATCATTTTATGTTTAGGGCCTTAATTTAAGGGTTCAGATCTTTTTAGTTTCATGCTAGTGGGCCCCATGTCATGCTTTATTCATGTCTTACACCAATTTTAATTAGTGTATACTTGTAAACAGGGAAGTTCCAGTTGCAGAGGCATTGAGGTATCAGATTGAAGTTCAAAGGAGGATGCATGAGCAGCTAGAGGTAAACCTAATTTTCATACATGGTCTTTTGGTTTCACATGGTTTCTGCATAAACAAGATCCGTTAGATAATTAAGGACTGTACATCCGCCGAGTTCAATCATGAACCACGAATCAAAAATCGGATTGATCATCTAAACTGTCTGGTTAGCTAAATTTGTAGGGCTCTCAAAATTTGAATGCCCAGCTATGGTTGTCTGATCTTGGGGTTGAATTTTGTTGTCTTCAGGTGCAAAAGAAATTGCAAATGAGAATTGAAGCACAAGGAAAGTACCTACAAGCAATCTTAGAGAAGGCCCAAAAGAGTCTCTCTTCAGACTTAAATGGCCCAGAAAGTATTGAAGGAACAAGAGCTCAGCTAACAGATTTTAACTTGGCACTCTCAGGCCTAATGGAGAACATGACCCATGTAAGCGAAGAGAGGAAAAGAGATCTTGGGAAAAATATATGGCCTGATAATCATATCATGAACCACAATCCAGCTCTTCAGCATTACCAAGTGGATGAAAAGATGAGGCCGATCAAGCTTGAAACGGACGGCGGATCACACCTTTTCGATCTAAACCTTAATGGGAATTACACGGGTTCTTTGGGCTGAGGAGAAGCTAGTTATATAGATGGGTACCAGAAAATCATCTGGAATTGAATTCTCTGTCATTATTCATTGTAGAAAGTTTTGTTTCAGTATCTTATAAAGGGTATATATTCTATGTTCCCTTGATTTAATAATGGCACCCCTCGTTTCATTACAAATGCCCTTTCAATTGGCTACTAGTACCAAAGCTCTTTGAAATGGTATCAGTCAGGTGCTGCAGAAAAAAACACTTAGCTTAGAAAGATGAGTGCCATTATTAAAACAAGTGGTGTGGACAATGATTTCCCATTGTAAATGTTCATATTGGCGGTTGGACCTGTTGAGCTATATAATCATCTAAGTGTTATTTGATCAATCCAATTTATACGATTCTGATGAGTTTCCAATTAATTTTATATTTGTATAATCTAATTCTATAATGGCAAATAATAATAAGTCTAAATCTATCGTTGGGCATCAGTAATACTTGAGATGGAGTGAGCAAACTTGAGCAACTAAATTTATAGCTGTGGAATTTAAAGTCGAAAATATGATTATTCAAGGGGATTCTAAGGTGGTGGTCTCGGCCGTCGTTTCACGGAGAGTCAATGAGTTAGACACGAACAAAGTCCTTCAGACTGTAGATGGGCACTTAAAAAAATTGGAAAATAATTCATGTGTGTAGAGAAAACAACAAGCTGCGGATTTAATGGCGGAAAAGGCGGTTACTGCCACCACCGAGAGATACTGGAAATACACTCCTCCGCACTGGTTGACTCATATCCTCTGTAGCGATGTTATTGGGGACACTGTGTGTAGGAAGTTCAGTAACCTCATTTTGTTTGCATAAAATAAAAGAAAAAGGAAAAACTTGAGATGCGAGGTGGATAATTGTTTGTGGTGCTTGAGCTGTGTGGGAGCTGGAGGTGAAGTGAAATCTCCTCACTCAGTCGCTTGAGATGAGTTTACGTGAAAATCTTAACCTGAAAATTTTCAAGTTTAACCCTGCTTACTTTTGGCATGAATTCTGCACTGGTAGATATCAACTAGGAAGTTAGACGAACGAAATGGATCAATGTTATGTAGAGCTCACCACATAAAAAGTAGAGGAATTGCACCATTATTCGGTGTTATCCTGCTCTATACCTGCATTCTTCATAAGAAAAACTACCATTTTTTAATGGTCAAGAAAAAATTAGACGTAAATTGTTGACCTACTTACTAGTGGATGTAATCTACCATGATATTAGAGCCTTATTAACCTTACTAATTGACATGTCATGAATTCAAATCCTATGAAATGGGTGTGCACATAGGTCCAAATGGAAGAGTCATTTGGATGAAGGCAATACCCAAAGTTTGGTAAGAATCCGTAAGCAAATTACCATTTTTGAATGGCTTAAATGGGCTAGAGATCAAATTTTATGTATCATTGCTCTTTGGATGCATTTAGGCTAAGTCTTTTTCATTCAAAGTCAAGACCATCCATCTTATTAATCTTTCAAGACCTGCGACAAGTGGTTAAGATCAGCCAAGTGCATTGATCTCTTGTTGGTTACCTATTTTTGGAAGTAGAACATGATAAATGGCTTAGATATACAAAAAACTTCTCACCATGAAAATTTGGTTCTTTTGAAATAGTCAAAATTTTAAATGAGAAATATATTAAACTCTAACAAACAAATCGACAAGCAAATTTAAAGAAACAGACTTGATAGGCGTACACGCTTTTGGGAGAGGAGAAGTACACGCTTTTTCTTTGAGAAGAAGTGTATGCCGTTTCTTCTAGGGTTGGTGAAGCTTTGTTCTTTAGATCTGCCATTCATTATATTTGGAATGACTTAGGCATGCTAGATATCAAATTTCAGATGTTTTTAGCCTATCTTTTCATGATTATATCTAAGAAAATACAAAACTTTCAAAGGTGGCAAAACCTTGTTCTATACATCTAAGCCATGCATCATATTTAGAGTGACGTAGATAGGCTAGCAATTAAATTTCATAATCATTAGAAGCTGGAATGGCTTAGAAAGAGATCTGATAGGCATTCACATTATTAAGAGAGAGGAAGTACACACCCTTTCTTTCAAGTGTGGTGATGCTTTCTTCTATAGATCTAAGCTATTGATCATATTTGGAAAGGCCTAGATAAGCTAGAGATCAAATATTATATTTATTAGATGCTGGAATGTTTAGATAGATTAGAGATTGAATTTCATATTCATTGATGCTTTGAGCCCAAGTTAAGTGATTAGACTTAAAAATGTACAAAACTTTCTAAGGGTAGTTAAGCTTTGTCCTATAGATTTAAACCATACTTACTTAGATAGGCTAGGTGTCACAGGGTCACAATTTCACCTTTGTTAAACCTGTGGAGCACTTGTGGGCAAATTTTTTTAGCTGGGCACGCTTATAGGCCTTTGTCACGGGCCTTGCAAAAAAAATAAAAAAATACAAAAGGTACGTGTAAGCCCACCAAGTTCTTAGGAAATTCATATATTGCTTACTTGAGGATTAGTTTTTTGGACAGTAACTCGAATTTTATTAACAGTAGAATAAAAAATTAATATAATTGTTCGCATAAACCTCTTGCCAATGTGGGCTAAATGTCAATGTTTCCTCGACTTGACGGAGGCTTATAAAAGGGCAGTCTCAGTGCATGAAGCTCCTGCCAATGCAAGGTCTAGGAAAGGGGCAGACCACAAGGGCCTAAAGTATACAATCTTACCTTGCATTTGCAAAAGGCTGTTATCATGCCTTAAACCCGTGACCTCAAGATCACACGACGGAGGCTTATCATTTCAATAATGGAGAATGGACAATTACTATTTGGGATAGTGATCTTATTCCCCGTGTTGGTAGCCTAAAGTTAAGAATTTACTACATTCAACTGATTACTACTTAGATAAGGATTGCTTCTCATTTTCTCTTAACCATCCATCCCTAGATGCTGGATGTTACTTTCAGATGGTCGAATTTTGTCGAAGATAGTGAATTTCATCTGTCTCATCTCCATCTAAGGAACCCACAGGATGAACGACTATGATCGCTTAAATAATGGTGCTTGTGCCTCCCTCATGTTCATGCTGGTTGGTATTCCTTAGAACCACTAAAAGTCTATCCTCCTACTGAACTTCCTATCCACAAACATGGTTCAAACACAGTTCTCTGTTCTTCCTCTTCTCTTCTCAGATCCCCTCAAATCCAATCTCATTAAAAATGTCGGCGATTGTTGCTGGCTCCTATGCGTCCTCTTCCTCCATCTCAGGCAACTCTATCAAAACCCCTACAATATCCTCAAAATCACTTCTGCACATCCAAAGCCAGGTATTTGCTTTGCTCACTCATAGAAAACCACTTCTCTTCAAAGACCCAGATGCAAAGCCACTAATACTTCTGCTGTAATGTGTAGAAAACCGCCTTTCATGGGCTCCCAATATCAGATGTTAAGAGGGGCTTATCAATTGCACTAGTAAACCGGACTGCAGTTAATAAGGGCGGTGTTAGGAGGAAGGGTCTTGAAATTCAGGCCAGAACTGCTTCCAAGAACATTGAGGTTGAAGTTGATAAGCCATTGGGATTGACTTTGGGACAAAAACCTGAGGGTGGAGTTATCATTACAGTAAGTCTGTTTTCCCCGTTTTTTCCTTGCCATGGTGTATGTTTAGAGATAATGTTCCTAGATGAAGGTTCTTTGCGCTGCTATCTGATCATTTTACTTTGTGCTTAGAAAAATTGAAGGGGATAATATAAATGAAAATTAGACAATTTGACAATCATAATCATTTTTTATTTACATGTTAGTAGAGTGATTAGATCCTTCATTTAGTAGACCACAAGACCAGCTTGCCGGATGATCGCAAGCGTTTGATCATTCATTTATTCGCTGATAGATTATTTACGTGCGGTTAACAAACATTCATAGTCAAGTTCTATGATCTACTGCTATACTCAAATAAAAAGTCGTGTGCACGTTATTTTATCTGCTAGGAAGAAACAGAGTTGGACTCAACTAATTTGAACATGTAGAGGTATTTGACTAAAGAACTTGGAGGTAAGTTTCATCCATAAGCCAATGATAGGGTAGCTGGAAGCATCCTGTAAGTGCAATATCATGTCAAATCTTCAATAGAGGGCCTAGCAAATGAAGGGTCGGATTCATGCTAATATCATCTCTGGTGAGTCCATATCAAGCTTCTCATATTTCTTTCATATGACATGAACCTTTCGTGTTAGGCTGTAGACAATGGTGGAAATGCTGCAAAAGCAGGTCTGAAAGCAGGGGATCAGGTACTGTACACAAGCAGCTTCTTTGGGGATGAACTGTGGCCTGCAGACAAACTTGGATTTACCAAGACTGCAATTCAAGCAAAACCAGACTCTGTATATTTTGTTGTAAGCAGGTTAGTATGTCTAATTATGCCTATATTTTGAGATTCATCGAAAGCATATATTAGTCCTTTTCAATTGGTATGGCTTGGGCCTCTTACATCTTTGTTCCTAAGATAACTGCACAGATTTGCAGGCACCTAATTACACTTTCAGTCATTCATACTTCATCTCCTAGCCATGTGCAATTTTTCAGTGTAAAAGTTCGTCTAGCTTTGTCTGTTCAATTAGTTGTCATTTTACAACCTATGCTGAAGCCATGCTTTTGAGTCACTCATTACCTTGTAGCACAAGCTGGTATCGTTTAATGACTTCAAGAGTTGCATTGCACCGCACGTTTCAGTATCTAGTAGTTTGGTATTGAGTTGCGATTCTTGTGTGTGCGTGCGTGCGAGGCACATAATCTGTTAGCTGTAGCACCTGTCATGTTTTCACTTTATAAAATGTTGTATTAAATGCCTTCAGAAGTAGTAGTAGCAATAGTTCATGCATGAGTTGGAGTCAAGTGCTGCCACTGCTTTTCCATGTAGTCTCACCAAAAACTCTGCTTTATGGTGTCTGTTATGATACAGAGGTGTAGAGGTAGATGTAAAACGATTGCCAAAGAGGCCTGCACCACCACGTTTCGGACGAAAATTAACAGAGGCGCAAAAGGCAAGTGTCGTTTGTAGTAATGAGTTTGATTCATTCTTCTCTCACGATACAGCTGATTATAGTTCTCTCCTAATGGGGCTTACATGATTGTACAGGCTAGAGCTACACACATATGTCTCGATCGTGGATACATCTACAGCCTGCAGAAACCATTCGAAGAGCAGGCAAGTCTATACAACGATTGTCTCTGCTGTTACTGAACGAATATGGTTTTCTTTTAGAACTTTCTCTTTGATAGTAACTTTGATTACGAAAACTTGCTGCAAAAGGACTATGAGTTGAGCCATTTTGTGTTTAGTCACCAATATGACACTTTCATGATTAGCTTGTAGATTTCATTACTCGAAGTCTGAGGCAAATAAATGATTAATGTCAGCATTGCTGAAGGCTCTACGAAGTGAATAAAGGTCGCATCTAAAGGACCGATCGTATCAGTGCTAGCATAGGGCATATAGGCTCGTAGCAAATAGTTGGCCATCTAGCAGATAGCTACGCGTTGCTTGATGTGGGTTGTTTATTGGACATTTGGGCAATGATCTATAGCCAAACAGTTGCTCTAATTTTGAAGTGCTGGCAAGTCTTGCACGGATAGACAGTCATCATATCTTGGCCTTGTTTTCTTATGATACAAAGTTCTTCTTGTCCACAAGCTCACAGAACTCGACAGAATACATGTATGGAGGGCTAATGTTGTGAAAACCTTGGTATAAATTTTTCAACGACAGAGTTTCGGGAGGAACTCAGATACACAGGTTTCTTTGTTTAACAGAGAAACTAAACTCCATTATATCCAGATTACAAAAACATGTATTAATTTGCCTAGGTTTACAGAGGAAAAACCAAAAGTTAACCTGTTGAGCTTACCGTGCATGAACGTTCATTTCTTAATTTTTCATTCGACACGTATTTCTGCCTTCGATTTTCTTAATGTTGTGTCGAATTTGCAGCCGGATGCATATGCCTGTCCACAATGTGCGGCACCAAAGAGGCGCTTTGCACGTTACGATGTGAACACTGGAAAGGCAATTGGTGGAGGTTTGCCGCCGATAGGGGTGATAATCGGTTTGGTGGTTGGACTTGCGGGGGTTGGAGCACTGCTTGTATACGGCCTTCAATGATCTGTTCATTCCATTACTGGCAGTCAAATTTAATTACTTCACTCCGTCTAATCCTCTTGGTTCCTGTTGTTTCATCTCTCTTTTTCATGCCATGAGCTCTATAATCCAAGGAAGATGTAGAATTCATCAAAATGTATGACAATTTTTCCATGTTCCATTCAAGAAATTCCTCAAATTTCACTTATTATTATACTTGAATTGGAGGTTGCAATTGAAAATCAGAGGACGAACAATAGCTAATATCATATTGTGAAAGCCGTTCCAAGGCCAACTCATACAAGTGCTAGGTCACATGTTGTAATTCTACTCACACATACAAGGACAAATGGAGAGATGACTTTAACTGTGTTCAAGAGACTCTTGAATTTGGTATTCATCATGAATTGGATAATATTATAGTAGGTGTGGCAAATCGTGTCTGCAGGTAGTGTTTGTGTCGTGTCAAGATTGACCCATTAGAGTATATGAGTCAACATGAACACGACCCAATTATGGTTATTCAAAAATCATCTTATATTATAATTAATATAAGATGGTTTTTGAAAAACTATCCTATATTATTATGAGAATATATGACGGTTTTTAAAAAATCGGCTTATATTTAGATATAATATAGAATGATTTTCAACATGACGGGTTAACAGGTTGCGAGTCAGATAGGTTAATATGATGGGTTAATAGGTCACAAGTCAAATAGGTCAACATTGGATGACGAAAACACAACACGATTTTTGGCATATCATTTTTGGGACTCAAAAATTACATTAACATGATATAACTCGACCCTAACTTGTTAAATCCATGTCCAGTGCGAGTTGTGTTATTATGTCGTGTCATATTTTGTCACCCCTATATTATTGTCTGCCCAAACCTATTAGATTGAAGACATGCACGTTAGAAGTTTATTACCACCAGTAATTGTTATCACCATCAGGAAGTGGCAATTGGATAGGAAAGCAGGACTTATCCTATGATGGCCCATTAGTAAGTAAAACAGCAACATAGACTACAAAGTTACAGTGAAAATTTGATCAAGATAGTACAAAAAAATCCAAATGTCCTTTAACAAAAAGTTCTAAAGACATTAGCTGCTCGTGACGCTGTCTCACATGATAGTAGTGATCGATTTACTTTTCGAAGGGATAATCAAAAGCAAAACATGAGATGAGAGAGACCTTTCTTGTGAGTGATTTCTGGTGCCTCAATAACAATGGGCCAAGAGTCCATAATCCATTTTACAATATACAAGAGCTCTGAGAAACAAAAGCTAGGATGGTGTGATGTACGACAAATTTGGGCATGGCCTGTTTAAGATTGGATTTAGAACAACGGTCCAGACTACTTGAAGCATTGTAAATGAGTTGGATAGACCAGAACAACGGTGGCTTCTTTTCATTAAGTTAGGAATAATCAAAGTGTGACCCGCTTAATAGAACATACGTCGTAGATAGTCACTAGTCCAGTCTTCAATTTCATCTAGTACGTACCATGCAAGTTAGAAGAGTTCAACTCAAAAGTCTAGTTAAGCATCTCCTCATTTTCAAATACTGCTTGTTCATGATTTTAGGCTTGATTTTGGAAAGATCTAACCTATTCATATTATTGGAGATTTTTTAAATTACCCGACACCAAAAACTACATTTATTGTATGCTAGCAACTATATGTTTCTCTGTGTTTTGAATCACAACTACTGAAACAAAAATTAATTTTAAAACAGGGAGATCATCTGATTGGTATAATTTTTCATTAGCAAGCTAAACACAAGGTCTCAAACAAGATGAACATCTTAGATGTGAGAAAAAGAGATTAAAAAGCCATATAGTTGCTAGCAAGAAGAATGAGAGGCCGATCGAAGGCCCTAAAAGAACCTTATCTGGTGTGTCACTAATTTGGAATAGATTGGGCTCGCCATTTGACGCATCCCTCATATGTAATTCAATTATAATTTTTGTTTGATCAATTGATGCAACTGACAAAACAATCTTTAATTTGAGTTTCTAGGCTTAAAATTTTATTGAGTTGGCCCAACTACATAATTCTCCTCCATCCTAATCTGTGAGATAAGCATCGAGAATTTCTCATCAAGTAATCATTAATACCATTTTCATTTTGTAGTTACGTAAAGAAAGCTCTAGTTGGTCACATAATGACCTAGCTGTACAGTAAATGTTGAAGAGAATCTGTGCAGTGGGAGTGAAAACCAATTGAAATTTAAATAACATATTCAATGATTAAAATATTCTTCGACAAGTGTTACTAAGAAATACAAATTGCTTCTAACATCATAAATTGTAGAACATGTAGGTTACATAGGGAACAAACCCCGAAGCTTCACCACATAAAAGTCAAAACTTTGATATATCATTATGTAGTATGACTTGCGCCAGTTCTTTTTGGTGATGAGAACACCGATGGAACCCCAAAATCCCAAAGCATAGCTGATAGCCACCCATGAATAAAAGAATAAATCATTCTGTAGGAGCCTAGATTTTCTATTTTCATTCATATCAAGTGATTCTTATGGGATAATGACCGAGCAATTCTATGTTAGTAGCTATCCACAAAGACTCGGGTTGCCAACAAAGCTACTCTTAGAGAAGATGGTAGAATTCCCCTCATATGGAATTTCGCATGACAGATCATTAAAGGAGACATTAAGAAACTCAAGGAAATTGAGTTCTATCATTTGAAGTGGGATTCTTCCGATTAGTTTGTTGTGAGAAAGATCCAAGCCCTCCAAGTTCTCCAAGTTCTGGAAGGATGCTGGAATAAGACATGTTAGATGGTTGTTAGACAAATTCAGCGACTGAAGTTCTCTTAATGATCCCAATTTTGTTGAGATCTTGCCGAATAATCTGTAGCATGATAAGTTAATTCCTTTTATCAAAAGCAAATGACCTCCCATGTAAGGCATTGACATCCCCTTCGTGTTGAAATAATATGCCCCCTCTTTCCAACATAATTGCAATATTTGAAGTAAAATTGTCAAGACATGTTGGAATGGTTCCAGAAAGATGGTTACATGAGAGATCCAAGCGTGGATGCTTTTCATTTGACATAACTTGTTAAGAATGTAGCCTTCAAAATTAAAAAGATCCAAGCTCTCCAAGTTCTCTATGTTATGGAAGGATGATGGAATATGACTTATTAGATGATTGTTTGGTAAATTCAACAACTGACGTTCTCTTAGTGATCCCAATTCTGTCGAGATGTTACTAGATAATCTGTTAGATTACAAGTCAATTCCTTCCATCAGAAGCAAAGGACATCCCATGTAAGGCATTGATATCCCCTTCATGGTGAAATAATATGACCCCTCTCTTTCCCACATAGTTGTAATATTTGAAGTAAAATTGCCAAGATAGGTTGGAATGGTTCCAAAAAGATAGTTACGTGAAAGATCCAAGAGGTGAATGCTTTTCATTTAACACAACTTGTCAGGAATGTGGCCTTCAAAATCAGAAAGATCCAAGCTCTCTAAGTTCTCCATGTTCTGGAAGGATGCTGGAATAGGACCTGTTAGATGGTCGCTAGACAAATTCAGCGATTGAACTTCTCTTAGTGATCCTAATTCTGTAGGGATGTTGCCGGATAATATGTTGGATGACAAGTCAAATTCTTTCATCAGATGCAAAAGACATCCCATGTAAGGCATTGATATCCCCTTCGTGGGAAAATAATATGGTCCCTCTCTTTCCCGCATACTTGTAATATTTGAAGTAAAATTACCAAGACAGGTTGGAATGGTTCTAGAAAGATGGTTACGTGAGAGATCTAAGAGGCGGATGCTTTTCATTTGACATAAATTGTTAGGAATGCAGCCTTCAAAATCAGAAAGATCTAAGCTCTCCAAGTTCTCCATGCTTGGGAAGGATGTTGGAATAGGACCTATTAAAGAGTTGTTAGACAAATTCAGCGACTGAAGTTCTCTTAGTGATCCCAATTCTATCAGGATATTGCCAGTAATCTGTTGGATTACAAGTCAATTCCTTTCATCAAAGGCAAAGGACCTCCCATGTCCTTCGTGGTGAAATAATATGGCCCCTCTCTTTCCCACATAGTAGTAATATTTGAAGTAAAATTGCCAACACAGGTTAGAATGATTCTAAAAAGGTGGTTACGTGAGAGATCTAAGAGACAGATGCCTTTCATTTGACATAACTTATTAGGAATGTAGCCTTCAAAATCAGAAAAATCCAAGCTCTCCAAGTTCTTCATTTTCTGGAGGGATGCTGGAATAGGACCTGTTAGATGGTTGTTAAACAAATTCAACGACTGAATTTCTCTTAGTGATCCCAATTTTGTTAGGATGTTGCCAGATAATCTATTGAATGACAAGTCAATTCCTTTCATCAGAAGCAAAGGACCTCCCACGTAAGGCATTGACATCCCCTTCATGGTGAAATAATATGGCCCCTTTCTTTCCCACATAGTTGTAATATTTGAAGTAAAATTGTCAACATAGGTTGGAATGGTTTTAGAGAGATAGTTACGTGAGATATCTAAGAGGCGGATGCTTTTCATTTTACATAACTTGTTATGAATGTAGCCTTCAAAATCAGAAAGATTCAAGCACTCTAAGTTCTCCAAGTTCTAGAAGGATGCTGGAATATGACTTGTTAGATGTTTGTTAGACAAATTCAGCAACTGAAGTTTTCTTAGTGATACCAATTCTATCTGAATGTTGTTGGATAATTTGTTGGATGACAAGTCAATTCATTTCATTAGATGCAAAGGCCTCCCATGTAAGGCATTGACATCCCCATCGTGTTGAAATAAGATGGCTCCTCTCTTTTCCACATAGTCGTAATATTTGAAGTAAAATTGCCATGACTTGTTGGAATTGTTCCAGAAACATGGTTACGTGAGACATACAAGGGGCGGATGCTTTTCATTTGACATAAATTGTTAGGAATGCAACCTTCAAAATAAAAAAGATCCAAGCTCTCCATGTTCTGGAAGGATGTTAGAATAGAACCTATTAGATAGATGTTAGACAAATTCAATGACTGAAGTTCTCTTAGTGATCCCAATTCTGTCGGAATGCTCCCGGATAATCAATTAGATGGCAAGTCAATTCCTTTCATCAAAAGCAAAGGACCTCCCATGTAAGGCATTGACATCACTTTCGTGGTGAAATAATATGGCCCCTCTCCTCTCTTTACCACATAGTTGTAATATTTGAAGCAAAATTGCGAACACAAGTTGGAATGGTTCTAAAAAGATGGTTACGTGAAAGATTCAAGATGCGGCTGCTTTTCATTTGACATAACTTGTTAGGAATGTAACCTTTAAAATCAGAAAGATCCAAGCTCTCCATGTTCGGGAAGGATGCTGGAATAGGACATATTAGATGGTTGTTAGACAAATTCAGTAACTAAAGTTCTCTTAGTGATCCAAATTTTGTCGGAATGTTGCTGGATAATCTATTGGATGACAAGTCAATTCCTTTCATTAGAAGCAAAAGACCTCCCATGTCCTTCGTGGTGAAATAATATGACCCATCTCTTTCCGACATAGTAGTAATATTTGAAGTAAAATTGCCTTCACTAGTTGGAATGGTTCTAGAAAGGTGGTTATGTGAGAGATCCAAGAGGTGGATGCTTTTTATTTGACATAACTTGTTAGGAATGCAACATTCAAAATAAAAAAGATCCAAGCTCTCCAAGTTCTCCATGTTATGGAAGGAGGCTATAATAGGACCTGTTACTTGTTATTGGACAAATTCAGCTACTGAAGTTCACCTAGTGATCCCAATTCTGTCGGGATGCTGTCGGATAATCTATTGGATGACAAGTCAATTCCTTTCATCAGAAGTAAAGGACCTCCCATGTAAGGTATTGACATCCCCTTCGTGGTGAAATATTATGACCCTTTTCTTTCCCACATAGTTGTAATATCTGAAGAGCCAACACAAGTTGGAATGGTTCCAGAAAGATTGTTACTTGAGGGATCCAAGAGGTGGATGCTTTTCATTTGACATAACTTGTTAGGAATGCGGCAATGAAAATAAAAAAAATCTAAGCTCTCCAAGTTCTCCATGTTTTGGAAGGATGCTAGAATAAGACCTGTTAGATAGTTGTTAGACAAATTCAGCGACTGATATTTTCTTAGTAATCCCAATTCTGTCGTGATGTTGCTAGATAATCTATTAGATGATAAGTCAATTTCTTTCATCCAAAGCAAATGACCTCCAATGTCCTTCTTTATGAAATACTATTGCCCCTCTCTTTCCCGCATAGTTCTAATAATTGAAGTAAAATTGCCAAGACAGCTTGGAATGATTCTAGAAAGGTGGTTACATGAGAGATCTAAAAGGCGGATACTTTTTATTTAACATAACTTGTCAGGAATGTGACATTCAAAGTAAGAAAGATCTAAGCTCTCCAAGTTCTCCATGTTCGGGATGGATACCAGAATAGAACCTGTTAGATGGTTGTTAGACAAATTTAGCAGCTAAAGTTCTTTTACTGATTCCAATTTTGTCTGGTTGTTGTTGGATAATCTGTTGGATGACAAGTCAATTCCTTTCATTAGAAGCAAAGAACCTCTCATGTCCTTCATGGTGAAATAATATGGTCCCTCTCTTTCCCACATAGTTGTACTATTTGAAGTAAAATTGCCAACACAGGTTGGAATGGTTCTAAAAAGATGGCTACGGGAAAGATCCAAGAGGCGGCTGCTTTTCATTTAACATAACTTGTTAGGAATGCGGCCTTCAAAATCAGAAAGATCCAAGCTCTCTAAGTTCTCCATGTTCTAGAACGATACTGGAATAGGGCCTGTTAGATGGTTGTTAGGCAAATTCAGCAACTGAAGTTCTCTTAGTGATCCCAATTCCGTCGGGATGTTACTGGATAATCTATTGGATGACAAGTCAATTCCTTTGATCAGAAGCAAAGAAAATCCCATGTAAGGCATTGACATCCCCTTCGTAGTAAAATAATATGGCCCCTTTCTTTCCCATATAATTGTAATATTTGAAGTAAATTAGCCAACATAGGTTGGAATGGTTCCAGAAAGATTGTTACGTGAGGGATCTAAGAGGCGGATGATTTTCATTTGACATAACTTGTTAGGAATGTGGCAATCAAAATAAAAAAGATCCAAGCTCTCCAAGTTATGCATGTTCTAGAAGAATGCTGGAATAGGACCTATTAGATGGTTGTTGGACAAATTCAGCGATTGAAATTCTCTTAGAAATCCCAATTCTATCGTGATGTTGCCGGATAATATGTTGGATGATAAGTCAATTCCTTCCATCCAAAGTAAAGGACCTCCCATGTCTTTCTTTGTGAAATAATATGGCCCCTCTCTTTCCCATATAGTTATAATAATTGAAGTAAAATTGCCAACACAGGTTGGAATGGTTCCAGAATGACTGTTACGTGAGAGATCCAAGAGGCGAATGCTTTTTATTTGACATAACTTGTTAGGAATGCAACATTCAAACTAAGAAAGATCCAAGCTCTCCAAGTTCTACATGTTTGGGATAGATGCTAGAATAGGACGTGTTGGATGGTTGTCAAACAAATTCAGCAACTAAAGTTCTCTTATTAATCTCAATTTTGTCTGGCTGTTGCCGGATAATCTATTTGATGACAAGTTAATTCATTTCATCAGAAGCAAAGGACCTCCCATGTAAGGCATTGACATCCCCTTCGTGGCAAAATAATATGGCCCCTCTCTTTCCAACATAATTGTAATATTTGAAGTAAAATTAACAAGACAGGTTGCTATGGTTCCAGAAAGATGGTTACGTGAGAGATCTAATAGGCAGATGTTTTTCATTTGACATAACGTGTTAGGAATACGGCCTTCAAAATCAGAAAGTTCCAAGCTCTCTATGTTCTCAATGTTCAGGAAGGATGCTGGAATAGGACCTATCAGATGATTGTCAGACAAATTCAGAGACTGAAGTTCTCTTAGTGATCCCAATTTTGTCGAGATATTGCCAGATAATCTGTTGGATGATAAGTCAATTTCCTTCATTAGAAGCAAAGGACCTTTGATGTAAGGCATTGACGTCTCCTTCGTGGTGAAATAATATGGCCCCTTTCTTTCCCACATAGTTATAATATTTGAAGTAAAATCGCCAACACAGGTTGAAATGGTTCCAGAAAGATGGCTACATGAGAGATCAAAGAGGTGAATGCTTTTCATTTGACATAACTTGTTAGGAATGCGGCCTTCAAAATTAGAAAGATCTAAGCTCTCCAAGTTCTCCATGTTCTGGAAAGATGCTGGAATAGGACCTGTTAGATGGTAGTTAGACAAATTCAGCGATTGAAGTTCTCTTAGTGATCCCAATTCTGATGGGATGTTGCCGGATAATATGTTGGATGATAGGTCAATACCTTTCAAAAGATCTCTCATGTAACGCATTGACATCCCCTTTGTGGTAGAATAATATGGCTCATCTCTTTCCCACATAGTTGTAATATATGAAATAAAATTGCCAGGACAGGTTGGAATGGTTTTAGAAAGATGGTTACGTGAGAGATCCAAAAGGCGATTGCTTTTCATTTGACACAACTTGTCAGGAATGTGGCCTTCAAAATTAGAAAGATCCAAGCTCTCCATGTTCACCATGTTCTAAAAGGATGCTAGAATAGGACCTGTTAGATGGTTGTTAGACAAATTCAGCAACTAAAGTTCTCTTAGTGATACCAATTTTGTCGAGATGTTGCTAGATAATCTATTGGATAACAAGTCAATTCCTTGTATCATATCCAAAAGACCTCTCATGTAAGGCATTGACATTCCCTTAGTGGGGAAATAATATGGCCCCTCTCTTTCCCACATACTTGTAATATTTGAAGTAAAATTACTAAGAGAGGATAAAATGGTTTCAGAAAGATGGTTATTTGAAAGATCCAAGAGGCAGATCTTTTCATTTGACATAAATTGTTAGGAATGCGGCTTTCGAAATTAGGAAGATCCAAGCTCTCCAAGTTCTGGAAGGATGCTAGAATACAAACTGTTAGATGGTTTTAGACAAATTCAGCAACTGAAGTTGTCTTAGTGATCCCAACCATGTCTGGATGTTGGCGGATAATTTGTTGGATGACAAGTCAATTCATTTCCTCAGAAGCAAAGGACTTCCCATGTAAGGCATTGACATTCCCTTCGTGATGAAATAATATGGCCCCTCTCTTTCCCACATAGTTGTAATATTTGAAGTAAAATTGCCAACACAAATTGGAATGGTTCGAGAAGGGTGGTTACCCGAGAGATCCAAGAGGCGGATGCTTTTCATTTGATGAAAATTGTTAGGAATGCTACCTTCAAAATTAGAAACATCCAAGCTCTCCAAGTTCTTCATATCCTGAAAGAATTCTGGAATAGGACCTGTTAGATGGTTGTTAGACAAATTCAGCGACTGAAGTTCTCTTAGTAATCTCAATTCTTACAGCTTGTTGCCGGATAATATGTTTGATGACAGGTCAATTCCTTTCATCAGATGTAAAAGACTTCCCATGTAAGGCATTGACATCCCCTTTGTGGTAAAATAATATGGCCCCTCTCTTTCCACATAGTTGTAATATTTGAAGTAAAATTGGCAATACAGGTTGAAATGGTTCTAGAAAAATGGTTACGTGAAAGATCCAAGAGGCGAATGCTTTTCATTTGACATAACTTGTTTGGAATATGGCCTTCAAACTCAGAAAGATTCAAGCTCTCCAACTTCTTCATGTTTTGGAGAATGCTGGAATATGACCTGTTAGATGGTTGTAAGACAAATTCAATGACTGTAGTTTTCTTTGTGATACCAATTCGGTCAAGATGTTGCCAGATAATCTGTTGAATGATAAGTTAATTCCTTTCAGATGCAAAAGACCTCCCATGTAAGGCATTAACATCCCCTTCGTGGTTAAAAAATAAGGCCCCTTTCTTTCCCACATAGTTGTAATATTTGAAATAAAATTGCCAACACAGGTTGGAATGGTTCTAAAAAGATGGTAACGTGAAAGATCCAAGAGGTGGATGCCTTTGATTTGACATAACTTGTTAGGAATGTGTCCTTCAAACTCAAAAAGATTTAAGAGCTCCAAGTTCTCCATGTTTTGCAAGATGCTGGAATAAGACCTGTTAGATGGTTGTTAGATAAATTTAGCGACTGAAATTCTCTTTGTGATCCCAATTCTGTCGGGATGTTGCCGGATAATTTGTTGGATGATAAGTCAATTCCTTTCATCATAAGCAAATGACCTCCCATGCAAGACATTGACATCCACCTTCGTGGTGAAATAATTTGGCCCCTCTCTTTCCCACATAGTTATAATATTTGAAGTAAAATTGCCAAGACAGGTTGGAATGGTTCCAGAAAGATGGTTATGTGAGAGATATAAGGGGTAGATGCTTTTCATTTGATATAACTTGTTCGGAATGCTGTCTTCAAAATTAGAAAGATCTAAGCTCTCCAAGTTCTCCATATCCTATAAGGATGCTATAAAAGGACTTGTTAGATGGTTGTTAGACAAATTTAATGACTAAAGTTCTCTTAGTAATCTCAATTCTATAGTGACATTGCCGAATAATCTGTTGGATGACAAGTCAATTCCTTTAATCAAAAGCAAATGACCTCCCATGTCTTTCGTTGTAAAATAATATGGCCCCTCTCTTTCCCACGTAGTTGTAATAGTTAAAGTAAATTTGCCAAGATAGGTTGGAATAGTTCTAGAACGATGGTTACGTGAAAAATCCAAGAGGCAGATGCTTTACATTAGACATAAGTTGTTAGGAAAGCGACATTCGAAATCAGAAAGATCTAAGCTCTCCAAGTTCGGGAAGGATACTGGAATAGGACCTGTTATATGGCTGTTAGACAAATTCAGTGACTGAAGTTTTCTTAGTGATCCCAATTCTGTCGGGATGTTGCGAGATAATCTATTAGATGACAAATCAATTCATTTCATCAGAAGTAAAGGACCTCCCATGTAAGGCATTGACATCCCCTTCGTGGTGAAAAAATATGGCTCCTCGCTTTCCTACATTGTTGTAATATTTGAAGTAAAATTGCCAACACATGTTGGAATGGTTCCAGAAAGATGATTACATGAGAGATCAAAGAGGTGAATGCTTTTCATTTAACATAACTTGTTAGGAATGCTGCCTTCAAAATTTGCAAGATCCAAGCTCTCTAAGTTCTCCATGTCTTGGAAGGATGCTAGAATAGGAACCGTTAGATGTTTGTTAGACAAATTCAGCGAATGAAGTTCTCTTAGTAATCCCCATTCTATCGTGATGTTGTCGGATAATCTGTTGGATGACAAGTCGATTCCTTTCATCAAAAGTAAAGAACCTCCCATGTCCTTCGTTGTGAAATAATATGGCCCATCTCTTTTCCACATAGTTGTAATATTTGAAGTAAAATTGTCAAGACAGGTTGGAATGGTTTTAGAAAGGTGGTTACGTGAGAGATCCAAGAGGCGGATGCTTTTCATTTGACATAACTTGTTTGGAATGCGACATTTCAAATTAAAAAGATCCAAGCTCTCCAAGTTCTCCACGTTCGGGAAGGATACTGGAATAGGACCTTTTAGATGTGTTGTTAGACAAATTCAGTGATTGAAGTTCTCTTAGTGATCCCAATTTTGTGGGGATGTTGCTGGATAATCTGTAGGATGACAAGTCAATTCATTTCATTAAAAGCAAAGAACCTCCTATGTAAGGCATTGACATCCCCTTCGTGGTGAAATAATATGACCCATGTCTTTCCTACATAGTTGTAATATTTGAAGTAAAATTACGAACACAGGCTGAAATGGTTCCAGAAAGATGGTTACATGAAAGATCCAAAAGGTGGATGCTTTTCATTTGACATATCTTGTTAGGAAGGCATCATACAAACTTAGAAAGATTCAAGCTCTCCAAGTTCTCCATATTCTGAAGGATGCTAGAATAGGATTTTGTTAGATGGTGGTTAGACAAATTCAGCAATTGAAGTTCTCTTTGTGATCCCAATTCTGTCGAGATATTGTTGGATAATCTATTAGATGACAAATCAATTCCTTTTATCAGAAGCAAAGGACATCCTATCTAAGGCATTGACATCCCCTTCGTGGTGAAATAACATAGCCCCTCTCTTACCCAAATAGTTGTAATATTTGAAGTAAAATTGCCAAGACATGTTGGAATGGTTCTAGAAAGACGGTTACGTGAGACATTTAAGAGGCGAATGCTTTTCATTTGACATAACTTGTTAGGAATGCTGCCTTCAAAATTAGAAAGATCCAAGCTCTCCAAATTCTCTACGTCCTAGAAGGATGCTGGAATAGGACCTGTTAGATGGTTGTTAGACAAATTCAGTGACTGAAGTTCTCTTAGGAATCCTAATTCTATTGTGATGTTGTCAGATAAGCTGTTGGATGACAAGTCAATTATTTTCATCAGAAGCAAAGGACCTCCCATGTCCTTCGTTGTGAAATAATATGGCCCCTCTTTCCCACATAATTGTAATATTTGAAGTAAAATTGCTAACACAGGTTGGAATGGTTCCAGAAAGATGGTTACTTGAGAGATTCAAGAGGCAGATGCTTTTCATTTGACATAACATGTTATGAATGCTGCCTTCAAAATCAGAAAGATCCAAGTTCTCCATGTCCTGAAAGGATGCTGGAATAGGACCTGTTAGATGGTTGCTAGACAAATTCAGCCGCTGAAGTTCTCTTAGTAATCTCAATTCTATCATGATGTTGCCGTATAATCTGTTGGATGACAAGTTAATTCCTTTCATCAGAAGCAAAGGACCTCTCATGTCTTTTGTAGTAAAATAATATGGCCCCTCTCTTTCCCACATAGTTGTAATATTTGATGTAAAATTGCCAAGATAGGTTGGAATGGTTCTAGAAAGGTGGTTACGTGAGAGATCCAAGAGGCGGATGCTTTTCATTTGACATAACTTGTTAGGAATGCGACCTTCAAACTTATAAAGATTCAAGCTCTTCAAGTTCTCCATGTTCGGGAAGGATGTTGGAATAGGACATGTTAGATAGTTGTTAGACAAATTCAGCGATTGAAGTTCTCTTAGGGATCCCAATTTTGTCGAGATGTTGCCAGATAATCTGTTGGATGACAAGTTAGTTTCTTTCGTTAGAAGCAAAGGACCTCCCATGTAAGGCATTGACATCCCATTCGTGGTGAAATAATATGACTATTTCTTTCCTATATAGTTGTAATATTTGAAGTAAAATTGCTTCTTCTTTTTTGCCTTAAATTAGAGATAACGTGGAAGTCAATAGTCCAGTTTACAATCTAATTGTGCGCTATGGGTTTGACAGAGAGTGGTGAAAGAGTCTATAACGGTCCCCAAGTGACACCAACTATAAAACGAGACTTCATTTTGGTCCTATACATAAATAATAGTCACACGTTGGTGATCCCAAAACGAATGAATGCAAGTGTGACGGCAATGTATGCGTCAACAATAGGACCACTGATATGATGGTCTACCAAAATATCATATACTTTAGCAAAGCTATAATTAGTACTAATTTGAAAGAAAAAAAATTTGTAGATTAATCTTCAACTATTTGAAAAAATTTCGCTTAAGTCCTACTGTCCAAAGTTTGCCGACAAACGTCAACACATATTAGCTGACATATGATGTGGGCCTAATAATATATTATAATGTTTAAGAAAAAACTTTTATAGAATTTGTCAAGGGACCAAAGAGATAAAAATACTTTAGGGATTATAGTATTGTTCATTAATAGTTTTGTATCTTGTCAGAGAAGATTGCCAGAGTTTTTTGCTGATGAGATTTAGAATCTCCATATATATCCTTTTTCATAGAGTTTTTAACAATAATTTTCATATCTAGAATCTAGATGTCCCAACCTACAAATTCTTAAAATTTAGGCAATTTTTAGTGAAGAATGATTTTCAGGCTTCACCTGAAAAGGGATGCTAGATTTCATAGCCAGCAACCTTAAACCTTGAGTTTTGTGCTTTTTCTTTAATTATTTGAAAAATAGATTTTAGATCTAGCTTCTAATTAATCTAATTTAAGAAACCCTTACATGTGAGAAAGGCACGGTGAAAAATGAGTTCAAATTTTTATATGAAATTCATTAAGCCATCTTTTTTAGCAAGATACAAACTATTTGCGAACAAAAGTTCAACCCCTTAACTACTTTTTTTTCTTAACTAATAATACTTTTCTTTCATTTTTGACGAAATTTCCAAATATTTGCCATTCGCAAGTCTTTCCGCCAAAAATCCATCGATATTTACTTGCACCCCCTATTTAACGATACTTCCCCTAGTCTACACTCCATGACCATGACGAGTCATGCAGCTAGCTAGTCTCCTTTGAAAATTTTCTTGCTTCTTTTCAAATAATTTCATTGAAAAATTGCAACGTACCAAAGAAAATCACTTTACATACGAGACCAACAATCTGAGAATGCTTTCTTTTCTTTGTAGGTTCTTATCATCCTTATCTAATGTCCAAAATCACACTGATTGGATGTTGGATTGGTCCCATTGACATGATTGTTGGTCTAATAATTGTCCCCTTATGTAGGAACTATGAGAACAACGACTCAGATAAATTATCAATATTATTTACTTGTTGTGATTTGTGGTGTATAGTATGTCCAAGAGATGACCCAGAAATGAAAATTCTTTAATATAAGAAGGATAACCATTGGTCATTTACTTGATAGTATAGTGATTAGGCCCTTCGTTGAGTAGGCTACCAAAGCAATTTGCTAGATGAACGTGACCTTTTTATGCAATGGTACATGACTAACAGCAAACCTTTGACCGCCAAATCCACAGTGCAGGTAATAGTGATACATAAGTGGGGTCCAATCCTCCTTGGTCTCGGCACAGACGAAGTCCAACAATATCCAAAGACACTCACAGTCACAGAGACAAACGCGGCATAATGCCAACCGCGCAAGCAAAATATCCATGATTCAGAGGGTTGTGATCGTTGGATGTGGAGATTTCTGTCCGCTGTCCATTTTCGTGGCCTACAAGTGGGCTCAAAGGTTTGGGATCACCAATATAAACATGACGACCTAGTAGATAACCAAGAGAAGAGATGAATTGAAAGGTTTTGTTTCTCCCGTATAGTTGTTGAAGGGTCCTTCTCAGTTGTATGTGTGGAAAGAGAGGAAAGAGACTAAAGTTTCCACATAATGACAGGAGCCGGAGATGCAAGCAAATATCCATGGCCCCTATATGGTTGTCATTTTTGCAAGTGTGTTTGAGTGGTGGTCATCATGGATTTCAACTGGGCTTTATAGGACTGGTGATAAAGGACTGTATCCACCCTCCGTGTGATCATATTCCCGATCCTTGCTTGATGATCAGCAGGATGGGTGTACGTAACAATTTTAACGGACGGCATTGTTGGTGTTAGTGAGTGTGTTTAGCATCTATTGTTGGTGGAGCAGCCAAGCATGTTCAGTGGAAGAAAGGGAAGCTCTCGCGCAAATTAAACATTCCGTCGATAATTCAAATGCCTCGATCTCTATTGCCCAATTGGGTAGGAAAGAATTACTGCAAATGATAAAGCTATTCTTTTCCGTTTGTCTACGGGACCAAAACAAATGCCAGGAATGCTGTGGGACCGTCCTCTTACATTGTGCGCCACTTCATAGCCACGCCCTTCAGATGTTGTAGACTTTCGTGCTTTCCTCGACTAATTCACCGACAGGTGAATTCAAAAGTGCATTAGAAAGGGTGGAATTCATCATAGAATTCAATTCCATGTTCACTGACTCATCCTAGCCCTTCATTTGTCAAGAGCTTGATGTCAAAATACATACAGCTGCAATTTTATTTTCTATGTTTGTCAGAGCTTACCGCTCCCACATATTTAGGAGAGCCCCTACAAGACGCGTCCGGGCTGGTTAAATTTCAAATGCCATAAAACATGCTTAGCCAGCATCTAATGTTAATATGGGACACATCTCTTTCAAGTTTTAGACTTTTTAACTACTCTATTCCTAATTCATGGTGCATGATTAGATTGAAGACTGGCCGATTGACTTCAAGATCATTATCTATGGATTAAAGCGGAAAACAAAAGTGGGTCCCATTTTACATGATCTGGTCTGCTGTTTTAAGTACTATCTTAGACACTCCATAGCCAAACTCTCGTATCACTTAATCCTAGCCCTTGTTTATCAGAGCTGTCATATATAACTTGTAGATCATGTTATGGATGAGCGGTGTGAAGATCGTAAGGCTAAGAATCATTCAATGACAGATAGCTTTTATCCATGACTTTGCATCCATGCCAATTTCTTCAGATAAATTATTGAGACAGTGAATCTATTTTTGTCCATTCTATGTGAACTCTTGGTCTGGATGAGCATCTTCTTTATCGTCTTTTTAATTATCTTGACTCTTAGACCTTAGGAACCACTCTTTATGTGTCTCCTTTCACCCTCCCATTGTCTTCATTGAGTAACGTCTCTCTCGCACCTGCTTCTTCCTCCTAGTTATCTGATTCTGCACGTCTTATCCCAAGACCTGGATAATTGTTTAGATGCAACCCATCAAGCAGACCGGCCATATGATCTTCTATTTTCTTTGTTCTATAAGAAGACATCCAAGGAGTAGTTACACAAGGGGACTCACTATAGCACAAGTTCGTGCCTCTCCAGGTCCATTATCTGAAAAATGACGACGTCGGCTCCGACAATTAGCTCTATTTCTAAAGGATTTTCATGGTGGTGGGAGATCGTCAACCATAAGTACGGAGGGGTGTATCTCACACTCTCAATTGCACTTCTAGTAGGAGCTTGGTACGTACTTGTGACCTCAAAATGGAGCAAAAGAAGCGTCGTCCCACTACCACCAGGCCCTCGAGGGTTGCCCGTAATTGGCAACCTCCCATTCCTGAAGCCGGATCTGCACAGGCACTTCGCCTAATTGGCCCAAACATACGGCCCGATCATGAGCCTCCGGCTTGGCAAAAAGCTCTGCGTGGTGGTGGGCTCATCATCACTCGCAAAGGAGGTCCTCAGGGACCAAGATACCATATTTGCTAATCGGGACACGTCAGTTGTTGAAGTAACAATGACCTACGGTGGCGAGGACATTGGATCCTCCCCTCACTGGCGCATGCTTCGGAAAGTCTGCATAAGCAACGTACTAAATAACGCGAACCTTGATGCCTTCGGTGCTCTTCGTCGACAGCAGGTTCGCCAGATGGTTAGGACCACGTATGTCAAAGTTGGCACACCAGTGCCAGTCGGTGAGATCGTGTTTGACACCATCTTCAACACTATTACCAGCATGATTTGGGGTGGCTCGCACAAGGAGGAGGAGGGGAGAAGTGTCAGTGCTGAGTTCCGGCAGGCGGTATATAAAGTAATAGAGCTTGCTAGCAAACCCAATATATCTGATTTTTTTCCGGTTCTCGCCTGGTTCGACGTACAGGGCATTGAGCGGCGAACGAAGGTCTCTTTGTGGTTTGATCGGATCTTTGATAGTGTCATCGATCGACGGCTACAGATGGATAAAACAGAAGAGGGGAGAGCAAACAAGGACTTTCTACAGTTACTTTCGTAGCTTAAAGAGAAAGGGGACCCTAAAATGCCACTGACCACCAACCACGTCAAGGCATTGATGTTGGTAAGTGATCTTTCTTATCAATTTGAACACTTTGCAATTATAATTCTATTTCGAATTCGTTATTTCTACCCAATTAACCGTAATGATATACTTCCGCGTTTTCTTTTCTTTTCTTTCTTTTTTCTAAGTTAATTATGAAGATCTAGTGGCTTGTTACACCAAAATTCAGCTTCTAGCGTGATTACAGATTTTATATCTATGACAAGCTGCTTACAGATTAGCATGAGTTGGGCAGGATTTCGTGACGGGGGGCAACGATACGACATCAACCACACTGGAGTGGGCCATGGAGGAGATGATGGAGCACCCAGAGACAATGAGAAGAGGCCAAGAGGAACTAGACCAAGTGGTGGGAATGAGCGCTACAGTAGAAGAGACCCATCTGCCTGAATTGCATGATTTGAGTGCAATAGTTAAGGAAGTCCTGCGGTTGCATCCGGCGGCCCCAATTTTGGCTCCTCGCAGGCCAAGCCAATCATGTGTTGTGGGTGGATATTTGGTCCCACAAGGTGCTCAAGTCTTGGTGAATGTATGGGCCATACAAAGGGACCCTGAAGCGTGGGACCAGCCATTAGAGTTCCAACCGGAGAGGTTCATGATGGCTAGTAAGAAGTTCGACTACAGAGGTAATGATTTTCATTATCTCCCATTTGGGTCGGGTAGGAGGATATGTATAGGGATCTCTTTGGCAGAGAGGATGCTTATGTATACCCTGGCATCACTCTTGCATTCTTTCGACTGGCGGCTGCCAGAGGATACAAAGCTTGATCTCTCAGGCAAATGCGGTGTCCTTGTAAGGATGGCAAAGCCGCTTGTAGCTATCCCCACAGCAAGATTATCCAGCTCAGAGCTTTACACTTAAGAAAACTTTACATCCGTGAGCCTTTTTTCTCTTTTGACTGACGAGTGATTTTGATCCTCACAGCCTCTTGGTCGTGACACAGCATTTTACCATCGGATAAGTGCTCAAATCCAGGTACTAGGGTGCATTGGCTGTCTTTACGAAATTGTACTTGGACTTTGTATCAATGGCACTAAAGATGTACATGCCCTCCAAACAAATGACCACTACCTGAACGGGAGCGGCATGGCACATTCTTCTTATTAGTGATGGAGAATATATATAGCAAGGTTTGATTTAGTGTATGTACACCAAAAGCTACCTTGGGAATGAAATTCGGTTTGATAAGTAGAGTTGATAGCGTTGTAGAAATGAACCCATATATCCTTTAAATAGAAACAAATCCCATCTAAATAATTCTTAATCTTCAGCCTGGTCCAAAGTCCATGACCACGACAGTGAACATGAAAGTCTTTATACAACCATCAATCAAGTTCATTGTATCTTCTTCATTGATAGTTGCATGGAATGTTTTCCCCCGTCATAAAAGAATAGACCTGCAACCCCGCAAGAGTGTATGTACCAAGCATCATATGACAACACATAAAAGCTAGAGATACAAGTATTATCAATTATGAATACGGATGTCAATTTTAGGCATGTCCCAGATCACCCAAAGACGATTAATGAAATGATTGATAGAGTGAGGCAGAGAGATTATACTTTATCTTAGATTTATTGGGAGGGAAACGGTTCGATTAATGGTCAAGTGGGGTCTATTACGTAGGAGTGCGGTTCATCAATCTAATATATGTAGTCCACGCCCCAAACTATTTTACGAACCACATTTCAAAACAAAATAATGGCTCTGAAGTATGCTGATCAAATAGAGACATGTATAAAAAAACTGTGGCAGGAAAGAGACAAAAGGGTGAAGAAGAAATTGTGGTATAATACATAGATGCAACCCAAATAAAGGGTTCTAAAGACATTATTGCAAGAGAAAAATACAAATTAAAAATGACTAACATCTCTTTTCAAAGCTAATAACACTCATCTCTCATGTAGCGAAGGAATTCCGATAGTTTGAGCTTACACAAGTTAAAACACGTATGGATAGCTCTGTAGCTTGAAGCCCGCGAGCCCCCCGACGCCCAAAGCAGAGCAGACAGCCACACATGAGTAGAAAAATACATCGTTCGATAAGAGTTCAGATTTTCCTTCCCCCTTTTCTCATGAGGTTCGGATGGAATGATGATGGAGCAATCTTGGGTTGATGGCAGTCCAGAGAGACCCGGGTGCCTTATGAAACTATTCCGACCGAATGTCGCAAAATTTCCTTCATATGGAATTCTGCCTAGAGAGTCATTGAAAGATAGATCAATAACTGCAAGTGAACTGACGTTAATTATTTTCAGAGGGTTTTTTCCACTTAACATGTTCAATGCGCGAAGTTGACTCAGTGATCCTATTATTAATGGAACGTTTCTGGTTAGTGTGTTCAATGATAGATCAAATCCGTTAATCAATACAAATGGCTCGCCAGCGTAAGGCAATGAATTGCCTTTCAGGGTGAAGTTAAATGCAAGATAAAGCAAACCAAAACCTTTCCCAAAAAAACTAATGGTGGAAAGATAAGTCCGACTTTATGTGTTCGATCATCCTCTAATCTTTCTCCATATATGAATGGAGATAATATTGCGGTGAGAAACTCCACAGTCATCCTTTACACTACAAGCATGCTGTGGACTCAGTTCTTGCTTACTCTTTGATTCTACTCTATAAGCCACTCTTCAAGCAACTTCTTGAAATGGCTTGATAGGGATTCGAACCACTGTCACAAGAAATTTTAGTCCTTTGTTCTAACTAGCGGAGCTACTCTGTTGAAGCATGCAGATCAAATGGCTAGGATCTTCCTTGGTGTGATCTTGGTGGGACAGTTATCGTGATGGCTCCATGCAGCTAAATGAAGACCACAATACCCTCGGGTTGAGTCATTGATTTCCTGGGCAGAACAAATAAAAATAATCTAAACATTGAGTTTATAAAATTTGGGAGATCTTGACATTGTACGAATGAGAAAATTGAATATGAACAACCAGGCATTTGTTTGGTACAACTAATGCTGCATTTTTTCCGTATGAATATTTTCCACAACCCCCATCATTTTATAATCCTTGCCGATGATTTTTCCCTCAAACCTATGAAATTTTTTGTCCCTGAATTCCAAGAATGTTTTTCCGTGAAATTTGAATATCCATGGGCCTCTGGAAATGAATACAGTTTCGTGAAAAATTTGGCTTCGGACGTTTAGATAGGGCTCAATATTTGTTTATGGGTCCATCTTAGATAAATCATGACATAAAAAACACCCATTGGATGATCCCAGCCACTACTTTTTTGTAAATGATGATCTCATCCACTGCTATTCTGCACGATTTTTGTAATGCACCACATCCCTAATCGCAACCATTCTTCAACAGGCAACTTGTGATCCTATGGCCTAATTTCACCACTCCTAAAAAGACATAAAAGCCCATACCTCAAAAATAAATTAGGTGCAATCCAATGAAGGGGTCAGATCATTTATAGGTGGGCCACTTTGTAACCAAGCACATTGCTTCCTTTGGTTTTGTTTTCTGTCACGGTGGCTTGTACTCCACCAGACCACGATAGTCATATAAACTTATAAAGCATGTTATATTGATTGATACAGGAAGAATCCACGTGGAGTAATCTTACTGTTAGGATGGTCATCCAATTCAAGCATGACCGTAGGATCTGTGGACACGTTTATGATCTGCTCAGGATTTTTTTTCTCCCCCCTTTATATGCAAAGGATTGCAAAACAAGTCACTCATGCACCCTCCTAAATACAAACCCCGAACAAAGAAAAAAGCGGCTACTAAAAAAATATTCCTAACGAGATGATCCCAACCAAAAAAGAGGCAAGTAAACTAGCCCTTTATAACAGGCCAGTGGGTAATGGGATTTATCATTCCTTTTTTTTTTTCTTATCTTATTTACTTAAATCACCTTAAATTTAAGTAACCATTCTTCTGTTTGTCTTTATTTTGAGGTCTAATTAGCATATGTGTAAGTTGGAGAGAGAGAACTGTCTGAGACATTAGCAGCAGATACTTTCATTTAGTGGCGATTTCATGTCTACGAATTTACCATCAGCTTTACATTTTTCGCTAACCGCCGGTAATGGCAAATCCTCCTTTAGTCTTGTAAATGGGTGTTCTCTCTATGTGTAGCAAAGTTTCTCTACATCCATTGGGGAATTGATCATCCAGCCCCCTTATTCCTGCCCAACTGACTTTTTGATCCGAGAAATGCTATCTGACTAACCCATAATCTCTCCCTGTATGCTTCACCTCTATGTGATATGGCCCATTAGTTCATCATTTTTATCTCCCAAATATAGGCCAGCTGTAAAAATTCATGACCATTAGTTGCTTCTAACTGCTAGTTTTCTAGGTTGAAAGTTTATCTTCCCTTAACTAGGCCACTAGCAAAAGCTCATATCTAGTGGTTTCTTTTGGCTTAGAAAACTAGTAGCGAAAAGAAACTGTAATGACTCAAATTTTGAAGATATTTTATATCACATTTATAACCACAATCAACCATGATGATCTCCATATGCTAGTTAGTTATAGCCTATTTATTTTGAAAAAATTTGAAGATTAATAGATATTAAATCACCTTAATAGGTGGTTGGATGTTTTATTTTAATTAAAATACAAAACCAGTGAATTTGTGAGAAAAATCAGTATCATTAGATTATACACCCGAAAGTTTCAAAGAACATTGAAAATGGAGTTCGTATGAAGAAGTTATAAGCGTTAAAAGATGAAGGGCATATATGTAATTTGACTGTAAAAAAGCAAAATGCCCAAAAACACAGGGGGTCGTTTTGCTAATGACACCCCTCTCCATCAGTCCCTACCTCCAGCCGACTTAACAGTATCGCCTCTGCGAGGCAACACCGGAAAAATGGCGGCACCGCCTTCGCAAGGCTATAAAGCCCTCTTCCCCCCTCTCACTCTGATCATCGTTTTCCCCTCTTTTCCGGCTGATTTAGCTTTGGTTTCCACAAGCATGGAGGAACCGCTCCACCGGCAATGGGTATCCTCTCAGGCTGCCCAAGTAAGATTCTCCTCTCCTCTCATTCCCTCTCTTCTTCACCTTCGTTTTCTCCCAGAATCCGGCCGGATCTAGTGTTTCTCAACTGGAGAACACGCTGGGGAAGATGGGTTCGTTCCAAAACCCTCAACCCAACAATTAGGGTTTTCAGCAGGGGTAGAGGGAGCCAAACCCACTGTCAAGGGCGCCATTTCAGGCTGCCCAGGTAAGTCCTCACCTTCCCCTCTCCTCCCAGCCTAGATCCAGCCGAATCTGCGTTTTCCCAGCAAGAAATCGTCGGGGGAAAGCCGAGTTCAACCTGGCTCCATACGAACCAGGCGTCCCAGGGACGCTACGCATAACCTGCATCCGAGATGCACCCCTGGGACGGGCTTCGGGCTCGGAAGACGTGCAGGCGCGATCCCAGTTTGACCAGGACGCACGAGCACTCGGGAGCCGTGACACACGTGCACCTGCTTCGAAGACTTGTCTGCAAGATGCCATCCAGGACACGCTCCCTGGCGCGCCGCTCAGATGTGCGCATGCATTCAAATGGGGACCTGGTTTGACTGGGACACGCACGTGTCCTAGGAACCGTGATGCACGAGCTCGGTATGGATGAATCTGGTTCGTTCGAAAATTTGCAACACTAAAAACCCAATTAAGGAGGATATATAACTCCAATTGACGATCCGAAAGAACCATTGCTTTCGTATCGACGACGTGGACTTAATGAGACTATAAAAGTTAGGATCATAGGACTATTTTATATGTCTATAGCCCAAAAACTATAGAAATCGCATAGATCAACCATGTCAAAGATGATCAGATCTTATGAATTGATCCCTTATGGGTGTTAGGGGATTAATAGCTTAAGATCAACCCTAGATTACATGTATTCATCCCAGAATTATAGGGTCTAACCATTGAATAGTAGATCCATACGTAAGATCTAGCCTGAAAACGTATTAAGCAAGGAGCTATGATCCTAAAAGACAGATCTAGTCGTTATCTATAAGTTTAAGTAATGATCTATAAGGGATAGAAAATGATACCTGAATCCTTGTTATCAATTAATATTTAGGGTTTAACAAACGGACTCAGGGTCGAATAATGAAGAGCGTGATTCCAGGAATATCGAGGTAGGTAGTCTGATACTACTGAGTTTTCAAATTCATCCCAAACTCTAAGTGATTTACCTGCTTCTATTGTCGTATTTAGTATATGTTTTGAGACATGATGTTCTTATACGAGTATGCAGACTTCTCTTCATGATTTATGTCCTTGAGGCACTTGCATCTATCACTGTGTTGAATATGCTTTTGGGATATGATGTTTTATACGAGCTTGCAGATTTATGGCGTTGAATACGATACTAGCATGAGCAAATTTTATGCAGTGCTTGCATGCTTTGAAAACAAATGCATAAATTTCACGATTTCGATGATTGAGATTTGGATATATCTGTATATGCCTTTTGGGCTATTGAGCCTAGTGGGCACTATGCTGAGAGGTTGTGATGTATGGGGTTGGTCTCCCGGCCTCTACCACCAAATAGGTGGATGGTATCGTTGCCAAAAACGGCATTGTCCCCTCCCTAACTGCTGTGGTAAATAGGGACGACCACTGGAGGTGTCACAGCACCCTTTCGAGGACATATCCATAGTAGCTGTGGAGGCTATGGTGGATAGGTCTCTAGATACCGAAGACAGCCTGTGGTGGGAGCAAAATTAGAAAGATTCAAGCTCTCCAAGTTCTCCATGTTCTGAAAGGATGCTGGAATAGGACCTATTAGATAGTTGTTAGACAAATTTAGTGACTGAAGTTCTCTTAGTGATCCCAATTCTGTCGAGATATTGCTGGATAATCTATTGGATGATAAGTCAATTCCTTTCATCAGAAGTAAAAGACCTCCCATGTAAGGCATTAACATCCCCTTCGTGGTAAAATAATATGGCCCCTTTCTTTTTCCCATAGTTGTAATATTTGAAGTAAAATTGACAACACAAGTTGGAATGGTTCTAGAGAGATGGTTATGTGAGAGATCCAAGAGGCAAATGCTTTTCATTTTAGATAACTTGTTATGAATGCAGCCTTCAAAATCAGAAAGATTTAAGCTCTCTAAGTTCTCCATGTTCTAGAAGGATGCTGGAATAAGACTTGTTAGATGATTGTTAGACAAATTTAGCAACTGAAGTTCTCTTAGTGATCCTAATTCTATCGAGATGTTGTCAGATAATCCGTTGGATGACAAGTCAATTCATTTCATCAGATGCAAAGACCTCCATGTAAGGCATTGACATCCACTTCATGGTGAAATAATATGGCCTCTCTCTTTCCCACATAGTTGTAATATTTGAAGTAAAATTGCCACAATTGGTTGGAATGGTTCTAGAAAGATGGTTACGTGAGAGATCTAAGAGGCGTATACTTTTCATTTGAAATAACTTGTTAGAAATGCGGCCTTCAAAATTACAAAGATCCAAGCTCTCTAAGTTCTCCATGTTTTGGAATGATGCTGGAATATGACATGTTAGATGGTTGTTAGACAAATTCAGCGACTGAAGTTCTCTTAGTGATCCCAATTCTGACAGGATGTTGCCAGATAATCTGTTGGATGACAGGTCAATTCCTTTCATCAGATGGAAAAGACCTCCGATGTAAGGCATTAACATCCCCTTCATGGTGAAATAATAAGACACCTCTCTTTCCCACATAGTTGTAATATATGATGTAAAATTGCTAAGACAAGTTGGAATAGTTTTAGAAAGATGGTTATGTGAGAGATCCAAAAGATGGATGCTTTTCATTTGACATAAATTGCTAAGAATGCTGCCTTCAAAATCAGAAAGATCCAAGTTCTGGAAGGATGCTGAAATGCGAACTGTTAGATGGTTGTTAGACAAATTCAGCAGCTGAAGTTCTCTTGGTGATCCCAATTCTGTCTGGATGCTGCTGGATAATTTGTTGGATGACAAGTTAATTCATTTCCTCAAAAGCAAAGGACTTCCCATGTAAGGCATTGACATCCCCTTCGTGGTGAAATAATATGGCCCATCTCTTTCCCACATAGTTGTAATATTTGAAGTAAAATTGCCAACACAAGTTGGAATGGTTCTAGAAAGATGGTTACATGAAAGATCCAATAGGCAGATGCTTTTCATTTGACATAACTTGTTAGGAGAACGGCCTTCAAACTTAGAAAGATTTAAGCTCTCCAACTTCTCCATGTTCTGGAGAATGCTGGAATATGACCTATTAGATGGTTGTCAAACAAATTCAAAGACTAAAGTTCTCTTTGTGATACCAATTCTGTCGGGATGTTGTCGGATAATCTATTGGATGACAAGTCAATTCCTTTCATCAGATGCAAAACACCTCCCATGTAAGGCATTGACATCCCCTTCGTGGTAAAAAAATAAGGCCCCTTTCTTTCCCATATAGCTGTAATATTTGAAATAAAATTGCCAACACAGGTTGGAATGGTTCTAGAAAGATGGTAACATGAAAGATCTAAGAGGCGGATGCCTTTCATTTGACATATCTTATTAGGAATGCGTCCTTCAAACTCAAAAAGATTCAAGTGCTCTAAGTTCTCCATGTTCTGGAGGATGCTCGAATAGGACCTATTAGATGGTTGTTAGACAAATTCAATGACTGAAGTTTTCTTTGTGATCCCAATTCTGCTGAGATGTTGTCGGATAATCTGTTGGATGACAAGTCAATTCCTTTCATCAGAAGCAAGGGACCTCCCATGTAAGACATTGACATCCCCTTCATGGTGAAATAATTTCGCCCCTCTCTTTCCCACATAGTTATAATATTTGAAGTAAAATTGTCATGATAAGTTGGAATGGTTCCAAAAAGATAGTTACTTGAGAGATGCAAGAGGCAGATGCTTTTCATTTGATATAACTTGTTCAGATTGCTGCCTTCAAAATCAGAAAGATCCAAGCTCTCCAAGTTATTCATGTCCTCTAAGGATGTTGGAAAAGGCCTTGTTAGATGGTTGTTAGACAAATTTAGCGACTAAAATTCTCTTAGTAATCCCAATTTTGTCTTGATGTTGTCGGATAATCTATTGGATGACAAATCAATTCCTTTCATCAGAAGTAAAGGACCTCCTATGTCCTTAGTTGTGAAATAATGTGACCCCTCTCTTTCCCACATAATTGTAATATTTGAAGTGAAAATCCCAAGAGATGTTGGAATGGTTCAATAAAGGTGGTTACGTGATAAATCCAAAAGCCCGATGCTTTTCATTTGACATAACTTGTTTGGAATGCAACATTCAAAATCAGAAAGATCCAAGCTCTCCATGTTCAGGAAGGATGCTAGAATAGGACCTTTTAGATGGTTGTTAGACAAATTCAATGAATGAAGTTCTCGTAGTGATCCCAATTTTGTCGGAATATTGTTAGATAATCTGTTGGATGACAAGTTAATTCATTTCATTAGAAGCAAAGGACCTCCCATGTAAGGCATTGACATCCTCATCGTGATAAAATAATATGGCCCTTCTCTTTCCCACATAGTTGTAATATTTGAAGTAAAATTGCCAACACAGGTTTGAATGGTTGTAGAAAGATGGTTATGTGAAAGATCCAAGAAGCGAATGCTTTTCATTTGACATAACTTGTTAGGAATACGGCTTCAAATTCAAAAAGATTCAAGCTCTCCAACTTCTCTATGCTAGAATAGGACCTATTAGATGGTTGTTAGACAAATTCAACGACTAAAGTTTTCTTTGTGATACCAATTCTATCGAGATGTTGCCGGATATTCGGTTGAATAACAAGTCAATTCCTTTCATCAGATGCAAAAGACCTCCCATGTAAGGCATTGACATCCCCTTCGTGGTGAAAAAATAAGGCCCCTTTCTTTCCCACATAGTTGTAATATTTGAAATAAAATTGCCAACACAGGTTGGAATGGTTTTAGAAAGATGGTAACGTGAAAGATCCAAGAGGCGGATGCCTTTCATTTGACATAACTTGTTAGGAATGCATCCTTCAAACTCAAAAAGATTTAAGTGCTCCAAGTTCTCCATGTTCTAGAGGATGTTGAAATAAGACCTATTGGATTATTGTTAGACAAATTTAGCAACTGAAGTTCTCTTTGTGATCCCAATTCTATTGCGATGTTGCCAGATAATCTATTGGATGACAAGTCAATTCCTTTCATTAGAAGCAAAGGACCTCCCATGTAAGATGTTGACATCCCCTTCATGGTGAAATAATTTAGCCCCTCTCTTTCCCACATAGTTATAATATTTGAAGTAAAATTGCCATGACAGGTTGGAATGGTTCCAGAAAGATGGTTACGTAAGAGATCCAAGAGGTAGATGCTTTTCATTTGGCATAACTTGTTCGTAATGATGCCTTCAAATCAGAAAGATCCAAGATCATCAAGTTCTCCATGTCCTGTAAGGATGTTGAAAAAGGACTTGTTAGATGGTTGTTAGACAAATTTAGCGACTAAAGTTCTCTTAGTAATTTCAATTTTATGGTGATGTTGTTGAATAATCTATTGGATGACAAATCAATTCCTTTCATTAGAAGTAAAGAACCTCCCATGTCCTTAGTTGTGAAATAATGTGGCCCCTCTCTTTCCCACAAAATTATAATATTTGAAGTAAAAATGCCAAGAGATGTTGGAATGGTTCAATAAAGGTGGTTATGTGAGAGATCCAAGAGGCAAATGCTTTTCATTTGACATATTTATTTGAAATGCGACATTCAAAATAAAAAAGATCCAAGCTCTCCAAGTTCTCCATATTTGGAAAGGATGCTATAATAGGACCTTTTAGATTATTGTTGGACAAATTCAGCGAATGAAGTTCTCGTGGTGATCCCAATTTTGTCGAGATGTTGTTGGATAATCTGTTGGATGACAAGTCAATTCATTTTAGTAGAAGCAAAGGACCTCCCACGTAATGCATTGACATCCCCTTCGTGGGGAAATAATATGACCCTTCTCTTTCCCACATAGTTGTAATATTTGAAGTAAAATTGCCAATATAGGTTGGAATGGTTCCAGAAAGACTGTTACGCGATATATCTAAGAGGCGGATGGTTTTCATTTGACATAACTTATTAGGAATGCTGCCTTCAAAATAAAAAAAAAATCCAAGCTCTCTAAATTCTCCATGTCCTAGAAGGATGCTGGAATAGGACCTGTTAGATGGTTGTTAGACAAATTTAGCTACTGAAGTTCTCTTAGGAATCCTAATTGTGTCGTGATGTTATCAAATAATCTGTTAGATGACAAGTCAATTCCTTTCATCATAAGCAAAGGACCTCCCATGTCCTTCGTTGTAAAATAATATAGCCCCTCTCTTTCACTCATAGTTGTAATATTTGAAGTAAAATTGCCAACATAGGTTGGAATGGTTCTAGAAAGGTGGTTACATAAAAGATCCAAGAGGCGGTTGCTTTTCATTTGACATAACTTGTTCAGAATGTGGCCTTCAGACTTAGAAAGATTCAAGCTCTCCAAGTTCTCCATTTTCTGGAGGATGCTTGAATATGACATGTTAGATGGTTGTTAGGCAAATTAAGTGACAAAAGTTCTCTTTGTGATCCCAATTCTGTCGGGATGTTGTGGGATAATTTGTTGGATGACAAGTCAATTCCTTTCATCAAAAGCAAAAGACCTCCCATGTAAGGCATTGACATCCCCTTCGTAGTGAAATAATATGGCCCATCTCTTTCCCACATAGTTGTAATATTTGAAGTAAAATTGCCATCATAGGTTTGAATGGTTCTAAAGGGTGGTTACTTGAGAGATCTAAGAGACGAATGCTTTTCATTTGACATAACTTGTTAGAAATGCTGCCTTCAAAATTAGAAAGATCCAAGCTCTCCAAGTTCTCCATGTCCTGAATGGATGTTGGAATAGGAACTGTTAGATGGTTGTTAGACAAATTTAGCAACTGAAGTAGTCTTAGTAATCTCAATTCTATTGTGATGTTGTCGGATAATCTATTGGACGACAAGTCAATTCATTTCATCAGAAGCAAAGGACCTCCCATGTCTTTCATTGTAAAATAATATGACCCCTCTCTTTCCCACATAGTTGTAATATTTAAAGTAAAATTTCCAAGATAAGTTGGAATAGTTTTAAAAAAGTGGTTACGTGAGAGATCCAAGAGGCGGATGCTTTTCATTTGACATAACTTGTGAGGAATGTGACATTAGAAATCCAAAAGATCTAAACTCTCCAAGTTTGGGAAGGATGCTGGAATATGACCTATTAGATGGTTGATAGACAAATTCAGCGACTAAAGTTTTGTTAGTGATCTCAATTTTGTTGGGATGTTGCTAGATAATCTGTTGAATGACAAGTCAATTCATTTCATCAGAAGCAAAGGACCTCCCATGTAAGACATTGACATCCCCTTTGTGCTGAAAAAATATGGCTCCACTCTTTCTCACGTAGTTGTAATATTTGAAGTAAAATTGCCAACACAGTTTGGAATGGTTCCAGAAAGATGGTTACGTGAGAGATCCAAGAGGTTAATGATTTTCATTTGACATACTTTGTTAGGAATGCTGCCTTCAAAATCAGAAAGATCCAAGCTCTCGAAGTTCTCCATGTCCAAGTAGGATGCTGGAATAGGAATTATTAGATTGTTGTTAGACAAATTTAGCGAATTAAATTCTCTTAGTAATCCCAATTCTGTTGTGATATTACTGGACAATTTGTTGGATGACAAGTCAATTCCTTTTATCAGAAGCAAAGGACCTCCCACATCCTTCGTTGTGAAATAATATGACCCCTCTCTTTCCCACATAATTGTAATATTTGAAGTAAAATTGCCAACACAGGTTGGAATGGTTCTAGAAAGGTGGTTACAAGAGAGATTCAAGAGGCGGATGGTTTTCATTTGACATAACTTGTTAGGAATGCAACCTTCAAAAACAGAAAGATCCAAGCTCTCCAAGTTCTCCATGTTCTGTAAGGATGCTGTAATAGGACCTGTTAGATGGTTGTTAGACAAATTCAGCGACTGAAGTTTTCTTAGTGATCCCAATTCTGTGGAGATGTTGCAGGATAATCTGTTAGATGACAAGTGAATTCCTTTCATTAGAAGCAAAGGACCTCCCACGTATGGCATTGACATTCTCTTCGTGGTGAAATAATATGTCCCCTCTCTTTCCCACATAGTTTGGAATGATTCCAGAAAGATGGTTACGTGAGAGATACAAGAGGTGAATGTTATTCATTTGACATAACTTATTAGAAAAGCTGCCTTCAAAATTAGAATGATCTAAGCTCTGTAAGTTCTCCATGTCCTGAAAGGATGCTAGAATAAGACCTTTTAGATGGTTGTTAGACAAATTCAGCTATTGAAGTTCTCTTAGTAATCCCAATTTTGTCGCCATATTGCCGGATAATCTGTTAGATGACAAGTCAATTCCTTTCATCAGAAGCAAAGGACCTGTCATGTCCTTTGTTGTGAAATAATATGGCCCATCTCTTTCCCACATAGTTGTAATATTTGAAGTAAAATTACCAACACAGGTTGGAATGGTTACGTGAGAGATCCAAGAGGCTAATGCTTTTCATTTGGCATAACTTGTTAGGAATGCTGACTTCAAAATTAGAAAGATCCAAGTTCTCCGTGTCCTAGAAGGATGCTGGAATAGGAATTGTTAGATGTTTGTTAGACAAATTCAATGAATGAAGTTCTCTTAGTAATCCCAATTCGGTCGTAATGTTGTCGGATAATCTGTTGGATGACAAATCAATTCCTTTCATCAGAAGCAAAGGATCTCCCATGTCCTTTGTTGTGAAATAATATGGCCCCCCCTTTCCCACATAGTTGTAATATTTGATGTAAAATTGCCAAGACAGGTTGGAATGACTCTAAAAAGGCAGTTACGTGAGAGATCCAAGAGGCGGATGCTTTTCATTTGACATAACTTGTTAGGAATGCGACCTTCAAAATCAGAAAGATCCAAGCTCTCCAAGTTCTCTTTGTTCTAGAAGGATGTCGGAAAAGGACCTGTTAGATGGTTGTTAGACAAATTCAGCGACTGAAGTTATCTTAGTGATCCCAATTCTATAGAGATGTTTCAAGATAGTGTGTTGGATGACAAGCGAATTCCTTTCATCAGAAGCAAAGGACCTACCATGTAAGTTATTGACATCCCATTCGTAGTGAAATAATATGGCCCCTTTATTTCCCACATAGTTGTAATATTTGACATAGAATTGCCAACATAGGTTGGAATGGTTCCAGAAAGATGGTTACATGAGAGATCCAAGAGGCTGATGCTTTTCATTTGACATAATTTGTTAGGAATGCTGCCTTCAAAATTAGAAAGATCCAAGCTCTCCAAGTTCTCCATGTCCTGGAAGGATGTTGGAATATGAATGGTTAGATGTTTGTTAGACAAATTCAGTGAATGAAGTTCTCTTAGTAATCCCAATTCTGTCGTGATGTTGCCGAATAATCTGTTGGATGATAAGTCAATACCTTTCATCAAAAGCAAAGGACATCCCATGTCCTTGTTTGTGAAATAATATGCCTCCCCCTTTCCCACATAGTTATAATATTTGATATAAAATTGCCAAGACAGGTTGGAATGGTTCTAAAAAGGTGGTTACGTGAGAGATCCAAGAGGCAGATGCTTTTCATTTGACATAACTTGTCAGGAATGTGGCCTTCAAACTTAGAAAGATTCAAGCTTTCCAAGTTCTCCATGTTCAGGAAGGATACTGGAATAGGACCTGTTAGATGGTTGTTAGACAAATTCAGCAACTGAAGTTCTCTTAGTGATCCCAATTTATTTAGGGTGTTGCCCAATAATCTGTTGAATGACAAGTCAATTCCTTTCATCAGAAGCAAAGGACCTCCCATGTAAGGCATTGACATCCCCTTCGTGGTAAAATAATATGTCCCCTTTATTTCCCACATAGTTGTAATATTTGACGTAAAATTGCAAACATAGGTTGAAATGGTTCCAGAAAGATGGTTACATGAGAGATCCAAGAGGCTAATGCTTTTCATTTGACATAACTTGTTAAGAATGCTGCCTTCAAAATTAGAAAGATCCAAGCTCTCCAAGTTCTCCATGTCCTGGAAGGATGCTGGAATAGGAACTGTTAGATGTTTGTTAGACAAATTCAGTGAATGAAGTTCTCTTAGTAATCCCAATTCTGTCGTGATGTTGTCGGATAATCTGTTGGATGACAAATCAATTCCTTTCATCAAAAGCAAAGGACCTCCCATGTCCTTCATTGTGAAATAATATGCACCCCCTTTCCCACATAGTTGTAATATTTGATGTAAAATTGCCAAGACAGGTTGAAATGACTCTAAAAAGGTGGTTACGTGAGAGATTCAAGAGGCGGATGCTTTTCATTTGACATAACTTGTTAGAAATGTGACCTTCAAAATCAGAAAGATCCAAGCTCTCCAAGTTTTCTTTGTTCTAGAAGGATGTTGGAAAAGGACCTGTTAGATGGTTATTAAACAAATTCAGCGGCTGAAGTTGTCTTAGTGATCACAATTCTATAGAGATGTTTTAAGATAATCTGTTAGATGACAAGCGAATTCCTTTCATCAGAAGCAAAGGACCTACCATGTAAGGCATTGGCATCCCATTCATGGTGAAATAATATGGCCCCTTTATTTCCCACATAGTTGTAATATTTGACATAGAATTACCAACATAGGTTGGAATGGTTCCAGAAAGATAGTTAAATGAGAGATCCAAGAGGCTGATACTTTTCATTTAACATAATTTGTTAGGAATGCTGCCTTCAAAATTAGAAAGATCCAAGCTCTCCAAGTTCTCCATGTCCTAGAAGGATGCTGGAATAGGAATTGTTAGATGTTTGTTAAACAAATTTAGTGAATGAAGTTCTCTTAGTAATCCCAATTCTGTCATGATGTTGTCGGATAATCTGTTGGATGACAAGTCAATACCTTTCATCAGAAGCAAAGGACCTCCCATGTCCTTCTTTGTGAAATAATATGCCCTCCCTTTCCCACATAGTTATAATATTTGATGTAAAATTGCCAAGACAGGTTAGAATGGTTTTAAAAAGGTAGTTATGTGAGAGATCCAAGAGGCGGATGCTTTTTATTTGACATAACTTGTCAGGAATGCGGCCTTCAAACTTAAAAAGATTCAAGCTCTCCACGTTCTCCATGTTTGGGAAAGATACTGGAATAGGACCTGTTAGATGGTTGTTAGACAAATTCAGCGACTGAAGTTCTCTTAGTGATCCCAATTTTGTTAGGGTGTTGCCGAATAATCTATTGAATGATAAGTCAATTCCTTTCATCAGAAGCAAATGACCTCCCATGTAAGGCATTGACATCCCTTTCGTTGTAATATTTGAAGTAAAATTGCTTATTTTTTGCCTTAAACTAGAGATAATGTGGAAGTCAATAGTCCAGTATACAATCTAATTATGCAATATGGGTTTGGCAGAGAATGGTGAAAGAATCTATAATCTGTCCCCACGTGACACCGACTACAAGACGAGACTTCATTTTGGTCATATACATAAATAATAGTCACATGTTGGTGGTCCCAAAAGGAATGAATGCAAGAGTGACCCCAGTGTATGCATCAGCAATAGGACACTGATCTAGTGGGCCACCAAAATATCAAATACTTTAGCAAAGCTATAATTAGTACTAATTTGAAAAAAAAAAATTGTAGATTAATCTTCAACCATTTGAAAATTTTTCACTTAAGTCCTGCTGTCCAAAGTTTGCCAACCGACGTCAACAGATATTGGTGAACATATGATGTGGGCCTCATAATATATTATAATGTTTAAGAAAAAACTTTTACAGAATTTGTTGAGGGCCCAAAGAGATATAAATACTTTAGGGATTGTAGTATTCGTTAATAGTTTTGTATCTTGTTAGAGAAGATTACTAGAGCTTTTCATATATGTCCTTTTTCATAGAGTTTTTGACAATAATTTTCATATCTAGAATCTAGATATCCCAAACTACAAAATCTTAAAATTTGGGCAATTTTTAGTGAAGAATGATTTTCAGGCTTCACGTGAAAAGGGATGCCAGATTTCATAGCCAGTAACCTTAAGCCTTAAGCCTTGAGTTTTGTGCTTTTTTCTTTAGTTATTTGGAAAATAGATTTTAGATCTAGCTTCTAATTAATTGAATTTAAGAAACCCTTATATTTGAGAAAGACACGGTGAAAAATGAGTTTAAATTTTTGCATGAAATTCATTAAGCCATCTTCTTTAGCAAGATACAAACTATTTGCGAACAAAAGTTCAACCCCTTAACTACTTTTTTTTTCTTAACTAATAATACTTTTTCTTTCATTTTTGCCGAATTTTCCAAATATTTGCCATTCGCAATTTTTTTCGCCAAAAATCCATGGATATTTCCTTGCACCCCTATTTAACAATTGACGTGGATACTTCCCTTAGTCTACACTCCATGACCATGACAAGTCACGCAGCTAGCTAATCTCCATTGAAAATTTTCTTGCTTCTTTTCAAATAATTTCATTGAAAAATTGCAACGTACCAAAGAAAATCACTTTACGTACAAGACTAACGATCTGGGAATGCTTTCTTTTCTTGTAGGTTCTTATCATCCTTATCTAATGTCTAAAATCACACTAATTGAATGTTGGATTGGTCCCATTGGCGTGATTTTTGGTCTAATAATTGTCCCATCACGTGGGAACTATGAGAACAACGACTTAGATAAATGATCAATATCATTTACTAGTTGTGATTTGTGGTGTATAGCATGCCTAAGAGATGGCCTATAAATGAAAATTCTTTAATATAAGAAGGATAATCATTGGTCATTTACTTGATGGTACAGTGATTAGGCCCTTCATTGAGTAGGCTACCAAAGCAATTTGCTAGATGATCGTGACCCTTTTATGCAATGGTAGGTGACTAACAACAAACCTTTGACCGCCAAATCCACAGTGCAGGTAATAGTGATGCATAGCTGGGGTCCAATCCTCCTTGGTCTCGGCGTAGACCAAGTCCCCGTCATACTCCTACAGCATAAAGTGTGGCTACAGATTGCTCCTTGAGAAATACTTTTGGAACACGAGTCATGTGCCCATAGACCAAGATGCCAAGATGCAAATCCAGATCATTCACAAAGTGAGTTCCTAGCTAGCAGGGCACTAGAAATCTCTTACGTTGGATGATCATAGTCAATGAACATTTTTTCCTGCGAATAAAGGGCTTGCCTTCAAAATCCAACTTGAAGAATCGAGTGCCTGAGTGATTTGCTTCAATTTCCGTTCCATGCAACAATGGAATGTATACAAATGTGTACTTCATAGTGGGCAATTATTGGATTGGAAAGAGCTCATTTGCTCCGTCTCCAATCAAGGAGATCAAAATTATATTAATTTACTTCCACTTTAAAGGTTGATGTCATTAACACATTAGAAAAGCTGTAATAAGCACTAATATATCACCCGTATCTATACAATATGGGGGCAATAGATTGGCGAGCAAAGGTTGTAAAAACTTCATAATAGGCGCTTTCATGCACTTAAACTAAAACAAAAAAATACAACAACTCAAGTGAGTCATGGCACTTGAGATAGAGAAAGCAATTTATAAATCATGACATTGGGCTTTTTTAATCTGCACAGTTATAACTTAATAATGATTTTTGTTTAAAAAAAGGAAATAAAAATAAATAAATAATACAGATAATGTCTCTTCAATTGCAAATTTCTAATCTTAGCCATAAATAGAAGCCCGGGTAAGCGCAATCTATCCTTATTAAAATTTTCTGAGACAAAAAATAGTGACCATCGCTATTTACAGTGGCCCAAATGCAATGATTTGTAACAATGTATGAAAAAGGAAGCAGGTGGACATTTTCTGACGTGCATGAACATGTACGCCTACTATGGTGATTACATTTCTACCGGTCAAAATTCAAGACCATTTATAAGCATCCGTGAAATAAATATAAAAAATCTGAGAAATAAAGGTTGCAATAATGCAATGTCTTTGTGAAAAGTTAAAAAGATCGTAAGTGAGACCCACTTTATGAGCATGATGACAAATCTACCGCAATAATCTGTCTGTTAGGGATCATCCAAAGGTGAGGCTATCTCATGGAAAGTAAGGCCTTTTCTTTCACTTAATTTCTGGTGGGTTTTCATGAGAATGGGCCAAAATCTCCTTATTCCATTTTCCACACTAGAAAGGCTCTCAGAGACAAGTGTATGGATTCCCTGACGTGAGATTTCTAAGCATGGCCTAACTAATATAGGATTAGATCATGGGACCGGACAACAGTGTCATTGGGACATGCACTTATTTTCCGCCTTAAACTAATGATAATGTGGAAGTCAACAGTCCAGTCTACAATCTAATCGCATACCGTGAGTTTGAAGGAGAGGGGTGAAAGCGTCTATATCGGCCCCCACCTGGCACCCACTACATGACCATACTTCATGTTGATCATATATGTGAATAATTGCCACACATTGGTGGATCCAAAAACGAACGAATGCAAGAGTCACGCCGGTGTATGCATCAGCAATGGGACTGACGATCTGATGGGCCACCAAAATATCGAATATAGCCTTGTTCATCCAACGATAGATATTAAATCACCTTAATAGGTGGTTGGATGTTTTATTTTAATTAAAATATAAAACTAAGGAATTTGTGAGAAAAATCAGTATCATTAGATTCTATACTCGAAAGCCTCAAAGAACACTGAAAACGGAGCTCGTATGAAGAAGTTAAAAGCGTTGAAAGATGGAGGGCATATTTGTAATTTGATTGTAAAAAGCAAAAGGCCCAAAAACACAGGGGGTTGTTTTGCTAACAACACCCCTCTCCATCATCCCCTACCTCCAGCCGACTCAATAGCACCGCCTTTGTGAGGCAAAGTTGGAAAAATGGCAGCATCGCCATTGGGCAGCACCTCCTTCACAAGGCTATAAAGCCCTCTTCCCCCCTCTCAATCCGATCATCATTTTCCCCTCTTTTTTGGCTGATTTAGCTTTGGTTTTCGGCAAGCATGGAGGATCTGCTCCACCGGCGATGGGTATCCTCTCAGGTTGCCCAGGTAAGATTCTCCTCTCCTCTCATTCCCTCTCTTCTTCCCCTTTATTTTCTCCCAGAATTTGGCCGAATCTAGTGTTTCCTGGCCAGAGAACACACTGGGGAAGATGGGTTCGTTCCAAAACCCTCAACCCGACGACCAGGGTTTTCGATAGGGGTAGAGGGAGTCAAACCCACCATCAAGGGTGCCATTTCAGGCTGCCCATGTAAGTCCTCACCTTCCCCTCTCCTCCCAGCCCATCCTGCAGGATCTGCGTTTTCCTAGCAAGAAATCATCGGGGGAAAGCTGGGTTCAACCTGGCTCCATATGAACCAGGTGTACAAGGGACGCTGTGCGTAACCCCATCCGAGATGTGCCCTTGGGACAAGCTTCGGGCGCACACCTCGTGCAGGTGCGGTCCCAGTTTAACTGGGACGCATGAGCACCCGGGAGCCGTGACACATGTGCACCCGCACCGAAGACTTGTCTGCGAGACGCCATCCAGGACGCGCTCCCTGGCGTGCCGCTCGGATGTGCGCAAGCATTCAAATGGGGACCTGGTTTGACCAAGAAACGCACGCATCCTGGGAACCGTGATGTGCGAGCTCGGTATGGATGAATCTAGTTCGTCCGTAAATTTGCGACACTAAAAACCCAATTAAGGAGGATATATAACTCCAATTAACGATTCGAAAGAACCATTGCGTTCGTATTGACGTCGCAGACTTAATGAGACTATAAAAGTTAGGATCATAGGACTATTTTATATGCCTATAGCCCAAAAACTCTAGAAATCTCATAGATCAACCATGTCAAAGATGATCAGATCTTACGAATTGATCCCTTAAGGGTGTTAGGGGATTAATAGGTCAAGATCAACCCTAGATTACATGTATTCATCCCAGAATTATAGGGTCTAACCATTGAATAGTAGATCGATATGTAAGATCTAGCCTGAAAACATATTAAGCAAGGAGCTATGATCCTAAAAGACAGATCTAGCTGTTATCTATAAGTCTAAGTAATGTTCTATAAAGGATGGAAAATGATACTTGAATCCTTTTTATCAATTAATATCCAGGGTTTAACAAAAGGACTCAAGGTCGAATAATGAAGAGTGCAATTCCAGGAACATCGAGGTAGGTAGTCTGATATTACTCAGTTTTCAAATGCATCCCAAACTCTAAGTGATTTACCTGCTTCTATTGTCGTATTTAGTATATGTTTTGAGACATGCTTTCTGCTACGAGTATGCAGACTTGTCTTCATGATTTATGTCCTTGAGGCACTTGCATCTATCACTGTGTCGAGTATGCTTTTGGGATATGATGTTTTATACGAGCTTATGGATTTATGGCGTTGAATACGATACTGGCATGAGCAAATTTTATGCAGTGCTCGCATGTTTTGAAAACAAATGCATAAATTGCATGATTTCGATGATTGAGATTTGGATTTATCTGTATATGCTTTTTGGGCTATTGAGTCTAGTGAGCACTATGCTGAGAGGTTATGATGTATGGGGTTGGCCTCCCGGCCTCTACCACCAAATAGGTGGATGGTATCGCTGCCAAAAACGGCATTGTCCTCTCCCTCACTGCTGTGGTAAATAGGGACAACTAGTGGAGGTGTCACAACACCCCTTCGGGGACATATCCATAGTCGTTGTAGAGGCTATGGTTGACAGGTCTCTAGATACTGGAGACACGATTTAGAGATGTTCTGGTCGTGAGCATAGTTGGCCCTATGATTTTGGTTGTATTGATATGCATATAGCATTGAGATGGTTGTATACGAGTACTTGTGACCAGTCGGTTTGATATGTTTACCGACCCATCATCTTGATTTCTAAGTGGGCAAATTGCCGAATGGGCAGCCTGCAGTGGGAACAAAATTAGAAAGATTCAAGCTCTCCAAGTTCTCCATGTTCTGAAAGAATGCTGCAATAGGACCTGTTAGATGGTTGTTAGACAAATTTAGTGACTGAAGTTCTCTTAATGATCCCAATTTTGTCTAGATATTGCTGGATAATATATTGGATGACAAGTCAATTCCTTTCATCAGAAGCAAAAGACCTCCGATGTAAGGCATTAACATCCCCTTCGTGGCGAAATAATATGGCCCCTCTCTTTCCCTCATAGTTGTAATATTTGAAGTAAAATTGCCAACATAGGTTGGAATAGTTCTAGAGAGATGGTTATGTGAGAGATCCAAGAGGCGAATGCTTTTTATTTTACATAACTTGTTATGAATGGAGCCGTCAAAATCAGAAAGATTCAAGTTCTCTAAGTTCTCGATGTTCTGGAAGGATGCTGGAATAAGACTTGTTAGATGGTTGTTAGACAAATTCAGCGACTGAATTTCTCTTAGTGATCCCAATTCTAACGGGATGTTGCCAGATAATCTGTTGGATAACATGTCAATTCCTTTCATCAGATGCAAAAGACCTCCGATGTAAGGCATTGACATCCCCTTCATGGTGAAATAGTAAGGCTCCTCTCTTTCCCACATAGTTGTAATATATGATGTAAAATTGCCAGGACAGGTTGGAATCGTTTTAGAAAGATGGTTACGTGAGAGATCCAAAAGATGAATGCTTTTCATTTGACATAAATTGCTAAGAATGCTGCCTTCAAAATCAGAAAGATCCAAGCTCTCCAAGTTCTCCATGTTTTGGAAGGATGCTGGAATACGAACTGTTAGATGGTTGTTAGACAAAATTCAGCGATTGAAGTTCTCTTAGTGATCCCAATTCTATCTGGATGTTGCCGGATAATTTGTTGGATGACAAGTTAATTCATTTCCTCAGAAGCAAAGGACTTCCCATGTAAGGCATTGACATCCCCTTCATGGTGAAATAATATGGCCCATCTCTTTCCCACATAGTTGTAATATTTGAAGTAAAATTGCCAACACAGGTTGGAATGGTTCTAGAAAGATGATTACGTGAAAGATCCAATAGGCAGATGCTTTTCATTTGACATAACTTGTTAGGAACACGGCCTTCAAACTTAGAAAGATTCAAGCTCTCCAACTTCTCCATGTTCTGGAGAATGCTAGAATAGGACTTATTAGATGGTTGTCAGACAAATTCAACGACTGAAGTTCTCTTTGTGATACCAATTCTGTCAAGATGTTGCCGGATAATCTATTGGATGACAAGTCAATTCCTTTCATCAGATGAAAAACACCTCCCATGTAAGGCATTGACATCCCCTTCGTGGTGAAAAAATAAGGCCCCTTTCTTTCCCACATAGTTGTAATATTTGAAATAAAATTGCCAACACAGGTTGGAATGGTTCTAGAAAGATGATAACATGAAAGATCCAAGAGGCATATGCCTTTCATTTAACGCAACTTATTAAGAATGTGTCCTTCAAATTCAGAAAGATTCAAGCCCTCCAAGTTCTCCATGTTCTGGAGGATGCTCGTATAGGACCTATTAGATGGTTGTTAGACAAATTCAACGACTGAAGTTCTCTTTGTGATCCCAATTCTGCCGGGATGTTACCGGATAATCTGTTCGATGACCAGTCAATTCCTTTCATCAGAAGCAAGGGACCTCCCATGTAAGACATTGACATCCCCTTCGTGGTGAAATAATTTAGCCCCTCTCTTTCCCACATAGTTATAATATTTGAAGTAAAATTGTCATGACAGGTTGGAATGGTTCCAGAAAGATGGTTACCTGAGAGATCCAAGAGGCAGATGCTTTTCATTTGACATAACTTGTTAGGAATGCTACCTTCAAAATAAAAAAGATCCAAGCTCTCCAAGTTCTCCATGTCCTCTAAGGATGTTGGAAAAGGACTTGTTAGATGGTTGTTAGACAAATTTAGCGACTAAAGTTCTCTTAGTAATCCCAATTTTGTCGTGATATTGTTGGATAATCTGTTGGATGACAAATCAATTCCTTTCATCGGAAGCAAAGGACCCCCCATGTCCTTAGCTCTGAAATAATGTGGCCCTTCTCTTTCCCACATAATTGTAATATTTGAAGTAAAAATGCCAAGAGATGTTGGAATGGTTCAATAAAGGTGGTTACATGATAGATCCAAGGCCCGATGCTTTTCATTTGAAATAACTTGTTTGGAATGTGACATTCAAAATCAGAAAAATTCAAGCTCTCCATGTTTGGGAAGGATGCTAGAATTGGACCTTCTAGATGGTTATTAGACAAATTCAATGAATGAAGTTCTCGCAGTGATCCCAATTATGTCGGAATGTTGTCGAATAATCTATTGGATGACAAGTCAATTCATTTCATTAGAAGCATGTAAGGCATTGACATCCTTATCGTGGTAAAATAATATGGCCCCTCTCTTTCCCACATAGTTGTAATATTTGAAGTAAAATTGCCAACACAGGTTGGAATGGTTCTAAAAAGATGGCTACATGAAAGATCCAAGAGGCGGATGCTTTTCATTTGACATAACTTGTTAGGAATACAGCCTTCAAACTTAGAAAGATTCAAGCTCTCCAACGTCTCCATGTTCTAGAGAATGCTGGAATAGGACCTATTAGATGGTTGTTAGACAAATTCAACGACTAAATTTCTCTTTGTAATACCAATTCTGTTGGGATGTTGCCGGATAATCTGTTGAATGACAAGTCAATTCCTTTCATTAGTTGCAAAAGACCTCCCATGTAAGGCATTAACATCCCCTTCGTGGTGAAATAATTTAGCCCCTCTCTTTCCCACATAGTTATAATATTTGAAGTAAAATAGCCATGACAGGTTGGAATGGTTCCAGAAAGATGGTTATGTGAGAGATCCAAGAGGTAGATGCTTTTCATTTGGCATAACTTGTTCGGAATGCTACCTTCAAATCAGAAAGATCCAAGCTCTCCAAGTTCTCCATGTCCTGTAAGGATGTTGGAAAAGGACTTGTTAGATGGTTGTTAGACAAATTTAGTGACTAAAGTTCTCTTAGTAATTTCAATTTTGTTGTGATATTGTCGGATAATCTGTTGGATGAAAAATCAATTCCTTTCATCAGAAGCAAAGGACCTCCCATGTCCTTAGTTGTGAAATAATGTGACCCCTCTCTTTCCCACATAATTATAATATTTGAAGTAAAAATGCTAAGAGATGTTAGAATGGTTCAATAAAGGTGGTTACATGAGAGATCTAAGAGGTAGATGCTTTTCATTTGACATAACTTGTTTGAAATGCGACATCCAAAATCAAAAAGATCCAAGCTCTCCAAGTTCTCCATGTTTGGGAAGAATGCTAGAATAGGACCTTTTATATTGTTGTTGGACAAATTCAGTGAATGAAGTTCTCGTAGTGATCCCAATTCTGTTTGGATGTTGTCGGATAATCTGTTGGATGACAAGTCAATTCATTTTATTATAAGCAAAGGACCTCCCACGTAAGGCATTGACATCCCCTTCATGGGGAAATAATATGGCCCTTCTCTTTTCCACATAGTTGTAATATTTGAAGTAAAATTGCCAATACAGGTTGGAATGGTTTTAGAAAGATGGTTACGTGAAAGATCCAAGAGGAAGATGCTTTTCATTTGACATAACTTGTTCATAATGTTGCCTTCAAACTTAGAAAGATTCAAGCTCTCCAAGTTCTCCATGTTCTGGAGGATGCTGGAATATGACCTGTTAGATGGTTGTTAGGCAAATTAAGTGACAGAAGTTCTCTTTGTGATTCCAATTCTATCGGGATGTTGTGGGATAATTTGCTGGATGACAAGTCAATTCCTTTCATCAGAAGCAAAGGACCTCCCATGTAAGGCATTGACATCCCTTTCGTAGTGAAATAGTATAGCACCTCTCTTTCCCACATAGTTGTAATATTTGATGTAAAATTTCCACCACAGGTTTGAATGGCTCCTGAAGGATGGTTACTTGAGAGATCTAAGAGGCGGATGATTTTCATTTGACATAACTTATTAGAAATATTGCCTTCAAAATTAGAAAGATCCACGCTCTCCAAGTTCTCCATGTCCTGAATGGATGCTGGAATAAGACCTGTTAGATGGTTGTTAGACAAATTCAGCAACTGAAGTAGTCTTAGTAATCTCAATTCCATCATGATGTTGTCGGATAATCTGTTGGATGACAAGTCAATTCGTTTCATCAGATGCAAAAGGACCTCTCATGTCTTTCGTTGTAAAATAATATGGCCCCTCTATCTCCCACATAGTTGTAATATTTAAAGTAAAATTACCAACATAGGTTGGAATAGTTCTAAAAAGGTAGTTACGTAAGAGATCCAAGAGGCAGATGCTTTTCATTTTACATAACTTGTGAATAGGACCTATTAGATGGTTGATAGATAAATTCAGCGACTAAAGTTCTGCTAGTGATCTTAATTCTGTTGGGATGTTGCCGGATAATCTGTTGGATGACAAGTCAATTCATTTCATCAGAAGTAAATGACCTCCCATGTAAGGCATTGACATCCCCTTCGTGGTGAAATAACATGGCCCCTCTCTTTCCCACATAGTTGTAATATTTGAAGTAAAATTGACAGCACCAGTTGGAATGGTTCTACAAAGATAGTTACCTGAGAGATCAAAGAGGCGAATGTTTTTCATTTGACATAACATGTTATGAATGGTACCTTCAAAATCAGAAAAATCCAAGCTCTCCAAGTTCTCCATGTCCTGAAAGGATGTTGGAATAGGACCTATTAGATGGTTGTTAGACAAATTCAGCAACTGAAGTTCTCTTAGTAATCTCAATTCTATCGTGATGTTGCTGGATAATCTGTTGGATGACAAGTCAATTCCTTTCATCAGAAGCAAAGGACTTCCCATGTCCTTCGTTGTGAAATAATATGGCCACTCTTTCCCACATAATTGTAATATTTGATGTAAAATTGCCAACACATGATGGAATATTTCTAGAAAGGTGGTTACGTGAGAGATCCAAGAGGCGGATGCTTTTCATTTGACATAACTTATTAGGAATGCGACCTTCAAAAATAGAAATCCAAGCTCTCCAAGTTCTCCATGTTCCAGAAGGATGCTGTAATAGGACATGTTAGATGGTTGTTAGACAAATTCAGCGACTGAAGTTTTCTTAGTGATCCCAATTCTTTGGAGATGTTGTAGGATAATCTGTTAGATAACAAGTGAATTCCTTTCATCAAAAGCAAAAGACCTCCCACGTATGGCATTGACATCCCCTTTGTGGTGAAATAATATGGCCCCTCTCATTCCCACATAGTTTGGAATGATTCCAGAAAGATGGTTACATGAGAGATACAAGAGGTGTATGCTATTCATTTGACATAACTTATTAGGAAAGCTGCCTTCAAAATTAGAATGATCCAAGCTCTGTAAGTTCTCTATGTCCTGAAAGGATGCTAGAATAAGACCTGTTAGATGGTTGTTAGACAAATTCAGCTATTGAAGTTCTCTTAGTAATCCCAATTTTGTCGTGATATTATCGGATAATCTGTTGGATGACAAGTCAATTCCTTTTATCAGAAGCAAAGAACCTCCCATGTCCTTCGTTGTGAAATAATATTGCCCATCTCTTTCCCACATAATTGTAATATTTGAAGTAAAATTTACCAACACAGGATGGAATATTTTTAGAAAGGTGGTTACATGAGAGATCCAAGAGGCGGATGCTTTTCATTTGACATAACATGTTAAGAATGTGGTCTTCATACTTATAAAGATTCATGCCCTCCAAGTTCTCAATGTTTTAGAGGATGCTGGAATAGGACCTGTTAGATGGTTGTTAGACAAATTCAGCGACTGTAGTTCTCTTTGCGATCTCAATTCTGTCGTGATGTTGCTGGATAATCTATTGGATGATAAGTCAATCCTTTAATCAAAAGCAAAGGACCTCCTAGGTAAAGCATTGACATCCCCTTTGTCGTGAAAAAATATGGACCCTCTCTTTCCCACATAGTTGTAACATTTGAACTAAAATTGCCAACATAGGTTGGAATGGTTCCAAAAAGATGGTTACGTGAGAGATCCATGAGGCAGATGCTTTTCATTTGACATAACTTGTTAGGAATGCTGCCTTCAAAATTAGAAAGATCCAAGCTCTTCAAGTCCTAGAAAGATGCTGAAATAAGAACTGTTAGATGGTTGTCAGTCAAATTAAGCCACTGAAATTCTCTTTGTGATCCCAATTTTGTCGGGATGTTGCGGGATAATCTGTTGGATGACAAGTCAATTCCTTTTATTAGAAGCAAAGGACCTCCCATGTCCTTCGTTTTGAAATAATATTGCCCATCTCTTTCCCACATAATTGTAATATTTGAAGTAAAATTTACCAACACAGGATGGAATATTTTTAGAAAGGTGGTTACGTGAGAGATCCAAGAGGCGGATGCACTTCATTTGACATAGCTTGTTAGGAATGCGACCTTCAAAAATAGAAATCCAAGCTCTCCAAGTTCTCCATGTTCCAGAAGGATGCTGTAATAGGACATGTTAGATGGTTGTTAGACAAATTCAGCGACTGAAGTTTTCTTAGTGATCCCAATTCTTTGGAGATGTTGTAGGATAATCTGTTAGATAACAAGTGAATTCCTTTCATCAAAAGCAAAAGACCTCCCATGTATGGCATTGACATCCCCTTTGTGGTGAAATAATATGGCCCCTCTCATTCCCACATAGTTTGGAATGATTCCAGAAAGATGGTTACATGAGAGATACAAGAGGTGTATGCTATTCATTTGACATAACTTATTAGGAAAGCTGCCTTCAAAATTAGAATGATCCAAGCTCTGTAAGTTCTCTATGTCCTGAAAGGATGCTAGAATAAGACCTGTTAGATGGTTGTTAGACAAATTCAGCTATTGAAGTTCTCTTAGTAATCCCAATTTTGTCGTGATATTATCGGATAATCTGTTGGATGACAAGTCAATTCCTTTTATCAGAAGCAAAGAACCTCCCATGTCCTTCGTTGTGAAATAATATTGCCCATCTCTTTCCCACATAATTGTAATATTTGAAGTAAAATTTACCAACACAGGATGGAATATTTTTAGAAAGGTGGTTACATGAGAGATCCAAGAGGCGGATGCTTTTCATTTGACATAACATGTTAAGAATGTGGTCTTCATACTTATAAAGATTCATGCCCTCCAAGTTCTCAATGTTTTAGAGGATGCTGGAATAGGACCTGTTAGATGGTTGTTAGACAAATTCAGCGACTGAAGTTCTCTTTGTGATCTCAATTCTGTCGTGATGTTGCTGGATAATCTATTGGATGATAAGTCAATCCTTTAATCAAAAGCAAAGGACCTCCTAGGTAAAGCATTGACATCCCCTTTGTCGTGAAAAAATATGGACCCTCTCTTTCCCACATAGTTGTAACATTTGAACTAAAATTGCCAACATAGGTTGGAATGGTTCCAAAAAGATGGTTACGTGAGAGATCCATGAGGCAGATGCTTTTCATTTGACATAACTTGTTAGGAATGCTGCCTTCAAAATTAGAAAGATCCAAGCTCTTCAAGTCCTAGAAAGATGCTGAAATAAGAACTGTTAGATGGTTGTCAGTCAAATTAAGCCACTGAAATTCTCTTTGTGATCCCAATTTTGTCGGGATGTTGCGGGATAATCTGTTGGATGACAAGTCAATTCCTTTTATTAGAAGCAAAGGACCTCCCATGTCCTTCGTTGTGAAATAATATTGCCCATCTCTTTCCCACATAATTGTAATATTTGAAGTAAAATTTACCAACACAGGATGGAATATTTTTAGAAAGGTGGTTACGTGAGAGATCCAAGAGGCGGATGCTCTTCATTTGACATAGCTTGTTAGGAATGCGACCTTCAAAAACAGAAAGATCCAAGCTCTCCAAGTTCGGGAAGGATGCTGGAATAGGACCAGTTAGATGGTTGATAGACAAATTCAGCGACTAAAGTTCTGTTAGTGATCTTAATTCTGTTGGGATGTTGCTGGATAATCTGTTAGATGACAAGTCAATTCATTTCATCAGAAGCAAATGACATCCCATGTAAGGCATTGACATCCCCTTCGTGGTGACATAATATGGCCCCTCTCTTTCCCACATAGTTGTAATATTTAAAGTAAAATTGCCAGCATTAGTTGGAATGGCTCTAGAAAGATAGTTACCTGAGAGATCAAAGAGGCAAATGTTTTTCTTTTGACATAACCTTCAAAATCAGAAAAATCCAAGCTCTCCAAGTTCTCCATGTCCTGAAAGGATGTTGGAATAGGACCTATTAGATGGTTGTTAGACAAATTCAGCAACTGAAGTTCTCTTAGTAATCTCAATTCTATCGTGATGTTGCTGGATAATCTGTTGGATGACAAGTCAATTCCTTTCATCAGAAGCAAAGGACTTCCCATGTCCTTCGTTGTGAAATAATATGGCCACTCTTTCCCACATAATTGTAATATTTGAAGTAAAATTGCCAACACAGGATGGAATATTTCTAGAAAGGTGGTTACGTGAGAGATCTAAGAGGCGGTTGCTTTTCATTTGACATAACTTATTAGGAATGCGACCTTCAAAAATAGAAATCCAAGCTCTCCAAGTTCTCCATGTTCCAGAAGGATGCTGTAATAGGACATGTTAGATGGTTGTTAGACAAATTCAGCGACTGAAGTTTTCTTAGTGATCCCAATTCTTTGGAGATGTTGTAGGATAATCTGTTAGATAACAAGTGAATTCCTTTCATCAAAAGCAAAAGACCTCCCACGTATGGCATTGACATCCCCTTTGTGGTGAAATAATATGGCCCCTCTCGTTCCCACATAGTTTGGAATGATTCCAGAAAGATGGTTACATGAGAGATACAAGAGGTGTATGCTATTCATTTGACATAACTTATTAGAAAAGCTGCCTTCAAAATTAGAATGATCCAAGCTCTGTAAGTTCTCTATGTCCTGAAAGGATGCTAGAATAAGACATGTTAGATGGTTGTTAGACAAATTCAGCTATTGAAGTTCTCTTAGTAATCCCAATTTTGTCGTGATATTATCGGATAATCTGTTGGATGACAAGTCAATTCCTTTTATCAGAAGCAAAGAACCTCCCATGTCCTTCATTGTGAAATAATATTGCCCATCTCTTTCCCACATAATTGTAATATTTGAAGTAAAATTTACCAACACAGGATGGAATATTTTTAGAAAGGTGGTTACGTGAGAGATCCAAGAGGCGGATGCTTTTCATTTGACATAACATGTTAAGAATGTGGTCTTCATACTTATAAAGATTCATGCCCTCCAAGTTCTCAATGTTTTAGAGGATGCTGGAATAGGACCTGTTAGATGGTTGTTAGACAAATTCAGCGACTGAAGTTCTCTTTGTGATCTCAATTCTGTCGTGATGTTGCTGGATAATCTATTGGATGATAAGTCAATCCTTTAATCAAAAGCAAAGGACCTCCTAGGTAAAGCATTGACATCCCCTTTGTTGTGAAAAAATATGGACCCTCTCTTTCCCACATAGTTGTAACATTTGAACTAAAATTGCCAACATAGGTTGGAATGGTTCCAAAAAGATGGTTACGTGAGAAATCCATGAGGCAGATGTTTTTCATTTGACATAACTTGTTAGGAATGCTGCCTTCAAAATTAGAAAGATCCAAGCTCTCCAAGTCCTAGAAAGATGCTGGAATAGGAATTGTTAGATGGTTGTCAGACAAATTAAGCCACTGAAGTTCTCTTTGTGATCCCAATTCTATCGGGATGTTGCCGGATAATCTGTTGGATGATAAGTCAATTCCTTTCATCAGAAGCAAAGGGCCTCCCTTGTAAGGCATTGAAATCCCCTTCGTGGTGAAATAATATGGCCCCTCTCTTTCCCACATAGTTGTAATATTTGAAGTAAAATTGACAGCATTGGTTGGAATGGTTCTAAAAAGGTAGTTACCTGAGAGATCAAAGAGGCGAATGTTTTTCATTTGACATAACATGTTATGAATGGTACCTTCAAAATAAAAAAAATCCAAGCTCTCCAAGTTCTCAATGTCCTGAAAGGATGTTGGAATAGGACCTATTAGATAGTTATTAGACAAATTCAGCGACTGAAGTTCTCTTAGTAATCTCAATTCTATCGTGATGTTGCTGGATAATCTATTGGATGACAAGTCAATTCCTTTCATCAGAAGCAAAGGACCTCCCATGTCTTTCGTAGTAAAATAATATAGCCCCTCTCTTTCCCACATAGTTGTAATATTTGATGTAAAATTGCCAAGATAGGTTGGAATGGTTCTAGAAAGGTGGTTACGTGAGAGATCCAAGAGGCAGATGTTTTTCATTTGACATAACTTATTAGGAATGCGGCCTTCAAACTTAGAAAGATTCAAGCTGTCCAAGTTCTCCATGTTCGGGAAGGATACTGGAATAGGACCTGTTAGATGGTTGTCAGACAAATTCAACGACTGAAGTTCTCTTAGTGATCCCAATTTTGTCAGGGTGTTGCCGGATAATTTGTTGAATGACAAGTCAATTCCTTTCATCAGAAGCAAAGGACCTCCCATGTAAGGCATTGACATCCCTTTTGTGGTGAAATAATATGGCCATTTCTTTCCCATATAGTTGTAATATTTGAAGTAAAATTGCTTATTTTTAGCCTTGAACTAGAGATAATATGGAAGTCAATAGTCCAGTCTACAATCTAATTGTGCACTATGGGTTTGGCAGAGAGTGGTGAAAGAGTCTATAATAGTCCCCACGTGACACCAACTACAAGAAGAGACTTCATTTTGGTCGTATACATAAATAATAGTCACACGTTGGTGGTCCCAAAACGAATGAATGCAAGTGTGACGATAGTGTATGCATCAGCAATAGGAGCACTGATATGGTGGGCCACCAAAATATCAAATACTTTAGCAAAGCTATAATTAGTACTAATTTGAAATTTTTTTCGCTTAAGTCCTGCTGTCCAAAGTTTGCCGACGGATGTCAACACATACTGGCGGACATATGATGTGGGCCTCATAATATATTATAATGTTTAAGAAAAAACTTTTATAGAATTTGTCAAGGGACCAAAGAGATAAAAAAATACTTTAGGGGTTATAGTATTGTTCATTAATAGTTTTGTATCTTGTCAGAGAAGATTGCTAGAGCTTTTTGCTGATGAGATTTAGAATCTCCATATATATCCTTTTTCATAGAGTTTTTAACAATAATTTTCATATATAGAATCTAGATATCCCAAACTACAAATTCTTAAAATTTAGGCAATTTTTAGTGACGAATGATTTTCAGGCTTCACCTGAAAAGGGATGCTAGATTTCATAGCCAGCAACCTTAAACCTTGAGTTTTGTGCTTTTTCTTTAATTATTTGGAAAATAGATTTTAGATCTAGCTTTTAATTAATCAGATTTAAGAAACCCTTATATTTGAGAAAGACACGGTGAAAAATGAGTTTAAATTTTTGTGTGAAATTCATTAAGCCATCTTCTTTAGCAAGATACAAACTATTTGGGAACAAAAGTTCAACCCCTTAACGGCTTTTTTTTCTTCACCAATAATACTTTTTCTTTCATTTTTGCCTAATATTCCAAATATTTACCATTCGCAAGTCTTTTCGCCAAAAATCCATGGATATTTCCTTGCACCCCCTATTTAATGATACTTTCCCTAGTCTACACTCCATGACCAAGACGAGGCATGCAGCTAGCTAGTCTCTTTTGAAAATTTTCTTGCTTCTTTTCAAATAATTTCATTGAAAAATTGCAACGTACTAAAGAAAATCACTTTACGTACGAGACCAACAATCTGGGAATGCTTTCCTTTCTTTGTAGGTTCTTATCATCCTTATCTAATGTCCAAAATCATACTAATTGGATGTTGGATTGGTCCCATTGGCGTCATTGTTAGTCTAATAATCAATATCATTGACTGGTAGTGATTTGTGGTGTATAGCATGTTTAAGAGATGACCCAGAAATGAAAATTCTTTAATATAAGAAGGATAATCATTGGTCATTTACTTGATGGTACAGTGATTAGGCCCTTCGTTGAGTAGGCTACCAAAGCAATTTGCTAGATGATCGTGACCCTTTTATGCAATGGTACGTGACTAACAGCAAACCTTTGACCGCCAAATCCACGGTGCAAGTAATAGTGATGCATAGGTGGGGTCCAATCCTCCTTGATCTCGGCACAGACCAAGTCCAACAGTATCTAAAGACACTCACAGTCACAGATACAAGCGCGGCATAATGCTATCAAAATTGCTGCGCACACCCATCATACGCCCACAGCATAAAGTGTGGTTACAGATTGCTCTTTGAGAAATACTTTTGGAACACGAGTCATGTGCCATGGACCAAGATGCCAAGTAGATGAATAGTTTGCAAATCCAGATCATTCACAAAGAGGGTTCCTAGCTAGCAGGGCACTAGAAATCTCTCACATTGGATGATCATAGTCAATGAACATTTTTTCCTGTGAATAAAGGGCCGTCAAAATCCAACTTGAAGTATCTAGTGCCTGAGTGATTTGCTTCAATTTCCGTTCCATGCAACAATGGAATATATACAAATCTGTACTTCATAGTGGGCAATTATTGGATTGGAAAGAGCTCATTTGCTCCGTCTCCAATCAAGGAGATCAAAATTATATGAATTTACTTCCACTTTAAAGGTTGATGTCATTAACACATTAGAAAAGCTATAATAAGCACTAATATATCACCAGTATCTATACAATATGGGGGCAATAGGTTGGTGAGCAAAGGTTGTAAAAACTTCATAATAGGCGCTTTCATGCACTTAAACTAAAACAAAAAAATACGACAACTCAAGTGAGTCCTAGCACCTGAGATAGAGAAAGCAATTTACAAATCATGACAATGGCTTTTTTAATCCGCAAAGTTATAACTTAATAATGATTTTTGTTTAAAAAAAGGAAATAAAAATAAATAAATAAATAACACAGATAATGTCTCTTCAATTGCAAATTTCTAATCTTAGCCATAAATAGAAGCCCGGGTAAGCGCAATCTATCTTTATTAAAATTTTCTGAGACAAAAAATAGTGACCATCGCTGTTTACAGTGGCCCAAATGCAATGATTTATGATAATGCATGAAAAAGGAAGCAGGTGGGCATTTTCTCACGTGCATGAACATGTACGCGTGATTACATTTCTACCAGTCAAAAATCAAGACCATTTATAAGCGTATGTGAAATAAATATAACAAATCTGAGAAATAAAGGCTGCAATTATTTAATGTCTTTGTGAAAAGTAAAAAAGATCGTAAGTGAGACCCAGAGCACGATGAGGAATGTGACAAAACTATGCAATAATCTATCCGGTAGGGATCATCCAAAGGTGAGGCTGTCTCATGAAAAGTAAAGTCTTTTCTTTCATTTAATTTTTGGTGGGTTCTCGTGAAAATGGGCCAAAATCTCCTTATTCCATTTTTCACACTAGAAAGGCTCTGAGAGACAAGTTTATAGATTCCCTGACATGAGGCTTCTAGGCATGGCCTAACTAATATAGGCTTAGATCATGGGACTGGATAACAGCGTGATTGGGACATGCACTTATTTTCCGCCTTAAAGTAGTGATAATGTGGAAGTCAACAGTCCAGTCTACAATCTAATCGCACACCATGGGTTTGGAGGAGAGGGGTGAAAGAGTCTATATCAATCCCCACCTAGCACCCACTACATGACCAGACTTCATGTTGATCATATATGTGAATAATTGCCACACATTGGTGGGTCGCAAAACTAACGAATGCCGGTGTATGCATCAGCAATGGGACCGACGATCTGATGGGCCACCAAAATATCAAATATAGCCTTGTTCATCCAACAATGAAAAGATGTTTCTGAACTGCATCCGTGGCATAAAGTGTCGCTCCAGATTGCTCCTTGAGAAATACTTTTGGAACATGAGTCATCATGTGCCGTGGACGAAGATGCCAAGTAGATGAATAGTTTGGGCTAATCTGCAAATCCAGACCATTCACAAAGTGGGTCCCTAACTAGCAGTGCATCAGAAATCTCTCACGTTAGATGAGTCGACTAAGAACTTCTTTGCTGTGAATAAAGAGCCTTAGAAAAACTACTTGAAGTGTCTAGTGCCAGAGTGATTTGCGTCAATTTCCGCTCCCTGCAACAAAGGAATGCATACAAATGTGTACTTCATAGTGGGCCATTATTGGATTGGAAAGATCTCATTTGCTCCATCTCCATTCAATGACCCTGAGCTTCTAGATTGAAATTACATGATTTTATTTCCTCTTTCTAAAGTTGACAACATTTGCACATTAGCAGAGGTAAAATTAGCACTAATTCATCACACAACGGTCAAATTGATGCGCTAATTACTAATATCTATTCAACGTGGGAGCAAGGTCAGACCCAAGATTTTGTGTCAAGGGGCTAATAGATTAGAGGGCAAGGGTTGCTTAAGCTTCAACTTTCCTCCAAAAGATATATAGTCCCTTGTCCATAATGCAAGTTTCCTTTCCACTAACTCAAACAGCAAAACCCCAAAGTTCACAATAGGTGATTTCATGTACTTAAAGCAAGACAAAAAATACAAGAACTCACCAGATGTCCTAGCACATGAGATAGAGAAAACAATCTACAAATCATGTCAATGGACTCTTTTCGGAAGTTATATTTACAAGTGGATAACATTTTTTGTTTAAAAGAGGAAAAGAAAAAAATAAATTGAAAACAGATACAGATAATATTTCAATGTTCAACGTTTCAAACCACCTTAATATCAATTTCAAACTCCTAATCTTAGTCATAAACGGAAGTGATGGTCATTGCGTACAATTTTTATTAAAAGGTTTGAGGTGCAAAATAGTGACAATCAGTGTTTCGTGCTATGATTTATAATGAATTACCTTTCTTGGTATGGAGAACATGATTAATAACTTATATCTACAAAAAAAATTAATACATGAAAAAAGAAGGGCATGGACTTTTTCTTACACACAAGAGAGCACGTGTGTGCCCACAACACTCTTGGAAACAAAACTGGTGAAGGTCAACTCTTAAAATAAGGCTTGCAAAAGTTATTTAGATTGAGTCTTGATAGGTGTAGATGATCTCAAAAATCCTAAATATGCCTTTTTTTCTTAACAATCGTGATTATGTTCTCTAGATCTAAGCCATTCATCATATTTATAATGGATTAGATAGGCTATGAATCAAACATAAACGCTTTTAGCTTACATTTTTATGGGTCAGAAATGAAGACCATCGTAGGCACATCTACCATTAAAAAAAACAAATATAAAAATCTTTGCGAAACAAAGGCTACTATTATGTAGTGTCTTTGTGTTAAAGTCAAATGGGTCACGACTGGGACCCACTTAAATGAAGGGACACCATATTTTAGTCGACCGACACGTAGCTCCTTACCAAAGCCCATGACCCAGATGGGGAGCTCAAAAAATCTTTCACAACAATCTATCGTAAATTCCTTACTAATTGTTAACGGTGTGGATCGGTCACTCGTTTTTGCAAGGTCAAGAACATTGAAAGTTGGATCCACTTAATGGGCCAGACATTGTAGATAGTAGGAAGTCCACTCTTCAATTTTATGTGCCATGTAAGTTGGAAGAGATCGATTCAAAAGTCTCGTTAAAAATCTCCACAAGTAGGACCCACCAAAAAGATTTCCAGGCAATCAAAATCGTCTATTTTGTAACACATCCTATGGATGAGCCATGCATCCTCATTTGCACCCATCTAATTTTTATACAAGAGTCATGGTATTTTTCAAACGCTAAGGCAGCACCTTATTTTCAGACACTGCCTGTTGATGATTTTAAGCTTGGTTTCAAGAGATCTAAGCCATTCATATTATTACAGATCCTTTAGATTACTCCCACACCATAAACTCCTTTTACTGAATGCTTGCAACTATATGTTTCTCTGTGCTTTGAATCACAATCATTGAAATAAAAACTAATTTTAAAATAGAAGTGAGGATCATTTGATTGACATAATTTTTCATCAACAAGCTGAACACCACACCCCAATCAAGATGAACACCTTAGATCCAAGAAAAAAAGATTCAAAAGGCAACGTTAGCCGTAGCATTTGAAAATACCAGGTTTATTTATCCATATCCGGTTTATGGCATATGGTTAGAAGATCAAAATGTTGTCTATATGTGGTTGACAACAAGAGGAATGGGAGGCATCGTAGGCCCTAAAAGGACACTATCTAGAAGCATCCCTCATTTGGCATGGAGAGGACTCGCTTATAGAAGCGTCCCTCATTTGAAGTTCAATTATAATTTTATTGGTTCAATTGGTACAACTTATTGAACATCTTCAATTTGAGTTTCTTAGCTAGAAAATTTATTGAGCTGGCCTGATTACATAATTCTACTCCATCCTAATCTGTCAGAGGCAACATCAAGAATTTATCATACAAGTAATGATTAATAACCGTAGCATTTTTTAGCTAGAAAAAGAAGCACCAACTAGTCAAAATGCGCCCAATTATTATGGCAAATGTTGAAGAGGATGTGTGTAGTGTGAATGAAATCCAGATGAAAGTTAAATGACACATTCAACGATCCAATTATTCCTCAACAAGTAATTCTGAGATAGATAAACACTGCTTCTAACATCATAAATTGTAACACTTGTTGTTTACATAGTGAACAAATCCTACAAGCTTCACCAGACAGAAGTCAAAAGTTCAATCGATCATTCTGTAGTATGACCTACGCCAGTTCTTTTTTATGATGAGAACACTGATAGAACCCCAAAATCCCAAAGCATATAGCAGATAGCCACATATGAATAAAAAAATAAATCATTTTCTAGGAGTCCAGATTTTCCTTTTTTATTCTTAGGAAGTGATTCTAATGGGTTATTGACCATGCAGTTTTGGCTGAGTGGCTTTCCACAAAGACTTAGGTTGCCAATGAAACTACTCTCAGTGAAGGTTGTAAAATGCTCCTTATATGGAATTTTGCCTAACATACTATTAAAGGAGACATTAAGAAACTCAAGGAAATTGAGTTCTATCATTTGAAGTGGGATTCTTCTAGTCAGTTTGTTGTGAGAAAGATCCAAGCTCTCCAAGTTCACCATATTTTGGAAAGATGTTAAAATAGGACCTGTTAGATAGTTGTTGGACAAATTCAGTAGCTTAAGTTCTTCTAGTAATCCCAATTCTGGTGGGATGTTGCCAGATAATTTGTTGGATAACAAGTTAATTTCTTTCATCAGAAGCAAAGCATCTCCCGAGTAAGGCATTGAAATCCCCTTCGTAGTAAAATCATATGACCCATTTCCTTCATAAATACTTGTAAAATTTAAAGTAAGATTGCCCAGATAGGTTGGAATGGTTCCAGAATGATAGTTATGTGAGAGATCCAAGAGGCGAATGTGTTTCATTTGACATAACTTGTTAGAAATGCGGCCTTCAAAATTGTTTCCTCTTAGAAGGAGTATTTCTAACCTGGGAAGGTCATGGAAAGAATTTATTATATTTCCTGACAAGTAATTATTCCCAATGTGCACGTGAGATAAATCAGAAGAATTTGATAGGGCTGATGATATTCTTCCTGTAAGACGGTTTCCATGAAGCGCTAAAACCCTCAAGTTCGTCGCACTGAAATTTCTAGGGAGCATCTCCCCTTGCAAGTTATTCTTTGACAAGTCTAAGATCGACAATGGGGGTAGTTCTGGTATATCTCCATACAAATTATTGTTAGTTAGAGATAGTCGATCCAAATACCGAATTTGAACAAGAGACGAAGGGATGCTTCCTTGCAGAGCATTCTCAGACATATCAAAGGTTTCCAAATATGGGAAAATACTGCCCATATTTTCTAGAAGTGTCCCATGAATATAATTATCAGAAATATCAAGGTTTCGAAGCATAGACGTCATGTTATATTGAGGTTGAGGGAGTGGGCCGCTTAAACTATTATGTCCCAAGTACAAGGACGAAATATTGCTCTTATACAACAACTGAGAAAGAATGCTGCCGATGATTAGGTTTCTCGATATATCCACCTCTTGCATGGCATACTGTCTGATGAGGAAGTGGAGAAGACCACGACCTTTATATTTGTCCACGCTGCAGTTTCACAATCTCAGTACCTCTAATTGAAAAGATGAGACCCAAGTTGGAGGTATGGGCTCAATCTCCAAATGTTGATTGCCCGAGAGGTCAAAGTAGTAGAGCTTGGAGAGGTTGGAAAACATAGACAAAGAGAACCTTCCATCTAGTTGATTATCTAACAACTTAATATGCTCGATCATAGTTAAATTGGTGAAAATGGATAGAATGCTCTCACGTAACTGATTGTAAGACACATCCATGAATCGAAGGAAGGGCAAGTTACCAAAAAATGATGGAAGAATCCCTATAACTGATTAAAAGACAAATTTATATGTTGAAGGGAATGCAAGTTACCAAGAAGGATGGAATCTTTCCATGGAGTAGATTACTAGCCAGATTTAGAGTTCCGAGGAAACACATCTCTCCCAAATACAAAGGGATTTGATGGAACTCCTTATCAGATAGCTCTAGTTCTCTCAATGAAGTCATATTCTCCAAACACATATCACCGCTCTCATTCATTTCGTTGTCAGCGAGGTCCAATATTTGTAAGTGGTTCATTGACCGAAATGCTGCAACAAACATAGATAAGTAATTTTCCTCTGTTAATTAGAGCAATAAAACGATAGGGTTTATGCTTGTGCAGTCATTTTCAAGAGGTATTAAACGTAAGGCTCTGCTGGGAAAGCATAGTAGCATGTACCTTCGGCCAGGATCCACCCACCAATGCGATTCCTCGGTAAGTGAAGTTCTTGCAATTCTTCGAGTTCAGTAAACCAGGTGGCATTTGGATACCATCTCCCATAATCATAAGGCCTTCCTTGAGGCATGTCGATCTTGACCACACGATTTGTAGAGTTGCTGCACGCGATGCCTTCCCATTTACAGCAGTTCTCTCCCACCCAGTTCCTTCCCTCCCAGCTGCGCCCCCCAGAGCAATTTGAGTAGTGCTTAATGGAGTGCTTAATTTGGACGAGTGCTTGCCTTTCTTCGGCTAAACATGCTTGGCTGCTCCGCCAACAATAGCAGCTAAGCGCACTCACTAACACTAACGAGGTCACAGTGCCATCAAAATTGATACGCACACCCTTCATTACTGATCAGCAAACAGAGAGAACAAGATGATGAGAGTGATTATTTTAAGGTAGGCTGGCTTTATTTATATATGGCTTCGCTCGTAAACTCAGTTTTTACCTTTTTCAACTAAGAAAAAATTCTTTAAAACAAGGAAATGCAAGAAAATTTCCACTTGGCCTTCAACCAAGACGATCAACAGTAACCAAGATCCCCGAGAAAAAGACGGCCAACACTTTGACACAATGGCCCCAAATTTTGTTCATCTACTCGTGTATCTTATTTTAACTGAAATTGTCTAGCAAATAGCTCAAATCATATCACCAAAAACCCCTTTTCTGGCCTCGCCCTTGTTCAATGGTCCTTCTGAGTTGCATGTGTGCAAAAGACCCAATCACAAACGTAAGACAGGTAATTGAACCGACTAAAGTTGTGGGACCAAATCTTGTAGTGGCCAAATCGACAATACCGTGACTTCAGCTTCAACTCTATCATGATTTTTCCTCTTGCGGCCCTCCATTTTATGATCTGAAATAGCATGACAAGAGTCAATAGCCAAGCCTTTCCTTGCATCTCTAACAATTATGTGGAGAAATCAGCTGGGGTCCAATCCTCCTTCAACTTCTACGCTAACTAGTACGTGGAAATTAAGTATTATGTTGTCATCCTTGATCTATTTTCACAACAACGAAAGTTTCCAGACACAAGGGTCTGAATTATCTGATGTGAGGCTTTGGGGCATGGCCCGGGTAAGATAAGATTAGATCAAGGGACTGGATTACTGTGCTTACATGCTCTTATTTTCTTCCTTAAACTATAAATAATGTGGAAGTCAATAGTCCAATCTACAGTCTAATCGTGCACCATGAGTTGAGAAGAGAGTGGTGAAAGAGTCTATAACAGTCTCACGTGGAACCAACTACAAGACCAGACTTCATTTTGATCGCATTCATGAATAATCGTCACACATTGGTGGTCCCAAAAAATGCAAGAGTGACGCCAGTGTATGCGTCAGCAACAGGACCAATGATCCCATGGGCCACCAAAATATTGAATACAGACTTGTTTATCCAATGATGAAAAGATTTTTCTAAACTATCACGTGGATGGCAAAAGGTATGGCTCCAGATTTCTCCTTGAAAAATATTTTTGGAACATGAGCCGTAGGTCATGGTCGAGGATGCCAATTAGATGAATAGTTTGGGAAAACAATTCTGCGAATCTAGACCTTTCACAAAGTGGGTCCATGGCTAACAGTGCACCAGGAAGTCCACCAGAGGACATCAGGGAGCAATTCTGTCGATAGTCTGCAAGGTTTTGTTCTCAATTAATATGGGTACACAATATTAACACGTGGCACTATCTCAAGGGTCAATAAGTTTTGGATAAGCATCAACTCCTTGTGATGATGCTTAAACGTTTGACTTTTGTTTGAAACTTAATCACGATAAATGAATTTGGTTAGAATTTCTAACTTTAAACAGGAATGGACGGTCCATAACTTAAAAATGGTCGAAAAGCCAACCGCGCGTGCAAAATATCCATGATTCAGAGGGTTGTGATCGTTGGATGTGGAGATTTCTGTCCGCTGTCCATTTTCGTGGGCTCAAAGGTTTGGGATCACCAATATAAACATGACGACCTAGTAGATAACCAAGAGAGGAGATGAATTGAAAGGTTTTGTTTCTCCCGTATAGTTGTTGAAGGGTCCTTCTCAGTTGTATGTGTGGAAAGAGAGGAAAGAGACACTAAAGTTTCCACATAATGACTAGAGCAGGAGATGCGAGCAAATATCCATGGCCCCTACATGGTTGTCATATTTGCAAGTGTGTTTGAGTGGTGGTCATCATGGACTTTCAACTGGGCTTTATAGTGACTGGTGATAAAGGACTGTATCCACCCTTCGTGTGATCATATTCCCGATCCTTGCTTGATGATCTGCAGGATGGGTGTACGTACCAATTTTGACGGACGGCATTGTTGGTGTTAGTGAGTGTTTTTAGCTCTATTGTTGGTGGAGCAGCCAAGCATGTTCAGTGGAAGAAAGGGAAGCTCTCGCGCAAATTAAACATTCCGTCGATAATTCAAATGCCTCGATCTCTATTGCCCGATTGGGTAGGAAAGAATTACTGCAAATGATAAAGCTATTCTTTTCCGTTTGTCTACGGGACCAAAACTGTAACAGCCGGATGGCTCAACAGTAATGATATTGTCCTAGTTCGAATCGGATTTTGTTCTCACCTATAAGGATAAAACTCGTCGTTACTAGAAGAGACATCTCATCTCTTATCAACCGTCTAGGAACCTTCTCCTAAGTGGTATGGTACTAACTCTCAGCGCATCTCGTCCCTGCGATTCCTCACATCCGCAACGGTAACAATGCGGTGAGAACAAAAACCCAGTTTAGACCAAGACAATATCATTACTATAGAGCCCTCGAGCTGTTACAAAAACAAAAGCCAGGAATGCTGTGGGACCGTCCTCTTACATTGTGCGCCACTTCATAGCCACGCCCTCCAGATGTAGACTTTCCTGCTTTCCTCGACTAATTCACCTACGGGTGAATTCAAGAGTGCATTACAAAAGGGTGGAATTCAACATAGAATTCAATTTCATGTTCACTGACCCATCCTAGCCCTTGATTTGTGAGGGTCTGCTGTCAAAATACATACATCTGCATTTTTATTTTCTAATCATTTGTCTAGGTTTGCCACAACCAGACGCTTAGAAAATTCAGATGCGTCCAAATTATGGTCCATGTCTCATCCATAGACGGTTTTGTCTACTGTAAAGGAGTCATTTTAAGTAGGCTACACATTCGAAGTTGTTTTAGATTTTTCTACTACTCTATTCCTAACTCATGGTGCACGACTAGATGAAAGACTGGACGATTGATTATAAGATCATTATCTGTAAATTAAGAAGGAAAATATAAGCAGGTCCCGATGCTGCATGATCTGGTCCGTTGTTTTATTCTACCTTAGACTCGCAGTACCGAAACTCTCATATCACATAATCCTAACTCTTGTTTGTCAGAGCTTTCATATATACCTTTTATTCTATCTTGTATATCATGTTATAGATGAACATATCAGGGGTGGAGCCAAGATTTTGTGTCAAGAGAGAACATTTTGCCATAGTTGTTTATGGTGCCAAGGTATACTAAAACATTTTAAAAGTAAAAGGTATACTAAAATTGAATAATATAGTAAGTTAGCTAGGTAAAATTCAATAATCTTCAACAAACACCCTTGATTGAGATCCTTAGCTGCGAAGTCTCCCCTCATAAAAAAAAGCTCTTAACTAAGCACCACATGATCCTTTAATAAAAAACAAACTAAATCTACCTTTCTTGACTCAGTGATCTAGCAATATCAAGAACTTATATGAACCTGTGACTATCTCAAATAATCTTAAATCATGAAAAATCGCCTACATAAACTTCATGGAGACTTATAAGAGTCAGCACTCGTGGCCATGCAACAAAGTCAAAACTCCACCCCTTTTTTTTCTTTTTTTTTTAGATGCTGATTTCTTTTGAATGATCCAAACAGTTCATTTTGTTTGACTTGGGAAAATAATTGACCCATAAAAAATTGTTACATTTGGATGACCCTAGACCCTTTTTTTATATATTTGAAAAAGTTAAATATATTAGTTGCTCTAATTTTAACTTCTGTAACTTAGGTAGTCAGCATCCAGTGGTATTGAAATTGGTATCCAGCTTATCTAAGACATTTAAAACAAGATGATCGGTTTACAGCTTTCAGAAAAGTCAGAATCCATCCAAAAGTAGGATGTCAAACTTCTTTGCATGCCCACGAGTGCCAACTTTTATGGGATCCAATTCATGGAAGGGCATGTTATATCAATTTTGAAAAAACGAAAAGAGAAGTTAGAAAAAATGAAATCAAAGGAAATTAGATCACAATTCTTTATTGCAACTAATCTTATCATGCCATGTTTTGTTATCCGGTGGCTCGCAAAAAATCATCAAAGGCCGGCTTATTAGCAGAGTCCCAAGCAAAAGAGGAACCAATTGTGAGTCTTACGGTACATCATTTAACATTTTTAATGTAGATAGTTTGGAAATGAGCTTCCTTTGTGGACTATAATAACCTCGCGTGAGAATATGAATGTTGATCAAGAGTCAAGTTTGCTAAATCATAACCATTGAAACATGATTTTGAATACTCTATCTTCCCATGAAACTGTCTAACAAAATTTAATTATTTGCATGCCAGGAGCAGAATCCTAAAACTAGGGTATTCTGCTAAGGAAAATGCTTTCTAGACGCTAGAGAAGAATGCTACAGACATGGTGCCCTCTTTTGGATGATTGGGTCTATTTATCATGTTTGTCTTACCTTAAATTTGTTAGATAATAAACTGCATAAACCATTGGATAATTTGAACCATGTTTTTTTCGTTTTCTAATTAGGTTTATTGAAATTTTTAACTGAAAAAGTTATTAGCAAGAAACCTTTCATGGGTATGATTTCTGGTATACTACATAAATAGGATAGGCCAAGTATGTATAACAGTTAAGATCATCCAAGTATGAGCCCTATCTAGGTTGCGTTCTTTTTCAGCATTCTATTGGGAAGAACTCTTCTCATAAATCTGGATGACTAGTTTCCTTCAAGCTAATCAAGAGTGCATTACGAAAGAGTGGAAACCACCATAGAGTTCAGTTCCGTGTTCACTAACCTATCCTCGCCTTTGATTTGCCAAGGGTTTGCTATCAAATGCATACAGCTGCAATTTTATTTTCATGGGTTCGCCACAAACCAGATGCGTAGAAAATTCAGGAACGTCCAAATTTTGGTCAATGGGTCATCCATCGACGATGAAGGAATCTTTTAAGTAGGCCCCACTTGCGGTGTTGTTTTAGACTATATATATATATAGGAGAGCTAACTCCTCCCACATATTTAGGAGAGCCCCTACAAGACACGCGTCCGGACTGGTTAAATTTCAAATGCCATAAAACATGCTTAGCCAGCATCTAATGTTAATATGGGACACGTCTCTTGTAGGTGACGCTTGAGGAAGCGGTTATCGCTCCTGGATATATACATCATTCCTCTTTAGATTATTCCACCGGTCTCTTTCAAGTTTTAGACTTTTCAACTACTCTCTTCTTAATTCATGGTACACTATTAAATTGAAGACTAGACGATTGACTTCAGAATCATTATCTATGGATTAAAGCGGAAAACAAAAGCGGATCCCATTTTGCATGATCTGGTCCATTGTTTTAGTCCTATCTTAGATACTCCATAGCCAAACTCTCGTATCACTTAATCCTAGCCCTTGTTTATCAGAGCTGTCATATATAACTTGTAGATCATGTTATGGATGAGCGGTGTGAAGATCGTAAGGCTTAGAATCATTCAATGATAGATAGCTTTTATCCATGACTTTGCATCCATAACAATTTCTTTAGATAAATTATTAAGATAGTGAATCTATTTTTGTCCATTCTATGTGAACTCTTGGTCTGGATGAGCATCTTCTTTATGGTCTTTTCAATGTCTTGACTCTTAGACCTTAGGAACCACTCTTTATGCGCCTCCTTTCACCCTCCCATTGTCTTCATTGAGTAACGTCTCTCCCGCACCTGCTTCTTCCTCCTAGTTATCTGATTCTGCACGTCTTATCCCAAGACCTGGATAATTGTTTAGGTGCAACCCATCAATCAGACCGGCCATATGATCTTCTATTTTCATTGTTCTATAAGAAGACATCCAAGGAGTAGTTACACAAGGGGACTCACTATAGCACAAGTTCGTGCCTCTCCAGGTCCATTACCTGAAAAATGACGACGTCGGCTCCGACAATTAGCTCTATTTCTAACGGATTTTCATGGTGGTGGGAGATCGTCAACCATAAGTACGGAGGGGTGTATCTCACACTCTCAATTGCACTTCTAGTAGGAGCTTGGTACGTACTTGTGACCGCAAAATGGAGCAAAAGAAGCGTCGTCCCACTACCACCAGGCCCTCGAGGGTTGCCCGTAATTGGCAACCTCCCATTCCTGAAGCCGGATCTGCACAGGCACTTCGCCGAATTGGCCCAAACATACGGCCCGATCATGAGCCTCCGGCTTGGCAGAAAGCTCTGCGTGGTGGTGGGCTCATCATCACTCGCAAAGGAGGTCCTCAGGGACCAAGATACCATATTTGCTAATCGGGACACGTCAGTTGTTGGAGTAGCAATGACCTACGGTGGCGAGGACATTGGATCCTCCCCTCACTGGCGCATGCTTCGGAAAGTCTGCATAAGCAACGTACTAAATAACGCGAACCTTGATGCCTTAGGTGCTCTTCGTCGACAGCAGGTTCGCCAGATGGTTAGGACCACGTATGCCAAAGTTGGCACACCAGTGCCAGTCGGTGAGATCGTGTTTGACACCATCTTCAACACTATAACCAGCATGATTTGGGGTGGCTCCCACAAGGAGGAGGAGGGGAGAATTGTCAGTGCTGAGTTCCGGCAGGCAGGATACAAAGTAATAGAGCTTGCTAGCAAACCCAATATATCTGATTTTTTTCCGGTCCTCGCCTGGTTCGACGTACAGGGCATTGAGCGGCGAACGAAGAAGGTCTCTTTGTGGTTTGATCGGATCTTTGATAGGGTCATCGATCGACGGCTACAGATGGATAAAACAGAAGAGGGGAGAGCAAACAAGGACTTTCTACAGTTACTTTTGCAGCTTAAAGAGAAAGGGGACCCTAAAATGCCACTGACCACCAACCACGTCAAGGCATTGATGTTGGTAAGTGATCTTTCTTATCAATTTGAACACTTTGTAATTATAATTCTATTTCGAATTCGTTATTTCTACCCAATTTACCATAATGATCTACTTCCGCGTTTTCTTTTCTTTTCTTTTCTTTATTTTTTATAAGTTAATTATGAAGATCTAGTGGCTTATTACACCAAAATTCAGCTTCTAGCGTGATTACAGATTTTATATCTATGACAAGCTGCTTACAGATTAGCATGAGTTGGGCAGGATTTCACGATGGGGGGCAACGATACGACATCAACCACACTGGAGTGGGCCATGGCGGAGATGATGGAGCACCCAGAGACAATGAGAAGAGCCCAAGAGGAACTAGACCAAGTTGTGGGAATGAGCGCTACAGTAGAAGAGACCCATCTGCCTGAATTGCATTATTTGAGTGCAGTAGTTAAGGAAGTCCTGAGGTTGCATCCGGTGGCCCCACTTTTGGTGCCTCGCAGTCCAAGCCAATCATGTGTTGTGGGTGGATATTTGGTCCCACAAGGTGCTCAAGTCTGGGTGAATGTATGGGCCATACAAAGGGACCCTGAAGCGTGGGACCAGCCATTAGAGTTCCAACCGGAGAGGTTCATGATGGCTAGTAAGAAGTTCGACTACAGAGGTAATGATTTTCATTATCTCCCATTTGGATCGGGTAGGAGGATATGTATAGGGATCTCTTTGGCAGAGAGGATGCTTATGTATACCCTGGCATCACTCTTGCATTCTTTCGACTGGCGGCTGCCAGAGGATACAAAGCTTGATCTCTCAGACACATTTGGTGTCATTGTAAGGATGGCAAAGCCGCTTGTAGCTACCCCCACAGCAAGATTATCCAGCTCAGAGCTTTACACTTAAGAAAACTTTACATCCGTGAGCCTTTTTTCTCTTTTGAATGACGAGTGATTTTGATCCCCACAGCCTCTTGGTCGTGACACAGCATTTTAACATCGGATAAGTGCTCAAATCCAGGTACTAGGGTGCATTGGCTGTCTTTACGAAATTGTACTTGGACTTTTTATCAATGGCACTAAGGATGTACATGCCCTCCAAACAAATGACCACTACCTGAACGGGAGTGGCATGGTACATTCTTCTTATTAGTCATGGAGAATATATATAGCAAGGTTTGATTTAGTGTATGTACACCAAAAGCTACCTTGGGAATGAAATTCTGTTTGATCAGTAGAATTGATAGCGTTGTAGAAATGAGCCCATGCATCCTTTAACCAGAAACAAATCCCTTCTAAATAATTCTTAATCTTCAGCCTGGTCCAAAGTCCATGACCACGACAGTGAACATGAAAGTCTTTATACAACCATCAATCAAGTTCATTGTATCTTCTTCATTGATAATTGCACGGAATGTTTTCCCCCGTCATAAAAGAATAGGCCTGCAAGCTCGCAAAAGTCTATGTACCATGCATCATACGTCAACACATAAAAGCTAGAGATACAAGTATTATCAATTATGAATACAGATGTCAATTTTAGGCATGTCCTAGATCACCCAAAGACGATTAATGATATGATTGATAGAGTGAGGCAGAGAGATTATACTTTATCTTAGATTTATTGGGAGGGAAACGGTTCGATTAATGGTCAAGTGGGGTCTATTACGTAGGAGTGCGGTTCGTCAATGTAATATATGTAGTCCACGCCCCAAACTATTTTACGAACCACATTTCAAAACAAAATAATGGCTCTGAAGTATGCTGATCAAATAGAGACATGCAAAAAACTGTGGCAGGAAAGAGACAAAAGGGTGAAGAAGAAATTGTGGTATAATACATAGATGCAACCCAAATAAAGGGTTCTAAACATATATCTCATGTAGTGAAGGAATTCCGATAGTTTTAGCTTACACAAGTTAAAACACGTATGGATGGCTCTGTAGCATGAAGCCCACGAGCCTCCCAACGCCCAAAGCAGAGCAGACAGCCACACATGAGTAGAAAAATACATCGTTCGATAAGAGTTTAGATTTTCCTTCCCCCTTTTCTCACGAGGTTCGGATGAAATGATGATGGAGCAATCTTGGGTTGATGGCAGTCCAGAAAGACCCGGGTGACTTATGAAACTATTCCGACCGAATGTCGCAAAATTTCCTTCATATGGAATTCTGCCTAGAGAGTCATTGAAAGATAGATCAAGAACTGAAAGTGAATTGACGTTAATTATTTTCAGTCACTTAACAAGTTTAATGCCGAAGTTGCCTCAGTGATCCTACTATTAATGGAACGTTTCCGGTTAGTGTTTTCAATGATAGATCAAATCCGTTAATCAATACAAATGGCTCGCCAGCGTAAGGCAATGAATTGCCTTTCATGGTGAAGTTAAATGCAAGATAAAGTGAACCAAAACGACTGGAGCATCAGCTTCTTTGCACGTACACGAAAAGTCATGGGCAAACTACCGAGAGCATATCCGAATTCTGCGCTAGGCAAAAAATACTAGTATAATATATATTAAAAATGAAATTAGGTACCCATCAGGTGGATGGCTATCATCCCAAATTTGGTCAATTGTGTAGAAGGCTCACACGTACTACTAGGCTACTCGTTTGGCAGCTGAGCGAAACTCTCTCTCTCTCTCTCTCTCTCTCTCACGTGTAACCTTGTTAAGTTTCAATTTCTTCTTCCTCCCCAAGTCAGGTAGAATTGGTGAGTTCTAATCCTTATAATTCTATCGTAGGAAGTTCAGTGGTACATAATTGTAACGCTTCTATGTGTTCGACCATCCTCTAATCTATCTCCATATATGAATGAAGATAATATTGTGGTGAGAAACTCCATAGTCATTCTTCCTGTCAAACCCGTGTCATCCTTTACACTAAAAGCATGCTGTGGACTCAGTTCTTGCTTACTCTTTGATTCTACTCTATAAGCCACTCTTCAAGGACTTCTCAAAATGGTTATCTCGGGATTCAAACCACTGTCACAAGAAATTTTTGTCCTTTGTTCTAATTAGCTGAACTACCTGAACCACTTTTGTAAAGTGTGTTTTTTCCTTTCCAGAGGAGGAGCGTCGCACTACGAACAGAAAACCATCCACTGTTGTTGGAACTAATGAAGCAAATGATTGACAGAAACGGAAAATACCAAAAAAGCTTTATGAATCAAGATGAAAAGGAAGAAGCAAAAGAGAAGAAGGGAAAGAAGAAGACGGCCTCAAATAAATAACTTGCGGAATGAAATACTGTTTGAGATCTTCTCCAGATACCATCAAATCCTTTTCTCAGTGCAAGTATGTCTGTGAATCCTGGCTAACTTTAATCCAAAATCCTAGTTTCCTCCCCTTCCATGCCACCCAAAACCAGCCCCAATCTCTCCTTTTCCGCCATTGTCGGAGCCCCTCCACTCATAGTGTCTTAACTCCACCCTTGGTAATTCACTTCCGTAGTTCTTGCCTTCTATGAACATGTTCCCTGGGGTTGGACGGTCAGGAGGCTCTGGCAATGGAATGGGGTTGGTTATGGCTTGGGGACCCTCCTGCTGCTTGTTCTCTTCTTTTTTCTGTGTAACTTTCTTTGAAGCCTCCTCAACTGTATAAGATCATGTATTTAAGTAGCTTTTTTGGCCATCAGTTTATATCAATGTATATTTGTAGGGTAATATTGTCAAATATTGCAACTCTGTGTAAACTAAATCCTACCATGAGCAAGGTACCAATTAGTTGTGAAAGTAGCTCTCTCTCTCTCTCTCTCTCTCTCTCTCTCTCTCTCTCTCTCTCTCTCTCTCTCTCTCTCTCTCTCTCTCTCTCTCTGTTTTATGTTTTATTTATTTGCTAATGATGAGTACTTCTCAACATTGACAAGTGTAATTTGAGATTTCTTTTATGGTGTTAGCGCGTATAGATTAGTTTAGGATTTTGATCCGTAGCCCATGGGGCCAAGTCCCTGGCGATCCAAACCGCTCATCTAGTCTGATGCACCTTAGGCATGCTATGCAACATGGTCGATCATCCTGATCATTATTGTTCTATAGTGGAAATGGATAGCTTACAAAGTTGATACGCAATGGGTTGAATAATCTTACAGATTGGACGGTTAAAATCACCTACTGAGAATGATTTTTGGGTTATATGTAGTGAATCTAACACTACAGTCCTGGAGATGTTCACGAACCCATCTGCATGCACAAACTATGGTGAACGCATAATTTGGTAATTACGGCAAATCTATACAATATCTATGCAACTCATCCAGGATACGAGTACAAACAACAAAACAAGAAAAAAGAAAAAACAAGGCCAAGATTCTACTCTGTTGAAGCATGCAGATCGAATGGCTAGGATCTTCCTTGGTGTGATCTTGGTGGGACAGTTATCGTGATGGCTCCATGCAGCTAAATGAAGAGCACAATACCCTCGGGTTGAGTCATTGATTTCCTGGGCAAAACAAATAAAAATAATCTAAAGCATTGAGTTTATAAAATTTGAGAGATCTTGACATGGTATGAATGAGAGAATTGAATATGAACAACCTGGCATTTGTTTGGTGCAACTAATGCTCCATTTTTTCCATATGAATATTTTCTACAACCCCCACCATTTTATAATCCTTGCGGATGAGTTTTTCCCTCAAAACGTATGAAATTTTTTGTCCCTGAATTCCAAGAATGTTTTTCCGTGAAATGTGAATTTCCATGGGCCTCTGGAAATGAATACAGTTTCGTGAAAATTTTGGCTTCGGACGTTTAGATAGGCCTAAATATTTGATTATGGGTCCATCTTAGATAAATCATGACATAAAAAACAACCATTGGATGATCCCAGCCACTACTTTTTTGTAAATGATGATCTCATCGACTGCTATTCTGCACGATTTTTATGATGCACCCCATACCTAATCGCAATCATACTTCAGCAGGCAACTTGTGATCCTATGGCCTAATTTCACCACTCCTAAAAAGACATAAAAGTCCATACCTCAAAAATAAATTAGGTGCAATCCAATGAAGGGGTCAGATCATGTATAGGTGGGGCACTTTGTAACCAAGCACATTGCTTCCTTTTGGTTTTGTCTTCTGTCACTGTGGTTTGTGCTCCACCAGACCACTATAGTCATGTAAACTTATAATGCATGTTATATTGATTGATACAGGAAGAATCCACGTTGAGTAATCTTACTGTTAGGATGGTCATCGAATTCAAGTATGACCGTAGGATCTGTGGACACGTTTATGATCTGCTCACGATTATTTTATTTTTTTCCCTTTATAAACAAAGGATTGCAAAACAAGTCACTCATGCACACTCCTAAATACAATCACTGAAGAAAGAAAAAAGCGGCTACTGAAGCTTGCAGCCATCATAAAAATATTCCTAACGAGATGATCCCAACCAAAAAAGAGGCAAGTAAACTAGCCCTTTATAAGAGGCCGGTGGATAATGGGATTTATTCTTCCTTTTCTTTCTTATTTTGTTTACTTAAATCACCTTAAATTCAAGTAACCATTCTTCTGTTTGTCTTTATTTTGAGGACTAATTAGCATATGTGTAAGTTGGAGAGAGAGAACTGTCTGAGACACTAGCAGCAAATACTTTTATCGGCGGTTCACTTTGATTTAGTGGCGATTTCAGTCTACGAATTTACCATCAGCTTTTCATTTTTCGACAACCGCCGGTAATGGCAAATCCTCCTTTTGTCTTGTAATCGGTGTTCTCTCTTTGTGTAGCAAAGTTTCTCTACATCCATTGCCTTAAAATTTGGTAAGGGAATTGATCATCCAGCCCACTTATTCCTGCCCCAACTGACTTTTTGATCCGAGAAATGCTATCTAACTCATAACCTCTTCCCTCTATGGTTCACCTCTATGTGATATGGCCCATTAGTTCATCATTTTTATCTCCCAAATATAGGTCAGCTGTAAAAATTCATCACCATTAGTTGCTTCTGACTGCTAGTTTTGGAAGTTGAAAGTTCATCTTCCCTTAACTAGGCTACTAGCAAAAACTCATATCTATTGGCTTCTTTTGGCTTAGAAAACTAGTAGCTAGAAGAAACCAATAGGCATGAGTTTTTGCAAGTAGCCTAGCTAAGGGAAGACGAATATGATGAATGGATGCGATCATCCAAAGGTAGAGTTTCAATAAAAAGGTCGTGTACTCACTCCGATGAGCTCAGTCAATATAGCATCTCTTTGGGATATCTAGTCGGGGGTTCATACCAACGACTTGTATATCACGAATGGCGAAATCATATGGCTTTGTTCTCATACCAAACATATATTTAATCAACAGGCTATAGTCCAGCAAAGATCAACGGTCATATTTTTCTAGAAAAACCTTAAACATATAATTTTAAACCAAGGATGTAGAATGTCTAACTCGATCAAGCCGGCGGGGCACATGTGGGCCTCATATTGAGGTCGTTTGATACCCTTGAGCAAGCAAATGTTTTAAAAAATCATTTTTCTTCCTTTATTACCACTCTTTTAATTCAACACCACATTATCACTCTTTTAATTTATACTCAAGATTTCATCGTAGATTAGGTAGCCACTTTGACGTTTTTGTCCAACTACCAATTGCTTAATGACACGTCTTGCTAGTGTGGTTAAAATGGTAATTATGGGTAATACAAATAGCTGGCCTTACCATGGAACCAAATTCAAATTAGCAAAGACATTTTCTTTTGTTTAATTATTATTTTTTCTTTAGATAGGTACAAAATTAGAGATCTAAATTACTACCTATCTGGAGCAAAAATATTATGAGCAATCTAACCATTCATCATTAGGTCTCGTCTTAAATATATCACACCAAAATTACGAACATTAAATGATTCTAACCGAAAGTTTATTTATGTCAAGGAAACCAAAGGTTGTGATTTTACGTCTCAAAGTAGAATAGGCTAATTCTAATTGTCATGTCCCCTTTTTTCTTTTTCCTTTTCTTTTTTGAATGGTGGATACACGCACACCCTTGATCAAGGAGTCCCTACACATGCTTGATCAATGAGTCTCCAGCTCTTGACCTTTAAGATTGAAATTCACTAATTTAAATCAGCACAGCCAAAGATATCCTAAGCCAATAATCGGTTGTCCTTGGAGGAGCCTACATTAACAGCAGCGGCTTAGTTTTAGGATAACCTTCAAGAATGCTATTTATTCATGAAATGCGTTGATTTGAGGAGAAATTATATGATGTTCTCGAGACCATGACGAGACTACCGTGGTAGAACACCAAAATTGAAGAGAGGAGCATTTTCCAAAAGATCCAAACCATTCATTATGATGTTCATCAGTTAAAGGATCATGTCCTCGAAATCTCATCAACTATATGCAGCTTTTAGATGTAAAGTGGAAGGTGAAATGGTTCTCGATCCAGTTTGCTCAATGCATGAGATTTCAGTGTTACAAGTCATCTAAATGATGAGCAACATTGTGAATGGTTTAGATCAGTCTAAAAGTGAAGCCACCTTCAAGTTTAGGCATTTTTACTGCCATCATCAGGCCATCATATAATTTCTCTTTCTACAGTTCTAATTACATTTTTTTTGGGTTCGTACAAGCAAAAGAGTTAAAAAGCAAATGCCTCTAAATCTAATCTATGGCCAAAAGGAAAAGGCAATATGGATTATCTGAGTACATACCAGTTTGAGGAGGCAAGTGCCTACGTGGCTACAGTATATTATCTGTACTTCTCCCTTAAAAGAGCAAGTTCTTTTCTTAGTAGTTCGACTCAATTTTTTTTTGACCAAAATTCCATGTGGAAAAGAGAAGCCACCCTTCTCTGTTTCAGGAAGGCTTCTAGAAATGATAAACCAATTTTTAGGCTTCTCAAAATAATAAACCCCAAGTATTCAAATACTGTGGCATCTCTCTCTCTGTCTCTCCTTGCAGGGCGCGTGCTAACTAATACCCTACTTCACTATTAAACAACAAATCCAGTCAAATTTTCTAGTGCCATTCAGGGCGCAAAACTCGTTTTCATTTTCCTACATACTATTTGATTCAATGTAGATTCACTATTTTTAAGTCTGGTAGTTGTTTCCCTTAAACCCCCATCCTTTCTACCAAATATATAAATTAAGATGCCATCAGCAAATCAACCCCCAAGGAGAGAATTTAAGAGCCCATGGGTAGCTCCACCCATAACCTCTAATCTCACCAGCTCTTTGTACAACCAGAGGTAGTATCGATCGTCTTGCAAGCCGAAGCGATCGAGTTCAAGAACTACATCGAGGTGGGAAATGAGCGCCGGCCCGTCACCACTCGTTCCCGTTCTGATAATCGCCATCTTGACGTCGGTAATCTACGGCCCGATCCTGATGAACAGTGCTGCCTTCCTCTCAGAGGTGAATGAAACTTCAGTTTCATTTGTGTTCATCATTCCTCTTATATGTCTTCTAGGAATATACTTCACTAGTGAAACCATCATTGCACCCCTTGCATTGTTGCTGGTGGTGTACTTCCTTAGAAATATGGTCCTTGGTCCCCTCATACTTATACTGATAATTCAAGTTCTTAGCATGTTCTTCTCCACAAATGAGCCACAATCTGTGAGACAGAAACCATCTTACTCTAATGGTGAAGGCGAGGGGTGCGGATGGGGATTTGTGTGGTTTGTTTTGCTCTTCGTCGCACTTTACGGCATGTTTTGATCCGAAATCGGATGTTTTATCGGTTGGTTAAGTCGATTTTAAGTGTAATTCATTCATGTATCAAGCAAGTTTGTAAAGAGAGATAAAATGAAGCTACTACTGCCATGCACAGGATAACTGTCCTTGGATAATCTTTTACATGAATCAAGGGTTAATCTTTTCTATAAATTGTGAGGAATGCTGGACAGACGCTCCAGATAAGATCGTAAATCACACTTTCAGATAGCTTTATCTTGATAAGACCCTATATTTGGATGATCTTATTCGTTCATCTGATTGCTTGGGCGTTGGATGTCTTGTGTAAAAAAGTAACAGTGATTAGAGAATTCCAGTGTCCGAAAAACTGTGTTTATGGAGGTTGAATTCAGACCGTTATCATACGAAGTTTCTTAACCGTTCGTTTCTGTCAGTTAAGTACAGCATTGTAGGCCTAAAAATTATCTAATCCACATGCTTTTTTGCCTACAAGACATCTAAGGCCTGAGCAATCAAATGAATGGGTTAGATCATTAATGATGGGCCCTAATTAATTTGTGGTCCTTTGATTCTCTTATACTTTTTACTTGAATCACACCTAACTAGAAGACGTAACATGATGAATGTCCCTAATTCCATTTAGAAAAGTACAAGTTGCAGAAGTGAAAGAAGATGACACTTGTTGATGATTCTGGACGTGCGAAAGAAAGGATCATGGGACCACAAGTCTCCCCTATCGAAGATCCCGATTGCCTAATTTATGGTCTTTAGAATCATTTGGCAAAAGAATGGAAAATCTTTTCTCTAAAGAGATTATGGGGGATATCTTCCAAATCAGCAAGTGTGGACAGAAGTGGACTCAAGTACTCAGCAATATTGAGAGTGGAATGCTACTGTTCAAACTTGCAGTACAGAACCTCACTTTTACACTATGACCCTAACCCTTGATTTATTGGATCCAGTAATCTGATTATTTGACTCTGGACCTTCATTAGTCCAAAATCAGTCATACTGGATAAGTCTGGAATTTGAAAGAAAAAATTGTACTTATAAATCGCAGATATAGACTGTTGCAAACACTGTTTAAAGTTTTGTAGCAGACCTTGTCTTTAGGACCCTTATTCTCCTTATCTCTAAATGATAAAAACATACAATTTGTTGTAGACGAATATGCTTAGCTATAGGTTTAAGTGGCCACTTTCTCCTTTGGCCAATTATTAGGTACAAAAGTGTTTGTAAGTAATTTGCTTTATAATTCATCGATTGTGTTTGGCAGAGTTGAGATTTAGGAGTGTCTATGAGTAATTTGTTTTATAATTCTTCACTTACAAAAGAAAAAATGTAGGAAAAAATGAACAGCCTACAAAATGGTTCTATTAGACCATTGCACCACTTTGCAGGTGACTCCCTTTTTCCCTACGCTAGCTCCTCATTTTGGAGATACCAAAACAGAAGATTATGCAAAATGGAAGGGGAGCCTTGGCACAACAATAAAGTTGTTGTCGTGTGACATTGAGATTACGGGTTCAAAGCATGAAAACAACCTCTTGCAAAATGCAAAGTAAGGCTATGTACTATTGACCTTGTGATCTGCCCCTTCCCCGAACCTTGCATGCATGGGAGCTTCATGCATCCGAACTATCCTTTAGAACAAGAAGATTATGCAAAGTAAACGTACAACATTTCTTACGCAGTAGAAGATGGCAATGAATTGCTTTATCTACAAGGACTTTAGTCCACTTCTCTTCCACTTATATGTTGTGATGACCTAGGTTTTTCAACACTTTTTAATAAAACTTTTCTAAAGGTGAGACCCCGATTTTAAAAACTAAAACAGCGAAAAACAATTTCAAATGACTTTCATTTCAAGAAAACCCCCAAGTATCAATCACTGACTCAAATCTCAATTAAATTTTTTATTTTTTAAATAAACTTTTTTAAAATAAGTTACTACTCTAGGACTCATCCATTCAACAGCCGCATTCCCAACAACAACATAATCAAGTCCAATAAGACATATATACATAATCAGTCAATGTGGAATTAAACATACCTCCAAATGAGATATCTCAATCACTATTCGTCTAGCTTCTCATTAGTCCTATCGTTCTCTCAATATCTCAGGCATTGCAGCAATAACGCAATGCTTAGTATGTACATAGACATTTAATGTAATAACAAATGCAACATAAAAAGCAAAATCAAATAGCAATGTTGATATAAGTGTAAGTCATAATATCCAGGGAATATAAGTATCATAAGCAATATCAATATAATATTAAGATATCATGTGTAATGAAATAGGAATCTTATGAATGTAAAACATGATAATCTCATGGATGTGCTACATGATATGATTCAATCTTGATGAGCATACAATAAACAAGCAGGGCACCCCAAGGTACGTGGGTCCCACGAGTATCCCATATACTCGTACAACAGATCATGAGTACTCATATTAATCCTTTGAGTATTGTTACACCCAAGTACATAATAACATCTTCATGCTCATTAAGCAAGCATGCATAACAAGAGTATGGATCGTCATGCTATAGTAACAACCGCTCTAAGGTCTCAACCACCGCCGCTTCATGTCGACACTGTAACAAAAGACTTAACGTCTATCCCCATAAAAAGGCCGAGACCGTTAGTGTGAACTACCCATATTACTAACCCCTACCGAAAGCCATCTGTTGGCAGGTTTCTATCACATCATAAATTCAAAAGGTGAGTGCCGGCCCTACTCTCTCCTAGTATGACATTCACTGGGTGAGAGCACCGATTATAAATCACAAAAAACAAAAATCATGTATCTCGTAAAACCAGGAGTACTCGTGGCTCACAATCTCTAAGGCACACCTCTTATCCCAAGGTTAGCCTCTCAAAGAACTAATCACCAAGCCTCTACCATTGATTGTATAAAAAAAACCATCAATCTCAGTCATGTAACAAATAAAAAAAGATATTTACTAATCATACATAAGATACGCGGTACCAATACCATAAAACAATCGATCATGAAAACTCATTCAATGCACTATCGAAATCTCATATTGATCATAGCATAAAACTTTGAAATTTACAAGTGTTTAAAAATGATAACCATGTGACCAACAATCACAATTTGTTATGATGTTATAATGATGCAAGATTTAGAAAATAAGATGCAACATTAAATGTTGTCACCTATCTCAATGAAATAACAACCAAATCAAATCAGGCGCGTATTCCTCTCAAACTACATGCTCTGATGCACCTGTCAATATCACAATACTATTTCGCATTATTTATTTCATCTCAATAGAATCTATAGCGATCCAACTGTTGGATCGTTCTTTAAGACCTCTATTTATGATTAGATCATAAATTTTAACTTTAATCATCATTAATCAGTGTCATTTCATATTCATCTACTCATTTTAGTGTGTATCTAAAGTTTATATCTTGATATGATGGTCAGATCACCAAATTTCAAGATCTGGGTTAGATCAATAGTCAAAATCAATTCTAAGATGAATACACCTAATCTGTTACTTAGATTCATTAATTCATCCTTTAAATCATCCAATTGTTCAAGTTTTAAGGCCTGATTATCCTCTAATCAGCCTGATCTAAGTAATTGGGTACATTTTCTTAGGTTTGATCAACTAACTATGCTCATATCAAGGTTTAGAGGTTAAATTCATGCCCGCACCATTGAGACAATTCTAACAAACCTTTTAGATAGAAGATCAAGCTTCTGTAGCCTCCAGAATCTCAAAAAAAATATTTCAAATCAAATTCCAGATCAAAAATCTAATTTACATTGATTTGCACTGCGCAGCAGTTTACACTAATTTATACTAGCGTAAACCAACGTCCTTAGGATGCACAAACTCCTGGAAGTGCCGTGGCACCACCGCGTGCATCTAGTCACCGGGACCCTCCCATGTGCGAGACAACGCGTGATGGAGTGCTTACATGCGCCGTCCGCACCTGGGCGTCCCGGTCGACATCCTAGGTACATCGTTCATGTGATGACCCCAGTTTTTACATGCATTTTTAAATGCAAAACTAATGCCTAAAGCGAGATCCCTATTTGAAAACAATGCAATGTGACAGAAAAAAATAAAAATTTGCAAGCTCATTTTGAAAACCCTGAGTATCATTTGCTTTCACAGCAAAGTAATTTTGAAAATCATAAATGGATTCCCAAGTCTATCCAGCCACAACTCACAGCCCAACTGTAAATAAGTACAAATACATGTCCAAAAGGTAGAGTGTTTACTTACATTCATGCTTGTCCCTTCTTACTTTACTTGATCGTAGTACTAACTTTTCCTGATGCTTCTTCTATCCTTGTGTGGGGCTAATCTGAAAAATAATAGATTTGGGTGAGTATTTTTCATACCCAGTAGGTGATCTGATACTACTATTTTAAAAACACGGCATGCATCATGCATGGTTCAAAGAGCTTTTTAATGTAAAACATTAGTGATTCCTTTTGTGTAAGCATGCATAGTTATGCATAAAACATAAGCTTATTGATGCAATTTCAATCATGGAATCCGTATGCAAATCACGTCATATAAATATGACTAAAATAGAATCAATAGATCCATATACGGAGATCTCTGCAAATGCATCAAACTAGAGAGTCAAATATAATAATGATGAAAACTCTTAAAATAGTCATCATTCAAGCAGATGTTAGTATCATGCACATGAGTCTTTCAGCGTACACATCACGCCAACTAGTCACGAGTACTCGTATATGACCATCTCAATGCTATATACATATCAATTACACTAAAATCATAGGGTCACTACGCTCATACTCAGCATACACCTAGAATCCACCATAGCCTCCCCGACGACTATGGATGTCCCCGAAAGGGTGTCGTGAACACCTCCAGTGGTCGTCCATGTTTACCACAGTAGTCAAGGAAGGGACAATGCCTTTTTGGTAGTGATACCATCCACCCTTTTGGTTGTAGAGGCCAGGAGGCCAACCCTGTACCTCCTCTCAGCATAGTGCCCATCAAGCCTATCAACCCGTAAAATATAAAAATCATGTCCTCTTTGGGTTCCTCACACTGCCTCACCAACGTCTTTTAGTAACTCTCAAGGTTATGCATTTAATTGAATCTCAATAATCGCAAATCATGTAATTTATGCACTTATTCATCGTAAATAATGCAAGTTATGCAATCGTTTGCAAAACATGCATGCAATTCCTAAAATCTGCTCATGCTAGTATCACATTCAAAGTCATAACCCTGCCTAGAAGCCTGACAGCCTAGAAGCTTGTCAGCTCTCTCTAACTGGACCTCATTGGCCCGCCCTCATCAGCCTGCCCTCATCAAGTAAGGCTACACTTCTCAAAACGTGCTTGTATAAGAACATCATAAAAGCATACTATATGCAATGATAGGTTCAAGTGCTTCAATGCTATAAATCATGCAGACAATTCCGTATGCTCATATAAGAATATCTTATTTCAAAAGCATTATAAAGGCTAGTAAATCACCTAGAGTTTGGGCTACATTTAAAAACTGAGTAGTATAAGACTAACTACAAATTAAGTATGTTTGGAAATGCATTAAAACGTAGCAGTATCAGATTGCCTACAAATCAAATACATTTGGACATGCATTAAAAATATAGCAGTATCAGATGACCTATCTCGATGTTCCTTGAATCGCGTTCTTCATTACTTGACCCTGACCCATCTTAGTGAAACCCTAGATATTCATTAATAACAAGGATTCAAGTATTATTTTTCAACTTTCATGGGTTATTACTTGGACAGCTAAATCTGCCTTTTAAGATCTATAGGCCCTTGCTTAGCGCGCTTCTAGGCTAGATCTCGAAGATCTTTGTAGTTCTTAGGTTATAGTTATATTGAATAATCCTATGATCCTAAGTTTTATTGTTTCATTAGGTCCCCGTCATTACTACGGACATAACTGTTCTTTCGAATCGTCAATCGGAGTCCTACAGCCTCCGTAATTGCATATTTAGCGTCACAAAGTCCTGGACAAACCAAATCATCCATTCAGGGCCCACACATCACAGTTCCCAGGATGCTCGCACACCTTGGTCGAACCAGGACCCGCACCCGCACATCGCAGGAGCCCGAAGGCCGTGCAAGGGACCGCGTTCACACGTGCTCGCATGCCCAAACAACGCACTATGACGTGCGTCCTGGATGGCATCGTGCGGACGCATTCTGGCGTAGCATGGCGCGTCTCAACTCCCAAGGCACCTCGTGCATCCTGGTCGAGCTACGACCCGTGCCTCACTTTGCGCATGCCCGAAGGCCGAGCCAGGGACCCGTGCTGCGTCCCTGGGAGGGTTGGGTTGGGGGATTCTGGAACGAACCCACTTTCTCCAGCATTTTTCGGTCAGAAAACTGTCATATCCGGCAGGGATCTGGGCTGGAAAGAGAGGGAAACTAAGAGAGGGGGAGTGAGGCTTACCTAGGCAGCCTAGGAGAGTGCCCATCGCCGGTGGGTGCACCCTTTACGTGTGCTGGAATCTCAGGTCACCGGAAAAACCCGAAGAAGGGGAAAAACCTAGTTTTTCGGGTGATTTCCAGGGAAGAAATGAGGAAGAGGAAAAAAAAGAAGAAGAAATGGCCGGCCCAAAGGGAAGACTTGGGCCAGCACCAAAAATCACAGAGGAAGCCTAGAGATGGGTTTTCTGGTTTTGTCAGAAACCCTAGCCTAAGATGGCTGGAGATGGAGAAGAAGGAAGGGATAGCTAAGGAGGGTAGAGGACTCTTTATAGCCTAGCCGAGGTGGTGCTGCCCATGACGGTGCCACTAGTTCTGGAAGCATCTAGAACGTCTACTAGAGGAGGAAGAAGATGGGGGTGTTGTTATCAAAACGGTCCCTGCGTTTCTCGTCTTTTTCATTTTTTAAATATAAATTACAAAAATGCCCATAATCTTTAAACACCCGTAACTTCTTCGTACGAACTCTATTTTCGGCGTTCTTTAAGGCGTTAGATTCCATTTTTTTAGTAGAATCTAATGACATAAAGATTTTTCACAAATTCATTTATTTCCTATTTTATATAAATTAAAACATTTAGTATAATAATTTTCACATATTAATTTCTAAATTTAGTAAAAATGGCATAAAATGTTTGGATCATTACAGTCCATCAAAGACGATGAACTTGAACCATTTGTTTTCTTTTAACTCGATTGGAGCCCCATATGGTCTGATTTTTTATCTGTTTTCGTTACTCCTAGCATTTTTGGATCCAAAGATTACATTAGATGGCTTAAATCTATCATACGAGATGTCCTTAATGTAGGTCTAACCATGATCTATGGTTCTGATTTCATAGGCCTTCCAGTGACCGTTGAGACCAGATCTGGCTCGTATCTGTAAGGAAAAAAGTAGAAAAATAAGAAAAAGAGCAAGATAGAGGGTGTGGCCTACCTGATTTGAGTTGGAGAGGGGATCTTAGAGTCCCCCAATGAGTGCATACATTGGATGCTTTTGTTGGAGAATGGGGTGAAGAAGGCAAAGGTTCTGGGCTGTTTTGTGTTAGGGAAAAGGAGAAAAATACACCTTTGTAGCTGAAGATGCGATTTCCTCGTAGGAAAAGAGGATCATCGCCTTCCTCCATTAGCAATGGGATCAAAATGTAAAGGAGGTGTCGTTATCAAAATGACCCCTCTAATTTGAGTCCCTTTGCATAATTACTAAAATGCCCTCAAATTATATGTCCCTCATCCGAACTTTGTTTTCAGTGTTTTTTATATTGTTAAAATCCTATTGGTGCGTACTTTCTAAATTTAGCAGTTTCAAGTCAAAATTCCGTCTATAAAATTTGTAATTTATTAATTCATTTTATTACTAATTTTTAAAAGTAAAATTGGAGGATATTACATAAGTCCCCATTGGAGGATTCGGAAGCTGATCTTATTAACACTTGCAGGAAAAGTTCTTCGGTTGTCCAGACGTTGTCTTTGTGAAGCTTTTAAATGTTGAAGTCCACATTTGCCGAGCCGGTGCAGAGCCCATCGGGGCTGTAGCTGATTCAGGGCTGTCGCGTTCGGAGTCTCAGTGGCATCCCGCATTTCTGGCGGGTTCATTGTATGAATGCTTTAGGGACTGAACCTCCAGGACCGAACCCGTGACCCCTCTTGGAAATCTCACCTTTGGACAATCTGACCCCTTCATCTCCTTCACCCTCCTTTAGATAGGCTACATGCAAAAACTTATGTTTATTGGTTACTTCTAACTACTAGTTTTCTCTAGTTACTTCAGTTGAAAAGGCCAATGAAAAAACTAATATCTAAAAGCATCAAATGGACATAAATTTTGCAGCTGGCCCCAAATGGAGGAGTGTGAAGAAGATGAATGGTCAGATTATCCAGAGATGAGGCCTAGAGGGAGAGCTTACGGAGTCAGTCTGGGAACTCAGTCCTAATAGCATTTCTCTTCCCAAATAATACAGGACTGGTTCAAATTTTTTGGTGTTTTGGACAAGATACAACAGGATCCTCGAGACATTAGAAAGTCAAACATACAACACCTAGACAGACTGCAATACTTTCTCTTAATGCTTTCAATAGAGTGGTAATAGCTAGTTTTGCACGTGGACCACAGACCACGGAACTCACAGAACTACTACAAAACCGAAGGATTCTCCAATGGTTCACACCAACTCTAAATTGTAAACGGCTGCAAGAAAGTCCAAGCTCTATTCTCTGACTCCCTAACAGAGATCACTACAATAAGCCAGACTCAATATAGGTGTTTGCAAACCAATAATCCGCTCTGTTTGTCTAATGAGATGTCACTTACAGCAGCATCAAAGACCTACACAGATAAAGCAGGATCATTGTCAATTGCATAAATCAATGCATTCATAATATACAGAAATATTCTTAACGCCGTCCATTTTGAAAAGGAAATGCATATCATACAGATACCCACTCCAACTAAGCCCACAAGCTGCCAGTGACTTTGGTTCTTTAGACCGTCTCCAAATAAAAAAGACAGCCTGGTGCATGAAGCCCACATGTATGTGGCTCCAGGGAAGGGGCAGACCACAAGGGTCTATAGTAAGCCTTACCTTGCATTTTGCAAGAGGCTGTTTCCATGCCTTGAACCTGTGACCTCAAGGTCACATAATGACAACTCAACCATTGTGCCAAGGCTCCCTTTCTAGACCATCTCCAAATAAGATGAATTTATGGAACAGCATGTGGCAACAAGGGTATGGCTGCCAGATACAAATCTATGCAGAAGCACTTCACCATGTTGGTACCTTACAGTCGTGAAAAAAGTTCTCAATAAGCAACTCTACTAGAGACTCCAATTTTCAACTTCATACTGCAATTTGGGAAAACCAGCCAACAAGAAGTATTACCTTTATTTTCCCAGGACAGATGACGGTCTTGATCTTGGTAACAACGGTTAGTTGGCTTCGTTTAAAAACTTTTCGGGGAGAACACATAAACCAGAATTGTCAGATAAATGCTCAGGTAACCAATTCAACCTACACTAATGATATCATATGCAGGAGTATGAAGTTTCATCCGCAATGAACGTAATTCTTCCACTTCTTCCACTAAATTCAATGCAGACGGAGACTCAAAACAGAAATGAGTTTCAAAAACCAAAACCTGTATCTGCAAGTTACTATACGAGTATGTAATGACCCAAAAAGTCAAAACCTGCATAAAGAGAAGCTATGAAAGAACATGGTGTACAAGGAAGTACCGAGTGAAGTTCTCCATTTGATAAATGGAAGTTAGGTCTTTGCTGGTAAACAACATACAACGTGGCCTAAAATAGAAAAAGCAATGACAGTTTAAGAGAAAATTCCGAGTCTTCTTAACTAGACGATGCATTAATGCCAGAAGGATCCCAAGAATAATAAACAAAGAATAAAAATGGATAAATGCAAAAGTTTGCAGCTTCATCAAAAACAGAGCAAACATGTTCGCATGGATGAAAGTATTTCCTTCTCACGCTGGAACTGTTCATGTTCATTTCACATTTTAGAATCAATGTTGGCTGAAAGCAGGAAAGTGGAAACTTTCTGATCAAGCTGATACTACTCCCGATGTGGATTTGAATATTGGGAGACCTGCTTCCTCTTTAGCATTTTGATAATGCTATTGTAGCAGGGAAAAGTCATAAACCAGTAAGCAACAATTACACCTACGAAATGTGATATAAAAATTATCATCATCAAGACATTCACAACATAAAAATTCAATAGAAAGAAACACTTACCAGTCAAGGGCTCATACAGAGCATCCACGAAGACACTTGGGCATTCATCAATAAGAATACATGACTACCCTATCCAAGAATACAAATTTCTGTGACAGAAAGCTATGTAGAGTAAATAGCTTAAGAGAAATAAAGAAGCTACAGAACTTTCTCTCTTTCTTTATCCCTTCTCTTCTGCTAGAGAAACTGAAACCCAACTATCACTAGCACATTCACTAAACAAAACTAATCTAGAACTAAGTAATAATTTGTAGACACTGACCATGTCAACCTTCTTCTTCTTTATACACACAAATAATCAAATTATTAAGTGACACTTCTCATATGCATGCATATAGGAAAATGAGGATGCCTCATGCCAACATCTTCTCAGTATAAACATTAGTCTCATTAGCTACTTTTTCCTTTTGAAAAACAGAATTTTTTTTTTTTTTTTAATATGGCCTAGTAGATTCCATAGTGCATGTTGTTTGTAGATGATATAGTTTTAATTGACAAGGCAAGAAAGAGAATAAACACAAAGCTAGAGTTATGGAGAGATGCATTAGAATCTAAAGGATTTAAAATTAAACGAACTGGCAGAGTATATGAAATGCAAATTTAGCAAAGAGAGTAGTGAGAGTAGAGGACCGATAAAGATTGATAAGAGCGGAGGGAGCCCAAAGAATCCCAGCAAGTTGGAACAAATGGAGATGCACCTTTGGAGTTCTGTGTGATCGGAGGTTGATACTCAAACTAAAAGAAAATTTCTAAAGTTTGGGTATAAAGCCACCATGCTCTATGGTTCAGAGTGTTGAGTAGTTAAAGAATAACATGTACATAAGATGAGTGTTGCCAAAATGTGGATGTTGAGATAGATGAGTGGCAAAACAAGAAAGGATAGAATTAAAATTGAAAACATTAGAGAAAACTTACGAGTAGCACCAATAGGTAACAAGATGCGGGAGATTAAACTTAGATGGTTTGGACATGTCTAACAGAGACCAAGAACAATGCTGATTATAAGTGAGACAATCCAAGTCGAAGGTTGCAAAGGGTAAGGGGAAGGCCCAAAGAACATGGATAGAAGTGGTGAGAAAATATTTAAAACTTTGAGACTAAATGAAGCCATGACACTTAATAAAGGAGAATGAAGGAACAAGAATCGTGTGACCAAGCCCTAATCGGGATAAGGTCTTGATGATGATGACAGCCGAGTATATCACAAATTACGGAACATTTCTGTAAGAGTAGGCCTTGGACAGTAAGAAGGTCCTTGGACATAACTGGACGCTAGAGAAGATACACCTCAAAACTATTCACCCAAAACAGAAACAGAAAAATTAATCTGCAGTCATTCAAACAACGAGATACATATTAACTACCTGAGTAAATCATTGTGTCTATGATATTTTTCTTTTATTGGCTAGTAAGACAAAATGGTCAGCAAACATTTGGCACCTCTGTAGGTGTAAAATTCAACTTTCAGAACCATTTAAGTTTGTTATATGGCAAGATGCAAATAACTTTCTGTAAAATACAAGACTCCTGCTTTCTAACTATAAGTCCTATGAACAAGTGATGAATGACAAAATGAGCAACTAACATGGGTGGCAACACCTAATCTTGTGGGAAATAATATCAATCCTATATATTTGACATTATCACAAGCATTTCATATGCTATACTATAAAAAAATGGCTACAATTAAATGCCAACTGCAACAACTACAGGAATTTTCATTTCAATGAGACTTCAGCTGGTGAGTGGTCAAAGAAGAAGCAAGATTCGCAATCCCTTTGTTGCAATAATATAATATCACCTAGAACAACATACTGTGAGAAAATAATACGAGAAGTAATAGATACAGGTAAAGGAGGCTTTAATTCTCCAAAACCAAAACCCCACAAGTGGAAGTTACCCAGAATCACAGGAGTATCTAACGATCCAAAAATCAGAACCCACAGTAAGAAAAGCTATGCAACATCATGGTGTACAAGGATGACATCAGTGGCCTAAAACAGAACACTTGATGGCAGAAATAGATTGAGGAGAAATATCCAAATTTCCACTTTATTACAAGATACATTAATGCCAGAAGGATGCCAAGAGTAAGTAAATTAAGACACCACAAGTGTTAAAGCTTGTACCTTCAACATAAACAGCGCAAACTGGTTCACATGAATGGAAGTACTTCCTTCAAAATTTGGAACTGTTCATGTTCATTGGAAGTTCTTGCATATTGCAGGTTGAAAATAGGAAGGTGGTTTCTATTCAAACTCAAACTAGTTTCAACAGTTTCCCGATTCAATCGCGTGTTTGAAATTGAAAAATGTAAGATGAAAAGGTAGTTAAACAGTTCATTTGAATACAATTAATTGAAGGGACACATTATCCAACAGAGATGATTCAAAAGAGCACATTCATCTAATTGCTTAAAATTGGAAGAAAAAGCAAGTGTACAACATGAAGGCGTCCGATGACAAGAGCGTTTACAAGACATACTTTATTCCATGTTCCTCAGTGAAGCCACGAGGACTTTCTCATGTACTAATCAAATATGCTAAACAGAATTCAAAAGATGCCTGGAAATACACAATTAAATAAATAAAAGACTGTGATCAAGTTGGATTGATAGGCAAGAACACCATCAATGAGAGAACTGAGGTAAGTAAATTACACAAGATAAGCAATGTGATCTAGAAAACTATGGAACTATATTTTGTTTGGCTCTTCTTCTTTCATCGAAGTTTGTCAAGCTTGGGATCATCCTCATCCAACTCTCTTCCATGATTTATCAATTAATTAAATCGCTAGTAGAATACATTATCAAAAATATTTGTCAATTACTTAAATCTCTAGCAGCATATGCATTCAACAAACGCTCTAAGATATACAACTCATCATCCATCACATGTTTTAAATGCATTTTTTGACTTTCAAAAGATGAAAACAGATAAATACATAGCATTGCCCACAGTATGCATTTACAACAACCTCGAAAACTAAGGCTGCAGGCTCATCATAAATACTCTCCAATTCCCACATCTCATAGAGAAATAGATTTTCCAATTTCTTCAAAGTCTCCGGCACAAACTGAGCAACTCCTGCAATGCCAATGACATGTCTCACATCTGAGCGGGTAAGATTGAGGCACTTCGAGTTGATGGACCCGCCTTCATTGAAGGAATGAACATTCACCACAGCTTTAAAGTCCCTGATATGCATCATCTTGCTTCTTTTCATTAAAAAATTGATCCAATTTGCAATCACAGGGGGCTTAATTTTAATGTCGGTGCATCTAACATATGTTTTCCTTAAATTTTTACTTCATTGATTACCCACCGAATTGTACACGTAAAGGTGCAATTTCTTTAGTTCCTAACAGGTCCAGAAATGTCTAGGGACAAACAATTAACAGATTTTACATAGAGGTGCAATATGGTCAGTGTAGTCAAGAGTGCCAATTCCTCAAAGCTAGCTTGACTTTCGTTGTTGCCACTTATTGCTCATTCACAAAAGCTGAAGTGCACGTTCAAACTTTTCTAACTTGATATGATTTTTTATGCTATTACTCTAAGACCTGTAAAGGCCAAATATAAAACCTTCAAATTGGCTTTCCTTATTTCCACTGGCAGTTCTCCCATGAGGTTCGTGTCATGCAAGCTAAGAATTTTAAGATTCTCGAATCCTTTGATCATTGATATGTCTTGTAACATGTTGCAGTGTTCTAGGATTAGTGTCCTCGGGTTTGTTAGATTTGAAAGTGATGGTGGTAGTGAAGAAATCCGAGTTCGAGAGAGGCCTAAATATGAATGGGCAACCATTCCTGAAAAGAAATTTTCAGGTCTCTCTTTCAATGGACAATCAACTACTCTTAGTGATAGCAGATTTTGGCAAGCCTCTTATACTCTTTCGATTTCTCCGGCCAATCTTTGAACTCAGATGTAGATTTTACAAAGAAACCATGCTCTTCAGTTTGTCGATCACAGCCTCCATTCTATCATCTGCCTCAGCAAATTCGTTCACATTCTCAAAAAGTCCCTCCGCAATGGCCCATCTCTTCAGTTTCTACACAAATAACATAATCTTCTGGAGAAGTAGAACAGAGTAAGAAGCACGCCTCGGCTTCCTTACTTTCTATGTAGTTGTTGCTCAACCAGATACGAGAGTACACCTCTTTATGCACTAAATTGGTGTTGTTTGAAGTAGATCTTCTTAATTCTTGCAATGCCCTATGCCACATGGATACATGCTTGCCTTTTAGTGAGTAGACCGGCGCATTCTTTGGCAACATCTCATGCCACAGTATTCAATTGAAGATTGGCCTCAAAATTATGCCATCCATCATTATACGTGCGTCTCTTTGCCGTGTTGTGTTACCAGAACTGGAAGACATTAAGATCTTACTATAACGGTGATAGAGAGTGTAGCAGGGACCTGGCATTTCGAGGAACCAGTAACCTCCGGATTCACAGTACGATTAGTCTTTTTTTTCCTCCCCCCGCTTAATGCCTGATGTGCTCCTTATATATCACAGCTATAACCACTTGCAATAAAATAGGAAACAGATTGAAACAACATATTCTGCTGATAAGACTGCAGCTGCTATTTATTCGGTTCCTCCTAAAGTTTCTCCAACTACGGATATCCACTCTTCGATTGAGATATCCATGCCACCTGTACTGCTAACATGTTGATAGGATGATTTTACATCCCTCGGGACTTTTGATATCTAGAATTCCAAAACGAGAATCTAACCGATCCCATAGATTGTCTAAGATAATTAATACCTTCCTGTACATCTTCATTCTCTTCTAGGAGTGGAGTGTCTAATTTCTCAGCATAATCCTTTTGTATCTTTCTCATGTCTTGGCTCGTTCTTCCCGGCTAATGCATTTCCAACAACCCATGATAAGAAAGCTACGTGCATAATGGATAAACCTCATGAAATCAGACCCTAAATTACGACAATAATGAGATTCAATCGCCAAAATACAATAATAATGTGATTCAATCACCTTTCACTTTGTTATCAAGATTTTCCAAGCACGTTTGTACATCTTTTAGCAACGTTTCGAATAGTCTACCGTCCAATTTTTGGGCTAAGGCTGGATTTATATGGTGGATCAACCGGTCAGTGGGTCTGATGAACATATACATGCTGCACATTCGTGCAGTCTAGTTAAAACTCATCTTAAGAACCGTTTGAATGCAAAATGCCCCTTAATTAGAAGGGCAAAACTAGGATGATTTGGATGTTTCGATGTGGGAGATAATCTTGTAACATCTATCTCTAGATCATCAAACAAACGGCCACTAGTTGTACTTCTGCCAATCAACTCACTCATCTAAGTAGCAAATAGGTTTCATGTAACAAAAGACATTTAGATGCTAACAAGTCGTGACATTGAAACAATTGAATAATGATGCATTAAAGTCGCCGACCGTGACCCTTGGAACCATTATTGCCACCCAAGAATCTTAGCCTCAATAACAAGATACTTAGTTTGACTTACGTTTCTATTGTATTTTGCCCACCATTGTTCCCCACTTCTTCTATAATTCCCTTCCTTCTTTCTGAACCAGAGAGGGGGAAAGGAACATCGAACAAAGGCCAAGCGTCCATGGCTTCTTCTTCTCCAAGATGTCCACCTTTCGAATATTCCGTGAAATACTACTCGAATTCGAACAACGGGGAGTGTATTCGCCAAAGCAGTTTTTTCGAAGGCAAAGATGTTCTTAATCAGGGAATTGGATATTCTGTGATACTCGGTTTTGGGGCCTTTTTTGCAATTTTCACATCCTTTCTGGTATGTTTTCTTTTTTCGGCCTATTTACTTGTTGAATTCAGGAATTTTGATATAAATTTGCAATTTTTTTTTACAGGCAAGTGATTATAAAACAAATCCCACACACACTCTTAAATCTAATTTCGAAAAGTGATAACTTTAGAGGAAATATCCGCCTTGTCTGTGACAAACTGTGCTAACAGCGATTAACTGCATTCGATGAAAACGAAGAGCCCCAATCCATTGTTTCTGTAAAAGCATGCTTTTAATTTCACAATATCTATTTTCATTCTAATAACGAATTATAGATTAGCAAGCCAATCATTTTTTTGATCTGGAGATCATTGGATTCCATTAGTAATAAGGATTCCGAATAATGACACATTCAACAACCAAATAGAGATTTGGATTCAGCAACTAAAAAGATCTGGACTGTTAAAATCTTTCATTTATTCAAATGAATCTATCAGAGAAAGAAACAGATCCATTCATAAAACTCCGTTCTGAACATCCCTTGATGTCCTCATTATTCATATTTTATGTCTATGCTTTAGTATCGTCTGATGGTAGTTGCTCAAACGGAAATGCCAAAGTGACCATATAAAAATAAAAAGATTCTTTTTCACTGTAAAAGATAAATTTATAAGATTCCCTTATCTTATGATTGGTGCAATTGTTCTAGGACTGTCATGGGCCCATTTTCTCTTTTTTCATATTGTGGTCGGCAGACCAAACATCACAAGTCTAGACCAGCAAATTAAATTACAAGTAGGACTAGCGTTAATTATTTGTAGCCATCTTTTGGACGCTAGGTAGACAATTCTCAAATACTTTCTTGCCGATAGTTGTAACGTCTGAATGAATCATGTTGTTTCTCAACTGTTTGCGCCGTTTATCTTATTCCTCAATAATAGAGGCCCACTAGATGAGCGGTTTGGATCACCAAGATCTAGCTCCAATTTGTACTTTCAGCTGCCGGTGTAAAGTTCTTACTCTTTCTCCTGAGGAAATTACAACATATCAGAGAACTATGTTTCGCCTTCACATCGTTGACTAACACCAACGCAATGTAACATAATCAGGTAAGCTCCACATTTTGAGCCCCATTTGTAGGACATGGGTATAATCCTGCTGATCTGGTTGACCGCAGAAATCCGGTCAGTTGCCATGGACACTACGATGATTCGATGATCATAGCCCTTTTACTCATCAATTCCAGTCAGGTTTCAAGAATGAGATGCTTATTCAGCTGAACATCACCACATTCATTACTCGATTATTGTTACAAGATCAACAACGATCGATTAGATGTACACGCTCCTGTGCGGAACCCAGAATTGCTTGTTAGTATAAATCCTAGAGATGACAACCCTCCCAATCTGTCTCTGAACTTAATATATGAAGACCCCTATCCTTTGAAATTAGTGTCTGCATTAACAGATCGTGTAGAGAGCTACAGTGGCCTACTTCCTATGAAGTTCTACTTCTTACCAGAGACATTGTGTATTGAATCTGGCATCAGGTTTGGCTCGAGAAGCGGTACGTTGGATCTCGCCACACTTCGGAATGGTTCAACACTGCAGGTAGAAATGTTAAAACAGGACTCATTGCTAGTGTAATTGTATCTCAGGTAATGAACAATCCACTTCACTGTAGGACGCATTTCTTCAATTAAAATCAACCAATTATTTACCAAAAGTGGCATTGCAGTGGACTTGGGCTGCAACGATCCTGCAAAGTTCGAATGTCGCTTGGGAGTACGGTGTTAGCGGTCCGTTCTGGTACGCAAGCGGCGCTACCATTCAGGTCTCTCAACTCACTTCTCATATATACATTTAAACTCAATGAATTACACATTTTCAGGTAATAACCACTGGTAAATTTCCACAAACAGGTGCTTTTGTTTGGTGTCATGGCTATAGAGATCAAAAGAAAGGCTCCTAATGCTCATACCGTTTGCGAAATCATTAGAGCCCGGTACGTTTTTCGTCAATATTTCCTGTTTCGTATTTGCTCTTGATTAGTAATCAGCAAGTTTTTGTTCCTTGATAAATGGATGATCAGATGGGGAACTGCTGCCCACATTGTCTTCCTTGGGTTCTGTTTCTTGACGAATATTATCGTAACTGCAATGCTGCTTCTCGGTGGTTCTGCGGTCGTAAATGCACTAACTGGTGTCAATATCTATGCTGCAAGCTTTCTGATACCTCTTGGTGTTATAGTCTATACTTTAGCAGGAGGACTAAAGGCAACCTTCTTAGCTAGTTACATACATTCTGTCATTGGTAAGCAAGCTGCACATTTCCTCTGTTCTTTGATTGCTTGAGTAGAATATGATCAAATGCGCTAAGCTTGATGAATTGCTCATAGTCGTTGCCACATTTTCCCTTTTTGATACATTTGTGAAGTTGTGATTATGATTGAGTTTTTCTAACCTGTAGTCATCATTTCTTTGTGTGCAGTTCATGTAGTTTTGGTAATATTTGTCTACTTAGTTTATACGGGAAGTAGCAAGCTCGGTAGCCCGAGAGTCATATACGATCATCTTCTGGATGCTGCTAGCAAATCAAGAATGTGCCAGGAACCATTTTCACATGATGGACAAGCTTGTGGACCAGTTGGCGGAAACCACAAAGGATCATACCTAACAATGTTAAGTTCAGGAGGCCTTGTTTTCGGAATCATCAACATAGTTGGCAACTTTGGCACCGTCTTTGTGGACAATGTAGGGTTTAATATCTTCATGATATTGCTTTACATGCAGTTTCAACTTTTTTAGTTACTGGATAAAGGTTTAATGTCTTCATGATACAGCTTTACATGCAGTTGCAACTTTATTAGTTACTGAATATAGAGAGGAAGGGCCTGAAGGAAGGAAAATCCTGATATTAGTTTACACTGTGCAGGGATATTGGGTTAGTGCCATCGCTGCCCGTCCTTCGTCTACTCATAAAGGATACTTGTTAGGTGGGCTTGTCTGGTTTGCTGTACCATTTTCTTTGGCTACATCTTTAGGTCTAGGCGCCCTTGCACTTGATCTCCCGATAACAGCAAGCGAAGCCAGCCATGGGCTTGTACCACCTGCTACAGCTATAGCTTTGATGGGAAAGGGAGGATCTGTTCTCCTTCTTACGATGTTGTTTATGTGAGTTATCCTTTCCCTTCAGGTTTGATGTTCTTCAATGCATGCTCTACAAAACTTACTGTGCTCCAATAAAATGTGCCCTATCAGTTGGCCAACCGCAGATTTCTTATTTTTGAAGTTCAAGTATGAATTGCCTGTGAATTTAAGGAGTATGTGCAATGCATGCTTGGAAATATGCACTGAATTGAACCGGTCATAACTGGAATGAAGACCTCAATGCACACAAGTATAACCCCTGTTATTCTTTGCTATACTCATTATGAATCTGCAAACATCTAGGTCTCCATGTGATATAGGGCATCCTTCTAATGCTAGAGGTCATGAGTTTCAGTCTTGTTGACTGTATGGTTTTGGTTTGCTACCAGACTTGAATACTTTAAGAAGAAATCTTACTTGAATCTTAGTGAACATGTTCACTTGGGCACTCTTTCACAGACATGCACGTCAATTTCAGTTGGTTTCATCAAGTTTTGATGATCCTAATGGGTACAAAGTTCTGTGGAATGTCCCAATACAGAGAGCGTTATCCAAATGCTAGGTCAAGTGTTATATCCATGAGAAGTAACCCTTAATTCAAAATTTTAACTTTAACATAGGTAAACAAACCAAAGGCAATCAATGGTCTGAACTCAGAAACTGAGTTGAGATAATGCTTGTAAGGCTAGATAGAAGAACGGAATATCACCTATGCATTCATGACATTTGTTCCCATTCATCAGAAGTTAGATGAAGTTCTTTTGTAATCCAAAGCCTTTAATATTTTTTCCAACATTTGCCTTTTTGTCCTTAAGATGTTCATTCCATCCAAAAACGTAATTTTTTGTGAACTTGCTTCAGGGCTGTGACATCTGCTGGTTCCTCAGAGCTAATAGCAGTCTCCTCCTTATGCACATACGACATATACCGAACTTACATAAATCCAGATGCAACTGGAAAGCAGATTCTCAAAGTCTCAAGAGGAGTTGTTCTAGGCTTTGGATGTTTCATGGGAGTGCTCGCAGTTATACTGAACAAAGCCGGTGTTTCACTGGGTTGGATGTATCTAGCCACGGGAGTCTTTATTGGTTCAGCAGTGCTTCCTATAGTTTTCATGCTTCTATGGAGAAAAGCAAATGCATCAGGTGCCATGGTTGGAACAGTCCTTGGCTGCATATTTGGGATAGTTACATGGTTATCAGTGACAAAAATCGAATATGGACGGGTTAATCTTGACACAACCGGTCGGAATGCCCCAATGCTTGCTGGCAACCTTGTTTCTATATTAACTGGTGGAATAATTCATGTAGTTTGTAGTATAAAGTGGCCTCAAAACTATGACTGGGAGACCACCAGGCAGATAACTGTGGTGGAGAAGGAAAGGAGTGAGTTGCCAGCTGGAGAGTTTCAGGAGGAAAGGTTGATAAGAGCTAAATTGTGGATAGTGAAATGGGGCGTTGGATTTACTGCAGTGATTGCTGTTTTGTGGCCACTGCTCTCCCTTCCAGCAGGTGAGTTTACTTATTCGTTTCACCTCATCGAGATCAACAATGGCAATAGTCAATGAGTTGCTGCTTGTACTCTGATATAATGGTTTGTGTGACATGCGACTGTGCTAATTATTATTTCGTTATGCAGGAGAGTTCAGTCTGAGTTATTTCACATTTTGGGTAGTCATTGCCATATCATGGGGTACCATTGGGTCAGCCGTGATCATTGTTTTACCCTTAACAGAAAGCTGGGAAACAATACAAAGTGTCTTCCTCGGCATGTTTACAAATGAAAGACTAATGGAAAAGATTGATGAAATGAACTTAAGACTGCAAGCAATCATATCGGCAATACCAGAGGCAGAACGAGCATATTTACTGGAGAAAGAGAAGGTGAAGAAGCAGGAAGCATTAGGCCACGAAAGTAACAGTTTTCCCGTAGAGTTGTAAATATCTTCATGTAAATAATTGCTCTCGTACTGTGATCAAGTCGGTAATAGTTCCCAAATTACATGCCTGCTGTCTAGTGTGGAAATGATACTGTGGATGGCTCTTCTCTTCCTTCGTTATGAATAAGCAAATATTGTGTCGAAATCGCGATATGGATGGGTTAAACCTATCAGACCTAGTGGAACAAAATGGTTATGCCAGCACAAATATGCTAGCTATTACAACGCAGCCCATTTTCACCCCTGCATTTGCTTCTAATATCAAGCATCTAACCAAAGCTCACTACAAATATTGAGATATACCTTGAATCATTCCATAACAAGTCTCTCAAAGGGCAAAGCTAGCTAATAGTTATGGGTCTTTCTCTTTCTTCTCATATTCCATCCCATTTATTGGTTCACAGTTTTTCAGACACTTTGGTCACTATGCCTTCGCTAAACGGGGGGTTGTGCACTTGGAATCCAATACTTAGGTGGGAATTGATTACTGGAATCCAATTCTGTGGAATTCCTCTCGGCGGTAAATTGACTCTATTGGTTGTTCCAATGTTAAACTAAGTTAAAGCGCCCATGTTAAAATGGGTGATATATCCCATTCTAGTTACTGGTTCATGGGTTTTCAGACACTTTGGTCACTACACCTTCATTAACTGCGGGTTATGCATTTGGAATCTAATACTTAGGTAGGAATTGATTGTTGGAATCCAATTCCATAGAAATCCTCTCAGCAGGAAATTGACTCTACTAATACTTAAAACGAGTAAGAATTCAGGTAAAGCACCCAAGTGAACTTGGGTGCTAACTGAATTCTCACCTAATGAGTTGAGAATTGGTTTCTCTTGTAAGTTAACTGTTTTAGTTATAATATGGGATTTGAATTTTAAGTACTGCCTGCACAACCATTACAATCTAATCTCAAGGTCTTCTCAGAGAGAAAATAAGAAAAGAAAAGAAGAAAAAGAAATCTGAGTTCAGGAAATCAGTTTCTCACTTAGGACCACCACCAGCCGACAACCACTCCCAAGTGAAAACTGAAAAGATAAAGGAAAGCTATCCAAGCCAAGTTTTTCAGTGTTGGACAAGACCAACGGAAAGTTCAAATATTGGAAATACATATATTTTGGCGATTCTCTTAGTTACTTGAAAGGGAAAGAAGAGAAGATTGTCTCAAGGGAGAAAGATAGGTGGATTCAGAAACCTATTGGGAAGGGGAGAGAAACCAACTAACCATAACCTTTTCTGACATGGTTGGATGGCATGTTGCTTTCAGCTCCACTTAAAGGTCTAGAGGTCACATGGTGTGGCAACGTAGGAGAGGAAAGAGGGGCCTTTCTAAGGAAGGGCCTGACCTCATAATGATGTTATAATGTGAGAAGCAGCTCTCAATACCAGTTATCTTCTTCCATATCATCCTTTCTTGATTTCCAACCAAATTACTAGCTTAGTGCAAATTTGTCCAAGGAGAAAGCTGTGGACAAACTATGCCTTGGAAGAAATCCTTCTCTTGATTGATCCTAACCCTACACATTGTAGTCAAAATATGTTGATATTTCTAGTATATATAGTTTGCTATTTTGTATGGACTTTATTGACAAAGAAACTTATCAAAGACTAAATTTGTGTTAGATATATTATAAAACAGATTTAACATCTTTCGGGACAAGTTGATTTTGAAGTAGGTATGGTGCATTTTATGTACCATGTATCTTTTTCTATAATGTACTCTATGTAAAGTGAAGGCCCCGCCTAAGTCAAGCTATTAGGTTATTCCATTCTTGTTTATTTTCCCTCAGACCTTCCCCTCAGAACCTAGAAAAGTGTTAACAAATTGTCTGGCACAGTTGATTCCACTCAACTTGGCCATCTTTGTCTCTTTTCGAATACACTTGGTAGTAGGTTTGAGTCACTACTTCCCCCTTTCACTAGGGATTAGATGTAGGTCGGTGTACGTGTGAGCAAGCCAAATGCTCTGTAATTTTTTTGCTTCATAGCAAAAAGGTAAGAGGAGTGCAAACCGAGAGAAAACCCTAAAAGTGTAGACAAAAGTAGCTCACCTTATATGTAAGATTCCGCATTTAGGGGTTCTGATAAATTTATTCGACTATTTCTTTTTATTTTACAAATAATGAATTACAAAGCAAATCACACATTTTGTTCTCACTCACTCTTAAATTTACTCTTGGACTAAAGAGAAAGTGGCAACTCAAACTCATAGAAATACCATGAAGTTAGGTTTGATCCTGTTCACGGGGATTCCTTAAATATTTTATTTTAAAATTCAAAATTTCAAAATAATTGAGTATAATATATGTAAATATATATTTTTAATTAATAAATTAATGCATTTATAAGATAATTTTTATTTATTTATTAGCATGAATAAATTGAACGAGGGAGTACAACCAATTGAACTAGACATTTATTCGATGAAAAATTACACTTTTGATCGGTATACTCGAGCCATCCAATAGTCTAACCCACGGAATTCGTAATCAGATGAACGGGTCAGATCGGAAAGATGGGTTTCCTCGAGGTACTTCTGTGGCAGCACGGCCGTAGCCAGCAACACGTGCATAAGTTAAGTTTTGCACAGAAACTTGGCAGTTCTATATACACACCAGCAGGCAGGTACCAAACGAAAGGCCGACGACTTGCAGATTGATTATGTCTCATATATAAATGTGTACGGTGTATTTGCTCTCTGTGTGGTTGGTCTGTCTGGAGCTGACATGTCACTAGAACCTACCACAGACAAACTAATAAAGATCAGATTTCATCGTTGGTGAGTCCGAGGACAATTTGTTACCCAGAAATCATACCCGCAGTTCCGTGTCTTGATAATCGCACTCCCTGTTTCTCTCTTCTTTGGGCTTGTTTTAGTGGGACCTAATTAATCACAGAGTCGCGTAGGAGTCCTCGCTCGAAATTGGGGAAGGAGTTCACACCCTGTGGGACCACTTCCGTGCTCTTACGAGTGATCTAACCCGTTTATAAGGTTTATAGCCTTTTAAAAATAAGTGGCTATCAAAAATCTAATAGGACAATTTCATCTTTGTGGGTTCCTTCTGCTTCAAATATGAATGTTATTGTCTTTTATTTTAGTATCATTCATTTTTCACTGACGGAGAGATTTTCATCGGCTAAGATTTTTGATAGCTACCTATTTTGAGGGATTGTCAATCTAATGAGATGAAATTACATGAGATCTAGCTCGAGATGAATTATCATGATTTGAAACAACCAAATTTAGCTTGAGATGATTGAAATTTTCAACTTAACCTGTGCAATAAGATGAGATTATTTTTATGTTAGGCACTAATAACAACAATACTAGGAAATACTATTTCTTCTCCCTCAGCTCAAGCACTCCTAACAGTGTTATGGTTTGTATTATCTCATATCACGTAAGTTCATCTCATCTCAAGTTTCCTAAAATCGATATAGAACCTTTATAAAAAAAATAATCATATAAATTATATATTAAAATTTACTAAAATGGTTTTTTTAGACAAGTCGATTCGTGGAATCGTGGAAAAGCTTGTTCTCGGATAACTATCCCCTTGCGAATTTCCCAAAAGCTACTGACCCAGTCAATAGCTTGCAGCAAGCTAGCCGCGACCCCTTTATGAAACCGAGGAGATCTTCCTTGTCTTACTCTCGAGCCGGGAGATATCACTCACCTACTTGACTGTCTCCTCAAATTAATTGCATTTTACAAATCCAAAGTACGGCTCATTAATTTATCTACATGAAAAGTGGAAATGATAGTATAGTGCGCGAGTACTCTCCACTCTTGTGGGCCTCACGAATACTTTTGATCAAGCGATCGTTATTCGAGCGCCCTTTGGTACTAATGTCATACCTAAGAGTTTTATTATACTTTATTTAAAAGGTAAGCTTTTGTGACAATCATACCAGTTTGTCTCCACTGATATGTAGTAGATGGGATTTGATTAAAAATTATATATATACTGGATGATTATTTATTATCTTTTTAAGTTTTAAAATTAATAATAATAATAATATTTAATTTATTGTATAATATGATTATCTACAACGTGGTGTTTAAGATGAATGATTTGATTACTTAACAAAGTAGACTAAGCTTGTACTTTAATCATAGACTCCAAAGGTATGGCATTAGTGACAAAGCAGTGCGGAAATATCAGCCCCTAGGAGAATTCATGGTCGGTAATCAATGCTAAGAAACACTCTTTACAGATGTTTATAGTCATCCAATTACTTTGCTGTTTGGAATACAAGAGATACCGAAAGTGAGTGCCTGATCAACCATAAGTAGGGGGCCCTCCATGCGAAAAGAGGACGCCCCAAGTAAACTAGTGTAGTGTGGCCTCGCACTATGGGATCATTCCTCAGCGACAAGTATGCTCCAAGCCTTCTCTCACCTGGTAAAATAAACATTTCGCTTTATAATCCAACCAACTGCTGTAATAAAAGGCTCAAAGTTAGCAGTGAAGGCATTTGCTTCCACATTAGTTCTCCTCTTCAATGTGCCCAACTTTTCGAGCTGCTACAGGTAGGACATTACTGAATGTCTGCATGGCTGATCTTAAGACTGCTACGCCTCTCTCTCTCTCTCTCTCTCTCTCTCTCTCTCTCTCTCTCTCTATATATATATATATATATATTTATAAATATATATATATAGGGAATTGAAAAAGTGAACTGAGAGAAGTCAGGGAGTGTCATCATGCATTGGTTTTCCCTGCGGACGGAAGCGATGAGAGATAAGATAGAAAAAGCAAAAGCAATGCAAAAGTATACAAAAACTTTAAGCAGCAGCTTCGGAAAGACTAATCATTCCGCTGTAAAGATTCACCCAAAAGCCAATATCTGCTTTTCTTTTCCCCCTGATTCTTTCGTTGTTGCCGTTGAGGCGGAAAGGTCCATCATCTCTTCGTCGTCATTGCACAGGAGATGATGTTGGTGAAGCTCTTCTTTTCAGTCTTGGCCCAGCTGCATCAGCTCTCTGCTTTCTTTCCGAAATGGCCCCTTTGCTCGTACAATGACTCCAAATGCCCGTTCCTTCCACCACCTACTCCCATTACACCCACCAAGCTTCGTGTAAAGGAGTTCGCTATGGCGTTTTAGATGGGTCTACAAGTGCTACGAGCACATGGGAACGGTTCATCAATTCTTTTGGCATTCAATGCAAAATAAAGGACAGTTTTAGCACCCCTAAGCTCTCACTTATATAGAGTCTAGGAAGGGCAGAAGAGTCTATAATACACAGTTTTAATCTTTGTAGGAGGTTGCTTTCATGTCTTGTCTTAAACCTACAACCTCAATGGCAACTTTACCATTGCGCCAAGACTTCTCACATTCAACGTCAATATAGCCCATAAAAATTCTTCATTTTTTTCCTTTTTTGCAAAGTTGAACCCTGAACCCACAACTCGTGGTAAAAGTTACTTGTGTCATTTCTCTATAGATGATTCTAACCATCTTACTGGTTTGAATTTTTTTCGTGTCCGTTCCAGAGCCTTCTACTTTTCACTATGAAAAATCATGTTGGTTGGACGTTTCTAGCATATATATATAGAACGTGCCTTGGCGACTGAAATTTGGACCATTATTTATATAAAGTTTATAAAGTCCTAGACACGCCTCAAAACAAAATATTTCCAATGCATTTTTAGTGCTAGTCCAGAAATAGAAACGACATAAACACCAGAACAGTGATTCCAAAAACACCCTAAACGGGTTGGATTATCTGAAGGTGACCCCAGTGTTAATGGACGACCCTGTAATCAACGTGATAATATAGATGCTTTATACTGACCCAAGAGAAAAACAATTTGGATCACCAAACTTCTAAGTATCTTATGCACTTCTAGAACCTTTAAAACGGGTGTAAGAGAGTACCAGGCATCACGTAGAACTCCGATTATTATATTATGAATTCGTAGCCCAAATGTTAAGCTCCAGCATATGAACCACTATTTAATCCCAAATTAAATCGCCCCAACCATTTCTACCACATGAATGACATGTGCCTCGTGCTACACAGGAAGCCTTTTTTTTTTCTAGTAAGATCTCGGTATTGATTAAAGAATTCAATTCTCAAAAATCGGAACTGGCTCCCTCTTGTCTTCATTCAGATAGCCCCATATTTTAAAGAGTCTACCGTTGGCAATTATAGTACCCAATGAGAACAAGCTGCATGGAGAATTTTATAACAAGGGGGCAAGGATAAATAGGGCCCCCTTTGAATTCAGTAATGAGACCAATAGAAAAAGCTTTTTTGGTGATAGACATGAGCATCACCTTCTGAAAGGCAAGCAAAGCCATTATATGGTAAGTCCACTTGTACCCACTAGGGAAAGTACAAGTGAACAAACTGGGTTGTGCACTTGGAATCGAATTCTTAACCGAAAAACAAACTACTGATTTAATCCTACGTAGTTTCTTAATCAGGAAACCAATTCTATTGGTTGTGCTAAAGTGATGAATGTAAGTGAGAATCCAAGATAAAACACCTAAAAGAGGAAACGACTAAGAATTGATTTCTCTTATGGAGGTCAGTTTGAGGCGATCATATGTACAGAACCAGTTAATATAATCCCAAAAGTATTCAATTCCTCGTTCAAGATTTAGATTCCAAAGTTTGCTTCCGTTTTCACGTAATGACACTCCATAACTCCACTATTTGTATCGTACTTTGTCATTGAGTTGTCGTGATCCTTCAGGTTCAATGATGTACTGAAGATAACTACATACCGAGAGAGTGAGTGGGCATCATTTTCCTTTACAGAGTCCATAAATGAAGGGGTCAAAATTCAAAACGCGAACACCAACGTGGACTTTGCAAAAACAAGTGAATTTTTGGTAAAGTACCATGATAATGGGAGAAGTGCAAAATTATAATTTATTATTATTAATGGATATATCTTTTAGTAAAAGTTTTTTTTTTTTTACTGGCAAAAAAAATATCAAATTTACAATGCAAACGACTCAGCTAAGTTATCAGTCGATGTGCCGCTTTTCAACACTGCTTTAAACAAAGTCTAGCACATTTGGTTGCAGGAAACTCAACTTCTCCTTTGATACGCTCTCCTTGCTATGATTCACTGGAGGCTTGAATTGGCACCTCTTTCTTATTAGAGAGATTTTAAGTTTTTTTTAATAGTAAAGTGTAATGAAATAAATTCCCTCGAAATATATTTTAATTCCTGAAATTACTTTTAAATCTCCCCTACAGGAAAAGTGTCAGCTCGAACCGTCACTGTGCAAAGGTGCCAAGATTTTAAGTAGAATTAGACATTAGGATATACCATCTTGTTAGTTTGATTGGTAACTTTTGCTATAAATAAATAAATAAAATAAACCAAGAACAACTTAAGTCGATAGATTCTCTCTCCGCTCTCCATTTGAAAAGGGGTGCCGATATCATTTAATGACCAGCAAAGGGCAGAGACGGCAACCTCTAACCCCACTCCGGTAATATCCAGGTTATGAAGGGCAATTCCGTCAAACTATATACGAGACACCTATAATAAACCAACAGAGCCGCTGTTGCAGTGTTACATAACGCTCTCTCTCTTACAGAAATGGCGGCAGAACTAGCAGCTGCAGAAACCCCTCCCAGACCCTCTCCCGAGACCTCCTCTCTCTCCACCTACCTCGGCCTCAGCTTCGCCATCTTCCTCGGCTTCCTCCCCAAATCCTCCCTCTCCTTCCTCTCCTCCCTCCAATCTCACAACCGAACTCTCTCTCTCAAGCTCTTCCAAGCCGAAGAACATCTCAAGCAGATGAAAGCTCGCCGCAAAGAAGACTCCAAAGCCAACGCGAAGGTCGTCGAAATCTTCGCCAGTCACCGCAACGCCTGGCAACAGGAAGAGAAGAGGCTTCTCCATCAGATCGACGATTCTGCGGAGGAAATCGTGCATTTGAAGACCAAAATCGCCGACATTGAGAAATCCGAGGCGGAATTGAGGATCTGCGTGGACAAGTTGCAGAGAGACGTGGAGGAGCGTGAGGAGATGATCAATTTTATGTCGAGGAAGGCAACGGATGATGAGGATTTCGATTTTAGAACGGTTGAGGTGGAGAAGAAAGCTCAGAGAGGTGAATTTGGTGGCTACTCTGCGGATTTTGCTAGAATTGGGAAGATTAGGGTTTCACAAGGCTTGGATCCTGTTCCGGAGGTCTGTTATTTGGAGAGAAGCGGTGAGAGTGATGAAATGGCGGTTTTGCATGGGCAGCATAATGGATTTAGTAGAGATTTCTTGCCGTCGGCATCGAATGTGTGGTCGGAAAGATCTAGTGGCTGGCAGGTTCCATTTCTTCGACGATTTCCTTGTTCTTCTCTGTGTTAGAATTAGATCTGTATATTTTTAGCTTGGTTTGGAGTAAAATGAGCTGAAATGCAGAATCCTTGCTTCATTAGTCTGTTGAAATTTGCTTTTCCTTGCTTCATTACTTGTAGAACTGCTTCAGTAGTTCCATTCTTGTTCTTAGGAACAGTTTAGCAGCTTCTAAGTCTATTGGTGATGTAAAATCAACTGGACTGTAGATATCTTCCCTCATTAGATTTGGAAGTAGTTCAGTAATTGTTGAACCATTTGCAAGTAAAATTAGCTGAATTGCAGATTTCTATCCTCATTAAATAATTAGCTCGGGGGAGTTGAATTTCTTATCGAAGTAATCTTAACTGGCTATAGATTCCTTGATCTAGTTAGTTGATTGATTCCCTGAGCACTGAAACCAACTGGCTTTAGAGACCTCCAGAAGACTTATTTTAGATTTGTTTTTCTGACTTGAGTAGATTTATTATTATATTCCTTTTTATCTCCAATTTATTTACTTTCAATTCGTCTGTATGCGCTGGATTTCATGTTAGTTGTAGTTTTATCCGTGTGGTGTTGGAGACCTCATAAATCTTCTTACTTTTAGATGGAAAAGGTGAAATGACCTATTCAACAGAAAAAAGGGCGTAGATATGGACTTCTCTAACGTGCTATGCTTGTCAGTTTGCGCGTGGTACCAGCTCCTTTTTGAAGTCTCCATTTCATGCATACAAGACATATACTTTACAAATGGGGGACGATAAATGGGAAAAGCCAGACACATAGCTTGGAAAGGATAGGTTGGACTTGCGTAAGCAGTATTTGGTTTGGGTTTTGCTTCATATCTTAGTGCTAGGATGTGTTCTGGTAGAAGAAACAGATAGAATTGCCCCAGTTACAAATCAGATTAGGAGACACTTGCAAATAATTCCTGTAGTTGCTTCCATGGGTATCTGTGAAAACAGAGTTGCAATGTTGAGTGAGGGAGCTTTTCTTTAATCAAATTTTATTGAATACCCATGAACGTTAGTATATTCTTTCTTGTTTGGTCTTATTAGATATTCAGAATGATGAGATACTCCTGCACTCTCTGGAAATTGGTACTTCCTTGGAAATCTTGAGCATTATTGCATATGATTCATTCATCATTCTCGACAAATAAAATGTCAGATATTCCTAATGCTCAGCTTTTTCTACTTTTACTTGTAGGATTTACAGTACGAACCTCATGAAAACCTGTATCATATGAAGCATTTTGTAGCAAGGTAAATCAACTTGAGATAGAGAGAAAAGCTCTGAAGTTAAGTTTCTCAAAGTTATGCAATTTATAACAACAAACTGTATCTTCTCCAGAAGGGAGTCGCCTTGGAAAGTAGACGGTGAGTCAACAGGTGTTTCCTCTAAGCTGAAATTGCTGGAGCAGGAGTTGCTAAATTTGGAGAGAATTGGGAATGGGAAGCTTTCAAAGGTTCCATCATTGATGAGGAAACAAGCGAAGAGATATCAAGCTCTTTCAGGAAAAATTGATGATTTATGTCGGAGAATGGTAAGTCATGTTCATTAATATGCATTTATTTTTTTTCCTAATAAGAAATATCCATTCTTAAAGTCCCTCATTTAACGATATCTATTGTGGTTTAATAGTTTGGACTTCTTGTGCAAGGTAATAGAAATAGGTTTTCCTCTCCCACGACGTGAAACAACTGACTGGCTAATATGTTTCTAATAGTTCCTTTTTCAGACTTGGACCTTGTCAAATTTTTTTATTTGGAACAAGTGATTTTATTAATGATGCCTACATATTAGTATATTACCATATGGTTTATGACCATATGCTGTATTGCTTACAGATTTCCACTGAAAATTTTTAGTGGGAAAAAATGATATGTTAACAAAAAGAAAGCAAGTAAGAGATTACGCAATTTGAAAAGTATGATATCGGAAGAAAGGCAGGCTATACTTCTAGGTAACTAATTTCCTTGATATGAGCTTCGTCTATGATTAGGAGTTGCAAAAGTTAATCTAGCCATGCAGTAGTTTGGTTTTATGGGTTGTGAGTTGCCAGTGTGGTGGAAGTGATATGGTTTTCATCACTTGTCATTCCGGGCAAGTTTCTTTTCCATTTATGGCAGAACATAATGATTAGGAGTGTTAGAAGTAGCATACGTCCCAAGTTCTTGCCCTTCCACGATTAGTGACCACCCCTCCAGATTCCATGATCTGAAGCTTTTGTGTTGTGAAGATTATGGATATTTGCTTCTGTTTTGATGCCCTTATTTCAAAAAGCATTGTTAATGGCAGAGGGAAAAATGCTCCTCCTCATCAATGCGAGTGATTTTACTCTCCAAGTTGACCCATATTTAAATTGGATTGGAAAGTTCAAATTAACTAATTTAATATCGTAACTTGAATCTTTGATCAATACTACTGCCTTAGGTAATATTAACTTGGTGAACGAATAGCTGCTTTATGGTTTCATCATTGGTCTAAAAATTCAAACATACCATTCGCTTGAAGACCACTTTTGGTATTCATTAATGCTAACATGCCATCCGTGATAATCTCGAATTGGATGTTGATATTCTGTGGCCTATGACTGATTTATTTGAGACTTCTCTCTCTCATATATATAATTTTTTTTTTTACCGTTGCGCCAAGGCTCCCCTTTCTCTCTCGTGTGTATATATATATATATATATATATATATATATATATTCACAAGGCCGGTATCTGTGTTAGTTCTGGGAAGACGTTTATAATTGGTTTCAAGGAACATTCATTCTTCAATTTAGATTATTCTTCAGGATGATTTGCAAATGCTCAATCCTATACATATTTCTGCACTACATCAAATTTTCTTCCCAAAATTGCAAATAATTTCTATCTGTATCATTTCTGATATATTATCGTTGGAAGTAAAGTGTTCGAGACACTAAAACTGTGTTTTGCAGCAAGCGAGTGACCCTTGTGAGCCGAACCTCAGTTCAGAGTTCCGCACACAACGGCAAACTGAATTCTTGGTGGAGACGTTCCGGCTTCAACAACACGCCCTTGAAATAGGGCAAAAACTAACCGCGTTGCAATCTGAAACGGTGAAGAGCTTTGTGGGCGAAGACCTCAGCGGCCAAGCTAAGCTTAGCATAAAACGGTCCTTGGATGCCATCAGAAGTAACTTCAAGGAGATCCAAAGGAACTTGGAGATCTGGTTGGCCAGAATTATGGGGGACCTAGAAGGGATTCTAGCAAGAGATGGCGCATCACGTGTAAGGGAGTATTATATATCAAGATATCCTTTTATTCAATAAATTTCATTTTTATTTCATCCATTTGGTGTGTTGTTCTTTTCAGTTTGTTGCTTGTTAGTAAATGTTTCAATTTTTCTGCCGCAATGGTCTTAATCAAACGTAATTGGGAGAGTGATGTACTATGAGAAGCTTTAACATGACAAATACAAGAGAAACAAGGTCTGGGCTCCACTCACCGATGCCGGCATGATCCGGGCACTTCACTTGGTAGGCCCAGTAATGAAGCAGGGAGTTAGTTTCGTTCCCTCAGATTGTGCTAATGGCATGTAGTGGGCCCAGCTGGCACTTCTCATGTGATGCAACTTCCCACTTCTTTAATTAGCAGATGAAGGTAAGTACCTGCATCCTCGTCGCTTATGGTGGACGTTGTCTGTCTTTCATGCTTTTGGTGCAGATATCATATACCTTTGTGGAAATGCGAAACACCACCCATCCTTGAGGGCCCATTTGGGCTGCCAATTGCTTAGCATCTGCATATGGGCTACGGCCGAAAAGCTTTTGAGGAGAATGCTAAACAAAGGACGTTGTCACGAAGGAGCCCACCTTTGGATGACTTGACCCATCCATCTGATTACTCTAGCTTTGAATCTTAGTACCTAGACTCTAGTATCTGACAAATGTTGTTTCCATCACAAAAAATGGACTATTGAAATACTTTGCATAACTAGAGTCCAAATTCATAGACGATCAAACACAGTTTTCAGGGTGCTACAATCATCCAGTCTCTGCGATCTGTTGTTTGGGCAATCAGGTTACCGGGTAGAATCATCCAAAGGTGGTGCCTTTCATGCAAAAAGTGGCGCGCTTGCCGTTTATGTGTATTTGGCTTAGCATTCTTCCAAAGGCATTTGATTCTAGCCCTTGCCGTTTATGGTTTCCATCAAAGGGTCCCACAGTTGATGGGTCTTTATACAGCAGACAGGACTCCCAGCCGACTAGGGGGTCTAGTACTTGAGGATTCCCTTTTCTGGGGACAAGAGGTTCTCCCTCTAAAATTTGATAGGGCAAAATGCTGTGCCACTTGATATTAGGCATTTTGTGAACACGTTCTTGTCTGTCTGCTCTTGTTTCTGTGTATCCAGCTGCAGGCTGGGCCAACTACACTGGACGCAATTTTACGTACAAACTCTTGTTTGTGTTCTGGTAAGAAAGTCTTTCGCAACTTCATTGCAAGCGGAAGTTACAGTAGGTACGGCAATAGTGTCGAGCAATAACAAAACCTCTGTTCGACACGTGACGTGATCCATTTCACGGTAAAAGGAAATCCAGTACTTGAAGATTCCACTGTTAGTTTTGGTTTTCTGCTTAGCCACGCACATATTTCAGCCTCCTGGAAAGGGTATATCAGAGTAAGAAATCCATGTTCCTCCCAAAGCCTCCAAAAAGCAAAAACTCCACCTACAATCTCATTCTGTGACTTGGGAGTTGGAGGTATCAACTCTAGATTACTGCTGGAACTATAATCTGGAGCTGACAATAGCGAGTTAAGGGATTATCAGGTCAGATTGTGTGTCACAAATTACATGATATTAGTAATGGGGTGAGGAGCTTACTCTTCCATTAACCAAAGTCTCTGGCGTTGGTATTCTGAATCTTGATCCTACTTCTTCGGGACACCAATTATTAATTAGTCCGATTAATTGAAAATAGTCCAACGTAGGAAATCATGAAGCAGCATTTGAGAGTACCCTTCTGCTATTAACTGACATATTGCAAAACGAGTAAAACAAGATATCATTAGCATCGTTAAAGTAATTGGGTTTAGTAAATTCTCTGCCAAAAGAGCGGAACAAAAACTGATGGGTATGAATAAGAAACCCATTAATGGGTGCCCTTTGTTATCCATAAATGGCTATATGTCCTGGTCTGTTTAATCATCGACAGAACTGAGGAACTGAGAAAACGCAACGGAGAAAATGAACAGATGGCCAACAGTCCTACAGAAACCGTTGGTAGTTTGTAAGAAAATGTTATTCCACAAATGAGCCTATCCACGGAAAAGCATCTCCACCTTGTGACCAACCATCTGTTTCTAAATGTTATGACCTTATATGCAATCTACAGTTGAATTTATGCTGTGATCTAAATCATTCATCTTAGGCCTTGATATGGCAAGAGCACCAAAATCCCATGCATCTGCATTGTCACGATCTCTGATGTTGTAATTTGGTTATCTTTTAACTCTCTGAATCGTTCATCTTACATCCTCATCTATCAACTGGTATCACTTGATAAAATGTTCTTGGGCTGTCAAATAGCCTACTCGAGAGAGATCCAATAAGAATATTTTCATTGTATTGAATTGACCATATATCGATTCATCTGCTTCTTTTCTCTTTTATTTCTTAAAAAAAATGGAGTCAAAAGAAAATATGTTCACAAGATGAATAGATTATAGGTTAGTTCTAGTTTTATACTGGAAAAAAGAAAGGAACTAACTCACTAGATTGATGAAAGAAATTGGCTTGTTAACTTGCCACCTCCCTTTGAAAACTTACTCACTCCTTGTCATAGACCCTGGGAGTCTGGCCAAGAGAGCTCACTTGCCCACCTCCAACTTGCATGCCCCAACTGCCCTCACTTTCTTGACAAGGGATATTTTGATCCCCTTGTTGACTGAGCAAGGTCACACTGAGACTAAGAACAGTATGATGAAAATTCAGAATTCTTCTGCTATGCCACTGAATTTTCATTTGGATCATTCCTCAAAAGAATGCATAAGTTAACTTTTTGAAGGCTGAGGAACAAACTCCATCCCTATTTAGCTACGCTAATAGGGCATGGAATCCACCTGCTCGAAACAACAACCTTATCTTCAATCTCAACCTTGCAAAGAGCATCACTGGCAGTACTAGAAGTTGACCCTTTTTTAGAATAGATTTGGAAATAACAGGAGTTTTGACTCCTGGAGAGGCAACTGAGGAAAACCCTTCCCCAAAGCCAGACAAAAGCTAAGAAGAGGAAGATGAAAGCTGAGAGGCTGACCAACAAATAGATTGAGATCCAGATGTAATAACATGAATCATTGGATGCATACGCAGACATGAAATACATAGTTGATAAGAACCATCAGCAACATCAGTATGCAAGGCTGTGGCCCATGATCATACCCTGTTCCTATAGCTATTTTCAAATAACAAATAGCCAACTTGGTTTAAGCAGCTAAAAGGGGTACTAACACCCCCCACCCCCCTTTGATCTATCCTTTTCAACCTGTGAACAGTCTAGGCAAAAGCATATGCGAAATGGAATGAGAAGAAAGATAAATATAGGATCTTCATTACGATTACTGGCAGCTATAGTTTCTGGCCAATAACATTAGAACAGAGAGCCACCATTTCAAGATTGATAAGAGATAAAATTAAGCACTGGCAGCTGCTTCCTCCAGGAGCTGTTTTACTTTGGTGATGTAATCGTTCATTGCCTCCTCGGATGTTTTCCCTGTTCAGAAAGTATTTTGTTATGCAGTCAATTAATGAAGATCATCGGAGGAAGCACTAAATTTTGAAGTTATGTGGTTCTTCCAGACCTTCGACAGCCTTCCATGCATCCCACTTCGCTCTGTCCCTAGGATTGAACATCCCTGGACGACCTGCACCGGGAATCTAGATGATCAAGCAGTGCACCAACCGCAGATTAAATGAACAACAAATCTTAGTGCCGTTCGAATGGTTGATCCAAATATCTGGGTTTCGTGGTGTATCCACAAACTATTGTAGTAGAATAGAATCACTAGATGGGCAGCTTGTTGACAAAGACATATTCAACCAATTCATCATGGGAAGAAATACGTACTGGTGTTCACTGGCCCAACTGTTGCTTGCTTGTAAAGGCCATAGAGAATGAGTTTGTTCTCGTTGGTGGTGCTTTCAGGTAAAGTCTTAGCTTTCTCAGCATACTCCTCGAATTCCTCCTGCAAAACATATTCATTGCATGTAAAACATCACATTGTTGATTAATCATCTGAAACATCATTCAATCCAATAAATGAACATCAGAAGATAAAACTATTTGTGGAAGTGAACTCATGGGACTAGTGACATCCCATAACTGGGAATAAAATCTCTGAAACACTTGAAGACAACATTCAAACTTGAGTTTCTGACATCTTGAAACTGCCACTAGCTTCACTTCTTGTACGAGACTTTCATCAAAGATAAAATGCCTCCAATAAAAAGCTTAACTGCACCAACAGTGATGCCCGCTCTATTGACCATTTCATTACATTAAAAGGAATAAGCTTCAATTAAGAGAAAATGGGATGAAGTTTATAACAAAGCACAATAAAAAAAAATTCTGGGAAGTAAGTAGAATGTTGAGCTTGTTAAGGCAGACCTATACTTGCATTTCCCTAGCTCTAGTTGTCAAGTTTCTAGGGTCAAAGGTTTATATATTTCACATATTTGTTTAGAAACAGAGTAGCAATCATATATGATGGACTCAAGAGAAGCACTACAAAGACAGGTGAGCATCCACCACAATATCTCATGTCTGACAATCATGACAACTGTGTTTTCAACACCCAAAAAATGATTGCATCGATGCAAGCATTGTCTATCCAAATGTGTACGCCAACTGATTGTATGATACTTGTTCCACCAACATAATTCAATTTCATAAGAGTAAATAGGAACTGGAGAAGTGCACTGCAAAGAACTGCTCTCCATGGATTCAAATCATCAGTCAGTACTTTTGTACTTCGGGACATTCATACTTTCTGTCCACTTCCATTTTCAGTCTCAATTCTCAATGCAAAAGATAAAACAATTCCTTGCAGCCCTTACACCCATCAGATAAACACAATGTGTATCTCCATGGAAAACCAAAATATCCCTTTCTAAAGCTTTGAACAACCAACTACCATGACCACTTAAAAGATTTCAAACTCCAGCTTCAGAGTACAAGTATATCTATTGCTGACCTCTCTTCACTCAGATTTTATGCATGATCTACCTATATATATATATATATATATGTATATAACCATCCCATCCTTCTTTTTATATATTTCCCATACAACAAGTAGATAACACAAGGCCGATTTACTAATAATAGTACAAGATCTCCGCTTCTGAAAATAGACAACATAAATCTAACCATTTAGAATAACGTATTGACCAGATCTTCGCCATTCAAAAACATGAACTTCGAGCAGATTTTCCACATCTAATTATCAGATCTAACTATATCTACATTACTACCAAAGTAGATTCAAACCTAGAAAGAAAATTCCTCTCAGTTCAACAATTGCTTCCTCTTTGCTGATAATATCTTTTCAGTCCCAAAATCAAAGGGAAAAGAATTCCTGAAAATGGAAAGAGAACTCTGAGATCAAAGAACAAAAGTTTCCAATCTGAACTCTGCATGTTCAAAGTAGTCGCAGATCTACAGGAAATCAGATGCATGATAGAATTACTGATCGGAATTCTCAAGATCTGACACCTGGCTGCTAAATCAACTAGAAGTTTCAATTTTTCACATCTTAAAGTATAAATTGTGGGGAATTTTCTCATTAACAGATCGAAATGGATAGTCCAAACCACAGAACACATCACAGAGAAGGAAAGTCCGCAAACATGGATGAAATTATGGAAGGAAAAAAACTCGATTTGGACAAGAAAAAACAAGAAATTGGAGAGGAAAAAAGCAGAAAATCCACACACCTTCAATCCCATCTTCTGCTTTCGTCTTCTGTTTGGAGAAACTGAGGCGATATCAGTCGCATATAAAGACATCCCATGTAGTAAATAACGCTAGCTTTGAATTAAATTACTAAACTGCCATTGTACGTTTCGCTTCCCGTTTCTTACCTAGGGTAAGATCGTTTTCCTCTTTCAAGGGACCAAAATATTCCTTTTCATTTTATTTTCTTTTATTTTTTCAGATGAGTCCCCGTAGGAGTCGTACGCCTCTTTTTTTTCTTTCCTTTTTATGTATGGTGAAATGAGATTCTAGATTTTAATTAAGCTAAAAAATTAATACATTTAAATCATCTTAACCACTTGTCTTTAACATGTTAAAAAATTAATAAAAATAAATAGCGATAATTTTGTCTCTAGGCTATATCTAAGGCATTCTTAATATGATGAAATGGCTTAAATCTCCAACCCGATTCCACCGTACATTAGAAAAAAGGAGTCGACTTCTTAAATTGCTTACAACCGTTGACTTCTACCAGGACTGTTTTAGATTGATTAAGAGGAGAGGAAGATGCGTATGATCTCAGATGGTTGTGATCCAAACTGTTCATTTTGTGTGTCATACTATTGATGATTGATATGCTGAAGTTATTTTTTATTGGATGATTGTAGGAGTAGATCTATTAGGTTTGACGAGTATTAGTTTCTGAATATTTTGAATAATCCATTCTTTGCCAAGAATCATGTCGATACAACGAGAAGATTAGTCCTACGTAACGAATCAAAGATGAAGGGTAGAAAATGAGCAGTTTGGTCACCAAAACTTTGAACCCTGCATGTAAATTCCTATACTGGTTTACACATGCAAACACCACGCAACACGACGGTCTTAGGTGGGCCTTACTGAATGCAATTTTTTTCTTTTTTTTGGAATAAAAGTCTATCAACTTAATAGCCTCGGGATCATAAACATTGATTATTCTTATATAATTATTAATTTATCAGTCGAACTTTTGCTAACAATAATCTAGCACTTGCTGCACCCAACTCGGCATCTTCTTAAAAAAATGTCTCTCTGTGTTCTCCCTTTTTCCATTCAGTGTGAACTAAATTGGACAGTGCATAATTTGCTTTGTAATTTTTTAATTGTCAAAAAAAAAAAAAAAAGTTTTAGTGCAAAGGTAGAGTTGTCGCGTGACCCTGAAGTCATAGGTTTGAGAGGTAAAAACAGCTTATAGCAAAATGTAAGGTAAGACTGCATACTATTACTTACTGTAATTTGCCTTTTCTTTGAACCCTCTTTATATGCAGGAACTTCATGCACTAGGCTATCCTTTTTAATTTCTTAATTGTAAAAAAAAAAAAGAAAAAAGACTTTACTTGTAATGAAAATATTATGAAGATTATGAATAAAGTATTTTAAACCTGACGCTATTTTAGTTACTGTAAAAGTAAGGAAGAGAAAGTACACGACGGAGGCATGCGTTCAGAAGGGAGTCCTCTTGCTTAATGGCCTGCTCAGCATGAGATTATTGGCGTGGCGTGGGGTATCAAAGATGAATGGTCGTTGATAGCCACCCAAATGTCAAGGGAATTTGTTATGCCAACATGAAGAGAAGATGGTACGGTTGGTTGTTGAACTGCCACACTTGTCCTAATCTTTTCTTTTATTCATTAACTAGGATCTTGCAGTCCTTCTCCACAGAAGATTATGAAATTGAGATTTGAAATTTTTGTGATTTTCTAGTGATATTTGATGGAGATTTTAGGATTTGAGATCATATTCCAAGGCAATATGATGTTTCCTTTTTCTATATTTTATTAATTTTAACAGTTATTTAAGGGTATGATATTCCTACACACCTTTGGTATTAATGCCATTCTCTTTTGGAGTTTTTTCATACTTTTATTTAAAGTAATTTAATAATTTTAAATTTTCATCTTAGTTACATTGAATAAAGATACTATTGCTTTTTTGAGTTTTAAAATGAAGGGTAGAAAAATTGATGGTACTAAAAATAGCTAAAAGAAAATTAATATTTGAATTCTTTAAATATGTGATTTTTGAGGCATAGTCTATTTGTAGTAAAATGCTTAAGACGAAGAGTTTGATTACTTAAAAAAAGTGGATCGTATATATATATATATATATATATATATATATATATATATATTTACCACAAAAACCCAAAAGAGGTGTGACATTAGTACAAAAAGGCATGATAATATTAGTTCTATTATTTATTGTATTTTAATTAAAATTTTAAGGGGAATAATTAGCTGATTAGTTGGCAACAAATAAAAAAGAGGAATCAATGCAGGTCGCAATTGTAATATGCTTGGTCCCAAATATCTAACTTGGCATCACATATATAATGTGCTTAGTTGCAGGTTTGAGTTTGCTTTCGTTTTTGTACAGGGTGTTGATTTGGGAGAGTGTGGGTAGGAGTGTGCATAGTTTGGTCTTCAATTGTTAACTCCAAAATATATATATATATATATATATATATATATATATATATATATATATCAGTTTTGAGAAGGAAATTACACTAAAAATAATTGGGAGTCTTTTTACTCTATCGTATTTCTTAAGCCCCACGCAGGGCATATCGAACTGATCAGTGTGCTGATCTAATGGGCATCCAGGCCATTGATCTAATTGTCACTGAATTTTAGCCTCTTGATCCATCAATTCTCATCTAAGATTTTTTTTTCTTTTTTTAAAGGATATTTCATTTTCTTTTTGTCTTTTTTCTTCTGGAGGGGGTTCGGGGAGCTATTCTCTAGGGTTCAGGCAATAATTACATTAATTTTAGTAGTAGTCATTGGTGAAGGAAGGAATTTGATTCTTAATTGACCAACTTTTTCAGAAAAAGTTCTCTTGAAGTTAGGTGAACCTACAATTAAAAGAAGCACTTGGTTGGATAGATATTGAATGTTGATTTTATGGGTCATTGACAAGCAACGCCATCCGTCTTGGGCACTTGCCGTAGAAATAATGCGGTCCACTAGCTAGATCAAGCTCCATAATTAGTTGAAAACTTTTAGAACAATTTGTCAAACGAAAGGGGCCGGCTGTCCTACCCAGACCCTTTCACATGTACGCACTTGTATAGTAGTTCAGAAGGCTCAGAACCGTCCTCAATTATGAAGAAAATGACACTAAAAAAGAAACAATGCCTCTTCCTTTTCACTTACACTTTCCAAGGGGGTTTATTTAATCGCACATATTAGGCGTTTTTGAGATATGCCGACATATCTCAAATGTGCATGTTATTTAAATACGATATCTTCGGCATATTTGAGATATTGGGTTTATTTAACCTCGTTATCTTCGGCATATTTGAGATATTAGGTTTATTTAGCCACGTTATCTTCGGCATATCTTAGATATCAGGTTTATTTAACCGTATTATTTTCAGCATATCTTAGATATCAGGTTTATTTAAGTTTTATCACGTTGATATGTTTGGTGCTATTTATAATATGCCAAATGCAGTTTTTAGTGTAAAGTTTGCTCCTCTTTTAGAGGGAAAAAAAAAAAAAAACAGCATTTTTTAGAGAGAGAGGGGAGAAGGGCGTCTTCTTTGTCCCTTGAAGGAAGGCTGTCCTTGAAGAGAAGTCTCATATTTTCCTTCCGTTCCAGGTCCTAGCAAGAAAAGCTCTCACCAGCCTAGGTGGAAAACCTATTCGCCACCACCGGATTGAGAAGTCCCGACAAGCAGGGGAAAAAGGTATGCCGGCACCAGATCTAGGCGGATCTACTAGACTTGTTCTTCGAAAAACCATTCCACAAGCAGCTACTCGACGAGATCTAAAGTTGCCTGCAAAAACCCACTTTGTTTAAGGTCGGAGAAATTCTAGGATCTGAAAACCCTAGATTCGGTTGTGCACAAAACCCAGTTTATTTAGGGTAAAATCCAACTTCCCTGCAAGGTGAGATCTAGCAACCTCCCCTCTTGGTGAATATTTTTGGTTTATTGTTATATTACCATTTGTCTACTGTTGTTCATGATTTCTGGTTTCAATGAAACCTTTTGTAAAATAGTTATTTGCATTTTTTCTGTAAAATAGATGTTGTTCCTGATGTTGTTACAATGTTCTGGTTTCAAGGAAGGCCATGTCAAAGATGTACCTCCCCTTTTCCATATTGAACTTCATGAAGAGATGCTTAGTGCATGCAAGTTTTTGGGGCAAGTGCAGACTTCACTGATTCACATGTACAACAAATTACTGAGTGCTTGCAGAGTATGTAGCTAAGCATCTATTTGGTTTGGAACCTCAAAATACTGGAAATTATATACTGATGTTCAGCATATATGCCTCTGTTGGCCTTATATTTGATTTGAAGGCTTTAAAATTTCTTTTTATGTTTTCATCAAGATAAGTCTACTAAATCTAAAGTTGTGTTTCCTCTCTTTTCATAGAGCTGAGAACATGGCACGAAAGGCCGCAGGGGAAGAACCATTGCTTGAGGGGAAGAACCATTGCAGGGTTTTGGGGCAGAGTTTCAGCTAATTATATTTAATGAAGGCCTTGCAAGAGAATTGATTTGATGCTTGGTTTGCATTCTTCCATGGCCAACGGGTATATGTTTACAACAAATGTGAAATGAGAGACACATTTAGGTTTGACACCTCTTGTAATTTTAGTAGTAGTTGTTAGGAAAATTTTGAAGTTTTGTAATGACTGGGAATGAAAGCTCAATGACATGTAAACTTCGACATTGTTGTTTAGGGGATGCAATTATTGCAAGAATTTTTTATTTTTTTTTGAAGTATGTATTTTGGGAACTTTTCTCACATGTGAGGAAAGAGATGAAATGAAAGAATCTCCGGCTGAATTTGTGAAGATTCTTCACACAGGGGGAGTATAGAATTTCTCTGTATCATGACTTTTTAAGAACAACTTTAGATGTAACTTTTCTTATGCAATATGGTTTACTTTTTATTGGATTGGAAATGAGATGTGAGGTAATCTAGCTCAAGTTGATCAAAGAGAGGGCTATTGACCTTAGTAGCCCTATCTCTGAGCTTGTATGCAGGAAGATGAGCCCTTCAAAGTTGAGAAACCCATCTCCGTCTAAATCAACAATATCGACCATTATTTCATCTTATTCTGTAGATACCAGGCTCCTAAGTATCGAATCACAGACTTGGGTTCTAATGATGAAATCTTTATGTCACCATTAGTGACATCAAAATTGTTAATGACTTTAGTTCTAGTACTTGGATTCATTCAGCCAGTAGAGTAAAGAGGAGGTGGCGCAAGATGAGAGTTCTTGCTGGAAGCAAATGAAAACCTCTTAAGGTTTCTTGTTTTTGAGACTACATCAATCACTAGTTTTTCGAGATTGAACCAAGTAGAAAAACAAACACAGGTTCCTCTATGCTTGAGGGGATTTTAGAAAAACAAACACGGGTTCTACATGATGAGCTAATGTGTACTGCTTGCTTTTTCTATACATTGTAGGGGATCCAATTTTTTCTATGGACAAGAGTTCCTTACGGGAATGATTGGCAGATGTGCTTATTACAACAAAGGTACCATAAAATCCTTGGGCCTTAGGAATATCATAAGCATAAATTAATGGCTCAGATAATTAATAAATATCAATGGGCTTATTCATATCATGGCATATTCCACAAATACAGCTTATTTAAGTGTAATGTCTGAGAGCCATATGTTTTTCATATCAGAGGCATATTTTAGATATCACCAAAGATATCACCAGAAATATCACCAAAGATATCACAGAACAAATGCCACATATCACACAAGATATCACAGAACATATGGCACATATCTTAGATATCACAGAAGATATCACATGAGATATCACAGGAGGCATATCTTAGATATCACAGGACATGTGCGATTAAATAAACCCCCTAAGTAGAATGACAATGGGTTGAGTTGGGGTAGATTTTTGGCCCACCCTGACTTTAGTGCTTTTCTCGTCTTCTAAATCCTAATTTGTACAAATCAAATTTGCTGATTTTTAGTTGGTCCAGTGTCACGGATTTGCATTGCAAGGCTTGTGACCAAGGCCTATTGACTTGTTCTTTACAAAAGATTTGCGCACAAGTGCTACACTAGTTTAGTAAAGACAAAACTGCAATCCCATGATACCAGGCAATCAGTATATATTTTTTTATCTGATTTGGCTCAAGTGAGAAGTGATCTAACGGCCAGCTATGTCCGTATGAATCTCTGATGCTACTTTCACATTCTAGATATGCTCGATCGTTAATTAATATCTTTCAAGGAAAAACAAAGTTTGCAAACATTAATTTTATTTGAAAGTATTTCTACTATTTGAAACGCAGAATATAAGTTTGCTCTTAGTCCTTTCTTTGACAACGCTAACCCGACCTTAGCCCTGACCCACACATCAAAGATATGAACCCATAACCGCCCCCTTGAATGAGCTGACCCATTGCTATTCCCACTCAAAAGCTGTCCAAGAATAATAATGTAGTCAGCGACACTGCCTAGCTTCGTCTGGTGTTGCCAACCTTTTTTTTTGCTTCAATTGCCTTACATCCAAACATCCAACGTCACGAGATAATTTTAATATTCAAAAACTTGCTTCTTACGAATTAGAAGGGGAGCTTTGGCGCAACGGTAAAAGTTGTCCTCGTGTGATTTTAAGGTCACAGGTTCAATGCGTGGAATCAGCCTCTTGCAAAATACAAGGTTAAGGCTACCTACTATAGTCCCTTATAGTCCGCCCCTTTTCCAGACCCTGCATAGGCGGGAGCTTTGTGCACGAGGCTGCCCTTCTTTAAACAGATTCCATGCTCATCCAATCGGAAGTGTTTCTGGAGTAGCAATCATCAACAGTTAAATAGATGGGTCCGATCAATCAAGAGTGGGCTAATATTAGTGTCACGCACCACACTATTATTATTTAAAACTGCGTCTGCCATCGCCCAAAGTATATCTATGAAGTTAAAAACGGCATAGTCAGGAAAATGATTGCAAATCTGAATTTCCAGTTAAACTAAAAATGATTATTGTTAATGTGCTTTCTTTACTACGAAAGATATCATACAGATTGATATATATATATATATATATATATATATATATATATCTTGACATCAAACCAAGAATTAAGCTCAGTGGGGACTCTGCCCTCGTCCTATGTAAGTTCCACAAAAACCTCTTGGAGAAAAATGGCGTGGCAATATCTCTTTGATATCCTATGAAGTTGCAATGATATAGGCCAAGAAATGTCTTGCTTAATTCATCGCAAATAACTCACCATCTCTGGTTTGTGAGTACGGTGCAATGACCCAAGAGTAAGCTTTTCATGGTGAAGGTCACGAGATCAAGGCTCTTCAGAGGGGGAGGGTGTGAGTCCATCATTTCCAACAAAAAAAAAAGAAAAAGAATATGTTTGGTTGCAAGTTACTTTCTCATTTTGCTAGGGATTAGATTTAAGAGTGTGTGTGTCTGAATGATTTGCTTTGTAACTTAAAAAAATAAAAAATAAAAAGTTGTGGTGATGAAAAGAATATTAGCACTGCCCTTGTACAAATTAAGAAAATGGTGTAACTATGCTGGAGATGGAAGGGATTCCATAACACATTGTTGGTGATGAACGGATGTACAACATATCGGAAGCGGACGAAGTAGCGGATCTTGTAGCGACTTTGAGCAGCGACCATAAGAATATCAGCAAATTGTTTGTGAAATACTTGGAGGACTCTTCGAAGGTCCGGAAACAAGATCTTTCAAAACACATGCCCAGAATGAGTCTCCCTCCAACAGTTCATCCTTTCTCCCGTAACTTCGTCTTGTAAAGAGTTTTCTTCACCAAGAAATCAAGGGAAAGGAAATATAGAGAGGAAAGAACAAGGCTGATGATTATTATGTGAATAGGCTAAAACGAGGGTATTTTGCTTTATAATAATACAAGAATCAAATTACTGGTGGTTTATTCCATGCACAAAGGGATAATCCTAATCAGAATGGAGATGAGATTAAGGCCGCGTTAAAGGGAAAGTTGTGATACACAGTCTAGAATTTATGATAACAAGAAAATCGTTAAAGGGGAAATTTTGGATTTATATAGTGCCTATTTGGGAAACCTTTTTTATCTTGAATTTTTCTCTGTTCTAAAATAGCAAAAATTAATAAAAAACAAAAAGTCACTCTCGCAAACAGGCCCACAACACCCAAGTTCTTCTTTTGTCAAATGCTCCATAGAAAAATGAAAACTAATTTTGAATGGGATCATAGAAGGAAAGAATATTTAATAGTCCATTGTCACGAGGCCCAATTTTATTGCACACCCAACAAGCTCGTGACACAGTTGCTATAGTCCACAAAGGGGTTCTTGCCCAGCCCACTATGAAAAGCCCAAGTCCAAGTTTTAAAAAAGGGAATATCTAGAAGTCCTCTAAAATATTCCTTATTCAAGAGGATGGTAGAAGAGTCTAGAACAATGTAGACTAATCCAACACCGTTGGATAAGCAACACTTGTACATAATCTAAACCATGCTTGTACCTCCCCAAGCCTATAAAAGGGAGAAAGTTTTTCATTTGTAACACAAAGTTGAAGCAATTAGAGTTGTAATATAAGTTCTCTTGAAGCTAATCCCTTTGATTTTTCTTGAGTTCTCTCATTACTTCGAAGGGTGAGTAAGTGTAGCCCTAGCAAGGGAGGGTGGAAAGGTTGACTTGTATTCTATTGAGGAATTGTGCACAAGTGCCGCACGAGTTTAGCAAAAGTGAAATTGCGACCCCGTGACAGTTAGTATCAAAGCAAGTTGGTACTAAGTGTTGGTATCAAATTGACAGTTTGAGTTGGGAACTACTTGTGGAGATTCGGTAAACCTCACCATATCATCATGACAAGCGAGTCTGGAGTGAGTAATGTCCCTATGGAAGCCCAGCATAGGTCAAAGAGAGAAGACTAGAGATCCATCAAAAGAATTAGCTTTGGATGCTCGCCTCACTACGTTGGAAGAAAGATTTTGTAAGTTCGAGCAAACTCTTTCAGATTGCTTGAACAAATTTAATACCTATGTGGATGCTTTACATAGTCTTCAAGATGACATATGAAACACTTTCGAAGTGGTTAAGACTATGGATTCCAAGACCATAGAAAAGGTGGAAAACATGTCAGATCACCTTAAGATTATAGAGGGAGAAGTAGCTGGCTTACATGATGAAGTAGCTGAGCTAGAAGATATTAAAATTCGATTGGCTTTAATAGAAAGGGCTATGGCTAGTTGGGGAGGGATTGGACTAAAGGAGTTTGCTCCTAAGGTCAAGATCCCAGAACCAACTTGTTACAAACGAACCCGTAATGCTAAGGATCTAGAAAATTTTCTATGGCAAATAGAATAATATTTTAAAGCTACTAAGATTTCAGAAGAGTCCCTAAAGATGGACACTGCCACCATGTATCTTATTGATGATGCAATGCTATGGTGGAGACGGAGGTATAATGACGTGATGGAAGGCCACTATGCAATAACCGCCTGGGAAGATTTTAAGAAAGAAATTAAGACCCAATTCTTCTTAGAAAATGTGGAGTACTTGGGCTGAAAGAATCTAAAACGGCCAAAGCATACAAGGTCAATTCGGGAATACATGAACCAATTCATGGCATTGCTTATAAATACCATGGCTTCATTTAGTACTAACGTTTTTAAATCTTTCCTCACCACTTCTATCCACGTTCTTTTGGGCCTTCCCCTTGCCCTTTTGGAACCTTCTACTTGTATTGCCTCACTTCTTCTAACCGGTGCCATTGTTGGTCTCCTTTGAGCATATCCAAACTATCTAAGTCTAGTCTCCCTCATCTTGTTACCTATTGGTGCTATCCCTAAATTTCCTTGAATATTTTCATTTCTAATTCTATCCTTTATTGTCTTACCACTCATCCATCTCAACATCCTCATTTCTGCAATGCTCATCCTATGAGTATGATGTTCCTTAATTGCCCAACACTCTGATCCATAGAGTATGACAAGCCTTATTGCCATCCTATAGAATTTTCCTTTTAATTTGAGTGGCACCCGTCGATCACACAAAATTCCAAATGCACATCTTCATTTGTTCCAACTCGCTTGAATTCTCTAGGTGACCTCCATCTCAATCTCTCCACTCTCATGAATCATTGATCCTAAGTACCGAAAGTGGTCTTTAACGGGGACTTCTTTGTTATCAATCTTAACTAGTGTTCTACTCCTACTCTCCTTGCTAAAATTACATTCCACATATTCTATCTTAGTTTAACTAATTTTAAATCCTTCATATTTTAATGCATCTCTCCATAACTCTAGCTTTATGTTTACACCCTTTCTTGTCTCAGCAAGTAAGACTATATCATCTGCAAATAGCATGCACCAGGGGAATCTCCTCATGCAGATGTTTTGTTAACTCATCCATAACCAATATGAAAAGGTATGGACTCAATGCTGATCCTTGGTGCAATCCTATAGTGACAGGAAAATCACCAGTCACGCCACTAGTGGTATTAACATTTGTTACTGCTCTCTCATACATATATTTAATTATGTCTATATATCCCTGAGAAACCCCTTTACCACCTAACACCCTTCATATTAACTCTCTAAGGACTCTATCATAAGCTTTTTCTAATTCGATAAAGACCATATTGAGGTCTTTCCTTCTCTCCCTATATTTCTCTACTAATTGTCTTAGTAAGAAAATAGCTTCCATGGTAGACCTCTCAGGCATGAAACCAAACTGATTCTCCAATACACTTGTTTCATGTCGTAGCCTCTTTTCAATCACTCTTTCAAAAAGTTTCATAGTGTGGCTTATAAGTTTGATCTCTCGATAATTAGTGCAGTTTTGTATGTCTCCTTTATTCTTATAGATTGGTACAATAGAGCTTTTCCTCCACTCATCTGGCATTTTCTTTGATTTTATAATCTTGTTAAACAACCTTGTCAACTAAACTACCCCAATATCTCCCATATACTTCCAAACCTCTATTGGTATACCATCAGACCCCATGGCCTTTCCTGATTTCATCTTTTTCAATGCCTCTTTTACATCAAGTATTCTAATCCTACGTTCATATCTATAATATCCAATGTTATTTAGATTTATAGTATTTTCAATCCCTATATTCTTAGAGCCATTGTCATTTAACAATTTTTGAAAGTATGTTTCCCACCTTTGTTTGACCTCATCATCTTTGACTAAAACCCTTTGATCATCGCTTCTAATACACCTAACATGATCTAAGTCCTTACCATTCTGTTCTCTTACTTTTGCAAGTTTAAACACATCTTTCTTACCTTCTCTTGTTCCTAGTCTATTATAGAGCTCATCATATGCTTTAAGCTTAGCCTCACTTACTATTCTCTTAGCAACCTTTTTAACATTCTTATATTGTTCATAGTTTTTATTATTTCTAATCTTTTGTCATGCTTTAAAACGCATCTGTTTTTCTTTAATAACTTTTTGCATTGTTTCACTCCACCACCATATTTCCTTTGCTAATAGCCTTTTACCTTTAGATACTCCTAAGACATCTTTTGCCACTTTTTTAATGGACTCAGCCATATTAGTCCACATGGTATTTACTTCTGTTTCATAGTTCCAATTTCCTTCTACCATCAACTTATTTTTGAATAAGGTTATTTTCTCACTTTTTAAGTTCCACCACTTAGTTTTTGGATGTGTATTAAGTTCAGTTCTTTTTCTCCATCTTTTGATATGGATATCCATAACCATTAACCTATGTTGTGAGGTTAAACTCTCACCGGGTATCACCTTACAATCCTTACATATAGATCATTCATTATTCTTAAGTAGAAAAAAGTCTATTTGGCTTTTATGAAGTCCACTTTTAAAGGTTATTAAGTGTTCATCCCTCTTCTTAAAGAGTGTATTTGCAATGGACAGGTTATATGACAAAGCAAAATCGAGGATATTCTCCCCCATCTCATTTCGTTCACCTATACCATACCCTCTGTGTATTCTATCATATCCTTCATTATATTTTCCTACATGGCCATTTAAGTCTGCTCCTGTAAATATCCCCTCAGTGTTGGGAATTTCTTGCATGACTACCTCCATATCTTCCTAGAACTATCTCTTGATTATATCTTGTAACTCTACTTGTGGTGCGTATGCACTTATAACATTGATAATCTGCTCTCCTAGAACAAGATTTATTATTATAATTTTATCACTAATTCTTTTAACATCCACAACTTTATCCTTTAATTCTTTATCCACTATTATTCATATGTCATTTCTGTTATTTTCCTTTCCTACGTACTATAATTTATACCTATCTATTTCTATAGCTTTAGCCCCTTTCCACTTGGTTTCTTGGATACAAGCGATGTTGATTCTTCTACGTTTCATCGCGTCTACTAACTCTAAACTCTTACCTGTCAGTGTCCCTATATTCTATGTGGTGATACGAATCTTATGTTCTGGAGATACCCTATTCAAAGGAAAAAATAAAATAAAAAAAACTTGATTATAAAGCGAACAATGACATCATTAGCCAGTTTGCTCCAAAATCCCCCTCTTTTTCATGCCATAGCATTATAGCCAAACAACCTGGCTTTATTGAAGAAGCCTGCTACCAGAATGCTGATAAAGGCCCGATGCCAAGACTGCAAATGGATGGTCCTGATCCACTGGTTCCTGCCATTCAATGGAGTAGGTCCTGCCATTCACTGTTGTCCGACCTTCTGAACCAGGACAGCTATTTAGCAGGCCTGGATGTTGATGTATTTTTCATTGTCTGCTTAGCATTTTCTGTTGTTGATTAAGAGGTTCTTCAGATTCAAAATTATGATCAGGAATTTTCATTACCTAACTACATCATGTGCAAGACATAATTTTTGCTGATGTTGTGAAATTTCAGTTGCCAGGCTATTTGATCTAAATGAGGCAAAGGATTTTGTAGACATGTACAAGGCTAGGCCTGTAGCACCTGACACATTTGGCCCTCTGAATGGAGCCTGTTTCAAGTGCATGTCACTTCAGATTATGTTTTTCACTGCATTATCTGGCTTGTTTTTGTTCTATTTAGTTTTCACTCCATATGTTCTTTCTAAAGCATTTGATTTTTTTCCTGTTGTCTGACAGGGATCGCCGGTTTGTGAATTGGGACTGCATCTTACGGACGGCTATCTCTGACATTGAGGTGTCTTGGATCTCAATGATAAATTTTAAGGACTCGGTGTAAAGATGTGCTGCAGTATTTATCTGTTTGTGTGATGTTTGTAGGTAGACTATAAGGACATCAAAGAGCGAACACTGTTAAAAGTTCCTGGATACTAAAGTCCTGTGGAGTTTGGTGTTCTTATGTCATTTGCTTATCCTCTCGAGGGAGGTCTTGGAGAGATTGTTGTAGCCACAACTAGGGTAGAAACTATGCTTGGTGATACAACTATTGCTGTCCATCCAGAAGACGAGATATAATCATCTGCATGGAAAATTTGCTGTCCATCCATTTAATGGAAGAAAATTTCCTATAATTTGTGATGCAAAATTGGTTGACCCGGAATTTGGGACTGGTGCTGTTAAGGTGAGTTTACCTGGTTTGAACCTGAAATTGTTCCTTCTGAACCTCACTTTATAAGTATGGCTTGAGTGTCTTCTTTTAAACATACCTAAACCTTTTCTGCCGTTGTTTCACCAGATTACTCCAGCTCATGATCCAAATGATTTTGATGTTGGGAAGCGTCATAGTCTTGAATTCATCAATGTATTTACTGATGATGGGAAGATAAACAGCAATGGTGGATCAGACTTTGAAGGGATGCCTCGATTTAAAGCCCGTGTAGCGGTGGCTGAAGCATTGCAGAACAAGGTACAATTATAAGATGCTGTGTGATGGAAAATTCTTGACTTACTTGCTGATTAAGTTATCTATGCAGCATCACATGTGAGATCATTGTATTTGTAATTTGATTGTACATATTTAAATCCAAGTAGTGTAGCTATGTTACTAACTACTTATCCACATTTTATAAGTATCAATCAACTAATTGATTCAGATTGTGCGGACAGCAATATCCAAGTAGTGGGACTTCCCAGAGGATGTGAAAGTAGTTCATGCATCATTATTGCTGCCTAAATTATGCTAGCTGTTAGCAAGATTATACATCTATCTTTCTGGCCAGGAAAATTTGCAATTCTGTCTAGTTTATGTTGCCAGTATTTTGTGATGTTCTTACTACATTTTCTTGATCCATTGAATTATATTACAGTTACCTTTTGACTGATACTTGCAGAAAAATAGTTTGAAGACTAGGGATTAATATTAATGCAACCACATATCACTTTGCCCAAAGTATTGCTGGAGAGAATTCTCTTTTGCTTTCATATCTTTGTTTCAAACAATTTCCCTTTAACTCGCAATATTTAAAAAGGTTTTCCTGATGATTTTTTTTTCTGGATTTAGGGACTCTATAGAGGTTCTCAAAATAATGAAATCGCCTTGGTGTTTGTTCAAGAACCAATGATGTTGTGGAACCAATGATAAAATCACAATGGTTTGTTAACTGCAATGACATGGCAAAGCAAGCTCTAGATGCTGTTATGGGTGATAACCATAAGAAAATTGAGACCATTCCCAAACAGTATGCAGCCGAATGGAAGAGGTTTTCTGACAACTGCTCTTACCGTGATATATAAGAACTTCTACATTTATTTCTTTGTAGCTGATACATTACTTATGTGTGGGTTTGTGAATATTCCAGGTGGCTGGAGAATATTCGTGATTGGTGCATCTCAAGGCAGCTTTGGTGGGGGCACCGTATTCCAGCATGGTATGTCACTTTGGAGGATGACCAGCTTAAAGAATTTGGGGCATACAATGACCATTGGGTGGTCGGAAGAAATGAGGAGGAAGCCCTTTCAGAGGCGAAATTTTTTTTTGGCAGGATGAGGTTTCAGATTGCAGAAGATCCAGATGTTTTAGATACATGGTTTTCTTCTGGCCTCTTTCCGTTATCTGTGCTTGGTTGGCCAGATGATACAGCAGATTTTAAGGCATTCTACCCAACATCTGTTCTTGAAACTGAACATGACATTCTCTTCTTTTGGGTTGCCCAATGGTAATGCTAGGAATGAAATTGAGAGGTGATGTACCATTCAGAAAGGTAATGTATTCTTTGTGGATGCTATATGCTGTCCTTTATGCACATGTTACTCATTATGCATGTCATGGGCATGGTGATAGAAACCTTCAAATGGATGAAATATAAAAACATATTAAGTACCCTTTCCAAAAGTTGGGATTTTAAAGTGTCAAGTGAAATCTAAAGAGATGAACTTTTGAGTAATCTATGTTGCATTTGATTGATTATGTTCTTCAGAATTAGATGTTGTTACTGCCCGCAAAGTTTTTGACCTGCAGCCCTTTAGCCTTATCTTGGTCACTTATTTAAAGAAAATTTTCAATTAAGCGAGCTGTAAAACACAGGGTTTGCAGAATCAGCAGCAGGTCTTCATCAATTTTAAGAGTTCAGTACTTTTACAGTACAGCATGCTATACAGTTTATATATAGGAATCCTTTATAGGTAAGGTGAATGTAGTTCACATGCTATGCTAAAAGTTTGCTATTTCAAAGCAAGTGGTTGGTTGAAATGCTCTTTTGCTAAATTTTCATATAAATAAATCTTTAAAGTGTCCTGCTGAATCCATGGATTGTCAGAATCTGTGACTCATCATACTCACAGGTACTTCACCAGTTAAGAAAATCCACATAATATGCTTGATAACCAAGCCATTTGCTGATCCTATGCACTTTTCTGAGTGCTGCATTCATGCCAGCACAACATGGCATGAATGTTGGGCTCCAAAGAAGCATCCAATCGTACACATAAAATAGAAGTCACAGTTCTTAATCTGAATAATGTTTCAAGTTGTATATATGTGTCCATTTTTTTTACTTCATGCATGGGCGTAAAATGTCCAAGTCATTGGACAATGTTGTTGATCCACTGGAAGTAATCAACGGAATGTCTCTGGAAGGTCTCCACAAAAGGCTGGAGGAGGGTAACTTGGATCCAAATGAGATTGCTGTTGCTAAAGAAGGACAGAGAAAAGACTTCCCAAATGGAATCCATGAATGTGGGGCAGATGCTCTCCGGTTTGCCCTTGTTTCATACACAGCTCAGGTTCCGTACTGTCTGAAATTTAATTGATTTTCAGCTTTGTCATTTTAAGCCTGAATCGACTAAGTTGTCTCTTTATTGCAGTCGGATAAGATAAACTTGGATATTCAGAGGGTTGTTGGATATCGCCAATGGTGCAACAAACTGTGGAATGCCATACGGTTTGCTATGAGCAAATTAGGAGATGATTATGCCCCTCCTCCAAAGCTAGTTCTGGAATCATTGCCGTTCAGCTGCAAGTGGATACTATCAGTTTTGAGCAAAGCCATATACAAAACCGTCTCATCTCTTGAAGCATATGAATTCTCTGATGCCGCTACTGCAGTATATTCGTGGTGGCAATTCCAATTGTGTGATGTATTTATAGAAGTAATTAAGCCATACTTTTGTGCTGACTCAAAGTTTGAGTCTCCAAGGGGAGCTGCCAGAGACACTCTCTGGGTTTGTCTTGACAATGGCTTGCGCTTGCTCCATCCATTTATGCCATTTATTACAGAAGAACTTTGGCAGCGACTTCCTCAACCAACAGGAAGTTGTGATAGGAAAGTATCCATAATGATATCTGGCTACCCATCAGTTGTAGAGGTTAAAAATATTGCTATTATTGGCAATCATCTGACTAAATTGCAAGTGATTTCCTGAACTTGTGCTTTCTTTTTCTTTTCCGAGGAATGGACAAATGAAAAGATTGAATATGACATGGATATTGTAGAATCTGCAGTGAAATCAATTAGATCACTCCGTCCGCTATTGCCTCCAAACGAACGGAATGACAGGTACTTGCATGAAGCTTTCATGCACTTCTGTGGAAGGAGTGTGTATTCTTCTGTAGTATCTGAGTTTTTGTTGTTTGGGAATTATGTTCATCGTGTTTGTGCTTCCACTCTGAAGGAAAATATCTTTCTTTGCACCCTTCAGGCGACCAGCATATGTGCTTTGCCGGGGAGATGCTGTCACTAACATCGTTAAAGACCAAGAATTAGAGATCTCAACTCTTGCCTCCTTATCATCTTTAAAGGTTCGTTTCTATTGGACTCTGTTGATATAGAATTGCTCATGGGCCATGTTTATGAGCTTAAATAATTTGTTCTTTTGATTAACGTATTAACTGTACTCTTCTTGGATCAAAACATTGTTTGTGCATCTTTTATATTGTTTTAGGTAATTATGACAGAAGCAGACATTGCCCAACAAACTTCTCATCTGCAGCCAACCGTTGGCAGGGGTGTCCATTGGGTTGTTTCCCGATCAAAGCATGTGAAATAGAAAACTGATAGCAAGAGAGCATGTCTTCAGTTTCAACAATATATGGAGTAAAACTTTCTTAATCGTGATATAGTTATGTTGTGGGAGAAAAATGGTGCCCGCTCGCATGTTTTGAGTTTTATCTGCTAAAACTTGGGTTCACACTGATGATGTTCTGAAACGATTCATCTTTTGGGACTTGAAATAGATGGGTCATAAACTTGGGTTCTGCATGCAATAAATGTGACCTTGTGATCTATGGAAAATTTGTAACATTGTGCTGTGCTTCTACAACCCTATGAGGCTAGTTGTCAGGATCGTCCACATTGCTATCAACTGTGTGAACCAATCGATTATTTGGATGAAAAAGTGGCAATAGCTGATACTTTGAGCCAACATTGTTTTCTTTTGGAAAATGAGCCAAGCACCAAGTATTTCGTCTAGATCTAGGCTGAACCACAAGAACTTTATCCTAAACTGCAGTTTAAATCTGTTACTTGTAAAGACCAGAAATAACAAAAGCTGAAAAGATGGACATTAAATGCCAGCTATAATAGAAACATGAATTAACCCTTCGCTGAAGAAAGTGAAAGTTTCATGTTACATGCCTTTCTGTTGTTTATAATAAATTTTGACAGCAGAGTCCAGTGAATTTTGCAGGTCCTGCATGAGAATGATGCAGTTCCACCTGGTTGTGCTGTTTGTATTGTAAATGAAAACCTTTCCGTCTATCTGCAACTACAAGGAACAGTCAGTGCTGAAGCTGAACGTGAAAAGCTCAGGAAAAAGAGAGACGAGATACAAAAGTGAGTTACCAAAATAGACCTTTTCTCCATTTTCTGACCCATTTGTTTTCTTACTGTAGAATAATTGAAGTATTGACGAGGTAGAAACCTGAGTTTGACGTGGACTGAAGAGCCGAAAGCTTACACTCACATTTGATATTAGTTACTGAACGCGTGTTTTACAAATAATAATAGTTCCGTCAAACTTGCTTAGATCTCTTTGGTTGTCCTCTTTAAACTGAATTCTTGTTGCGATGCTCCTCTCTACCCTCAATTGCAAATATTTAGTTGGATGTAGCATTATGTGAAGACTAATAAGATTGACATTTTAAGAAAAATTTACTGTGATTTGTAAGCTGTGTGCCAGTAAGCAAAGAATTTGTACATCAGTCGGAACAGGTCTGACCATATTCTGTGTTCTCACTGAATATTTTTCTTTGCCTTTTGGAGTAATTATGGTGTTGCAACTAGAACGAGGTTGGATTTTGTGGACTATAAACCTTTTAGCTGTGCATGGATATTCCAGGATGAGTAAGCACACTAACTTTGCAATATTAAAGCTTCTTTACAGTGTTGTCAACATAAATTTGCTTCACCCTTCCACAGTAGGAGTCCTGATAGGCATACATGCTCAAGCGTGAGAAGTCCACGCCCTACTTTTTTCATACATATTTCTTTTTGTATATCTAAGCTGTTCATCATTTTCTCATGGCAAAAATATGTAACTCTACAGAAATCAATGTATTTGAATGATCCTAGGTATTTGTTCTGGGCCCTTGAAAATTTAATAAAAATGAATTATCATTATTTTTTGCTAATGAAAATATAGGCTAAAAGCATCCAATGAATATGAAATGTGATATCCAACCTATCTCAGACATTTTAAACACAATAAACAGATTAGGTCTACAGAACAAAGTTTCGCCCTCGATGAAAAACAGTGCATGGACTTCTTCTCATGCTAAAGACCATGTATAGTATCTATATGCAGTATTTTTTGTTGATTCTAATAACTGCATTTGATGATTTAATCATGTTGCTGGTTTTGCTTACTGTGTTTTTTACCAATTACCATTGCAGGCAACAGGAGAACTTGAAGCAGAAAATGAATTCATCGGGTTATAAAGAGAAAGTTCCAATTCACATCCAAGAGGACAATATTTCCAAGCTGAATAAGCTTCTTCAAGAGCTAGAGATCATTGATGAAGCAGACCGGAACTTGGATAGTGCTGGGGCTGGAGGGATTTGAGAGGAAGAAATTGCAAGTCATGCTTCCACGCATTAGTGGACGAAAAACACACATGGAAAAGGAGAAATCTAAATTTTAATTGAATATTTGGGTTCTGCCACTTTGCAATGGCCGTCCCAAACTTTCAAATGAAAAGATTTTGTTCCGAAAATATCATTGTTGTTTGTTCAAAATGCTTAATTTATATCAAACATTAGGTCAATGTTCGCTTGACAATCAGGTTTATCCGATGAACGACAGAGATATGAATCGGTTCAAGAGTTATATCCAAAATTGCCGTGTTAATTATTTCTGCTATTTTTAGTTTTAAGGAAGGGGCGTCGAGTCCAATTAGGAAAGGGAACTCCGTATATTTTCACATCTAAAGTTTGTCTTCTACTTAATTGATTTACTCTTAAATTTAATTTAATTTATTTTTAGTTATCTTTCAACTTTCTCTTTTTTCTCACTCACTACTTTCAAGGGTGGGTAACATGTTTTACTTTCAAATCTTCTTTTCTTTTCATTTTTCTCCTCATACTTTTAAGGAAAGTTACCTGACTAAAAACCATTGGATTAATTTAATCAAGGGGAATTCTTAAAATGAAAAATCTCGAAGAAAAAATAGACAGAACCAATAGAGACATTTGCAATGAATTTTTGGTATTTTCTTAGTTTTAATTTTTTTATTCTATGTCTATTTTTTCATTTTAATCTTTCTTTTTATTTATGTTTACGCGCTCCCTGCACGTCTTTTTCTGATTCATACTCTTATTTTATCTCTTTATCTATTTGCTTTTTAGTTCCTATAAATCAGCTATTATAATTTTATTTTTGCTAATTTTAAGTTTCTAATCACAAACTTTCCTTTACTTAATCGTTCAAAGCAAGTGTACCTTTCTCAGTAGTAAATCTAAGCCCTTAATTCATTATCTTAAGAATTCCATGCTCATTGGATGCATTTAGCAAAATCATAACCCTCAAATTTTCAATAAATCTGACAGGAGTAAGGTTAGAATCAGCCTAATCCATGGATTCCTCGTGGGTTACCTAATTGTTACATGCTCAATATGATGTCATGCACTTCTTCACACGCTCTTAAGCGTGTACCACACCGGGACTCACTCGTCCAACGACTCCAACTACATTTCCTCACCATTTTTTCCATTTTTTAGCAACCCTTTTTTTTTTCTTTTTTTTTCTAAGAGTCGAAGCAGACACTCAAAGACGTGTGAATCTAGATAGGCGAGAGACCAAATTTCATGGCCTATAGGTCTCTCAGCTGAAAATCAAAACCACTAATGTTTGTTCATTTTCTCAAATCCTTTCTTAAGCGCTTTCCGCGGTTTTCTCAACACCAAAGTGGCAACTTCTAGATCTGATCTTGATCGACCATTTCCATTTGATCTAGCCCTTTTCACTGGATCTCGTCATGAAAGATTAAGTGTGTCGGTTTCAGGACCGGGGACATTCTTTTGAAAATTTAACCCACAGATAAGGGCACCATCGTCCATCGGTCCACTACTGATGAGCAGTTCATTCGTAAAATTACCACCGAAATCTTTAATACAGTTCTAATATTATGTTGAGAATTCCCTTAGTGGAATATTACCGCCACCCTCTCGTTTGATAATGACACTCCTCGACTTAACTTTTGGTGGGAATGAATACCAGCGGAGGGACATGTACACATGGACCGTGAATGAACGGGGAAGTGAGTTTTATGCAGCTGCAGAGGTATCAAAGTTCGGAGCAAAGATATAGAAAAACAAGGAACTTTTAGTGGGGAAAAAAGGAAGCATAAACATCTATGAAAAGCTTCTTCTTCTTTTTTTTTTATAGATCTAGGCCGTTCATGTTAGGGATGGCACCGCTTATGTATGTAACAGAGTGTCAGTGGTGCTTTAGATGAGATGATCTGACGCGCTATGAGCTGATGTGGACCACATCATTGTTAGTGGAGCTTAAGCTAAGATGAGATGAGATGAAATGATCTCTTTAGCACGTTTGCAGCTTGTCTAGTGACTGTTCAAGTAGCGAGATTCTGTTTCTAAAATATCATTGCTGTTTTGTTCTATAAGCTTAGAGATAAGAATGTGGCTAACTTGTAAAAACACATTTCATCTGTCAATGCGTAGATAAAGTTGAAGGGAGTTCCATGGGTTCTTGCCAGTAAGTGTTTACAGACGGTTCATTTATGCCACGAAGAAGCAAAGATTCACTGAGTTCTTCATAATTAATTGGTTGTGGCTTCTCCATTGTTGTATTGCTTTGAATGGTCAAGTGAATAAAATTGCTCCAATAGACTGACGAAATTGATGGCCTTTTTCTTTCATTTGAATGGAACTGTCGCTCTTATGAAGTCATTATTCTACCATGATTCAAGCAACCTTTGATCGGTGTACATTTTGCTCCATTGGATTTTGATGGTACTGTGAAATTTGTCATTTTTCTTAAGCTTGTTTGATCCAGCTTACAATCCAGCTTTAAGTTTGGAAAGGATCTCGTTAACTGCAAGAGTGGCAAAGTTTTGTTCTTTTGTAAATTGGTAATTCCTTAAAGGGCGGTCTGTGCAAAAAGCTCCTGTATATGTAGGATTCAGGGAAGGGAAGTCTATAGCATGTAGTTTTACTTTATATTTTTACTTGCAAGAGGCTATTTTCATGACTTGAACCCAGATTAGACGATGACAACTGTATTGTTGTACCAAAGTTCCCCTTCAATTTCGTTATTCTTTGTGAGTGTAGGAGGCAATTGAATATCTATAAAGTAATTGGTAGGATTATCTTTTTCAAAAATATTTCTCTACAATTTGGCTACCATCAAGTGTTTTGAATTCTAGGTTTTTTATGTGTTTAACATACTACGTAATTCTTTCTTTTACTGATAATAATACTGCTTGCAAATATCAGACAATCACCCTCTTCACTTGCGGTACAATCTCTCGCTTCTTCCCAAAAATCTTTTTTAACAGCTAATATTCTGTAAATTTTCTAAAATTACCAATCTAACTTTTAGTAACATTAAAATATTGTCTGGCGGGCCAGAAATCTTGATTTCGTAATATGCTAAAATGACATGTCTGTTTCTGTAATTTAGTCTCTCTTCACGGATTTGTTCTACCCCGTCCAAGTTAGGGCTTCCCTCTAGTAGGGTTTCTCCCCTTATAAACGAAAAGGGTTTAAGGAAGAGACAATAGGAGGCGAAGGTCTGTCTTCCACCTCGCCGGCCATTTTCAGAGTTTTCCGGCCACTTGGAGGTAATATTTCCGTTCTACCCATCTCTCCTTTAAACTCATTCATTCTGCATCGCTTCACATTTTCGCTGTAAAAGGGACTAGATTTATGAGATGATTAATCCATTGAAAATAAGGAGAAAAGGTGACCCATTTAGTACCCAGATGGGCTTTAAGGTAAATACTGCAATTTGGATATAAATCGATCCTTCTTAAATGGAAAGTTTGCACATAAATGCAACTAAGCGGGTTAGGATTTACAATTTTCTGAGTTAGTACCTGTACTGCAACTTGGAAGGAGATTGATCTGGAGAAGAGGAATCGGTTCGTGTTTTGTGTTTATTTGATTGGTGAATACTCTTATTAGTTCGTCAGCATGTAAGCTATGGCATTCATGTTCATGGATACTTATATTGATTTGATAGCTGAAGTCATGTTAGTAGCAGTGAAGTAGATTGTATATACAGATTAGTTTCATTTTGGTCTCCTGTTTACACAAGTTTTCAGGATGCACATAAGGTAAATGGGTTAGGTGAAATTTTATTTATGGGTCTTAAATGCGGACCCAGATTTGTAATGATGTTTTTAAAACTAATTGCTTTTGGTGGCTGATGGACTAAATGAAACTGATTGTTCAAAAAGCATTGTATAGTTCCTTGGTCAAAGGGCACTTCTTAGGAGGCATGTTTTATCTATAACAGGGAGTGGGTGATGGAAAGAAATATGTTTGTGAGGTTAGATTGAACTGCAGATCAACTTATAGTTAAGATTATCAAGGGTCATGATGTTGATGCAGTGATCTGTAATTGGGCTTCGGGCAAGAATAAGGAACAACCATTGAGCCAAACCATTGTTTTGCTTTCTATAGTCCTGGGTTTGCTAGTCTTGCGGGAGCACTCAACATTATCGATTCTAATATATTAAAGCTGGTAAATGGAGGACTTATGACTTGAGTATGTAGGGAAAATCACCATGAGAATGATCAAGAACATGAATTTGATAGTGAACATGTAGAGGATAATATTCTCTATGAAGAGCCATCGGTTAATTGACTGGAAAAAGTGTGGACTTAAAATCCATTAATTTTCCCTCCTACCTCGCCTGATTTCTTTTTTAATTTTAGACCTTAAACAGTTCTGAAAGATTAGCCTGCCATGTGAAATAGTCCGAGTTCCTGTTCAGATAGCTTATCTAGCAAATTGTGAACTATTCTAGTTATGCATTTCAGACTTTGAAGGATAACAATTACTTTTGAATGATCTATGGTTTGTATTTGAGCAGGATTTATTAACAATGACGATGTAATCAAAAGCCAAAATTTAAAACAAGGGGAAAAATCCATCAGTGTGTTATGGGTTACAAGAAGCTGTCTTTCATGTATGAGTGACAATTTCTTTACCGGTATTTGACTCTTACTATCATTGTTTTGTTCAGGTAATTCATGGTTAAGCATAACAATGTTGTGCCTAATGGGCACTTCAAAAAGCACTGGCAAAACTATGTGAAGACGTAGTTTAACCAACCAGCTCGCAAGACCAGAAGGCGCATTGGTAAGCTGCCAGTTTGATGATTTTGACAATTTCTGATTACGTTCATCAAACACATGTTTCAAGTCTTATAGATTAGTCCTGCTTGTCTTAGTTGTTTCTTGCTATCATATCTAGTTTTGATGTGGTTGTTAAATAATAAAATCTGTAGCTAGGCAAAAGAAAGCGGTGAAGATTTTCCCACGACCTACAGCTGGACCTCTTCGTCCAATTGTTCATGGTCAAACTCTGAAGTACAATATGAAAGTGAGAGCTGGTAGGGGGTTTTCTCTCGAGGAACTGAAGGTGAGAAGCAGTTAACTAGTCTCTTTTCTGATTCAGTGTTTGCATGTATTACCATCTGAAATGTTTGAATTGCAGTATGTCATTATATAGCTATTTGTTGCAGTTGAATAAAAAAGGCTATTATTTGCAGTTGCGTCAAAGACCGTCTCACTCATCACATTTCTTACCCCTTATCCTTTCTCAAAGAAAGCTGCACTAAAAAATATACTTGTGGTGGAACATAGTTGGAGGGAATTTGTTTGTCTGTTCAGTAAAACTTGTACCTCTAATTGTCTCTGTCTTCCAGTGGTGGTTTTGGTTTTGGGAGTTCTCTCTCTCTTCCTTACCCCTCACCCTCCCTCTCCCTCACCCTGTCTGTGTGTGTGTGCGCATGCCTGGATGTATATGTCTCCTCCCCCTCTCGTTCACCTTTTGGTTTGGTTCAGAGCCTATTACTTTATTTTGGCTCTTGGACTGAGGGGATATCATGAGTTGCTGGTGATGCTCCTAGTTCTGAACGAAATACTTTTATTGATTCTGCACTGTGATTCTTAGACTGGATGTTATGTACCTATCAGGCAGCAGGAATTCCTAAGAAGCTTGCCCCAACAATTGGTATTTCAGTAGATCATCGCCGCAAGAACCGTTCCTTGGAGGGCCTCCAAGCGAATGTTCAGAGGCTGAAGACCTACAAGGCTAAGTTAGTTGTCTTCCCCAGACGCACCCGCAAATTCAAGGTAAACTTGTTTCTTACGTAGTTAAGAAGTTTTATGTTGTCAGTACCCTCTGTTATAGGAACTCTGTTGCTTATGCTCTTCTTGCTGCAGGCTGGTGATTCAAGTCCCGAAGAGCTTGCAACTGCTACTCAAGTTCAAGGTTCTTACATGCCGATTACTCGTGAGGCACCATCGGTTGAGCTTGTGAAGGTTACAGATGAGATGAGATCATTCAAGGCCTATAACAAGCTCCGTCTTGAGCGGATGAATAAGAAATACATGGGTGCCAGGATGAAAAAGGCTGCTGAGGCTGAAAAGGAAGATAAGAAGTAGGGTGATATTCAAATCTTAGGATATCGATACGAGTAGCTTGGTCTTGTGACTTCTCTTGCCACGGAGTCTGGGTCTGAGTCTAGCTGAGTTTTTTTGTCGAACAACTGCAAACTTAAGGCGATTTAAATTTATGAATTTCAGATTTATTCACAGAGATCTCCGTTCAATTGATCTTGGTGGAGACACTGTCCGATGGCTTTAGTTTTACGTTAGTCATCGATCCTACTGCATGAATGCAGGGACTCACAGTGGTTAGCATCCTTAGTTACTGAACACGAACCAGACAATCTTGTTAGCTTTGCCTGAAGCAGATTGGTTCGGAAATAGACTATAGAAAGCCCTTTCATGGAGGATGTACATCCACTTTCAGATCCCTGGCATCCATCTTAATGAGTTTTGCGTACTGTATGGACGCTGGAAAACCCAGTGTACTTCTGTGGATGGAAATACGTTTTTTTCAACAGAACAATTCAATTGTCATAGTTTTCAAGCATGGGCGATCCAACCAGGTTTTAATTGTTCTTGCTCCATCTTATGTTAAATTTAAGAGAGAGAGAGAGAGAGAGAGAGAGAGAGAGAGAGAGAGAGTGACACTACAATTCTCGGACAACTCTTAGAATGAGAGGAAGTTTAGGGATATTAGAGTTCTAGGTCGACCAAAAGTCCTATGATCTAAAATTTATAAAATGACAGAAATTCCAGAGATATTAGAGGTTGAAGATGGTGAGAAGTCTTGAATCAAAGTGTTCTTGAACAGCTGAAATTCTAGAGATGTTGGCGTTATTGGATGATTAAACTCTTAAAAAATAGGAGCCCTTGAGCAGCTGGAATTTTGGAGTCTTTAGAGTCCTCAGATGATTAAAAATCTTAAGACCTGCCATTCTTTGAATGACTGAAATTCTGAAGGCTTTAGGGTCTTGACTAACTGCACGTTTTGAGTTCTAAGAGACCTAATGTAACAGCCAGAAGGCCCACTCAGTAAAGATACTGTCCGCTTTGGCATAGAGTGCCGCACGAATTTAAAACGTGTCCTTATTGGAAGAGTCTACTGTGACTCTTATCAACAGCCCATTTTCCCCTTTCCAAGCGATGTGGGACTAACTCTTAGTCTCTCCTCGCCTTCATGCCCTCAACCTATCTTGGGTCTGACCTCAGACTATCTTGGAGCCTCCCCCTTAAGCCATCTTGGGCCACCCTCAAGCCCTCTTGGTAGACGGCAACCGGTTCACCTCTCCCCCTTAGGGGACACGCATCTGCGCATGCGGTTAGCCACCCACCATCACAAGGGAACTAGCTCTAATACCACTATAACAACCTGAGGGCCCACACCCTACAACGATATTGTCCACTTTGGAGACTGGGCCCATATCACTCAGCCCCCGCACGGTTTTGTTCTTCTCCCGTGGGGGAAAAGGCCTCATTATGGGTATTAGAATGACGCAACGGATATAATATTGTCCTCTCTGGGTCCCCTCAACCTATCTTAGGTTCCTCAAACTATCTTGGGGCATCCCCCTCAAGCTATCTTGGCAACCCTCAAGGCATCTTGGTCACCCTCAAGGATTTGTTTATGGTCCCAGGACGCGTTGTTTCATGTATCAGAGTAACACAATAGAGACAATATTGTCCTCTTTGGGTCCCTCAGACTATCTTGGAGCATCCCCTCAAGCCATCTTGGCAGACGGCAACGGGTTCACCTCTCCCCCTTAGGGGACACGCGTCCGCTTGTGCGGTTAGCTACCCACCATCACGAGGGAATTGGCTCTGATACCATTGTAACAGCCCCTCTTGGCAACCCTCAAGGCATCTTGGTCGCCCTCAAGGTTTTGTTTCCTTCCCATAACGGGTCAGAATGCGTCCTCATTGGAAGAGTCTACCGCGAATCTTATCAACAGCCCAGTTTTCCCTTCCCAGGCGATGCGGAACTAACTCTCAGTCCCTCCCCACCTTCATCCCCTCAACCTATCTTGGGCCTGACCTCAGACTATCTTAGGCTTCTCCCTCAAGCCATCTTGGCTCACCCTCAAGGCATCTTGGTAGACGCAACTCTCAAGGCATCTTGGTCACCCTCAAGGTTTTGTTTCCTTCCCTTACGGGTCGGAACGTGTCCTTCATGTGTATCAGAGTACCAAAACAAAAGATATTGTCCTCTTTGGGTCCCCTCAGCACTATATTAGGTCCCTCAGGCTATCTTGAGGCCTCCCCCTCAAGCTATCTTGGCAACCCTCAAGGCATCTTGGTCGCCCTCAAGGTTTTGTTCCCTACGGAGAACTTCTCCTCATGAGGCCTTGTTCCAGGTATAAGAGTGACGCAGCGGATACAATATTGTCCTTTTTGGGTCCGTCAGCCTATCTTGAGTCCCTCAGACTATCTTAGGGCCCACCTTCAAGGCATCTTAATACATAAAACAATGCGTTTGTCAACCCGTTGCTGTCTGCCAAGATGCCTTGACTGTGGCCCAAGATGGCTTGAGGGGGAGGCCCCAAGATAGTCTGAGATCAGGCCCAAGATAGGTTGAGGGGATGAAGGCAGGGAAAGACTGAGAGTTAGTTCCACATCACCTGGGAAGGGAAAACTAGGCTGTTAATAAGAGTCGCGGTAGACTCTTCCAGTAAGAACGTATTTTAAATCCGTGCAGCACTCTGTGCCAAAGCGGACAGTATCTTTAGTAGGTGGGCTTTCGGGTTGTTACATCCAAGTCAAATAAAAACTAATGTGATTTTAGAGTCTTAAGACAACTAAAAATCTGATGACCTAAGATTCCTTGACAATAGGATTCGAGCTAAATGGGTCTCGTAGCTCACAGCCTAAATCAAGAATTCTAACCGAAGAGGCCTAATAGCTCGAAAAGTCCTACAGATAGGTTACATTGGTAGGAAAGCCTTACACCTGAAGAGTCCCAGAAATTAAGGACTCTAAAGTTTCCCTAATACTTTAGAAGATACATTTACATTAGTTGTTGATTAGTTCTTGTCATAAAATTGAGTTAACAATCTAATCATATTGTAAAACCAATCTGAATTAGCATTTGAAGACAATTGAAGCCACAAATAATTGGTTATACTCAATCAATCTCTAATTAAGGGTGATTTCTTTGCATGTTTATGTGTCATGTAATCAAAAAGTCATAGGCTATGTATATGTATTCAGTCTTCAAATAAATGTAACTGATGGCCGCTGATAACTGCAATGTAAATCCAACACTTAATGCCATGGGAGAAATGTATCTTATAGAAATTCAAAAACCTTTTTTTGGAGAAAAGTCTGCCCTCTTCGTTTTTCTTTGTGTTATCATATGCACCAACGCCAAATACGGAGCAAATAATGTCACTGAACACGGGAATCATCGCAACAGCTGATTTCTAATGTAAAGTCCGGTATGGAGGGAGAAGGAAAGCCTTCTTCTTAATCTTGATAGCTTAAAAACAATAGGGCATGCTATTCCAAAGTGAGACAAATTGAAAGAGGAATCAGACTAGCTCTCAGTTATTGAGAAGCCTTGGTCCTTCGATCCACTATCAAATTTCCATCCATCTACACTACCCATATTGAGCAACTGTGAGTAACAATCATCTTTCTGTTTCACTATTGGCTACTAAAATTCATTGGATCTGTGAGCAGCTAGTAGGTAGAGACATGCTTCAGTGAATGTCATGAAACAGGGAGAGAATATGAAAATTCTGGATATCTAATTGGAATTTTGGCCAACAGTGATCCATGGAGGACTAGATGATGTTCTATCAGAGATAGAACTTAGCATTTCATTCAAGGCCCTCCTCATTGTACTGTATTAAAGCGAGAGCCTAAGGACTAAATGGATAGCTTAAAATATGCATCCTTGGATGATCTCAACTGTTGGATCAAAACCTTACAATTTAATCAATGACTTTTGAGTTTTGACTACATAATCTACAAGACGGACCCCCTGAATGGATGATCCAGATCAATACAAGGGATAGGGTGACTCCACATTTGGAGGAAATATTCGTCACTAAAATCAAAGAGTCCGGAATGTTAAGGTAATTATGTTTTACTTCCCCTTCAAAAGATACTCATTTGCAGTTCTTCTAGTTTGCCGTTTCTAGTGAGCTACAACACGGTTGCATGTTCTAAAAACTATTATTGTTCTGATGGAGGGCTGCCATGAAGATCGACGGACGAAAATCCTCTAACAAGATGGTTAGGCACCCCAAAGGATGTAGTTTTTGGGGGCCACCTCATGATAAGCCGCGCAATATAGTTTTGTTGTTTCAAGCATATGCACCATTCTGCAGAATTAGACACTGTAACAACGTGGTAGTACATTTTCGTTGAAGCAATACACAGAGAAACTGCCACTGCCAATTTAGCCATTTTCTCGCTTGGCTCGACCCAAATGCCTGGTCTCATCTGATTATCAGGCCTGATCTGATAAGGTAATGTGGTTCATATGATATTGGTGGATCTGATTTAGTGCAAAACGTAATTAAAAGGATCTTGATAAGTGTAACTTTTGCGGTGTGATCGAATGGTTGGGATCTTTTGTTCAACATCCAATCACCTTGTGGTTACTGCCTGGTAATTGCGACTGTTAAGTCTGATGGATACCATGCGATGATATATGATTGAAATGAACAAAAAGTTCAAGTATTTACAGTCACTCAATTAGCAAGACCTGCTGCCATTGATTGTCCTGTAGATTCCTTGTAACCAAAGCAGGTTTAGTGGAACCTGGAAAAACACTGAAAAAATATGCACCAGCAGGAAATCGAACCTGGGTCTATATGCACTGTGGCAGGGTATTACTCTACAACTAGGCCATTTGTGCCCTAGAATGCTTCTCCAAATGTTGCACCAAGTGGAAGTCCTCTATTGAACCAAACACCGTAAGGCACGAAAAAAAAGCCTGCACCAGCCGGGAATCGAACCCGGGTCTGTACCGTGGCAGGGTACTATTCTACCACTAGACCACTGGTGCTGTTATGAAATGGAAATCAATTTTAATAAAGTAATTAGATTTGGTAGATGAGTTAACAAAAGAGCAAGATTCTTTAGATTTTCATCTGGCAATTGATCAAGAAACATATAGTGATTGGGAAGTGCTAATAAACCCATAAAATCCCTGCTGCATTCAATCACTCCATTGCCACTTATCACAGATTTTAACACTAAGTTAAACACTATCATGTACATCAAAGCTCCCCCAATGTGGAGAACTGACTAACAGACCTAATTAAATAATACAACCACGCGAAAATAGAATTTTATCAGCTTACATCTCGTTAAAGGGTGAAAATAGATTGATTACCGCTATGCAAACAATTTTTCAATCTCATAAATAACATGTATTAGTCTCGCAGGACAGGGGGCTCCCTTCTGCCTAAACATTCTGAGACTACTTTTTAAAGAACGCGATTGTCTTCTTCCTTTACAACGCAAATCATTCACTCCTAAATCTAATGCCAGGCCAAAGGAGAAAATGGTGATTCATACCTCTGACCAGTAAGTTCAGAGCAATGGCACGTATACCGAAATGAACTGCGTTGCTGCGCACACATCTCATGGCATGCTTACGACTAAGGATCGTGGGTTGATGATGGCCTCAAAAGTCCCAAAAACAACGCCGAAGGGCATGCCGATTGCGGCGTCTTGTGCAAATATTGATGCAAGAAGACCAGTCCTTGATTTTCGCTGTCTTTTGCTCCTCCTTATGGACTCGGTCCTGTTACTCGCCATTTTCCTCGTGCTTTCTCAACGCAATTCTTTGCATCTTCCCAACGATCCTACTCTCTCTCTCTCTCTCATGCACCTCCATGCAATGTTGTCACGTCCCCAGTCATTGCATAACAATTAATAATTTTATTCTAAATAGTCTCTAATTCTAGTGATTTAGAATGTCTTCTATCTGTGCTTGTGTTCACAAAATTGATAGGTAAGGAATAGGTATTAACCTTGCTTCAGTAGTCTAAGCACTTTTGGGGCCCCATGTATCATGTTTGAATGACCCAATCCATTAACCAGATCAGGACAAGCCTGTCCCAAAGAAGCTGACCTTCTCTCGAAGGAATGCAGGTGGACCCCTCATCCAGGAGGCCTTACTTAGGGAATTTTAGAAAAATGTAGGCCATTGATTTTTGTTGGTGGAATATCTATTTGACATTGCATAGGGACAAAACGTGGTCTGAACCTTAAAAAGGACAAAATTTTCATGCAACAGCCAGGAATCCAACCCGGGTCTGTACCGCGGCAGGATTCTATACTACCACTAGGTCACTGGTGCCATTAATGCCTACATTTGAGCCATATTTTTAACAATTATTTGGTACCTAGCGCCCATCACTTTTTTCAACAAGTCTTGTTTTCTCTTGCTATTAGAAGCTCGCCGTGAAAAAGGACCAGACCAGAAAGGAGATAAGTTGAATCGTGGACCAGCTGCATTATGCAACTTAACTGCTCAACTCCATCCCATGACTAGAACAACCACAACCACCACCTTATGCTGCTGCATCGACGGCTTTGAGATCGATATCCAAAAGCATCTTTATTGTATCCTATCCAACTTTAAGGCGAAGGCCCACCCGGTACTGATTGGTAAAGATTTTTTGTATTCCTCGTCTTAAGATAGTGAGAATCTGGATGAACCGAATGGATCACTCCAAAACTGGAAAGCAGGGATCAGCACGACCACTCCAAAATTGGGAAAACAGAGATCACCACGCCCCGTTTCTATTTTCCCGGGAATATTATGCGCCTCCATTATATGGGAACTCCAAAAATGATACCAGCCATTCTCAATATTGGAGCGCATATCTAAATTGGGACTGCATGGCAGTAGAACCAATCTCTAGATGCTTCACCCTTATGTAAAAACCTAATCATCTTCGTTCAGCTATCTCTATTGTGGGCAAAAGCATGGTTCTAGGAAATGTGAAGTATCACACCGGATAATCTCACCCACTTCACCTGGAAAGTGTGCGGAATGAATGGTTCTAGTTAATATAACCAGAAAGACATGGCTGTCCTCTTCCCTCTGATTCGTTGGTGCTTCATATCGTTAAGTTAGGTGTTTCTGCGGTATCCACGGGCGGAACTGACTGAAACGGTTGACCACAGTATCATTTTTCAATTTATAAGAGAAACAAAAGGAAACCCCGGCCGATCCATAGTCTTAAATTAACACATCGAAATAATTCTGAACGAACCAAAACTGCTGGAGAATCAGCATGACACAATGTTCTGCTATATTTCATTACTGATCAATCTTAAGCTATTTGTAGTTAACAAATAAAACATCATAAAACTAACTCACATTGGCTCTCTTTGGCGAATATAGAAAATCTATTGTTGAAGCACTGATCCACGAACTGTTGCTTACTGAGCGACTTCAATTTCGTGGGCTACCAAAGGCCTAATGAACTCTTCTTCCTCCTTGGGGGTGTGAATGGTAACAAGATCAGGCAATGGAGTTGTTGGTCCCTGCTTGCCTTTAGGGTCCCAATCCAACATGATCTTCACTTTGATCCCAAGAACTCCCTGTAATAATGGGTTAATTCAGTTAAAAAGCTTGAAACATTTCCAGCAGTCAACGCAATCAAATATATCAGTGTCCTGATTATATTTCTCTACTGTCAAGAGCCTAAGCTGAAACTAAAATGAACGTAAGCCCCAATACTAGTTGCAAAGAAGTGACCATCGTTGATAGCTATTGCGAGTTTTCCTGACATGCATGATATGAAACATCCAATTTAGTAAGCAGCAAAGTTAAGGAAACATCCTTGAGTTTCTAGATTTCCAGCCAACTGCACAGACCAGAACACGCTTTTGATTTTTCCATGACTAATGAGCTCTTTTTTTGTCTTTCTTAGTAATCATCGTTATTCATCATCTAAGGGGTTCATTGTACTGTTGTACATACACATGATGTCCCTCTTTGATTATCATCCTGGCTGATCAGTTGCGGCGAGATCACCAAAATAAACATTTATATTAGTTTGATAAATTAAAAGACTTTGCTTTTGCAATATCCACAGAAAGAGATTAGATCATTTTGCTAAACTATCAAAGACAACCCTATAAAATGATTGTACTGCATCTCAAAATGAAGAATATCAAATGCTACTAGCCTCAACATAAAACCATACAGATATATCAACATTGATACATAAGAATACAAATTTTGTTGTTGCAAATAAGGTAATCAAAAGTTCCTAGTTGATAGTAGCCAGCCATGTAATCAGACTTAAGATCTTTCAGTGTTTTGAAAGCCACGTGTCTAAACATTTAGAATACTGTATTTATTGCAATAGTTAATATGAAGTACTACATCATAAAAAATAGAGAGAAGCAGATTATCGCCTGCAGTTCAGCAAATCGATGAAACTTATATATAAAAACCAATTGAGAAGCACATTATTATAATAAAGCTCATAAGTATTCCGTGGTTCAGCTTTAAAAGAACAATGGAAAACAAAATATATGGACGAATTAAGCATCATGGTAAAGTTTCTAACCTGTCTCAGCAAAACATGTCTTACTGCCGAATCTATGTATTCCTTAACTGGCTGACCAGAAGAAATCATGTATCCATCCTTGAATTTCATTGATTTAGCACGCTGAGCCCTGAGCTTCCCACTGACAATAACCTGCAAGGTAATAGTTTGCTTGTAAAAAAGAGCTAAGCTTAAAAGTTCTTAAAAGAATTTGATGTGAATGAACTTACCTCGCAACCTTTGGCACCGCTCTCCATGATGAAACGCAAGACACCATAACAAGCCCTGAAGTAATATAAATTGGAAGTCACCTCGAAGTTTTGAATACCCATATTGAGATTTTTTCTTACTATCAAAAGCTAATAGTTTTATCCAATATCTTCAAAATTTCGACATCTTATAATATCTTGACAATATGTGACATGATAATTATCACGAGATTTCATCATTTAATTCCTTTTTCTATATTTTGCATAAATAATGCACCAATGTAAATCTGAAAATGACGTGAGAAGGGTTTTTTTTTTCTTTTTTTTTTTCCCCCTCTTTTTGAAAGTTAGACACACCCACACACATACAGCCACTAAAATGGCTCGAGAAGTTCCTGATAAAGATACACTTAATTGAACATAGGTAGTGCCAGAAAGGATGTAAAATGCCAGAACTTCTAAAATAAACTACTGCAGAGGTTATGTTAAGTGATGCAGAACTCCATAACCAGGGATGCAAAAGAACAGTATTTGTTGGCAATCCGTTATCTGCACAATGTTATGTTCAAATATGCTGCTTTATATTATAATTGTATGAAAAGCAAGATGCAATATGAGATGAAATCAGTGGGCAAGCAGTACTCCAAACCATTCACCCGTGGATCCATCTCTACGGTTGTCTGACCACTGATGACAGAACAGCTTTCTTTTATGCACCATAGCTCAAGGACGCACCATCAGAAGTGGAGAGGCCATGTTACAAGTGCAATCAGGAAATGGAATGCACCCAGAAATTTATATATATAAATTGACATTATTATATTGCATATTCAATCTAAATGATGCAGGTAGGTGATACGTTCTCTCGTTTGTGCTTTAAATATTATTATCTTCTTTGGCAATACAAGATGAAATGTGAGCTGAAACCAGTACAGAAATGGCAGTTACAGCCATTTCCTTTGCCGATACACAAACTGTGCTTGAACAGCTTATCCTTTATGCACCTAGCAAAAAGGACTAACTAACACAATTAGAGAGTCCCTGATACAAGTGCAAGGTAGACATGCATGGAATACAAGCAGGAAATATTTTGACATCTCAAACAAATGGTTAGTAAATATCTTCTCCTTGTTAGTAATTATAACTTATGGATTGATATCAAAATGTGAGCTGAAGGAGTACAGAAATGGAATCTAAAGTTCAAAACCATTCTCTCTGCAGTTACTATAACTCTGCTAGATCAGCTATCCCTTATGCACCCTAGCTTGAGTTAGATAGTCCCTAATACAAGTGCAAGAAATACAAGTCCGATCATATCCACATGCTCAAACAAAATGAATCATGTAATTATCTAAGCATGCTTTGAAAGAGAAACTGACTTGTGATGGTGCATCATTCTTACTTCTCGTATCTTAAAGATCGTTGTGCATGTCATAAACATAATTTACATAACTCTTCTAGCAAAAATAAGTGTATGAGAAGGTAAATTTTAGATGAAAATGTGAGCTGAATGCAGTATGGAAATGGAATCTAGAACCATTCCCCTCTGCGGTTACTTGAAATCCTCTAGGACAGCTTATCCTTTATGCATCCTAGCTCAAAGGACTGACCACCAGAACTAGAGAGTCCCTGATACGAGTGCAAGGTAAAGATGTGTAAAATACAAGCGTGCAAGCATATCTAGATGCCCAAATTCAACTAGTTAAGCATGACTCAGAAATACCAAACTGACATAGAATGGTGTACCTTCTTGTACTTGAAATTAAGTACAAGTGCACAAATAATTGAAGTTTGGCATGTAAATGACGTCCAGCATAACAGTACTATGCAGCAGAAGATGAACATGTCAGTGATGTCTTTTATAAGAAGAAATGCAAACAAGAGGCTACTATTCAAACATGATTGACAATCAGCACAAACCAGTGGAAATACATGATGCATGTTAATGATGTCTTCTTTCAGGTATCGAAATGGTAAATGGCAGTATCCAAACTTTCCATTTCTTCTAACCCACTGGTAAATGAAAATCATAAACAAGACGTAGAATTGGTCTTTCTCCCAGAAAACTAAAGCCCTTGCTGTTAGTAGTAATTAAAGCATGAGATTCCAGTTCTCAATGCAATAAAACTCAGTAAACGTGGAACACTTACCAAACAGATCCTCAAACACCCAGTTACTATTTAATATCATATCAAGACTACATAGTCTGTTATCTCTTTAACATGAGACAGTTGCCTCCATCCCTCCAAACATAACAAGGTAAAGAGACAACCATTTATGCAAACACTCTTTATCTGCTATGCAACGTACAATGGCAATACAAATAAGGGAAGATGAAAAAACACGCAGACACAAAATACAGAACCACTATAATAAATTCACACAATAATACTTAACAAAGACGAAAGTGCCGATCTTTTGAGGAACAAGGAAAGTCGCTAATTTTTGCCTACGTCTTCATCAACACAACAAAGTTGTAGCACTATGTGGACAGCAAGCACAAGGTAGCGTCTCACAAAACCCAACCAACTTAGAATAACACAACAATGAGCTCCAGAAATACACAAATAACACCATACTCTGCAGTTACAAACCAGAAATAGAGCAAATAAAATGAGAGAGAGAGAGAGAGAGAGAGAGAGAGAGAGAGAGAGAGAGAGAGAGAGAGAGAGAGAGAGAGAGAGAGAGAGAGAGAGAGAGAGAGAGAGATTTAATACCTCCGAACGGCAAGACCACCCAGTAGCTTGTACCGGAGGGACTCCGCCTGAGCAATGGCACAAAGCCCTCTGTTATTAACCTTTTCCGCATACAGTTCCACGCTATTCTCCGGAAAGTTAAATCTCTTCTGTACAACAGAAGTCAATTCCCTGATTCTCCTCCCCTTCTCACCTACCAATTAAATCCTCTCACTTACTTCCTCTTATTCCATTCAGTCCAAAACCAAAACTGCTAAAAAAATTATTTTTCCTGCCTCCAATCATACAGAAACAACAAAGAAGATCCAGATCTATCCTAAGAAAACCTTACCGAGAACATTCTGAGTTCTGGTAGCTCGGATGATAATCTCAGTTCGCATCGGCGTGACTCGAACCTCAACACCGGAGTATCCATCTTCTGCAAGCTCTCTCGTGAGGACTTCATTGAGTTCGGCGAAGAAAACACCGTCTGCGACGAACTGGAAGCAGAGAAAACACCAAAAAAATCAACAAATCGATCTACTCGATGAACTTAAGTAGGATGATTAAAATATCAGTCTTAAGTGTGCTTGTAGTAGAACTTAGGGTTTTGAGCGGGGAGATTAGGGTTTACGTACCTTTCGTTTCTTGCTCATCTGAGTCGCCATGGTTCGATGAAGTTAAGCGCTCCAAAACGCTACAAACCAGCGAGAGGAGGAGAATAACGCAAGAGGATACAGACGCTAGGAGAGAAATATATTTATAGTGGAACTAAATGGGTCTCGCGAGAGTACTAGAAACACAGTGAGGCCAACATTTGACTGATCAGAACCGTCCAAATATTTTGCTTTTCGTAGATGGACATTTACCAAAACTCTGATGACTGGATCATGCTAACAATTTTGATCATTATAAACGACATTAAATGATTCAATGGATATATCACAGCTACAAGTATAATCTGTTGCACAAGTGTAGTATAGTGGAATTGGGATCCAATTCTAAGAAGATAAAGCTGTCATTCATAGTTAGAGCACTCGATCTCATATGCCCATCTGTTACAACCATCTACACTGCCTTAAATCCATTAATTTACAAAAGCAAGAGCACAAAGATCTGATAACTTCATACAATAGGGGCACTAAATCAAAACCATAAAATAAGGCCCATTCCAACCAATGTATACATGAGCTTCAATTCAAAGGCCCAAATTCATGGATATACTTTATTATATCCACAGTGGGACATGCCTATTTTTCCATCTGTAATATCCTTAATTTTTAAGATAAAAATAGGAAATTATTAAATAAATTAAAATAAAAATTTATGGATGAAATTATTTCCTGAAAACATAATTATTAGAAAGTGCTCGTCGATACGAATCCAACGCCACCAAGAACGCGAAAAACGGAGCTCAAACGCAGGGAGTTATGAGCCGTCAAAGTTGGAAGGGCAATTTGGTCATTTGGTAGAGACGTATTAGACGGGGGTCCAAATTGATACGGCACCCCGTCTTCCACACGTCTCTACCAAAGGCCGGAAAAATCGCCGGAGAGACGTGGAAAGAGGCGTGAATGGAAGAGGTTCTCTTCTCTGGGACTCTGAGCACATATCTACCCTCCCCAGTTGCCAAAACGCTCCACTTTGAGCGTTTTTCTCGAAATATTACGCAAAACCCTAGCCTCGTAAAAACTTGAATTTTCGGCGAGTGGAGCCCCGGCAACACGAGCAACTCGGCCAGGTGCAACGTAAGCCTCAAAACCTATGTTTTTCTGTATTTATTAATTAGAAAATTAATTAGAAAACGTTTAAAAATTTTGGAAAAAAATCGATTTTTAGGAACTTTGTGCACGCTACTGTTGGAGTGTGATTTCACGGATCAAACCTTGTCCGTTTGAAAATCGCACCGTCCAACTAGTGCACAAGAGACCCAAGAGCAAACCCTTTAAATTTGGGAGTGATCCAACGGTGGAATTGCTCGAGAAAACTCAAAAACCAAGACCTATGGAGGTTTTTAGGAACTTGGGAAAATCGTTTAAAAACCATGGTTTTTGAGAAAATTAGTGCAAAGGAGGGCATAAATGGATTCTAGAGAGAATTGAAGAAAATGGCGCAAAAATCACGCAAAACGGAGCTCAGCGTAGCTCCGCGAGGCGGCCGGAATCCGGTCCGTCTTCTCGGCGTCGTCAACGGCGTCGGCGCACCGCCCGCGGCCGACGCCAAGACGCACACCACGACGCGAGGGACGCACGTCACATGACGTCGTCGCCGCACGCGTCTTGTGCAGCAGCGGCCCCGCGCGCGTGCGGAACGCGCGTGGTTGGCTGCCCCAGCGGTGGGGCCGGGACGCGGCGCGTCCGTGCGGCGTCTGCGACGCCGTGCGTCTTCGTGCGCCGTATACGTCGGTATAAACCGGCGGAGAAGAGCGCGCCGGTTTAAACCACCTTATGGTGGTCCGTGAGGCAGCCCCATTTTAGCTTATTTTTCACTAAAACTTGATTTTTGGGAGCTAGAGAGGTCCAAATCACGATCAGGAAGAGGCGTTGTGACCGTATTGACGACGGACCTAGTTTTAACTTAAAAACTTAGAAATGACCACTTTTATTTAGAAAAATTTTAAAATAGTGATGTGACATGTACGGGTGCACTTGAATATACCAATTAAAGGGAGTTATTAGCAAGCTAGTGATCTCACACCGAGGTAGGTGACGACAACTAATGTTTTGACTTGATTTTAAACCATGTTTAAACATAGCATCATGTGTGATTGTGTTTTAAATTGCGATTTTTATTTACCATGGATTTCATGCGACATTGCGTACGCGATGGTTATTCCAAATTGAAATCTTTTCTTGAATAAACTTATTTCAAATGCTTTTTACAAGCATGATGTTAATTTGTTATGCTTACTTAGAGACTTATTTCTTATTATATATATAGAAAATGCATGGATTTACATGGAAATGAGAATAGAGGCTTATGAGCTGGTCCTTTGATAGGCTAACCCCAGGATGAGGGGCATGTCTTGGGGATTGCAAGTTGTAAGTGCTCTTGAGTTTTAGCATATACATATGATTTCCGTGTTTTATATTTGATGACGGGTGCTCTCGCCTGGGCGTCATGCCAGGGAAGGATAGGACCGGCCACCCACCTTCCGAGATTATGATGTGATGAGTTTGTGATATGATAGACACACACCGCCCAAGATGGCATTCGGTAGTGGTTTGGTAACATGGATAGTCCACACTACCGGTCTGAGCCTTTCCATGGGGACAGACGTTAAGTCTCCCGTTATGGTGTCGACGGGGAGCGGCGGTGGTTGATACCCATGGAGGGTTGCCACTGCAGCATGATGGCCCATATTCTTGTTATGTGTGCATGTATGATGAGCATTGTTATAGATGGTATGCCCGGTGTGACGACACTCAGAGGTTGACTATGTGTACTCCTGATCAGGGATGTTCGTGCGATGTGATGGGACCCATTACCTTAGGGTGCCCTTATTCTGGATGTATGCTCCATTTTATTGATTCATGTCATGTTTTAACTTCGTGAATTTCATGTTTTAGCATATGGAATAAATTGGCATTTATTTGAACATGGCATTATGATATCACTATTTCCATAAATGTTATACTTTTCATAAATGATGTTCATTATTTCTTTCATTTATTACATTAATTGTCTATGTACCTACACAAGCGATAGCTTGCTGAGGCATTGCTTTGTTTTGCAATGCCTTAGATCTCGAGCGCGACACCAGGAAAGGAAAAGCGGTTGATAAACCTTGAGAGCTGCTGAAGACTAGTTTCCCTATAGTTTTAGAAAGTAATGTGAGTCATTAGAGTGGATTATCATTTGAATTTTATTATGGACTGCATACTTTATATTTGGATGTGATTTAGATCTTTGGATATATATTGGACATTTATATGGGATGTTATGATGGATAGACCCTGGGCCATATTATTACTGTCTTTTGGATGTTTATTTGATTTAAAATAAAGGCGCCTATTTATTTGACGTTGATTTATACGCGGATCATTTATTTATGTTTAAATTACATGTACGCCATTTTGTGAAAGGAAAATTAACACCCGGAGTTTTTGAGATAGGTTTAGTAAAATGTTAAATAAATCTTTTCTCATGGGATCCCAAATGCTCTTATTTAAATTGTCAAAAAAAAAAAAAAAAAATTTCTTAAAAATCCGGGGTGTTACAAAGTTGGTATCAGAGCCCAGTCTAGTCCATCATAATCCTTGTGAATGTCCATTTATATGTGAATAACAGTCCATAATAGTTGTAGAGAGAGAAAAGATGAGAGAGGAACTTACACTTAGTGACATGTAAAATTTTAACAGATGGCTCCTCGGAGAAGGACAAGGTCTACCCCTGCTACACCCGTGGCTCCACCTGCTGAGTCCTCTGATCAAGGGGATCGAGATGCCGAGTTATTGAATCGGTTAATGTCAGGACTCGTACCACTTATACGGCGAGTGTTAGGGCAGTGACTGACGCGGCTAACCCAGCTCTATTCCACCACCTAAAGTGGCACCCATGGTTTCTTCGATTCGGTCCTCTCACAACCAGAGTACGGGAACCATCGATGGTAGAGCCACGGAGGGTGATGCTACGAGTGACTCTAAGAAGACTCGACAAATTATTGGAAAGGTTTCAAAGATGGTGAAACCCTTTTATGGCGATGGTAACAGGCTGTGAGCGATGGTTATTGAGGCGGAGAAGGACATTCGACGCTATGAAGATCTCTCACTTGAGATGATCAAGTTAGAGTAGCCTCCTACTGTGAAAGGTGAGGCCGTCGGTGGCAGACTTTCACACTCACCCGACCAGATCCGACCGAGACGATGACATGGGCAGCCTTTAAACAAAGCTTTTGACACTCGGTATTTTCCACCCCATGCATTGCGTCCATGAAGAAGGAGTTTGCCACCCTGGAGCAGAGAGATATGACGGTTCGGCCAGCACGAACCGATTTACACGACCGAGGAGATTTGCACCACGCACCGGCCTCGAGACACGAGAGGCAACTGACGGCATTTGTGGATGGGTCGACTCTCGGGCCGAGAGATCGCGTGATTTCTTCTCGACCCACTTCGTGCGAGATGCTGGCGATATGGCGTCCATGCATGAGAAGAACTCTCTCGGGAATAGAGGGAGTGCGTTCCAGCCCTTTAAGGGCAAGCGGCCATTTGGTGCTATGCGGACACACATGGGGCATCGGGTCATCCACCACAGCCAAATTTAAGAGAGACGGCCGAGAGGAAGAGATGTGATAGGTGCGAGGGTTGGCACCGGAGGCGAGGTGTAATAGATTCGACCGACCACGGCGGCGGAGGCAGCCCCAACCACAGAGACTTCCCTATACACCTTACTGGAGACAGCCATACGGGTGTTTCAACTCTGTGGAGACGTTGGCCATTTCAAGGGATCGCCCTAAGGGCGAGAGACATACGAGAGATGGGAGCAGCAGGCAACTAACGCACCACGTAGCCGGGGGGCCCATTTGCCATCTCATCGGGACGGAGCACGGAGCATCACACCGAGGTCGTAGAAGGTACTCTTCTAGTCTCAGATAGACATGCCAAAGTTCTTTTTGACACAGGGTCTACACACTCTTTTATATCATGTATTTTTTGCATCTTGTCCTGGATGTATGTACACAAACTAGCATTTGGATTAGATATTATGACACCGTGTGGAGAGACAAGAGAGACTAGAATATATTAGAGATATACTGCAGTAGATATCGGGGCGTGAGTATGGACACGGAGACTTCATCTTATTAGACATGGTAGACTATGATGTTATTCTTGGGATGGATTGGTTAGCCAACTATGGTGCTATGGTAGGCTAGAAAGAAGCGAGTCACTTTTCTTATACACAGGCAACCGAGAAATAGTGTTCCAGGGTAGGAAAGATCGGCGGTACATGCATCATTTACGCTATGAAGGCGGCACGATTTTATGCACGAGGGTGTAACGCATTCCTCGCATATGTGATTTGTTGAGGAAAAGGAGCAGCCCTGACTTGACGAGATTGATGTTGTCCGTGATTTTGCCGACGTATTTCACGAGGAATTACCGGGATTGCCGCCAAGTAGGAGATTGACTTCACCATTGACTGGTGCCGGGTACATCGCCTATCTCTAAGGCACCATATAGGATGGCTCCGCAGAGTTGAGAGAACTTCGGGTACAATTGCAAGAGTTATTGGATAAGGGCTTTATCGAGTGCCGAGTGGATCACCATGGGGAGCACCGGTCTGTTCGTGAAGAAAAAGGATGGATCACCGAGACTATGCATTGACTATCGGTTGTTGAATGGTGTTACTATAAAGAACCGATACCCTTTCACGCATAGATGATTTATTTGATCGCCTCCAATCGGCACAAGTGTTCTCCAAGATTGATTTGAGGTCGGGGGTATCATCGGTGAGGGTTAGAGAAGAGGATATCTCGAAGACCGCCTTTAGGAGTCGTTATGGTCATTATGAGTTCCTAGTGATGCCGTTTGGATTGACGAAACGCACCCGCGGTGTTCATGGATCTAATGAACCGTATTTTTCGAGCTTATTTGGATAAGTTCGTGATTGTATTTGTGGATGACATCTTGATTTATTCGCCTTTAGTCATGAGACACAGAGAGCATCTCCACGGTATTAGACACACTTCGTCGACATGGGTTGTATGCCAAGTTCGGTAAGTGTGATTTTGGCTAGACCAGAGTGCATTTTCTTAGGCCACGTCATATCTAAAGATGGAGTGGCCGTGGATTCAACAAAGGTAGAGCGGTACTACCGGGAGAGGCCCAAGACAGGATCGAGATACGCGATTTTCTCGGTTTGGCAGGGTATTATCGTCGATTTATAGAGGGATTCTCAAGATCGCATTACCATTGACCACCCTGACTAGGAAAGACACTCAATTTGTATGGACCGAGGCTTGCGAAGAGAGCTTCCAAGAGCTCAAGAGGAGACTTACTACCGCTCGGTATTGACCTTACCATCCGGGGCGGCGGTTTATGTAGTTTATTGTGACGCCTCGGCAAGGGATTAGGAGCTTGATGTTGATGCAACATGGGAAGGTAAATTGCCTATGTCCTGAGCCGAGTTTGAAGACACATGAGGTAAATTACCCAACACATGACCTGGAATTAGCAGCCGTGGTATTTGCGTTGAAGTCCTGGAGACATTATCTTTATGGTGAGAGATCTGAGGTATTCACTGATCATAAGAGCCTCAAGTACTTCTTTACTCAGAGTGAATTGAATATGAGGCAGCGCAGATGGATGGAATATCTCAAGGACTTCGACTTCACCATACAGTACCATCACAGGGAAGGCTAACGTCGTTGCGGATGCCACGAGTAGGAAGGCGGGTGTGATGATTGCCAATTTGACGACTCGGTCTAAGTTCTTTGACGGATCTTAGAGGCACGGGGGTAAAGACAAGGAAACACAGGATCCGACCGATAAGTAGAGGATTTTTTCGAGGGGCCGAGATGGAGGAGTTAGATTTAAGGGGAGGTTGGTAGTACCACAGATGACGAATTGAAGCGCGAGTTACTTCAAGAAGCACACCAATCCCCTTTATACAATTCATCCTCGGGGAGTACGAAGATGTATCGGGATCTCAAGAGGCATTTACCGGTGGAATGGTATGAAAAAGGATGTTGGAGTAGCACGATGTTTGACTGTGTCGGCCCGGGTATCGGGCCGGCGTCCATCGGGACTACTTCGGACCTTGGACCTTCCAGAGTGGAAGTGGGACCATATTACTGCCATGGACTTAGTTCTAGGTCTTCCGAGGACCGCTAGCGGCCACGACATGATATGGGTCGTTGTGGACGGAGTTGACCAAGTCCGCTTTCATTTCCTTCCCATCGGACAAAATCGGGCCGTGGATAGCTTAGCGAAATTATATATTAAGGAGATCGTCACCACATGGCGTTCCTTGACAATTATATCGGATCGAGATACGCGATTTACCTCAAAATGCGGAAGAGCGTGCAAGAGGCATTAGGTCGAGATCGAAATTTGAAGACAAGATTTCATCCTCGGACGAGACGGACGGAGCGAGAGGACCATCCGGACTATTGAGGATATGCTACGAGCTGTGTTATGGATTGGAAGGGTAATGGGAAGATCATTTACCTTTGGTGGAATTTGCTTATAATAGTCATCACGTTTAGTATTGGGATGGCTCCATATGAGGCACTTTATGACAGGACCTTGTCGGTCCACCTTTATGTTGGAGTGATGTAGGAGAAAGACGCGTGGTGAAATCGAGTTAGTGGAAGAATGTGCGAGAGAAAGTCCAACTCATTCGGAAGAGGTTACCCTCAGGTCGACGAGAAAAGTTATGCGTACAAGAGGCGAAAGGACTTAGAGTTCTTTGAGGGCGAGCATGTATTCTTGAAAGTTTCTCCTATGAAAGGGGTGTTGAGGTTTGGAAATAAAGGAAAGCTTAGTCCCAGTATATTGGACCTTTCGAGAGATCTTACGACGAGTTGAGTCGATGGCATACCGGTAGCCTTACCACCACGGTAGCAAATGTGCATGACGTCTTTCACGTGTCTATGCTAAGGAAATACGTGCGGATCCCTCACATGTATTGGAGCAGATCCCAGGAGAGCTACAGGTGACATGACATTTGAGGAGAGACCAGTGCGCGTCTTAGATACAAAAGTCAAGGAGTTAAGGAATAAGACCATTGCCTTGGTCAAAGTCCTTTGGCAGCATCATTCACTACAGGAGGCTACTTGGGAGGCGAGGAGATCACGAAAGATACATCCAGAGTTATTTACATAGAGGTATGTAGCTAAATTTCGAGGAATAAATTTTTATAAGGAGGGAAGAATGTAATATCCTTAATTTTTAAGATAAAAATAGGAAATTATTAAATAAATTAAAATAAAAATTTATGGATGAAATTATTTCCTGAAAACATAATTATTAGAAAGTGCTCGTCGATACGAATCCAACGCCACCAAGAACGCGAGAAACAGAGCTCAAACGAGGGAGTTATGAGCCGTCAAAGTTGGAAGGGCAATTTGGTCATTTGGTAGAGACGTATTAGGCAGGGTCCAAATTGATACGGCACCCCGTTTTTCCACACGTCTCTACGGTGCCGGAAAAATCGCCGGAGAGACGTGGAAAGAGGCGTGAATGGAAAGAGGTTCTCTTCTCACGGGACTACAGGCACATATCTACCCTCCCCAGTTGCGGCAAAACGCTCCACTTTGAGGCGTTTTCTCGAGTATTTACGCAAAACCCTAGCGTAGAAAAACTTGAATTTTCCGGCGAGTGGAGCCCCGGCAACACGAGCAACTCTGGCAGTGCAAGGTAAGCCTCAAAACCTATGTTTTTTCCGTATTTATTAATTAGAAAATTAATTAGAAAACGTTTAAAAAATTTTGGAAAAAAATCGATTTTTTTAGGAACTTTGTGCACGCTACCGTTGGAGTGTGATTTCACGGATCAAACCTTGTCCGTTTGAAAATCGCACCGTCCAACTAGTGCACAAGAGACCCAAGAGCAAGCCCTTTAAATTTGGGGAGTGATCCAACGGTGGAATTGCCCAGTAAAACTCAAAAACCAAGACCTATGGAGGTTTTTGGGAACTTGGGAAAACTCGTTTATAAACCATGGTTTTTGAGAAAATTAGTGCAAAAGGAGGGCATAAATGGATTCTAGAGAGAATTGAAGAAAATGGCGCAAAAATCACGCAAAACGCAGACTCTGTAGCTCCGGAGGCGGCCAATCCGTCGTCTTCTCACGGCGTCGTCACGGCGTCGGCGCCGCGCCGACGCCAAGACGCACACCCCGACGGCCGGGGACGGCGTCACATGCGTACGTCGCCGCCGCACGCGTGCGCGGCGCGCGCGCGTGCGAACGCGCGTGGTTGGCCGGCCGCGGTGGGGCCGGGACGCGCGCGTCCCCGTGCGGCGCCTCTGCGACGCCCGTGCGGCCTTCGTGCGCCGTATACGTCGGTATAAACCGGCGGAAAAGGGCGCCGGGTTATAAACCACCTTATGGTGGTCAATGTGCCCCATTTTAGCTTATTTTTCACTAAAACTTGATTTTTGGGAGCTGCAGAGGTCCAAATCACGATCGGAAGAGGCGTTGTGACCAGAGTATTGACGACGCGACCTAGTTTTAACTTAAAAACTTAGAAATGACCACTTTTTATTTAGAAAAAATTTTAAAATAGTGATGTGACATGTACGGGTGCACTTGAATATACCAATTAAAGGGAGTTATTAGCAAGCTAGTGATCTCACAGGGTAGAGTGACGACAACTAATGTTTTGACTTGATTTTAAACCATGTTTAAACATAGCATCATGTGTGATTGTGTTTTAAATTGCGATTTTTATTTACCATGGATTTCATGCGACATTGCGTTAAATACAGTGATGGTTATTCCAAATTGAAATCTTTTCTTGAATAAACTTATTTCAAATGCTTTTACAAGCATGATGTTAATTTGTTATGCTTACTTAGAGACTTATTTCTTATTATATATATAGAAAATGCATGGATTTACATGGAAATGAGAATAGAGGCTTATTACCGGTCCTTTGATAGGCTAACCCTGGGATGAGGGGCATGTCTTGGGGATTGCAAGCTGTAAGTGCTCTTGAGTTTTAGCATATACATATGATTTCCGTGTTTTATATTTGATGACGGGTGCTCTCGCCTGGGCGTCATGCTTAGGAAGGATAGGCCGCCACCCACCTTCCGAGATTATGATGTGATGAGTTTGTGATATGATGTACACCGCCCATAGATGGCATTCGGTAGGGGTTTGGTAACATGGAGGGTCCACACTACCGGCCTGGGCCTTTCCATGGGGTCAGACGTAAAGTCTCCCGTTATGGTGTCGACGGGGAGCGGCGGTGGTTGATACCCATGGAGGGTTGCCAACGCGGCATGATGGCCCCATATTCTTGTTATGTGTGCATGTATGATGAGCATTGTTATAGATGGTATGCCTGGGTGTGACGACACTCAGAGGTTGACTATGTGTACTCCTGATCAGGGATGTTCGTGCGATGTGATGGGACCCATTACCTTAGGGTGCCCTTATTCTGGATGTATGCTCCATTTTATTGATTCATGTCATGTTTTAACCCATTGAATTTCATGTTTTAGCATATGGAATAAATTGGCATTTATTTGAACATGGCATTATGATATCACTATTTCCATAAATGTTATACTTTTCATAAATGATGTTCATTATTTCTTTCATTTATTACATTAATTGTCTATGTACCTACACAAGCGATAGCTTGCTGAGGCATTGCTTTGTTTTGCAATGCCTTAGATCTCAGCGACACCGGGAAAGGAAAAAGCGGTTGATAAACCTTGAGAGTCATGAAGACTAGTTTCCCTATAGTTTTAGAAAGTAATGTGAGTCATTAGAGTGGATTATCATTTGAATTTTATTATGGACTGCATACTTTATATTTGGATGTGATTTAGATCTTTGGATATATATTGGACATTTATATGGGATGTTATGATGGATAGACCCTGGGCCATATTATTACTGTCTTTTGGATGTTTATTTGATTTAAAATAAAGGCGCCTATTTATTTGACGTTGATTTATACGCGGATCATTTATTTATGTTTAAATTACATGTACGCCATTTTGTGAAAGGAAAAATTAACACCCGGAGTTTTTGAGATAGGTTTAGTAAAATGTTAAATAAATCTTTTCTCATGGGATCCCAAATGCTCTTATTTAAATTGTCAAAAAAAAAAAAAAAAATTTCTTAAAAATCCGGGGTGTTACACCATCAGATAACCAAGACCACATGAATAACCATGGTTTAACCACAACATGACAAACAGAATAGCAGAATAATCGTCCAATAATCCTAATTAACCAAGGTTAAGTTATCTCCCAATATCACAAACCATTAAATCCATGTTAGTTATTTTACAGACTTATTAGACGAGTTTCACATAGGTTTTACCTTATTTTAAAAATAGTTTCTTATTAACATATTTGGTAACCCTAGACTATAAAATAAGTATAAAAAAAAAGTGATAGGAGGTGTAGACAATAGGAATATCTAAACATCTAGCAAAAAATGTTAGTGTAGTTGGTTGCAAACAACTCAACATTTCTCTTGGAGCATAATTGGCCATAGCTTGAAGTCATGCGCTATCTCCTCAACCCAAGGATTAGACTTAAGAGTGTGTGTGAATGATTTGCTTTGTAATTCTTCACTTGTACATAAGAGGTAATTTCATAACTTCAGGAGGAAACTTGGTACTTTGAGATTGACTGAGAGATGAGTGGAGTTCAATAGAATCATTAGAGTTTTCAATAAAAAATAAGATCTGACTTGAGATGTGCACTTTTCCCTCACGCCAAGGATTAGATTTAAGAATATGTGAGAGCGATATGCTTTCTAATTCTTTGCTTGTACAAAATTGATACTTTTACAATGTTTTGGGAGGAAACTTGGTGTTCTTTAGGGTGACTTAGACGGAGTTGAGTTCGCAAGAATATTTAGATTTCCAATAAGAAATAAGATTTATTTAACAAAATGGTAGGGGTGAGATGGGATGAGTATTGAAAAAATCTTGTCTGGTCTCGAAAAAACAAAGATATAAAATTCTATACCAAATAAGGTCGTTTGTCTTGTCTTATTCCAAGCTTAGTATTTCAAATAGTTTGCTATTGTTTTTACATGTTACTTAATACACAAGAAAAAATAACATTTATGTGAAATTTAAACTGCTAATATGAAACAATATAAATAATATCATATAAAAACTAATATAAAACAAAGTATATAATAGTTTTAGTAATAACATTTAGGGACATAATATTCCCTTTACTTGTAATGACCTTACTTCCCCCTTTTTTACACTTGTAAAATTGTTCACTTTAATTTTACAAAACTATAAAACCAAGTGTAAATGAACAAAAATCCAATAAGAAGGTGGGAATAAGGTTACCACAAGGAGTGGGTCATTTTCTCTCTCAATTTATATTAGCTATAAATGCATTTTGCAAAGACTAAAAGTCACCTATTCTCTCTCTAGTAATAAATATATGGATATATTTTTTTCTAATATTTTTTTTATTAGTAAATACTAAAAAACCGCATAGACCTAAAAAGGCATTGATTAGAATGAGGGAGATAATGCAAGTGAAAAATTGTAAAAGAGTAAAGAAAAGACAAAAAAAAAGTGGATAGAAGTGGTTAAGATGGCTGTGGGAGAAAGTTAAGATGAACAGGTTTAAATCTAGCAAAATGTGGGCCCAGCTTGTTCTTTTACCACAAAACTCCAAACGGGAGTGTGCCAATGGTATAAATGGCCGTGGAATATCATTTCCCCTAAATGTATCTTCGCACCAATAACCACTTTCCCGGATTCTCCTCTCTCTCTCAGCATCTGCAGAGACAAATCGCACCATGAATTCTGTCCGCATTACCACTCCCTTCACTCCCTCTTTCCTCCTCTCCTTAACTTCTCCTCCATCTCTCAAGCTCAAAACCCCTCTCGGCAAAAACCCATTTTCCCCAGTCCAAGCCCATATCTCCTGCTCTGTGACAAGCCCGAATGGGTTCCGACCTAAAACCTATACCAGTGTAGAAAACCTAGGTTTGGGATTAGAATTCGAATCCCCATCTTCTTTCCACCCATCTTATTCAGCTCCTCAAACACCTGCAACTGCACAGAGAGGAGCCGAATCAGATGTCATGGGGCTACTACTGAGGGAGAGGATTGTGTTTTTGGGGACTGAAATTAATGATTTTGTTGCAGATGCAATTATCAGTCAGCTGCTTCTTTTGGATGCCCAGGATCCCACCAAGGATATTAGGCTCTTCATTAACTCCCCTGGTGGTTCACTTAGGTAAGCTCTTTGATTTTCAGTATATTCATTGGCTGGAAATTGCAGTTTAATTGATGCATTTTTTGTCGTTAACGTGGGGTTTGTTTAGTTCTACAGGGGATTTATTCTTGCTTAATTGCGTTTATTTGAAGTATTTACAGGGTTTGAAGATATGGATTGATTAGTGATAATGTCTGGAAATGGTGGTCATATCTGTACTGTTCTCAGTGGCAATCCGTTTATAATCCACCTCCGTAATGTAACCTGAGTTCAATCCATTTCAGACATGGAATGCTCTGCATAATGTAATACGTGGCGATTTAGGAATTTTAACCCTTACTCTTTTACCTAATGAAGGGGAGCCTTGGCTCAACTGTAAAGTTGTCGTTATGTGACCTTGTGGTCACAGATTTAAGGTGTGAAAACAGCCTCTTGCAATGTGTAAGGTAAGGCTGCATACTATTGACCCATTGTGGTTCACCCCTTCCCGGACCCCACATAGGCGGGAGCTTTGTGCACTGGGTTGCCCTTTATTCTTTTTTCTGATGGTCAGTCATTCTTAGCACATTTCTCCAAAACATTTGGTTAGGGAAGTGTTTGTGCCAGCACTAATGCACTAGATCCTATAAGAATTCTGCAGTTAAGCACGCTTGGGTGAGAAGAGTACTAGGAAGGTCTAGAAACTTGTTCATGTTGCTGCTTATTATTTTGGTCCATATCTAAATTGAGACATTGCTTTGCAGTGATGTTACTATATTTCATTGCTCTTGCTTCTTCCAGCCTTAGCACCTCTACTAGTTAGATCTCCAGGTGATAGTTTATCTGGCACAGAAGCTACTGAATAACCTGTAGCCAACATTGGAATTATAGGACAACCTTTACTTTCACCAGTCTACCCACTGGATGGTGTTTCTAATAGTCCAATTTTGCATCTGTGTGCTGTGGAGCTGTAGGCATTTTTGTTTCTGTGAGTATACTCTTGCAGTTGCAATACTTGTGCAATCACATATGAGATCTCTACATCAGCCAGTATGATTGATTAAACCCTCAAATATGGTAAATATTGCTTCACTTAAATACTCATCTGTTCGTGTTTTGGGTTATTATTATTATTATTATTATTTGTGTGTAACTATCGGTGATTTATGTAGTGCTTTGGCAGTCTTTGCCTTACGCAACTGCATTATTTTCTCCAGATATATGCTGTCTGGATTCAATATGATGCAGACTCTAAGCTTCTACTAGTTAGTATCTGTGTTTTAGAATAACTAGTTGGTTACTAACAGTGACATTCCTTAGGCAAGGAATCTGATCTCTATAAAACATATGCAACTGGTTCCTGGACAGGAGAGGCTAAATCTAAAAACAACTTACTATTTTCAGCTGAGGGAGTCAATGCTTTCTTTTCTTGAGGAAAATATTGTGTTGGAAACTATGTCTTTGGTGTAGAGCCACTCCAAATCCCTCCTCCATTGTTTTCCTACGTATTATATATTTCTCCATTATATATATATATATATATATATATATATATATATATATATATATTTAAAATCTGCAAGATTCACTTTGAAGGGAAATACTATAGGGCTACTTTCATAATTGACCACTACACTCCTAGTTCATCCATTATATGCTGAACAAGACACGACGTTGCTATCGAAGAAGAAAGGTCAGATCATCTGTCATGTGACTTAAACCTTAGCTCCTAGATGAGAGTCAGTATGAGAAGCTAAATCTGATAGATATCATCATCATCGTTATCATGACCTTAATCTGATGGATGTACAAAATTTTTTGTTTTGATTGTAATGGTCTTCTCATTTTGGTTAGGAAGGGTCAATTCTACATATTGGCATTGAGGAGTAACTTACAAATCTCGTTCTCATCCTTCATTACCTTAATCTAGTCTGTTTTTGCATATTAAGTACATATAGATCAGCAAAATTGGGGAATGGGTATGGAGAGGACAGGATGTTGGCTTCATTAAGGTCTTTGAGGGTGAGCATGCACAGTAACCTTGACTTAAGTTTGACTTGCCATTACCCAGAATCATACTGTCTACTGCAGTGCTGGAGAAGAGTGGGTTCACCATATGAACAGTTTGTGTCTTTTCCACAATCAAGAGCGAGGGCACAGTTAGTCAAATTATTATGCAAATCCAATTTGCTTGACTTGGACATCCTCACAAATCGGGAATCTAAAAAGGACCGTGGTAAAAGGAGACCAAGTTAGGGCTGGGGTGGGGCTAAGGTTGGGGTTTGGGCAAAGAGTAGAAAAGTGTTGGCACCATCACTACCAGCTAGGTGATAGTGACAATAGTATAACAATTGACTCCAGGAGAGAGGAGGGAGAGCTTACTACTAATATTTTTGCCTTTTCAAGCAAGAGATATCTTTTGATGTTTTGCATTCTTTGCTCCTATATTTAATATGGTTTGGATTGCTAAAATACAGCCCTACTACAGCCTGCTGTACCATATGCCCTGAATGACATTTTAAAGCACCATATAATTTCTAGAGAGGGACCCCTTTTTATCAAAGCAAAGGTTGTGATTAGATGTCACTACTATGTAGTGTCTTCCTTCCTGAATTATTGCTTATGAGGAAGGTGGGAGCAAGATTTTAATATGCAGTCTTTCCCATGAAAGAAAGTGTTGTCCTAATGTTGTGGTTAGATACTTAGATGTCATTAGTGATCTGTTTCTTCCATTGCCTTTAGGAAATTCTCGTCTAAGAGGGAGGGCAGGAAGAAGACTCTTAATTTGCAGTATTTAAATAAGAAAATGTTGTCCATTATCAAGATTTGATGTCATTATCATTACTGTACTCTTCCCTCTAGTATCTTCTTGGAACTATAATTTATAAGGTAGACTCTAACCTTCAATCCTTTTTCATCATCGTCATCATCCAGACCACATTGACCCTTGTGGTCCACCCCTTTCCCGTTCGCCGCATACGTGGGAGCTTTGTGTACCGGCCCTGTCCTTTATCATCATCCAGACCATATTCTAATCAGGTGTCAGTCACATGAATCTTGTTCGTCCATTCCCCTCTATTAAGTGTTATTGCATAATTTAGTTCCAAAGTTTTGACATCTTTTCTCACCTCTTCTATTCACATTCTTTTGGGCCTTCCCATTGCCCTTTTAGAGCACATGCACTGTAAAGTTTCCTCGTGCAGATGTTTTGTTAACTCATCTATAATCAATGTAAAAAGGTACAGGCTCAATGCCGATCCTTAGTACAATCCTATAGTGATAGAAAAATCATCAATTTCTTTGCTAGTAGTCCTAATATTTGTTATCGCTCCCTCATACGTATCTTTAATTACGTTTATATATCCCCATGAAACCCCTTTCTTGCACAACACTCATAATATTAACTCTCTTAGTACCTTATCATGACCTTTTGCTAAGTTAATAAGGACCATGTGGAGGTCCTTCATCATCTCCCTATATTTCTCTATCAATTGGCTAAGTAGGGAAATTTGTAACTCTTGTGTGAAGTTGTCTGATATTAGTATTAGATGATACAACTGCACTTTTGATTTCTTCCTTTTCCGTGAAATTATCATTTTACAGTTAGTTTATATATTCTTTTCTTGATTACAACCGCATGAATACCTTTGCATTTGGCTGAATGCTACTGCTGTTTAATATCCTCTAGTGCTACGATGGCTATTTACGACGCTGTTCAGCTCGTGAGGGCTGATGTTTCCACTGTTGCAATGGGAATCGCAGCATCAACATCTTCAATCATTCTTGGCAGTGGCACCAAAGGCAAACGGCTTGCCATGCCCAACACAAGGATTATGCTCCATCAACCTCTTGGAGGCGCTAGTGGGCAAGCCATAGATGTTGAGATTCAAGCAAAAGAAATTACGCATAACAAAAACAATGTGACCAGGATCATCTCTAGTTTCACGGGTCGCTCTTTTGAACAAGTCCAGAAGGACATCGACAGAGACCGTTATATGTCTCCAATTGAAGCTGTTGAATATGGCATTATTGATGGAATCATTGACAGAGACTCCATCATTCCACTTATGCCAGTGCCAGAGAAAGTAAAACCCAGACTGAGTTATGAAGAAATAAGTAAAGATCCAAAGAAGTTCTTGACACCTGAGATCCCTGACGACGAAATATACTAGCTGAGTGTCAAATTTAAAGCATATACAATACCCTCTGCTATTCTTTACATCTGCTGGTTGGATTCTGTTTGTAGGTTAGAACCATTGTAGAAGCAAAATGGGATTTTGTGACGGTAATTCCCTCGGATCATCTTAGACTCTCCGTAAGTTCATAATTCATTATTGACTGTTAATTTGCCAACTGCTGTTTCTCTGCAGGTAGAAAGTTGCCATAACTTGCTTGCAGAAAATTAACTTTGCACAGGAACGAGGAATTGTGGGTCAAATTACCCATGCACGGTTATACTGCAGGACAAAATCACAATTTAGACTCCCCGAAAGGGCTATTCATGAGTTCAGGTTTCATTAAATCTGGATCCTGTCTCTAAAATGGATTTCTTTTTTTATTTCTGTAAAATGGATCTCGTTACCAATCGACTGTTTGATTGGCATTTGAGTGATTAAAAAGAAAATTATTTCTTGTCGTCTTTTCAATGTTTCTGCTGACACAAACCAGACATTTAATTGCAAGATTCTTTTGGACCCATTTTTGCAAGTTAGCCAGATCTTTTATTGTGATGAAGATTGGCTTCTTATGAAGGTATTAACAAACTAGCATATGCACGAGTTGCATTTGTCCTCCCGTCACAACTTCAGTCCATCTTCTCAAAGAACTCAGCCTAGGAAACACCCTACTGTCTTGGGCAAGGCATTTGTCCTCCCTTCTACGGCGAAAATACAGCAGGGTATAGTTCTCATTTTGAAAGAGACAATAGAAGTAAAAAAAGGGCAGCCCTGGTGCACAAAGCTCCTGCATGTGCGGGTTCCGTAGAAGGGGCGGACTACAAAGGCCTATAGTAGGCAGCCTTACCTTGTATTTTTGCAAGAGGCTGATTTCACCTCTTGAACCCATGACCTCAAGGCCACGTGACGATAACTTTTACCATTCCATCAAGGCTCCCCTTCAGAGACAACAGAGGTAACAAGAGCTAATTAGAACTAGGTCTAGTTGATCTTTGCCAAATGACAGTGAAATTCAGTAGCCAGGAGCTGGTGCACCAGGCGCTAAAGTATGGGTGTTTTGTACCCGTTGAGCATAGATAAGTTGTAATGGTGTAGTTGAAGTGTGATATGAGTGCATCTCGGTGCCCAAGGAGGATATGATCTAATAGATTGTTCAGTCTCTTACAATTCAAAAATGAAACTATCTTTGAGATCACGTTTTTTTTCTTTTTCAATTTCTCAATTCCTATTAACCCTTGAAGTTTCACATTCTGTCTTTCCATTTCATGGAATTTCATCCTTGTAGCTAGGTCAAGAAGGAACCTTTGGATAGAATGCAACAATGATTGCATCGCGAATATTGATTGTTGAAACTATTCTTGGCTCATTGTCTTTGTTGCTCATTGCATCAGAATCTGATATGAAGTTTACTGTAAGAGATTGCGTAATAAATCATTGAGTTAAATGGCATCATATAGTATCAAAATTTAGTATGGCAAAGTTTGGAACTTATGATTGCCAGCCGGCTAGTCGACTGAACAAGTTTTTACCACATTCCATTGAAAATAAAAGAAAAAATACAAGAGAATTACGCAAGTAACAAGGCCATGATTTTACAGTATTTCGAATATCATCGTAGATTATTATGGTTTCATCCACTGAAACTTTTGGTCTGCTATGACAATATTCAGAACAGCAGAAAAACAGGGGTTACTAATGTAATATGAAATCATTAGGAAGACAGAAATGGATAATCCAACATTTACTAAGTTGTTGTCGTATAACTTTGAGCTCACCTGTTCAAGATAGAAACAGCCTAAAAATGCAAGATAAGATTACCTACTATATTCCCTTTGTTGTCTGCATATTCCTAAACCCCGCATATGCGTGGAAACTTCATGCACTATGGGACTTCTTTAGTTTGAAATAAACCAAACATCTTTTGAAGATCGTGTATATGCATCAGCATTCCTAACTCTAGATACTGAGGCTATAAGAGGCATCGTGAATCAGAATTGGGGAGGTGCAAGCTTGGTTACCAGTCAAAGATTCGTCATGACGGACAGGTTGAATGGGCCAGAAGAGCAGTTAAGGGTTCAAAGAGCTAATATTTAAAGATGTTGATTAGGTAATTTCTTAGGTATGTCAGTCATTGTTTAGCCTTTCCACAGAATTAGCTGAAAATAATATTCCATGGAATATGATCTTGCTTGTTACTTCGTTCGCAAATATATCTTTGGGGCCAGCACGATGACGTCCTTTGACCTCTGTGTACTAAGAGCAAACTGATACTGTTGTTCCGTTTCAACGCTGGCTACCTTTGAACATTATATTATTTGGATGTCCGATTGTTATACAGAAACCTTTCGTTTTCAGGTAATTGCCTAAGTCCGAAGTCTTGACCACAAATACATGGTGTTACATCCAAACTGTCTCAAGATGTGCCTGGCGTATTGACGCAGACGCTAAGAATTAACCCTAGTGTGAGATAGAGATAATAGGCGTATCTCACCTTAATGAGTGAATTAACGAGTGAAAAAATGAAAGAAATGGAAATGAAACGTGAAGGAATTAACAATATTTCTTTATCTTTTGAGTTGTTCTGCCGGATCAGTCGCTTAAGATCTTCAGTCTCCATCCGAACGGATGAAAAAAATTGGATCATTTCCTGTGGGTTGCACCGCACAAGGCAGTTCGCCCTGGAATGATCTGCTTTGAAGGAGGTTACGCATGACATTGGTGCTGAGAACTAAAGAAAGACATGCAAGATGCAAGTTTGATCATTTCCTGTTCAAACAGAAGGTAATTGATATTTGCAGCCCCTTATTTTGATGAGGAAAACGATAAGCTATCCCCCGGATGTCATGGGCTCGCAAGCCATGTGTATTTTCGCTCCATTACACGTATAAAATGGACAGTGCAGAATGTTGATACAGAAACCTTGGGCCGTTAGAGGGTTAGGATTACTTGATGCACGAGATGTCTATCGTGGGCATATCAAATGAATGGCTTGGATCAATATAAAAAAAAGGGGCTCCAGAGAATAGCCACTGGCATATTCTGCAGGTGGTGGCCGGCTAACTACCATATAAGAAATCATTTCATTTTTGTTATATTCATTCAACTCATTGCTTAGATTCAGTAGGAGTATTGTCATTATCCGTTGTTATGGCTTTAATATCATTTCTACGAGGAATTCTTTCAGCTAAAGCCACAGAGGGTGATCTAACAATATTCATTCAGCCATGGCAAAGCGGCAAACTCTGCTTTACAATATTAATCTCAGGTTCAACATACCATTAGAAAAATGATGGTTGAGATGACCCGAGGGACGGCAGATTGAGCGGGACACAGAAAATGAATGCTTTGAAACATGAAAATGTGAGGCCGACATGTACATTTTGGCTGTGATTAATCCGTGACTCGTGGCGGCGATTATATTAAGTCTCCGCAATCAAAAGGCCAGATAAATCAGGTTTTAATTATGCATTTTTTGCATATTTAACTGCTAATCAATGTGAATTCTACTGCTATGCAGTCAGCCAAGGGTAGCGGGTTATTTAAACTCTGACATGCTTCTGCTGATATGCATTTAGGGACCCACCATGATCAGTTTGAGAACTCATCCGATGGCTATATTAGCTTTCAAAGGCAGAACATGGACTTGATTAGAGACTTGTAAAATCTGATCAAGAGCCTGATTGTGGACCAGATGAAGAAAAGTTCAGTCCATGCCCCAAATCAGGCAGAACATCTACTTAATTAGAGATTTGTAAAATCTAATCATGAGCTTGATTTGTGGACCAGATGAAGAAAAGTTCAGTCGATCCCCCAGATTGTTAAGCGATCGCTGTAGCTTGACCTACGTACGCGGTCACTCTTTCATTTGGGGCCCAAATGTGATCTAACTCGTTCATTTCTCGATTCCTATAAGCTGGACCCCACCACGCCATGCATTGTATCCCGTCCATTCGTCCGTTGAATTTGTCTTTGTCAATGTCAAGCCATAATCCTAGTAGTCCTGGTCCCACTCTAAACAGACAATGGATCCATAATATGAAGTCCAGCTGCTGTTGGGCTGTATCCGCGGAAGTCATGGGATATCAAGCAAATTTTGATGGATATAGGAGATTGATTGTTACCAACATGTTAATTAACGCGCTGGATGAAGTCCACGTAAGTACGAGCCAAAATGGTTGCTGTCAAGAAAGAGACTAACAGCTCACTTTACCCTTACCCAACGCTTCCAACCGGTACTTTGCAATTAAACTAGTAGAAGTTGCCGAAGGTCCTTTTCTTCGCTGCCGTCGCCCACCTTTCTCGTTCCGCAAATAACCCGTAATTCAAATCAATATAATCTTTTCCCTCGTAAAATAATATAAAATACCCAAGTTCCTGTAATTACCGTCATTGAATTCAACAAATGCTCTGTAATTTCACAGTTTTCCCACCATCTTCGATCGTTGGATGCTCAAATTACTGTCCTAGGAAGTGAAAGCAGAGACCCAATTTCTCATTCTTCACAGAATGGGACAAATCCTTAGTTTGAAATCTCAAGTATGCTGAATTAGCTGATTCTTTTGCAACATGCTTGTTTATTGGTGAATTTCTTAATTGATTAAACAATTAATAATACTGTATAATCGTATCAAGGAACAGCGTTTTGATGATATAATGCCGTGTGGATTTTTCTGCCGAACCAAGTCAAATGTAGAAATCTTCGATAGCAAGAATGTATATAAGAAGTGAAAATTTGATCTTCTGATAATTGATTAATAGAGAAGAAGTTCATCTTATTGTTGGGTCTTGAGTGCATAGCTTTTTTCTGCTTTTCGGTTTGGTTTGTAGTGAATTAGTGAAATTGCAGTAGATACAGAGATGATGGGTATACCCCGAATTCGATGTACTTATGGGAACTCCACTGTTGTAGCATAAACAATCTTCTCTTCCATAGTGTGTTCTAACTTTGATTCGCACGAACAGGAGGATTTTCCAAGAATATGATTGACGATGGAAAACAGAATGGACTAGTTGATGAGACTTTACAGACAGTTGGGATTGAAAATCAGAATCTGAATTCGTTATATTCGCAATCATTGCAGAAAGGTGAAGTGCAGAAGACATTCATGGAGACAGAGAGGACTTTTTCAGATCTGTATAGGAATTCTAGTGAAGAGATGTTTCTGAAATTGTTTATGGAAAGCTCGATTGGAATGGCAGCTCCAAACATGGAGAGTCTGGGGTTCAAGAATCTTTCTCAGAACTTACGTGCAGATAGCGAGGAGCTATTCAATCGTTGGCTTATGAATGAAGAGGCAAGCAATTCTACTTTTCTTTTTTCAGCTTTGTTTTTGTTTTCGTTTTTGACTGCTGTGGGAGTTTCCTCTGAATGAAGCATTAGAGAGCAAGAAAAACAACTGCAGGACTAATCCACCAGTCTTGGTTTATGAAGTAACAAAGCTTGCCTTCTATGTTCACACAGAGTGGCTGTTTTTTCTCAGGTGTCATTATTTTGTGGTCTCTTTTAGGAAGATAAGAAAACTGTAAATATTTGGAACCACAGAGACGGGCTGCTGCTTTGTGAAAGCAACCAGCTCAGAAAAGTAAATGGATTCTCTAATAGTTGAGACAAAGTAGCAAAGCTGCGACTAAGAAACCAATTAATCCACGGGTATCATAGTTGAAGTTGGCTGAACGCTAGAAGCTTTTCTTCTTAGTTTTACCACTTTTTATGGAAGTTACACGCACATGCACGGCCTTAACCCTTGGTCATCCTGACGAGAGATGACTCCTTAGTTTTATTGCTTATAAGTTCCACGTAGTTGTAACTTGCTAGTTAAGATATTATACAATCTGTTCTTTTTCTGATAACTAGCTCAAAACAGTGGATGTGCTTTGCTCCTCTATTTCGAGGATGGAAAATAAGCACAGGGACAATTTTACTGACAGAAGTCACTTGTCTTCTGTCTGAATTCGAGGAAACCTGATTTGTAGATTTATATTACCCAAACATTTCTTGTTTCCAGAGTTTATTTGTTGAAAATAGTCTATTATTGTTTCCTCAAATATGCGTTCCACCGCTTTTTAAGCAGCTCATAACTAGTCAGTCTGATGGTCTTCTATTGCCAGCAGGACTTCCTGAATATGATGGCTTTACTAAGTAGTACTTGGAAGATTGTATCGGGTCCGCAGTTGTCTGTCTTTCAGTTTGGTTCTACTTGGCTTGGGATCTTGGAACTGCAAGAAATCCAATATGACAGTTTTATTTGGAAGAGTCAAGATAAAGATTTTTATATTTACAAATATTTCATTCAGGTGGCTTCTTAAAAACCAATTATGCATAACCTCTACAAAAAGGGCAGCCTGGTACATGAAGCTCCTGTGTGTGTGGGATCCGGGGAAGGGGTGGACCACAAAGGGTCAGTCTCACCTTGCATCTTTGCAAGATGCCATTTTCTCGCCTTGAAACCGTGATTTCAGGGTCACACAGCAACAACTCAACTGTTGTGCCAAGGTTCTCTTTCTAGTTCTGTATAACCTTTGCAAGTTCTAAATTTTTTTTCTCCCAGTAAGTTGATTAATTGAATCGTGTCACCAACATCTGAGAATGCAAAAGTGTGCAGCTTCTCTGTATTGCAAGCACTTTGGTGCTGTATTAGCTGCTTCGGAGTGCCACACTTTTCAAGGGACATTAGGAATGAATTTTGGACCTTCCAATTTGCATGTGCGGGCAAGAGTTACATCTTCCCATTATATCTTCGGACTAGATGGCTTTCACACCGTCATGCCTATCTTCTACAGGTCCTCTTTATATATCCTTACATATAAACTGCGATAGACAATAGGTGGAATTGGGAAACTGGAGATGCATCTGAGCGGCACAATCTTGAGTGCTATTCATTTAAAATATGACTGGCTACTGTTTATTGGTCATGTATCAATGTGTCGACCTTTTGCAACATCAGTATATGATTTGATTGACACAAGGTTTACCCATCATGCTAGTTAAGTGATTATAATGTTTATAAAATTACTGCTTCAGGAAGGAAATTCAGGTGCTGCTTTTAGTTCTAAATTCTCATAGACTTTTCTTTCTTCGGGTATTAGTTCTACTTTTAAAGAGTAGTCGGATAGTTTATGTTCATTATGTTCTCATATAGGCCTCATTGTTTCATAGTAGTTTATGTTACAGTAACTTGACAACACATCTTTGTTTGCCATTTCAGGCCCAGCATTCTACAACCATAGCAAATCGTACTCGACAAGCATCAGGAAGGTGATTCAAGCAGATCTTTTCTAATAGATATGTTATTCCCATTTCTGTCTCTACCAGTATTCATTTGAATGTATTCTAACCATTTAGCTCATACAAGTGGTAAAGATAAAAACATCCGGGACATCCAGAAACTCCAAGTGAACTCCCCATAAGACATATTATCGGACTATCTGGTATTGAGTCATATGCTCACCTTTACAATGCAAATGCAGGATATCAACAGAACTTGCTGTTTTATCGAGTCAACAACATGGAGACACATTTCAGAATAGAAGTGACTACGACAGTTCATTCCAACAAAATTTGGGCATGCCCGATGAAGTCTCTAGTGGTCTCAACCAACGTTCTCTCAGGTGAGCTGCAATATTACCAGAGCGTGAAACATACAAGTACTCGTGTTTTAAATGATTAGCTAGAAGTATAGTTTTTGAACAAGCTTTTGTTGACAAGTAAACTAATGTGGGGTCTGTAGCTTATTTTCTGAATTACAAGTTTAACTCTTTTTCTTCTCTCACCAGGAATGCAGTAGAGAAAGGAATGCAAGCTAGTAATTTGTATTTGGCCAAGGTTAGTTTGTCTTCAACAATAGGCAATGACTCTCTCTGAGATGAATGACACACACCTGTAATTCATCGATAGACTTATGATCGTCCTTCATCTTTCAAGCAGGCATGGTTACAAAGCACCCAACCAATGACAAGAAGCCGGTCCTCTGAATTAAGGTAATCTTTTCCTGGTTTATATGAAGTGCTTAAAATTTTAACTTCAAGTATCTTTGGAATATTCTTATCAAGCATATAGAAGGAGAAAGAAACTCTAAATTACTAAGAAGTGTGTACTTTACTGCAGTTTTGTTGAAAGTACTCTCCTTTGGTTGTCCTAATTACTGTTCTTTATCTATTTACAAGAAAGTTCTATTTGACGAATTTAGCAGAAATTTTTCCATCACCAGTTGTTAAGGATATATTTTTATCAGCCCCATTTTACTCTCAAACACTTTGGTGGTTCCACAGGTAGTTTATCTGGGGCAGAAATCTTTAAAAGCGCAAATGCCTTCTAGCGCACTGGCGCTAGAAGGGACTCCCTCGTGGTACATATTAGGCCATGGTAGGAGGTGCTCATGGGTGTCTAAGTTAAACATTAACCAAAAAAGAAAAAAAGATTTTCCCTTTAAAATTGGGGCATTTGCATAGTCCATGAATCTCCTGGGAAGTTGAACTGATTAATTAGTTTGAATTGGTTGTCCATTCAAAAAACCATCTTGGATTGATTTAAGCTTTTTGAACCTAAAATCTTAGAGTGAAGCTATATATGTGTCTTTCAGGAGGAGATATGCTGCCATGCAAAGTTTCCAAACGCCATCAGCTCTGGATGCCTCACATAACACAGCAGGAAGAGGTGTCAACAGGTTGAAGCAAGAATTTTCAACCAGGGATAGTTTCTGTGATGTTTCAATGGGTGAGATGTCCGACCAACTGCAGACATTCATGTCTCCATCCAATTCATCTTCAGCTCCCTTCAGCAATCCCCCAGCTGCTAATATAGATACAGTTTCTTCAATTGTGAGCATGCTGAAGGGTACACTAGAGCGGAAGAAGCTTAATAACTATATAGACAAGGGTACTGTTAAAGGTATTTCTTTTGGCTTTTTTGGTGCCCAACAAACTGTTCCGGATATGAGTTCTAATCAAGAAGCAGCTAACCAGATTCCTGAGCTATCAGGAAATTTTCAAGTAGTCTCCCCTCTCCAATTCAGAGATAATAGGAATTTACAACCAATTGAGGAATCCGTTGAAATAGATACAGAAGGCTTTGTTGGTGCTGTAAACCCAGTCCAAATGACTTCAGTGTCTCAGGAACCCTCACAAAGCGAATCATCTGCGGCTGCACCTGTGCTGTCAACCGGTTTCGAAGCCTGTGATGGTCCTGCCAATTCTGGACAAACTCTATCTGTTTGTGAGAGCACCAGAAAACCTGCAGCAAATGGGATTTCAGAATGTGGCTCTAAAACAAAAGGTATGTTTGTACATTTACAATTCAAGGGATAAAATGCCATGATTATGATGCCCATAAATGGCATTCTTAAGAAATACTTTAATTGGACTGAGATTATCATAAGAAAGGTACATGTGCAAGTTTTGCACTGTTGATGTCATAATTGTGAATATTGTTTCGTTTCTGCCAAAACAGGCAATAACAACCGACATTGCCTATATTTTACACCGAAACTTAGGCCGAAATCTCAATTTTTGTTCCAGACCAAAATGATGACTGAAATGAATTTCTTGAACCCTATCATTGTTTTTGTGGTGATACATTTTTTTCTCTTTTGAAGCACAGAATTAAGGGAAAGGATATTTGAAAACAGCATAAACGCTGACCAAAAGGTGTGTTCTGTCGAGGTTGACATCTGAAACTATACTTTCTTTTTGTATCTGAATAATTTATTTGAAGCATTGAACTCATTTTTCCTTTATTTTACATTCTGACAGAAGAGAAATCTAGTTCGGATGGGATCTGTAACATCGGCAGGTTCAGGTACCTGGAATAAGTGAACTACGTGGCCTTTGGATTTCACCTTTAGAACATTACTCAAATGGATTTATTGCACAAATAATAAGAAAATGAACTTTGTTGAGCCTCCTTAACACTGAACCCAATGCTTATCTACACTTCAGTTCCAAATACTAGCAATAACTTAATATAGCTGTAGTGTAGCCTGATATAAATTTCTCTAACTACCAGAAGTTATGCAGTGGACAAGGGGGACCCAACAAAGAAACGCAGAGTGGAGCGCTCGCGCAAGTAAGTTCTTAACCTGGTTTTAAATTTCTGCAGAAGCAAACATCTGATTTTTATTCCTTTGAGTTGTTAATTCAGTAACTGCACAAAAGGCATCTTCAAATACACATCCGATTTTAGAGGCATTGGTTTTTTATGTCAAGGGCCTTCCAGTGCAGTGGCACAGAAAGTGCCTCTACTGTGGTAGGTCACAGGTCCAGGCTGCTCATGGTTGTGTTTGTGATTAAAATTTAAAAAAAAAGAGGGATTGGTTGATTTTATTTTTTGTAATGACAATTGAATAAGTTAGGCATGAAACTTATGTGCTTCCACTTGTCAAAATGGATTGTCACTATGACACCCAGTTATATGTGGATTTTAAGACTTTTGGAATCCTCGAGGACACATTGTTCAGTGTTCTAAGCTACAATGAATTGACAGCACGGTTGAAGCCGCTAATCTAGCATGGCCCTTAAGCACAAGCTTGAGTAAGATAACTGAAGTTCGAACATCTTGTTTGTAAGCCTGGGGTGCCTATTCACATGGTGCATGACACATTGAGACCTCCAAAAGTTCTGTCAAAGTTGAATGTTGCTCTTTTCTTCCCAAACCCTATTTCAACATTTCCGGATAACCTATTTAGCCTCTTCATGTTAAATTTAGATCCATACTACTTCGTGCCTAACTAAATTCATTGCCAACATTTATGCGTTCATTCTTGTAGGTAAAAGTCGACTACACTGCTGATGCTAGATGTATGTTTGTTGGTGTCTAATGTAAACGCCAGACATAATTGATTTCAACTGACTTTTCTGGTGGTCTAGGATGGCAGAGGCTAAGGAAAGAAACCAGTCACCAGCAATTCCTTCTGACATACAATCTGTTCTAAAGCGCTGTGAAAATCTTGAGAAGGAAATTCGGTCTCTCAAACTTAATTTGTCGTTCATGAATAGGTAAAATTTGAGGAACTATTGTAGTGGTGATTTTGGGAAGGATCAGGAGCAACTTAGAAACTTAACATGGTCTTATGTGGTGAATTTCAGGAAGGACTCCGAGCAAACCAAGCAAATAGAAGAACTTCAGAAGCAAAATGAGGATTTGGTGCAAGAAAAAGAATGCTTGCTAGAAGAGATTGAAAGGATCTTCTCAAAATCAGGCAAGATATGAGCCTTTATTATTCAGTAGCAACATTCTTGCCTGCTTTAGAAGAGACAGAACAGTATTATGATACATATGGCTGGCCCTTGTATTGATTAATGGGTATAGCTACAACACACATTGGTATTTCCTCCTGTGCTGGCGCATCATGTACCAGTTGACACTTGTATCTTCGGAATCTCTTTGCAGGCATAGACTAGAGGAAGATTGACAAAGCATGTTAGTAGTAGTCTCCTACTGATACGTGTTGAAACAGTCAATAAAAGGGCAGTAGGGTGCATGAAGCTCTACTGTATGCAGGGTCGGGGGAAGAGGTGACCACAAAGGGTCTATAGTAAATTGTGACTGGTAGCATCGATGAATGCATGTCTCTTTTGATTCAGATAAACTTGTTATGGTTAGTACGATTCAGTAAGCGAAAGTAACAACAATGTGAACTTAGAACAAGGGCTATGACCTACTACTACAAGATCAATGCCAACCAAGCTGATTGTTGGTTGCATTATCATGACCTGAACTCATTTAGTCAGTTTGAGTTCTTTTACTTGTTAAAATGTAGTTTTCCATGACTGCAAGCATGCTGCACCGATGTATTCAATGATTCTATACCTTGGCTGTCACTGGATTTCAGTCTTGTTGTGAACTTATAACAATGGCTGCTGACCTATTACTACTACAAAGCTCAATACCAACCGGCCTGATTGTTGGTTGCATTATAATGACACGAACTTATTTAATCAGCCCTTGACCTGCTAAAATGTAGTTTCCATGGCTGCATTATAATGACACGTGCACATGTATGTGAGTCGGAGGGAGAGGGATAAGGTAGCGATTAACGGCAAACAATCCGACAGTGAGTCATTTACTCAACCGCTGCATACTTTGGCATCTTCTGATACTTACAGCCGTGCCACCGAAACTTTCTCTTCTCCGGCTTTTGATTTTTTGACATAAACTTTGCTGCATCCTGTCACTACTTTTAATTTCTAATCTCTATATATACAATCATGATCATAATTATCATCGACTTGGAGGTAATAGCTGAGAAGTGTGATACAGCTGATGCTGTTCTGCTCGGTAGGGAAGAGTTCCTGCACCTGCACAATCAGGTTCTATGGTCCTACCTGAGATAGTATTGGGAAATCCACTATTTTAAGGTGGGCCTGTTCCGAGGCAAGTTGTGGCTGGTGGAGCTCCTGCAACCCCAATCACATTCACATTCCAACCTTCAATCTCATGATGGTAGCTAGTGGAACTATGCATGCCAAGGCTGACAAATGGGTCGTGAAAACAAGATCTGCATCAGTACCACTAGGAAGTTATGGCAAGCCACCTCAAAATTTATTGAACTCCAACGAAGGTTTTATGAATTCCGGGGCTACAGAGAGGTCAAGGCCACCGGTCAATAATTATTGGCACGCAGCTCAATCCACAAATAACCAGCCACCTCCAATGTACATGAATAGAGGACCTATTTTTAAAAGATAATGCCGATTGTGGCTCTGAATCCTTACCAGGGCAGGTGGACAATTGAGACCCGGGTAGCAGCAACGGAGGAACTTGGACACTACAACAATGATAGGGGAGATGATAAGGGGTTCTCTTTTGATCTTCTTGACTCTGGTGGTGGAGAAATACGTTTGACTTGCTTTAATGCAGTGGCCGATAAATTCTATAAGATGATTGAGGTTGGGAAAGTGTACTAGATATCCAAAGGCAATCCGAAACAGTCTCAGAAGAATTTCAATCACCTCAATAGTGAATGGGAGATGCTTTTTGGATTCTACCTCCACTATTCAGCCTTGTTTGGAAGAAGACAACTCTATAACTAAGGAGCAATTCAACTTTGGGCCCATCGGTGACATTGAGTCTATGCAGAGTAATTCCGTGGCAGATGTGATTGGTAATAGTATATTCAATTAACTCCTCTGATACAATAACGAGAAAAAATGGCACAGAATCCCATAAAAGAACTCTTCAGTTGAAGGATATGCCAGGCAGAAGTGTTAACTCTTTGGTGAAGTTTCTGCAACAAAGAAGGTCAACAGCAGCAGGCTATGTGTGATAAAGGGGTATTTCCAGTTTTGGCTGTGTAAGCAGCCAGAGTCAAATACTTCGGTGGGAAGAAAGTGTGGACCATTTTCACATCCCAATTATTCATAAACACTGGGTTTCCTGCAACATAACAGTCAAAACAGTGGTTTGTTAGAGAAGGAAGGCAAATGCTGATTCTTTTTCCCTTTCCATGGTCTCTTCAACTATGGGAAGGAAAACTGTTTCACAAATCAAGGATGAGGGAGTTGGAAGATCTGAGAAAGCCGATTTGGTCACTGCTAAGGCGACAGTTTCATTCATGAAGGCTGATAAGTTCTGCTGCACAACTTGTCCCTTGACGGTTGGAGATAGACAGTGCAACAAGAAGGTGAACAATAATGGTGTTGGAACATGGCTTTGTGAGGATGTGATCAAGTCTTTTCGAGTGTGACTACAGGTATCTTCTTTAGCTTCAGATGTAGGACCATAATGGCATGACATGGATTATTGCATTCCAGGAAGCTAGTGAGGAGATCATGTGTTTCTGCAAAGCTGTACTTGTGTTGAAAAATGAACAACAAGATGATGTAGAATTTGGTAAAATTATAATGCTCTCTTTACTTCAATATTCGTTCAAGAGACCTTAAGTGATGAGAGGGGTGTGAAATCAACTGTTGTCAAAGCAGAAAGTAAATTTCTTATTTGAGAGCAGCTATCTCTTGACTTTCGATAGAGAAGCTCCGGGACAAGGTCCGAAGCCTGTTAGAAATAATTTGGCCACTAATAATAATTAGGCTAGGTATTTGTGGCAAGCCGAAGGGGAGCCTTGGCACAACAGTAGAGTTATCGTCATGTGACCTTGAGGTCACAGGTTCAAGGCGAGAAAACAGCCTCTTACAAAATGCAAGGTAAGGCTGCATACTATTGACCATTGTGGTCCGCCCCTTCCCTGGACCCCGTATACGCAAGAGCTTCGTGCACCAGGGCTGCCCTATGTGCAGCAAGCCAGGTCGGACCGTATGGAAATGCCTATGGTGCTCAGCAGCTCGGACTGGAAGTAGTGATACTGGGCTCTCTCTGCTATGCAATAGCTGTGGTGGTGCTGGTCACAATGCCCAAAACTGTCCAGGGTCATGAATGGACAAGGGCAGCCAGGGGGCGGAATTTACAGCAATAGGTTCCCCAATACTGGAGTCAGTAGTGATAGTGCCTCTGGAGAATGCTTTAAGTGCAACCAAAGTGGGCACCAAGAGACTGTCCAGGATCACCAGCAATCCTGTTAAATATGTTGTGAAGACAGATCCATAGGCATATTTACACACGATGGAATGTTTGAGGAGAACTGTGGCTACCCATCTGGTTCTCCGTCTTGGTATTCATGTGGTGAAACCGTGGTTGGAGTGGTTGGAGTTATTAGGCTCTCATGTACAGAAGTCGACCTCTGACAGCTCTATTCTGGCCAACGTGAGTGGTATCTTAAGAGCCAGACTGCAAGAGCCGCTTTCTTTATATTTTCCAGATTCTGTTATGCTTGTGATATATTTTCACACTGGCTTTCTGGTATCTGAACTGTCAATTATTTAGATGCACTACAGTTATTTGCATTGGTTTAATCTTTGCGCATTGAATTTGTGAGGAGAACTTACCAATTGCAGCTGCTTATTTTAGCTAATACAAGGGAGAGAAAAATCGCAATGATCCGGTTCATATATGCCAGTAAACTTCTTCAGTTTAAACCAGTAAAACAAATTCATCGAGAAAGCTTTAAAAGGTTTGGATAATTGAAAGCATCCTTTGTGCGTGGCCCATAAGTCAGAACACCAAAATGGAACCTTAGAGTGTGCTCATGGGTTCCGTTATGAAAGGTCCGACCTGTTTGATCATGGCTTGGATAGTAACGCTGGGACCATTCATCCGATTTGGATTGATGGATGGGATCACGACAGGCATGCACTGAGTTTCTCAAACTTTCTTTCTGCCGTCTTTTACCAGCAACCTTAGTATCCACCAGTGGAGAAGACCACCTAAACAACTCCACTCTGAAACAAGAACTGCAAACCAGATATCTCAACACTTAAATTGAAATATTGTCTGCAGAATAAGATGTCTTGGTCAAGAGTGTTCTACTTGCCCATAATAATAGGGAAATACAGAATATAATTGTTAAATGATATATCAAATTTGGCAATATTAATCCCTTTATTCTCACTAGCATCATCTTCCTCCAGATAATAACAGGCTGAATGCATATCAGTTCACAAATATACACTCGAAAAAATTGCAACCATCATCAAAAGCACACACTGGGTGATTTCGAACTAGTTGCCGGCTTCAGTGCAAGAGGATCCCAAGTTATTTCATCTCTACAATTAGGACCAACAACGGCCGAGCTTGAAGCAGTTGCCACCTCGAGTGGAAGTGGATCCCAAGTCATACCAACCTCAAAACGCTTGCTTTCAGGACCAAGAGTCTCAGGAGTGGATTCTCCAACAGAATGACCAGCTGCTGCAAGTTTTGCCGCTCTTGATTTTACTTTCAGCCGAATACGCTCAGCTCTCGAACCAACAACCTGACCAAGGACTGAGGCTGCAATAGTGAAAGCCATTGCTGTCTTCGGCATCAGAACAGACTTCCTTAGCATGGCTACGAAAGGAACAGCTGCATGGACAGCGACAAACCAAGAGGGGGAGAATTTTTCAGTGTGTTCCCTCCATATTCCAAGGGGAACATTGGCGGCCATGCCCAACAAGCCAATTGCCAGCATTTTTTCCGGAAGAGGTTGAGGGCGGAGGTTCTTCACAAGAGCTGTCCGTGCTAGGGCAGCCCTTGCAGCAACCACAGCTGGAGGGCACTTCAGCTTCACGCCTGGTGGGGATTGTAGAGCCTTTGCGACAAGTGGCAGGACACCACTCACTGCTCTGTAGGACTTGGCAATGGGGCAGTTCCCAGTCTCCAGCCACTCATTGCTCAAAGCCTCGTGTGAGGAATCTTTTCCCTGAAAGATAAAAAGATTGTGAGGAAACAAAAAGATGAATAATCATTCTTTTGCAAAGAGAAGTACTGGTTTTAGATATTCTACAGAATTTACTCTACCAGAGATGTGTTGAATCATAGATATGGAATTTGGAATGGGGCATTACCTGTGAAGATGATTCTTTCTTAGATGGCTTCTTTTTCTGCTCCTTCCATTTATTGGAGAAAGAATCAAAACTGAAGGGTCCTCCTGGTCCAAAAGCTGAGAGACTGATAGTGGCTGCCTTTGCTGCCAAGGGATTAAACTGGGGGGAAGGCTCAAGGAGTGACTTGTCAGGCCGTGAAAGCATTCTTCCAGAGAGTGGGACAACTCCATTATGTCCATGGAAAAGCCTAAATG